>OZ059832.1:41594215-43994215 GCA_964057195.1 Orthosia cruda
CCAGCCGCCCCATCCGCCGCCGGACCGCGAGAGCTCCAACTGAAGGCTCCACCACATACTCTAAGCGCGCATGGAGTTGCTACTGTGTCTCGGTCGCCACATACCTAGCGACAGCAGCCACAGCTCCCCCCGGAGCACACACAGACAGCCCAGCCGCCCCATCCGCCGCCGGACCGCGAGAGCTCCAACTGAAGGCTCCACCACATACTCTAGCGCGCATGGAGTTGCTACTGTGTCTCGGTCGCCACATACCTAGCGACAGCAGCCACAGCTCCCCCCGGAGCACACACAGACAGCCCAGCCGCCCCATCCGCCGCCGGACCGCGAGAGCTCCAACTGAAGGCTCCACCACATACTCTAGCGCGCATGGAGTTGCTACTGTGTCTCGGTCGCCACATACCTAGCGACAGCAGCCACAGCTCCCCCCGGAGCACACACAGACAGCCCAGCCGCCCCATCCGCCGCCGGACCGCGAGAGCTCCAACTGAAGGCTCCACCACATACTCTAGCGCGCATGGAGTTGCTACTGTGTCTCGGTCGCCACATACCTAGCGACAGCAGCCACAGCTCCCCCCGGAGCACACACAGACAGCCCAGCCGCCCCATCCGCCGCCGGACCGCGAGAGCTCCAACTGAAGGCTCCACCACATACTCTAGCGCGCATGGAGTTGCTACTGTGTCTCGGTCGCCACATACCTAGCGACAGCAGCCACAGCTCCCCCCGGAGCACACACAGACAGCCCAGCCGCCCCATCCGCCGCCGGACCGCGAGAGCTCCAACTGAAGGCTCCACCACATACTCTAGCGCGCATGGAGTTGCTACTGTGTCTCGGTCGCCACATACCTAGCGACAGCAGCCACAGCTCCCCCCGGAGCACACACAGACAGCCCAGCCGCCCCATCCGCCGCCGGACCGCGAGAGCTCCAACTGAAGGCTCCACCACATACTCTAGCGCGCATGGAGTTGCTACTGTGTCTCGGTCGCCACATACCTAGCGACAGCAGCCACAGCTCCCCCCGGAGCACACACAGACAGCCCAGCCGCCCCATCCGCCGCCGGACCGCGAGAGCTCCAACTGAAGGCTCCACCACATACTCTAGCGCGCATGGAGTTGCTACTGTGTCTCGGTCGCCACATACCTAGCGACAGCAGCCACAGCTCCCCCCGGAGCACACACAGACAGCCCAGCCGCCCCATCCGCCGCCGGACCGCGAGAGCTCCAACTGAAGGCTCCACCACATACTCTAGCGCGCATGGAGTTGCTACTGTGTCTCGGTCGCCACATACCTAGCGACAGCAGCCACAGCTCCCCCCGGAGCACACACAGACAGCCCAGCCGCCCCATCCGCCGCCGGACCGCGAGAGCTCCAACTGAAGGCTCCACCACATACTCTAGCGCGCATGGAGTTGCTACTGTGTCTCGGTCGCCACATACCTAGCGACAGCAGCCACAACTCCCCCCGGAGCACACACAGACAGCCCAGCCGCCCCATCCGCCGCCGGACCGCGAGAGCTCCAACTGAAGGCTCCACCACATACTCTAGCGCGCATGGAGTTGCTACTGTGTCTCGGTCGCCACATACCTAGCGACAGCAGCCACAGCTCCCCCCGGAGCACACACAGACAGCCCAGCCGCCCCATCCGCCGCCGGACCGCGAGAGCTCCAACTGAAGGCTCCACCACATACTCTAGCGCGCATGGAGTTGCTACTGTGTCTCGGTCGCCACATACCTAGCGACAGCAGCCACAGCTCCCCCCGGAGCACACACAGACAGCCCAGCCGCCCCATCCGCCGCCGGACCGCGAGAGCTCCAACTGAAGGCTCCACCACATACTCTAGCGCGCATGGAGTTGCTACTGTGTCTCGGTCGCCACATACCTAGCGACAGCAGCCACAGCTCCCCCCGGAGCACACACAGACAGCCCAGCCGCCCCATCCGCCGCCGGACCGCGAGAGCTCCAACTGAAGGCTCCACCACATACTCTAGCGCGCATGGAGTTGCTACTGTGTCTCGGTCGCCACATACCTAGCGACAGCAGCCACAGCTCCCCCCGGAGCACACACAGACAGCCCAGCCGCCCCATCCGCCGCCGGACCGCGAGAGCTCCAACTGAAGGCTCCACCACATACTCTAGCGCGCATGGAGTTGCTACTGTGTCTCGGTCGCCACATACCTAGCGACAGCAGCCACAGCTCCCCCCGGAGCACACACAGACAGCCCAGCCGCCCCATCCGCCGCCGGACCGCGAGAGCTCCAACTGAAGGCTCCACCACATACTCTAGCGCGCATGGAGTTGCTACTGTGTCTCGGTCGCCACATACCTAGCGACAGCAGCCACAGCTCCCCCCCGGAGCACACACAGACAGCCCAGCCGCCCCATCCGCCGCCGGACCGCGAGAGCTCCAACTGAAGGCTCCACCACATACTCTAGCGCGCATGGAGTTGCTACTGTGTCTCGGTCGCCACATACCTAGCGACAGCAGCCACAGCTCCCCCCGGAGCACACACAGACAGCCCAGCCGCCCCATCCGCCGCCGGACCGCGAGAGCTCCAACTGAAGGCTCCACCACATACTCTAGCGCGCATGGAGTTGCTACTGTGTCTCGGTCGCCACATACCTAGCGACAGCAGCCACAGCTCCCCCCGGAGCACACACAGACAGCCCAGCCGCCCCATCCGCCGCCGGACCGCGAGAGCTCCAACTGAAGGCTCCACCACATACTCTAGCGCGCATGGAGTTGCTACTGTGTCTCGGTCGCCACATACCTAGCGACAGCAGCCACAACTCCCCCCGGAGCACACACAGACAGCCCAGCCGCCCCATCCGCCGCCGGACCGCGAGAGCTCCAACTGAAGGCTCCACCACATACTCTAGCGCGCATGGAGTTGCTACTGTGTCTCGGTCGCCACATACCTAGCGACAGCAGCCACAGCTCCCCCCGGAGCACACACAGACAGCCCAGCCGCCCCATCCGCCGCCGGACCGCGAGAGCTCCAACTGAAGGCTCCACCACATACTCTAGCGCGCATGGAGTTGCTACTGTGTCTCGGTCGCCACATACCTAGCGACAGCAGCCACAGCTCCCCCCGGAGCACACACAGACAGCCCAGCCGCCCCATCCGCCGCCGGACCGCGAGAGCTCCAACTGAAGGCTCCACCACATACTCTAGCGCGCATGGAGTATGCTGCAGACATCATTTCAGGAGATACGTAGGCTCCCACACCTGTGCACATACGCAATACATGTTAGCTAATTGATTAACTCTTCTAAATTAATTTTGTTGCGTGGAGAAACAATCATAAGGCTTTCGGGGTAAAGATTTGAGAATGTGGGATTCTCACTAAATTAAAACTACTCCAGTAATCATCACAAACATGTGGAAAGGGGCTCCAAAATCTTTCATGTGACCGACCCCAAACCAAAAACCCCAAAGATTTGAGAATGTGGGATTCTCACTAAATTAAAACTACTCCAGTAATCATCACAAACATGTGGAAAGGGGCTCCAAAATCTTTCATGTGACCGACCCCAAACCAAAAACCCCAAAGATTTGAGAATGTGGGATTCTCACTAAATTAAAACTACTCCAGTAATCATCACAAACATGTGGAAAGGGGCTCCAAAATCTTTCATGTGACCGACCCCAAACCAAAAACCCCAAAGATTTGAGAATGTGGGATTCTCACTAAATTAAAACTACTCCAGTAATCATCACAAACATGTGGAAAGGGGCTCCAAAATCTTTCATGTGACCGACCCCAAACCAAAAACCCCGCCTGTAATGCCTAGTATACACGATACAATTACGAGCACCATCGTTTCGCCAGTTTTAAAATGCATACACAGCCTGAACAGCATCATATCAAGCTAAACTCCATCTTGAGCATAAAATCGAAAATGAGTATACCTAGACTAAGCCCAACCACCTCGCAGATTATGTCGCCGATACGTACCAATAAGTATAGGCTGCGCTATGTCGGGCGGCGCGCCCACCGTGCAGAGCGCCGGCCCGTGGTTGCCGCCCGACACCACCCACGACACGTTGTAGCGGTTCACCACCTCGCAGATTATGTCGCCGATACGTACCAATAAGTATAGGCTGCGCTATGTCGGGCGGCGCGCCCACCGTGCAGAGCGCCGGCCCGTGGTTGCCGCCCGACACCACCCACGACACGTTGTAGCGGTTCACCACCTCGCAGATTATGTCGCCGATACGTACCAATAAGTATAGGCTGCGCTATGTCGGGCGGCGCGCCCACCGTGCAGAGCGCCGGCCCGTGGTTGCCGCCCGACACCACCCACGACACGTTGTAGCGGTTCACCACCTCGCAGATTATGTCGCCGATACGTACCAATAAGTATAGGCTGCGCTATGTCGGGCGGCGCGCCCACCGTGCAGAGCGCCGGCCCGTGGTTGCCGCCCGACACCACCCACGACACGTTGTAGCGGTTCACCACCTCGCAGATTATGTCGCCGATACGTACCAATAAGTATAGGCTGCGCTATGTCGGGCGGCGCGCCCACCGTGCAGAGCGCCGGCCCGTGGTTGCCGCCCGACACCACCCACGACACGTTGTAGCGGTTCACCACCTCGCAGATTATGTCGCCGATACGTACCAATAAGTATAGGCTGCGCTATGTCGGGCGGCGCGCCCACCGTGCAGAGCGCCGGCCCGTGGTTGCCGCCCGACACCACCCACGACACGTTGTAGCGGTTCACCACCTCGCAGATTATGTCGCCGATACGTACCAATAAGTATAGGCTGCGCTATGTCGGGCGGCGCGCCCACCGTGCAGAGCGCCGGCCCGTGGTTGCCGCCCGACACCACCCACGACACGTTGTAGCGGTTCACCACCTCGCAGATTATGTCGCCGATACGTACCAATAAGTATAGGCTGCGCTATGTCGGGCGGCGCGCCCACCGTGCAGAGCGCCGGCCCGTGGTTGCCGCCCGACACCACCCACGACACGTTGTAGCGGTTCACCACCTCGCAGATTATGTCGCCGATACGTACCAATAAGTATAGGCTGCGCTATGTCGGGCGGCGCGCCCACCGTGCAGAGCGCCGGCCCGTGGTTGCCGCCCGACACCACCCACGACACGTTGTAGCGGTTCACCACCTCGCAGATTATGTCGCCGATACGTACCAATAAGTATAGGCTGCGCTATGTCGGGCGGCGCGCCCACCGTGCAGAGCGCCGGCCCGTGGTTGCCGCCCGACACCACCCACGACACGTTGTAGCGGTTCACCACCTCGCAGATTATGTCGCCGATACGTACCAATAAGTATAGGCTGCGCTATGTCGGGCGGCGCGCCCACCGTGCAGAGCGCCGGCCCGTGGTTGCCGCCCGACACCACCCACGACACGTTGTAGCGGTTCACCACCTCGCAGATTATGTCGCCGATACGTACCAATAAGTATAGGCTGCGCTATGTCGGGCGGCGCGCCCACCGTGCAGAGCGCCGGCCCGTGGTTGCCGCCCGACACCACCCACGACACGTTGTAGCGGTTCACCACCTCGCAGATTATGTCGCCGATACGACTGGGGACAAACAAACGTATTGCGAACAAAGAAAGACAATATCGAGACAAAAGAAAGTGCTTTTTGAAGATGAAGAATCTAACTTTCTTTCTACAATAATGGGATACAGAAAATAATTTCGTTTACAATGTTTATTCTAGCTAGAAGAAGTCCAAGTCTTCTCTCTATATTTTTAACTAGAGGCGCCTCGCGGTTTCACCCGCGTAGTTTCCGTTCCCGTGGGAATACAGGGATAAAAAGTAAAGTCTATGTCACCCGGGGATAGAGTAGCTTCCCAACGGTGAAAGAATTTTTGAAATCGGTCCAGTAGTTTTGGAGCCTATTCGGTAAAAACAAACAAACAAACAAAAAAATCTTTCCTCTTTATAATATTGGTATAGATAATAAAAATGCACTATGGCCATTGGCTGAATACCTAGGTATCAACTAAAATTCGTCGGCCTGTATTCAAGAATGATGCTGAAGGATGCACTAAGTTTAGAACCAATAGCATGAGTACACACACACTCTAAACTAGAATAGAGGAATAAAGCCGTGTTTGCACGAATGAACAAAGTATGGTGAAGACGAACATCGATCACGGAAAATTTGGTTCGTACGTGTGGACGTAAAATAGCAAAGCGAACACGAATACCTGGCGAACACAGTTCTACTTGAGTTCGCGCTCAACCCCTCAGTAACCATAGATTCACAGTTGGAAGTGGTTGACAGTGAAATAGTCAACATTTTTTTGCTATTCATTGTGATTCACGAAATATTGTTTCCAAGACAGGACCCTTGGTGGTGGGAAACAGTTTTACACAAAAAGCGAAAACAAAATACATTAATTTTAGACTTAAAAGTGACAAGAACTTAGTGCACATTACAAAAACTTACTGAAGATCTCACACCGTCGCGTCCGTACAGAACAACCAAATTTGACCGACACGAACATTTTTGACGAACATAGTTTTGATGTTCGTTAGTGGTACACGTGCGAACAAAGTATTTGATGTTCATGTTCGCCATGTTTCGGTTCGTTCGTGCATACACGGCTTAATGTAGGAACGAAGAGGAATGTAAAATGTAAGACATATTTCGAGAAAAAATAAACAGGCTGCTCAACTCACCCAGCATCAGACCAATGTGCATGCTCTCCATAGCTCATATTAATAACATCGATCTTCATCTTCTTAGACAGCTCCATGATCTTGATGCAAGCTCTCACCAGCGCCGTGCCGGTCTCCATGGAGCCCAGGCGGCTGTCTCCGATGGTCAGGGAGACTATCTTGGCGCCCGGGGCCACGCCGTTGCGGTCGGGCTCGTCGGGAAAGTAGCCGGCTGCTATTGCGGCTACATGGGTGCCGTGCGTTGCTGGGAACAAAAATAATAAATTGTAATTTGATGCTCAAACTTCCTGACCGAGTCTCAAAAGTCCAAAGTCATGGTTTGCCAAAGGGTGATTGATACGCAACAACACAATATGCTCCAGAACAGAAATAGCCAATGTGGGCAATAAGTTTGCTAGACTGAATTGGGATTGGACTGGATGTATAACAAGCACAATTCCAATTCAGTCTGCAGAATGCACAAAGGCAGACAGGTTTGAATCGTCACACAACGCAATGAGAGCAACGAATTGGGCATTGTTGGCAATGAATGCCTAGACCTTTTCCGGAATGGCCAGAAAAGGTGAGATACAAAAAAGAGTGTAAGGCCATGGTAGAAAACCTCTGCCCAGCAGAGGGAGAAAAAAAATACTTTTGAGCTCTTCCCACATGCTCAGCAATGGAATACTAGGCTATTGTTAGTACTCACAGCACATGCCGACGACCTCGAGCGTTTGTCCCTCGTCATGCACGTTGACGCTGACGGTCATCTCGTCGAAGGGCGTCAGGTGTGCGTGCTCGTGCGTGGCGCTGAACTCTCCCAGCAGGGGGCCTGCCGCTAGGTCGCCGCTCTCGGACGTGTCGATACATGCTCTGTTGAGAAAAGTGAGGGTTTCAAGTTTTGCAGCCTAACTTAAATCTCTGCTTGACCATGCCAATATCACGCAAGACTCGAGCGCGCGCGTCGGTTGGTTTAGTGACTATATAAAATAACGTGTCTTTAAGCTTCAGTTTGCACACCTCCATACAAGTTAGCGAATTTAGTCCCACATCTAGATTACCACAGTTAAGAGATCTTCTCCTCTAGTCTCTTCTTCAGTAAACTTAGCAGTTCTCTATACTAATATTATAAAGAGCAAAGATTTGTATGTTTGTATGTAACGAATAAACTTAAAAACTACTGGACCAATTTAAAAAAATCTCACCATTGGAAAGCTACACTATCCCTGGGTGACATAGGCTACTTTTTATCCCTGTATTCCCACGTGAACGGGAACTACGCTGGTGAGACCGCGAGGCGTCCGCTAGTATTGAATAAGTTCGAAATGTTTAGTTCAACAACTACTTACAGTCGCATGTATGGTCCAGAAATTTATACTTTGTTATTGGGATAACCAAGTTAACCCTAAGACATGTAATAGTCTAAATGTCTGTATGGTACATTATCCATTGAAAACATTACCATAATTATCACAGGATTACCACTAAAAACCCATTAACTATTATATTTATACCTACATGAAGTCAGCAATTAAAACTAGAACAAAGAAACCAAATAAATTTATTACTTAGGTCACAATAGACTCATTATTAGAAGTATATTCAATATATTGCTTGACCTTAAAAAATCCTGTTCATTATTGTTGGGGTTTATAAGGTTTGTGTTTGTTGTCCACAAAGAAAATAACGGTTTAAGGGTTTGAATAATATCAGTTTATTTACCCTTTGTTTTATATATCGGAAAGATGTGTGTAGCACATGTGGCCCCTACTAAGATAGACAGAATACAGTCCCGTGTCCAGCTAACGATTTCAGCTTCAAGTGTTGACAAAAGCTCAAAGCATAAACTTTATAATTCATGGCCAGAAAGAGAAGGCTATAGTGATGAGTAGTATTGATTTATTCATGTTAAACTCCAACAATTATCAAATAATAACACTACAAGTTGCCATTCGTATGCATTTCCAGTTATTTTAGCAATTACAGTGTAATGCATCTTCTTGATTAGAATTCTAGGAAAAAACATTGGCTGTCTATTAATAAAGAAAATAATTTAATAACATGGATTTACAATCAATCTGTGCAGGCTTCAGGAATTAAACCTTGATGAAAATGTTTTAAAATCATCAAATGTAGTAATTATAATACTACTATGACATTTGGACTAATGGTAAACCATTCATTGTACTCAAAGATCTTTTACTTTATAAAACAACTTATCTAGAATTTTAAAATTAATTAGAATTCTATTCAGCACCAATGACGAAGTAAAAGAATAAAATTATAAAAACAATAAAAAATTGCTCTGGAGCGCCCATTCCGAAAAGGTTACAGCATTTGCTGGTCATCAGACACCAAATGCTGATTTTCAGTTGGTAACTCGCAGTTACATGGAAATGGCCTTACATGTTAATTTCTTAGCCCGTTTAGGACCTTAGACACAACATAACTATTATATATCATGTTCATATCATTATGCCTTTTCAAACTTACAATCTCTGCCTAGCCTTTTCTAATTTAATTTCTTAATATTATAAAGAGAAAAGATGTGTATGTTTGTATGTAACAAATAAACTTAAAACTACCGGACCGATGACGGTACAACCAAGGTGGCTGGCGGAAACAGTGCTGACGCAAGTTGCGTCTCATATTAATAACTTGTTCAATAGTCCATTTCTCTGCCTTCCCAACCACGCTTCTGTAAGGAGCCTAGCTCTGGTGGTTGGGGAGTAACTATACAGATACAGCTGAGTACCAGTATTTGTTTTTTTGCTATTAGTTAGTAACATACTATGTTATTTAAATCGTCTTGTTACCCGACTCGTGTGGGTTATGTGGGCGTATGTATGCCCATTTCTATAGGACTCTCTACAGCCCAAACGGCTTGACGGATCGCGATGTATGAGGTGTCGTTGGATTCGTGTCAATTGTGGAAGTGGCGTAAGATATATAACTTTTAAATACAGTCAAACCTTGGTAAGTGAGAACTGGATAAGTGAGAAAACTCTATAAGTGAGAGTAATAGCCAGGACCCGTCATTTTAAGCTCCCAAAACATCTATTAGCGAGAAACAGAAACCTTTGTAAGAGAGAGTCGTTTTTCCCTCATGGACCTCCGTAAGTGAGACTGCTACTTATCTATACATCTATAAGCGACAGTCGAGCTTTATTTATTTATGTATATTATTTAGGAGGAACAAATGACAAAAAAAATGACAAAAAAAATGACAAAACAAATTACAAATTTAAATAAATTAATAAAAATGTTTTTTTTTTGTTTCTTTTATCTGCTATTTTATGACTAATTCTTAACTTTCGTGGAACTTCCTACCATTGTTTTTGTATTGTTTTCTCGTCAACATTGTACCTATTGTATTTGATGGAACTAAATAACGTTGTTATTTTATCGCATTATTTTCGAATGGACACGTGTGCCTGTGTACCGTCCTGTTTGTCGAACTTACTCATTTTATCGTTAATCAATTGCGAAGGAAAGTTCTGTTCTGCATCATGTCAAAAACGGAAAATTAAAGTACTGTCATTAAGTGATAAACTTAAAATAGTGAATGCGTTTGAATCCGGAAAATAGCAAAATGAAATTCAGAGGGAGTTTAATTTACCAGAATCCACCTATTATAAAATTATAAAATCAAAAGACTCTATAAAGTCTGACTGCCCTGATGGACATGGAAATATTAAGAGGACTAGAGTTTCTGAATTTCCCAATATCGAAAAGTGCCTTTTGGAATGGATAAAATAAACTCTCGATAAGAACATTCCCATAGATGGACTTTTGTTAAATAAAATAAAATTACATAGTGCATGAATTTTTGTTTTGTTTTCGTAAGCATCTTGATACCTACCCTTATAAAGTACTTATATGTCGAAATCTAATGAACGTAACATATACACACTATTAAAAATATTTATGTACATAATATATGTTGTGCATTTATGCACATAATTTTATCATATTACATATTTACTACATTCGTACTTGCTGTGACTTGTTATTGCTGCGTACCTATATAAGAGAGAAACGCTACTCATGTACCTACATTAGCGAGAAACTCAGGTTAGTGAGAAACCTCTATAAGCGAGAATGAGATTGTGCTCCCTTGAACTCTCGCTTATCCAGGTTTGACTGTATTTAAAAGGGCCCCTCCAAAAAAAGGATACAGTTTTTATTTTTTCATTTTCATAATAATATGATCATGTATCATGATGTATCAAATGAAAGCTAATAAATAAACTATTCCAGAATTATATACATATCATAACACTTTTATGTTACTATTTAGTCACAAATTCAAGATAATTTATACATTAAATATTATGAGGTCCTGCAGGCATGGACAAACAAGAATTTTAGGAATACCTACCAAAACTTTGTTTGTCACCGATCTGGCAGCACCTCAGTCACCCCATAATATTTATTGCATAAATTATACCTAGTACCTGTTTTTCTCTTTTTAGTTAATAATTTTTAGCAGTTGGGTTATTGTTTTTATAATAATTTATTTTTTACCAAACCCAGAACTTACCTCCACACAGTTCCATCATGGAACAGCACACAGTCATAGGTAGGTCCAAAATCATTGTATTTCTTCTCTGCAGTCTGCAGCACTTCAACTCTTGCTTCCAGCTCTTCCTTCAGGATTTTGTCATCTGGGCTCAATACTGGGTTCTTGGCCACTGTAAAAAAACCAAACATTGGGTTTACTTAAAATTGAGGGTATCTAAAATAAAAAAGAATAAAAATATAGAGAGGTAAAATATAGAGGTAAAATTATAAGTTTCTTTGTAATGTGTAATCTAATTTGAAAGTACGGCAGCCTAATTGCATAAGTGTGTTTGGCAGGGCAAAGGGAACTCCATGAAAGAGTAAGACACATTTCCTTTAACTGTTTTCAGTATTACATAAATAATTTAGAACATCCACCACCATACGAGTTTAATTCGCATACCTATCCCCTTTCAAGTGTATTATGCAATACAAAAGTAGTTATTTTAAAGGCGTTGGTGTTGTCATCCTTACCTATATGTGTTCTTTGCCAAATTCACTTACACAATTAGGCTGCTGATCTGATTACATACATTCTTTTACTCATAGAAAGGAACATTATCGATGAGTGGCATACTCATAAGCTATTTTTGATCGCAATAAATTAACAGGTCTTATGGGGTGGGCAACCAAGCAAAGCTTGTATATTTATTTTATTTTGTGTTTAATAATGACAATAATCATATAATATCAATTATGATATCTAAAATAAATATATTAATAATGAATCTGCAAAATGCTAAATCTCATAGAAAGTATAAATTGAGTACTGTCATTAATCAAAATTTTTTAACAAAGGAAATACTAATCCCAGTTGTTATTCTGTCGCTACTATAAAAGCCTTAGTATTCTTGGGACTCCTATAACAGTTGTTAAGTGAGTTCCAATTCATCATTATTGTATGTTGCTTTGGCTGTTTGTTCCTTCATTTTAAGTAAAAATCTGTAATTCATTGTTTCGCTTACCAACATCAGTTTCAAAATCTTGGAAATTTTTATTAGCCTCTGCGAAGGCTGGCTTGTAGCCAACATCCCAACCATGCTCCTTCCGATGCTCTATCATGCGTTCCTTCAACTTTGTTGGGTATAAACTGAATGGGTGTAAGATTCCCACTCGCCATGATCCTGAGGGGTTCTTCCATAGCTCCGGGATCTAGGGGAAACAGTATTGGAGAAAAATATTATTGATTAAATCCAGTGAAATAAGAGGAAGGATGCTATGATATTACTATATTCATGATTTGTTTTATTAAAACTTTTAAAAATAAGTTCATAATATGTATCAAAAACACTTTAAAGGCTTGTAAGATTGGAAGATATTTAGATAAAAGATATTTAAAACATAGGTTCCTATTACTTTAAATGTGTTTCTGGCAAGAAGCAAGTTCTTTGTTTGTTTATGACTAATAAATGACTTGCATGAACCAGTATTTATTTCCTTGAGGTAATTAATGATAGCAGCAATTTGTTTAGCATAAAGACAACTTGTAATGTTCTAATCAGGCTGAACAAGGCCACAACCTAAAAAAAAACATACATTGTTGTCAAATTACTGAGAAAAGTAACGTCTATCTAGAAGACATAATTATTATCCGTTCATTGGCATTAATTTTAAGTGACAAAATAGCCGACCTGCTGATATTTTTGACTAACATTAATATGACCATAACAAACAGTAAATGTCTTAAAAAAACTACTTCCGCAAGAAATTACCTTTAATTTGCGGCCCGTGAGACCGGTAATGCATCCATCGGTGACTTTTTTAATAACAGTACTGGTGTCCACATCGCCGCAGCCGCTGCAGTCGTACCTCTCAATAACCTTCGTCTCACCCGTGCTGGTTACCTGCAACCTCAGCAATATGTAATATCGTCCAAAAATGCAATAAAACTGCAACTAAACAAATCGTGACAAGACAGTTTTTTACCGTAAGTCCAGCAGCTGCAGGGTCCACGCCCGAATCGAAAATAGCAATAACGGTGTCTCTGCCATCATAAGTTGCATTTTTGTTGATAAATGAGACAACTCCCGTCTCTTTTTTCGGCAATAATCCCCAAACGGGGAAATCACAGTCAATCGGTGCGTCTGCCATTTTTGATGACCCGATAACTAGTGTTGCCAATAAAAATAAACATAAATAAATTAAAAAAATATTTTTTACTTTTTAATGGGCATTTAATAACCTGGCTACTAAGGCATTTAAGTAATATCTTCAGTTTTTTCGATACAGTCAATGATATTCAAATAAATAGATATGATAAGAGCGCGCGCATTGTGAAGACTCGAATAGGTCACAATTGTGACATTTAGTCTATAGTTTATGTCACGCATGGCGAAGAGCGATAGGCTTTGTTGAGACAAAAACAAAATAAAAAAAGCCATCGTGTGTATTTAGAAATTGTACCAAACTACATAAAACAGAAGGGATCTCATACCATATGTAAATAAGCAATACGCCTCAATTTACTAGTTTTTTTTTTTCCTAATATTCTGATATTTGTATGTTAGGAAAAGATAACAACATTGGTGGACAGAATAATGTTTGTTTACTTACATTCACACGCAAGTAACAAACACTAGCTATCTCTTTTTTTCTTGTTGGTTTTATCAAGCCATCCCTTTCGACTTGTAGTGAAATGTCAGATGAATGAAAAGTGTGTATGTGTGCTGCCTCTGCAGCGCGAAACACTTTTTTCAATTGTTTTGTGAGTGTATAACGTAACGTATCTGTTTATTTGAATATCATTTAATACAGTCAATTTAAATAAAACTTTGGTTTACTTTAGAATAACCAATTTTCTGTTACTTCCTCTTGTCTGTGTATTATGTGTATAAGTATAAATGGATTAATAAATAAATATATCGATTCAGCATTCTAGGCAAGCTTCGCTGAGATATTTAATACTGAAATAGAATCTTCAGTTTTACATATCAAAAACAAATCAGAAGATTTTTATGTCATTAAAAATAAATACAGATCGAGTGTCGCTTCGATCAATAATTGATTGAAGGAGTGTTGGTATCCATCACCACCACCCACCGCACCACCGCACAAGACACCTCACACAGACAGACTAATACAAAGCGTTCTGTCTTAAGCGGTGGCGGACAGTTTACGATAGTTTGAAAGTCCCTTCTTAAAAGGACTAAAAATATCTATTCATAGTACATTACAACCACAACGTCTATACCTGAACAAATATTATGATAGCTCTGTTAAAAATGAGGTGGTTTCCACGCCGGAGCCACCGGACGTGGAACGGGCACGAACGTGCTCTAAGATTTTTGAAGGCAATTTGAACACCCATGATATGTTAAGTGACGCGTGAGGGAATTTCGACCCGCATCCCACACGGTTCTCACCTCAGTTTGGAACAGAACATTTTTGCACTCTTCCCGTCTTCATAGTATATAAATAGCACCAGCCTCGTTCTTTCCTTTAAGATCGTTTGTTCACGAGGCACCGCACGACACGATTTGTGGTCACGATTTAACACACGACACACTACAGACGGTCTGTCGTCCCTTCGTTTTTTCACGAGACACGATTCTGCAACGACACTGCCTGCAGTGCACTTGTATTATTTTATAAGCGCGTGAGTGACGATCCACCGAGCTGAGCCGTGCGGTGCGGTGTGTCGTGTCGTCAACAAGCTCATACTTATTTTGTATAGCCGCTAAATCGTCACTGCAAAAAAGTCATAGCCGAAAAACTATTTGTAAATCGTATCGCGTGTGGTGCGGTGCCGTGCAATGAACAAACAACGGTCCATACAAATATATGGACCTCTGAATCGTGACCATATTTTGTTGTGTCGTGTGTATGTCGTGAAAAACGGCCTAAGTGGTCAACTGTTAAAAAAGAAACAATAATATGAAACTGTCCTGTCTGTGGTCCTGTCATATTTCCAATTTCCATCTATCATAAAAATAAATTACGGTCATATTATAGTGTTTTAATTTTTAAGAAATTATGTGGTACAATATTCTTCCAGCGTATTTAATCATAGCTGGTTCTGTTGCGTTCGGAGGATACGGATGCTGGTGGACTCATTGGTTATTGCTTGGGAACGTTAGTCTTGAAAATTTTAAGACACTATTGATATCTAATATTAAGTTTTAATGTGAAAGGTAAATAGGTTTAGTTTAGTCAATACAGTGAAGTCAGTTAAAAATTATTGCAATTACATATATTAATTAACTAGTTCTAGCTGGCTGCCAATCATTTTATGGCACAGATTAGAGAAGTCTCTAAGTAACAAATATTTCACTCTCGGAGACGTTCTTGCGAGGCTGCTCGAACCTGGCTCGAACTAAGAACCGGATGAAATTGCCATTAAGGGCCGTTGATTTGGAAGTTCATTTTTTTTGTAGATAGTACTCATTATCAATAGAGAGCGTTTAAAAAAAAAACATGTTTCGGATTATCACGGTTTACGAGATACAGTTTTTTATAGTTATAGCATTATACAAATTGGTAAATAGCTCGCCCTTTGCAATTTTTTAGGTTGGTTATAGTATATAGTTATCTGGGGTTGGATATATTTAATCAAAAAAAAAATTGTCATGGATAGGTTAGGTTCGAAGGAGATGACTGAAGTGAGCGAGCAAAGCGAACGAACTCAACTCCCGTCATCTCCTTCATGTTAGATAACTTTAGACCTTGCAGACAGAAATAGGAGCCCCGGGGCTCCGTCGACTTTGTTACTCAAATAGTAATCGTAAAAACTTTAACCATGGATATCTCCATAACCATGGGGTTCCGTGGGGTGCAGATGGTACACTGCAATGGGGTAGCCTCCTACCCCCTTTCCTTTCCCACCTCCTCACCCTATCGATGTCTATCGATGGGGTGGAGAGGGGGGAGGATTTATGGATATTTTTATTCTAACCTGAAAACTTTAACCATGGAAATCTCCATAACCAAGGGGTTCCGAGGTGTGGGGATGGTACAGGGGGGTAGCCCCTTTACCGCTTAGGTATTATTAATATACCATCACATTCACATTCATGAAAATGAATGGAATGGAGGAATTCGAAGTAGCCGCACTTCCGAGCTGCCGTAACGGAATGTTAGTAGATTTCAAAGCTTGTAGGTATGTTCCTGGTTACCTACTGGTTTTGTTGTCACAAACGTGCGGCTGGCTTTTTAACCCATGGAGAAACAAGAAATAGAAAATAACTTCATCGAAGCCTACCACATTCATAATTATTATCCAGGTCTCCAACTTTCAGCGAAATAATTAGTTATCAAGGGGGTGACGTGAAAAATCAGATGTGGCCATTTTTAAGTCAGTAAAATTAGAACTGTTAATTACTGAATAGATACAAAACTTTTTTTTAGAGTTAGTGTTTTGTGAGTGACAGCTTAGTGATAGTTTAAGAAAAAGTAGATTATTATACGATTACAATTATTATTTTGTACCTACCAGCACGGATAGGTCCTCTTTCTGCTTGGTCACACTCATGTTGTTGCTTGTTGCAATATTCTGTATGTAACTCTGGCAACACGCAGCTTACTGTCATTCGAATTACGAAATTGTTGCTACTGTGTGTGCGATAATTCGCAAATATGTGGTACGAAATTCTGCCCAGCTTCTTCATTATTACGGCGGCCCTAGGTTTGCCAGGCTGGGGTTTATATCACATTCACAATTTAACAATCGGCAACGTAAGTACACTTAATAACCATGTTAGATAACAACGTACCAGCACAGTGTCTTCTTCCATAGATCATACAGAGTTTGTTCATATTATCAGCTCAGCTTAGGGTCACAGATAATATATATGTATGTAGTTAGAAGTAAAACTATTAGATAATTTAGATATAAATAGAGCCCGAAGAAATGTAAGAATGGAGCTAAAACGAATTGTTTTAGAAATGCCATAATGTTGAATATGTACTGTTCTCTGATATCAATAGCAGATCTCTATCAAGCCCTTAATACGGTCAGTGGGTCGTCTTAGGGGCGGCATTAATACATTGATGTAAACAAAATCCTGTGTCCAGCTGCAGATATCTATTCTGTATATCTATTGAATAGAACTTGTTTATTTTGTAGCATTTCAGACGCAACCTTAATGACAGATGGGACCGTCAGCTGTACCAGAGGGACCTTAGACTGACTGGGAATCCCTACCATGTTGCGGTAAGAAACAGTTTTTTAATGATATTTTTTTTTAGTAGTTTAATCTGTCGCAACTATATTGCAAATGCCTTCCCCTAATTCTCACTATCAGCATACACACGAATATATTTGCGTTTAAAAATTTCTATGAACTAAGAAATTTTTATTGTGAAGAAACTGGCATAGCCAAAAATTCAACGACATGTGAAATCCACCAACCTGCACTGGGCTCAACTGATGGATTAAGGCCCATTCACTCTTCCACTGAGAGGAGGCCTGTATCCCAGTAGTGGGAATATTAAAAGGCTGATGATGATGAAGAAAATATTTCATAACCGGTTTGTAGAACTAGAAGTATGAACGTAAATAAGAGTATGTAAGGATTGAAGTAGGTGGTCATCTATAGTTTCTGCTTACCCCCATTGGCATGAAGGGGTGAATTTATATAATAGAAACAATTTACTGAAAACTGGAGATGCCGCAAATACTCACTATTATTTGGTATTCGCTATTACTCGAATGTTTTTGTTATTCGTCGAATACCGAATAATAGTGTCTATTATTCGACATTCGGTCAATAAAGAAATAGTTGTCTAAATAAAAATTAACTTTTATCTTTAGAAATAAAACATACTTAGTATTATCACATTAATATAAAAACTTAGCCAATAATCAATCAAGGTGAAGTTAATTAATTAGGCTTTTTAATTAAATATTTAATAAAAATAAAATAAAAATAGCCTTTATTCACTGACATTTACAGTTCATTTTAAATTTATCCTTAACTAACCACTAGCTAACTTAATTTAGACTGTTTTTAGTCAGGTTGTCCTTTGACATAGGCCTCCTCCAGGTCATGCCACTTTTTACGGTTCCTAGCCGATCTCCTCCACCCCTGTGGGAGATCATCCTCCCACCTCTTGTGTTGACCTCACGCGACGGGAAAAGGCGCAGAGGCAGGCAACACAACACAAATATTTAATACTTAATTCCAAAAGGGGCAGATTGTGGAGCAGAAAAAGGGATCAAGTCAGTTGCGTTTTTTTTCGTGAATCACACCTGCGTTAGAAAATAGCCTTTCTGAAAAAACAGAGTTTGCTGGTGTGATTAAACAAGTTCAGCAAGCTTACTTAAGTCAAAGTCAAGTCAGTTCTTAAAATGGGGAATTAATTCTCTTGATACGCAAAGCCCGCCATTCTATGGGGAATGTCCATTGAAGTTTGTCAGACTACTAGCTGTCCCCCGCGGCTTCGTTCCCGTCAACTTGCTACCTACCTAGCTACCCTGCCCGACCCGACCTACCTACCCTACCCCACCAGGTAGAGTACCTACTAACCTACAATTAACTATTTTTTCATCCAGCCTATGTCCTTCCTCAGGATGCCATCTATCTTCTTGCCAAATTTCATTGAATTCCGTTCAGTGGTAAAAGGCGTGAAAAAATAATAGACAGACAGAGTTACTTTCGAATTTATAATATTAGTACGCCGTACTTGACTTTAATTTTTAATTTGTGTGTAGATCAAGTAGTCATACCGGATCTAATGAAACATATTAAGGTTATATCACTTTTTAAATCCAGGTACAGTAAATACACAAATAATTTATAGACCAGTATCGGTGCTGCCGGTTAAAAAAGCAAATGCTCATTCATTTTAATACAAATAACATCCTACACGATGAACCAACAAAAGACGTTGTACAACGGACGCTGGAGTCACCTTATTAAAACACATCTTTGATGCGTGGGAAGAGCACAAGATGCCATAGGTTTCTTCTGCGACCTGTCGAAAACGTTTGATTTCGTTAATCATGAAACAACTTTTGAAACTGGCAGCAAAAACAAGTGATGGGCAGAAAACTGATTGAACTGTATGAATATATTTGTAACTCAATTTCTTTTTGTAATATATTATATAACTGCACAGCCCATGTGTGAGTTCTAGGGTATGCAGTTTCGTACATTTTCAATTTCGAAGTTAGCTTACGAAATTGGGCTCCTCAGGGAGTCTCCACAGGGATGTGATCTTTTAAGATTTCACGGGGCGGGGGTTACGGTGTGCTGATGGTGATCACCGGTTATGGTTTTAGTAAAAACCACACTCCGTTTTTTCTCCCAAAAGTTCAGGCGTCTTTTGAAGATTTCCCCCCGATACCAAAAAAGATGGGAATTCCTAGCAAACGATTGTAGGCCTTGTAAAGGAATTCGCCTCGCTGGCCACTGTTCTCATAACGCAGGGTTTTTCTTTACTGTCCAAATTTGTTGGGATCACTAGCATGTCGTCAGAAACGCAAGTGGTCAAATACGCATTTCGTCATCTCTCAGGATAGACTCGCAACTTGTCAGAAACAGAACTCGACAGACACGCAACACGACAAATATGTATTTCGTCAGTTATTTGAAACAATACACCTTTGATTGATGTAAATAGTGAATGATGAATAAAGAAACCATTGCACAATAATACGTCTCTGCGTCGTTGACTGGATATGAATTTTATATTATTTTATTATCCATTTTAATGATGATTATATAGATTTTATTAACTTTTTTAATTATACTTTTTTTTTCGAATGTATTCTGCGTCAGATCTCTTTCAAACATACAAGTAGTATATATTTTTGTAATCACCTCTAAAAACCCTTCATTTTGATACCCCACTCGATGGGTTTTGAAGAAAAATAAAATTGCAACTCATCTAATGCCGTCAAGTGGTTTGAAAGATACGAGATAATAAAGAATATTACATACGTATAGGATACGCGTTCCGTATGGTGCCGGACGTAAAGAATTTCACCATCCCATGTCTTCCCGTGGGTGTCGTAAGAGGCGACTAAGGGACAAACCAGAGAATGGGCAGCAGCATTCTCTGTGCTTCTATAACAACTATACTGCGATCGCCAACCCGCCTGCCAAGCGTGGCGATTATGGCAAAACCCCCCCAATGAATAGCACAAATAAAAAATGGCCCCTGGTACCCGGCAGCTTGCCTACCCTCGACTACGGTAGCGGTCGAGGCTACGGCATGGCAAGGGGTGCTAAGAATCTCCGGACGAGATCCGGCTACCCCAACAATCACCGACGACTGGACCTGGCAACGTACAACACGCGCACACTTCGGACCGACGAGAAGGTCACCGAACTCGAGGAGGAACTGAACAGGTTGCGATGGAGTATTATAGGGTTATCTGAAGTCCGAAGAGAGGGGGAGGACTCGATAATCCTCAAATCCGGTAACCTACTCTATTTCCGAGAAGGTGACCGGCAGTCACAGGGTGGTGTCGGGTTTATCGTCCACAAGTCCCTTGTGAACAACGTGGTGAAGATCGAGAGTGTGTCGACCAGGGTGGCGTACCTTATACTCAGAATATCCTCAAGATATTCGCTGAAGGTCATACAGGTCTACGCCCCAACCTCGGCACACCCCGACGATGAGGTAGAGACCATGTATGAGGATATCTCCAGAGCCATGCATGGTTTCAAAACTCACTTCACCGTTGTCATGGGGGACTTCAACGCGAAACTGGGCAAACGAGACGAGGATGAGCTGCAAGTGGGGCAATTTGGAGTTGGACAACGGAACCACCGGGGTCACCTACTGGCCAGTTTTATGGAGAAGGAGGGCCTCTATATGATGAACTCCTTCTTCAAAAAGCGTGAACACAGGAAGTGGACCTGGCAGAGCCCCGATGGTGCAACAAAAAATGAGATCGACTTCATCATGTCAACCAAGAAGCAAATGTTCAATGATGTCTCTGTGATCAATTCGGTAAAAACCGGGAGCGATCACCGCATGGTAAGAGGCACATTGAACATTAATATTAAGCTTGAAAGGTCTCGACTGATGAAGTCCACGCTCCGGCCAGCACAGATCCAAGTCCAAAACCCCGAGAGCTTTCAGCTCGAACTCCAGAATCGTTTCGAGTGCCTAGGGAGCTCCGTGGATGAATATAGCAACGGGTTCGTGGAAGCTGTCCATACGGTCGGGTCTAAGTTTTTCAAGACCCGTCGTACAGATAGAAACAAAAAGCTCTCAGATCACACCCTCAAGCTTATGAAGGAGAGGCGTGAGATGATCCTGCAGTCTTCAGATGAGGCGTGCAAATACCGGCAGCTCAATAGACAGATCTCTAAATCCTTGAAAAGAGACCTCCGACGCTTCAATACCGAGCGTATTAAAGACGCTATCGGGCGAAATAAAGGCTCCAAGGTGTTCTCAAGGGATCTGGCTATTGGGCAGAGCCAACTCACGAAACTGAAGACCGACGATGGCAGGATCGTATCCGCCAAACCGGAGCTTCTCAGGGAGATCGAAACATTCTATGGGCAGTTGTACACTTCGATCAGCAAGCCCGTTGCGAGTCTAGCAAACGACCCAAGAGCTAGATTGACCCGACACTATACCGAAGATATCCCGGACGTCAGCCTGTACGAGATTAGGATGGCTCTGAAACAGCTAAAAAACAACAAGGCGCCGGGTGATGACGGAATTACGGCCGAACTCCTGAAGGCGGGTGGAAAACCGGTCCTTAGGGCCCTTCAGAAGCTGTTTGATTCCGTCATACTCGAGGGCAAAACGCCACAGACATGGTGCAGGGGTGTGGTGGTACTCTTCTTCAAGAAGGGCGACAATGCCCGGTTAAAGAACTATCGGCCCATCTCACTTCTTAGCCATGTCTACAAGTTGTTTTCAAGAGTCATCACGAATCGTCTCGCGCGCAGGTTTGACGATTTCCAGCCCCCCGAACAAGCCGGATTCCGAAAAGGCTTTAGCACCGTAGACCACATACATACGCTGCGGCAGGTTATACAGAAGACCGAAGAGTATAACCTGCCTCTCTGTTTAGCGTTTGTGGACTACGAGAAAGCCTTCGATTCGATAGAGACTTGGGCTGTACTGCAGTCTCTCCAACGGTGCCAGATCGACTACCGGTACATGCTATGCCTTAGGCTTAGCACGCACTGCGCGTTCTGTGGCCTATGGAGTTGTATGAAGCTGCACGCACTGCGGAAAAAAAATCGCGCTCAAATAGTACTAAAAAATTCACGCGAATCAAAATCGCTGTGCGTGCTATGCCTTAGGCATGGCACGCACTGCGATTTTTATTCGCGCGAATTTTTTTCCGCGCATTCTGTGTCCTATGGAAATGTATGAAGCTGCACGCACTGCGGAAAAAAAATCGCGCCCAAATAGTACTAAAAAATTCGCGCGAATGAAAATCGCTGTGCGTGCTATGCCTTACATTTTGTTCTTGAATTGCCAAAGATCTCCACATATCACATTATTACCTACCAGAAGTTACTTTGTTTTGATTGATATAAATTCTAATCTGATTTACTGATTCGCAATTAACGTTTTTTTTTTTTCAGGGACTGGAAACACTAAAAGATGAAGGTAGGCTATGAAAACATTTTGGCAATCATCGTCTTAATTTAGGAAAAACAAACTTGAAATAATGAAATTGATTATAAAGCTAAATAAAAAGCTAAATAATTTAATTTAACATTTTTCTAATATCAACAAAATTAATGGTTTCCTCATTAGTCTAGTGGTTATAAGCGCTACTACTTACCATGAGGTTGAGGGTTCGATTCCCAGGTCAGGCAAAGTATTATTGGGTTTTTCATCTGGAATTTCTCAGTGTCAGCCAGGAGTTTAGACTTTGTGCCCGGCCTAGAGGCTTGCCGCCTATTACTTGGGACTTAACTGGTGAAATGTGGGTTTTGCACCTCTGCCTAAGCCTTCTGGAAACATAACATCACATACCGATGTGGTGTTGTTTCCAAAATTAAACATATCAAAATAACCAGTTGCACCCCATGAAACATGGGCAGGAAGATGATGACTGTTTCTAAATATATATTTTTTTATTTTCAGAGAAAAAGAAGTGAGAATCAGTGTACATCAGAGTAGAACTAATTAAATTATGTACTAGATATTTCTGTTGTTAATAAATTTCTTTTAATTTATGTCTACTTGTTTTAGTAACACGAATGTCAATTCTCTACCATGTATGAAAGTTTTTGTTTATTAACTTCAGGAAACAATATTAAAAGTATTATACTTTTAAACAATAGACTCACTTATATGTGATAGTTTTTGCAATTCTTAATGCTTAATTAAGTCCAATTTTCATTAATCATTTAACAACTTCAGTGCATAGAGCAATGCACAAACTATTTAATGCAACTTCTTTTCTTGTATTTTAAGAAGACAGGGGCCTTATTCTGTCATGTCAAAACTATCATGATCGACTGGAGAGAGAGAAATGAAGCTAGACAGGATGAAGGGGAATGATAGCGTTGAAATGTTCTAGTATGGACCCTGGTAAATATATGATTCAGGGACACATGAGACACCATGCAGTATTAGTTTAAGGCAAAAATATCTTACTGCACTTCAATATAAGTGGTAATTTCCTCGGAATTCTCTCCAGGTTCAACTTTCACAACTATACAATGACTATCATTTGTATTTATAAGATGATCTGCCGAACTTGCCAAATTAACATGTTCACTAGTTTCAATTACTTGTCGAGATTTAACAAAAGGATGTTTGTCACCATCAGGCATATGTTTTTTTCTATAATGTAAGTGCATAGAATGTCTTCTTGCAAAGAATTTGTCACAGCTAGGGCATGCAAATACTGTACTATGCTTATTGATGACCTTTGGATTCAAACGGACAAGTCTAACTCTTAAAATACTCTTTTCTGTATTTATTGGTATTTTTTTCTTCCTAGCAGATTTAGGTGCATCTATTAGTTTTCTATACTTTCGGTATGCAAGAAGACTTGTACTTGCAGTCGTACATGAGTTATACCCTCTGAATTGAAAGTTTTCTGTATTAATGGATACAACTCCAGCCTTGAAGCCTTTGGTATTATTTGCACATATCCGAGTACCATTTGTGAGACCGTCTATAATGTGGCCAAGTTTATCTGCATTATCTTTACATTGTGTATAGAATTTGTAACTGTTTATTGCTTCTGATGAACATTTATTGCATACTGCATTAAATATTGATAGTTGGTGATTTATCTGCAACAACAACTTGATATTATTTTTAGTTCCTAGAACAAAGCTATCAACATTAGCTTATACTATACTGGCAGATACAATAATCAATACTTACTGGATTAATTATTGGAGCTATTTTATCATAGTATTTAGATGTTATGTAGGATTGATTATTGAATACTTACTTACCTATTTGTTGTATTGTCTACAACCTCAGATTTATTTGATCTGAGTCTACAACAATGTAAAGCAGGATCAGGTTTTGCATACTTACCTACTTGTTGTATTGTCTACAACACAACAATTTTTATTTTCTTGTCTGTCTATCCTTCATTGGATAGCCGGCGTGATGGGTTACAATAGGGTTTTCATAGTAAAAAGAGATAAAAAAAACAAAATCAATAGGTAGGTACTTAGTTATTTTACCTCGGGACCCAAGATACTCGTAAGAATATCAGTCATAAAAACTTCATCGTAAGTATTATTGTTTTTCTTTACAAAAACCTTGTCTTCTGTGTGTACCGCCGAATCGACTACCGTTTTGAAGCACAAGCAACAAAAATAATTCTGGCCCAGTCATTGAGATAATATGTACATAGAGAAGCTATCCTAAGTAAAGGACATGCTCCATTTTGACAAGAGTTTAAACTAAACTTCGCTGCAGCGCTGAAACAATAATTAGCCGTCTAACAAAACAGTATAAACACGCACCGCTAGAGCGCTTCTAAGGTATAGTTTTCTCGCGATCAAAAAGACGGAAGCGCCGTGATTTTCATGGCGCTTACGCGTTTCGTTCAACATTCTGCAACAACTTGTCACTCATATAGACTAAACTGCTGACTGACTACAGAAGCGGTACCTAGATAGCTTTATACCTAACTAGCACTCCGCCCGCGACTTCGTTCGCGTGATTTTGTTTATCCTATTAATGATTTTCTTATATGCAGTTAGTGAAGGCAAACAAAAATAAGCTATTAATAAAACAATAAAAAACTGGGTATCGCAGATATACAGGGTTTATTGGTTTGGGACGATTCTTTATTTGACTTAAAGAATAATAAATTTTAAGTTACCGCCACAAAGTAGGTAAAATCCTCCCCTAAAAACTTATCAACCCCTTTTTGTCCAGTTGAGGATCCAGTTTTGAACAACCTAAATATAATTTTCACTCTTTTCTTCTCTTTTTTATTTATATATCGTTTATGTTAATCAGATTGCGCAGTGAGATTCCTTAAAAAAAACTTTAAAACCACTAACCCTATCTGGGAGAGAGTTTTAAAAATGTTTTATGCAAATTTTGAGTATCAATCTTATCCCCAAGGAATTGGATTTTACATACAAAAAAAAATTTACCCTTTTCACCTCCCTAAAAGAACGGCCGCGAAATCGCGACTTAGTGCTCTCCTAGAAGCCTACGTCAAAAACGAAACCCAGTGCAGTAAGATTCTTAGCTAGTGTTAGTTTCGAAAAACTTATAATGACAACCTTTATTGTTACCTTAGGTTGGTATTTGTGCCAAGTTTAAAATTTATTAACCCAAGTAATAAGATTCTTCAAAAACACTTTAACACCCCCTAAAACGTATTTGGGAGTAGATAAGTAAAACTAATAATGACAACCTTTATTGATCACTTAGGATGGGTATTTATGTCAATTTACAAATTTATTAACCCAAGAAATAAAATATTTCAAAAATACTTTAACACCCCTAAATCATCTTTTGGGGGTAGTTTCAAAAACCTTAAAATGAAAACCCTTTATTGTTTATTTAGGTTAGTATTTATGTTAAGTTTCATGTTTATTGACCCAAGAAATCAGTTTCTTCCATAAAAAGTTCAACACACTACTAAATCACCATTTCGGGAGGTTTCGAAAAACTAATAATGATAACCTTTATTGTTTACTTAGGATGGGATTTATGTCAACTTACAAATGTTTTAACCAACCCAAGAAATAAGATTCTTCAAAAACAATGTAATACCCCCTAAATCGTCTTTTGGGGGTAGTTGCAAACAACTAATAACGACAACCTTTATTGTTTATTAATGTTGGTTTTTACGTCAAGTTTCATGTTTATTAACACAAGAAATAAGATTCTACTAAAAAAATTACATCCCCTAAATTATCTTTTGAGGGTTGTTTCGAGAAACTAACAATGAAAGCCTTTCTTGTTTATTTATGTCAAGTTTCATGTTTATTAACTGAAGTAATAAGATTCTTCAGATAAGATATATTTATGAATCAATAAAGCTTTAACACCCCTTAATCGTCTTTTGGGATATTTTTAAATAATAATACCCTCTATTAATCATTTAGGTTAGTATTTGTGGCAAGTTTCATGTTTATTGACCTAAGAAATCAACTTTTTCCATACAAACTTCAACACCCCCTAAATCGAATTTGGGGGTTGTTTCAAAATACTAATAATGATAACCTTTATTGTTTATTGAGGTTGATATTTATGCCAAATTTTATGTTTATTAACCCAAGATATAAGATTCTTAAAAAGAAAATAACATCCCCTAAATCGTCTTTTAGGGGTAGTTTCAAAAAATATGAATTGCTACCTTTATTATTCATTTAGGTTAGTATTTGTGGCAAGTTTCAAGTTTATTGACCCAAGAAATCAGATTTTTTCATACAAACTTCAACACCCCCTAAATCATCATTTGGGGGTAGTTTCGAAAAACTAATAATGTCAATCCTTATTATTTACTTAGAATACTATTTGTGCTAAGTTTCAAGAATTTTGGCAGAAGGAATTAGATTTTTCATACAAACTTTCAACCCCCTTTTTACCCCCTTAGAGGTGGAATTTCCAAAAATCCTTTCTTAGTGCACACTTACGTCACTTGAGGAACCTTTCTGCCAAATTTCATGCTTCTAGGCGTAGCAGTTTTGGCTGTGCGTTGATTGATCAGTCAGTCAGTCAGTCAGTGAGTCAGTCAGTCACCTTTCGCTTTTATATATATAGATAAGCTTCATTAGAATTCACACTTTTTTTCAAAAAAAATATTTTTTGAAATAACCTTAGTAAAGTAATATTTTATTAATATTATATTAATAAAATAGTACATTAATTTAATATTATATTTATGTACTTCTTTTTTGGGACATTCCCAAAGCACTATTCCCAAATCACTGCAACTCCTGAAAGCCAAAATCAATAGTGGCGACCACCAGAAAAGCACCGAGGCAATGAAGCTCGACGAAGTCCCGGTGAATGAATTTAACTGTCTTGGATGCCGCAACAAAATTAATCAGAAAAGAATAGTGGAGGAGTAGGAAAATATAAAAATTTCCAGTTCCCTCCATATCAAGTAGGAGACAGAACAAACAAGGTCAATAGGCACAAAGGGTCATTTACAACTGGGATAAGCCCAGTTGCCTAGCACCACGGAAAACAAATTTGCATTGATATTAATGGGTCCTAACATTGTGAGCTGTTATAATTTTGATTCCAATAATAGGTATGGCAAAAACGCTTGAACGCACGGAAATTTGTTCTAGTTACCACAAGATCCGTATAGTAAACATCTTCTGATGCAGCCTGTACATTATTCAACATAGTATTGCTTTCATTCTGCCAAAGAATACACTCCCATAAGATATGATGGGCAGATTGTATATATTCGCAGTCAGATGTAGAATACTGACATAAAGGCGAGGCAACGAGCTTGAAGGAAAATAATTTACTTTTAAAGTTACCTTGCCCTGTGAGATATTGGGCAACACAGTGATCCACCTCCAGTCGTGGCCAGTCGCACGCAAACAGATGGAAAGAATTGGTGGAGGTCCTTGGTGGAATTATTATCCTACCTACATTGCCATTTGGATAAAAGTTCCTCCCAGACGTCAATATGTGGTTCAAATAATCTAGAGATTTTCTCACGGTTACTCCGCGTCCATGGTTTCTAATTCTTAATAGTACATTGCAGCACATCGTTGCACATCAAGGTTGACCGGAAGTATGCCAGCAAGTACCTGTAAGGTCTCAGTACTAACCGTCCTGTTTGCTTTGCATAAGAATATCAAAGGTAAACGCTGACTTTGAAGTAATTTACGTCGTCCCATTATTTAGGTACTAGCTGCCCCCCGTGAATTCGCTCCCATCAACTGGATACCTACATATCCTACCCTACCCTAGACACCTATCCACCTATCATACCTACCAATTTGTTAAACTATTTATTTGAATAACCACAGTCAGTTCCTTTCTGAATATACTTAAGATTGTTAATTTCCGCTATAAAAACCAAAGTCTAGCTGACTTTGGTTTTTACTACCTACTACTATTCTACCTACACTTGTTACACAAATTGTCACATCTTAATTTTTAGTCTATATGAGAAATGAGGCAACATGGCGTCCACCAAATATTTCAATTTAAAAATGATTATCTAGTTGCTCATTGACGAAAAGTTATTCCTTTGCATTTCGCCGTATTAGTTGAATTATACGTGCAATATCTTAAAACACACGACCGCATATTTAATGCGTTTGAACGTTTTTTCGTTTAAAAACAAACAATGACATAGGCGCTCAAGATCTAGCAAGCAACTGAGTGAAGTGCGGCCGGCCGACCCCACACGAACGGAATACAGCAGTGATGTATGGTGACTTCTCTAGTGCGTAGTACATTATTACCTCAATGGGCCCAGTATCATGCTGTTAATAACACTTCCATTTATTTGTTGCATTTCGTGAGATTAGGTTTATTATAGGTAGTTAAAGTAATTTGATTTTATATTTCTATACTGAAATTCGTTTTCAAGCCAGTTTGGTTGGTTCAAACTCAAACCGCAAAATAATTGAAAATAAACAAAGTGAAAGTACTCTGTCCTCCTAAGTAGTCTGTGAACCTCTGTATTAAGGCCTCATTTACGGAAACGCGAGGCGTCGCGTGTGGCGAGGCGCCTCGCGGCGCGTCACTTCTTCGAAAACGCCGGCACTTCTCCGTAAACATTCATACAAAGCCATAATATGTTTGAATTTATTGCGGTCCGCGCCGCCCACCTGGTCGCTGCGTCCTAGCCGCTAGTGCGCCATTGCTCTAAGGCATAGCACGCACTGCGATTTTTATTCGCGCGAATTTTTTTCCGCCCATACCTAGGGCAATGTATGAAGCTGCACGCACTGCGGAAAAAAAACACGCTCAAATAGTACCAAAAAATTCGCGCGAATGAAATCGCAGTGCGTGCTATGCCTAAGTCACAGAGTACTTTTATTATATAGACAGCCTAAGTGTATAGTCTATGTGCGCAACCGCGTCCACATATTTGACGGAAACATACATACCTACGTGTCGTGACGTGGCGCGGCGCCTTCGGACGCAGTTGGTTGGCTACAAAACTCGTTGTGTTATGAGGTAGGCTGGAAGCGACTGCGAGTCGTTTGATTGGTGGATCCCACGCCACGTCACGTAAGTGTGTTTCAGTCTTTTAAAAACATTACTGTCACAGATATCTGTATTAGGGCATGCAATATCGCAAGGTTCTCAATTCCGGAACTGAGTTCCAATACTGGAGATCTGATTAAGTTAAAAGTTACCAGTTAAGGAACCAGTTTCGGTATTCCGTAACTGGTAACTTTTAAATTTTGTTTCAAATCAAACAAGATTTATAATTATATCAATCTTTTAATAATTTTCAGTACCAATTTAAACATATTTGGTCATATTTCTGCCTCATTACCCTAATTAAACCGTAAAATCAAGAAGGCTTGTCTTCTTGTCGCTGGCACGACGGTCTTTCAAGTTTGTTTTATCCCAAAAGTTAGCCACCTCCATGACGTCATCTGTGGCAGCACATAGATCACCCTCGTTGCATGTTTTGGGGCACAGGGGACATGACAAGAACAGGAGGTGGTGCTTGGTTTGCAACTCAGCACCACATGCACACCGCTGCCGCTGTTCCGTCGAGGTAACCCCATTTTGCGAGGTTGGAGTTACACCTTCCTACCTGGGTTCTGAGGCGGTTCAGGGATTTCCATGTAGACCACAGGAGGTTATATTCAACATTTTGAAAATGTTGAATACAGGCCTTGACAGACTAAGCATTACGAAGTTGAGTAGTCTTCACCAAGAAGGGACCAGCGAAGTCAGTTCCAACAGAAGCAAATGGCCTTCTCTCAGTTACTCGATCGGATATCAAATCACCCATTATGGGTTGAAAGGGAGTAGCCTTCAAACGATAGCACTGCATACATTTGAAAATGATGCCACAAATAGTGCGTCTGGCCGACAAAATCCAAAATTCACGCTGCAAAATGGCTACGAGGGCGTTGCAACTTGCGTGTGCATTATTAATGTGTCGATCGGACACCAACAATTCACGCCTAGCGTCGGGCGTCTGAGTAAATTGTTGCGTGACCTGATTTATCACACAATAGAATTAAGAATTAATAAAATGAATAAAACACACGATATTTGACTCGCAGAATGTGTCACGTACATTTCATACCATATAGTCTCCTTCCAGTCTTCATCATACCAGCCGAAAGACGTCCACTGCTGGACATAGGCCTCTCCCAAGCGTGCGTCTCGCATCCAGCAGATCCCCGCGACCTTCACCAGGTCATCGGTCTACCTGGTGGGAGGCTTTCCAACCCAACGTCTTCCGGTTTGCGGTCGCCACTCCAGAATCTTTCTGCCCCAGCCGCCATCCGTTCTGTGAGCAATGTGCCCTGCTCACTGCCACTTAAGTTTGGCAATTCTTCGGGCTATGTCGGTAACCCTGGTTCTCTTGCGGATTTCAAAATTTCTGACTCGATCACGCAAGGAAACGCCGAGCATAGCCCTCTCCATTACCCTTTGGGTGACTGTAAGATTTCTGATGAGGCCCATTGTGAGCGACCACGTCTCAGAGCCATATGCCACCACTGGCAACACACACTGGTCATTAGTGGTCATAGACTTTCGTCTTGTGACACTTTGGTAAGTTGGACGAGAAGATACCGCGCAACTTCCTGAACGCTGCCCAGCCGAGTTGGATTTGACGGTTGACCTCATTCTCGAAGTCGGCCCTACCCTGTTTTTTTTTTTATCTTGGAGAAATGCTCATGCATACTGCGCTACCACGGGGAGATAGCACAGTTATGTGGGACTCTAACCCACTAAAACTCCACGGTGTCCTCCTGTGCCGCTTATGGCGGGAACACGGGCACGCGTTAGCACTTACCGCGAACCCGCCGCAGCTGTCCGTCACCGGACCCTCCTCGGGGGAGTACCCCCCATCACCCGGCGCACCAGAACACGCTGTGCGCCGTGACCACCTCAGGGACCAAACCAGCACAAGGGTGCCAGACGCACCCTTGGTCCCCTTGTGACGGGTCGAGGTTAATGGCCCCCCACCTACCATTTTTCGGCCGCAGAGGATAGGGAGAGCGGCCATCGCTATACCGACACTCCTCTTCCCCTGCGGCCCCACCGCGTCCGCCATCAGACGGTGGCGGCCCCGTCCAGGCCGCGGAATGTAGGGAGAGCGGCGCACCGCAATAACGGCACTCCTCTTCCGCCGCGGCCTCCAACCCTCAGCCGCCACATCGTATGGGTTTGGAAGGCCCCATACGACATCGCGGCCCGCCTCAGTTGCGATGTCGCCAAGGCAGCACCGCAACCTACATGTTGGCCCCTACGTCGTCGGCTTATCGCCAAAAGCCCTGACGAGCGGCTCCTCCTCGGGTTCCTCTTCGCTTCAACGTGGGTGACCAAGCCACGGTTACTAAGCCCCCCCGCCTCGACAATGCGGAAACCCACCGGGGGGAAGTTGGCCCTACCCAACTGAACCGTTTGTCCCAGGGTGATATAATCGCCTACAACTTTGAGTTTAGAGTCTCTGACCTTGATAAGAGTGGGTGTAACATGGGCATTCAACATGACATTGGTTTTGTCCATGTTCATCCTAATTCCCACTCTTTCAGAAGCTCTACTGAGGTCATCGAGCATTGTACTGAGGCCCTCCATGGTCTCAGCCATGACCACTAGATTCTCGGCAAACCAACGGTGAGTGATGTATTCGCCATTGACGTTGATTCCTAGCCCTCTCCAGTCGACGTACCAGAGGACGAGTTGGGAAAAAGACGTAATACGGCTTGTGACAAATTGGGAAGCTGACTACCTGTACAAAGTGACGTATTAGTGAAAGTGACCTACGATAGGGACGACATAGTGTGACGAGTTGTCATCACAACTAGTGATGGGTCGAGAGCATATTCTCTCACGGAGAAAATGCTCCGATCGAGAATGTTCTGCAATATTCTGCAATGTTTCTTTCGACGGAGAATTTACGAGAATTTATGAGAATTTAAAATTGGAAGTAAGATTGCTCAATTTTAGTACACTATATTTGATTTCATGATCTAAAGTCAACTTCTTTTGTTGTTATATCATACTTAACTCGAAAAAACGTTACTCTATGAGGTTGCAGAGTGGAAATTGCTAATGTAATCTTTCTAATACCTTTAAACGAGCAATTCTTGTATATATATAATCTGAATATCGGCAACGGCTCCGACGATTTTTGTGAAATTTAGTTTGCAGGGGTTTTCGGGGGCGATGAATTGATCTAGCTAGGTTTCATTTTTAGAAAACGTCGTTTTCTCTATTTTCACCCAAGCAGAGCTCGGTCATTCGGTACATTTTAATTAAGAAATATTGTAAAACATAGACGGATGGGACTTGGGAGTTTATTCTTAACTTGACTGAAGTTTATTCTTAACTTGTAGTTATATATATACAAGATCACAGTATTTCAGTTCAACAACTGTTCGAAGAAGTGTCTGAACGTAAATGCGGCACTGGTTTATGGAGCAAAGTGTATATTTAGGAAACAGCTAAAAAGTCAAGCTAGTTGCGTGGTGGCAAACTTTATATTCAAAAACTGAATTAGGAGCAGTTGCTCTGAAAATTTTGACTGCTTCAGCAACTTCTGTTTCTGTGGAACGCTCTTTTTTCTTATTTCCCAACATACAATATGGGTATCAAATGTAAGAGTTTGACCAGTAGAATGAAAAATTCCAAATCTAATATGGCCGCCGGTAAAAAATGGCGGATTTCATATATTAAGTCATCATCATCATTATCATTTCAGCTGAAAGACGTCCACTGCTAAACATAGGCCTCCCCAAGCGTCGCCACAATGACCGATTCCGTGTGTCTCGCATTCAGCGCATTCCCACAACCTTAACCAGGTCATCGGTTCACCTAGTGGGAGGCCATTCAACGCAGCATCTTCCTACTCGCGGTCGCCACTCCAGAACTTTTCGGCCCCAACGACCATAATTGAGTTCTGCGAGCAATGTGCCCTGCCCATTCCCACTTATGTTTTGCAATTCTTCGGTCTATGTCAGTAACATTGGTTCTCCTGCGGATATCCTCATTTCTGATGCGATCCCACACGGAAACTCCGAGCATAGCCCTCTCCATCGTCCTTTGGGTGACTTTAAAGCCTTCCGATGAGGCCCATTGTGCGCGACCACGTTTCAGTCGCTTAGGTTATCACTGGCAACACACACTAGTTGTGAGGCAATGTGGTATATTAGACGAGAAAATACTACGCAACTTCCCGAACGCTGCCCAGTCGAGTCGGATTCGCCGGTTGACCTCTCCCTCGAAGTTAGACCTACCTAACTGGAACTTTTTGTCCCAGATAAATTGATTTGAATTGCATTGTACCGTATGGTTTCGATCGTAAAGTATAGCACCAGCCCATATCTCCCAGGGGAGTCATAAGAGATGACTAAGTGACTCACCAGAGAATGGGCAACTGCATTCTCTATGCACTATATGTATCAACCATACAGCCGCCGATCAATTATGACTAAACCCCCATGTAACACCACAAGGAACAAGTAAAATTTCAAAATTTCAAAAACCCCCGACACATTTATCTTGCGAAAATATCCCGAATCAAACAGTAAAACGCTCATAACTTTTGAACGGCTGAACCGTTTTTTTTTCAAACATAGCTAAGAACACTCTCGACACAATCACCTTTCCAACAAAAAAAACTAAATCAAAATCGGTTCATCCGTTGAGGCGCTATGATGCCACAGACAGACACACAGATACACAGACACACAGATACACAGCAACACACCTCAAACTTTTAACACCCCTCTTTTTCCGTCGGGAGTTAAAAAATGGCCCCTATTGCCCGGCAGCCTGTCTACCCTCGACTATGATAGGACATACATCACGCGTACACTCCGGACCGACGAGAAGATCAACGAACTCGAAGATTTTTTGGCGACTATATTGGATTATCATTTTAAGATTTTTCATATTGAAAGCGTTGTGAAAAAATAATATGTATGGCGCTATTTTGTAGCGGCGGCCAACTTGGATTTACAATGATAAAATGAATAATATATTACATTCTATTGTCTTCGGAACTAAAGGTCTAGGTATACCAAAAAACAGGGCATGCTAAATAAAACCGTTTAAAAAAAAAGGCAAAAGAGCAGGCAAAATTTGTCTGATTGCTCACAATTGGAAATTTATGAACAAACCAAAACCATTAAACAAAGAGTCCAAAAAAACAATATTTTGTAACACACCATAAGAAATTTATGAGAATATGCTCGGCAATATTCTCGGGAATGTTCTCGCTCAGGAGAATTTACTGAGAATTTAAGTTGTCGAATAGATTAGTTTTGCGTTAACTTCGTAAAACGTTCAAATGCACTGAAAACTAGGTACTACTCCAAAAATAAATCGATACAATAGAGTCATCCAATTTTTAATTCTCGTAAATTCCCTTCCAAAAGAATATTCTCGAGAACTTACCATCACTAATCACAACCCTTTGATCTGTCTAATAGTCAAGTCCTCAGATCAAACAGATAGAGCGTATGGAACAAGAGAGTGCAGCCACCGATACAAAAACTAATAGAATCTCGCGTTAATAGTACGAAACTACGCGTCGCACTGCTTTCACGTCACAACAAGTAATTTCTTATTTTATGTGTAAAAATGCCGTCTTGTGTCTTTAAACATTGCAAAAGTTGTTCCCAAAAACAAAAAATAGAAGATGGAATATCTTTCCACAGGTAAATTTGATTATTTTATAGTTTTGATATTGATTTACCCACTATATTTACGACTCACTCAGAACATGATCATAGATCTCTTTTCAGTCGGATACATAAATAGGTTTTAATGCTCTTTAGTATGCATTAGAATGCGTATGTAAGGGGGAGAACGGTTTTAACATCCTGTTGGCCCTAATAGTCAACCTCACCTGCATGCGTTAGCGGTTCGTACGAATAGCTGACGGCGGCCGCTCTTAGCAGTCGTGGTGCTCCCTGCTGGATAACGAACGAGGCACTGGCGACCGAACAATGGCGGTATACCCATACACCTGGCCGGGCAACCGGCTGGAAGAGGCCTCAGCAGCCTTGGGGTCCAAATAACCCCAAAAGGGTCTGGTGCAGAAGGCAAGGGGAAACTACTGCACTATCTTCCCAAGAATGTCATCATGCAAGTACAATTAAGGAGATCGCTTTTGCCATGTGACCCGCTTAGCGACGGGCGCCGTACTGTGTCCGGGGCAGACGGTGTGAAATGGACTACCGGCCGTGTGGCTGTAGGAGACCAGGCAGCGCACGGAAGCACTGCTACTGGAATGCCTCTTAAACTACGTCAAGTCCAGAAGATAGGTACGTGGAATGTACGTGGTTTAATCATGCCAGGAAAATTGGAGATCTTGGAAAAAGAAATAACCAGATGTAAATAAATATCTGCGGCCTTAGTGAGACACAATGGCGAGGAAATGGGCACTTCCGGACCGAAAAACACTCCATCTTTTTTTCGGGCAATGATAGTGCAAGCCGGAACGGAGTTGCTTTTGTCGTCCCCAAGCAACTGATTGAATTGCGTGTTGGGTTATAAGCCTGAAAGTGATCGACTTCTAAGTATTAAATTAAAGGCTTCACCGGTTAATCTCAACATCATGCAGATCTCACAAGTGCATAGATCTGCACGAAATTGGTAAAAACTCACATCAGCTTAACCACTGCGTTGGTGAATTCGGACTAGGGCAGCGTAACGAGAGAGGCGAACGCTTAATACAGTTTGTAGCTGATAACAGTCTGGTTATTTCAAACAGCCTATTTCAACATCATCCTCGTAGGCTGTATACTTGGACTTCACCTGATGGACAGCATCGTAACCAGATCGACTACATACTCGTTAGGTCACGCTGGCGGAACTCGGTCAGGAATACGCATACATTACCCGGAGCGGACTGTGGATCAGGTCACCAACTGCTCATTTCCAAGTTGCATCTTAAGCTGCGAGCAGCCAGAAAACTCGACCAGCGTTCAAGGATCGAAGTGAAGGATAGCACAAAATTTATGTCAGCATTGAATCAAAATTGGAGTGAGTGGGCAAATGCGGATCTCGAAGTAAAGAACCCAGATGAGCTATGGGACAGTGCAAAAAGCCTGATAGAGCGCGCGGTCAACTTTTCTAAGCCGCCTGCAGAGGTTCGTAAACGCCAACAGTTGATGAGCGACAGCACTCTTGCACTGGTTGAGGAAAGACGCAGGTTAAAAGCATCGGGCGCTGATGTGAGATCCCTCAACCGACAGTCCGCGCAGATACAAGCAGCTTGCAGTCGAGAGCGGAACGCCAGCTTACGTATAATATGCGAAGAAGTCGAGTCTCATAGCGATCAAAATGAGTCCAGCGATTTACATCACAAAATACGCTCGATTACGAAATCGGTCTCTTCTAAGACTTGGGCGATTGAAAACTGTCGAGGGGAAATGGTCTTTGAGCTGGAAGATATTTCTGAGACGTGGAAGCAGTACTGCCAATCTTTGTACGAGGACCCTCTAGCCCAGGATTATGCTCCTACGGAACCCAACAATGAAGACATGGAGCCAGACATTATTAAAGAAGAAGTCGAAGCTGCCATCAAACATCTGAAGAATGACAAGGCCATTGGCAAAGATGCCATTCCAATAGAGACCATTAAGGCCGCAGGTGAACAGGGGGTACAGATGATTCATACAATCTGTAACAAAATATGCCAAAGCGGAACATGGCCTAAGGAATGGGCTCACACTGTCTTCATTCCACTTCATAAAAAGGGTTCCACAAAGAAGTGCAGCAACTACCGCCTGATTGCACTTATATCACACGCAAGCAAAATTTTACTGCACGTGTTAAACGAGCGACTGAAAACCTACTTATCCAAGGAAGTGGCACCTGAACAGGCAGGGTTTGTAAAGGGAAAGGGCACTCGAGAGCAGATCTTCATATTTCGTCAAATTATCGAGAAAGCCCGAGAGTTCAACAAGCCCACTTATATTTGCTTTGTTGACTTCTCCAAAGCATTTGACTCGGTGTAATGGCCAGTGCTGTGGAGGTCCCTTCTTGCTATGGGCACTCCCAAACACCTTGTGCATCTTTTGATGCGTCTTTATGAGGACGGAACAGCGTCAGTGAGGACGGATGGCGTACTATCGAATGTCTTTCACCCCAGTGCAGGCGTCCGTCAAGGTTGTATAATCTCGCCCCTACTGTTCAACATCTACACTGAACTTATAATGCGGATTACCCTTGAGGACTGGACGGACGGTGTATCGATAGGAGGTATAAGAGTATCGAACCTGCGATATGCGGACGACACTACGCTGTTCGCGACTAGTGCCGAACACATGGAACGGTTGCTATTCAAAATGGAACATACCCTAAGGTCGACTGGTAGAAAATGCCTAAGGCATTAAGTCCGCCTTTGTACTTATGCATAAAGTTTTAATAAATAAATAAATAAATACCAGCTCAGCATTCGGTTTGTGAATTAACAGTCGATCGCAGTAACGAAAATTCGCCAGAAGTCACTCAAATCGCGAATTGCGACGTCGTACAATCACACGTCTACCTGGGCGCTTTAATATGAAACCACGGTGGTTGCGGGGACGAGATCAAGCGACGCATGGCTATGGCTAGGTTGAGGAATATGGATAGGCTGAGGAAAATATGGAGGAATCGAAATATCACCAAAGCTACGAAAACCCGGCTCATACGGGCACTTGTGTTCCCCATATTTCTTTACGCGGCCGAGACCTGGACGCTGAGAGACACTGAGAGGAAGAGAATAGACGCTCTGGAAATGTGGTGCTGGAGAAAAATGCTTGGAGTGTCGTGCACGGAGTTTCGCACTAACATATCCATCCTTCAGGAGCTCGGTATCAGGCAGCGTCTATCAGCTACAGTCCAGGCTAGAATACTCCAGTTCTTTGGACACGTGTCCCGACGAGGCAACGACTCTATCGAGCGACTTGTAGTTCAGGGTAGAGTGGAAGGAACGAGAGCGCGCGGCAGATCGCCCATGCGATGGACCGACCAGATTAAGTCTGCAGTGGGTGGCCCATTGAATGAGTGCACACGAATAACAGCCGATAGAGACGGATGGTGTCGCATCGTTAGGCAAATTATGGCAATCCGATGTCTCAATGCAACATGATGACCACGACCGCTCTGCCAAGAGTGTACCGAAGAAGAAGAATGCGGATGTAACATATTCTAATGGTTTTTGGGGTATTTGGCAGCAAATTGTATGGAGTCAGGCTTCCCAGTAAGCTTTGCGGAGGTAGTCAATACTACAATAAAATTCTCCGCTCCACTATCCCGAGATCACTTCTTTCAATTATTTCTACATATTGCCTATTTGCGTAGACAATTGAGACACAAAACTACACCAATTATATATCACAATAACCACTAGGGATCAATCTGCAAATAATATTAACAGCTGCTGAACTTCACCCGAAAAAATCCCGCCAAAAACTACAATATTGGCAGTAATTGGTTGGTGTTGCCAGTTTACATCGAAATAAGTTTCCTTGAATTAGGGAAATGTACATGGGGCGTAGGAATATTGATTGATTTATATATTTTTACAGGATTTTTTTTTAACTAGTGTGCAATTGTTTTTAGTGGATCAGTATCAGTAATGGAACACATTTCCATTAATGTTTCAATACCTTTTTATATCCGATTTGAAATCTATAAAATATGGACACAATCTATTCGTATAAATATGAATATCAATGAATCAGTGGCACGCGGTGGAGCTGTGACAGGGGCGCGGGGTACCCGGGAGGGGGTATAAATGATAATATTGAACCTTCGTTGACCATTTTTGCGTTCATTTTCGCTTAGCCGAATTTTTGGAGCCTTGTTTTTATTAATTTTCACACAATACTTACAAATTTTAGCTTAATAGATAGGGTTTGCACACGTACTCAATTTACAGTTATAATATTTGCACATTTTGCCATAATTAAAAAGTTTCTAGGACAAAAACAGATAAAGTGCCGGTTTGTTTACATTTTCATTGTAATGATTAGCGATTATCTCGTTAACGCGTGAACCGATTTAGATGATTCAAACGCATAAAATGGTTCTAAACCATGAACTTTCATTTGACAACATCATCAAAATATGTCAACAAACAAAAAAATCACCATTTTCAAGTTCCTCGCGTAATTATCTTTTTTTTTAAAAAAATATCTATTCTTCTTCTCAAAATATCTATAATTTATTTGATAACCATTACTCTGTCCAAATACTACATAAGTAAGTAACAATAATATTCTTGAGAAACATCGAAAAAAATGTGGGAGTTTTTCCCCAACATCTGGCATCCTTACACGCACACAGATGTACGTGTCCCTCTGACATGCGCAAACCAGTGCGTTCTAAAGCACTGACTTAGAAACCTATGGACTTGCCATACCTACGAAATCAGCGTGCATACCTACAAAAATCGGGCAATTAAGATGGCTGCCTTTCGTAGGGTTGTAACTGCGAGAAACATGCGCAGCTGATATCGATATAAACATCTACCTTCATTGTGGGTCTGTTTTTCCATAGCCTGTTCTTACTTTGTCTTTCCCTTCAAACCAAAAGAGGACGGTGGATGCACTGCTGCTTTGCGGCAGAAATAGGAAAGACAGACGGGCTTCTAGGCAGAAAAGAAGATTTCGTATGGTATAATCTATCTAAAAAAAATATTACATTTTAAAATAAAGATATAAGAATACATTAAAATATAAATTGTCTGGTACGTTCAATACAAACCTTTGTTTCGCTTCTGCTACGATACAATAATGTAATAACAATATAATATGATCAAACCAGGCCCATAGAAACAGAAGTAGCTAAGGGTGTAGAGTATTGTATGATACTTATTAGATGTATGAGGCGACTGGCAATATACAGGTTGGGCATAAAACTTGGATAAGGGCAAAAAAAAACCGGGCGATAGTTTGGGTTAAAGGCAGTTTTTTATTTTTACTTTTGGCCTACTGGAAACAGCACCAAATATCTGTGTGTTTGTTTAAATGTTTTTCATTTCTGCCTTAAAATTTCGTTGCCAGGCAATCTGTGGATGAAAATAGCATTGCAATGTATTTTACACACTTTATCAATATTATCGATACTTATCATATACGAACTTCGAACATCACTAACCTTACATACCATTTATTATTGTTGATAAACAATGCAAGGAAATATAGAAAATAATAACATTTCATGCCATGCAAACATGACAGAGGTTTCAATAATATGCAAAAAGAGCATCTTGTAACAATACATAACACAGAATTCTACAAAATTCAACCGGATTAGTGAAAACTAGTTACTAACCTGTGCAGAGTCAAATTAGGCTGATTTATGTTTTTTCTCGCACCACACTGTTTTATACAACACGAAGGCATGATTTTCCTATTAATGTCAAACTCAGAACACCAAAATATCTAGTTTCTATACGTATTTCTCTATAAAACAATAAAAATATTTTGAGCAAGCAACTGTTTGACAGGACAACTACCACAAAACCGCAGAGTACTTTCTGCAATTAAAATGGCGACCGGTCACGCATAGGCATGATTATGACGTCACACAAAAGTGTTGCCTAGTTTAGTCCCTGACAAACATTTAGATGTCTCTCTTTGCATACGCAGCTCTTGGTTAGTTAAAAAGAGACAAAATGCTTTTTGACATGCGTGTGTCGATTTGGTAGATATTTCTATAACTATTCTTCATATAGTAGAATATGCCGTCTCCATAGTTATCCTACCTCATTGTTCTAAAGTGATGTAATATGACATTACTTTTCGTACCGAGGAATATTATATTACACCATGACTCCAAACATGACGCGTAATGAAGCGCTACACGATGGTTGACGTAACTAAATGCTCGCGTAGATACATCATTACATGAGATGAGATAAGGTGGAAACAGATTATTGAAACCCCACCCGACGCCACGCCACCCGACGCCTTCTGACGCATTGAAGTACTAATCAAACCCATACATTTAGTATGGTCAGAGACACATAGTCAACACGCCATGCGATCACACGCATTCCCACGTGTCAACACGCAGTCGGTTTGGACCAGCGTGTTGCCGGGAGTGGGGGAACACACACCACCCGACATTTCGACACAGTGTGTCTCTAGTTAACACCCGATCCCACGCGTCAGTCAGTCGAGTGGTGCCAACAAAGGGTAATTTACCCTAATTTAGAGTAAAGTTTCATCAGCACGGTCATTTTTAGGGTACAAAATCGGTGAGGGTAATTTTTATGTTTATGCTATAATAGTAATTAGTAACTTATTTGAGTCAAATTTGCAATGATATGGACTTAAGTTTAAATATTTTCATTGAACCCGCATTTTCTTAAAACTTCTTTTTCGATACGCCTATCATAGTCTCAATGAAGTAGTCAAGTACTTGGTATCGTACAAATCCCAAAATAACCAGTTTTTTTTAATGGTTTCTATTATTGTTATAGTAAAACTGGTTTGTAATTATATTATAGATTATAATGTCTCGTCTTGTGTATAATCTTGCATGAAATGTATCAAATATATATAGAACGGAGAGGAAAAGCAAATTAATAAAAATTGTAATTTTTTTATATAACTTAAAATCAAGACATGTTTCCAAATCTTTTTACAGTCCGTTCAACCGATTTTGGGTTCTATCCTGTAAACATAAGGATGACATAAAATGCATAAACCTGTTACCAAAACCAACTGTTTACTGCAGCTATCATTTGTCGTATCACAAACGCAATAGAAGTTAAAATCGGTTGAATGAGCTGTAAAATGGGCTAATTTAAACGTCTAATGTTATCGCAAATGGAGTATAGGGTACATTGAGATCAGACTTGGGATAAAACAAAAACGAGACCTGGCAATACTGGCTATGACATTAGCGAACGTGTTGTAGCATCATGTGGGGTGTTGTATATGTGCACGGTGCGCGTCGACACGTTGGGTGGCGTGGGGTCGCGTGGGGTTTCAATAATCTGTTTCCACCTTAAGACGCAATTTCAACATTGGTATTCACTTTCGCACTAACAGATAACTTCATAAGCAAAAAGAGATAGATATACTCGTCTACGCCATCTTTTGTGCCAGTGTGACCAAGGATGCTATAGCTACTTATCTATAGACATATATCAATACTAGATCTGTGCCACTGTCATATCGATTTTAGTTTTGGAGCGATCTACAAATTTGGTCAAATGTCTGTAAGAACCGTCCCTGACTGCGGCTAAGTTTTTCGACGTTTTTTTAGGGATCCTTTAAAATTATTTAAAGAGTGAATGTGTACTCGTACAAAGAGTGAACTTATCAGTCATTGTAAGTGTACAATCCCACTCTTTCGTGACTATTCTGTGCATTATACGCGTTGTATAATAATGCTTATTCATACCTTGCGCAAAAACTAGGTACATCATGAGATCAAAGTGACAGTTTTTGGTACACTTGTACGACTTTACAAACAGGTACTGATCAATATTATATAGTATGCTAGACCTTCTGCAAGACTGAAAAAAAAGTTTTCAACACACTAGTGTAAAGTGAGCCTTATTACATAGCTTTTAGGGCCATAAACCGAGCTATAACACACAAAGGTACGTTGAATATTATTAATTTAAACGTATCTAAATGATTGCGTAACCTTAGCATAACTTCTTAGAATTAATTAATTGATTTCGTTGCAGGTTACCTTAATATTCGGTGTTATTGGTGCGTGTAGATGGTAAGAGCTTTATAATATTACAATAAAGGATGTAGTAACCCGAAAGCAGACTCTATTCACAACAAGTCGAAAATCAGAGACAAAATAACGCAAGCCATTAATTTGTAGCCAAAGGCAAAAACGTTTTGCCCCGAACCACAACCATGTACATCTCGTAGCATGAGTTATTTGGTTCCTACTGTTCTATGATTTGCCTTTGTCGCCGACATTTACATACGAAGAAAACGAGAGTATCTACTAAAGAAGTGGCAAGCACCAATGTAACACAACCTGTGCCATCCAAATCTATCCAAATCGCCATCCAAATCTATCCAATATCGCCACATTGCCATCCAAATCTATCCAATATCACTTTGAAAATTGTACGTTCACCATTTTTTTTAATAATTGAACGATATAAGCAATACATGCTTGTTTTTTCTCGCAAATGTGTTGAAAAACGTCGTATGAAACTCGTGAGCTCTACTCGTTACACGCTCGGCTGAATTACGCCCTCGCCTACGGCTCGGGTGGCAACCCACATCCTCGTGTATAATGAGCAACTTAGCTTACTGGTATCATAATATTTTACTATTACAGACGAGTATGTATATAAAGCAATAAAATAAATAATTACAAAAAGGTTTAAATATAATAATTTAATTTAAAAAAGTAAAATGTGAAAATAAACATGATTCATCAACCTGTATCCATAGATGGGTCAAGGGATAGCGATAGCGTCATACATTCAATTCAAATGCAGTGAACACAAGCGAGAATGTGGTGAAGGTGTTCAGTTAGCTCGTTTTATATTCTTGATAAACTTATTTCTTAAATAAGTACTCTTATTGTGCACAATCAATATTAGATTAATAATACAAATAGCAAATAAACTTTATGAAATAAATTAAAGTAAGTAAAATAAAAATACAGTATCGATAAATCTTTCTTATAATTTTTGTCACTTCTCTAACATCAGAACGTAAGTACGTAAACTGTCATAGCTCTATCAGCAAACGCATAAAAGTTATTTTTTTCACTAAATAGAATGGTTTAAATGATACTACACGTCCTTGACGTATTTAGAACTAAGATTCCTTTATTCGGGACAGCCTATGAAATGTATTCCCTGCACAATAATTTCAGTATGCTAGTCGATAACTCACCTGTGGAAAGATATCATTTGATTATTTTCAGTTAATACGCTCATTCTACTCTTGCAACCGATAGCCACACACGACATGGTTCATGCAGATAATTATACAATAAGATTCTGCCTGATCTATACGATACAAATCCGTGAAAACAGCGAAAAACTTTAATTACAGCTGCTAACCAATTGGTTACAACAGTGACTAAAATGTTATCTCTTTGACGTTCAGGATGGTAGCGTTTGTCTCTTTTTATTTCATAGAGTTTTCTATAAGCAGGAACGAAAGAATTGATAGTTTCTTTTTCGTCGTAAATACGTTACCTTTAGCCTAGAAGGCTAGGAATTATACAAACTCTCTGGGTTGTACGTAGTATCTTTAAGTAGTCTGTGGTCAGTATCTCTATCTATTATCTATGTCATTCTATGTAGTCTGTGGTTGTACATGTGTATCACGCTTTGGACTTTTTGGCGGGAAGTCAAACGAAGCGGTAATTTTGATTTCGCAAAAAGTTTATAATTAAATAATTTTACGGAAATACCAAATAAATAACATCTGAAAAAACTTCTAACAACCATGAGTATCACCAGTGGTGGTGAGGAGCCACCAGATCCTGGGGAAAATAAGAAAAGAAAGTATAACAAAACTCGTAATCCTGACGCCAATAAGTATAACATTTATACTAAACTAAATTATAAAAGACTCTTCATAGAAAATACTAATTCGGAATATGTTGTATACGTCGAGTCAACAGAACAGGAGAAGATAGGGAATAAAAATCCTATCACACTCACCAATTTAATATCCGACAATGTTAAAGGAGTCTTAGGAGTACATAGAATAAATTCGCACAAAATTGGAGTAACTTTCAGAAAAGCAGCTGCGGCCAACAATTTCCTGAAAATGGAAGACTTTCTATGGAAAAATAAATTTAAAGCATTTATACCATCATATTTGACGGAAAGGATTGGAGTATTGAGGTTTGTGCCCAAAGAACTCTCCAATGAAGAAATTTATAAAAATATAGTGTGCGACTCTGAAGTAATTTCTATTAAACGATTCATGCGGAAAGTAGAGGGAAAATTAGTGCCTCTCTATACAGTTGCCGTCACTTTTGCGTCAACATCCTTACCGCAATACGCCTATATTAAACTATTCAGATATGAGGTGAAAGCATACATACCACCATTACTGCAATGTTATAAGTGTCTAAAGTTTAACCATTCTGCTAAGGCTTGCAGAGGCGAACAACAATGCTCTTCCTGTGCTGGTCGTCACTCCTACAAAGAATGCGATGTCGAAGAGATCACATGCATCAACTGCTCAGGTAATCATCTAGCCATTTCAAGAGACTGTCCCATTAAAAAACAAAAAATTGAAGAAAAAAAGGCCAAATTTCTTAAGCAGCAATCGTATGCCACTGTTGTGAATTCACCCCCTACATTTAATGAAAAATCTTTCCCTGTTTTACCTAAGGTTACTGTTAAGGATAAAACCAATGATACTTTAGATATTAAACACATAGCAAATAATGATATTATAATTAGCGCAATTGTTAAATCGTTGGTCACATTAGGAAACAAGAGTGACTCTGATGGGCCACTCACACATAAGAAAATAAAAGAAATATTTTTATCAAATTTAATTTAAACATGGATAATTATCTAAATATTTTACAGTATAATATACAGAGTTTACAGAGTAAAAAGAGCCTATTACAAAATTTATTAATTGAAAAAAGTATAGATATCTGTCTTCTTAATGAGACTTGGTTTAAATCGAATTCTATAATTCCACACTTTCCCACATATAATTTAATCCACAAAAATTCGATAAATTCTCATAATGGAGTAGCCATTTTGGTGAACCATCGTTTAAAATACAAAGTAGTTAATACACACTTCTCAGAATCTATTCAAAATGTATGTATTACAATAGAAACACAATCTGGAGCAATGGCAATACTTTGTGTATACAGCCCTCCCAGTATCAGGTTTGACTCAGCAAAGCTAAAGGACTTAATCAATAATATACCAAAACCTTGTATAGTTATGGGTGATTTTAACGCTCATAACATAGCCTTTGGATGCCATAGTGACAATAATAGAGGTAGATGTTTATATAATATAATTGATGAATTTGACTTATGTATTTTGAATGATGGATCACCAACAACTGTTCCTTATCCTAATAGACAAGCTTCAGCGATAGATCTTGCCCTTGTTAGCTCTTCAATAGCTCATTTATGTAACTGGTATGTTCATGATGATCCCATGGGTAGCTATCATCTTCCAACCTTACTTGAGATCAATATTCAACCATCTATGTACGACACGTCACCTCCTGTGAATCAAGAGAAATATATTTATAGTAAGGCAGATTGGGATAAATATTATAGCCTGTCAGAAACTTGTTTTTCCCACTTGGACTCAATAAATGATTCCCCTTTCAATGCATATAACCATTTTATAGAAACATTGAATGATTTGAGGAATAAAACAATTCCAAAACGAAAATTAGGTGCAAACACAGTTATTAAAAAACCGGTCCCATGGTGGAATACAAAATGTAGTGATGCTGTCGCAAAATCAAAAGATGCATTGAAGTATTATTTTTCTCAACCGAACATAGACAACTGGATAATGTATAAAAAATTAGATGCAAAAAAGAAAAGAATTCTGAAGGAAGAAAGTTCTTCTTCTTGGCGTGAATTATGTAGTAGCTTCAATAGGTTAACTCCAGTTTCTAGGATATGGGGATACATTAAAAAATTTAAAAAAATTGGATCTAATCGAAACAAAAACATCAATGATGAGTGGATTCCAAGATTTTTAGATAACTTGGCAGATTCTACTGAAATAAATGACAATAGGCTTGAGTATTTGTTCGAAAATGCTAAGGAAAATGTTGTAAATGTATTTCTCAAAAACAATTTCACTATAGAAGAGTTGAAATCATCTTTAAAAAGTAGGAAAGATACTACACCGGGATTGGATGACATACCTTACATGTTAATAAAAAAATTACATTTAAATGCACAAACAACATTACTTAATATTTATAATAAACTATGGAATGAATTGGTAATACCTGAGTCTTGGAAAACACAGTGTGTCATTCCAATTATAAAACCTAATAAACCTGCAAATAGTGCTTCTTCATACAGACCTATTTCCTTATCATCTTGTTTGGGTAAACTCTTTGAAAATATGTTGAAGTTAAGATTAGATTATTTTGTAGAATCACAAAGCTTAATTCCTTCTATACAGTTTGGCTTCAGAAAAGGTAAAAGTTGCTCTGAAAGCTTTGTATCTTTATTATCAGATATAAGACAGGTTAAATTAAGTCACTCTAATGCAATTTGCGTGTTTTTAGATGTAAAAGGTGCTTTTGATAATGTAAATATAGAAGAACTCATTCAAGTATCTTACGATATTGGTATACCTGGTCATATTCTAAAATGGCTCTATTCTTTTTTAAACAATAGAACTGTATTTGTTAAATATAATAATAAATTACATGGACCTAGGACTGTTAACAAAGGCACAATGCAAGGAGCAACTTTGTCTCCTTTACTTTATAACTTGTATACTTCTGAAATATTAAAATATGTAGATACACCAGGTGTAAATATCCTGCAATTTGCAGATGACTTGCTTTTGTACAGCATAAATCAAAACATGGATATAGCAATGTCTAATATCAATAAGGCTTTGTCTCAATTATACAGCTATTACCATAATAAACTTAAATTAGAAATAAGTCCAGAAAAGAGTTCAGTTTTAATTATTAGCAAAAAAGTAAATAATCATAGCAATGTTAAAATTTCATACAATAATGCAGAAATTCGTGTTGTTAAGCAACATAAATTCCTAGGTGTCATTATTGATGATAAATTAAAGTTTGATGAACATATTAAACATATAAGTAACAAAGCACTGAATGGTATTAATCTTTTGAGGCATTTAGCAGGCAGTTTTTGGGGATCTGACCCCAAAGTTATGAGTATGCTTTACAAAAGTATAGTGAGAAGCCATTTTGATTACAGCAATTTGGCATATATGAATGCCAATAGCACCTTGTTACGATAATTAGATGTTATTCAAAATATGGGACTGAGACTTATTTGTGGTGCTATGCGCTCCACACCTATTAATTCATTAGAAGTTGAGACATGTATACCTCCCTTGACATTACGAAGATTGTTGTTGGCTGAGAGATTTTTATTAAAAGTCATGGCATCAAATGACAATCCTTTATTTAAGAAACTCACAATACATCCTGAAATCTCACAGTCAATTTCTTTCAATGCCATCTCTGCTTCTTCTTTGGTTGGTGGAACTCTACCTGAAATGCCAACAATTTTTGAACATGTAAATAATAATGCAAAAGATATTGTTAAAAATGATATTTGGCCTATATACAAAATTCCTTATAATGGTATTATCAACAGTTTTGCAATCCATTTAGACATTGTACACAATAAATTTGATTTGTTACAGTTTACAGACAATAGACCAGAACACTATGTTATATACACAGATGGATCTAAAACAGATCTTATTGTAAATGCAGCTTTCTATGATCCACAGCTAGACTTCACTAAATGTATTAAATTAAACAGGGTGTGTAGCATTTTCACTGCAGAATGCTATGCAATTTATTGTGCACTGCAGCATGTAAATAGTCTTGTACATAAGGTTCATAATATTTTGATAGTTACAGACTCCAGAAGTGTTTTGTCTGCTCTACATAATGTAAATATTTCTTTTAAGTTAAATTATATTATTTGTAATATTAGGCTTATAATCCAAAATCTACTTGATAAGTATATAAAAGTAGAATTTGTATGGGTACCTTCACACAGTGGCATTCGTGGAAATGAAGTAGCTGACACTGCGGCCCGTTCAGGCCATGACGAGGATCGATCAGAGTTGATCAAGGTTCCATTCACCGATTACTACAGCCTTTTTAGAGAACGTAATATACAGTTATGGAAGGAGTATTGGGACATAACTTTGGAAACGAAAGGCAGATGGTACGCTGGAATACAGAATGAATTACCGATGAAACCTTGGTACTATAACTTCAAATACATCACAAGAAGATTTATAACTATTTTATCACGCATGAGATTGGGACATTGCTTAACTCCAGCTCACCTGAATAGGATTCGTATAATTAACAATAGCCGATGTCATCATTGTGGAGAAGAGAATGCTGATTTGGATCATGTTATCCTAAAGTGTTCAAGTTTTAACATTCAACGTTTGATTTTGGTTAGTGAATTGAATGACAGTAATGACAATGACATTAGTGAACATCAAAGTGTTCCCCGCAGCGTTCAGGATTTATTAGTAAATAAGAAATATTTTAGTATGTTGTATAAATATATTTGTAATACGGTAGAAAAAATTTAATTAATTTTGTATTCAAAAATGTATCTAGGTTTATTACACCTACCTATTGTAATATAAGCTTAACCCAACTATGTATTCGACTGAAAGACTTGTATCTATGGTCATGAATAAAACATTATTAAAAAAAAGTATCACGCTTTGTTTGTTGTGCTAGGTATGTTATTTGTTTACATTTTTACAAATACAAAATAACTCGATTAACTCGCTGGCCTGAATTTGTAGTAGTTTGTATTTTGTAAATTTTTGAATATGGCTAACTGTTTTCAAGACATCACAATAGAATTCTTAGCTGTTGCCTTCCACAGCATTCTTTATTACGCGGCAGTGTACCCCAAAAGCGTCTTTGAAATTCGTAAAAAATACAATATTGTTGTGTATCGTTCAATTCATCCTGAACTGAATCAATATCTTGACAAGTGCCTGAAAAGTATAGCAGATTGTTTGAAGAGTGACAAATTAAGTCGTGTGGTATTTTCAATTACAGACAATGAATACACACCTTTATTGAATTTCGTGTTTCAATTCGATACGAACAGTTACAGTGATGAGACGAAAGATGCTTATTTGGTAAAACTTGAGCAGCATTTCCGGGCTTTTTGCTTGAAGATTTTCTTACAAAGTTATTACTTTGTAGACTTGCCAAAAGACTCCAGTTTCTCAATACACATTCATACAAATGAGTCCAATGCTGTTGCCATGTCCACCAATCCTGAATCTGAAGAGTTCCCGCTGGTCGAAGTCAGTGAAAACCAGGAGAAGACTGATAAAATAATTCCACTCACCAAGTTTTCGATAAGGACTCATGAAGTACAAACTTACGTGGAAATCAAGAGTCATTAGTATTATTGGAAGTAAGTAGAAAATCTATTAATACTCTGAGTATTGGAGACAGCATTTATTTTATGTATGGTAATATTTAAATATTCAAGAAATATATATAAGTCTGCAGTGGTCCATTGTAGAGACAGATTCCGTAATGGACCACAGGAGGGGATGATCTTTAACTAAACACTTGTCTAGATTCAACTGGTAATATATTAAACTGTGCAGTTTGTGGAAGAAATGGAACCCTGATGAATAATTCTTGCAGATTGAAATAGAAGTCCCGCAAGTAGAAATAAAGAGTGCAAGAATATTATGGTCAAATGTGATAAAAGTGGAACTTGAACCCAAAGTAATAGAAGATCAAGTAAACTGAATTAAAACCGTAACAATGGTGTCACAATTATACTTAGTTAAGTATGAATAGTGTAGTATATATAGTAAAATGAGGTGTTTTGGTCCTCATCATAAGTGAAAAGAAAATGTCAGTTGTGATATTTATTTTTTAATAAATCAAATCAAAACTGTTGTGTGTTTTTTATTACAAAGTAGAATATTTTTTAACCAGCAGATAATATTATTTATTTTACAGAATCTCAGTAGATACCATCTTCATTCTTCAACTTAACTTTCAAGCATCTTAATCGTGAGTAGATCTCATCCCAGTCCACATAAGCTCCTATCAGTTGGCGCACATTATTCTGACTATCCTCATAAGCGTTCCTGCCGTGCAACAACCTTATATTATTAAAGCACAGTATTTCACCAGCTTTCGTTTTAAACCTCGCGGCGAACTTATGGTTCAAAGATAGGAACAGACCATGAGCTTCATACCATGGCTTGACTAGCTCAATCGGACCAGGGAACTGACTACCTCTTTGAGGTATTGAAAAGTTAATTCTAGTTATTTCACCGTGACAATCTAAGCGGATGACGGGTTCACGATACAGCTTGAAGAATTCGTTGCCATCTTCTGTCCCAACATCTCTCCACTCGATTTCAGTGTCTGTGAGAAGCTTATAATGTTCTGGGTGATTCTCCTTCATGTAATCGGCGACATAGTGGCAGTCTGACAATAAATTCTCCCCTCCTTGACTAGCTGTTTGTACTAAACAATGTAGTAAATTAGCTCCGGGACAATACTCGTAGTAGGGCAGGTCGGTATGCAGCTGCAGATTACTTGATAAGTAAGCCACGTTACTCGTGTTCGGGACATTCCGCACGACAAACTTTACGCCGTAGTGTGTCCTCTTAGTGAATCCAATTTTATTCACAACAGCGTCAATAGCTGTCTCAGAGGCCGGTGTATTCTGAATCAATGCGACTCCATAAACAGATAAGTTGTACAGCCAGTTGTACAGGGCTTCGTATGAGTTTAATACCTCATTGTAATCATGTTTGGAAAATATTTTCTCGAAGTCTTCTCTGCGCCACGTAATCTTCTTAGGTTTGTAGATAGTTTCGGTGTAGTTCTTCTGATTTTCTGGCGTAAAACCTCTGAACTTAAGCCAGTTTAAATTGTATTCAGATTTGTGTCCGTCATTCCAGGTAACTTGCAGAGAATTTTGGTCCTTAGTTATATCTTTCGGCTTTACATTTAAATCGAAATTGCTCCAATCCAGGATCCGGCTTTTGGCCGAGGTATGATAGCACTGTTCACACTGGCAGTTTTCTCTTAACCACACGTGAGGGAATTGTAAAGAATCCCCGCGAATGTCTACGTTTAGTATATCGTCCGTTTTATTTTTGTACAACACATTTTGAGTGTGAATTAGTTTGATGCAGGTAGCGCTTGGCAACGATTTTGTTAAGTTTTTCGCATTCGTCGCGAGTCTCAAGGCGAACATGTTGACTTGCCGCGAAGGAATGCCACACTGAGATAAAACTAATACAATTTATATTAATTTATGTTAATGAACCGGGATGTACGCTATGATAGGTATAACGAGCTATCATTGTGTGAGATAACGTTTGTGTGACGGCATTATTTGACTTAACTCGTATTTATAGTTTGGAAAGTCTAAAGATAAGTTCCATCTTGAAATTTAGTACCTAGTACCTAATTGCACAGATAAGGTTGTTGAAGGCTGCCCTAACCTGTCCACTGTGCCCACTGTGCAGCCAAAGTGACCTACCTACGCGCTGCCACCGATGCGACGATGCAGTGGAAGTGGCAAAATGTTGGTCCCAAAAATGTAAATCATACCTACTTATTATACTTTTCTTCTAGGTATATTTAATAGTTTACTAAGCAATGGTACAAAGTCTTTGACTTGATCCTTTTCTCACCCAACTGAATAAGGGTAAGGGAAAATACACAGCTAATCTGTATAAAGTAATTCATCATTGTTTGCGCTAGTTTTAGACAATATTGACAAAATAGTCCTTACGAGACATGTGGAATGTACTGCAGAATGCGGCTCAAATCTTCAATAATATTGATGTTGGTGGGTACAGGACCATTAGTAAGCCTTTTCTTCTGGTAAAGCCGAAATAACGGTTCCTTCATAACTCGAATGTGTTAACTCGCCTCATGTTTTGAATGAATGGGCGACATAATATTACACACCCGTTCTGATCTGTAGTACCTACCTATAAATACCTACTCAAACTCCATGAAGTGGGAATACCAAGAAATGCTACTGAATCTGACGAGATTGTGTTTCAGCAGATAAGGAATCTTTATTATAAAACTTCGTCCCACCATAGAGTCTATATTAAGTAGGTACGTATCACAGCTAACACAGCTTGGCTCATCGCCGCAAGGTTGCCTGCTTGTCGGTATTCTACAGACTGTAGGTAATTCGGTGAGTGTGCTCAAGAACTCCAAGACCTCATCCCTCATCCCCCTTCTGCCATCGGGCATCTAGACGCACTACAAGTTACCATCCCTACCTTGTTGCCATTCCACCAATTCGCACCAAGCGCTTCCAAACATCCTTAATAATGCGCACAGCGAATTAATTTAGCTCACTACCTGCGTCTATGTTTCCGAATGCATTCAACCCGAATCCCTTCTCTTCAAAGTTAGAGTGAACAGGCTTCTTCTGGGTAATCTCACTCCATCGTCGACTCTGTCTCTGTCACCTCTGATCTAGACTAGAGTCAAGAGCAAACCCATCACAAATAAAAAAGAATAAAGAATAAAAAAATAAATAAAAAAAATAGTCAATTAACAATGAACATGTTTCGTTGAGCCCATTAGTCTTATTGATAAAGATAGAAAGGATTTTCATAATTTCTCAGATTTTTTATGCAGAAAGGGTAGGTACCTACAAAGGGGTTCCCTATTTGAAATCGAATGACGTTATATCGAATGACGTTATATCGAATAACACTTGCTCGAAAACGTTAAGACTGTAGTACTTGAAATCGAAAAATTATGAACGCGGCAGTTCACTATCTCGATGCATTACAATCTCGAATAACTAGAAGCTAGAATCAACGGCAGTGCGAAGGCTATTATCGTTTTCGACATCGGCTTCGGAAAAGAAAGTAATTTTAGTAATAATTAATATTTTTAGTAATATATAATAATTTTAGTTTGTAGCGTTTTTTAAAAAAAAACTGTTTTAGTTATAATTTTGTTAAAAAGTTTTTATTTATGTCTTTTTAGTTTTGGTACCTCATATTTCTATTAAAATCATTGATGGATAAAGTAAATCTCATGAAGATTCTAATAACACGACTCACGACTAGGATAAATTGTTTTATTACGGCGTTTCTGTGCGGATCCGGCTTCATCGTCAGATCAGTTCGATGGTACCATTTTCAAGATATTATACTATTCAAGATATCTTATACCCATGACATTACTTATCATTAAGAAGTTCCAGTGGTAATCTATGGTCTTCTTCAGTTCCACTTCACCAAATTATACTTTCTGAGTGCAAATGATTGAGTTGTTGATGAAAATACCAAAAACGCTATATGTAGTTAGGCCTATAATATTTGAGGAGTTTCCTCGATTTCTATGGGATCGCATCCCATCATCAGATTCTGACTTGGATGACTTGGTGTCAATGAAACCACCCTATCAAGACAAAAAGAATTTTCAAATCAGTCCAAAAGTGACGGAGATATTGGTGTTTATATTTTTTTTTATTCTCTCGATCATAGAATCTCCTCCTTTTTGAGAAGTTGGTTAAAAACTATTCTGTAAATCGATTAGATGGTCGATCGAGAAATGATGTTTCAAAGATAAAGGGCCTTCGCGCTGCTGAAGATTCGAGCATCTAGTTATTCGAGATTTTGATGCATCGAGATAGTGAACTATCGTGCTCATAATTTATCGATATCAAATACTATCGAGTATAATACTCACAAGCACAACCGATCTTTGTGTGTCTGGAGTTAGTTCTGTCAACTTTTGCGCAAGATGAAGAAACAGTTTAACTGCATAGAGTAAGCGAGATAGGATGATAGCCCAATCAACGGGGCATATGTAACCCGAAAAATTCTCCTGCCTGTGAGAGTAGGTAGTGTGATAAAGTAAGGCCTACAGATTACAGATATCAAATTATCCAACAGATTTTGATAAGAGAAGTTAGGTATTTTTACCTAAACTTGAAAATTGCTTATAACTCTCTGTGAAAAATTCCTCAGGCTGAAATACTTTCTGTATACGTACGAGTGTATTAGTTAGAATAGGCATGTATAGGCATCCAACATTTTTTCGATTTGGAATACACTCCAAATTTAACTTTCAGCATTTTACGCTATAACTTCTACTGAAAAATTGGTCTGCTACTTTTTATTTTTTAATATGGTTTTATTTCGTTAAATAAACAGATTTGATAAGTTATCCAAAAGATTTTCCTTTATTTGCCATTTTTTTTTGATTTTTGCTTAATTAGGTAATGTGAAAAATATCTCCGTGCATTTTCATACCTTTATTAGTCATATGATTTTATATTAAATAAGAATTATCAATTATCCAACAAATTTTCGAACGTTCATTATATTTGTTAGGATAGTTCGCGTCGCTGATTTATGCTAGAGCGTAAGGGTTGACCTTCACTTGACCGCTCGGAGCTGCTTTGCCGCGCATTACTTTTGGAGTATTGTAGGCGGGTTTTGTGGCCACCGTTATTATTACAAATATTTTTTTATCTTAATATGCACAACTTATGTGAAGTCATCCAGTTACCACAAATTTTCTCATTCGATTTTGAACTTGAACTTAACCATCAAGATTTGAAGGTTTAAAATAATTTGGAGAAATTTTTCAGTTTTGTATAACCCAATGTGATGTTGACTGTAAAACGGCGTTTAGAAATTCACTTTATATTTCTATAGAATATTTATTACCTATATGGATTTAAAATAAACGTTTGATACCTCCTTAAGGACTTTGTAAACTATGCAAAAAAATAGTCAAAAAGTATGTTTAGAAAGACACCTGTTGAGGCGATATCGAGTAAGATAAAAAGAAGATTATTATTATGTCCCATATGTAATGTTCTTTTCTTATCTCATCTACATTTATTTTTATTTATTTATAATAAATGTAGACGATAAGACACCGGTATCGGGAACAGGGTCTAAGCATGAAGTCCAAGTCTTGTATGCACTAGGTAAGTGCCCCCAAGGACAATCCCCGGTTGGTGCAGGACTATTGTTAAATATGAAGACAAATATATTGGGCTATGGGTTTTGGAAGGTTTATTGGATCGATTGTCTAAAACTATAGAATTACTATTAGCCCCTGCCTGACTACTGTTGAACTACACGACTAAAAAAGATAAAATGGCAGGGGTGACTTACACACTCAAATAATGGGCTACCATAGATCTCCACTCAAGCCAGCCAATTAAGGCAAGAGATGATGAACTTTGCCCGCAACTTATGGAGGTGTCAAACCTTACAGGACACGTAAAATGTCGAAAATCATATACAAATGATCCATGATCAAGGCGTTTAAAAGGAAGAAGACATTAACACAAGAAGACATTGACATTATTATTTTATTATTATTATTGAACGCTACAGTGTCAGAACCACCGGCAGCGAGCATCCCGCCTCTCGAATTCGATTTCCAGTCAAAATGTCTAATAATAATACGACTGTAAAAACTAATAAAAAACTAAACTATTAACTTATACAACTCTACGCACCTTCCTAATTTTGTGTATGGGGCAATAGAGCACGGTCCTTCGGTATCCAGGATGTCTAAATATCCAGAGGAATAGCGAACATGTAAGGATCGACGAGGTATATTCCAGGGTGCTAGTTTGAGTCCACTTTGGTTTTGCTTAGCCCTGAATCCTATAAGCATGCTGGAGAATTCAGGGCTGAAGAGAGGTGGTCAGGGCCTCACTTCCTTTACATGGATGACCTGAAGCTCTTTGCCCCCAGCAATCTTCAGCGGATATCTCTATCTCTACTGAAGGTAACTGAAACTTTTAGTTGTGCCATCAGGATGGAGTTTGGTGTGGATAAATGTACGGTCATGCATGTAAAGCGAGGGGAAATTGTGGAATCCGTAGGAATTCAACTCGCGGATTCCGTAAAACAACCGTCCGTTCCGTATTCCCCAAACGAATCCTATAATTATTTGGGTATGTCTGACATGAAGCAATCGTAGAAGGAACGCTTCTTTGGCCGCCTGAAGAAGGTATTCAATAGCCTTTCGGGCGGAAACATGGTGCGTGCCTCAACGATTCCGAGAACGTAGCGTTCCTTCAACGATTGCTTCATGTCAGTAGTGTTGATACCTAACGCTTCCGACATACTCAAATACATATATTATGCATTGATGTACTCTTTCGGCATACTCAAATTAACTCAAACGGCACTTGACGCCCTGGATAGGCGGGTCCGTACACTGCTGACTGCATATCAAATGCACCACCCACGATCGTCGGTCATGAGATTGTATATCCCTCGGAAGTGTGGAGGCCGAGGCTTTTTAAATACCAAAAACCTCCACAACCGCGAGATAAGCAAACTGAAAGAATATTTTCTACACGCCGACGTGGATATGTATGAAGTAGAAGTGGACAAGGGACTCAGCCCGCTCTCCGTGGCTAATGAGAACTGGCGCAAGCCTGTAGTGCTTGACAATAACGACCGCAGAAAGGTATGGCAAAGTAAGGAGCTTCACGGACGCTTTTTCCGGGAACTACATGGGTTCGATGTAGACCAATCGGCGTCCGTAGCCCGGCTTCGTTTCGGTACCTACTACAGGTATATGCCCGACCCAGTGTTCGAAAATGGCAATGTCACGTTGTATTGGGATCGGTCTATTATCACAGACGGGGCTATTGTTGCCAATAAGCCTGACATAGTGGTGATAGACCGACTAGAGCGTCGCGCAATGATTGTTGACATAGCGGTCCCTCATGTCGAGAACCTCTTGAAGGCTGAGGGAGATAAGAAAACTAAGTATCTTGATCTGGCTCGCGAGGTTGTCGACATGTGGGATGTGAATACAGCAGTAATTGTGCCAATAGTCGTGAGAGCCTATGGCATAATAGCTAAGAGCCTCGACGAACACCTGGGAGAAGTCTTGTTCCTCACCACTCTCTTGCCTTAATTGGCTGGCGTGAGTGGAGATTCACAAAAGCAAACGTGCTCGGAGGAAGAAAGTTAACCCAACAAGATGCTTGTAGGAATCTTGACTGTACTTCCGGGAATGTCCTGATAGCCGTGGTATAGGTACCTCTCCACTCCTCAAGCACCTCCGGATATGGGCAACATAGCCTTGGCGCTACGTCACTCAAGTGCTAGGAACCGTTTATGGGAGCCCATTAACTGAGATGTTGCGGGTATCCGCTGGATGCGAGATGCACGGGACCGATCAATGTGGCGACGCTTGGGGGAGGCCTATGTCCAGCAGTGGACGTCTTTCGGCTGATATGATGATGATGAGTTCAGCAGTGGTCAGGCAGGGGCCATTAACCCTCCTATAGTTTTAGGCAATCCATCAATCAAACCTACCAAACCCATAGCCCAATACATTTTTCTCCATATTTTGCAATAGTCCTGCACCAACCGGGGAAGCAATTGCGTAGTGCATACAGGGATACTCATCGGTTGATTTCACATTTCCTGATACATGCCTAACAAGGCCTCTGGGAGTTGAATTCAGCCCCTTGCACGCCTTTCAAAGGATCGGGACCCCAGGGTCCCGAGATTGTCAAAGTCATGTAAAAATAATAATAATATGCCGGCAGGGCAGTATTGTGGCGAGCTGGTGGGCTGTGGCGACGATGTGTCCCTCATCTCCGGCTTGCCTTTATTGGCTGGTCGGAGCGAACACTGACAGGGCACAGAGCTCCCATCTCTCTCCTGCCTTAACTAGCTGGCTTGATTGGAGATCCGCTATGGTAGCCCATTAATTGAGTGTGCATGTCACCCCTGCCATTTTATAGTCGTGTAGTTCAACAGTGGTCAGGCAGGGGCTAATAGTAATTCTAAAGTTTTAGGTAATCTATCCAATAAACCTTCCAAAACCCATAGCCCAATATATTTGTCTTCATATTTAACAATAGTCCTGCACCAACCGGGGATTGTCCTTGGGGGCACTTACCTAGTGCATACAAGACTTGGACTTCATGCTTAGACCCTGTTCCCGATACCAGTGTCTTATCGTCTACATTTATTTTATATAAATAAAAATAAATGTAGATGAGATAAGAAAAGAACATTACATAAGGGACATAATAATAATCTTCTTTTATCTTACTCGATATCGCCTCAACAGGTGTCTTTCTAAACATACTTTTTGACGATTTTTTCGCATAGTTTACAAAGTCCTTAAGGAGGTATCAAACGTTTATTTTAAAATATTCTTTAGAAATATAAAGCGAATTTCTAAACGCCTTTTTACAGTCAACAGCACATTAGGTTGTACAAAACTAAAAATTTCTTCAAATGATTTTAAACTTTCAAATCTTGATGGTTAAGTTCAAAAACGAATGAGAAAGTTTGACAGTTTGTGGTAACTAGATGACTTCACATAAGTTGTGCATATTATGATAAAAAAATATTTGTAATAATAACGGTGGCCACAAAACCCGCCTACAATACTCCAAAAGTAATGCGCGGCAAAGCAGCTCCGAGCGGTCAAGTGAAGGTCAACCCTTACGCTCTAGCATAAATCAGCGACGCGAACTATCCTAACAAATATAATGAACGTTCGAAAATTTGTTGGATAATTGATAATTCTTATTTAATATAAAATCATATGACTAATAAAGGTATGAAAATGCACGGAGATATTTTTCACATTACATAATTAAGCAAAAATCTAAAAAAATGGTTATAAAAGGAAAATCTTTTGGATAACTAAACAAAGCTATGTATTTAAGGAAATAAAAACATATAAAAAAATAACAATTAGCAGATCAATTTTTCAGTAGAAGTTATAGCGCAAAATGTTAAAAGTTAAATTTGGGGTATCACCAAAATCGAAAAAATGTTGGATACCTTTACATACTTATTCTAACTAGTACATACATACGTATACAGAAAGTATTTCAGTCTGAGGAAATATTCACAGAGCCTTATAAGCAATTTTCATATTTAGGTAAAAATACCTAACTTCTCGTAACATAATTTGTTGGATTATTTTACATCTGTAATCTGTATTACCTAATTTCATCACATGCCAAATTTCATAGGCGGGAGAATTTTTCGGAAGTCTCCATACAACAAATATCCTCGTTGACTGGACTATGATGCGACAAACGTAAGCGAGTGAAAGAGAGATATATAATGATATCTTCACTTTCAATATTGACACAAAAATAGCTACTGCGCAGGCTCTTGCAGCCAATTGAGACACACAGAGATCCGTTGTGAGTATTTATAAACGTTTTCGAGCAAGTGTTATTTGACCTAACGTCATTCGATTTCAAGTAGGGTACCCCCTACAAAGAAAGCTGTCGATTGAAATCATCGTTTGAGTAAGGGAATAAGTTGGTGATTTGTTCGGTTTCTTGCTTACGCGGTATTTCCATGTGCCCTATATTTTTCATACAAAGAGACTGACATATTCCTGATTTGTAGGTCTTGCCATAAACAATTGACATTTCCTTACGCCATATGTGAAAAAAAACATGACCCTTGCTTAATTAACTGATTAAAGTTGTTTATGAAAAGATATAAAGCAACTGATATAATTTCGCTTTCGCGAAGTGTCTCGTTAAAAATGTCTTCGCCAAACTATTCTAGCTAGCCATAATGTTTAAAGTTCTATACCAAACTTGTGTAAACGGGACGTCTGGTACCATAAGAAGACCGCTTAGGAACCTGTTGCTCTACAAAAACTGCCTTTACTGTTACGACATAAAAGTAAATGTTGCGTATAGCTCACCCTCATGAACAGTATGCATTTACTAGAGAAAATAAAATTCCAAAAATGTTAATTAAAAAAATAAGTATGCAAAAGTACGACTGAGTTTGGGAAAGGAAGCTTTGGAAGGAAGGAAAATTGCCTATTTTATTAAAATCTTTGTTGCAGTAACAATATTTTATTGTACAAAAAAATATATAAAAACATTTGAATCAAGGAATTTTAAAACAAAAAGCCTTATCTATCTAATAATACCTAAGTTGATTTATTTCACAAAAGCTTGCATTTAATTTTTCATACAATTTATTGTTGTTCATTTTTTTTGTTAGCATTGATGATGTGACTGGGATGCATGGTACATAACTTTTTGTTACTTCATAATCTATATTCTATACTAATATTATGAATAAAAAACTTCATAAGCGACCTTCCCGATGGTACATCGCGTTTCGCCTTAAATCACTCCGATAAGCGATTTAAATTGCAAGTACAGTCAAAACCGTTTATAACGACGATGGTCGGTACAAATGCCATGGTAGTTATAAACATACATATTATACTATACTATACTACTTATACCCAGTATTACCGAATACGTCGTCGTTTTAAGCGAAGTTGCTATAAACTGTTTTGACTGTAATTTCACATGAACGCAATGCGATGTAACATGCAACGTCTGATTTACGCTTGAAATTTTCATTGAACATACGTGTATGAAATAAAAAAAAAACATAAAATATCAATATCCGACCAAAGTCGCGACATCAGGAAGGTCTCTAGGATAGAACAGCGAAGTAGAAATAGATTATGTAAAAGTAAATAATATTTTTTATTTAAATAAATAAATTTAGACAACCTAAAAGCACATCAAGACAGTTCGTATCGTAGGGATGTGAATACGAATATCGTATAAAAGAATTAATGAGCATCATTTGATAACAGTCAGTTGCTTCGATAATAATTTAAAACACAATATTAATGTTTGAGCTGTATTATGATTCTGTGATACGCATTGCCAAGCAATCCTTTAATGTTCCAGATGTCTTCAAATCTCTCTGGTTGAGTGTTGAAATTGCTGTCCGTTGCCTTTGCCCATAATTCAATCTGCAAAATAAAAATTGTTGATAAGCTTTTTTTAGCTGTCTACAATGATAATTATAATATCATTGGCTATCTATTTATGTTTCAAAATCGAAAGTGATAACTCAAATGAGTTCCTGTATTATATTATCTATGCTTCGAGGACTCAAATTAATTCTTTTCAGAACTGGTGATTGTCAAAACGTAGACGTATCTACTGTAAAAAGTTCTTTTGAGAAATGCTTGGTTCAATATTTCTGATAAACAGTGTCGTACGCAAAATACGCGCTTAGACGTGGAGTTGCGGACACCAGCCCGTCTTAAACTAATCTAAACAGTGTCAAAACGTACTGTGATCAAAAGTTCTTCTGAGAAGTGCTTGGTTCAATGTTTTTAATAAACATAGTTTCAAAACGTGGAATGATGAGTTGTGGTTACAATAATAAGGGCTTGAGGGTAAAAAGTGGTCTACCATTTACCGCGGGTTTAATCTTGTAGGTATGGTTTATGAAAGTCACTCTACTATTCACGTAAGACTAATATGGTAAGTGCTGATGTGGTCGACGTTAGGGTTTGCACTATTTGTTTAATTTTACTATTCGAATAAAGGGAAATCTTCTAGAGCTAAATCTTCGACTACTCGAAGATTTTTTTAACATTGATTGAAAATAATATAATATCTATTCTATTCAACACAAACAAGAACAGTTAGACTGGGGGGTATGGTTTGATTGCATTATATTCTTTTTCAAATAAAATCAAGCATTTTAATTAGTTTTATTGTTTATCCGACTTGGCTGGGCGGCTTTCGGGAAGTTGCGTGGTACTTTCTGGTCCAATTTACCGCAGTGTTTCAAGACAAAAGTCTATGACCAGTGTGTGTTGCCAGTGATCACCTATGGGACCGAGCCGTGGTCGCTCACAATGGGCCTTATCAGAAAGCTTAAAGTCATCCAAAGGGCAATGGAGAGGGCTATGCTCGGAGTTTCCTTGCGTGATCATTTTAGAAATGAGGATATCCGCAGGAGAACCAAAGTTACTGACATAGCCCGAAGAATTACCAACCCTAAGTGGTAGTGGGCAGAGCACATTGCTCGCAGAACGGATTGCCGATGGGCCGAAAAGTTCTGGAACGGCGACCGCGAACCGGAAGACGATACGTTGGAAGGCCTCCCAATATCGGTGGACCGATGACTTGGTTAAGGTTGCGTGAAGGCGCTGGATGCGAGACGCACGGGATAAGTCATGTGGCGACGCCTGGGGGAGGCATATGTCCATCAGTGGACGTCTTTCGGCTGAAACAATGATGATGATAGTTTATTCATTAATCAAAAAAACACATTTTTATAGCTTTACAGAGTAAGCTTAGATAAGTAAATCTTAGCTTAGGAATATAAATGATAAGGATAAATAACCAGAAAAGTAACTAAAACTAGTAAAAGTAGTAGTTTAGCTACTTATGCTACAGCTAGGGTAAGTAATCTTTAAATTAGGGTTCAGTTCAGGACTTCAGTTATAGATAACTCTTTGATATCACAATCAACATTATTAATTATTAACTAGGGTAACTAAGTAATCTTTTAATTTGGATTTAGTTTAGATTTATTTATCATTATAAATTATCACAATCAACATTTGTAAACAGACTAACCCTCAGTTTCCCACCTTAAAATTATCGCAGAATTAATGTGACAAATTGTCAAGCACGCGTTATCTTCTGTGGTTGGCTGTCGAAAATTCATTCAACAAATCATAGCAGATAACGCGTGCTTGACAATTTGTCACATTAATTCTGCGATATTTTTTAGGTGGGAAACTGAGGGTAAGTAACTATGGTAAGTTATCTTATAATTAGAGTTCAATACAGGCATGCACAGTTAATATTATTGATTTGTAATTAATGAATAGCACTAAATATCCATATTTCTCCTGTACCTTTATTTGTCACTTTATTAACTACTAGAGGACGCCTCGCGGTTTCACCCGCGTAGTTCCCGTTCCCGTGGGAATACAGGGATAAAAAGTAGCCTATGTCACCCGGGGATAAAGTAGCTTCCAAACGGTGAAAGAATTTTTGAAATCGGGGCAGTAGTTTTGGAGCCTATTCGGTACAAACAAACAAAAAAATCTTTCCTCTTTATAATATTGGTATAGATTCGAATATTCGTTAGAATTTAAATGAGTTATTCGAATTTGAAATGGGAGCGAATATTCGAATTATTGAATATTCGAATTGCAAACCCTAGTCGACGGTGAAGCGCGCTTACCTAAAACCAACCTATTCACTCTTAACTTAAATACCCTTAGGTTGTAACTGAAACTAAATTAAGGAAAAACGAAATTAAAATTAAATAATTATATCAAAATAACAGAAAAATGAGCATGTTTCATTACACCCTTGAGTCCAATCCCCTCGTGATAAAGATAGAAACGATTTTCATCGGTTTTCAGATTTTATGCAGAAAGGGTACCTACAAAGAAAGCTGTCAATTGAAATAAAATTATCGTTTGAATAAGGGAATATAGAGTGAATAGGCAAGCGTGTTTCACCGTCGACCACATTCTCGCTTACGATCAGGTGAGATAATGGTCAAGTGCAAGCCTATAGACCAGTGGTTCCCAAACTTTTTTGGTGACGGAACCCTTTTGGGCAGCAAAATGCTTGATGGAACCCTACAATAAAACAATAGTTTTTAAAAGTGTATTCTTTATTAATAATTATAATAAAAGTACAATGTAACAGTTACTAATTATTACTAACTTTACCACATGGCACGTACAATAATAGAAGATATTAAAAAATAAAAAATCTAACTAATGGGAGGTATGAAACTGTTTTTTTTTTTTTCATCAATTGGTTGATATCGGGTTTGATAGAAGACAGTTGAAGTCTCATAGCATTGGATATTCATCACGGATTCTGCACCAAAAATCGTTGAGAGGCGTCGTTTTGAACAGTGACTTCATACTTGATGTCATTTCTAAAAGAGATTCATATATCTCGTTTGACATACTTTCGGGTTTTTGCAAGTTGGGTAAAAAAGGATTATGAATCCATGAATTCAGTTTCATTTTTGTATTCTGTTCTTCGGAAAAATACTTTTTAAAAGATGCGTGCATCGAACTGAGATATTGGACCAATTCTTCAAACACATCATCTTGAAAAATTTCTGAGTCGTTATCGCCAACAAACTCACTGAGTGACGTAAAGCTTTCTATTTCTTTCTTACCAACGCAAATAATCCAAAAATCTAATTTTCTTTTAAAGGCAGTTATTTTGTTATAGGCCTGAAACACTGTTATCTGTTTACCTTGCAATGATAAATTCAATTCGTTCAGTTTTTGAAAGATATCCGCCATAAAAGACAATCGGAACAACCAAGTTTTATCATACAAACGGTTCTTCAAATTAAAAGAAGTATCTGCTGAAAGAAACATTTGTAACTCGGCTCTAAGTTCAAATAGCCTTGTTAAAGTTTTACCCCGAGACAGCCATCGCACTTCTGTATGGAGCAGCAGTGTTTTATGTTATGTTTGTTTGTTTTGTGTTTTGTGTTGTTTGTTTGTTTGTGTTTTATCTTCACACAATAATGAGAACAATCGGGATTGTAGTGGTCGTGATTTGATAAAATTAATTATTTTTACCGCTTCATCCATAACTAATTTTAGATTTGACGGCATTTGCTTCATCGCAAGTGCTTGTCTATGCAGAATACAATGGCTGGAACTACAATTAGGCGCTTTATTTTTTATTCGTGACACTGCTCCTGTTGTTTTACCTGTCATCGCCTTGGCCCCATCTGTACAAATGTCAATGCAATTGTTCCAACTGAGATTATTTTCTTCAAAAAATATATTTATTTTATTAAATAAAAAACCCCCGGTAGTGTTTGTGAGCAGCGGTGAACACATAAGCATGTCTTCTTCAAAATAACTTTCATATGGATATCTCAGAATAACCAGCAAGATAGCCAAACCAGCGATATCAGTCGACTCGTCCATTTGCAAGGCGAATCGTGTTTTTTGTAGACGTGTAACTAGTTCTTGTTTGACGTAGCTTGCCAGATCATGGATTCGCCGAGAAACAGTATCGTTTGATAGCGGCGCAGTAGAAAGATGCTTTGCAGATTTTTCATTTTGTTATGTCACACAGGGCTTTATTAAATTCTCAGCGATAGTGTGCGCTTCACCTGCTTGTGCAATGCGATAGCTAACTAAATATGATGCCTCCGTGGCCTTTTCGTTGATAGTTTGTGTTACATGCATCATATTTTTTTGACTTTCCAATAACTGATCTTTATTACGAAAATAAAATTCTTTATTCTTGTCTTTAAACTCGGCGTGTACAGTTTCTAAATGTCGGCGCAATTTGGCAGGTGCCATGGAACTATTAGGAGGCAGTTTACTACATAGCATGCAGAGAGGTGAGCCGTTGGAATCAACAAATCCGAAACTGATATATGATTCATCATACTTCCTTTTTTTCGTCTTTGAAACCGTCGAGCTTGACGTCGTGGCATCATCGTCTGGGTCGGTGATTGCTATATTCTTCGCCCGTACTGATTTTAAACATTCAGCGTCATTAGAAGATGTTGTTGCAACACGTTTAACACATTTAAGCCAACGTTCCATTCTTCTTTATTTATAATGTTACATTACACGTCAGGATGGTGGGGTCTAAATAATGCAAATCGTTACTGCGTATTAGAGACTTAAGTTTAGTACAATGAAGAAATGTATACAACTGAGACAACAGAATACAGCAGGCCGTAGAACAATGAACACTAGTTTCTTCTTCTTCTTCTTCTTGAAAGGAGGTAGGTAGGAACTTATCGCTCCGAACGCTAATTGTCAACTGACTGACGAGGCGCAACTTTTTGTTTTTGTTTTTTTTTTTTTTTTTTTGTTTTGCCTCTCGCAAACAGTCAAAGTGACCGACATATGCTTAACCGGTCTTCCCTGTGGAGACTAACCTCTTAGCCTCCGGCCAGGCTTCAAAGTACTAAACCTAAAGCGACAGCGCTAAGGGCTCTCTCGAATATTCTCGAAAATACTCGAGTCGGCGCCTTTGATAAACAAAAAGCAAAAATAAAAGAAGAGAAATATAAAAATTGCGTTGTAAACAATCTCGACTTTATATTTTGAAGTTAGAGTCGAAAGTCACTTGTTGACAACTATAGCGTCTAATTCAGAGGCGGCTTTTATCAAAGGGATTGCGCGCTCACAAGTATACATGTTGATACCAAACTTATGAGATATTGTACCAGCTATTGTAACACATGTTTATACAAATACAAATAAATATACCTACGCGCGGCCGCGGAGCCAAAACGTTCGACCAGAGAGAGGTGTTTTGATTTTTTTCTAAATTCTTGTGGAACCCCTACAGAGATATCGCGGAACCCTAGGGTTCCGCGGCACACACTTAGAGTATAGCTGCTATAGACAATAAAAAAAATAAGTCGGTGACTTGTCCGGTTTCTTGCATACACGGTAATTTCATGTGCCCTATTTTTTCAAACGAATAGACTGACATTCTCTTTCTTAACTAATTTGTAGAGCTTGTCATAAACATTAGACATTCATTAAAATCGCCAAAACATGACTTGTCCCCGTTCTTAATTAACCGATTCAAGTTGTTTATGAAAAGAGACAAAGCAACTATCGCGACGTGTCTTGTTAAAAATTTCATCGCCAAACTATTCTAGCTAGTCATAAAGTTCAATGTACCATACCAAACTTACCTTTGTTCCCATTGAGTCACACCATTTTGTGTTACTTACACTGTTACCCATTCAGATAAAAATACCGATTAGTAACACTAACTCAATGCCACGTTTTTTCCCCCATCAATTTACACTGCAACCTTATAATAGGTACCTACGTAATAGGGTTCCATATCAAATGACAAAGTCGACGGAGCCCGGAGACAGAAATAGGATCGCGGGGCTCCTATTTCTGTTTGCTGGGTTTAAAGTAACATTACATGAAGGAGAACTCAGCTCCCGTCATTCCCTTCGAACCTAACCTATCCGTGTCGGGATGTCCTAAGTTTCCGAGCTCGCTTCGCTCGCTCTGCACAGCGATGTCACCTCGTCGGTTGTTCTGCTATTTTATATATATTGATATGCTAATGTAATCCCCCTATTACATTCTATTAGGTCGCAGTGTAAACTGATGGTAATAAAAGTGGATTTGAGTTACAGTGTTACTAATCAATCATTTTTATCCCAATTACCCATTGGGATACACACAAAATGGTGTAACTCAACGGGAGCATGCCTAAGAAAACCGCTTAGGAACCCGTGCTCTTCGAAAACTGCCTTTACTGCTACAACATAAAATACCTACCTAATATCAAGTTAATGTTGCGTATAGCTCACCCTCATGAACAGTATGCATTTCCTAAAGAAATTAATATTCCAAAAACGTTAATTAAAAAAGATATACAAAAATAAGACTGTGTCTGAAAAGGCAGCTTTGGAAGCTTAGAGCATTTAACCTCTTAAGTTTGGTAGGAAGGAAAACTGGCTTTGTATTAAAAAACTTTGTTGCAGTAACAATATTTTATTGTGCAAAAGGATTATTTAAACAACATTTCATTCAAGGAATTTTAAAACAAAAAACCTTATCTATCTATTAATACCTAAGTCCAAAAAGGGTTGCATTGAATTTTTGATTCAATTCAATTATAATTCTTTTTTTTTGTTAGTAGTCATGATGTGACTAGGATGCATGGTATAGGACTATTTGTTACTTCAGAATTTGTTATAACTTATTTATTATTGAGTATATTATGTCGTTCAAAATGGAACATATTTTGTGACCTAATTGATTTATAAAAAGGGATAATAAATATTATTTTTGATCCGGAAGGCAAGACATTTCATGTCTATTCCGTAATTCCCAGTTTAACTGGTTATCAAGTCGGGCATACAATTTTTGAGTCACATCAAATGGCTTCGTCGCAGAATGTCCATTTCGCAAAATGTCCCTTTTTACCTTATTTTTTATAAATGATTATTGTTGCGAACATTTAATTCGTATTATTCGGGATGGATTTATCCATTACCTAATACGAACAATTTTTGCTCTGGTGAGCTCCCTGCACTGTAAATAGAATAATATAAATAATGAGTGGAAAATTGGTATTATCACGATTTTTAGAGGGGTAACTCACCATAAATATAGGTTGTTCGTATTGGTAGATAAGTTGAGCTTAAAATTAACAATATGCGTATTTATGTTTTCTTTTATTTGCTTAATAATTACTTATTACAAGTATAAAAAATTATGCCCATTTTTTTGCGATCTATAATAATATAGGTACTGTTTTAATTAATCGTTTAAAATTTATTTTAATAAAAATAATGTACATTATAATTTTTTTACTATTCGCGAACATATAATTTTAATCCATACTAATAAAAGTTGTTCGTATTGTTAGTTATGTTGAGCTTAAAATTAACAATATGCTTATTTACTAAGAAAACCTGTTTTATTTTTTTGATTAATAAGTACATAATACAAGTATGAACAATTTTAACAATTGAACAAAGTTATGAATAGCAAAAGACATAAAAAAACCGACTTCCAAATAAAAATACTACAAAGTGAAAAATAACTTCAATTTCGGAAGTCAGTGTTCCTGTTTTGGGATCTTCGTTTTTTGACACCGACTTCCAAAATTGAAGTTATTTTTCACTTTGTAGTATTTTTATTTGGAAGTCGGTTTTTATTTTTCACTTTTTTAGTTGTGGGTACATAACGGAGCAATTCTCCAAATTGAAGCAAGAATAGACTAACCCAGAAACATGAAACTTAAACAAAAACGGTGGAATTAGAGTATACCAGGGTGAACTGTTCACACCTGCGTACCCATTTAGAGCGTGCTAGTGTGACGTTATGTTATGAAATGATCTAAATAATAAACAGACATCCGATTGCAGCTATCCCGAGTGATTTGCCGTCATTTATTGAAGAGTTCTGATGTATATCTCCGAAGTTCTTCAACAGATCTTGATCAAATTTAAATGGGACCACATGACAAGCACCAGCTTTCAAATAAAAAAATAATCATCAAAATCGGTTCACCCAGTAACAAGTTCTGAGGTAACACACATAAAAAAAAAAAATACAGTCGAATTGAGAACCTCCTCCTTTTTGCGAAGTCGGTTAAAAAAAAATATATCTGTGGCCTGACTTGTCAAGCTTGACAACTGAAAAAAAATAATTCCTATTTTTTATGAATTTAATTATCAAACCATTATAATTTCCACTTAAGATCAGCATAAAATCATATTTTTTTTTATGCCATATGTTGCACTTTTATTAACACACAACACCTGCCAAACTGCAAAGTAATTTGTCGGCAGTAGGTTCTCGTGGACTTATGACTAATCTTTGTTTGATTAAATAAATAAAAAACCATACTAAACTAAAGTTAAAACTATGGCTCTGCTGGCAAACACTCCATATGTGATATAAGATTTTTAACTGTCATGGTCACTAACACAAACATTAACATTATAAGCGGGATATTTACCATGTTTACTGTTTGTAGCGGTCACCGGGCAGAACGAAAGAAGGAAGCTTACTAATAAGGCTTTCGTGTCAGACCCTATCAAAAGCCTTCGAGATGTCGAGGGAGACGGCAAGCGCTTCCCCGTGCCTCTCGATTGCCTCACTCCATATGTGAATGGCATACGCTAGAACCAATAGACCGCCAATAGACCGATTTCGGCGGAAGCCGTATTGTATGATACTGTACTTGTTCGCCTCCGAATAGAAATGAGTAACCGTGTTACTGCCCAGTGTCGTAGGCTGTGGTGCCACCACAGTCCAACCATATTCCTAGCCACGCTGACGAGGATAGTGACAGGATAACAAACGTAAGTACCCAGTGCAATGAGGAATTGAGGAGTGCTTTGGAGTGTGCCATCGCATTCGGGAACATTGCTACATGCCACCCGAACTTAGGCCACGATTACCTCGTTTGCCCATGCATAACAAAAATAGGGCGCTGGTGGCTGTTCTGGATTCGCAGTTGTCAAACATTTTGATGACTGCGAAGACCTCACTGATACACATTCGGTCATGTACTGCGCGGCTGTAGCGGAATGTTGTGAGTCAAATATGCAGATGACTGAGCTACACGACAGAAACCAGTCGTACCAGCTAGGCAGTGCAGGATCGAGCGTCGTATTGGTGGGGCCAGATAACTTATTGGCAAACTAATTTGTTTCAGGGAGGGAAATACTCTCCTAAGAGTGATGCGCTTTGTGAGACGGGCATTTTTGGGGACTGATGTAATAAAAGGTAGATTGACTGATACGCGCCTGCCCAATGAGGACACCATGTGCACATTCTGGCGCAGCATTTGGTTGGTGCCAATCACACCGAAGGCGAATGGATTCTGGAGGTCGAGCGAGCATGCGACCCAGTACAAGAAATGGGGGCTATCACGATCAGCCCCCAAGATGTAGCCCGTGCAGTCCGTCCGTTGCCGAACTGGAAATCTCCAGGGCTGGACGGGCTGCACAACTTCTGGATCAAATTGCTACAAAGGTCGCACGCTCGTTTGGCATCTCAGTACCAGGCAGCCTTAAAGTCTGGTTCGCTACCCAAGTTCCTTACTTCAGGAATTACCCACCTGCTCCACAAATCTGGTAGCACTGCGGAACCCAAAAATTTTAGACCATAGGAACATGATCCAAATCGTCTTGTGTAAGGTTCTTAAATCCATTTTGAGAGTTAAAATTAATAAACACGTCGATAATAACTCCATCATGTCGGTCTCTCAGAATGGATGTAGGAACGGGTCCCGCGATACTAAGAAGCTACTCTTTATAAATATTGTCTTAGCCAACAGGTTCGGGGTTCCCAAAAGGATCTGTCAACATTTTGGACCGATTATAAGAAGGCCTTATGACTCGGTGGCTCATGAGGTTGTTAGAGTTGTATAAAATAGATACAACTCTACGCACCTTCCTGATGTCGAGTATGGGGCAATGAAGCATAGTCCTTCGCTATCCAGGATGTCGAAATATCCAGAGGAATAGCGAACCTGTAAGGATCGAGCGAGGTATATTCCAGGGCGATAATTTCGAGTCCACTTTGGTTTTGCGTAGCCCTGAATCCTCTAAGCATGCTGCTGAAGAATTCAGGGCTAGGCTATCGGTTGAAGAGAGGTGGTCCTGAAGCTCTATGCCCCAAGCAATCTTCAGCTGATGGAGCTACTGAAGGTAACCGAAACTTTTAGTAGCGCCATCAGGATGGAGTTTGGTGTGGAAAAATGTGCGATCATGCATGTAAAGCGAGGGGAGATTGAGGAATCCGTAGGAATTCAACTCGCGGATTCCATAAGAGAGAAGGATCTCCAAACTAAACCTATAAGTATTTGGGTATGTCGGAAGCAATAGGTATCAGCACTACTAATATGAAGCAATCGTTGAAGGAACGCTTCTTTGGGAGTCTGAATAAGGTATTCAATAGCCTTCTTACGGGCGAAAACAAGGTGCGCGATTTCTACGGTTGGGTCATGCCGGTACTTGACGCCCTGGATAGGCGGCTCCATACACTGCTGACTACATATCGAATGCATCACCCACGATCGTCGGTCATGAGATTGTATATCCCGCGGAAGTGTGGAGGCCGAGGCTTCTTAAATGCCAAAAACCTCCACAACCGCGATATTTTCTAAACACCGACGTGGGTATTCATCGAGATGTAGTGGCAGTGGACAAGAGACTCACCCCGCTCTCCTTGGCGAATGAGAACTGGCGCATGCCTGTAGTGCTTGACACTAACGACCGCGGGGAGGTATGGCAGAGTAAAGAGCTTTACGGACGCTTTTTCCGGGCCCTACATGGGTCCGATGTAGACCAATCAGCGTCCGTAGACTGGCTGCGTTTCGGTAACCTCTTTGGGGAAACCGAAGGTTTTGTATGTGCAATTATTTTTAGATTTATTGTGAAGGATAGCACGGTTGACACCTGTCGGGCATGTCACCGGTCGGGTGAATCGATCCACCACATTATCTCTAGTTGTTCTCGTCTTGCTAACGAAGAGTACTTGCATAGGCACAACCTTGTAGCCTGGATTATCCATTAGCAACTTGCTCTGAAATACACTCTTGTGGCATCGGAGGTACCGTATTACAGGGGGGTGACCATAAGCTCTTAGAATAAGTGTGTGTAAGGGACAGATGTTTATGACTTGTATACATCTGTTACTTACGCGATCTCAAAATAACCTTACTCTAAGAGCTTATGGCCATCCCCCTGGTATGTGCCCGACCCAGCTATCGAAAATGGCAATATCACATTGTACTGGGATCGGTCCATCATCACTGACAGGACTATTGTAGCCAATAAGCCTGATATAGTGGTGGTGGAATCGAGAGGCGTGCAATGATTGTTGACATTACCGTCCCGCATGAAGGGAACCTCGTGAAAACCGAGAAAGATAAGCAAATCAAGTATCTTGACTTGGCTTGCGAGGTTGTCGACATGTGGGATGTGGACACAGCGATCATTGTACCGATAGTTGTGTCACAGCCACGAGCCCCGACCAACACTTTAGGAGTTTAGGAGGCTCTCGTTAGGCGGCTGCATCAAGGACTTGATTCAGAAAACAGTAGTTCTGGACACGGCTCGTAATGTTCGCAGGTTCCTCTCTCTGGAGCCCTGACCGCCGCCGGTAGCTTGGACCTTGTTCCCGATACCGGTGGGCCTCTATTTATTATATATTTTAAATGTTTAATATTTATGTTATAAAATATTTGAAAATGTAATGTGTAAATAATAATAATATGAAATACATACAGGACTTAATTTTTTTGACTTAGAAATCATACCAAAAAATGGCAATTCTGCGAAAGGGACGTTTAGCAAAAGGGAAATATTGCGACTAGGGGACATTCTGCGACGAAGCCCAATAAATGAATTAAGCACTTCGTAAGCGACCTTCCTGATGGTACAACGTGTTTCGATTTATATCACTCCGGTAGGTGATTTTAATTGCAATTAAGTACGTTCACATGAATGCAATGCGATGAAACGACTGATATTTTCTTTGAAAATACATAACATGTAGACAAAAATAAAAATAAATCACCATAAAATATCAATATCCGACCGATATCGCTCCATCAGGATGGTCTCTAAGATAGAACCATAGCCATAGAGTAGATTTTCGTAAATAAAAATAAACATTTTTATATAAATAAATAAAATTAAACAACCTAAAATGACTTCAAGACAGTTCGTATCGTCGTGAAGTGAATACGAATATCGTATAAAAGAATTAATGAGCATCATTTGATAACAGTCAGTTGCTTCGTAATTTAAAATGCAATATTAATGTTTGAGCTGTATTATGATTCTGTGATACGCATTGCTAAGCACCCCTCGAATGTTCCAGATGTCTTCAAATCTCTCTGGTTGAGTGTTGAAATTGCTGTCCGTCGCCTTTGCCCATAATTCAATCTGCAAAAAAAAAGTGTAGATAAGTTTCACAATTTCACTTTAAGGGCTTAAGGTTACACTAGTCGATCATTCTTCCATACAAACGTAGTCTGGCGATTACTCCACAGTTTGACGATGTACGTTCAAAAGAGCGTCGAAAGTGCCATATTGCAACAATAATTTTAACGCATCTTTGGGCGGAAATAAATACCATAAGAAGAAGGATAATTGCAAAACGGCCACCATACAGGGAAAGATTATTAATTCAACAATGCAAATAATTTTATTTTGTAAATATACAATGAGTAATTTTTTCATGATATCTATACTCCCAAAGGTCTGTTTATAAAATTTAAAGCGCTCGTTTTCGTCCTAAATCTATTTATAGATACAAATTTGCAAAAGTACTAATTCGTACGCGAACTAGCTTCTTACTGCTCATCACAGCATCTATCTCTTTCGCACGAGTTGTCAGATGAGATAGCATGCATTTTAACCTCGCGCACAAAATAATTCGTGCCGTCGACTAGGGGAACCTTAAGGGTAAAAGTGGTCTACCATTTACCGCGGGTTTAATCCTGTATGGTTTATGAAAGTCACTCTACTATTCAACTAAGACTATACCAACAATACCAAGCAAACTATGCATCTAACTTTTTCACAACTTATTTGAATTCAGAATTTGAGATAACTATGAAATTTTTGAACAAACAACTCTATGTAAAACGCGACAAAGTTAAAAAAAATACTGCAAATCATACTTTCTTTATTACCTTTTTTAAACACAGACCACTTACAGTACAACTGTTTTGCTAATGTAGCTCGACAATCATCGCATTTCCGAATACGAACGAATGCTAATTTCCATGTCCATCAATTATTAGATTCATCGTGTATAATAATTTTAATTCAGAATTATGTACTTTATTGTTGTTTTGTTTTGATTTCCGTGTGAAATATAGCTGTAAAAATAGCAACTTTAGCAGCTTGCCTCCCATTTTTTAAATAAATTACATTACTGATATGATATAAATTATAGTGATACATCTGGGCTCAAAGGACGTGTAGCACAAAACAACCCATGTTTGTTTATACGCCCTTTGAGCTCAGAGGTATCGATATACTTCCAAGTTGATTGAGAGCGTCCGGTCTGCACCAAGTGCAAAGCGCAACTGATAGCAATCCGACGACTGACGAAACACGAAGTTTGCCGAGGGACATTAAGACAATGTTTGTACTATAAAATACTTCGAATTTAAATATACAAAACGAGTATATACTATTAGAGTATTTAGTATATACTTCAGTTGATGCCGATGGATTGAAATGATCTCTAATTACGAATTTAAGTATACAACGCAATCACCAATCTCTTTAGAAGGCCAGGGTATGCTCCATTCTGTTTTTGTTTTGTTGGTAGGCACACGTTTGTCCACTATATCACGCGGTGGTAAGTGCTGATGTGGTCGACGGGGAAGCGCGCTTACCTAAAAGTAAGCTATTCACTCTTGATTTAAATACCCTTAGGTTGTAGCTACCAGGAACAGACTGCCAGGGAATTCTACTCGCATGCACAATTAAAGTATTCCCAAAAAGTTTAGCGTGTATGGGTGGTATGCCCACCTTGTACCAATTGGTTTGGCCGTTACACGGGGACTCAGCGCTAAGAAAGAAAACTTGCTTCAAATAAATCTCACTAGATGTCGCGATTTGCACTTATTTCTTATTGAATTGTGAAAACTCTCTCACAAAATTATTGAATATTGGCTCTTAATTCACATTTCAAAGATTATTTTAATGGATCATTTAAAATTGATGCCAATAGATGTCGCGGTTATAACTTTCTGAGGTATTCCACTCGATTGTTTATATTTGCATTGTATCACATGGTGCAAAGAAACTGTAAAACGTGCAAAAAACACTATAAAACCAAACCTTCACTGTATTTAAAGAAAAACATATTCACGAACCGAGTAAAGCCTTTTACTTGCAAGTCGCAGCTAACACCATCTATCTATCGCCGTGGAACGGAACCGAACGCGATTGATGGACAAACAATAATCGGCTTAATCAGACATAAAACACAAGTTACGTCGGCACGGTTTCTTTCTATGGGATGAGGCATCTGTATGCTAGTTATTATATTATCTGTGGCCGTTATAATCCCTTAAAAAGGCAATATCTAACCTCCGTTTGGCTCTTCTGGACTGGTATCCTGGCTGTCCACAACGTCCATCCATAGTGCTGCTGAGCTGGTGCATCATCGCACTGCATGTCTTCAGCTTGTATCCAGGTCTTCCCGCAGTCGGGCGATATGTCTACTCGCACGATCTTGGCACCGCCGCCGGAGTAGGCGTAGCCTGGTGATGGAGAAACAAGTTTTAGAAGTAAATTTATGGTGAGTTTGAATTAAGAATGCTTACGAATAAAATAAGAGTATAGAGTACACAGCAGACCATACACTAATAGTGTTTTGGAACAGCCCTAAGCAACTAGGTACTTATGTAACAGATTACTCCACATTCAACACATTCAGTAAGTAAGCTTTTGTCATCTTCGTGATTTTTGGGATGGCTGATCATTTATGGGGTCAAAATCAAAATTCAAGATGGCAAAAATTAGAAAAAAAAATTGTACATTCATAATTAAACTCACGCTTTTTTCTATGAGGGTGAGTTAATGTATGTATGTATTTCTTTTTAAACAATCAATATTTATTTCTCCTCATAAAAACTTCCAGATGGAACAATTTATAAATTAAATTTAGGGGGGAACATATTGCAGTCAAGTGAGTGTGCGGAGCTGATGTCTGTTATACGAGGGTCATTCAATAAATACTTAGCCTACAAAAAGTAAACGAAAATTTTGGAAAAGTGGCAATTTATTTTTCAACATAGTCTCCTTTTAGTTCGATACACTTAGCCCAGCGATGCTCCAACTTTTTTAACCCGTCGGAAAAAAATTTTTTGTCAAACTCTGCAAAATAGGCCTCCGTGGCGGCGATGACCTCCTCATTCGATCCATATCTATTCCCGGCGAGTGATTTTTTCAGATTAGGAAACAGAAAGAAGTCACAAGGGGCCAAATCTGGAGAATACAGTGGATGGGGCAGCTATTCGTAGCGTAATTCGACCAATTTGGCCATGGCAGCGGCAGACGTGTGAACCGGTGCGTTGTCGTGGTGAAACAGCACTTTTTTCTTCGCCAGATGGGGTCGTTTTTTCTTTAATTCGGCGTCAAATCGGCCCAATAAATCGGCATAGTAAAGACCTGTAATTGTTTTACCCTTCTTGAGGTAATCGATGTAGATCACACCTTGTGAATCCCAGAAAACGGTGGCCATAACTTTTCCGGCCGATTTTACAGTTTTCGCCTTCTTTGGAGCACGTTCCCCGGTCTGGATCCATTGTTTTGATTGCTCCTTGGTCTCTGGTGTGTACCAGTGGATCCAGGTTTCATCGACGGTCACAAAACGACGCAAAAACTCCGCTGGATTCCGCTTAAACAGCGCCAAACACGTCTCCGATGTGGTCTCACGGTTGCGCTTGTTTTCTGGTGTGAGTAAACGCGGCACCCATCGCGCCGACAGCTTTCTCAAGCCGAGTTCCTCGTGAAGAATATGATGCACTGTTCCTTCTGAAATGCCTACAGTCTCAGCTAGCTCCCGAACCTTCAATCGGCGATCTGCCAATACGAAATCATGGATTTTTTTAATGTTTTCCTCCGTAGCAGCTGTTTTCGGTGCACCTGGACGTGGTTCATCAAAAACCGACGTACGGCCACGTGCAAACTCGTTGAACCAATTCTTGACGGTGGCCATCGATGGAGAAGAGTCACCGTACACAGCATTCAAGCGCTCTTTGATTTCGCTGCGCGTTTTCCCTTCCAAAAATAGGAATCGAATCACCGAACGATATTGCTCTTTTTCCATTTTTGTTAAACCGATCGACACGTTCGCTTCCATAAGTTGTCAAATTAAAACAAATGAAGGGATTGGAATGAAAATTTGAAAAAAGAATTAAAAAAGAATGTGCTACACTGTGGTAAACCTCTTTTGAAACTACAGCGCCCTCTGGCGATGAGGCTAGGTACTTATTGAATGCACCTCGTAGGTGTTACCCTGTATTACACATACACACTCACACTCATTATGAGTGTGAGTGTGTATGTATGTATGTGTATGGTGATGAAATGAGTCCGTTACTACAGCCTTACATTTGTTTTTTGGAAGAGAGTAGATTGCAGACAATGTCCTTTCTGCGCCGATTATCATTATCATTCGAGAATAAGTAGCGAGAAACCACCCAGGTAGACGAATCTCTCTTACCTCTAACCTCCACGAGTCCATTCTTGACGGCCACAGTGTCTCCATTGGCCGGGTCGCATATAGCGGAGGTGACGGGCAGGCTGTATATGGGCGGGGCGGTCTCGAAGTCCGCTGTCTCCCACGTCTTGGACGCGTTGAAGGAGCGGTAGTCATGCGTGTGCCAGTGGCCCGTACTCTCGTCGTGCGATACTGTTATTGATTCTGTTGACAAAAAATAAATCAATACATATAATACATTTGTAGAAAAGTAAGTTTTGTACGTCGAAAATATTTCCAAAAAGAATTGCCACGTTGTTAAAGGATAACAACGAGAACCAATTTCCAGCATTTGTCTGTTTAGTTGTGCACACGTCACATATAATGAACGAAACCAATGTAGATACCTTCTATATTTGTTTCATCGCAATTGGTTCATTCTATCAAAAGTTAGATGAATAAAAGTGTTCAAGAAATTAAATATCATAACAAACGCAATTCAGATACTCGGACATTTGAACTCCATATTCAATAGATCCTTCGACTTCAACTTTCGACCTCGGCACACTCCAACGATGAGGTAAAGACCATGTATAAGGATATCTCTAGAGCCATGCATGGATCCAAAACTTATTTTACCGCTGTCATGGGGGACTTCAGCGTGAAACTGGGCAAACGAGGCGAGGATGAGCTGCAGGTGGGGGAATTTGGAGTTGGACGTCGGAACCACCGGTGTCACCTACTGGCCAGTTTTATGGAGAAGGAGGGCCTCTACATGATGAACTCCTTCTTCAGAAAGCCTGAGCACAGGAAGTGGACCTGGCAAAGCCCTGATGGTGCAACTCAAAATGAGATCGACTTCATCATGTCAACCAAGAAGCAAAGGTTCAATGATGTCTCTGTGATCAACTTGGTGAAAACCGGGAGCGATCACCGCATAGTAAGAGGCACATTGAACATTAATGACAAGCTTGAAGGGTCTCGACTGATGAAGTCCACGCTCCGTCCAGTGCAGGTCCAGGTCCAAAATCCCGAGACCTTTCAACTCGAACTCCAGAATCATTTCTAGTGCCTAGGGAGCTCCGTGGACGAATACAGCGATGGGTTCGTGGAAGCTGTCCATACGGTCGGGTCGTAAGTTTTTCAAGACCCGCCGTACAGATAGGAACAAAAAGCTCTCTGATCCTACTCTCAAGCTCATGAAGGAGAGGCGTGAGATGATCCTGTAGTTTTCAGACGATGAATTGAAATACCGGCAGCTAAATAGACGGATCTCAAAGTCCTTGAAAAGCGACCTCCGCCGGTTTAAAACGGAAAGTATTAAAGACGCGATTGAGACGCAATAAGGGCTCCAAGGTCTTTGCAAGAGTTCTGTTTATTGGGCAGAGCCAGCTGACGAAACTTAAGTCCGATGATGGCAGGATCGAGAGATTCTATGGGCAGTTGTACAACGTCAACCAGTAAAACCGTCGCGAATGACCCTAGAGCTAGATTGACCCGACATTATACCGAAGACATTCCGGACGTCAGCCTGTATGAGATTAGGATGGGTCTGAAACAGTTTAAGAACAACAAGGCGCCGGGTGATGACGGAATCACGGCCGAACTCCTAAAGGCGGGTGGGAAACCGGTCCTTGAGGCTCTTCAGAAGCTGTTTGATTCCGTCATACTCGAGGGGAGGACGCCACAGGCATGGTGCAGTGGTGTGGTGGTACTCTTCTTCAAGAAGCATGACAATGCCCTACTGAAGAACTATAGGCCCATCTCACTTCATAGCCATGGCTACAAGCTGTTTTCAAGAGTCATCACGAATCGTCTCGCGCGCATTTTTGATGATTTCCAGCCTCCCGAACAAGCCGGATTCTGTAAAGGCTTCAGCACCGTAGACCACAAACATACGCTGCGGCAGGTTATATAGAAGACCGAAGAGTACAACCTGCCTCTCTGTTTAGCGTTTGTGGACCAAGAGAAAGCCTTCGATTCGATCGAGACTTGGGCTGTACTGCAGTCTCTCCAAGGGTGCCAAATTGACTACCGGTACATCGAGGTGTTGAAGTGTTTATACAAAAACGCCACCATGTCAGTTCGATTTCAGGATCAGACCTCGGCACCCGTACATTTGCAGCGAGGTGTGAGACAGGGAGACGACATATTTCCGAAGCTGTTTACCGCTGCACTGGAGGACGTCTTCAAGGTTCTGGACTGGAGCGGGCTAGGCATCAACGTCAATGGCAAGTACATCACTCACCTCGATGATCTCAGTAGAGCTTCCGAAAGAGTGGGTCTTAGGATGAACATGTACAAAACGAAGGTGATGCTGAATGCCCATGTTACACCTATCAAGGTCGGAGACTCTAAACTCGAAGTTGTGGGCGACTATGTCTACCTGGGACAAACGATCCAGTTGGGTAGGGCCAACTTCGAGATAGAGGTCAACCGTCGAATCCGACTCGGCTGGGCAGCGTTCGGGAACTTGCGCGGTATCTTCTCGTCCAACTTACCACAGTGTCTCAAGATGAAAGTCTATGACCAGTGTGTGTTGCCAGTGATGACATATGGCTCTGAGACGTGGTCGCTTACAATGGGCCTCATCAGAAAGCTTACAGTCACTCAAAGGGCAATGGAGAGGGCTATGCTCGGAGTTTCCTTGCGTGATCGAATCAGAAATGTAGAGATCAGCAAGAGAACCAGGTTTACCGACATAGCCCAAATAATTGCCAAAACTTAAGTGGCAGTGAGCAGGGCACATTGCTCGCAAAACGGATGGCGGATGGGGCAGAAGGATTCTGGAGTGGTAAACCGGAAGACTTTGCGTTGGAAGGCATCCCACCAGGTGCACCAGTGACCTGGTGAAGGATGCGGGGATCCGCTGGTTGCGAGACGCACGGGACCGGTCAAAGTGGTGACGCTTGGGTAAGGCCTATATCCAGCAGTGGACGTCTTTCGGCTGATATGATGATGATGATTCTAAAGATGCCGTTGTGCATTTGACGCAATTTTCTGAATGGCGGTGTTAAGCGGACGAATGACCCTAAAGTCAGAATTTTAATTCGATTCCAGATTTGACATTAGCTACTGTCATTTTGTGAAATAATGATACCACATATAATAGTGTAGTGATGAACACAAAAATCGATAAACAATCAGTGTGCCAATTAAAGACTAAATTATTGATTTTTATTTAAATAAATACATAATTATTCATAATAATTATTTATTAATTAGTAATCGCTGCTCTATTTTATAAAAAGTTAGTATTTTTGTTTTTAACCCCCGACGGAAAAAGAGGGGTGTTATAAGTTTGACGTGTGTTGCTGTGTATCTGTGTATCTGTGTATCTGTGTATCTGTGTGTCTGTGTATCTGTGTATCTGTGTATCTGTGTATCTGTGTATCTGTGTGTCTGTCTGTGGCATCATAGCGCCTCAACGGATGAACCGATTTTGATTTAATTTTTTTTGTTGGAAAGGTGATTGTGTCGAGAGTGTTCTTAGCTATGTTTAAAAAAAAACGGTTCAGCCGTTCAAAAGTTATGGGCGTTTTACTGTTTGAATCGGGATGTTTTCGCAAGATAAATGTGTCGGGGGTTTTTTAAATTTTTAAATTTTACTTGTTATATTAAAAACTTATACTACAAGAGCCTCGATAGTTTTCAGTACTGGCAACCCGTGCGCGCTCGTGCAGCTATCGCCATTTTGTTTAACGTGTCATTCGGCTTCATTCTACCAGTGTGACTGCACGAATATCTTATTTCATTGCGAATCGATATTTTGTTGGGTTTTTGTTAAAGTGTTGTTACGTTGTGTTTGTTGTTACGTTTATAGTTTTTTGTGAACTTTGAGTGAATCTATTTGTTTTGGTTTTCCATCAAAATGGATCCTCAGCCAAGTACATCACAAAAAGACGTGGATGTTTTCTTGTCCCCAAGAAAAAAACGTCCACGAAAAGCTTTCACTGTTACTGAAAAAGTAATGATCCGCAACGCCTACAAATACGTGAAAAATGAAATTTCTGCGCAATTGGAGGCCTTTGAAGTTGTGGAAGAAAATGAATGTATGAGCAAAGTTGCTGACATATTGGGAATAACCTCACGCTCTGTTTGTAACGTTTTGAAGGAAGTAAATAAAGGTGCGCCGCCAACTCCTCCTAAAAAAACTGGACCAAAGCGAAGTTTCAAAGATAAAATTGATGAATTTACATTCTCTGCAATACGAAGAATTGTTCATCAGTTCTTTTACCAAAATGAACCTCCAACCATTGCAAAGGTTAGTCAATCAGTCAGACAGTATTATTTTATACCAACATCTTTTATATATAAGTAATGATTCCAAGCTATTATAAAACTTACTATTTTAGATTTTACAAGTGATGAACGATGATTCAGAAATGCCCAAGATATCCAAAGACACCCTCAGAAAAATTTTGAAGCATCTTAATTCTAAATTTGTTGCACGGTCACGCAAGAGCACACTTATTGATCGAAATGATATAATAACATGGCGCCAGCGTTACTTGCGATCTATATGTCAGTTTCGACGAGAAGGGAGACATATATATTATCAAGATGAAACTTGGGTTAACGCAGGTAAGGCTAACATTTATACACAAAATGAATTTATATACATTTTACATTAAATTTAATAGTAATATTGAATGTTCATGTACCTTACACCGAAACGGCTAAGAATCTCGGTGTCTTAATTGACAGCAATCTTTCTTGGCGAGCACAAGTCAATGAGGTTAGTCGTAAGGTGCATTTTTCCTTTCACTCATTAAAAACCCTTCAAACTTTCCTACCCTTTAAAACTAAAATTTACTTAGCTCAAACTTTGATTCAGCCGATCATAGATTACGCTGATGCCTGCTATCTGGATGCCACCGAGGAGCTCTTAAATAAGCTTGAGCGCTTGCAAAACTTGTGCATCCGTTTTGTTTTTGGTCTGAGGAAATACGACCATGTCTCTCAGTTCCGCAAGGATCTCAAGTGGCTCCCTATCCGCCTTCGCAGGAACACTCGCATATTATGTCTCCTTTTCAACATCCTTTTTAACCCTGCTTACCCTGGCTACCTGCGCGATCGTTTTTCGTTTACTCGCCCTGCCGATGCTCTTTGTAGATCCCGCCTTAAACTGCATCTCAATTTCCCATCCCATAAAACTCATTTCTATTCCCACTCCTTCTCTGTCCATGCAGTACGATTGTGGAACTCACTTCCACCTAAAATCCGTGACTCTCAAAATGTATCTCTTTTCAAAAAACGAGTCAAAGAACATTATCTCGCTACCATATTGTAATTTTGTATATTATTTGTATGTATTTATTTTTATCTTCTATACTTATATTTAGTTAAGGTATAATATGTGTAATTTGTATATAATTAGTTAAGTTATTATAGTCTATTTTAGGTTTCCTTATTTCTTTCTACACACTGTGTCTTCGTCTATCATCCAACTGTCCTGTCGCAGGTCTGCTGGAAGAAATTTCTATTGAAATAAGCAGTACCTTTGTGCTCTTCTATCTGTATTCTTTATTTTCTCTGTAAAGTGTTTTGTGTGTACATAAATAAATAAATATATTTATTTTAAGGTCATACTGTAAAAAAAACTTGGGTGGACAAGAAAGTCACATCATCTCGACAAGCGTTTTTGGAGGGACTGACCACTGGATTAAAAAATCCATCTGGAAAAGGCAAACGTCTCATAATTAGCCATATAGGTAGTGAAGAAGGCTTCCTGGAAGAGGGGCTCATGATTTTTGAAGCAAAGAAAAATTGTGAAGATTACCATGATGAGATGAATGCAGTTTGTTTTGAGGAGTGGTTCGCTGGAGTCTTACCAAAATTAAGACCAAACTCAATTGTGGTGATGGATAATGCACCTTACCACTCCCGAAAATTGGAAACGGCACCAAAAATGAGCTGAAAAAAAGCCATTCAAGATTGGCTTTTAAATAAAAATATTCATTACGAACCAGATATGGTTAAAGCTACGCTTTTAGAACTGATTCCACATAACGAGTCTTTTAATAAGTACGCTGTAGACGAAATGGCAGCACAACATGGGATCACGGTTTTAAGACTGCCCCCTTACCATTGCGAGCTAAACCCTATCGAATTGATATGGGCGCAGGTAAAGGGGCATGTAGCTCAAAATAATAAAACTTTCAAATTGACAGACGTAAGAAATTTATTTCAGGAAGGCATTCAAAAAATTACGGCTACCGAATGGTCTAAATGCGTATCCCATGTTGTCAAAGAAGAGGAAAACATGAGTAGGCTAGATATGTTAATTGACAATATCACAGACACATTTATAATAAATGTTACAGAAAGTGACAGCGATAGCGATAGCGATGACGGCGACAATATATAAAATAAATTATTACCATAATACATCTATCTGTTTTATTTGTCATGTTCCTTCATGATCACATTTTTTTATTTATTTCACACACAATTATAAAAGAAAAGTCTCAGATCGTTAATTAATCGTCAAAACTAAATTATCGGTTCAGACATATTTAATTTCCTGATATACTTAGTTTACGAGAGTAAAATTATAAACGAGAAGAATCGATCCGGAAATATTCCATTTCCATATCGAATAATTTTGCAACGTCACTATTTAGTACTTGTCATAACGTTGCAACACTGAAATTGTCAAATCTGGAATCGAATTAAAATTCCGAGTATAGAAAAAAATATTAGTAAGTAGGTTAGGGTAGGCAGTTGACGGGAGCGATGTGGCGGGCACAACTAGTAATGAATAAAATGCATAGTTTCTGACTCATTTGCCACCATCATCATCATCTACTTAGCCTTTTCTCAACTATGGCGGGTGGGCTTACATTTTAACACAATGCAGCTGAATACCAATTACCAGTGTTTTCCATGGAGCGACTGCCTAACTGAACTCCGCAATCCACTATCCAGTGACTGGTTAACACGGTATACCTTGGTGACTGGCGTTAGACCTTCGAGCTTCTGGTTACATGTAACGACTATCAAAGATTTTCAAATGACAGCCGGGACCAACGGCTAAACGTGCTGCCCGAGGTACGCAATAGCTTCGGTCACCCCTCCACAGGCCAACCTCGGCAAGCGTTGCTTAACTTTAAGGATCATCCTTGCAGCTGTTATAAATAATGTCAATGGACTAAAAATTATCCAAGAAGTACTACGTTTTGAGCTCTATACTAATTGTAATATGCATGGGGTCCCAACGTTAAGAAAGAAACTTTGGTTCAAATAAATGCCACTTGATAGCGTGATAAGCATCGATTTGTTACAGATTTTGGTTTAGAATTGACATTTTCTAGAATTAATCATAAAAAAATGTATGTTCTTGTTTAATAACCTCTCCTAAGCACAAAATTATGACATATTGGGCTATTTTATTCACAATTCAAAGATTATTTGAACGGATCATTTAATGTCCATTTCAATAGATGGTGTTGTATTAAATAGTTCTCACACTCGATTTTTTACATTTGTATCGTAACACATTTTGGTACAATGAAACTGTAAAAACGAGCAAAAAATATTGAAAAACAAATGGTCACTGTATTTAAAGAAAAATATATTCACGAACCGAGTAAACCCTTTTACTTGCAAGTCACTGCTAACACCATCTGTCGCCGAGAGACGGAAACTAACGCGTTAGATGTACTTTTAGTAAATACTCCGTCGAAAAGCGCTAGTTATGTGGGCACAGTTTCTGCCTATGAGATGAGGCATCTGTATGCTAGTATTATATTATCTGTGATGTTTATAAACTAAATTTATTGCACCATGTTTTGATGAGTCGAGGTCTCGAAAGTGAGCTACACACCGATTACGCAGATTTAAAAACTTTATGGTAGAACTTTCGTCATCGTTCCATGGTTTTTATAAGACTTTGTCTTTCTTTGTTTTGTTTTATTATCGATAGGCTCGCGTTTGACCACTATCTCACCTGATGGTAAGTGATAATGTGATCGACGGTGAAGCACGCTTGCCTAGAAGTAACCTATTCACTCTTGACTTAAAGTCTCCAAGGTTGTAGCTATCAGGGAACAAAGACTCCGGCAGGGAATTCCATTCCTTAGCTGTACGCACAATGAAAGTATTAGCAAAACGCTTTGTGCGTATGGGTCCACCATGGTCCGGGTATCATTTTCAACTCATCAAAATAATCTGTGACCTCGATATCTTTCTTGGCGAGCCTGTATTGGATTCTTCTATAGCAATTTCACACTTACCCAACCATTTAACACTCCTAACAGCCGGGGCTCCTGGCACGATAACCCTCAAAGGATAGCCATGATCAGGCGGTAGCGGTCGACCGTTCATACTGGTGGCTAGCACAATGTGACCGTATGGGTTCAGAGCCTGCGCTAGAGGGATGGAGGTCGAGAAGTTCGTGCCGGTCGCGTCCAAATCTGAGCCTGTGAACTGAAGATAAACTTATTAAGATCTTTGTTTGAAACAAAAAATATGTGGGTGTAATAATCATTATATCAATGATAAATAAAAGTGACAATTCACATGCCTGTAACTTGCATAGAAGTGTGTAAGTAGCTTGCTTGGCAGTGTGCAATAATAACTTCAGATTGGTGAATGTCACAATGGCATGCGTATTGTCAAATATAGATGCTGTGCTATACCTGTAAGGTTACATGGAGAAGTTCTATAAGTACAAATAGCGTCTTTGAAACAGCATATAAAAGGAATGGCGCTAAACGTTCAACTCATTTTGTACTGGAGCAAAAATTATAACACTTCGTTGTACGACTCCAGGTTTATAGGGAAGGCCTCTTTTCAAAGTAGGGTTGCCTTTTACTGGCGTCGAATAATGTACAAAAATACAAAACCTAATTATTGGTTTTGTATGTTTTATTTTTTTGCGGCATTTATAATTTTTTTGCCATCGGGCAAGCAAGAATTTAAAAAAAATCAGAGCAAGAGAGATTAAAATTAACTCTTGTCTGGAGTTCCGCCTTAACCATATCCATGGACAGGCGGTCCATAAGTTAATAATTCTCTCACAAAATACTCACTCATTGTTTATGAGAGAACCATTGTAATGTCATCAAGATTACATTACAATGAGTGAGACCTGGACCCGGGACAATTCCGATGGGTCTCGGCCACCTGGCAACCCTAGTACAAAGGCGAATTTTCTTTTTGATAGGTTTGCGTTTGACCGCTATCCCGATAGTGAAGAGCCGTACGTCTTGTAGTCAGATGATAGAATGGTCTGGGCGGAATTAGATCATGCAATTCCATCGCACACTCCCCGTAATGTAACCGATAAAAAACCGACAGGCTGGCAACTCGGCGACGATGTTCAAGGCCTAGGAGCTTTGACTCGACCAGTGATTAATTGCCGATGATCCTCTTGGTCCATTTTTCGATGGACTCAAGTGCATCAAGCTGGTATTTGGCAGATCCGTGCCAGATGATCACTACTTAGAAATCTAACTTAAAAATAATATAGGTACGTTACAATGACGTGCTTCCCGACGGTGTTCTGCGTGTCGACGCCGCAGTACACCAGCACGTCGCGCAGGTACACTCCCTCCCACAGCGCACTGCTGATGGCGCCCCCCTGCCAACTGATGCCCTTGACCGGCTTCACCTGCTTTGTATTAGGTAATGAGACAAAACAAGAAAAAAACTATTAATCGCACAAAATGCTAAAATGTACTGTATGTAAAAAACCGGCCAAGTGCGTTTCAGACTTCGTACATTTACGGTTCCGTACCAATTTATTAATATATTGGTTAGTTACATTTACTGCAATACAATATGTAGGTTAAGTTAGTAAAATATACGTAATAATAAACATTATCACCACAAGTTCATAGGTTAATGGGAAGTTAATACATTCTGGTGACAGACGGGCGCGTGACTGACAGCAAAATAGGACTCCGTTTCTAACATAAGGCTTGTAGCGTTCTGTGAACGCTCACTCGCCTCGCAATCATTTGTAATCTGTGGGTCACGCGCACAAGACTAGTTAAACCGATAGATTGGGGTGCGCGCGGCCCCATCCCTAGTGGATGTAATCTATGGATACAAACAGCTGATTCATTTATTGAGACACGGGATCTCGGCTCTTGTAAAACAGCGCTCGCATTTCATTAATTCTTTGTGAAGCTACACTTTTACGACCGATCCCATCCAACTGCTTTCGTGCCACTCTTCCAAGATTTGACACTCGACAATATATGTGTACTTGTTCAAGAATCTACAGTGATGTTTCATTTAATCCGCACCGTCATCTCTGCCCCGTGAAGTTGAGAGAGGGCCTTCAGGAAATGCACAGATTCCTGATCCCAAAGGCTCTTAACTCAAAACTGAAATGTACCTACTGCATGTGTTGGAATCGTGAACAAAGTTCAAGCGTATCAGTTTGTAAACCCTGCTTCTTGAATATACGTTCACTTTACACAAACCTTTATTTGTTATTATTTAGCCAAACTAAAATTATAAATTCCCTGTTTGTGATTCTTTACACATCTCAGTTCAATAATTGTAGCATCTGACTTCTGAGTACATTAAAACGCCTATTGCCTATTCCTTATCATCTCTTTTTTTCAACTCTCCTTTCGCAGGTATGCTGGAAGAGATCGCCTTTGTCCTTTTTTCTGTTCCTTTTTCTTGTGTGTGCACATTCATTGTTAAATCAATAAATAACTGATTATAGAATTTGAAGTTCAGTATTTATCAAACTTTACTGAAGCCTGAGAACCTGTTTGGTGCTTAATTACTGTTAGACACGCCCTAGACAAGTGACATTCTAGCATCGAAAGCGTGGCGATAGCGATTGGAAAAGCGACAAAAATGTATGGGAATGACATCATCATATCAACCGAACGACGACGTCCAGCGGATCCCCGCAACCTTCAACAGATCATCAGTCCACCTAGTGGGAGGCCCGTTCTGCGAGAAATGTGCTCTGCCCACTGCCACTTAAGTTTGGCAATTCTTCGGGCTATGTCGGTAACCCTGGTTCTCTTGCGGATCCCTACATTTCTGATTCGATCATGCAAGGATACTCCGAGCATAGCCCTCTCCATTGCTCTTTGGGTGACAGTAAGCTTTCTAATGAGGCCCATTGTGAGCGACCACATCTCAGAGCCATAGGTCATAACTGGCAACACACACTGGTCATAGACTTTCGTCTTGAGACACTGTGGTAAGTTGGACGAGAAGATACCACGCAACTGCCCGAACGCTGCCCAGCCGAGTTGGATTCGACGGTTGACCTCTTTCTGGAAGTTGGCCCTACCCAATTGGGTCGTTTGTCTCAGGTAGACACACTTTCATAGTCGTCCACAATTTCCAGAGTAGAGTCTCCGACCTTGATAGGAGTGGGTGTAACATGGGCATTCAGCATCACCTTGGTTTTGTCCATGTTCATCCACATCCACTCTTTCGGAAGCTCTACTGAGGTCATTGAGCTATGTACCGAGGCCAGCCATGAGCCATAACCACTATATCGTCGGCAAACCGAAGGTGAGTGATGTACTCGCCGTTGACGTCGATAGCTAGCCCTCTCCAGCCCAGAACCACGGGAATGTCAAGCGCTATCGTCTATAAATGTCACGTGATCAATCCCGTACATTTTGGAATTTCGATCATCGTCATCACTGTCGTCAAATGACACTTGTTTAGAGACTAAGTGGCACCCTTATTCTAAGTTATTTGGTATCATCGCCTCAAAATGCTTTTTTTACTACTCACATGATCTCACCTAAAGATAAGCGATGATATGGTCTACACTTCTACAGTGAAGCACACTTGCCTAAAAGTAACCTATTCACTCTTGGCTTAAAGACCCCGAGGTTGTAGCTAACAGGCAAAACAGACTCCGTCAGCGAATTCAACTCCTTAGATGTTTTCAGACTAAAACCAAAAAGCACTGTACCTCATTCATTTCGCTCCGCCTATTCCCGGCGCACATGAGCGCAGCCCGCACCTTGGCCTTCGGGAACATCTGCAGCTCCTTAAGATTGAACTCTTTGGTCTTCTCGCTGCCGTTCTTGATGATGATCTTCAAGCTGTGCTGCGTCGAGTCCAACTCAGGAACAGCCATGTGTTGACGGACATAAAATAATTCGCTGGAGAGAAAAGAAGAAAGCGTAAGAAAGGATTGGTAGGAACATATGCTTTCGTGAAAATAAGTAGAGAGAATATTTGAGCAACAAACAATAAAGCAACAACAACAAAGTGCATGCAATTACAACTATTTTATAATTACATTCATGTAAATTACAACTATTTTCTTAATTTCCTTCGGCGATCATCGCATTTCCAAATACGAACGAAAGCTAATTTCAATGTCCATCAATTATTACATTTATCGTGTACTAGCTTCTGCCAGCGGCTTCGCCTGCGTGTATTATACACTAGCACTCTGCCCGCGACTTCGTTCGCGTGATTTCGTTTATGCTATAAATGATATTCTTATATGCAGTTAGTGAAGGCAACCAAAAATTAGCTATTATTAAAACAATAAGAAATGGGTATCGTAGATATACAGGGTTTATTGGATTGGGCCGATTCATTATTTGACTTAAAGAATAATAAATTTTAGGTTACCGCCACAAAGTAAAATCCTCCCCTAAAAACTTATCAACCTCTTTTTGCCCCGTTGGGGGTCTTCTTCTTCTTCCTAGCACTATCCCATTTTTTCGAGTCGAGTTTTGAAAAACCTAAATATGCTATTCACTCTTTTCTTCTCTTTTTTATTTATCGTTTATGTTAGTCAGATAGCGCAGTGAGATTCCTCAAAAAAAACTTTAAAACCCCTAACCCTATCTGGGAGAAAGTTTTAAAAATGTTTTATGTAAATTTTGAGTATCAACCTTATCCCCGAGGAATTTGATTTTACATACAAACTAATTTTTACCCTTTTCAGCTCTTTAAAGGTTGAATGGCCGCAAAATTGCGCCTTAGTGCTCCCCTAGTACCCCACGTCGTCAGAAACGAAACCCTGTCCAGTAAGATTCTTAGCTTGAGTTAGTTTCGAAAAAGTTATAATGACAACCTTTATTGTATCCTTAGGTTGGTATTTGCGCCAAGTATTTTTTTTTTAAGGGCCTACCTACGCTTTAGTGCCGTAAAACGGTAACTTTCTAAAGCATACTCCTCAGTAACAGCTAGGTTAAAAGGTTTGAAAAAATTTGGAACACAAGGTTTTTTCGTGTAACTAATAGTTTTGCTTTAAAAAAATTATTAACAACACGATATTTTTTCGCAACTTTTGGAAACTCCTCCAAAACGACTTGGATGTTAAAAAATATTTTTATACAGGAAAATTGATGGCTGGAATTACTTCATACCTAACATAGCATATGTAAATCAAATAATATTTTGCAAACAAAACTGTTCAAAAGGAGGTTCAATTTTGATATTTTGGCATCGAGCGGGCGCACGGCCAGTACTGCGTTACATTGGGGCGTATATATCACCTTAAGAAATAAGATTCTTCAAAAAATCTTTAACACCCCCTTAACCGTATTTTGGGAGTAGAAAAGTAAAACTTATAATGACAACCTTTATTGTTTATTTAGGTTGGTATTTATGTCAAGTTTCATGCTTATTAACCGAAGATATAAGATTCTGCAAAACAATTAACATCCCCTAAATCATCTTTTGGGGGTAGTTTCGAAAAACTAAAAATGAAAGCCTTTATTGTTTATGTCAAGTTTCATGTTTATTAACTGAAGTAATAACATTCTTCAAAAAAAATTAACACCCCTTAATCGAATAATGACAACCTTTATTGTTTATTTAGTTTGGTATTTATGTCAAGTTTCATGTTCATTTACCCAAAAAATCAGATTCTTCCATATAAACTTCAACACCCCCTAAATCAACTTTGGGGGTTGTTTCAACCTCTATTGTTTATTGAGGTTGGTGTTTATGTCAAGTTTCTTGCTAATTAACCGAAGACATAAGATTCTGCAAGAAAAATAATATCCCCTAAATCATCTTTTGGGGGTAGTTTCAAATAATAAGTTAGTATTTGTAGCAAACTTCAAGTTTATTGACCCAAGAAATCAGATTTTCCATACAAACTTCAACACCCCCTAAATCGACTTTGGGGGTTGTTACAAAAGACTAAAAATGATAACCTTTATTGTTTATTGAGGTTAATATTTATGTCAAGTTTCTTGTTTATTAACCCAAGATATAAGATTCTTCAAAAAAAATAACATCCCCTAAATCATGCTTTGGGGGTAGTATCGAAAACTAACAATGAAATTCTTTATTGTTTATTTAGTTTGGTATTTATGTCAAGTTTCATGTTTATTGACCCAAGAAATCAGATTTTTTCATACAAACTTCAACACCCCCTAAATCATTATTTGGGGGTAGTTTCGAAATACTAATAATGTCAATCTTTATCATTTACAAATAATAATATTTTAACTAAGTTTCAAGAATTTTGGCCGAAGGAATTAGATTTTTAATACAAACTTTCAACCCCATTTTTACCCCCTTGGGGGTGGAATTTCCAAAAATCCTTTCTTAGTGCACACTAACGTCACTTGGGGAACCTTTCTGCCAAATTTCATGCATCTAGGCGTAGCAGTTTTGGCTGTGCGTTGATTGATCAGTCAGTCAGTCAGTCAGTGAGTCAGTCAGTCACCTTTCGCTTTTATATATATAGATATAAACCTTCCTCTTGAATCACTCTCTCTATTAAAATAAACCGCATCGAAATCCGTTGCGTAGTTTTAAAGATCTAAGCATACATAGGGACAGACAGCGGAAAGAGACTTTGTTTTATACTATGTAAGGATAAGGATAATAATTTGAATTAAGAACTAAGTACTTTATTGTTGTTTTGTTTTGATTTCCGTGTGAAATATATAGAGCTGTAAAATAGCAGCTTTACTACAACTTAAATTACATTATGTTAAAAGAGTATTAACAACTCTATACTTCCAAGTTGATTGAGAGCGTCCGGTCTGCACTGATAAATCTGACTGATAGAAATCCGATGACTGACGAGACACGAAGTTTGCCGAGGGACATTAAGAAAATAATTGTACTGTACTTTTAAAGACAATGCTTCCTTGTCACGTCTTTATTTTAGCTAAACTTTATCATAATCATGTTAGATCAAAATCGCCTACTGCTGGGTATACATACACCTCACTTTACTTCTAAGATCAAACGTGTCATAAGAATAAACTAAAAGAAATTAAGGGTATTAATTAAAATCTGGCTAGTAAGTTAATAAATTAGCGAGAGTTGATTACAGAACTACTGATTTTTTTTAAATCTTTGTCCACACTAAGAATTTCTTCCTGTATCGTGGGTGCGTTTACATATATTTCAATTCACATACACAAGACACCCAGATCCGGAACAACTATCTGTAGGCCATATATAATATTTGTTACGTGTGGGAATCGAACCCGCGACACGCAGCGTAGCAGCCAATCGTTCAACCACAACGCGAACCGTGTCGTCCACCAAGATTAGAGAGTTATTGTTAAGAGCGGACAATCCGACATAATTTTCATACAAACGCTCGTACGTGATTATGCCGTTGTAACACATATATCTTTGATTTTTATGAACTAATAGCTATCTTGTGCACTATATCTAGGTTTCTATCGAAGCAGAAATTAAAAATTTGGAGAAACCAATTCAGTATAAGCCTTCAAAAATCTGGATTTTTGAACAAATTTTACCTGAACTTTGGCCGTTCATAATATATTCATAAATTGTAAAAGTAAAGAAAATATTTCAATAGAAACCTTACAAATTTAATGGAGATTCTAAGTGAGAAATTTTTATTTCACAAACTTATAAGGCTTATTCAAAAACACGTATTTCCCGGAACAAGATTTATGAAATTTTCGAACACCATTTTTAGCTCAATGTTATCGCGTTCTCACTTGCTTGCTAGTCAACAGGGGGTATGAGGTGCGCGGGGAGTCGGATTGTGCGGGGTCGGGCGGGGTGAGACCGGAGTTGAATGAAGATCGCCGCTCGCTCGGGTACTACCGTAGTAGGTAATGAATTTGTTGAGTACTGCGCGTACGTGAGTGTGCTTCGTATCTATTTCATTTATTTACCTACTACAACGATCTTGCTTTTTTTATACTGGACACTAATTTTGCTTTCAAAAAGATTTAGTACTTTTATAAGAAACGAACCTGGCATTGCGTTAGTGAATACGGACCGAATTTGTTTTGATGTTAGGTTTTGAAGGTAGGGTAGGTAGGTAGTTTAGGTACCTAGGTTGGGTAGCTGTAAGCTAGGTTAGTAGTTAGGATAGATAAGTAGATAGGATGGGCAGGACCTACTTACCTACTCCTCTACCTACCTGGTAGATAGGGTAGGTAAGTAGGGTATGTCATATGTGGGTAAGTAGTGTAGGTAGGGACCCTCGAAACATCTGCCAGATGCTTGCAATACTTCCTTGAGTATCGGTATAAAATTATAGATATTTTTATCGCTACTCAGTACTGATATCTGGCTGCAACGCAACGTTGCGAGATCGCACATCACCGGCGCGGGCGAGCGGCGCGCGCGAACTTGACGCGTGACGGAACGGCAACAGTGCAGTGTGCGGCATATATTTGATTTGATCAAAAGCAAGCAAAAGCATTCGCAACCATTCGATTCGCAACAGTTTCTTACTCCGCGCGTTGAAATGCCGCGTGACATCACGATCCCAACTCCTGAACTTTGACGAGCTTTATCTTAATCAATAATTAATGATTTAATCATAGATATTTTATATTTCTATGGATTTAATAAATAAAAAAATACCAATGTCCAATATTTTTCGATAATCTGTCTGACGGACTAATTAGAATTATTATTTATATCAGTCTACACCGAGTTACCGACAAATGGTTATGTTTTGTAAGTACCTATCTACAAAACACAACCATTTTCATTTGAAAAATACGCAATTTCACTCGATTTTGACGATGAAGTTTTGGTAGCCAGTTGTCCTAATATATAAAACACAAAAATTGTTTCTACCTATGTCCGTTACAGACTTTGAAACCATTCAACCGATGTGACCTAAACCATGAAACCGGTATAAAACGTGGTATGGCAATAAAACGAATATCGTTGTAGACAAATAAAAAAAAAAACAGAATTTCTTTTTTTACCAACTTCAAAAAAAAACAGGAGATAATCATTTCAACACGTATGTATGTAATATTATTGGAACTGCACAATATTCACATAATATGTTACTCTATCTGGGCTTCAAAACACGTGAGCAAAATGTCATAAGTGTATGTATGTTTGTGTAGAAATGCGTGTTCTCCAAAACTACTTATCGGATCGTGATCATTCTTTTTGTGTTGGATTGAGTATCTCTCAACTTAGGGAAAAGTGCAAGTTTCACTAAAATCGGTCCAGCAGTTTTCAAAATATGGAGCATACAACCGAACTCCTTAGCAACAAACAGCACGAATGAGTAAATTTAGTTATTACAAGTATTTTTATAGTTATTTATTTCTCTCTTTATACTTTTAGTACACTATCACTAAAATGAGCAAGTTCTATAAACAAATGAAATTTGGCACACATGTTTAGAAGCCCACATGGAGTAACATATGCGAATATTGTGCACATGGTATAATAATATACTTCGCCTGGTAGTCTCTTCCCGTGACAGCTGGGTCACGTGATTGGCCTAAGACTACGTCATCAATTGCGTTGCGGTTCTCAAACTTTTTTTTGTGGGGAAAAAGATAAAATAATACAATAGGTACTAAATTTTTATCATTTTTAATAAATCACTGATAAATAATAATGTGTTCTGCTTGTGCTATTCCATAAGCAGAATTAATTATATATACCTTTACTTATGTAGGAATCCTACATAAATTAATTACGAAAAAACTAATATATTTTAAATAATTTCCATACAACAAAAACTAGCGCACGTACGGTACGGTACCTAGATTGGTAAAAATACAAACACGCATCCACTGGGCCAAGAGCTACGTTCGTACTAAATGTAGGTTTAGGTACCTACATGCAAGGCAATTTACAAAACTGGAAGCGCGCGCTTGATCCAATATTATTATCATGAATGAATGGGCCGGTCGGCGACCGGTGGCGATCGCCCGCGAGTGAGCGGCGGAAGTTACCGAATGACAACCGAGCGTTCAGGCGCTATCTCTCTCTTTTCGCTTTGCCTCTTTTTCAAGCATTGCGCTGGATGAAACAACAAGCATTTCGACCGTGCTCGCGTTGGCGATAGACGGTTCGTCAAGGGTCCTCTTAATTCTAGAAACCAAGGTACGCGAACTTAACAAGACCATCTTATAACTACTCAAAAACATTCCAAAAACGACAAAAATACATCCAAAAACATTTACCAACATACTTAGGCGTGTCAAAGTAGGCGATCTGCAGCTTGGCGGGTATCTCCGCGTTGAACGGCTTGGCGGTCTTCACGATGAGCCGCTTGTCTCTTTTAGGCTCCTTGACCCACAACTCGTCGCTGGACATGTCCACGACGTCGTCCTCGTGGAGGTTTCCTGAGGATGTGCTGCTGACGTTTATATTCGGAACTCGTGAGTACATTTTTGAGGTCAAGAGAAGAGAGAATTTGCAGTAATTTATGTTTTTTTTTTGCAAGTTCTACAAGCCATGTGTTTAGAGCAAGGCGATATGAAAATTCTCAACTTAAAAAAGGTGTTGTTTTAAAGGATAATCCTCTTACTTAAAGGGTTGCGGAAGGTGACGTCGACAAAAGAAAAAGATAAATGCTACATGAAGACTTTGAATGTTTGCCTACTTCAGATGAAAGGTTTTTTTATGCCTGTTTTGACCAGGCTCCAACTACGACAAGCGCGTTAATAAAAATCATTGGAATGAGGAAACACAGCCTAAGATCAGGACAAGATCTTATTGATTCAAATAGAGAAAATTTAGGCACCTTTATCAATCAGAAATATTGAGAAAATCAGTAGTATTGAGATGCTGCAATCAGTTAACAACCCATGAAAACTCACCTATCCGATAAGACTCAAGCAAGGCATAGATTTCCTCCGTCTTATGCATCCCGTACACGTTCCAGAAGGGCTCGATGCTGAGTCCTCCCGCGTTCATGATCTGCTCCCCTCCCGGGTGGGAGGGCAGGAATTTCGTCACGTCGTACACGCCATTCCTGTATATCACCCAGAAGCTTTTCCTGTGGAAGAGATTGGAGGTTTGAAGTAGGGTCTTAGAAAATTTGGGAAAAAGACTAGGTAAAGATCTTCTTGGGCTTCAAATGAGAGAAATGTCTAGAATTTAGTCATTTAAGTAAACCAAAGTCAAGATACGCTAGTACAATCACCTCAATGGTAGAATTGCACTTTTGAGTAGTTGATTATGTCTTCAGTATAGGAAGTTGATAAGATGCGAGTGCCCACGCGGCGGCGTGGGGGGCCGACATTATAAATATTGCATCATATCTTTATCCATCGATAGTGTACAATATTACCGATAACTTATCTCAGGTCTGAATTTGTTACCTACACATAACAATTTTATAATCTACTTCCAATTACAAGCTTAACTGCGGGAACCTATAAAAGCGGTACATTATGATTTTAATGTATCTCACTTGTTTCTAAAGATATATTGGAAAATGAATCAGTCAGTCAATATTTAGCTATTTCTGACCTTTTAACATAATAAAACGTAAACGTACCTACGTCAATTCTATACGCAATCTTTGTTGACACTGTTTTGTTATCAAGTAATCCGTAACTGTATTTATATTGTAATTTGTGACGAGCTCAATTTCTGACTGAAACAATTCACAATTTTTTTCGATGCGCGTGGAACGCTACGCACCGCCACCCTGATGTGTTGGGGGCGACGAACGTCCCCGAGTCCGTCTCGCCTGGCCACATTTACGGGGGCTGGAAGAGGACGTTGTCCGCCCTCCGCCGACGCCCGGCGCGTCTTTTGCGGTTCGGGTGAGCGGATTAAATCTCCCTCTCCCTCTCCGCAGCCTCCTTCTGCGAGACGACTGTTTCGCAGAAAGATACCACCGCGTCCCAGGACTCCTCGCTGCCGACCATAGACTCGACTACAGCCGGCAGCAAGAGATCACTGCCTACTTCAGGGAAGAGGGCACGACGTGGCTCCTCTCAAGTGGCACACTCTGCCAGCGTATGCCACGCCGTGTCCTCCCGGCAGTCGACGCAGTGGTGACACCGTGCGTCCGGCTCCCTGTTTATGCGACACAGGTACTTCCCGAACCAGCCATGCCCCGAGAGCACCTGCGTCACCCGAAACGACAGGGAGCCGTGCCTCCTCCCGAGCCAGCGCTCGAGCACTGGCCGGACCGCCTCGATGGTGACGAGGCCAGCCCCGCTATTCTGCCACCAGGACCTCGCGGAACTGAAACCGACGCAACTCCATATGTCGCTGCATCAGCCCTTGGCCCCGCGCCCGCGCTTCCTCGCGCCGCCCATACAGTGACGCGAGTAACGCCTCCAGATCCCGGGGCGGGGACCCCTGCTTTAAGTGCACCACTGCCGTACCCTTCGGTGAATACAGACGTGATGGTAAATTATAGATAAAATAACATTAATTTCGTCATACTTAAATACGCAATCACAACAATATCTTTACATGCAATAACACAGAGCCAAAGTCGTTGCTATCTATGTATTACAAACTCTTATCAGAGTCAAGATTGTTGCCAAACAGAAGCCGATAACTTTACATACATATGTACGATTCTTATCAGTTATCAGTGTTTGTTGATCTTATGAATCTAATCTAACGTGGAAATTTCATGGACTGCGAAAATTTTCCTCATAATATTTTTATAGGTAATGGGTGTAACTATCTTAGGTGGTTTAAAACCTATTATCGCTAACTGAAAGGTGCATAGATATAGGCCATTCCAAGTATCACAACATCAACTAGTCCTGTTCTTCAGGCATTCGGCTCAGGCGGCATCATCATTTTAGCCTGAAGACGTTCACTGCTGAACATAGGTCTCCCCCAAGTGTCACTACATCGACCGATCTTGTGGGTCTCCGTCCAGCGGATTACCACAACCTTAACCAGCAGCCGTATTGCGTAAGTGTTGATTTGATCGGTTGGATAGAGTTTAAACTCTTTGCGCCCTTACGCAATACGGCTGCAGGTCATTGGTCGAACTAGACCCAGTTTTTTTTTATCCGTAGTTAATTCAAACAATGGTTAAATGTGCTAACCAATGGTTTGAAATTTCGGTAAAACGCGTTTATTCATCAGTTGTTAGTCTAACAAATTATTAATTAATTAATTTTCCAACTTATTTATGCGGCAAAAAATTAATGGAAAAAAGCATTTTTCCGATATTTTAAACCATTGGTTAACATATTTAACAATTGGTTAACGTTACTAAGGAAAATAAACTGGACCTAAGCCTAATCTCTGGTTGTATGGAGGTAGGGCAGTTCTAAGAGTTACTAATACTGCGATATGAGATTTTAATTTCGGGATATCGTATTTTGATATCTTTTTCTGTACAAGAAACTTTATTCGTTTGCCATGATGACTAATATCAATACTTTTTATCTTGATATAAAAAAAAAGAACAGGTAATTATGAATCAACAATTTACAAAAATTCTGTATCAGGTATGACATAATTATTTGGGCATGGACGTGGTTTCTTATAAATAGTTGATTTAGAAAATATTGGTCACAAGAGTCACAAACATGTGAATTCATCAAAGTTTCCTCAAAACATTTATCATGGGAATTCCAATGATTCTTTCCTCACATATAGTCTTAATCGTCGTATGACTACTTTGTACTGTCAACAAAATAGAACTATGCAGACAGCTAATAAAGTGCAATGCAGCCAAGGCTTATGTAACAGATGGAATGTTGTCTTGTTTCATATTTGGCTTTCGGTTAATTTATTGTTAAGTCTTATTTAAAACAATACTTCAATTGCTTTTTATTAGTTAATTTTAGATATAGGTTTGGCTTTGTTTAATGGGAACTCGGCGTATTTCAAGGCTCTGGAGCTTTGTCTTGACCAGTGCATCAATGCCGATGACCCGCATTTCTATCGACTCTAGAGCATCAAGCTGGTATTTGGTAGATCCATCCCAGAGATGAGAACAGAGCTCCATGCATGATCGAACTTGCGGTTGCATACAAGTTGAGCAGCTGTTCCGGCGTGAAGCACATTCTTACTTTTGCAAGGATCCCCAACTTTTTGGCAGCCAGCTGAGCCTTTGCCTCAATGTAAGAGCCAACATTGAGAGACGATGTCAACGTAACGCCAAGAAGCCCAAGATTATCCGTTATTGGCACCGTCACATCTCGGCAAGTTGGAGCCGTTTGAATTTGGCTGTTTTTAGAGAAAAAAAAACGACACGCCTAGCAACATTTAACCTGACAAGATTGGTATCGCCCCATTCGGAGACTGCTTGCAAGGACAGGTTCGCTCCACCATGGCCTCACGGAGATAACAGACCTGCGGCCCGGTAGCCCGTGCATTGGACAAGTATCTCTCAGCAACAGTGCTGTCGTCTGCATACCCTAAGGTTTTAGCAGATCTTTAATGTGCTGCAAGAATGTTTCTGAGAGTGGCGACCCCTGAGGGACCCCGGCATTCATATCCAATTAGTCCGACGAGCAGCCATCGATAACCACTCGAATGGACCGATCTCTCAAGAATACTGCGATCCAATCAGACAGTCCACCGGGCAGACCGAATGAGGTAAGCTTACCAATAAGGCTTTCGTGCTAGACGCTATCAAAGACGCCGAGAGAGACGTCAAGCGCATCCCCGTGCCTCTCGATGGCGTCACTCCATATGTAAATGGCATAAGCTAGAAGATCCCCAGTAGACGGCTTTCGGCGGAATCCGTATTGGCGGTCACTAAAGATATCGTTAGCTTCTAGGTATGCCAGGAGCATAGTGTTAAGTATACGTTCCAGACGCCGTACGGTCGTGGTTACACAGATGGGTCTGTAGTTGGCCGGGTCAGCTCGACTTCCCTTCTTGGGCACGGGCGTCGGGCTGTACGCTCGTTCCATCATCGGAATACAAGACGTATAGCGATGCGCCAACGGTATACGGTGGATATCCCACCCATACGCACTCAACATTCTGGGAATACTTTCATTGTACATACAGCTAAGGATTGGAATTTCCTGCCGGAATCTGTTTCCCGATAGCTACAACCTAGGGGTCCTTTACGTCAAGAGTGTGTAGGTTGCATCCAGGCAAGCGTGCTACATCTTCGACCACATCATCGCTTACCATCAGATGTGATAGTGGTCAAGCATGAACCTATTAATAATAAATAAAAAAAGTATTATAAGTTTGTATGTATCTCCAAATAGTTACCTTGACATTGGCAAAATCATCGAATGTTCATCGATGGAGCCAAAAACATTAAAAAAAATATATATCGAAACTATGGAAACTTACTCATCGTCATGTTTGCTAACTTCTTCAGCTCTGTAGGTAGGAAGGTCAGGCCTCTTCTCTCCAGCTTCTTTTATTTTATCTCCATTATTTTTTGACTTTTCTGAAAAGTAAATTATGCACAATCTGTAATCAAAATAATGTCAGTATTTTCAATAAAAATCTGTTTATTTTTTGTGTACTTAGTGGTAGTTGTATTGTTTTTCTGATTCTGCCAACCCCTATGGGGAAAAGGCGTGTGTTTATGTAGGTATGTGTAATAATGTGTATGTATATATAAGTTAATTTATTAATTGATTAATTATGAAGTTAGTTCATTTCTATTTTAATTTTAGTAGTTTCAATTCAGACTTCATTAGAATTCCAATTAATATAACACCTATTATGTACTTATTATGTATTGAGGAAATTCAAGGTATTTATTTCAGTATATCGAACTGTCTGGAGTCAATTCTTAGAACCAACTGATAACACTTTATTTGTAGAAACTTATTAAAACACATTTACAGGTAAATATATTCATTTACCTGTGCATTTGTTTCAAAAAGTTATGCATATTGTTGTGTTAGGCTACATTTAAATGATTAAATAATAAACCCTTGGTTTCTTAGCTTTTTTTTTTGAATATAATATTTTAAATAAGGATTACATCCACTAAATGGGGTGTGATTAGTCGTCCTATTCTGTATTAATCTCACCATGAAGAGTCTGAAGAATATGTGAAGAAAACATGAAGTAAGCTCTCAATTCATCAAAACAACTTGGAATGACAGTTTACTGCAAGCTCACTACATCAAACTTTTTACAATGAGATTTACAGAATAGACCGGCTGATTAAGTTTTGAATCTGGCCACATATGCTACAGATAGCGAGAGAAGTAAATAAATATAGTCAATGTTTGTGGTCGGGGAGTAAGGGGACAACGGACTTAACATCTTTTCCGACCCAATTGTCAACCTCACCTGCACGCGCCTTAGGCGACAGAAAGATACTCTGTGGTGCTCCCTGCCAGATAACAGACGAGGCTCTGGCGACCGAGCAATGACGGTATAGCCATACACCTGGCCAAACAATAGCTTTATTATGGATAATTACTGTACATACTCGACTTGCCATCCAGACGGAACGGCGCATGCAGGAACCGCTGTTATAATAAGGAAAAGTATCAAGCATGACCTTATCCAAGAATACAAAACCCCTGAGATACAAGCAACGTCAGTTTTGGTGCACGATAAAAAGGTATCAATAATCTTGTCAGCCATATATTGTCCACCAAGACATGCTCTGAAAGAGCAAGACTTTATCCAATATTTCAGGACACTCGGCCAAATGTGCATTGGGGATCACGCCTGACTGTCACTAGAGGTAGGGAACTAAAATTGAGCTTAGATAAAAACAGGCTGCAAATACTAAGCACAGGAAAAAATTGCCAGATCTCTTAGATTTCTTTATATTTAAGGGTCTTTCGAAAGATATCCCTAGGGAAATCAAAGAAAAGGTAATGGCAAAGAGAAGACTTAGAAGGGTATGGCACAGTAGTCAATATCCCTCTGACAAGAAGGCACTCAATAAAATGGCCGCAGAATTAAAACTTTTCTTAAAGAACATTGAAGCGGACACCTTGAAGAATAAGCTAGAAAACTTGTTGACGGCGACCAATAATGAATATTCTCTTTGGACCGCGGTCAAGGCAAGCAAAACAGCACCTATGCCAGCACAGCACCCCTTAAAATTAGAAGACAATACCTGGGCCAGATCAGATGAGGAAAGAGCTCAAGCCTTTGGAACTTTTCTCAGCAAAGTCTTTACACCTAATGACGGTTCAGCGGTGGCTGAACAGGAAATTATTAATTTCCTTAAAACAGATCTTCAGCTAAGCCCACCCATTATGAGTTGCTCACCGAAAGAAATCTACAATGAGATAAGGAAACTAGACAGAAACAAGGCTCCAGGATTTTGCTTGATTACATCTGAAGTGCTACAGCAATTGCCTAGAAAGGCGATAGTTTTCCTAACGCAGTTGTTCAATAGTGTCTTTAGGCTATCATACTACCCTAAATATTGGAAAGTCTCAGAAATCAAAGCGATTTTGAAACCGGGCAAACCACCACACCTTGTGTTATCATATAGACCCATAAGTCTCCTACCGGTCATTTCAAAATTATTCGAAAAAGTTCTATCTCGTAGATTAAACCGTATTCTGGACGAAAATAAAGTTATCCCAGAACAGCAGTTCGGTTTTAGGCGTGCACATTCCACAACAGAGCAAGTCCATAGAATTGTCACCAAAATTAGAAATGCACTGGAGAAAAAAGAATATTGCTCAGCAGTCTTCTTGGATGTCCAACAAGCTTTTGACAGGGTCTGGCCCCAGGACCTTTATTTAAGCTTAAAAGTAATCTTCCACACAATCTTTATCTTCTTCTGGAATCCTACTTAAGTAACAGAATTTTCAGAGTTAAGATGAATGACTCATACTCCTCCTGCTACGACATCAAAGCAGGAGTGCCACATTCCACATTCATCAAGTCAAAGAAAGTTTTTTTGGGTGGGAAGTCATTGGATGATTAACCTCACAAAAAATAAAAATAAAATAAAAGGAGTGCCACAAGGCTCTGTACTGGGCCCGGTACTGCATTTGTTATACACAGCTGACCTACCAAGTACAGACAGTGTTCTCCCAGGGACTTTCGCGGATGATACTGCAGTCCTTAGTAGCGACCAAGATCCAAATAAAGTATCGCAAAGACTACAGGCTCAACTTTTACACTTGGATGGAGAAATGGCGTATCAAAACGAGTGCTACCAAATCAGTGCACGTAACGTTCACCCTTCGAAAAGGGAATTGTGCCCCGGTAAAATTCGGAAACGATGTATTGCCCCAACATGACACAGCCAAATATCTCGGTATGCATCTGGACAGGAAACAGACCCGGAGACATCACATAGTCAAAAAACGAGATGAGTTGAACCAACGCCTGCTAACACTGAAGTGGCTGCTAAGGAAGACAATCACAAGTATCCTTTGACAAAGTTACTAATTTATAAAGCCATACTGAAGCCGGTGTGGACCTATGGCATTGAACTCTGGGGTACAGCTAAAAACTCCAATGTAGAGATCCTGCAAAGATTCCAAAATAAGTTGCTGAAAACCATATCAAATACTCCATGGTTTACAAAAATATCTGAGCTACATGAATGCCTAAAAATTAAGACCATAAAAGAAGAGATTGAGCACAGAACAACACTATATGAATTGCGCATTGAAAACCACGTGAACAGTCTGGCTTGTGTACTGACAGACCCACTGGAACACCGTCGACTAAAAAGACAGCACACATGGGATATACTCTGATATAGTCAAGCAACAACTAGAGGGTCGGCTCTCACTGGAGGACCGTACTCGAAGCTCCAATATGCACAGAACGCATCTGCTAATGGTTTGAGAAGCCGAAAGCAGGATATAAAAAAAAAAAAAAAAAAAATGTTTGTGGTTACTGGCTATCGAGACCACATGAATCAACTGCTTTTGTAAATGGAAAGCAGTTAAAAAGCAGTCGGCATATGTGTATAAAGAATACATTTAATGTTCAGGCAGGCCTGACATCAGTCTTGCCAAGAGGTATTGTGTTACCCAGTTACTGGGTTGTGGAGTCGCTCAATGTATAATACTGGTACTCAGCTGAATTCAGTTAAGACTGGAATCCGTGTCCAACAAAGTTGGGAAAAGGCTAGGCAGATTGAATCAGGCTGCCAAATCTTACTTCTATACTAATATTATAAAGAGGTAAAGTTTGTGAGTTTGTGAGTTTGTGACGTTGTAAGGGGTAATCTCTGGATCTACTGAACCGATTTTGAAAATTCTTGCACCGGTAGAAAGCTACATTATTCCTGAGTGTCATAGGCTATAAAATATTTTCAGAAAAAATAGAGATCCTTATGAAAATTGCAATAATGTAACCCAAGGTAGCAAAATGTTGTCTGTAAAATACATTATTTGGCGTGCGCTGAGAAAACTATTGATGATAGATACAAATTAGTAGGTAGGGTAGGTAGCATAGGCAGGGTAGGCAGGGTAAGCAGAGTAGGCAGGGTAAGCAGAGTAGGCAGGGTAGGTAGGGTAGGCAGGGTAGGCAGGGTAGGCAGGATAGGCAGGGTAGGCAAGATAGGCAGGGTAGGCAGGGTAGGCAGGAAAGGCAGGAAAGGCAGGGTAGGCAGGAAAGGCAGGGTAGGCAGGAAAGGCAGGGCAGGCAGGGTAGGTAGGATAGGCAAGTTAGGCAGGGTAGGCAGATTAGGCAGGGTAGGCAGAGTAGGCAGGGTAGGCAGGGTAAACAGAGTAGGCAGGGTAAGCAGAGTAGGCAGGGTAGGCATGGTAAGCAGAGTAGGCAGGGTAGGCAGTGTAGGCAGGGTAGGCAGGATAGGCAGGGTAGGCAGGGTAGGCAAGATAGGCAGGGTAGGCAGGGTAGGCAGGAAAGGCAGGGTAGGCAGGGTAGTCAGGATAGGCAGGGTAGGCAGGGTAGGCAGGGTAGGCAGGGTAGGCAGGGTAGGCAGGGTAGGAAGGGTAGGCAGGGTAGGAAGGGTAGGCAGGGTAGGCAGGATAGGCCGGGTAGGCAGGATAGGCCGGGTAGGCAGGAAAGGCAGGGTAGGCAGGGTAGGCAGGAAAGCCAGGGTAGGCAGGGTAGCCAGGGTAAGGGCAGGGTAGGTAGGGTAGGCAGGGTAGGCTGAGTAGGCAGGATAGGCAGGGTAGCCGGGGTAGGCAGGATAGACAGGGTAGGCAGGGTAGGTAGGCAATTGACGGGAGCGAAGCCCCGAGGGTCAGCTAGTAATATTATAAATCTGAAAGTTTAGATGGATGTGTTATGTTTCTTACACAATAACACCAGAATGGCTGAACAGATCTAGGTGAAATTTGGCTCAGAGATAGATTATAGTTTAGAGTAGCACATAGGCATTTCATCCCGGTATAATGTTCCCAAGGGATAGGAAACACATCACATGCGGGTGAAGCCGCTGGCAGAAGCTAGTACAGATTATAAAAACATATCCAGTCTAAACTAAGTTACCTGCTAGAACAGTTCCAATGACAACAGAACTAAACAGTGCTGTGGCTACAGTCCTCCTGTTGTAGCTATTGTTTTTCTTTTCTTCTTTATGCCCATATTGTTCTTGATTTGAAACTCTGACTGCCGTACCAGCAAGGCTTACGAATTTATTCTTCTGGTTTATTGTTCTGGAAAAAAATTAATTAAGTTATTACTGGTGAAATAAATAGCTTGGTTTCTAGTTACATAAATTATGATAGACATTCTTTAGAAATAAAGTTTTTAACATAAGATGTGTTTTACTATGACTAAAAGGCTTACATGAAGTGTTAAATAACTTCATGATGTTATGTTATCTACATAAGGATATTGCTTTAGGATGCAGGTATTCAATTCTAGTTTGTGCTGTTTTAAATAATAAATACCTAAAGCTCATCTACAAAATTCACAGCCAACTAGATACAATAAACAATTTAAATTACGCGACTGTTTTCGCTAAACAAAATCCGATCGAAAAAGATTAACCAATAGTTCTAAGTAGTTCTATTCTTTCGGAAAAAAAAAAATTAAGCAAATACTAAATTTTTTAACATGCACAAGCCTATTTATCGATTATATTTAAATGCATATATCAAATACACAGACAAAATATGATAATTAGTCGCATTTTTCATTGACTTACCGTAGCAATATATTTTTGAGCGACATTTTGATAGAAATTCTTCAAAAGTATGTGTCGTTAAGACGTTTACATGATAAACTAGTAAAAGTAAATTGTTGTCTGTTATCGACTATCACAACAATACTCCGACCTTGGATACTGGACTGTTTGTGACGACCTTTTATCATTTGTTCTATTTATCACTAAAATCAAACACAACTCGCGAGTAAAATGACGATGTCGAGAAATTCAACTTTATTGTCCCGTAATGACGATGACAGATGCTACTAACACAAACTGTCATAAATGACAATCAGCTGATACTGTCGGAAGTGGTTTGCGTTTAGTTAATCAAAAATAATAAGATCTTTTAAAAAGCAATGGAATTTGAGATCAATATTTTTTAACTTATCGGGGCAGTCGGCTATTTAATAGAAGGCAACATATCAGTAATCTGTGATAGAAGGTAAGTGGCATTCTGTAAGCGAATAGTCGACAGGGCAATCTCTTTTTAACCGACTTCAAAAAAAGGAGGAGGTTCTCAATTCGTCGGAATCTTTTTTTTTTTTTTATGTATGTTCCCCGATTATTAGCCAAGAAGGTTGGTTAACCTGTATCGGGCGAGGATTTTATAGTATATCTTTATCTTTAAAATCATTATGAATATTTGAATTGGTAATTCAGGAAGTCATAATAATTATATTGAGGAACAAAGACAATACTTAATAACTCACGTTTTATTCTTTACCTCGTCTCGTTGTTATAATAAAGATCTAAAATGATTGATGCACTGAAAAGTTACAGGTGTTCGGTGTTTGCTAATGGATGGCTCATTAATATAAACATGTTCATGAGTGATGACCATAAGTGGTGACATTATTATCTATTATCAGGCTTATGAGAAATAATTGGCAGCTGAATGATACATGGACTACCTTCATAACTTTTTTCAATTAGCATTAATCCATTAACAACGCTACTGTGTGAATGCGACTATCTAAAAATAAAAATAAAACCGACTGCTTAAAAAGCGAACAAAAAGATGTAAACAAGAAGAAAATCATGTTGTGCAGTCGGAGGATACATATTCGCGATGTATCCTGTATATGGTTTTTTAATTTTTGTATAAACTTTTTTTATTAACATCTTTTCAGTTTTTTTTTAATTAGGTACATTTCAACATATAAGTGTTATATATTTTTTAAATCACCTCTTAAAACCCTATAATTTGATACCCCACACGATGGGTTTGTAAGAAAAACTATTTTCGCCCCCTACAAAATGGCGCCCAAAATCCGACAATTCTTTCTTTTCCATTTTTTATGTAGCCTATGACATTCGCAGGGTTAAGACGAATCGATTGACGTAAAAATCATCAAAATCGGCTAACGCGTTTAGTCTCTAGAACGCCACGTAGGAACAAACATACATACATACATACATACTATTATATCCATTGGGAGAGCCTCTCTAAGGATTTTGCTGTCGTAGACAGGTATTAACTAATTAGGTAGGTACCTAACTCTTTTATTTTTTGTTATCCTTCAAACGGCGCTTGGCGAATATACCAGGGAGTGTGGGATTTTTATCTCAATAAAATCAACTCGGTATCACCATCAGCACATAATAGGGGCACCGGGACCGCTTAAAAGATCACCCCGGGACCCCCACTGAGAGAGAGAGAGAGTCCGAGAGACTGGAAAAACGCCTTTCCTGAGCCTCGCTGTGCACGCCAGTACGTGATCACTGTGCCTGTTCGGGACTAGGCTTGTCGAAAAAATATCGATACATCGATATATCGATATTTTTGATTCGATATATCGATATTTCTGGCCGATATATTTTCATCCGATACATCGATATATCGATACAAAATATTCAATATCGAAAAACGTATCAAAAACGATATTTTTTTTCAAATTTAATTTATTAGCTGAATATTTAACAGAATTCAAAACCGTAACAGATAGGAACGAACGGAAAATTACTGTATTGTCTATGACTATAATGTTTTGTGAGAGCAGTGGCGGCCCAATGATATCGGCCGCGACTTACAAGTTATAGGTCGTGGGTTCGAACCCAGGCAGGTGCTTTACTTTTTGTAAATTATTTCATCACCACTGCTCTCAAAAACGGTAAGGAAAACATCGTGAGGAAACCGTCATGTCCTAGAACCAAAAAATCGAAGACATGTGACATCCACCAACCCGCACTGGGCCCGCGTGGTGGATTATGGCCCATCCCCTCTCACAGAGAGAAGGCCTGTGTCCCAGCAGTGGGAATATTAATAGGCTGGTGATGTGTGATGTGATAATGTTTTGTTAGTGTTCCGTATGTGTGTATGTGGCGGGCGTGGAGGCTTTCATCATCACTCACTCGTTACTCACTTTCAAATGTGAGTTCTTTTGCGTTGTGTGTGTGTGGTGCGTGTCATCTTCTAATATTTTTAGAAGATTGCTATTTAGTTTTTGTTATTTTCAAATTTTGCCTATTAAACAGGAATAACGATTAAAATACCTTCGTTTATATTAAGATTCTCATACATTAAAATAATGTACATTTTGTAAAAAAAAAGAAGCTAAAAACTCTGAAAATCGGACCGATATATCGATATTTTTTCCTCGATATATCGAGGTCGATTTTGATATTTTTATAAATATCGATACATCGATATATTTTTTCACTTTCGACATCCCTATTCGGGACTTGGGTTCGGGGTTGATCTAGGTACTTCTTAAAAAGGTTGAAATATTACTCGGAAATATGCCAACGAAAATATTTTTTTATTAAACAAAATATACTAGGGTCATCAAACGGCGGAGAATCTTAACACCGCGATTTAACTTTAAAGTAATGCCGTATAGCGCCATCTATCGCCCAGAATCTTAACTAAATTTACTTAACGTTTTGAACTACTTTAAACATACCGCCCACCAAGGACCTTTGATAACCATAAATACATGAATACATTTTCTAATCTGTGATAGGCAGAACGCACAATTTTGAAGTGGGTCTTTTTAAAAACGATTTTTACATTTTACACTCGGGTAAGATTATCACTGCCTGGGTGTTTTTCTACAACCCTACCAAGAACCCACTTCGCGAATGGTAAGTCATCTTCCTTTACCAAAACAACATCTCCTACTTGGGGTTCAGGTATCTTGTTGTTCCACTTATATCTATGGAGGAAATGTGTCAAGTACTCATTAGCCCATCTACGCCAAAAAATCATACCTTGCACTAAATGCCATCTTTTCAGGCTACTAATAGAACTTGCATCATAGGTTTCATCAGGCACGGTAAGTATTGGATCTCCTATTAAGAAATGACCAGGAGTCAACGGTGTGCAATCATCTGGATCTATGCCATATGCGACTGACAGCGGCCTGGAGTTTAGACACGCCTCAATCTGTGTTAGGAGAGTGGTCATCTCTTCAAAGGTGAGTGTAGAGTTACCTATGACCCGTTTTAAATGAAACTTAGTGGATTTTACTCCTGCCTCCCACAATCCACCGAAATTAGGAGCATGTGCAGGAATAAAATGCCACGTTGTGCCGATGAGAGCTAAGCTCTTCGCGATTTCCTCAGTCAGGTTGGACTCTTGCGCTATCAATAACTCTCTTAATTCTTTAGACGCTCCAATGAAATTGGTGCCATTGTCACTCTATAAATCCGTGCAATGACCTCTACGAGAGACGAATCGTCTGAAAGCTGCTAAAAAGCCTTGGGAAGTTAAATCACTAACCATCTCCAAATGTATAGCTCGTGTTGCCATGCAAATAAATAAACATATTTAGCCTTTATAAGACCGATGTCCTCTTCCCTTTGACGTTCTAACATTTAAAGGGCCTGCGTAATCCACGCCACTGTGTAAAAACGCTCTGGACGGAGTTCCGCGAACTGATGGTAGAGAACCCATCATTTGAGTCTTCTTTTACGCAAGGAACGCATCGACGTACATAATGTTTCAATAAATTTTTAACGCCAATGATCCCGTATGCTGAACGTATATAAGTTAGCATGAGTTGTGGTCCCCCGTGTAAAGTTTTAATATGAGCATCTCTGATGATTAGTTGTGTGACATGGGATCAATGGGGTAATACAATGGGATGTTTTGCCTTTTCATCTAGTTGAGCCTTTTGAAGCCTTCCCCCAACTCTAATTATATCTTTCTCGTCTATATACGGGTTAAGTGTTCTTATTTTACTGCCTTTTGTCTTAATTTCACCTTTCTGTCTTAATTCTGTTAGCTCTTCTTCAAACTCTTGCCTTTGACAAAGCCGAATACAACAATTCAAGGCTTCATCGATCTCCCATTTACGTAGGTGTTTAGTCCGATCAGTGTCTGTTTTATAATTTAAAAATCGTCTACAATATGCCACAATGCATAACAACTTAGAGAGTGAAGAATATCTGTCCCATATAAAATTGTTGGCAGATGAACGTTGTGTTACTATTGACCTTTCTAAATCGACTTCTAATTCCTTTGGCCTCCGGTAAATTATATCTGTGTCTTGTAATATCTCTGGACCACGTAGCCACAGAATCTATAAGTTCTACAGGTCGTATTCCTCTAGACGCGCAATCGGCAGGGTTCTGATTCGAAGGTATGTGTGCCCACTGAGATGCATCTAACGTTGTAAGAATTTCAGAAACCCTATTCGCTACGAAGGTTTTCCAATGACTTGGATGTTTATTCAAACACAAAACAAAAAAAAAAACAAAATCTGTCCATGCCCGCAAGTTAGTTTTGGGAATATTTAAAACTTCTGCCATCTCAACTAGCAACCGTGTCACTAATACTGCGCCACACAACTCTAGACGCGGTATGCTTATTTGTTTTATAGGGGCAACTCGTGTTTTAGCCGCAACCAGTGAAACGTGAACGTTGCCATTGACATCAACTCTACGAATATAGACTGCTGCCGAGTATGCCACCTTGGAGGCATCGGAAAAGCCGTGTAAGTCTACTTTGATATCACTCGCCCTTGTTCCTAGCCATCTAGGAATTTTGAACTCCGTAAGTTGTGACAGCTCACTACAGTATGTATTCCATTCATCTAGTAATTGGTTTGGAAGTTCTTCATCCCAGCTTATTCCCGCTAACCACAGCTTTTGGATAAATACCTTTACTGTAATTAGAGCCGGTGCCAACCAACCTAATGGATCAAACAATCGTGATATATTAGAAATAACTGTTCTTTTTGTTTCCGGTCCTGCGGTCTTCATAAGCTTCACCGAGTATTGGCAGATATCATCTCTACGGTTCCAGGTGAGTCCTAAAACCTTCATTATAGAGTCTAATTTAATTTCCAAATTTTTATCTAAATCTTGTGCCTTTACTATGTCTTGTTCTTTATTTTCTAAATTAATTTCGTTTATTATCCTTTCATCATTACTGGTCCATTTTTACAATTTAAATCCACCTTTGCTTAGTAACATATTCATTTCTTTAAATAATTTAATGCCTTCTTCTACCGTTTCGCAGCCGCTCATAAGATCATCCATATAAAAATCTTCAAGAACCTTTTTTGCAGCTTCTGGAAATTGGTCTCCTTCATCAAGTGGGATTTGCTGAAGTGCTTTGACTGCTAAGTATGGGGCTGAAGCCGTTCCAAATGTTACAGTGACTAGCTGGTATTCCTGCACCGTATCTTCAGGATTATCTCTCCACAATATTCGCTGAAACACCACATCATCATCATGGACTCGCACTTGGCGATACATTTTTATAATATCAGCGACTAAGCAAATAGGATGGCCTCTCCATCGTATAATTAGATGTCGTAACTCGGGTTGTAATTGTGGACCAATTAGTAATGTGTCGTTTAAGGACACGCCATTTACACCCTTACATGACGCATCAAAGACGACTCTCACCTTTGTGGTGGACTTGTCCTCTCGTATGACCGCATGATGGGGAAGATAAATAGATTCAGACTGCTTATCATCATTCTCTGGAACAGGAATCATGTGACCTAACTGTAAGTACTCTTTTATAACATCTGTATATCTTTTTCTCATTTCTTTATATTTATTTAACTTTCTTTCTAGCGACTTTAATCTATTTTCAGCTATCTCCCGAAATCTATCATATTTACATGAAGGATCAGTGTCGCGGAAAGGTAATCGGACCACGTAACGACCATCAGGTGCTGTACGCGTTGTATTTTTAAAATATTCTTCACATTTCTGTTGTTCTTCAGTTAACATTTTTTGTGAAATTGAAGAATGATCTGATTCCAATTCCCAAAACCTTTTCAGAACGTCGTCCTCATTAACTGTAGCATTCATTACTACAAGTTTATTTACTGTATTATCAGTTTGTTTATTAGCTACCAACCCAGACAGTATCCAGCCGAGCGAGGTGCATTGAGCTACTGGAGTACCGGTAGGTCCTTTCAAAAGTCCTTGTTGTATGATCTGACAGTAAATTTCAGCACCTAGTAATATATTAATTTTATTAGGCCTATTGTACTGGGGATCAGCTAATGTAATTGTATGTAAATCCAACACTTATTTTCATAACTGGGAGAAGAGTGGTTATCGATTTAATTACAAAAGCTCTGACTACAATTTCAAAAGACGGATCAACTCTCGATTGAATCTTTAAAGATACTACCGATTTTGAAGTGATGGTGCTATCTCCACCAACACCTGAAATAATATCATTTGCGTGAACCTTTTTTAGGCCCAACGTTTGTACTGTGGCCTCTGTTATAAAAGAAGCCTGTGAGCCTTGATCAATCAAGGCTCTGATGATCTGTTTGCCTCCGATTCAGCATTGACTAGCGCGGTGGCTAACAATACTTGACTACTATTTCCTGACGAAAAACATGATACATTCATACATGGTGAACTCTCATTTGATGACGATCCCGGTCCTGGTGGGGACGGGTTGACCTTTGTGATTGTGACCTGTTCATTACTATTATGTTGTGCAACAGTAGTTGCTGAGCTGTTGGTTGGATGAAGAAGTGAAGATGCCGACGATTACAAACACGACAATTAGTGGCTTTTTGGCATTGCTTTACTGAATGATTACTACATAAGCAATTAAAACAAATGTGATTTTTCAGAACAAAGTCATGCCTTTTATCATAATCTATTTTAGCAAACTTTTTACAAAAGCATAATTTGTGATTGTCTGAACAATATTCACAAGCAATAGCCTGATTTGAAATATGGAATACCTTTGAGTTATTGACGTGACTTTTGTTTTGTGAAGTATTTTGCTGAACTAAAGATTTTGATTTAGGTTCAATAAACTCTAATGCTCGAAAACGACTCTCTAAGAACTTTGAAAACTAACTAAAAGTTGGCAACTCATTCGAGTTGTCACTTGTGACATGTAGTTCCCATTGCTTCCTCGTATCTGCATCTAATTTATAGCAACAATGTGAATAATAATAATGTCCCATGAGCTCACATCAATTTCCAAATTTCTTAAGGCATGTAAACACTCCGTTGTAGTGTCCAACAACTCTTTCAATGCTGTAGCTGACTCGACATTCGAATTACGTTGACTAAATAGTCTTTTCAAAATACAATTTGATAAATATCGTTTGTTATTGTATCTAGATTCTAACTGTGACCAACACTGATTATAATTAGCTGCTACTATAGGTACAAACTTTATCAATTGTTCAGCCTCTCCTGTAAGATGAGCTTTTAAATAATGCAATTTTTGTATTGAATCTAAAGATTGGTTATTATGCACCAAAGAAATAAATAAGTCGCGAAAAGATGTCCATTCAGAATATTTCCCGAAGAAAGTAGGAATAGTTATTTTAGGTAATCTTACAGAAGAACCAGACGACATAGGTACAGTAACGTCTTGAGTGTTCTTACAAACGGATGTGTCATTGACTGGAGCGGGATAATTACATAATGCGATCTTTAGTTCCGACTTATAACAAATAGAGGACGCCGCGCGGTTTCACCCGCATAGTTACGGTTCCCGTGGGAATACAGGGATAAAAAGTAGCCTATGTCACCCGGGGATAGAGTAGCTTCCCAACGGTGAAAGAATTTTTGAAATCGGTCCATTAGTTTTGGAGCCTATTCGGTACAAACAAATAAACAAAAAAATCTTTCCTCTTTATAATATGGGTATAGATATAAATTTCCTCTGTCGCCTCATAAACATCACTCGTAACACATTCTAATGATTTTACAATTTTATTATCTAATTCTAATATCTCGTAGTGATTTTTACAAAAAGCATGCCAATCTTGCTCCAACTTCTCTAATCTAGCATCAATGTATTGATAAGAGAAACGCTCCTTAGGTGTCTTCTTAAAATTAGATCTCGACTTTTCAATAATTGTCTTTAAGTTCATTTGCAAATTGCCGTATTTTTCCATTTTTGAAGTAAAAATGAACTTAGTATAAACTGCAACACGTATTTTCTAATCAGTAAATCTTGATATTTTTACAAGTGTTTGGCGAAACTTTAACTCGAGCGAAATCGGGCATAGATTCCACGTTCCCTCGTTTTTTCGCGGGCGCGGCGAACAAAGCTCGCAAATGCAATTCGAGCCGAGTGAAAAATTCATTCGGAGTATTGCTATCTCGGTTTGCACGCACACGCGGCGCGCCGTGCGTAGCCGTGTGTGTGTGTAAGCAGATAGATATCGCTACCTAATCATCCTATCGACTCGAAGTCGAAAGCCGGCCGACGCGAACTGCGCCCGCGTTTTTTTGTCTTATTTATATAGGTATTCCTTTAAGAAACCTCAAACATGTGTTGTTATAATAAATAATGAATGCAAGTATACTCGTTTACTAACCCATATGGATGTTCATCACATCACATCATGACATCATCAGCCTTTTTATAGTTCCCACTGCTGGGACACAGGCCTCTCATAGAGGGAGTGGGCTATAATCCACCACGCGGGCCCAGTGCGGATTGGTAGATGTAACATGTCTTTGAATTTTTAGTTCTAGGACATGCCGGTTTCCTCACGATGTTTTCCTTCACCGTTTTGAGAGCAGTGGTGATGAAATAAATTTCACAAAGTAAAGCGCCTGCTCGGGTTCGAACCCACGACCTACAACTCGTAAGTCGGGACCGTAACCACTGGGCCACCACTGCTTTCATACTTACATACACTTATATACTTATATACTTTTTCATATGGATGTTACTTGTCCGAAATAAAGATTATTTTATTATATTACATATGCCTATTTACGCATAAGTAGGAATAGATAAATAACAGCGCTCTGAGCTAAGAATTTAAAAAAAAACGGGTCAAGTGCGAGTCGTGCACGAAGGGTTCCGTACCATTACCGCAAAAAACGGCAAAAAAATCACGTTTGTTGTATGGGAGCCCCACTTAAATATTGATTTTACTATGTTTTTAGTATTTGTTGTTATAGCGGCAACGGAAATACATAATCTATGAAAATTTCAACGGTCTAGCTATCACGGTTCATGAGATACAGCCTGGTGACAGACTGACAGACAGACAGACGGACCGCGGAGTCTTAGTAATAGGGTCCCGTTTTTACCCTTTGGGTACGGAACCCTAAAAAAAAGGATTTTGAATAAACATTTATTTTGTTATGTTCTTACTTTATAGATTATCATTCATCTGTTTAAAAAATATAAATTTAAACTTGATAAAGTCATGTAGGGTGACCATAAGTATATTATCGACTGAACGAAAAACAAAAAATACAATAATGGTAATCAGAAAACATAGTGTCAAAGATCCACACTAAACACGCTTATTTTCTTACTTTTTTCAGTGTTTCTTTCTGATTTCTGAAAATGTAATAATTTATTATTGTAAATAATTTGCACGCTTGCTTGCAGGCAGAATACAGTGACCTTTGGGCTTTAAGATCTTCCCTTGTAAACAATGTATTTTTTCTGGCAAATAAACATTTTGATTTGATTTGATTTGAAAATTGATAGCAAAAGGCGTTTTTTACATGATCGTCGTGGCTCTGTAAATATTTTGCTGTTTATTATGTAGTCGATTAGCTAGCCAGTTATAAAAGTTTATTGGAATACCCCAGGGTAAGGCTAACTGAAGTCCAGATAAAAATACCAGAATAATTAAACAAACTAGAACGAATTTGGCTTTTTAGTTTTATTTTTTTGGCCAAGGAATTTTACAAAAAAGTCCAGCAAAAACTGTACCGAGGACATAAAGCCGCACTTGTGCAGGCAAGTCCAATCGCATGGTCACCCTACCCTGCGTGAGCCCAACTGGCCGAACTAACGTCACAGTAAGTAAAGAGGAGCAATGTAGGTAAGTCTTAGCGGTGTCCTTGAGATAATTACCTACGTCCGCTTTGTCTCATGATATGAATAAACAAACGAAAAAAACAAAGCTTCGTAAGTTGATGAATAGGTAGGTAGGTAGGTAAATACTAATTTATACGAAACTAGTTGTCTCCCGCGGCTTCGCTCCCGTCATCTGGCTACCTAACCTAATCTACCTACCTACCCTACCCTATCTAGATGAATAGGTAGGTAGGTAGGTAAATACTAATTTATACAAAACTAGTTGTCTCCCGCGGCTTCGCTCCCGTCATCTGGCTACCTAACCTAATCTACCTACCTACCTACCCTACCCTATCTAGCTACCTACTCTACACTACATACATGATACGCAACGCACGCAACGGACGCTCTCAAAAAGAAATATTTTGGCCGTTTTTGCAAAAAACAACATTTATGCTGCGCTCCTACTGGTCGTAGCGTGATGTCTCTTTAGCTTAAAGCCTTCCTCAATAAATGGACACAAAAATATTTTTTCAATTCCAACCAGTAGTTCCTGAGATTAGCGCGTTCAAACAAACAAACTCTTCAGCTTTATAATATTAGTATAGATATACTAAGGTACGTATTAATTTAACTTATTGTATTATGTCATTGGGAAATAGGTATTTCCTGTGAGAAACATCCCAAGGTTCGGAGACCATGTCGGCAACCGAACCATATAGTAAATAATATCAAAGTCCGTAAACAACGCAACGTTCGTAAGAAAGTAGATTACTCAATACCAAAGTTCAAATCACAAGGCAAATCTAAATCCAAGTTCATAGGATAAGTCAATAGTGTCAGAAATATTAAAATAAGTACAATTTAGAAAATAAATAAACACGCACGTAAAACATAATAAAGTAATATTCTAATACTGACAACAAACAATCGACAGAACTATAGTACAACAAGCAGTGAAACACACCCGAATCACACCCGAAGTGCCCCAAACAAACCCCGTACGAACGATACACAAACACAACCGTGAGCAGTGCGACCACGCACACATTGACATTTGCTTGATGCGACAGCAATACTAGCGATTGAAAATGTGTGATTAATTTGATGTGTTCCGTAATACCAAAAATTATGAATGAAAACCTAATGTTTAAAAAAAAAAAAACGAATATTTGTAATTTGATAATATGAGCTATGTTCTTACTACGACATTATTATAGATATTGTTTTTTATAATACAGAAATATCAAAGCTCTTAAGAGCGCGGCGAACCATGAATTGTCCATACAAACGTAATACCAAAATATTTTGTAATTTTAGCATATTTCCACAATATTATGATGATATTCGGATTAAGACAGTATTTATCTAGGTTCCTACGTCTTTTTTTTTTTAAATACTCACCTAAAATGAAGTTTTAGCGAATTCCATTTTGTATATTTTTACAGCGTAAATGACATGTTTTCTTTTTGATATTTCTGTATTATAAAAAACAATATCTTTATTAATATCGTACCAGGAACATAGCTCATATTATCAAATTACAAATAATCGTTTTTTTTTTAAACTTTAAGTTTTCATTCATAATTTTTGGTATTACGGAACACATCAAATTAATCACACATTTCCAATAGCTAGTATTGCTGTCGCGTCAAGCAAATGTCAATGTGTGCGTGGTCGCACTGCTCACGGTTGTGTATCGTTCGTACGGCGTGGGGTTTGTTCGGGGCACTTCGGGTGTGCTTCGGGTGTGTTTTACTGTTTTTTGTTCTACTGTTCTGTGGATTGTTTGTTGTCATTATTAGACGATTACTTCACTATGATTTATGTGCGCGTTTATTTATTTTCTAAATTGTATTATTTTAATATTTTTGACACTATTGACTTATGTTAGGAACTTGGATTTATATTTGCCTTGTGATTTGAACTTTGGTATTGAGTAATCTACTTTTTTACGAACTTTGCGTTGTTTACGGACTTTGTTATTATTTACTATATGGTTCGGTTGCCGACATGGTCTCCGAACGTTGGGATGTTTCTCACAAGAAGTACCTATTTCCCAATGACATAATACAATAAGGTAAATTAATAGGTACCTTAGTTTATCTATACTAATATTATCAAGCTGAAGAGTTTGTTTGTTTGTTTGAACGCACTAATCTCAGGAACTACTGGCCGGAGTTGAAAAAATATTTTTGTGTTGGATAGTCCATTTATTGAGGAAGGCTATAGGTTATAACATCACGCTACAACCAGTAGGAGCGGCGCATAAATGAAAAATGTTGTAAAAACGGGCAAAATATTCCTTTTTGAGAGCTTCCGTTGCGTGCGTTGCGTACGATCATGTATTTAGTATAGAGTAGGTATGTAGATAGGGTAGGGTAGGGCAGGGTAGGCAGGTAGGTAGGTAGATTGACGGGAGCGAAGCCGCGGTGGACAGCTAGTTTTGTATAAATTAGTATTTACCTACCTACCTAACCATCAACTTACGAAGCTTTGTTTTTAGGGTTCCGTACCCAAAGGGTAAAAACGGGACCCTATTACTAAGACTCCGCGGTCCGTCTGTCTGTCTGTCTGACTGTCTGTCTGTCTGTCACCAGGCTGTATCACAAGAACCGTGATAGCTAGAGAGTTGAAATTTTCACAGATGATGTATTTCTGTTGCCGCTATACAACAAATACTAAAAATATAATAAAAAAAATATTTAAAGGGGGCTCCCATACAAAAAACATGATTTTTATGCCGTTTTTTGCTATAATGGTACGGAAACATTCGTGCGCGAGTCCGAATTGCACTTGGTATTTTTCGTTTGTTTATTCATGTCATGAGACAAAGCGGGCGTAGGTAATGATCTCAAGGACACCGCTAAGACTTACCTACATTGCTCCTGTATACTTACTGTGACGTTAGTTCGGCCAGTTCGGCTCACCCAGGGTAGGGTGACCATGCGATTGGACTTGCGTGCACAAGCGCGGTTTTATACCGTCGGTCCAGATTTTGCTGGACTTTTTTGTAAAATTCCTGTTACAAAAAAGTAAAAATCCAAATTCGTTCTAGTTTATTTAATTATTTTGGGATTTTTATCTGGACTTCGGTGACCCTTACCCTGGAGAGGTTCTAATAGAAATTCATAACTGGCTGGCTAATCGACCTCATAATAAACTGCAAAAATATTTACAGAGCCACGACGATCAAAGAAAAAACGACTATGGCCATCAGTTTTCATAAAGAAACACTAGAAAGAAAGAAAATAAGCGTGTTTAGTGTGGATCTTTGACACTATGTTTTCTGATTACTATTATTGTATTTTTTGTTTTTCGTTCAGTCGATAATATAATTATGGTCACCCTACACGACTTTATCAAGTTTCGATTTATATTTTTTAAACAGATGAATGATGATATTTTTTTATTCAAGATCCTTGTTTTTATTTTTAACTAGACGACGCCTCGTGGTTTCACCCGCGTAGTTCCCGTTCCCGTGGGAAGATCTATCCCCGGGTGACATAGGCTACTTTTTATCCCTGTAGATAAAAAGCCTATGTCACTCGGGGATAGAGTAGCTTCCCAACGGTGAAAGAATTTTTGAAATCGGTCCAGTAGTTTTGGAGCCTATTCGGTACAAACAAACAAACAAAAAAATCTTTCCTCTTTATAATATTGGTATAGATATTCTTAGCTCCGAGCGCTTTTATTTATCTGTACCTACTTCATCATCATCTGCCTAGCCTTTTTTCCCAACTATGTTGGGGTCGGCTTCCAGTCTAACCGGATTCAGCTGAGTACCAGTATTTTACATGGAGCGACTGCCTATCTGACCTCCACAACCCAGTAACTGAGTAATACGGTACCCCTTGGTAGACTGGTGTCAGATCTCAAGCTTCTGACTACTCGTAACGACTGTCAAAGATCTTCAAATCTCTAAAAATAATCTCATCTTCTAATCTCTCAATCTTATCTGTACCTACTTATATGCGTAAATAGGCATACATTATTGGAATATTTGTCTTTTACTAATACTTTGCCTAAGTAACACTTGCATTTATTATAACAACACATATTCGAGGTTTAGTAAAAGGAATACCTACATCAATAAGACAAAAGAACGCGGGCACCATTCGCGTCGGCCGGCTTTCGAGTCGATAGGATGATTAGGTAGCGATATCTATCTGCTCACACACACATGGCTACTTACGGCGCACCGCGTGTGCGTGCAAACCGAGATAGCAATACTCCGAACGAATTTTTCGCTCGCCTCGAATTGCATTTGCGAGCTTTGTTCGCCGCGCCCTTAAATTTATACACTGATTTTTCTAAGTCCAAGATCATGCAGAAAACGACTAAGTTAATGGAATGTGCGGAATCTTGCAAAGTATTTTAACGATTTCTTCACTGATGATATAACACAAAATGTACTCACAGTTTATCTTCGTCACTCACACACACAATATTCCACCTTTTCTCCGTATACGTCACGCTGCACGCCACCAATGACGTCACGATGCGCTGCTGACGACGGTGCTCTGCTTGACAGTACTTCCTCTTCTCAGGGCTGGCTGATGACGTCACGATGCGGCGCCACCTGATGTTGTCTCCCTTCTCGGGGGAAACCCTTCCAACACCTGAGTTGCGATCCACAACCACTTAAGTGTTCCCCAACAATTGCCGCGGTGTACTAAGGCAAAAACTTCACCGCGCAACAGTATATAATTCGACTCGACGGACCAACATTTTCGGGACTTCGGGGATGATCTAGGTACTTCTTAAAAAGGTTGAAATAATATTCTGAAATATGCCAACGAAAAGTTTTTTTTTATTAAACAAAATATACTAGGGTCATCAAACGGCGGAGAATCTTAACACCGCGATTTAACTTTAAAGGAATGCCGTACAGCGCCATCTATCGCCCAGAATCTTAACTAAATTTACTTAACGTTTTGAACTACTTTAAACAGTGCCAAATAATTAGATACCTATGGTAATGTGTGTGGTCAAGTGGTGGAGGAGTCGAGCCAGAAGCAGCTTAGCGCAGTATGTGCTTTGTGCACTAATGTGCAGTGAACTTGTGCAGGGACTTTTCAGAATTCCGGCTAATATTAGTGAGAGAAAAGGGTGGGGTTTAGTCGCTACCCTCCGCTTTAATCAGACGTGTAAGTCCTAATGTGGCTTAAGCGGCTCCTTGAGCCATTACGACATGCAAAAATTTAAATTCCTTTATTGAATCTGTTAGGTTTCGGTCGTCAGAAGCAACACAGTATATATACCTACGCTACAATACAGACACGCTTAAATTCAAATCACACACATAACGTTCCATTAAAAGGGTGGTGCATATTAAATGCATGTTGCACAGTTACCTAATAGTACCTAGGTAAGGGAGGGGGTAAAAAAATGCTACGTTTGTACGTCGTAAACATCTTTCTTATGCCCTAATGAGATTTTAAAGACTTTATGCATTAGTTTTACTAGTTTTGCACCGTAACATAGTTGATATTTAAGATTTCTTTCCAAGTCTCTGGGGTTCTAGGTAGATACCTAATTAATTGTGAATATTAGTTCGGCAGCGTGTCGTTTCACGGTGGCGCCGCGCCGTCGTGAGGTGTCCGCGCCGTAAAGCACAGAGTTCTATCAGCCGATAATATCAGCCGAAAGACGTCCACTGCTGGCTTCTCAAGTGTCACGGGTGTCACCACATCGACCGGTCCTGTGCGTCACGCATACATAGCCCCCCCTTTTCCCGCAGCCTTAACCAGTTCATCGGTCCACCTATGATGTCTATGTAGTAATTACATGTAGGTATTTAAGCTATTTGTAAAATGGTATCTCGAACTGATTTTGTTCTTTGACCTTGGTTTTTTGTCCATGTGGTTTTACTTTTATGGCCGAGAAATTGACTGCTTAGAACTTGCATAGCTTTCCAAGATAATGTTAATTTTCAAGTTTTAGCAACTACTGAAAAAGAAAATAGGAGCATCCCTTCGTCACAAGCGAATACTACGCCTTACTAGGTATTAGATTTAGTAGAAGTCTACCTGTATTTTTCTTAGCTCTTCAATTCCATGCGTCGAAAAGTACGCCTAACCCGTCTAAGAGGTAGTTTATCAATAAAATCCTGTCATTATTACCTACATTCCGTCGCGCACAGCAGTGTTTTATTGCTCTCCTTACGACAAATAGCCTCTCGAACTACAACTGGAAATGTGGAATAAAGTTTAACTATGCCTCCTGGCAGAAATGTGTAGAGGCAGATGGAAAGGCTTGAGAAAAAGTGAGGGTTGCAACTTTGGGTCAGAAGGTCGTCATAGAATTTCAGGTTTGTTCGATAACAACTCATACATAGATAATCGGATAAAATCACAGAACAGTTAAAAGATGGATAAAATTAAGCAGAAAATGCCAATGCATTCCACTACTTTCCTCGACAAATCTTTTACTGTCCAGGCTACTCGTCTATGGAATGCAATGCTCATGCATACTGCGGCACCATGGGGAGATAGCACGGTTATGTGGGACTCCAACCCACTAAAACTCCACGGTGTCCGATCCTGTGCCGCTTATGGCGGGAACACGGGCACGCGTTATCACTTACCGCGAACCCGCCGAGGCTGTCACGCTCCACTGTGTGATACCCCACATCACCGGCGCACCAGAACACATTGCACGCCGTGACTCAAACCCAGCATATGAGCGCCAGACGACCCCGTGGAAATAAAGGGGCACCCTTGGTCCCCCTTTGACGGGTCAGGTCAGTGGACCCGCCACCTAACAATTTTCGGCTGCAGGGGATAGGGACCTCTCCTGCGGCCCCACCGCGTCCACCATCAGACGGTGGCGACCCCATAAAGGCCGCGGAAGGTAGGAACGAACGAACGAAAAGATATCGAACACGTAATTATGACATGATATCTTTCGAATCCAAGCAGAAAAACGCCCATAAGTTTTGAACGGCAGAACCGACTTTCATCACGCTTTCAGAACACAAACGTTAATGTCACGTTTCAAACAAAATTAAAATCAGTTCATCTGTTTAGGAGCTATGATGCCACAGACAGATACACAAACACAGGTAAACACTTCAAACTTATAACACCCCTTTTTCCGGCGGGCAGTATAGGTATCATGTGTTCAAAGTTAAATAAGCTGGAACATAAGCATGTCTGTCATTCCGAAGATGCGTTTCGCATATTGAATGTTCGAGGTATGAGAAAAGCAGCTGGCACCTTCTATGTTTAACCCCCGACGGAAAAAGAGGGGTCTTATAAGTTTGACGTGTGTTGCTGTGTATCTGTGTGTCTGTCTGTGGCATAATAGCGTCTCAACGGATGAACCGATTTTGATTTAGTTTTTTTTTTGTTTGAAAGGTGATTGTGTCGAGAGTGTTCTTAGCTATGTTTGAATAAAATCGGTTCAGGCTTTCAAAACTTATGGGCGTTTTACTGTTTGAATCGGGATGTTTTCGCAAGATAAATGTGACGGGGGGTTTTTTATATTTTGAATTTTTACTTGTTTTCTAGAATCTTATAGGCTTCCAGTGCAGTCCTGTCAGTCTGCCAGGCTGCTGTCAGCGTAGACAACTCAAGGCGCCCTAGAGCATTGCTTACGTACCGAAGTGCCGGAACTCCGAGGAACTTTTAATGGCCCATAAATTGAAATTAAAGTGAGTGCGATCCATGAAATATGTCAAAAATATTTCATAAAACAAATTTTTATTTTTACGGCCCCTAAATCTTATTTTATGACCGACATTGCGGTCCTAATGGTTTTACCTTCTGATTTTTTCGACGAAATAATCGTTCGGTTTTATGTCAGTCTCAGAACGTGTTGAATAGAAAACTATTATTGTGTTTTTAATATAATACTTTTATGAGTTTTATGTGGCGCTGTTATGGCGTGTAGTTGGGGTGAAGGTACTCACAAGACCATTTCGTAGTCTCTTTGGCCTAAATAAGAATAAGATGGCTTATTGGGTGCAAGGATGTGGCTTAAAAAAACAAGGTTTTTGAATTAATGTTCTGTTATAATCCCCGGCACGTAAGTTGGCAAGAGTAGTTAGATGCGCAAGTCGCGAAGTCGTTTTTTAGGTATCTTTGGTAGTGAAGCGGGGCGCGGGGAACGTTTAGGACCGTTCCGAGCGTGCGATTGGTTGGTCAATTGACGCAAGGATCGACTGACCAATCGTGTCGCGTCCACGTTCCGTTTCCTCTAAATGGTGGTTAGTCAGTTCGCGGCATATGCGCGAACTTACCCTCACTACGCCAAAGCTACGCCATAACGTTGGTTGAGCCTGCCTACGAGGAGACACTGGAGTATGATGCTCAATAAAACGAAAGAGTTTTACTTTAAACTATGGATTTAATTTACACAACTGCAACAGTTGAAAACATAACACTTCGTTCTATTATGAATTTAAACGATTTTTAAACGAAAAATGTGCGGACCGATGTTCGTCCGTATTAGAGATTTTTTTGGAATTGATTTATGGAAAAAGTCAGTTAGAAGTTTTTCCTTAGCCGATTTTTTAGTTCGTGAACTACCGTCAATTAGGTGCGCCTGATCCGATACAGTTAGCAACAACTTGACGTGGACACTAAAGTCACTAAGACCTTAGGCGCAAACAGAGCCTATTGCCATCTCATACAGTCATACATCACACTAATAATATAAAGGCAAAAGTTTGTGAGTGTGTTTGTCTTCACGCTCAAACGGCTTGACGGATCTGAATTAAATTTGGCACAGATATAGATTATATTCAGGAATAGCACACACAATAATACTAATTTTCGACATTCACGCGGGCGAAGCCGCTGGCAGTAGCTATAGTACATACATAAACTCACCCTTTTCCATTGATTTGAGCCTATTGCCATCTCATTAAGCTCAAGTCCAAACTTCAGTCTGCTTTGCTTGCTACTACGGAATTCTGGATTCAAAATCCAAAAACACTTTCTCCTATCTGGGAATGGAACCCATGATCTCATTTTCAACAGTAGCGCTTGCGAGCACTAGAGAATCAACGAGGCAGTCGAGACATTCTGAGCGTCCTCTTTTGAATAAGAAATCTTAGAAAATTCGTCTCTAAAATGCTAGAAAACTTGTAAAGTGCTTGAAGTTTACCTTCGTAAGGTATGAGCCCATGTTTGTAAGTGCTTTCTTTTTGGATGGCAACTTTGTTTAAATATCTTCTTTTGAAATGCGTACCTAAACTGAATTTGACAAGCTTTTATTTAACTTGCAATGTATGTATGTAAGTGTGATCAGCTCAAATCTCTCAACTGAATTTTAAAGCAGTTATCCTCCACCGATTAAGATGAAATTTTGCATACACTTTTAGTTTTGATAACAATGCATGGTTAGCTAAGTTACGTCATTCTAAATCCAGTATGGCGGACGGCCTAAGATGGCGGACTAGTTATTTTTTGTGCACTGCCAAGGGGATGGAGGCTATAGAACGCCATCGGCTACGATCCTTTCATACCTAAAAGAAATATAGGGAGAAAAAAATTGTTAAAAGAACCTAATAAAAAATAAAGATCACTGGTATTTCTTAAAGAATTTATTCAGTAAAAAGTTTATATATATCTGTATACGTTCAAGACAGTGTAACGAGCTCCTATTTATTAAGCCTCACTCAGGAATGGCTTCAGTAGCAGCGGAGGAACTTTCGGCAGAAAAACTTTTCTTGTTTTTGTGTCTCGGTGCATTTTGAATCATAGGTACTGTTTTGGTCCAGTAGGTGGCCATGTTTATTGCAACACTAACGGACGCCTCGCGGTTTCACCCGCGTAGTTCCCGTTCCCGTGGGAATACAGGGATAAAAAGTAGCCTATGTCCCCGGGTATAGTGTAGCTTCTCAACGGTGAAAGAATTTTTGAAATCGGTCCAATAGTTTTTATTTGTTACATACAAAAATACAACTCTTTCCTCTTTATAAAAATAAATATACCGATAAATAAGATCCAATCACTTTCTGACAAAGCTTCGACGATTCAGAGCTTCTGTAATTTTTGTCTACCAAAAAACATGAAAACATAAACACCTCAGTCCCATTATACTTCAATTCAAAAAATTTTAGTCATGTCAGTTTCTGTGACAATAAATAGGTACTATTTCAGGCACTTTTGAATTCAAGGAGTTGGTCACTCTGATATATGAAGCTAGTTCCACAGTCACGATTTACGACGTTCCTTTCTCAAGTAGATTTCTGTGAAGAAGAACGTACAAGAAGCTCCCTGGACACTCGATTAATTTATTTTTCCAAAATATTAGCACACATATTTGAGAACGAAGTGAAGGCATCCAAATCTTACATAGCAAAATCATTGTCCCGTATTCAGTGAGACCCCGCTCCAATCGCTAGGTCCGATTTGCCCGGGACTCGGATCCCGGGGGACGGTTATTGAAAAAGTTAGCGGCGCGGCCGAGGGCTGGCCGTGAATTAATGCCGCGCAAATACGGGAACTCATACCTTACCTTATCGAGGACCGGCCCTAAGAAATGTAGGGCTTTCTAAACGAATCCGCGTATTCTGCACTGATTAAATATTAGACGGCGAATTAAAATGTGATGGGTATTGATTTCTGATTCGAACAGTTTTTTGGAACTGGGGATAAATACCTAATTTACATTGTGATAAAATAATAAAAGTTATAGTACATTATTGCAGAATCCAGTAAGTAAGCCTTCCTGGCCAAGTATGAGTTAAACGGACCGAACCGCAGATGAGGTCCGGTTATATACGAGGCCAGGATGGCTTTCTTACTGGTTGAGGCTTGTATAATGCTTTTCTCAAAAATGAAAGAAAGTTTAACAACAAATTCGTTTAATTAATATTTTATCTACTTCGGTTTCGTTATATTCGAATTTCAAAATTAACAGCGGTTTCATTATGATACCCATAAGGACATCGGATTGCATTAAGCGAATTGTCATAAATTCTAAGACACAAGTAAAGGCATTCTGAACATACAGCCAGGTAATATTACTTCGAAATCGAGACAATGTAAATGATGTTTTTAAAAATGGAACAAGTTTAGAACAAAAGTATCACTATTTGGCTGTTGCGGCTACAAGATCTTTGCCTTATACCTAATAAAGACTAAATAAAAAAATAAAATAAAAAGTGGACGCGGGTTAAACCATAGTCAGTGTGTCAATGATATTCAAATAAATAGATACGTTATACACTCACAAAACAATTGAAAAAAGTGTGCCGCAAATAGCGGCAGCACACATACACACTTTTCATTCATCTTTAAAAAATTAAATTAAAATGTTTATTTCATCAACTTATGCAAATTACAATGTTATTTTTGAAGTCACCTTTTAAGCAAAGATTTGCTTGCATTCGGTGGCTTCGCTCCTCCAGTTTACATTAACTATACATATGTGTGACAAAAATAAATATAAAAATAAACAAAAACATTAGAATATTTTGAAAAATGCCAGAAGATTAACAATAAAAATACTACAAATAATTATTAGTAAGAAATAAGGAGTGCGCGCGGTGTTATGTGGGTGTGAGGTGGTGGTGTGTGTGTGTGTGTGTGATGTAGAGGTGTGAATGTTGATGTGGAAGGTGTGATTCGTGTACTTTTTGTTTAGTCTAGCGACAGTTTATAAATTATGATTATGCATTTTGGGAATTATGTGATTGTATGGAGCAGAGCCTCGATTTCTTCGTAGGTTTTGCTCTTCAACCATTCTGTGAGTGTCTTTTTGCAGTCGCGGTATGTCATTGGGTATATGGTGAGAGTTTTGTTGAGGATCAAATTACGTTTACCACAGCCGGGAGAGTGGAAAGAAACCCGAAATGATTCTAAACTTTTAATTATTAAAGTTAATTATAATTAATTATCCTAGAAGTGTCTATTCCAAGTCGAGGTTGGATCATGGAATGGTTACAACTACTAACTACAACTAGTTAACCTACGAATGTCCATTCCAAGCCGAGGTTAGGACATGGAATGGTTACAATAATTAAATAGACTAACTAAAACTAACTAGCCTACGAGAATCCATCCTACACGATGTAGGAATATGGAATGCTTCTTTCTTACGAGAGATGCTCTTAAATATTAGTTCGGCATTGATCGATTCCTTGACGTCATGGCTGGATCGGTTCCAAGGTAATTGCACAGTCAGCAACTTCCTATGTTTATGCTCCGTACGTTTCTGTGTCAGCGAAAGTCTAGCTACGTGCGTTGACTTCGCGGTAACTGCACTGTCATCAAGGTCTATGTATGTATATTGTCCGCAATGTCAGCAGATTCCTAGGCATACGTAACAATCATCTAACATTAAAAAATATTTATTTTAATCAATAAATAAATAAATTACAAATACACACGATAGCATTTATTTTATTTAGTTTTTGTTTCAGCAAAGCCTATCGCTCTTCGCTATGCGTGACATAAACTAAATATTAAAGGTCACAATTGTGACCTATTCGAGTCTTCAAAATGCGCGCGCTCATAACATATCTGTTTATTTGAATATCATTGCAGTGTGTAGTTAAGTTTCTAAGTAAATACTTATTTGTCTATAACTGTGTTTTATTCCTTCCTTCTTATTATATAATCTTGTATGCAACTGTACGTTATTGGTTTTTAGGGTTCCGTACCCAAAGGGTAAAAACGGGACCCTATTACTAAGACTCTGCGGACCGTCTGTCTTTCTGTCTGTCTGTCTGTCTGTCACCAGGCTGTATCTCATGAACCGTGATAGCTAGGCAGTTGAAATTTTCACAGATGATGTATTTCTATTGCCGCTATAACAACAAATACTAAAAACAGAATTAAATAAATATTTAAGTGGGGCTCCCATACAACAAACGTGATTTTTAGCCGTTGCGATAATGGTACGGAACGCTTCGTGGGCGAGTCCGACTCGCACTTGGCTGGTTTTTTAATAATTCGTGCCCTCCTGTTTCGGTACGCGCTACGCTTGTACCGAAAAATGGCACTCGTATTAAAAGACTGTCCATAACGTAACAGTTGCATAAATAGCTATTAGGTTACATTCATATTAGGGCAATTGCTGATAGATATTGTGATCGATTTACCGGGGGCATTTATTTATATTTGTTTGCTGTACATCTTGATTAATGGACTCGGAAATATATCTATCTCATAAAATGTCATACCAAAAAGAGAGATAGATATATATTTGGAGCCTCCCTCCTATTAACATGTTATAATGGCTAAACTCTAATCTGTGTCTGGTACTGTTATGTAACCGATATAAAGTTTCATATCGATATCGAAAACGGTTTTCAGATATCGAGATAAGTCACAGAACAGAAAAAACGCCTTCTGTCTTCTCTGTTCTGTGATATCAGTAGTACAGTTTGCAAAAATTAACATGTTATTTAAATGAGTATACTACCAACGAACGCGAAATAATACTTAGAAAGAGAGGTAGCGCATATGGTTCCTATAGTTTGTAAAGTTTGCGTATTGTTCGTAGTTTTTACGTTTTTGCATTGTTACGGTTTTAATTTTTTACTTATTCGTTCTCGCACGCTATTAAGGTTTTTATTACATACAGTTTTTGTAATATCGGTTATTTCGATAAAGATATCGATATGATATGATATCTAATACATTTCCGATATAAGTTACGTTTTGATATATCGGACCCATCCCTACTACTGTCCAGTAAGTAAATTACATACTTACTTACTGGACAGTAGGTGATTCCAAATTTAAAATCTCGCTTCTTACTGGACAGTTGTGAATAAGTCTCTTGTAGAATTCACTTTCTGGATACTTTTTAGAGATATTATGGCACATACCATTTTTGAGAAAAATAATTTACTGCCTCCTTGTTTCGATAGCATGAGCTGCTGGGTTCGATTGCATGAGCTGCTGGGTTTTATTGCATGAGCTGCTGGGTTCGACTGCATGAGCTGCTGGGTTTTATTGCATGAGCTGCTGGGTTTCATTTGATGAGCTACTGGGTTCGATCGGAGAACGTTTTATTGGGGATTTCCCCTGTTCGAAGCTCTCAGTGGTAGGCGTATATTACTCACAACGGATCTTTGTGTCTCTGAATTGGCTGCAAGACCCTACGCAATAGCTATTTTTAACCGACTTACCAAATAGGAGGAGGTTCTATGTTCGACTTTTTACCCGACTGCCAAAGGAGGGTAATGTGTTTATCAGTCTATGTATGTATGTATGTAAGTATGTATGTATGTTTGTTCCTATGTGGCGTTCTGGAGACTAAACGCGTTGGCCGATTTTGATGATTTTTACGTCAATCGATTCGTCTTAACCTTGCGAGTGTCACTGGCTACATAAAAATTGGAAAAGACAATAATGGCGGATTTTGGGCGCCATTTTGTGGGAAAAATATTTTTTTAGTCGGAGGATACATACGGTTTTGGTCAACCAGCTCGCGAATATGTATCCTCCGAAAGCACAGCATGATTTTCTTCTTGTTTAAGTCTTTTTAGTTCGCTTTTTAAGCAGTCGGGTTTTTTGATATTTTTAATAAACTTTTTTGTATGTTTTTTTATGTATGTTCACCGATATCTCCGCCAATTGTGGACCGATTTGAAAATTATTTTTTTGTTTGAAAGAGTATGTTCCAAAATTGGTCCCATTTTAATTTTGTGAAGATTTGATGAAGAACTTCGGAGATATACAACAGAACTCTTCAATAAATAAAGGGAAATCTCTCGGGATTGCTGCAATCGCATAGCTGTTTATTGTTTATACCATTTCATAACATAACATCCCGCCAGTACGCTCGAAAGGTGATCTGCAGATCTCTCATTTCACCGGTTATGTTCAAGTTTCATGTTATTCGGGTAACCTATTCTGGCGTTATAGGTACTTACTAAACAACTTGCCAATTAGGTAGGTAAAACTAAAAAGGGAAAAATAAAAAATCTTTTTTGCAAAAAAAAAAGATTTTTTATTTAAAAAGACACGGTGTCTTTCGTAGGAACCAATTTTTTGCGATATGGACACCGACTTCCAAAAATAAAGTTATTGTTCACTTTGTAGTGATTTTAATTACCGCCTGTTTTTAATTACCTATTTATTGTATTTTTAATTGTTTGTTTTACTCTAGACGCTTTTAAGTGCGTTTTTTTTACATCGTTCTCACATATATGTATTTTTCCTACAAGATTATTGTAACCAAATACTTGTAAAACACATATTTTTTTTTAAAAGAGTAAGTGTGGAGTTTCTTGTCCGTTCTTCTCCATAACAAGCTACATTTCCGAATGGACGGTAGAATCAATTATTATTACATTTTATTTTTATTTTTGACGTTCGAAAGTGCCGCTTAATGGCCTAATTGAATAAAGAAATTTTGATTTTGATTTTTTGATTTAGTTTTTTATTTGGAAGTCGATAGTATTTTTTTGCAAAAAAGATTTTTATTGTGGTAATGTTGTGTTGTGTTCACTCGTTTGTTGCATCGTCCTATCTTGCTTACTCAATGCAGTATACTCGATGAAAAACAGTTTCTTGCGCAAAGTTTGGCAGAGCGAACTTCAAGAGATACAAAGATCCGCTGTGACCCTACTATACTCGTAGCAGTAGCAACCCGGTGGCTAGATTTGGTCTGGCTGATGGATTGCCGTCGAACCCATCGCCACCTTTACTATAAGGTATGTAATTAAACATCTAAATAAAATAAAGTGAGCTAAAGATGCCTTCGGGGAATACATACAAGCGCCATGTTATGTCCTCATCACTCAAAATGGTGACACGAATGTTTGTAAACACCTCTGTCTACCCCACAGGGAAACAAGCGTAACGTTCCATCTACCTGAAAATATTAAATACAGTGTATCTTCCACATTTTCCATTAGCAAGAAAATTAAGCCATCAGCCGAATAATAAGCAGGATTGAGGGATGACTCGCCGAATCTCGATAATGTTGCCGCAAATGATGGATATGGTGGGATGTAAGGGTAATATTGATTGTGTAAACTTTAGCTATAATGAAGTTGATATTCACCTGGCGAACGATGGGTCGGTGAGGTGCTTTAGCTTAATATAATTTTAGGTTGAGTCGGCAACTTTTGGTAGTACCTTAGATAGATAGTTAGATATCTAGCTCATCTACATCATACCTAATCCTGCTACCGAGCGGGTTATTTCAGCTTTCTTTATCTCTTCTCAATTGTTCTCTTACTGTTGAGAGTGTGACTCAGGGGCGCTTTTACCTGAGCTTAATTTAGGAACGCCCACTCCTTTAAAGATGAGTGCACCTATCAATTTATAACAATAAAGTACCTGGGCGACCGAGCTTTGCTCTGGTGAAACTAGAGAAAACTTTTTTTCGAGATAACAATTTTTGCACAGCAAAATTATATTGGGGTTTCAGGGGTTCGAAGGGGATAAAGGAGGGTTCTTTCATCCCCTTCGAACCTAACCTATCCGTGTCAGAGTGCCCTAAGCTCCCGAGCTTGCTTCGTTCGTGCTAACCGATTCTATAATCCTGCTGTCCAAATAATATAATTTTGCTGTGCAAAAATTTTCTCAAAGATATTCTTGCTGACCGAATATTAATACATATTATATAATAAATCTGTAGTAAAGTGTTCAAGAAGTAAAATATCTCAACACACGCAATTCAGATACTCGGATAGTTGAACTCCATATTCAATAGATGGCGTTGTGCATTTGACGGGTCTCCCTTGTTTGACCGAAAGGAATTTGACAAATTTTCACTTCCCAAAAAGTTTATCGCATAATTTCATTTGCCAAATTATTACTTAGCAAATCTATTCACAAAAAAATGTAACGCAAACCTAATGTTTGGCAAGTGAACGTTTGTTCATAATTTGTTTACCAACTAGTACTTTTACCAATTTTTATGTGGTCCAATATTTCAGTTGGAATAACACATTTTACGCAAAATAAAATAAGCCAAATATTATCGTCAGTTTTCAATTTACCATTTCTATTCAGTCAATTGCTTAGTCAATGACAAAAAATTGGGTTACCTATGTTTCAACGAAAAGAAATTAACACATTATCACTTAAGCATATTAATTATATAAGCTGCAATGAGGCTCCTGTTTAATAAAATGTTGGTAAGCGCTCAGAGGTTAAGCAAAAAAAATCATTATGAGCTGCATATAAAAGTCGCAAAAATACTTGTCTATTAATATATGGTTTTTTTTTCTGGCTTCTCGCTGCGTACGTCGCGCTCGCGTTCGCTTCGCTCGCATTTTTAATTGTCTCTCATTTTCTGCCAAAAATGTCGTCTGTCAGCTAGGTTCTTGATACCCTGGGAGCCAGATGTGGGGGGATGTTTACTGTTTTTGCTGTAATAAATCATTTAATTAAAGACCAAATGCCTTAATGACATTATCCTTAGTAATATTCTGCCAAGTAAAAATTTGACCGAATGAAAATGTGCGTACTAAAATTATTCCAAATATTGCATTGGTATATAAAAAGGTTGCTAAAATTTGTTTGGGTAGTGAAATTATGTCAAAATCTTTTCGGCAAAACGGCAGGCTCCCACATTTGACGTAATTTTCTGAATGGCTGTGTTATGATTCTACGCGGAAGAATGACACTACAAAAAAATTGGTGGGTAGGTAGCAAGGCAGGTAGGGTAGGTAGTTAGGTCTACCCACCCAGCTCGTCAGTGCCAGTTGGAGACTTGGAGATGCGCAAGTCCAGGTGGGTCGATACATTAAGTATCTTGGCCTAACCCTGAACGGTCGGTGGGGCTTCGAATAGCATTTCAAGCGCCTGGTCCCCCGTGTCAGCAGGGCATCGGGTGCCATGCTCAGACTGCTGCCCAATCTCGGGAGAACTCCGTCGGGAGGAAGTTTGCCTACTCTACGCGGCTGTCATGCGATCTATGGTCCTTTACGGGACGCCTTTTTGTTCAAACAGACTGTCAGGTGTCCGACGCTGCAGGACTAAAATCAATAGCCTGCAGCGGAAAATGACCAAACGAATCACACGAGGATGCCGAACGGTATCCTTTGAGGCGGCAACTAGGCGGCGCTAGTCATCTTGGCAGATATGGACGTGATCTGGATACTGCACAGCAGATGCTTGAGGCGTGCCCTGCGTGAGCCTCTGAACGGAAGATCCTGGTCACCAGGATCGAGACCTATATCGGCCAGCAGTAGTGAGGGTTATGCTAGCAGAGACAGAAAAATGTTGGGAAATGGCCTCCTTCTATGAGACCGTGATGGTCCAGAAGGAGGCCACCGAGCGGGATAGTGAGAGGGCCGATCCTGCTTGGAGAAGCTCGTCGTGGAGGCAACCGCCTTGGCACCTACAACGCCGAAACCTCGTTTGCATCATAGGCAGGCGGGACTCCGGGGTCACGGGCGTTCAGTTTGGGGATTCTGTCCGCCCAGTACGTGACTCCAGGTAAGACGGTGGCACAGTGGTCACGTGCTGCCGTGCATAGCGAGGCTCAGGGCCGACAATTTTCAGTCTCCCCAGGGATGTGCCCTAACAGACGTTGCACAGAGGGGGTTCCGGGGGTATTTTAAGAGGTCACGCCCTTTTACGTGCTGATGTTGATCACCAGGGTGGTTTTAGTGAAGTAAAAAAGACTTGGCATACCGTTGCCGAGAGACTGGTTCGGTCAAAAGAAGACACGGTTCGGGAAGTAAACGATGCACAGAACCAAGAGATGACCGCTTTTTGGTGAGTCAGGCGTTGCGGAACCGTAAGGTGTCAAGTGTGGAACTGAAGAAGAGCCTTGAAGAAGTAAGAAGAGTAGATGTTAGCTTGTAGAAGGTCAGGAGGAGGCTTTTGACTGCCAATATCAGGATTTGCCGCCCGGCTCGGGGCCCCAAATTACTTCGTGAGCACTGTGTTGCTCGACAACAGTTTGCTCGAAACTGTGCTTCAAGGACTCAGGAGGACTGGAATAAAGTATTGTTTTCTGATGAAGCTAGAATCTCTTTGTGAGGAGAGGACCTACGCCGGCGAGTGCTGCGAAGACCACGGGAATTCTATGCGGCAGTGTTTTCCGAAGAAATAACTCCTTATGGCGGAGGATGCGTTACGTTTTGGGCAGCAATTAATTCGACGGAACGTCCGGAGTTAGTTTTTATAGACAATGGAACATCAAATGCACACTGGTACATAATGGAAGTCCTAATTCCATATGCACAACCGATATTGGCTGCACTTGGGGAAGATTCCAATTTTAAGGACGACAATGCTCGCCCACACTCCTCTGGCGACGTGGAAGCGTACATGCAAGAAGTTGGGAGCCGTCGTTTAGATTGGCCAGCTCGAAGTCCTGACCTCAATCCAATTGAGCATGTCTGGGATGTTCTAAAGAGACAGGTAAGATCATTGCAACCTGATCCACAATACATCAGGGAGCTAAAAATAGTAATTGCAGAAGAGTGGCAAGAAGAGGGAGGGAGAGCACTCGTTATTAGGTTTTTACATTTGTAACTTATTGACTTTATTGGCGACCACTTCTTATTGTTTGGTCGTGTACATCGGTTTTAAAAATATATCGAATCTTTTTAAAAAAATGCCCGGAATTCACTTCACGCGTATTAATTTACACGATTATAAGTATACAGACTACGTCAAACAATTAAATTTCATTTAATTAACTCAAATCGACCTTAGAATGTAAATTTCCTTAGGTGCCCGTTTTTTTGCAAAATAGTGTAGTATAGGATATTCAAAAGAACAGTAGTAGTTCTATCTCTTAAAACTGCACTGACTTGTTTAACTTGGCGAGCTTCCGTCCAAGCTTTTAATGGAGCCGCTCTATTTGTGCCTCTTGCAGTTATTATAAAACTTTTAAACACGGAAGATATTCTGCTCTCTACACGTGCCAGCCAAGTTTAAATATTTAATTGCAGTTTGTTTGTCCATGTGGCAGACTTAATTTTAAACTAAAATTGCGAAATAGCAGACAGATGCAATTTATTTTTGCAATACTGATAATTGCTACGAAATCAGTAATAATTGCTACAGAACAGAAGAGTAGAAAACAGAGATTTTAGATTCGTATCGAACACCATACTGAATAATCTGATATTGATGAGGGAACTTAAAATGCAGCAGTACTGACTTACAAAATTTGTCCCCGCTTAGTGTGTACATATCACAAGTTTCGGCTGTCATATACATAGTCAGAAATATATTTCACAATTTCTATGAGTACCTAAACGGTGACATTGTGCTCAATATTGACAAAAATGAGTCAATGACGAGATCAGAAATTGGCAAGGGAAAGGAATCAATACATATAATAAATCTGTATAAAAGTCGTTTTTGTACATCGAAATTATTTCCGAAAAAAATAACCAGGGTGTTAAAGGAGAACCAACCGAATCCATTTCCAGTATTTTTGGCATTTCTGTCTGTTTATCTGTTTATTTGTGCACGCGTCACGTAAAATGTACGAAACCAATGTAGATGACTTTTATACATAAAAATTGTGCGTAACTTGAAGTATTACTTAATTTTTGTTTCATTGCAATCGGTTTATCTATCAAAAGTTAGATGAATTTAAAGTATCCAAGAAGAAAAATATCGTAACATACGCAATTCAGATACTCGGACTCTGTAACTCCATATTCGATAGATGGCGTTGTGTATATCGCGTAATTTTCTGAATGGCGGTGTTAGATTTGCCGCGGCAGAATGACTATAGAAAAAATATTGGTAGGTAGTTAGGGATCCCTAAAACCCGCCTGCCGACGACGATATAACTTCAAGGGTTATTTCAAGTGTGGCTAGAGTGAAAATAATAATTCAGGATCTAATTCACGAGACTAAAAAAATGCGTTTTATGAGATTTTAGGTCTGTATTCATACTACTAACGTCAATAATGACGTTGACGTGCGTGCAATGTGATTCGTAATTTCGCTGCTGCTATTGTCTGTTTGAATAGCCTAATGATAATCGCGGCACGCACTTTAGGTTACACTAGTAGATTTTTCTTCCATACAAACGTAGTCTGGCGGTTACTCCACTGTTTGACGACGTACGTTTAAAATGAAAAATGATATCAATTTGTCTCATCCCTATCTAGCCCTGTATGGAAACAAAAAAGTAAAAAAAAATAGAAAAAGTTATAAGCGTCGAAAGTTCCATATTTCAACGCAAATTTTAACGCATCTTTGGGCGGAAATAAATACCATAAGAAGAATGAAAATTGCAAAACGGCCTCTATACAGGCATAGATTAGTAATTGAACAATGCAAATAATATGATTTTGAAAATATAAATTTAGTCGTTTTTTCATGATATCTAGACTCTCAAAGGTCTGTTTATAAAATTTCGCGCGCTCGTTTTCGTCCTAATTCATCAACTATTTCGATACCAATTTGCAAAAGTGCTAATTTGTACGCAAACTACCTACCTACTGTTTTCGGATGAGATAGCATGCATTTTAACCTCGCGCACGAAATAGTTCGTGCTTTTGACTAGGGGAACTTTAAGGTTGCGAGTTCGAGTTCCAGCTTTGGATAGGTATATTTTAACCGACTTTCCAAAAAGGAGGTGGTTCAATGTTCGACATTATGTATTTTTTTTTTGTTTTTTTTCACCGATATCTCCGTCAATACTCAGACAAAACTGGACACATATTCGAAATTAATAGCGTATCTGAAGAGGATGTCTGATGGATTTAAACCTAAAAAATCCAAAGTGTTCTCAGTCAAAAACGTGCAGACTTTCCCCCAACAAAGTATTTCTTGCCGTAAAAGTAAGTAACTTTGTATATGGTTGATTAGTAAAGTATAACCTTAGTGTTTTAAAATGCGTATTTTATTGTAACCTGTACTTCGATAAATACTTGTCTTATTCACATTCGGTTTTGTTACAGGTGGCTTTAATTTTCGGAGTACATGGAGCTTGTTGTGGCAATGAACTTTTAAAAATAACTGTTGATGATGTCGAAAACCACTCGGATGATTTATTGTTAGTAAAGCTGACAGACACAAAACAAAAATTAACCGATCCTTCGTAATCCGAGGAGATGTAGTGTGTATGCAGTGTACCTATGTGTATGTAACCAACCTTATATAATCATGTGTATCCAAAAATAAAGGAGAGTATTATTTGAGCAGTCGTGTCTATCATTTCGCTCCACAAATACCTTCGACCTTACATGGCGACCCTGCCAGCGGGCATCGCCGCGCGATCGCCTTACCGACACCGCCGTGCCATATAAGGGTTGTACAGTGTAAACAATTGGACTAAGTAGAGCCAAGCTAAGATGAATTATAATAATTATTCACTAGCGTTAATAACGTTCGGGGTTGTGACAAGTGGTATTTGGTTCGTTGCTTACGAAAAATACGGGTTCATTAAAAATGGGAACTACGCAAACTAAAGATGAAACCGTGATAGTGCAAAACGCAGCCGGAGGAACTAATAACGCGCATCTGGAAGAGGTGAAATTACATATTACCACCATCACCATACTGATGACTATAGTGGTGCTGGTTCTGGGACTCGGCGTGCTGTATTTTCTGCTGCAAATGTATCGGCGATGTCATGTACGCTGGATACATCAGGAGATGTACAGGAGTGCAATATCTAGAAGGTCAGGAGCGAGGCAATCTGGACCATCACTGGAGAAAGGACGGTCGAAGGGCGACATAGTGTGAAAACAAAGATAGCGGATACCATCGCACATCGGTTTACACATCATGGGTTTAAGTGAAAGTGAAAAAAAGTGCTGAGTGTGTGAAAGTTCGAGGAAAAACAACGGGCATCGTAAAATGGACTCAGAACTTTATTAGATAAGTACATAGTCGTAATAATAATAAACGTAGTAAATGATATGTTACATTGTACTTGTAACTATAATAAACGAAGTGATTAATTAAACAACTAATGATGGTAGGAAATGGCAGATGACTTAGAACAATTATATAAAAATTTGAAATGTATAAAAACATATTTAATTAAAATTGGCCCTAAACGAAGGCAAGGAAATGTATTAGAGAAAAAGTTGTGTGATTCAAAGGAAATTTATGACAAATATACTGATATAATAGAGAAGATATCAGACGATGTAAAGAAAGGTAAAGTAGGACAAAACGAACAGATATTAATAAATACATTTTGTATTGATTTTGAGTCATTGTATAAACAAATTTTAGATTTATCCTCTACGTCAAGTACGAGTAGTAGCGAGGATACAAAAATGGAGTCATTTGATTTGAAAGTAGCTCTTAGTTTATTACCTATGATACCAACTGACAATGAATGTTCGCTTAAACAATTTATTGATAATGTAGAATACTATAGCTCGTTATTGGCTAGTGATGAGTGTAAGAAGAAACTAGTACAGTTTGTTGTGAAGAGTAGGTTGTCTCAGAACGCTAAATTGCAGTTACAGTTAGATTATTCTAATGTTGATGATTTGGTAAAGGAAATGCGTAGAGTGTTACTGCCTAAAAAATCACCGTTTGCGATACAAAATAATATAAATCAATTAAAGCAAACAGAACTGTCAATTCAGGACTACGGAACCAAACTTTCGGAACTTTTCGTGGATTTGACGGTATCGCAAGCCGACGGTAACTTAGAGACATACAAAATAATTAAACCCTTGAATGAAAAGCAAGTTATCAAAAGGTTTGCCGATGGGTTGCGAAACCGCCGTCTTTCAACTATCATTGCAGCTAGGAGCTACGAGTCGTTGAAGGACGCAATACAAGGTGCGAAGGATGAAGAAACATCCATAGCGGGACCGAGTTCGAGTTCTGGCGAGATCCTAGGTATGTATTCTCCTAGAGGAAGACAACAGAATTTCCGTAGTGGTTATCAAAATAATAATTACAACAGGACATATTATAACAGGGGTCGTAACAATGATTCCAGTGCTCGTCGAGGCTACCCTCGGGGGGGCCAGCAGGCGCATCAGCAGAGCCGCGGTGCACCACAGCGAGGCCGAGGATCACCATGGCGTGGTAGAGGTAGGAGCTATTATAGGAATCGCTGTAACCAAGGGATAAGCCAAACCCCTAAAGATACAAATAAACACGCGGTTAATGTTCTAACGGGACAGGAAAATGAAGAGTATGCAAATGAGTTTTTTCGTGAATAATAGAGTTATTCTCGCAACTGATACTAACTATTATATTAACTTAAGTTCTAATAGCAAAACTTATTCATGGTTAGTCGATACCGGTGCTACAATTTCGGCTATAAAATATAAATATGTTCTAGAACAAAACATTCCAGTCCAAAAAGAGGACATAGTCATACATGGAATTGGTGGCAAAGTCCATGCAATGGGATATGTTTGTTTAACGTTGTCATCGGGTGATCATCACCTTATTTGTAATAAGTTTTATGTTTTCGATACTCTACCATGTAGGGCTAATGGCATCATCGGACAAGATTTTATTAATAAACATAAGTCCATATTAGATTTCAGTAATAATACCTTAACATTGTTGACACAAAGTTCAATTAAAATAGTTTTACCTTTACTGAGTTATAAAAACACAATGGAAGTTTACCCAAGATGTGAATCCATACATTATTTTAAGACCGAATTCACAGAAGAGTGTGTAGTACATTCTAAGGAAATTAGTGACGGAATATTATTGGCCAGTTGCATAGCAACACCAGTTAATGGTCTAATACCGATTAAGATATTAAATACAACGGATAAGTTGTGTACCTTAACGGACATTAATCCATGTATAGAAAAATTAAACAACTACAATGTTTGCCAATTTGACAAATCAGAACGTGATGCAAGTAGAGTAAAACAATTGTTTTCGGTACTAAACCTCAAACATCTTAATAAGGAAGAGCAAATATCCATAGAAAAATTATGCGCGAAGTACTCGGATATATTTTATTTGCCAGGAGATAGATTAACTACAACAAGTATTTATAAACATACCATTAGTTTAAAACCAAATGTAACTTCTGAATTTACAAAGCCATATCGTTTACCACATTCACAGAAGGGAGAAATTAAGCAACAAATTGATAAAATGTTAAGAGAAAGGATCATAGAACCTTGTCGTAGCGAATGGTCTAGTCCAGTATTACTAGTTCCTAAAAAGACTGACGGTACAGGTCAGAAAAAGTGGCGACTAGTTATTGATTACCGAAAATTAAATAATTGTATTGAAGACGACAGGTTTCCACTTCCAAATATTTCCGAAATACTTGATTCGCTATCGGGTTCGGTATATTTTTCACATTTAGATATGTATCAAGGTTACTATAATATTGCACTAGAACAGGAAAGCAGAAAGTACACAGCATTCTGTTCAGGACAATACCAAATGACTCGTATGCCAATGGGTTTAAAAACGAGTCCAGGATCATTTTCCAGAATGATGACCATGGCTATGTCTGGCTTAACGTATGAAAAATGCCTTATTTATTTAGACGATTTAGTGGTCTTTGGTAGAAACTTAGATAGTCATAACAAGAATCTACAAGACGTTTTCGAACGACTGCGGAAAGTAAATTTAAAATTAAACCCGCAGAAATGTAATTTTTTAAAGAAGGAATTACTATACTTAGGCCATGTGGTATCAGGTAACGGTGTATTACCTGACCCGGATAAAATAAATGTAGTAAAAAAATATCCGTGTCCAACAAATGTAGACGAGACGAGGAGGTTTGTTGCGTTTGTTAATTTCTATAGAAAATTCATTCCAAACTTTGCTGAGTTAGCTTATCCACTTAACAAATTATGTCGTAAAAATGCTTCTTTTATATGGGATGAAAAGTGTCAGTCGGCATTTGATAGTTTAAAAGGAAAAATCATATCCCCACCGATTTTACAATATCCGGATTTCACAGAACAAAATGAGTTTAATCTCCAGACAGACGCTTCTAATTATGCAATCGGAGCAATTTTGTCTAACAAAAATGGAAGACCAGTATCATTTGCAAGTAGATCACTAAACAAAGCGGAAATAAATTATCCAACAATCGATAAGGAATTGCTAGCTATAGTGTGGGCGATTAAACATTTTCGTCCCTATTTGTACGGAAAACATTTTAAAATATACACAGACCACAGACCTTTAATTTCATTATTTAACATGAAAGACCCATCAAGCAGGTTATTTAAATTTAGGTTATTACTAGAAGAATATGATTTTACGATAGAACATGTCAGGGGTACGGAAAATGCGGCAGCAGACGCATTGTCGAGAATTTCCATAACATGTAATGACTTAAAACAAATGCACGAGTCGTGTGTTTCAGTTATGACAAGAGCTCAGAAAAGAAACCAGATTGACAATAATTCTAAGATAGGAACGAGTGGCACAACTACAGTTCGGTCTGATCAACCAAACGTTGTAAGCACTCCTAGTACTAGTACTTTAAACGAGTCAGTGGAATTACGTTTTATTGATGCATGCAAGTTAGAAACAATTAGAAAAAGTGGTGAAACATGTAAAGAAAGTAATACCTTTATGTACATTCCTAAGGAAAAAACTATCTATATTAAACATGTATCTTCTCCATCGCAAATATCGCGAGCCGAATTTGTGAGAGAGTTACAAGATTTTTGTAGAAGCGTAAATATTACGGAAATCTATTTAATAAAAAGTAATAAAAATAACATTTTTATAAAAAAGTTATTAAATGAAATAGATATAATGAAAAAGTGGACCGGACCACACTTACATATAGTAAAAGATGTACAACGAATAGAGAATAAAGAAGATAAACGAGTAATTTTGAACGATTTTCATCTCTTACCTACCAGTGGCCACGCGGGTACGAGACGAATGTTCAACAATATAAAAAAATATTACTATTGGACGGGATTAGAAGATGATATAAAAGAGTTTATAAAGAGGTGCGACAAATGTCAGAAACAAAAGTATTCACCGCACAATACCAAACAACCTATGGAAATAACAACAACAGCACATAGTGCCTTTGAAAAAATATATATTGACTTAGTAGGTCCTCTGGAAAGAGATAATTATAATTATAGTTATATCCTCACGTTGCAGTGTGAACTCACCAAATACATTGAGGCATATCCCTTAGTTACACGCAGAACGGAAGAAGTAGCGAAAGCGTTAGTTCATAATTTTATATTAAGGTATGGAGTACCGAAGGAGATAGCGACGGATCGGGGTACCGAGTTCCTGTCATCAACATTCAAGGAGGTATGTAATCTATTAAATATTAAACAACTAAACTCAACAGCATATCACCACCAAAGTATAGGTGCTTTGGAAAACACGCACAAGCATTTGAATTCATTTCTCCGTATTCAAACCGACAACCATCCAGAGACATGGAGTACATGGCTCCCATTTTGGTCATTTTGCTACAATACTTCAGTACATTCAGCAACAAAATATACCCCTTACGAGTTAGTTTTCGGAAAAAAGTGCTCGTTACCAAGCAATTTGACCAATAGGATTGTTGATCCACTATATAACATTGATTATTATCCATTAGAATTAAAATTTAGATTACAAAAGTCACAGAAAGATGCACGAGACAACTTACTCAAAAGTAAATTAAAACAAAAAGAACTATATGACAGAAATATAAATCCAGTTACTTACCGTCCTGATGATTTAGTTTTAGTTAAAAATAATATGTGTAATAAATTAGATAGTGTTTATACGGGACCATATAGAGTTATATCAGAAGAGTCACCAAATGTTAAAATAATAAAGAATGGTAATGTAGACACCATTCACAAAAACAGAACAAAATTGTATTATCCTAATCAGTAATTATCATGTTCTTGTGTAAATGTAAATGTATTATAAAAATAAAACAAAATGATAATTTTATTTTATTTTACCTCGCCATGGGAGGTGTAGTGTGTATGCAGTGTACCTATGTGTATGTAACCAACCTTATATAATCATGTGTATCCAAAAATAAAGGAGAGTATTATTTGAGCAGTCGTGTCTATCATTTCGCTCCACAAATACCTTCGACCTTACAGAGACTACAAAACTTTTGTACAGAAATACCTGGACCTGCGTCCTGCTGATATGAAGACCAATCGGTTTTTCATCTGTTATCAAAATGGCAAGTGCTTCAAACAAGTTATGGGAATAAATATAATTTTCTATATTATAAATTTTTTCAACATGCCACAAGAAATTGCTACTTATTTGAAGTTACCAGATATCAAGCTGTATACAGGATATTGTTTTCGTCGTACTTCTGCTACCATTTTGGCAGATTCTGGAGCGGTAACTGTTCTCAAGCGACATGGAGGATGGAAGTCGAGTGCTGTAGCAGAGGGGTATATAGAAGATGCCATTGAGAACAAGGCGAAAACGTGTGAACGCATAGTGGAAAACATTAAATTGCAACCTTCAGTTAATCAATCCATGCCACTGTCGCCGCGCCCATCTACATCCAAACAACGAGATTCACCGTCACATTTACCTCAAAATGAGCCAGATTCGGACATTATTTCAAACACGCAGAATAGAAAATCTACAACAATCTCTAATCCTAATAAAACTGTAACAATAAATAAAAATAAATAAAAACTATTTATTTTAGATTTACGGAATCCATAGAATGTTAGTACAGTAAACAAAATAAACAAACAGGGTTAGTAACTAAAATTAAAGAAAACATAAAGACATTTATTTTATCATGTGGGCCCTGACCCAGTGTTGGACGTACCACGTGTCCAGTCTATCCGCTATAACGGCCAGGATGCTGTTGGTGCTGGCGCGCAGTCTGCAGAGCGCCGCGGCGTATCGTTTGCGGAGCACGGCGTGAAAGCCGACATGAAACATGCCCGACGCACTGCACCAGCGCGGCAACCCCAACAACACCCTGAACGCGTTGTTGTACTGGACGCGCAGAGCGCTGAACGATCGTAGCGTATAACGAGCCCACAGGCTGCACGTGTAAATCGATGTACAGTGCGCTCTAAAGAGTGTTATTTTAACACTCGCAGCACAACGCTTGAACCTGTGAGCTATCATTTGCTCTGGTCGATAGCGCCTTACGCTCCCTGTCCATGTCCTCGTCATCACGTAGGTGTTCAGTGACCATGTGCCCAAGATATTTAAAGCGGGTGACTACCTTCATAGGTATTCCGTTTAAAGTAAAGGGAGGGACCTGGTCCGGTGACTTTGTACCCGCCTTAAATATCATGAGCTCACTTTTTAAAACATTGTTATATAACAATACATTTTCATAATTGCGAAAATGGCTCAAATGTAAATATAAGTTTTTAGTTGTTTTACTATTAGATACTATTTAATTTCAATTTAGTTTTTACTATATGTTTTATTAAATAATAATATTACAATAAACTATGAGGCGCCTTTTATTTTCTTATAGTGGGTGATGAGTGTATCACTCGGGCGCAAATATATTTTTGGCTCGGGCGACATACTTTGAATCCCTCGCTACGTTCAGGATTCTACTAAAAGATCCCTCGCCACGCTCGGGATTCTACTCTAGAATCTCTCACTTCGCTCTGGATTCAAAAAAGCGCCCTCGACGTAAAAATATTATTTTGCTCCCTTATGATACAATCTACTATTATGTTGCATTTGTTTGAGAATCGAAGGAAAATGTTGCACTGTAATGGATTTTTTTTTAATTTTACCTATCCACGAATATAAAATACATGTTTATACAATATTTTTTGAATTCATATTTGGAACATTACGTTGTGAGTGTAGATAAATTTAATTTGAATTTGAGTTTGAACACAATAAGTCTGACCTACGAGCCAAGTGTCATCTGAAATGTCAATAGTTAAAGTTAACAACAATATTTTCCTTACTCTGAAAGCCACAAGAGCGTGAAGCAAAATATAAATGATTCCAGCATAATTATTATAGTGCAATATTTCATTTATAACGGTTTGTCAACGGTCTGATGGTTGAAGCAAAATATAAATGATTCCAGCATATTATAGTGCAATATTTCATTTATAACGGTTTGTCAACGGTCTGATGGTTGAAGCAAAATATAAATGATTCCAGCATATTATAGTGCAATATTTCATTTATAACGGTTTGTCAACGGTCTGATGGTTGGTCTCTTACTCACTTCTATTACGAATGGCAATAGCTATTGCTGTGCATACAATTTTCACTGGAATGGTAAATAAAAGAAAAAATATTATTTAATACTGTTTATTCAAGGGCAAGTGTAACTACCAGTCTCTAAATATGACAAAACAACTGGCGTTATATAATTAGGAATATCTTTACCATAAATAAAATCTAGATGACCAAAAGTTTTGTCAGAAAGAACACAAAGTGAAGGGTTTGGTAGTTTAGATACAAGTGTTTGTATGTCTGTAACATTAGCAACATAGTCGTTATCACTCCCTAGAAACACCCAAGGCATCGAGACACCAGACAAATCGTATAGCGGAGGACTTGTCTGTCCATATGTGATAAGGTTTTTGAAAATCCCAAAGTCGTATTCAGAGAAACCGTTGTTCTGCATTTGCCCCCACCTGATGAAGTTTTTGAGAGAAGTTCCAGAAGGAGTATGACCAACCACTACCGGCAAAACGTCCTTGGTAATCTGAAACTCATTGTAACCTAAAACTGCGAATATGAGTACAGAGCAAAACGGATATGCTAGGTCAGTGGTTCCGCATAAAAGTTCACCAGAATTTTGCAGTAGTCCATTTCGTTTTAGTATTTCTTTATTAAGAAACGAGCCAGTCAGTGTCAATCCAGGGGCAATCAAACTTTGGATCTTTATCACGATAAACCTGGCATGCTCCAACCACGCTGTCGGTGATAAGCCGAAGCCAACCTTAATCTTAGCGTTGTATTCAGGCTTCTTTGAGCAAAGAATTAATAACATACTAACTCCTTGTGAATGTGCAACATATGATAGTTGCGTTTCATTTGTCTGAAGTAAGACATAATCTATGGCTGCTGGAAGATCATAAATAGCCATTTCATCAACAGAAAAGTCCCAGAATGCTGAATCTTTGTCGGGCTTCAATGTGGTGTGGTTTCTGCTGTAGAAGTTTCCTCTGGCGTTGGGAACCCAGATGTCGTAACAGTTGTCAGAGTAGACGTAGCAGTGAGCCTTCCCAGGTCCCGGTATGAGGCAGTCGTCGCCACTGAGGTAGAGACCGTGCATGAACATTATGACACCTTTGGAGGCTGTGCAGGATTCCTTGACGGGTATTCGGAAAAGGCCCAAGATGTATCCATCTTCTGTAGTCACGAAATGTTGTTCAGCTGTGTAGCCATCATATGCAGCAAGTTCCACAAAAGTTAAATCTTGCCTTGGTGATATTCCAAATAGAGAGGCGACGTCACCATCACAGAACACTGTTTGTATTGAGTACAGTAGTAGGAGTGCGTAGAGAAAATTCATGTCTGACGTTGTGTGCCTGAAATAATAAAAATATGTAAAATCATGTATAATATTATTTATAAATCTTTTATTTGCGACCATACTACCTTATGGACAGCAATGTGACAACTCTTATTATTTTTATGGACATGATTACATTTATAGTTTAAGATTGTTAATCATATCTGCATTTTGATAAGATAATTGTTAACAGCTATGCAAACAGTTTTAAAATCTCTTGAACTCTTAGCAACAGTTGTGTTTATTATATCTTAAGCCCATTTCAATAAACAGATGCTTTGTTGTCGTTGCCACATCTTGCCCGATAAGATACGGATTAATTTTGTGTTACCACCCAATGTTTTTGTCATTATATTTAAATGTATATTCCCTAATCCCCTGAAGAATTTGCAGTGGGATGTCTCGTCTACTAAGTTCAAATAATGTGACACAGTATAACTCCTCCGTTTGGACAGGGATCGAAGTAAGACACAAATCTGTGCGGACTAAATATAGTGCAATTTTGCGAATTTATATAAAATATTTCATCGTTAAGTTAAGTTTCAGCGAACAAGATAATTATTAAAAAAGATTTATTTAATTAAAATACAATGTTTACTTTAGGATTAGAACTACTAGACTAAAATTAAGACTACAATTATTCTATGAACTAAACTTATTGCTAAATCAGCAAAACTGCAATCGTGCAGTTTACGCAATGCTTCACGCGCGGATCCAGTGCATGATCAGCAGTGACGCACGCTGGGCGATTGCCTAACTCCTCCCTCCTCAAGATAGAAGCGCGTCCCGCGGCTTAGTGACTCTTTACTTAGCTTAGTGATTATTTATAGCAAAACACGCAGTTGATATAAACAAATAAAAAATTGCTGAATTGTTGAAAAATGCCACTTTTAGTGATAACTTAGTATTAGGCAGATTGCACTTCTTAGATTTATACATTCAAATAGACTTTAGTTTTTAATTACTTGTAGATAAGCTAGTTATTTTAGAAGACGCCATGACTTTCGCACAGTTAGAAGTAATGCATCCTAGTATAATATCCCTCATAGTCTTATTAAACAAATGTTAACTATTCAAAAATGTAACCTTGGTGGTTGAGATCGATGGTATTTTTCAGCTGAGGTTCAATTGGTCCTCGTTTTGGAGAAAATCCTGATGATTTGATGCATCTTCAGGCATCTCCGACGAATACTCGTACTCTTGGTCTTTATGTTGCAATTTATGACTACAGCACTCACCGTTATAATAGGGGTCATAGCCGTCTGGGTAATACTGCTCTTGACTGTGTTGCGTGAAAACATTTCTTCAGGAACAAAATGTGACTTTTCAGGCTGATTTACTGACCTCATAGTGACGTCAGACACCCTTTGTGGTGGATTTACCTGTTGACGTGGTACGTTCGGCTGCGATCTAAAATTGCCTGAGTTCCTGAATGTGCCTGAACCACTAGGCCTTACAGTACCTGACGCGGGGCCGTTTTTCCGAGGAGGAATGCCTTGACCTCGCTGCCGCCTCGGGTCTGAGTTCCAGCTATTTCGGGGCGGGAAATGACTATGGTGTACCATTTGGTTAGGCTTAGGTATTTCTTTCTGTTTGGGTTGTATGGCTAGTGAACTAAAGCTATTATTCATTCTATTAAATGCTAATCGCGCCTCCTCTTGTCTCACCGTTACTATAGCCGTTATAATTCCAATATGTCCCGCAAACGTCGACCACATGACTCAGCGTCCTCATTTTTTATTTCGACGCAAACATCACAACTCTTGCATCACTTAGATTTCGTTACGCGGTTCACCTAATCTGCGCGTCAGCGCAATTTTAATAACTTGCCAGGTGTCTACTGTCCCTTCGGAGGCTATTGCGCTAATTGCAGCACCACAACTTACTTTTAATTAAGCTAATAAGAGCAGGATTTGCCCTAACTGGTGGTTCTAGTAATAATATTATGCTTTCTACTTCCTTAATAAAGTAATTTAATGTTTTAGGGTTACCGTCATACTTCGGTAACAGCTCCGAAACAAACTTAAAGATTGCTAACTCAATGCTTGCCATGGCCATTGCTATCTAGTTATGAACCACTAAAAATAAACTTTAATTGAGGCTATTAGCTACTAATCTGCTTACTACCTACGTAAGGAGATAGCGTGAAATGTTATACGTGTTATTTGAATCGCGATTTTAGTGAACAAATAAACACACAATAATATATTAGCTTGCTAAACGTTTTCCTAGCTGGTGATAATAAGTCTATAGCGATTTTAGCTTAAACACAAACACACATATAACGTTTAAACTGAAACAACAGGAAATATAGCATGGAAACTGGGAAGACAACTTGCACTCACCCCAATATCCTCTGCCAGGCCTTGTAGTTCAGCAGGACTCCCAATTCTCCGGGTCTCCCGCAGGTTGCTCGCGCTCGTAGATGTAGATACAATAATGTGATCGCGATGATAACGATAGAAATCGTTCACTCAGGCCAAAGAGTTCTATTTGAAACTGAGTGTCGCGATCCTACCGACCGCGCCAGTTAAGTTTCAGCGAACAAGATAATTATTAAAAGAAGATTTATTTAATTAAAATACAATGTTTACTCTAGGATTAGAACTACAAGACTAAAATTAAAATTACAATTATTCTATATACTAAACTTATTGCTAAATCAGTAAAACTGTAATCGTGCAGTTTACGCAATGCTTCACGCGCGGATCCAAGTGACGCCAAGCTAGGCGATTGCATAACTCGAAACGATATTTAAAATTGCTTCCAGTCTAATTACATGCGCTAGCAAACGTGAATCTACCGTTTTTTTCGTAATGGACATCAACATTAAAACTTGAAGTTGTGATTCGAAAATAATAGACTAAGTTAAAATCGCTACCGACAGTTACTTAGTTAAATAAAATGGAAGCTTACCTTTTTTTCATTATATGAGTAGGACACGACACAATATAATCTCAGATGACGGTCGTATACTAGATTTAGTCTTCTTCTTCGTCTTTTTGCCCTATTCCTACTTTATTTGGGGCCGTGCCTCCTTATGCGTCTATGCCAGGATGGCTTCGGTTTATTTTATCTTCTTCCTGGCTTATTCCCAATGTATTTTGCAATCTAAACTACTTACTTAGTTTTTAAGCGGTAAAATTTGGTGTGGAGGCCTTGGCGGTGATTATGGAAGGAGATAATGCGTTCAAGAACGGTCCGGATGGTGACTTGCTACCAGTAGGCTAATGCACCATGTTGGTGACTTATTTTGTTCTTTGTGATAAAGTGGTAGGGTATATGGAATGATTTATTTTTACTTTTTCGCTGAAACCCACACAAATTGAACCTTACTATACACTTATTCTTTTATAATAGTACATTATTTATTTACACATCCTTAAATTGTATCACTCATGTCAAATTATGTAAGTATAGATTATATTTTATTTTGTTGCAGCGCTGGGTGTCTGACGCCCAGCAAATGCTGAGTTGGTAAACCTTTCGGTATGGGCACGTTCAGCGCAATTTGTCTTTCCACTTCTTTTTTGTATTTTACTCCATGTTTGTTGCTGTTGTGTTGTGCCTGTGTCGAAAAAATATATATTTCTATTCTTCTATTTGGAGTCGCGCCTCCTTGTTTGTCTACGCCAGGATGGCTTGCACTATATTTTGTCTACTTCCTGGCTTATTCTCAATGTATCTGGTATCGTGCCTCCTTGTTTGTCTACGCCAGGATGGCTTGCACTATATTTTGTCTACTTCCTGGCTTATTCTCAATGTATCTGGTATCGTGCCTCCTTGTGCGTCTACGCCAGGATGGCTTGCACTATATTTTGTCTTCTTCCTGGATTATTCTCAATGTATTTGGTATCGTGCCTCCTTATACGTCTACGTCAGGATGGCTTGCACTATATTTTGTCTTCTTCCTGGCTTATTCTCAATGTATTTGGGGTCGTGCCTCCTTGTTCGTCTACGCCAGGATGGCTTGCACTATATTTTGTCTTCTTCCTGGCTTATTCTCAATGTATTTGGGGTCGTGCTTCCTTGTGCGTCTACGTCAGGATGGCTTGCACTATATTTTGTCTTCTTCCTGGCATATTCACAATGTATTTGGGGTCGTGCCTCCTTGTGCGTCTACGTCAGGATGGCTTGCACTATATTTTGTCTTCTTCCTGGCTTATTCTCAATGCCTTTGGTATCGTGCCTCCTTGTGCGTCTACGCCAGAATGGCTTGGACTATATTTTGTCTTCTTCCTGGCCTATTCTCAATGTATTTGGTATTGTGCCTCCTTGTACGTCTACGTCAGGATGGCTTGCACTATATTTTGTCTTCTTCCTGGCTTATTCTCAATGTATTTGGGGTCGTGCCTCCTTGTGCGTCTACGTCAGGATGGCCTGCACTATATTTTGTGTTCTTCCTGGCTTATTCTCAATGTATTTGGGGTCGTGCCTCCTTGTTCGTCTACGCCAGGATGGCTTGCACTATATTTTGTCTTCTTCCTGGCTTATTCTCAATGTATTTGGGGTCGTGCTTCCTTGAGCGTCTACGTCAGGATGGCTTGCACTATATTTTGTCTTCTTCCTGGCATATTCACAATGTATTTGGGGTCGTGCCTCCTTGTGCGTCTACGTCAGGATGGCTTGCACTATATTTAGTCTTCTTCCTGGCTTATTCTCAATGCCTTTGGTATCGTGCCTCCTTGTGCGTCTACGCCAGAATGGCTTGGACTATATTTTGTCTTCTTCCTGGCCTATTCTCAATGTATTTGGTATTGTGCCTCCTTGTACGTCTACGTCAGGATGGCTTGCACTATATTTTGTCTTCTTCCTGGCTTATTCTCAATGTATTTGGGGTCGTGCCTCCTTGTGCGTCTACGTCAGGATGGCCTGCACTATATTTTGTGTTCTTCCTGGCTTATTCTCAATGTATTTGGGGTCGTGCCTCCTTGTTCGTCTACGCCAGGATGGCTTGCACTATATTTTGTCTTCTTCCTGGCTTATTCTCAATGTATTTGGTATCGTGCCTCCTTGTGCGTCTACGTCAGGATGGCTTGCACTTTATTTTGTCTTCTTCCTGGCTTATTCTCAATGAATTTGGTATCGTGCCTCCTTGTGCGTCTACGCCAGAATGGCTTGGACTATATTTTGTCTTCTTCCTGGCCTATTCTCAATGTATTTGGTATTGTGCCTCCTTGTACGTCTACGTCAGGATGGCTTGCACTATATTTTGTCTTCTTCCTGGCTTATTCTCAATGTATTTGGGGTCGTGCCTCCTTGTGCGTCTACGCCAGAATGGCTTGCACTATATTTTGTCTTCTTCCTGGCCTATTCTCAATGTATTTGGTATTGTGCCTCCTTGTGCGTCTACGTCAGGATGGCTTGCACTATATTTTGACTTCTTCCTGGCTTATTCTCAATGCCTTTGGTATCGTGCCTCCTTGTGCGTCTACGCCAGAATGGCTTGCACTATATTTTGTCTTCTTCCTGGCTTATTCTCAATGCATTTGGTATCGTGCCTCCTTGTGCGTCTACGACAGGATGGCTTGCACTATATTTACTGTTTCATGTTTTCCGCCTTTTAGATAGCACCCGAAATATAAGGCTATTACTTTGTAAGATGGTGATAGCACTTATTGCACGTTGCAGTATTGTCATCACTACTACTGTTTCAGGGAACATTGTAACAATTGATTTTGTACAACTGGTATAAGCAACATCTTGAGGAGCTCGTGGCTAAATAATAACAGCCGCACGGGTCGATCTTCAAGGTTAAGCAACGCTTGACGAGGTCGGTCCGTGGGTGGGTGACCATTTCAACATACCGAGTTTCCTCCGTGCCTCGGAAAGCACGTTAAGCCGTTGGTCCCGGCTGTCCTTTGAAGATCTTTGACAGTCGTTACGAGTAGTCAGAAGCTTGAGATCTGACACCAGTCTAGCCAAGGGGTACCGCTGTTACCCAGTTACTGGATTGTGGAGGTCAGATAGGCAGTCGATCCATGTAAAACACTGGTACTCAGCTGAATCCGGTTAGACTGGAAGCCGACCCCAATATAGTTGGGAAAAAGGCTAGGCAGATGATGGTATAAGCGACATCTTGCGCCAGACACGAGAACCAGCTTGTATAAACCTACCTATCTAAATTATAAATTCCTTATAAAAATAATTACATAAAGAAAACCATAGATATAATGCATCTATTGGTTTATAAACGCTCAAGGTCTATGGTTGCGAAGAATAACATTTATTTTTCATTTGTGAGTTCTTCGTTCGTACGCATAAGAAAATATCAATCCAATAAAAGGAGCTTTGATGACTCGTAGGCGGCAGGGAACCAGCCCTAAATGTAAATGTAATACGAAATGTAATAAAAAAATGGGTGGGTCAGTAAGCGCTGTGAGTATTGGTTGAATTAGTCTATATTTTCATGCTTGTGAAACATGTGCTTATATGATGCTCATCATGCATTTTTCCCATTGGCAGGGCACCCATGTGCTGGTTTGGTCCCTGGGGTGGTCACGGCGTACGGTGTGTTCTGGTGCGGCGGTGATGGGGGGTACTCCCCCGAGGAGGGTCCGGTGACGGACAGCCTCGGCGGGTTCGCGGTGAGTGCTAACGCGTGCCCGTGTTCCCGCCATAAGCGCCACAGGAGGACACCGTGGAGTTTTAGTGGGTAAGAGTCCCACATAACTGCACTATCTTCCCGTGGTAGTGCAGTATGCATGAGCATTTCTCCATGCAAAAAAAAAAAGGGCACTTAAGGATAAATTAAATATATAACTAAAATAATGGTCCACTGATTGTAAGAGCGACAGCAACAGTTTCAGCAACAGGCGCCGAATACCCATGATATTTTGACCGGTAAGAAGCTGGATACCAACTGTACAGAAGGACGGTGCTGATTGAGATATCATACATCTGGTACTATGATTTAAGGGTATAATATAGCCTATCTGCAAGTAAGTTTTATATGTATCATATCAATACATCAAGAAGCTGTAGTGCTGCTGAGGTGTAAATTAAATTAGTTGACCAAATTAAAAGACTTTTACTTCTGTCGACCCTCATGCGAAATCATCTCTGCAATTGTCTCATCCTGATCACCTACCCCTGAGTTAGCAGGTGAGTAGGGTGAAAATACTACCTTACAACATGTTTCCAGGATTCTCTCTCTTTGCGTTGCTCAATCGCATTAACCGGTTGTTATTTATTTATTATTACAATTACTCTCTGCACTTACCTAACAGTGTCGCCCAAAAAGTACAGAGTCAACAATTACACTAATTAGACACCACAGGTACCTACATTTAAAAAATAATATATTAAACAAACTATATATCACTTAAGTTAAACATTAACATTCATAAATGATTAAAAATAAATTCAATTTCAAAATAAAGGTGTGTTACGTAATTACCGAAACAAGGAAAAAGCCTATATGTCTCGCGTGGATCCACGTTTTTAGGTACTTAGTACTATTATTTATTCTGCGTCAAGGGGTTCATTGGGATCGGATCTACTTGGTTTATAGACAAAGTGGGTCATCGAATCATCTAAGTCTCAAGGTTGGAAAAAAATATGTGAAAAAGGTTCATGTGTATGTCGAGACTTTCATGATATTCATGATCATTGAAAGCCTGACAATCTTTTAAACTTATCTCGAAGACCATGAAGAATTTATAACTACAATAATATTGACTGTGAGAATTAGTTTAGATAAGAAATTTAACATTGTTTTTGTTATAAGACAGAGAGACAAACAAATTATTATTAAAACAAAAAACCTGACTGCTAATAATTCTCTTCTCCTCTTTAATCGGTCCCTCATTACTGAGGATCGTGCTCACTTTAAGCGGACAATCTGCCTCCATCGATTCCGGTCCAAAGTTGCCATCACCACCTGCTGGAATTTGCTTGAGTACGTAGCTTCTTTTACTTGTTCAGACCATCGTGTTGGCGACAGGCCTTGTGCTCTTTTCTCTTCGGTATTGCCAACAATGACCAGTTTTTCTAGACTTCTATCTCCCCTTTGCATTAAGTGACCGAAATAGATCAAAATACGCTGTAGGCATACTGTAGAAAATATGGTCTTGATATCGAATTGGGAAAGGATAGACACATTTGTGCGTTTGGCTGTCCATGGTATTCGGAGCATCCGCCTCCAGCACCACATTTCGAATGCGTCTACCCTTTGTCTTTCCCATGCTCGGATTGTCCACGTCTCAGCTCCATAGAGGAAAATGGGGAAAATTAATGCTCTGACTAAACGGGCTTTGGTTTTATAACTTTTGCCACGATTTTTCCAGATATTCTGCAAGCGTGTCATAGCATCTCTAGCCATAGATATCCGTCGTTTTATTTCTGGGACGCAGCTGCCTTCAGTATTAATACTAGACCCCAGATAAATGAAACTATCCACAACTTCGATGCCTTGGATGTTGTAGGCGCCCGATAGCTTTGCCGCACGATCTATCGATCGCTAATAATTACAAAAAAAGAAAAGAAGAGAGCGGTGACTAACGAAGTTTTGTTAGGTTTTCTATATTTTTTGTTTGTCTCCGCCTGCAGCACCTCATAATATTGATTGTATAAATTATACCTAGTACTTGTTTTTCTCTTTTCAGTTAATTATTTTTTAGCAGTCGTGTTTATAGGGTTCCGAAGTAAACAAGGAACCCTTATAGTTCCGCAATGTCCGTGTCTGTCCGTCCGCAGCTTAAGCTCAGAGACTCTAAGTGCTAGAAAGCTATAATTTGGCATGGATATACATATTAATAATTCCGACAAACTAATACAATACAATTTTGAAAAAAATATTTTTTTTCGGGTACCTCCTATGGACGTAAAGTGGGGATGATTTTTTTCTCGTCTATCTCATGGCGTGGGATATTGTTGGATAGGCCATATAAAAATATTACGGGTCTGTTAAAACCATTTTTCGATTCAGAGATCCGTTTGCGTAAAATTAAGCTTTAAATTGCCAGTTTTTCTTAGAGTCAAGTGTCCCTCTTCCCCTGCCAGCGAAATGGTTGCTTTTGGCCATGTGGCCGTTATATATACTTAACGAAATTAAAAGGAACACTATCACAGCTAAGTAGGCTTTACAATTACAAGGTTGCGAGTAATAGTCGACCAAATTATAAAACGTACTTGGAACAGTAAAAAATTTGTACAAATACCATTGAAAAATTACTTAATAAACGCTGTTAGTTGTGTAAAACAGATAGTAAATATATGCTTATGAACCATGTAAAAATATACAAAACTAAATCCTAAATTAATAATGTTTGAGCTCGAATAACGCATTGGAGTGGGCGGAGTCGTTGACCTTGGTCGTGGGAGTCTATTTTGTTATTGCAGAAGTATTTTTTATTTTATTCGACGTTTTGTGATCTAAAGTAAAACTAGATTCGATTGCCAAGCAAATTCCACTACCCAACCATAGATGGCGGTATTGTCAGTGGTCGCAATTATAAACTTAATTGCGTTTGCAGTAAGGTTGACATTCGTGTCATAGGTCGATATTTATTAATACTCAACCCAGGTCCCATCAGTACAGTATAACACATTGCATTTTTAATTACATTATCGATATATACCCAATTTCTTGTGAAACTTCACTTGTGAAGTTGGATTTTATAACTCCTTCTTCAGTTACTCACTCAATTAGACACTCACTTGGCCGGTTTTTATTTATTATTTTTTTTATAATAATTTGTTTTATTTCAGACTATTTAGTTTTATTAATGAACGAGTTCACCAAATAAGTTATGTGGTAAAAGATTATTTATTTTGCTATCAAGTTACGAAAATCTTGAATTTGTGACAATATAGTAACATAAATATATATATATATATATAGATATATATTTGTAATGGTATATTTGGTAGCTTTCATTTGATAGCCATATTGTGAAAACAACACCCCCGTTTAATTCGGGGATTAACAATTTTTTTCCAGTGGCAGTGGATTGACATAGGCTATTATAAAAAAAATATAGCCATGTGATATGTCACTCCCTGAAATTGAGACGAATCCAACGACAACTCTTAAGTCATAACCCGTCCAGCCGTTTGGGCTATAGTGTGCTATAGAAATGGACATACATACATACATTTACGCTCGAAATATATTACCTGCCCGCAGTCGGGTAAAAATTAAAAACAAACAAGTTCTGCATTAAGGTTTGTATTTGCTTATGTCAAGTACAAAACAAATTTGTCCTCTTCCAAGTTTGTAGCTTGCCTAAGTACCTAAATATGAAGTAATTACAAGTAATTAATAACCTATCCTATGCTATAGGTACCTAACTATGCATACCTATACTGTTTCAATATCGACCAGACAAAAAAAATAAATGACAGATAAAATATGATATTTTTTCTGATACCTTTTGCAATTGTATTATACCTGGTAAAATTTTTGTGTTAACAAGTGTTTTGGAAACAGTGAAATAAACAAAAGGAATATGAATATATGTGTTTAGTATGTAGAAACAGTTTTACAAATATTCTCACTATTATTTATAATGAACAACTGAATGAAAAGAAGCATCTAAAATATAATGTACTTACACTGACTCACTGAACACTTCATCTGATAATGATTTGAAAATTCAATACCTGGCTAAACTTAACAACAACCATATTTTCCTAACTCTGAAAGCCACAAGAGCGTGAAAGGAAGATATAAATGATTCTGTCCAACATATTATAGTGCAATATTTCATTTGAAACAGTTTGTTAGCGGTCGCATGGTTGGGCCCATCTCGTTAAACTAAACTTACTCTGTTCTATTAAGTATGGTGATAGCAATAGGAATGGAAAATAAAAGTACAATGTGGATCCATTCCTTATTCAAGGACAAGTGTAACTACCAGTCTCTAAATATGACAAAACAACTGGCGTTATATAATTAGGTATATCTTTACCATAAATAAAATCTAGGTGACCAAAAGTTTTGTCAGAAAGAACACAAAGTGAAGGGTTTGATAGATAAGATACAAGTGTTTGTATGTCTGTAACATTAGCAACATAGTCGTTATCACTCCCTAGAAACACCCAAGGCATCGAGACACCAGACAAATCGTATAGCGGAGGACTTGTCTGTCCATATGTGATAAGGTTTTTGAAAATCCCAAAGTCGTATTCAGAGAAACCGTTGTTCTGCATTTGCCCCCACCTGATGAAGTTTTTGAGAGAAGTTCCAGAAGGAGTATGACCAACCACTACCGGCAAAACGTCCTTGGTAATCTGAAACTCATTGTAACCTAAAACTGCGAATATGAGTACAGAGCAAAACGGATATGCTAGGTCAGTGGATCCGCATAAAAGTTCTCCAGAATTTTGCAGTAGTCCATTTCGTTTTAGTATTTCTTTATTAAGAAACGAGCCAGTCAGTGTCAATCCAGGGGCAATCAAACTTTGGATCTTTATCACGATAAACCTGGCATGCTCCAACCACGCTGTCGGTGATAAGCCGAAGCCAACCTTAATCTTAGCGTTGTATTCAGGCTTCTTTGAGCAGAGAATTAATAACATACTAACTCCTTGTGAATGTGCGACATATGATAGTTGCGTTTCATTTGTCTGAAGTAAGACATAATCTATGGCTGCTGGAAGATCATAAATAGCCATTTCATCAACAGAAAAGTCCCAGAATGCTGAATCTTCGTCGGGATTCAATGTGGTGTGGTTTCTGCTGTAGAAGTTTCCTCTGGCGTTGGGAACCCAGATGTCGTAACAGTTGTCAGAGTAGACGTAGCAGTGAGCCTTCCCAGGTCCCGGTATGAGGCAGTCGTCGCCACTGAGGTAGAGACCGTGCATGAACATTATGACACCTTTGGAGGCTGTGCAGGACTCCTTGACGGGTATTCGGAAAAGGCCCAAGATGTATCCATCTTCTGTGGTCACGAAATGTTGTTCAGCTGTGTAGCCATCATATGCAGCAAGTTCCACAAATGTTAAATCTTGTCTTGGTGATATTCCGATTAAAGAAGTCTCATTAGTCTTGCCGAAAACTAGGTGTATTAAGCAAAACTGGATCAGGGCGTAGAGAAAATTCATTTCTGACGTCCCGTGCCTGCAAGAATACAAATCTTAGATTGAACCTGTGTTCAAAATAACAATTTGCTACGGGATAAGCATTACTGTGCATCATATTAATTACCAGTATAGTAGTCTGTTTATGTCTCTAATATCATTATAGACATAAATTGAACAGCGGCCGTTAAAATGAATGAAACATTTTTGTCTTTATGTAATTAACTAGTTGTTATGCATATCTTAATAAATAATATATAATAATATTTTGTCTTGATAAGAGGGCCTGGACAAAGTATTCTATAAGCGATAACAATTGTCAAAAATCCAAAATAAAGGCAGTTGTTGGATGTTTCTCCTTTGATCAGAACAACTATCTGAAGGCCATCCTTCAGATATTTGTGTTGTTGGACAAATACTCGTTCCGTAGGGGAATCGAACCCACGACACGCAGCACAGCAGCCGATCGCTCAACCAATGCGCAAACCGTGTCGTCCATATCCAAAACTATGTACAAATTTTCAACTAATCGGAGAAGTCGATTAAGGACTAGCATTTATTATAATTAATAAAAATGGACCTGTTGTCAGCTAGGCAAAATACTCCAGAAAAATTGGAACAGAATTAGAATGAAGGATAAATGAATTAGTTAAACTGAATGTCTGTCAGTTTAACTGGAACTAATAGAAAGGTCCGGTATAAGACATAAATACCCTCATATCTTATTTAATGATGGTAAGGAATATATGCTAAATAATATGTACATTGATACATCGCAAATAGGTTGCCTAGCTAAATTACGTACCGGTGGTGATAAATAAAGTTTTAGATCTAAAATCTATGCAACCATGGATTCAATCTACTTTTTGATAAGGCAACCTTATACGGTTGTATTGGAAATAAAATAACATTTAATTAGATATGCAATTCGATTAAATAACTGTTGATCGTACCTGGCATCGCGTCGTCGTATCGTCGACCTGGCAACTCCATAGACAAATTGCCCAATACAAGTCGAGAGACCTTCCTCGAGAACATCAAGTTGAGCCATAAATCGGGAAAGAAGGGCCTTCCTACCTGCAACTACATTGTTGAACTATCCGCTAACATAAGTGCTTATAAACCAAAGCCGATTTTTTATTAACTGGACTTTATGCCCTTTGCGAGACTTTACCATAGTCACGAGGTGCTTCAATTGCCGGCAGTTTGGCCACGCAGCCAAGTTTTTCCGTGAAAGCAGTTCTACGTGCGGCCACTGTGGAGAAACTGGACACTCCTTGAAGGAATGCAGCAGCAAATCTTCTTCCCCTCAATGTGCGACGTGCAAGCGGTTTAAGAGGAAATGTAACCATCTAACCGGTGATTTCAGTTGTCCGGCTCGTAAATCAATAGACTATGAACCTAAGAGCGTCACATAATATTCTTTTATCATGCTCAAGGTCACACGCGTTGAACGTCTGCTGCTGACACTACAGTGGCCTACTTACCGTAAAAAATATGTGTTTTAATTTTACAACATTGACTGTTACAATTCAGCTTACGCAACTAATTTATTTGTGTGTAATCAAAGTGCACGTTTTACAATATAGATAAATAACACATTTAATTGTATAAATAATTATGACCTAGTAATTTAGTTCTACGGTTACTTGCTACTAGTAGGCTAATGCACCATGTTGGTGACTTATTTTGTTCTTTGTGATAAAGTGGTAGGGTATATGGAATGATTTATTTTTTCTTTTTCGCTGAAACCCACACAAATTGAAGCTTACTATACACTTATTCTTTTATAATAGTACATTATTTATTTACACATCCTTAAATTGTATCACTCATGTCAAATTATGTAAGTATAGATTATATTTTATTTTGTTGCAGCGCTGGGTGTCTGACGCCCAGCAAATGCTGAGTTGGTAAACCTTTCGGTATGGGCACGTTCAGCGCAATTTGTCTTTCCACTTCTTTTTTGTATTTTACTCCATGTTTGTTGCTGTTGTGTTGTGCCTGTGTCGAAAAAATATATATTTCTATTCTTCTATTTGGAGTCGCGCCTCCTTGTGTGTCTACGCCAGGATGGCTTGCACTATATTTTGTCTACTTCCTGGCTTATTCTCAATGTATCTGGTATCGTGCCTCCTTGTGCGTCTACGCCAGGATAGCTTGCACTATATTTTGTCTTCTTCCTGGCTTATTCTCAATGTATTTGGTATCGTGCCTCCTTATACGTCTACGTCAGGATGGCTTGCACTATATTTTGTCTTCTTCCTGGCTTATTCTCAATGTATTTGGGGTCGTGCTTCCTTGTGCGTCTACGTCAGGATGGCTTGCACTATATTTTGTCTTCTTCCTGGCATATTCACAATGTATTTGGGGTCGTGCCTCCTTGTGAGTCTACGCCAGAATGGCTTGCACTATATTTTGTCTTCTTCCTGGCATATTCACAATGTATTTGGGGTCGTGCCTCCTTGTGCGTCTACGTCAGAATGGCTTGCACTATATTTTGTCTTCTTCCTGGCTTATTCTCAATGCCTTTGGTATCGTGCCTCCTTCTGCGTCTACGCCAGAATGGCTTGCACTATATTTTGTCGTCTTCCTGGCCTATTCTCAATGTATTTGGTATTGTGCCTCCTTGTACGTCTACGTCAGGATGGCTTGCACTATATTTTGTCTTCTTCCTGGCTTATTCTCAGTGTATTTGGGGTCGTGCCTCCTTGTGCGTCTACGTCAGGATGGCCTGCACTATATTTTGTGTTCTTCCTGGCTTATTCTCAATGTATTTGGGGTCGTGCCTCCTTGTTCGTCTACGCCAGGATGGCTTGCACTATATTTTGTCTTCTTCCTGGCTTATTCTCAATGTATTTGGTATCGTGCCTCCTTGTGCGTCTACGTCAGGATGGCTTGCACTTTATTTTGTCTTCTTCCTGGCATATTCACAATGTATTTGGGGTCGTGCCTCCTTGTGCGTCTACGCCAGAATGGCTTGCACTATATTTTGTCTTCTTCCTGGCCTATTCTCAAAGTATTTGGTATTGTGCCTCCTTGTGCGTCTACGTCAGGATGGCTTGCACTATATTTTGTCTTCTTCCTGGCTTATTCTCAATGCCTTTGGTATCGTGCCTCCTTGTGCGTCTACGCCAGAATGGCTTGCACTATATTTTGTCTTCTTCCTGGCCTATTCTCAATGTATTTGGTATTGTGCCTCCTTGTGCGTCTACGTCAGGATGTCTTGCACTATATTTTGTCTTCTTCCTGGCTTATTCTCAATGCATTTGGTATCGTGCCTCCTTGTGCGTCTACGACAGGATGGCTTGCACTATATTTACTGTTTCATGTTTTCCACCTTTTAGATAGCACCCGAAATATAAGGCTATTACTTTGTAAGATGGTGATAGCACTTATTGCACGTTGCAGTATTGTCATCACTACTACTGTTTCAGGGAACATTGTAACAATTGATTTTGTACAACTGGTATAAGCGACATCTTGAGGAGCTCGTGGCTAAATAATAACAGCCGCACGGGTCGATCTTCAAGGTTAAGCAACGCTTGACGAGGTCGGTCCGTGGGTGGGTGACCATTTCAACATACCGAGTTTCCTCCGTGCCTTGGAAAGCACGTTAAGCCGTTGGTCCCGGCTGTCCTTTGAAGATCTTTGACAGTCGTTACGAGTAGTCAGAAGCTTGAGATCTGACACCAGTCTAGCCAAGGGGTACCGCTGTTACCCAGTTACTGGATTGTGGAGGTCAGATAGGCAGTCGATCCATGTAAAACACTGGTACTCAGCTGCATCCGGTTAGACTGGAAGCCGACCCCAATATAGTTGGGGAAAAGGCTAGGCAGATGATGGTATAAGCGACATCTTGCGCCAGACACGAGAACCAGCTTGTATAAACCTACCTATCTAAATTATAAATTCCTTATAAAAATAATTACATAAAGAAAACCATAGATATAATGCATCTATTGGTTTATAAACGCTCAAGGTCTATGGTTGCGAAGAATAACATTTATTTTTCATTTGCGAGTTCTTCGTTCGTATGCATAAGAAAATATCAATCCAATAAAAGGAGCTTTGATGACTCGTAGGCGGCAGGGAACCAGCCCTAAATGTAAATGTAATACGAAATGTAATAAAAAATGTGTGGGTCAGTAAGCGCTGTGAGTATTGGTTGAATTAGTCTATATTTTCATGCTTGTGAAACATGTGCTTATATGATGCTCATCATGCATTTTTCCCATTGGCAGGGCACCCATGTGCTGGTTTGGTCCCTGGGGTGGTCACGGCGTACGGTGTGTTCTGGTGCGGCGGTGATGGGGGGTACTCCCCCGAGGAGGGTCCGGTGACGGACAGCCTCGGCGGGTTCGCGGTGAGTGCTAACGCGTGCCCGTGTTCCCGCCATAAGCGCCACAGGAGGACACCGTGGAGTTTTAGTGGGTAAGAGTCCCACATAACTGCACTATCTTCCCGTGGTAGTGCAGTATGCATGAGCATTTCTCCATGCAAAAAAAAAAAGGGCACTTAAGGATAAATTAAATATATAACTAAAATAATGGTCCACTGATTGTAAGAGCGACAGCAACAGTTTCAGCAACAGGCGCCGAATACCCATGATATTTTGACCGGTAAGAAGCTGGATACCAACTGTACAGAAGGACGGTGCTGATTGAGATATCATACATCTGGTACTATGATTTAAGGGTATAATATAGCCTATCTGCAAGTAAGTTTTATATGTATCATATCAATACATCAAGAAGCTGTAGTGCTGCTGAGGTGTAAATTAAATTAGTTGACCAAATTAAAAGACTTTTACTTCTGTCGACCCTCATGCGAAATCATCTCTGCAATTGTCTCATCCTGATCACCTACCCCTGAGTTAGCAGGTGAGTAGGGTGAAAATACTACCTTACAACATGTTTCCAGGATTCTCTCTCTTTGCGTTGCTCAATCGCATTAACCGGTTGTTATTTATTTATTATTACAATTACTCTCTGCACTTACCTAACAGTGTCGCCCAAAAAGTACAGAGTCAACAATTACACTAATTAGACACCACAGGTACCTACATTTAAAAAATAATATATTAAACAAACTATATATCACTTAAGTTAAACATTAACATTCATAAATGATTAAAAATAAATTCAATTTCAAAATAAAGGTGTGTTACGTAATTACCGAAACAAGGAAAAAGCCTATGTCTCGCGTGGATCCACGTTTTTAGGTACTTAGTACTATTATTTATTCTGCGTCAAGGGGTTCATTGGGATCGGATCTACTTGGTTTATAGACAAAGTGGGTCATCGAATCATCTAAGTCTCAAGGTTGGAAAAAAATATGTGAAAAAGGTTCATGTGTATGTCGAGACTTTCATGATATTCATGATCATTGAAAGCCTGACAATCTTTTAAACTTATCTCGAAGACCATGAAGAATTTATAACTACAATAATATTGACTGTGAGAATTAGTTTAGATAAGAAATTTAACATTGTTTTTGTTTTCTCTCTGTCTTACATATAAGACAGAGAGAAAACAAAAACAATGTTAGTAAGACTGGAGTTTCAGTAGGTATAGTCAACTGGTATTGTAAAATATGAAGTATTTTTTTTCTCTTACCAACTTACCAAAAAGGAGGAGGTTCTATGTTCGACTTTATGTTTTTTTTTCTATGTTCACTGATATCTCCGTCAATAGAGGACCGATTATGTTTTTTTTTTTTTTTTTTAAGTTTATGTTCCGAAATTGGTCCCATTTTAAGTTGGTGAAGATCTGATGAAGAACTTCGGAGATATACAACAGAACTCTTCAATAAATAACAGTAAAAATTGGTACCTACCAAAGACACCGACTTTCAAAAATAAAGTGTTTTCACCTTATAGTTTTCTTATTTGGAAGTCGATAGTATTCTTTTAGTAAAAATAAGTTGAGTTATTAAATAACAAATTATTATTAAAACAAAAATTCTGACTGCTAATAATTCTCTTCTCTTCTTTAATCGGTCCCTCATTACTGAGGATCGTGCTCACTTTAAGCGGACAATCTGCCTCCATCGATTCCGGTCCAAAGTTGCCATCACCACCTGCTGGAATTTGCTTGAGTACGTAGCTTCTTTTACTTGGTCAGACCATCGTGTTGGCGACAGGCCTTGTGCTCTTTTCTCTTCAAAAATCAAAATCAAAATCAATATTTTTATTTCACATAGGCCTACATGGGCACTTATAAAACGTCGACAAAAGGTGCACGGTTCGGGTTGGTCGTTTCCTATGGAGAAGAACCGGCAAGAAACTCCATGGTTACTCTTTTAAAAATGGTTTGGTTTTACAATATTTCCATGTTACAGCATTAGTACTTAGACATGGGGGGACAACGTAGGCCCGACTTATAACAATAAGTCGTAAGAAACTAAAAAAATAAAATAAAAGGATTATATATTTTATAAAAAAAGTTAACAGATGTTAACTAGCAACTAGAAGGCCTACAATGTTCACACATTCACAAAACAATCGGTAAAAGAATCTATACATTGTAAATAAAAATAAGTATAACAAGACTAAATTTAACATGTGGCACAAATTTTGTTATCAGTGCTGTAACTATTCTTAGCAAAGGGCTATAAAGATGTTTGAAAACCATTGTAAAAAGTCTAATTAAAAGAAGGAAAGAAAAATGAGATTGAGAATAGTTAGAGACATCCACATATTTGTGCCGTTTACAAGTTACCAGGGAAGCTGCATGCGCAGAAGGAGCTAAGGCCAAATGTTTTTATCTTCAACGTAGTCCTTGATTTTATAATATGCTTTTTTAATAAGGATACGTTTGATGTAGTTTTTGAACCTTCCATCGGTCAGTTCTATAACTGACTTTGGCAACTTGTTATAAAAGCGTATACTGTTTATAAGAAAAGACTTGCTAGTTTTCGTTAATCTGAATTTGGGTATTACAATTTCGTGCTTACTGCGTGTATTTAAATTATGGAAGTCGCTTCTAGTTTTGAACAGCCCCCGATTTTTACGGACATACAAAATACATTCCAAAATATAAAGTGAAGGTAGAGTCAGTATATCGATCTCTTTAAATTTTTCTCTGAGGGACTCGCGAGGACCCATTTTATAGATTGCGCGGATTGCCCTCTTTTGTAGGATGAAAATTGAGTCAACGTCTGCTGCTGATCCCCACAGCAGAATGCCATAAGACATAATACTGTGGAAATAAGCATAGTATACTAACCTAGCTGTAGCTACATCGGTTAGCTGCCTTATTTTCCTTACTGCATATGCAGCCGAACTTAACCTACCCGAAAGAGTTCTAATGTGCGCGCCCCACTGCAATTTTGAATCGATAGTAATTCCTAAGAATACAGTTTCCGTTATAACTTCAAGATTTTTGCCGTCAAGATTTAAGTTTAGGTCATGTTGTGGTACATTTGGTAAAGAGAACTTTAGACATTTTGTTTTTTTCGCATTCAGTAAAAGATTGTTAGCTGCGAACCATTTTGAGAGAACAATTAGACTTTCGTTGACATTTAAAACTTCCGTATCTTGCCTATCTATTTTAAAAATTAGCGAAGTATCATCAGCAAATAGAATTATATCCGATAATTTGGCCATCATAAAAGGGAGATCATTAATGTAAACAAGAAAAAGGAAAGGGCCGAGAATTGAACCTTGGGGCACGCCCATCTTGACTAGAGACCCGGAGGACGTCGCCCCATTAACATTTACTTTTTGCTGTCTGTTTGATAAATAGGAAAGCACGAGATCAGCAGATTTTCCACGAATTCCGTAGTGGTGCAATTTACAGATCAGTGTGTTGTGGTCGACGCAGTCGAAAGCTTTTGAGAGATCACAGAAAATGCCAATGGCATCCTGGGACCTCTCCCAAGCCTCCAAGATGTGGCTGATGAGTTTTACTCCCGCGTCCGTTGTCGACCTACCTTTCGTGAAACCAAACTGTTGACTATGCAGGATCCCATTTGAATTGAAGTGAGACAACATCTGTTCCAGCATGATTTTTTCATAGATTTTACTCAATGCTGGAAGCACGGATATAGGTCTATAATTAGAAGGAACACTCTTACAGCCTGATTTGAAAATTGGTACTACTTTACTGTGTTTCATTAAGTCAGGAAAAGTGCCGCTGTCCAAACATTGATTGAATATGCCTGTTAGGACAGGAGCAATTGAGTCAATAATATCTCCAAGAACCCTAACGGATATCCCTAAGTCTTCAGTATTCTTCGGTATTGCCAACAATGACCAGTTTTTCTAGACTTCTATCTCCCCTTTGCATTAAGTGACCGAAATAGATCAAAATACGCTGTAGGCATACTGTAGAAAATATGGTCTTGATATCGAATTGGGAAAGGATAGACACATTTGTGCGTTTGGCTGTCCATGGTATTCGGAGCATCCGCCTCCAGCACCACATTTCGAATGCGTCTACCCTTTGTCTTTCCCATGCTCGGATTGTCCACGTCTCAGCTCCATAGAGGAAAATGGGGAAAATTAATGCTCTGACTAAACGGGCTTTGGTTTTATAACTTATGCCACGATTTTGTTCTGCAAGCGTGTCATAGCATCTCTAGCCATAGATATCCGTCGTTTGATTTCTGGGACGCAGCTGCCTTCAGTATTAATACTAGACCCCAGATAAATGAAACTATCCACAACTTCGATGCCTTGGATGTTGTAGGCGCCCGATAGCTTTGCCGCACGATCTATCGATCGCTAATAATTACAAAAAAAGAAAAGAAGAGAGCGGTGACTAACGAAGTTTTGTTAGGTTTTCTATATTTTTTGTTTGTCTCCGCCTGCAGCACCTCATAATATTGAATGTATAAATTATACCTAGTACTTGTTTTTCTCTTTTCAGTTAATTATTTTTTAGCAGTCGTGTTTATAGGGTTCCGAAGTAAACAAGGAACCCTTATAGTTCCGCAATGTCCGTGTCTGTCCGTCCGCAGCTTAAGCTCAGAGACTCTAAGTGCTAGAAAGCTATAATTTGGCATGGATATACATATTAATAATTCCGACAAACTAATACAATACAATTTTGAAAAAAAAAATTTTTTTCGGGTACCTCCTATGGACGTAAAGTGGGGATGATTTTTTTCTCGTCTATCCCATGGTGTGGGATATTGTTGGATAGGCCATATAAAAATATTACGGGTCTGTTAAAACCATTTTTCGATACAGAGATCAGTTTGCGTAAAATTAAGCTTTAAATTGCCAGTTTTTCTTAGAGTCAAGTGTCCCTCTTCCCCTGCCAGCGAAATGGTTGCTTTTGGCCATGTGGCCGTTATATACACTTAACGAAATTAAAAGGAACACTATCACAGCTAAGTAGGCTTTACAATTACAAGGTTGCGAGTAATAGTCGACCAAATTATAAAATGTACTTGGAACAGTAAAAAATTTGTACAAATACCATTGAAAAATTACTTAATAAACGCTGTTAGTTGTGTAAAACAGATAGTAAATATATGCTTATGAACCATGTAAAAATATACAAAAATAAAATCCTAAATTAATAATGTTTAAGCTCGAATAACGCATTGGAGTGGGCGGAGTCGTTGACCTTGGTCGTGGGAGTCTATTTTGTTATTGCAGAAGTATTTTTTATTTTATTCGACGTTTTGTGATCTAAAGTAAAACTAGATTCGATTGCCAAGCAAATTGCACTACCCAACCATAGATGGCGGTATTGTCAGTGGTCGCAATTATAAACTTAATTGCGTTTGCAGTAAGGTTGACATTCGTGTCATAGGTCGATATTTATTAATACTCAACCCAGGTCCCATCAGTGCAGTATAACACATTGCATTTTTAATTACATTATCGATATATACCCAATTTCTTGTGAAACTTCACTTGTGAAGTTGGATTTTATAACTCCTTCTTCAGTTACTCACTCAATTAGACACTCACTTGGTCGGTTTTTATTTATTATTTTTTTATAATATTTTTTTTATTTCAGACTATTTAGTTTTATTAATGAACGAGTTCACCAAATAAGTTATGTGGTAAAAGATTATTTATTTTGCTATCAAGTTACAATAATCTTGAATTTGTGACAATATAGTAACATAAATATATAGATATATATTTGTAATGGTATATTTGGTAGCTTTCATTTGATACCCATATTGTGAAAAAAAAAACACCCCCGTTTAATTCGGGGATTAACAATTTTTTTCCAGTGGCAGTGGATTGACATAGGCTATTATAAAAAAAATATAGCCATGTGATATGTCACTCCCTGAAATTGAGACGAATCCAACGACAACTCTTAAGTCATAACCCGTCCAGCCGTTTGGGCTGTAGTGTGCTATAGAAATGGACATACATACATACATTTACGCTCGAAATATATTACCTTCCCGCAGTCGGGTAAAAATTAAAAACAAACAAGTTCTGCATTAAGGTTTGTATTTGCTTATGTCAAGTACAAAACAAATTTGTCCTCTTCCAAGTTTGTAGCTTGCCTAAGTACCTAAATATGAAGTAATTACAAGTAATTAATAACCTATCCTATGCTATAGGTACCTAACTATGCATACCTATACTGTTTCAATATCGACCAGACAAAAAAAAAAAATGACAGATAAACTATGATATTTATTCTGATACCTTTTGCAATTGTATTATACCTGGTAAAATTTTTGTGTTAACAAGTGTTTTGGAAACAGTGAAATAAACAAAAGGAATATGAATATATGTGTTTAGTATGTAGAAACAGTTTTACAAATATTCTCACTATTATTTATAATGAACAACTGAATGAAAAGAAGCATCTAAAATATAATGTAACACTAACACACAACACTGACTCACTGAACACTTCATCTGATAATGATTTGAAAATTCAATACCTGGCTAAACTTAACAACAACAATATTTTCCTAACTCTGAAAGCCACAAGAGCGTGAAAGGAAGATATAAATGATTCTGTCCAACATATTATAGTGCAATATTTCATTTGAAACAGTTTGTTAGCGGTCGCATGGTTGGGCCCATCTCGTTAAACTAAACTTACTCTGTTCTATTAAGTATGGTGATAGCAATAGGAATGGAAAATAAAAGTACAATGTGGATCCATTCCTTATTCAAGGACAAGTGTAACTACCAGTCTCTAAATATGACAAAACAACTGGCGTTATATAATTAGGTATATCTTTACCATAAATAAAATCTAGGTGACCAAAAGTTTTGTCAGAAAGAACACAAAGTGAAGGGTTTGATAGATAAGATACAAGTGTTTGTATGTCTGTAACATTAGCAACATAGTCGTTATCACTCCCTAGAAACACCCAAGGCATCGAGACACCAGACAAATCGTATAGCGGAGGACTTGTCTGTCCATATGTGATAAGGTTTTTGAAAATCCCAAAGTCGTATTCAGAGAAACCGTTGTTCTGCATTTGCCCCCACCTGATGAAGTTTTTGAGAGAAGTTCCAGAAGGAGTATGACCAACCACTACCGGCAAAACGTCCTTGGTAATCTGAAACTCATTGTAACCTAAAACTGCGAATATGAGTACAGAGCAAAACGGATATGCTAGGTCAGTGGATCCGCATAAAAGTTCTCCAGAATTTTGCAGTAGTCCATTTCGTTTTAGTATTTCTTTATTAAGAAACGAGCCAGTCAGTGTCAATCCAGGGGCAATCAAACTTTGGATCTTTATCACGATAAACCTGGCATGCTCCAACCACGCTGTCGGTGATAAGCCGAAGCCAACCTTAATCTTAGCGTTGTATTCAGGCTTCTTTGAGCAGAGAATTAATAACATACTAACTCCTTGTGAATGTGCGACATATGATAGTTGCGTTTCATTTGTCTGAAGTAAGACATAATCTATGGCTGCTGGAAGATCATAAATAGCCATTTCATCAACAGAAAAGTCCCAGAATGCTGAATCTTCGTCGGGATTCAATGTGGTGTGGTTTCTGCTGTAGAAGTTTCCTCTGGCGTTGGGTACCCAGATGTCGTAACAGTTGTCAGAGTAGACGTAGCAGTGAGCCTTCCCAGGTCCCGGTATGAGGCAGTCGTCACCACTGAGGTAGAGACCGTGCATGAACATTATGACACCTTTGGAGGCTGTGCAGGACTCCTTGACGGGTATTCGGAAAAGGCCCAAGATGTATCCATCTTCTGTGGTCACGAAATGTTGTTCAGCTGTGTAGCCATCATATGCAGCAAGTTCCACAAATGTTAAATCTTGTCTTGGTGATATTCCGATTAAAGAAGTCTCATTAGTCTTGCCGAAAACTAGGTGTATTAAGCAAAACTGGATCAGGGCGTAGAGAAAATTCATTTCTGACGTCCCGTGCCTGCAAGAATACAAATCTTAGATTGAACCTGTGTTCAAAATAACAATTTGCTACGGGATAAGCATTACTGTGCATCATATTAATTACCAGTATAGTAGTCTGTTTATGTCTCTAATATCATTATAGACATAAATTGAACAGCGGCCGTTAAAATGAATGAAACATTTTTGTCTTTATGTAATTAACTAGTTATTATGCATATCTTAATAAATCGCTTATATTTTGTCTTGATAAGAGGGCCTGGACAAAGTATTCTATAAGCGATAACAATTGTCAAAAATCCAAAATAAAGGCAGTTGTTGGATTTTTCTCCTTTGATCAAAACAACTATCTGAAGGCCATCGTCCAAGATATGGACGACACGGTTTGCGCATTGGTTGAGCGATCGGCTGCTGTGCTATGTACAAATTTTCAACTAATCGGAGAAGTCGATTAAGGACTAGCATTTATTATAATTAATAAAAATGGACCTGTTGTCGGCTAGGCAAAATACTCCAGAAAAAATGGGAACAGAATTAGAATGAAGAATAAATGAATTAGTTAAACTCAATGTCAGTCAGTTTAACTGGAACTCATAGAAAGATCCGGTATAAGAAATAAATACCCTCATATCTTATTTAATGATGGTAAGGAATATATGCTAAATAATATGTACATTGATACATCGCAAATAGGTTGCCTAGCTAAATTACGTACCGGTGGTGATAAATAAAGTTTTAAATCTAAAATATATGCAACCATGGATTCAATCTACTTTTTGATAAGGCAACCTCATACGGTTGTATTGGAAATAAAATATCATTTAATTAGATATGCAATTCGATTAAATAACTGTTGATCGTACCTGGCATCGCGTCGTCGTATCGTCGACCTGGCAACTCCATAGACAAATTGCCCAATACAAGTCGAGAGACCTTCCTCGAGAACATCAAGTTGAGCCATAAATCGGGAAAGAACCTTCCTACCTGCAACTACATCGTTGAACTATCCGCTAACATAAGTGCTTATAAACCAAAGCCGAATTTTTATTAACTGGACTTTATGCCCTTTGCGAGACTTTACCATAGTCACGAGGTGCTTCAATTGCCGGCAGTTTGGCCACGCAGCCAAGTTTTTCCGTGAAAGCAGTTCTACGTGCGGCCACTGTGGAGAAACTGGACACTCCTTGAAGGAATGCAGCAGCAAATCTTCTTCCCCTCAATGTGCGACGTGCAAGCGGTTTAAGAGGAAATGTAACCATCTAACCGGTGATTTAAGTTGTCCGGCTTGTAAATCAATAGACTATGAACCTAAGAGCGTCACATAATATTCTTTTATCATGCTCAAGGTCACACGCGTTGAAGGTCTGCTGCTGACACCACAGTGGCCTACTTACCGTAAAAAATATGTGTTTTAATTTTACAACATTGACTGTTACAATTCTGCTTATGCAACTAATTTATTTGTGTGCACGTTTAACAATATAGATAAATAACACATTTAACTATATAAATAATTATGACCTAGTAATTTAGTTTACGTTTATAGTGTTAAAGTAAATTAAGTATTTTTTTTCGCAAAATCATTTAGTCTTGCTACTACTCGTGTTGTAATAATTTCTTGGGTTAAATATTGTTTAAATTCTGTTGTCATCATAAGCATATTTTTAGAGCTCCTTACTGCCTGTGATACAGGATTACCTAGTACAGGCATCTTACATTATTATACCTACATTAGTTATCTAAGATTCATACAGTGTTTTTACCTCTTTATTATCTGAATAAAGATTATTATTATTATAGTTAGCCAGATAACCAATGGTGGAAGTTGATCGAAAACAAAAAAATATTATTTAACATCATCGGTACGCGATTTAGCTTGGCCAACTTATTTGCGATGTATCAAGTTTTATTATTATAACTAGCATATATACCTTAAATAACATATGAGGGTATATTTCTTATAGCGGATCTTAACCTTTTTATTGGCATTATCACTGATACAAGTAAAATAAAAAGATACTTACGTTTTCTGTTACTTCAGTATGATAAGGACCGGTTGACTCCTCAGATGATGAACATGAGCTAATTTTTTGCAAGATATACGCCTTATATACAAGTGGTAGCTACCCGAAATAGTGCTTATTTTAAAAGTCATTATTCAGGCGTTTAACATAATTAAGAAAGGGCGTCTACACACGAGTCTTTTACCTTACCTATAATTCTATTATAAATTATCACTCATGCTGCAAGAAATCCACTGCTCAATTGATAAATGATAAATCTGTTTCCATTAACGTCAACGGTCTGAATCCTATTTTTGTTTCGAATGCTGTGGCATTGAAATATTGAGCCATAATCTAATTATAGTGTGCATTTATAGAATTCCAGATTCCGATGTGACCATATTTTTTAAAAATCTTGAGTTATTGTTACTCAATATAACCCGCAAAGTTAAGAAAAATATTATTATGTGCGGTGATTGGAATATAGACATATTAAAAGACAATAAATATTCAAAAGAACTAATATCCGTACTGAGCAATTTTAATATTTCACCACATGTTAGAATGCCTACTCGAAAAAATACTAGCATAGACCAAATAGCCAGTAATGTTCCCGTACTGGATTTGAAATGCAGTACACATAATTTAGCTCTCTCCGATCATGATACCGGTCAATCGTTAGCTTTTTACCTCCAAGAGACGAATAATAAATCAAAACCTATAAAGTTCTGGTATGATAAGAAGAGGGATTATAACAAGGACAACAAAACAAAATTTGTAAATTGCTTAGCAGCCTTAAGTTTTACTGAAATTTACAAAGTAGCAAACTGCAATGAGGCTTTCAATACATTCCACGACCTATTCACGCTCTTCTATAAATTGTGTTTTCCCGAAATCCTCGTTAAAAGGAGCATAAAACCCATAAAAAACAAATGGCTTAGTACGGGTTTAAAAATATCATGCATTAAAAAGAGAGCTTTATATTACGAATATCAACATGATGCTATAAGTAAAGGTTATCACAAGAAAAAATACCAAAATTACACAAAGATCTTAAAAAAATGCATATCAAAATCACAACAGATAAACAACAACATTTTTTTAAATAATTCAAAAAATAAATGTAAAGCCACATGGACAATCATAAAAAATAGTTTGAACAAACCTAATAATAGCAACTGTATAAATGAATTAATAATCCTTGATAAAAAAATTAACAATCCTAATGACATATGTAACCAATTTAACAATTATTTCATTGATCTGACACAAAAAACTAACAATAATAATCATGACATAAACAACATTAATATTGACAATAATGTAAATACTTTATTTCTCACTCCAGTGAATGAAATTGACGTTATTAAAATAATTAATTCATTAAATAATACAAATTCTACCGGATATGATGAAGTAACCACTAAAATTATTAAATTAAGTGCGAATATTATAGCATCCCCACTTAGCTACCTAATAAATCTCTCTTTTGAAGAAGGTGTTTTCCCATCTAGACTAAAAGAGTCTATAGTTAAACCACTGTACAAAAAGGGCAACTGTACTGATATGGGCAATTATAGGCCCATTACACTGATCCCAATCTTTGCAAAAATTTTTGAAAAAGCAATGCATGAGAAAATAAATAGTTTTGTAACCAAATACAATTTAATTGTGGAGAGTCAGTTTGGTTTTAGGAAAAACAGTTCAACTACTCTAGCCTGTTTTTCTTTAGTGAAACTAATTACCGAAGCTCTTAATAAAAAAATGTCTGCTTTATCGGTATTCTTAGATATGAGCAAAGCATTTGATTTTGTATCACACGAACGACTACTCTACAAGCTTGAGAAATATGGAATAAGAGGCAAAGCGCATGATTGGCTTGAAAGCTATTTATCTAACCGCCAACAGAGAACTGTTATCTCTAGAATAGAAAATGATACAAGGACGGCATATTACTCAGAACTAAGAACTAATGGTTCTGGCGTCCCGCAGGGAACTGTACTGGGTCCGCCACTATTTATATTATATATTAATGACCTCTATAAATGTTTAAAATATGAATGTATACAATTTGCTGACGATACTACATTGACGATAAAATGTTTCAACAAAACTGACATAGAAATAGATACTAACAATGAATTAATTAATGTAATAAAATGGCTGGGGTACAATAATCTTCAAGTTAATATTGAGAAAACCAAACTAGTTCAATTTCAGACATGTTACTTGTCAGTAATACCAACAGCAATTAGACATAATAATGCTATTCTGCAACCAGAACCATCAGCTTTATTTTTAGGTATAGTAATCGACAACAAATTGAACTGGAAGGAGCATGTAGAAAGAGTATGTAGTAAGCTTGTAAGTTTGTATATGCTCTTCGGAAGTTAAGACTAGTGTCGAGTAGAAACACAGTTCTAAATGCTTATCATGGGTATGTTTCATCGGTATTGCGTTACGGTCTAGTCATATGGGGCAATTCAGTGGATGTCGAAAGAGCATTCATAGTGCAAAAGAAATGTATCAGAGCCATGAGTGGAGCAGAGTATTTGGACCATTGCAGGCCATTATTTAAGAACTTAAAAATTCTCCCACTCCCATGTCTGTATATTTTTGAAGTATGTCTGTTTGTAAAAAAAATCCCTCATTTATTTCCATTAAATGAACAAGTCTCCGAAAGACTGAACAAAAAAAATGCCGGGAAATTACTAGTGCCTCCTCAGAGATTGCAGTTATACGGTAGAAATGCCAGTTGCATGACAATTAAAATTTATAATAAATTACCACCTGCCCTGAGAATGCTACCAATTAATAAGTTTAAATGTAAAATGTTTGCTTGGCTCTTGGACATGTGTTTTTATTCCGTAAATGAATTTTTAAATCATAAATTTTGATATTGTAATCGTTCATCATCAATCATCATTAGTATAGTATTAGTACGTACTTTGACATTATTGGGGATTCTATAACATTGAATTTTTTTTTTTTTTTTTTTGTTTATGTTTTAGACGTTATGTTTTATATTTTGACATGATGATTTATTTTCTGACATTTTGATTAATTTTTTGATATCATGATTTATTTTCTGACGTTTTGATATTTTAATTTTTTTTTTGTTTTTGCACTATATTTGTTTTTTTTTTTGACATTATATTTTAATTTTTGATATTATGATTTATATTTTTGACATTATACAAAATTTGATTAATTTATATAATATTCTTATAATGATACTAGTTGATTTGCATGTACCTAGTTTATTGTTAGATATTTCTACACCAGCAATGGTAGTATGTGTGAAACAATGTTAAATGTAAGATCTCAATGTACCATATACTGAGAAATAAATATTTACTTACTTACTATTACTCAAATATGAAGTAAGAAGATCCAGAGCGCTATTCCGGATCCCGTAATGGCAGAGTTTCCTGATTAGCGTTTCATGAAAAACACAATCAAATGCTTTGGACATATCACAAAAGATTCCCAAGGCATCGCACTTATCTTCCCATGCATTATAAATATGTCCTAAAAGCTCAACACCGGTATCATTCTCAACATCAGTAGTTGAACGACCCCTTTGTAAAACCAAACTGTTTGCTATGTAATAATTTATGTTTATTAAAAAATCTTTGCAATTGCTCTAAAATTAATTTCTCAAATATTTTGCTAAACGTAGGTAGTACTGAAATAGGTCTATAATTTGTAGGGTCTGATGTACTACCTGATTTAAACAAAGGTATTATTTTACTATTTTTCATAAGGTCAGGAAACTCCCCACAGTCGATACAATTATTATAGATAATAGCTAAACTAGGTGCGACAATGTCAATAATAGACTTAGCAACTTCTACAGAATGACCCCACAGATCTGCAGTCTTTTGAACATTTAAAGTGTGAAAGGTTTTAATTATGTCTTTACAAGTAATATGTTCAAAAAGAAATTCCGAATCGCAAACATTAACATTTTTTTTTAGCAAAGACTCAGCAACAGAAGGTGATGAGTTTAAGGATTTAGTAGTTGAAATAGGAATATCTGAAAAGAAATTTTCAAAGGCCACTGCGACTTGTGAGTCTGATTTTATGATGTTGCCATTAATAGACAGGCCGTAGTCAATATTTCGGTTACCAGATCTTCCCGTTTCACTATTAATAATATTCCAAGTCGTTTTAATAACATTATTACTGTTTTTAATCTTCGAGCTCAAATAACGCGACTTGGCCAAACAACAAACTTTTTTAAATAATTTTGAATAATTTCTAACATATAAATTAAATTCAGCAGTGTTTACATAAGTCCTTTCACTGTCCAGCTCATAAAGCCGTGTTCTACTTTTATGAATACCAATGGTAGCCCAATCACTGAATGTTGCGTTACTATTAACGGAGATAGTCTTTGGAACAAAGGTCGAATTAAGTTGTTTACAACTCAATACTTGGCATTGCTCAATAGAAGCAAGTTGTTTAGCCAAATTCTTGGCTGTAATTGAAAAATAATATGATAGCGACACAGCTATCTGTCTTTTATAATACTTTGAAAGAAAGTACCTATCCATGAAAAAAATATTTTTTGTCAAATAAAAGTGTAAATAATTGTTAGTGTCAATTAAATGGAATAAATTACTACTATATGTTAAATTATGTAATGTCCTATTCAATTCATATCTAAGATTGTTTTCTTCCTGTGGCAAGCTTTGGCTGTATGGGAATGTGAACATCACAATTTTTTTTTAAACTAAGGTTGCACAAAGTTCTATAATGTTGGAGTAATTCTCCTTTGTTCACATTACCCCTATTACCAATAAATATTAATAATGTAGTATCCTGGTTAAAATTGCATTTTATAACTTTTTTCATTATGTCAAATAAAGAACAACCAGGCATACATTAGTTCATTATTGAGCGTCCTGGATATCTATTTGTCAACAAGTGGCCTAAATCCTTTCCAATTTCATCACAAAATAATACTATTTCTGTATTTACATTCTTTTTAGGCAAACAGTTAGTAATTTCTAATGGCAAACTTGCACTAGACTGCGGTATGGTGGCATCACATATTGTCAATGAATGGTCCGGTGTGGGTTCAACAGATGGTGGTTGACAATGATCACATTTGTTAATTTGTGAGCTTACCAGCTCATTCATTGCCAATACATATTCCCTCATTTGGTTTTCAGAGGCTATATATTTGATGGTCATAGAAGTAAGTTTCTCCTGTAGATGGTCAAGTACCGCAAGTCTTCTGTGTCAGTTTGGTATTTTCTAAGTTAAATGAATACATATCTAATTGTTTAAGTAGATGCAACCTTTCTCTATTAAGTTTTACATTTTTGATGAAAAACCTTTGTTTTTTGATCATTTTCTTAGTTTTAACTATGTATTTGTTAATTTGTACTTTTGTATGTACTTTTTTATTTTATTTTTACTAGTAACTAACCTCAATGATTTAATTGATTTTGAATCATCATGACCTGTTAAATCTATTGTGTAAGAGGGGTTTATTGCAGTAACCATTGATGGGGCAACAGGCACCAATTCATTGAATAGACTTTGATTCAAAGAGGCAGTGATGTTATGATTTGTTGTTTCAAGATGTTCAATCTGACTTTGAGCCTCATGTAGCTGCTGTTGTAGTGAATAATTGTGACTAAGAGCTTGTTCATACTCATTGCTACACTGGCTGAACCCGTCCACAACAACTTGGAGCCTGTCCCGGGCTGCTATGGCATCAGTGTGTTGAATATATAACTGAGCCATTTCTGTTTTCAGTTTACTGTTCCTGTCAAGGACACTAAGGAACTCTATTTCGTTTTCATCTTTTTCCCTTATCAGTTGGTCACAGAACTCCTGAGACGCCTTCAATTCGCTCAAAGCCTGACTGAGATTGGTCTCTTCTAGGCGAGCCCGCGCGCTGCGAGTCATAATCATGACTAAAGAGAAGAAAGATGATGTTGGAAAAGAGTAGTGGAATGAGTAACAGATGATTAGTTGAACGGAAAAATGAAATTTAGATCGTCAATAAAGAAGTTCTATCACCAAACTAATTCATAATTCATTTATTCATTTGTTAACATAGATACAAAAAAAAATAGTTGTTATAAAAATGACAAGCGCGCTATGCTATGCCAGAAGGCTTACAAATATTCATAATAACACTGATATAATAATTACATGAATAGATTTCAATAGATTGTAGAAAAATAATATTAAGCAAAAAGCACAAAAACATATATTACAAAATGTCAAAAGGAAAAATATAAAATAATGTCCATAAAAATATCAATTACGAAAAATAATAATAAGCAAAAAAACACAAAAAAATATATATATATATAGTACAAAAAGTCAAAAGGAAAAATATAAAAAATGTCAATAAAAAATAAAAAATAAATATCACTACCTAAAAAATTTAAATAATACAAAAATGTCTCGTTCAATGTTAAAAAAAGAAAGAATTAGCCTATTAATAATAACATACCATGTCAATGATTACAAACTATAGGGAACAACACATTGTGTTCACGACCCCCAGCATTGGGGAATCGACACAAGGTGGGAGGATGTAGGTCTTCCCAAGCGTTGCCACATCGACGTTTCCTGTCTCCTCCGCGGCTCGCACGGGATGATCTTCCAATGCTGCGTCTTTCGGTACGCGGTCGCAAGACTAGAATCTTGTAACCCCAGTGAAAGCCATAAAATTAGTAACTCCTTACTTCTTCCAATCTTCCATCATACACAGTAGAAAAAAATTGTTCAAGAAAGAATTGATGCTGGAGTACCTACGACAAGCTACGACGTACCATCGTAGTTCCTAAAGAAGCTCCAAGGATAACAGGTTCACAGTCCCATGACGCACATATGGCATTAGTGATTGTTTTAACTATTGTTATATGTGGACAGTGAACCTGGGGGGTGACCATAAGCTCTTAGAGTAAGGTTATTTTGAGATAGAGTAAGTGACAGATGTATACACGTCATATACATCTGTCCCTTACACACACTCAAAATAACCTTACTCTAGGAGCTTATGGTCACCCCCCTGTTCAGTTTGTAGCTAGCCTAAGTAACAATAAATAATGATTAATTAATATTCTTTATGAACCGGCTGTTCCAATATCAACTTAGTTTAATTTGAACAAATGGCACTTCAGATGAGACATTTTCCTGTTAATTTATGACAAAATTCAAAAAACAATTTTATTGCCATCATTAGTTATCTTTGTATTTAAGACTGATGTTAATACAGTTAAAATCTTGTATTGTAAGTAGTCTAAAATATACTATTTATTCAGGGAAAGTACATATTAAGAAGGATGATGATTCTCCTACTATTGTTATAAATTGTGTGTCACAGGTACATAATCTTTTACAGCTTAAATGACTAATCTTCATCTTACAAGCAACCTATTATTATGACTTGATTTTCTTATTATGTTTCACATATTTGTTAAACTTTCATCAGTATATTAAACTCGTTAAATTAACTAGAATTAAGTTAAATAATAAGATATATTTTGCTTACCAATCGCGCCATACCACATATTCTACATCACTCAAACCTACATTCAACTCGCGTACCAAATTCACAAACTTTCTAACCACATATACCTCTATACACATACATACACCCACCCTCACCCGCACACGAAATAATAATACGAATATAATTAAATTACAATATCCTGCATTTATTAAACTTATCTAAATTAATAATACTCTACTCACTTTAAATGACATAGATAATTCCGAAGTAGCTAAAGTGTTTGACTGTGAAATTGCTGACTTTATTAAGCACATAGCGTCTAACTTTTCCGACTTTACCATTGTTTTGAAGAATATTAGATCTGTCTACTGCAATTTTGATGATCTTTAATTAAACTTACTCAATCTTAAAACAGATATCAATCTGGTAATTCTAACCGAATGTAGGTTGAATTTGAACAAGCCAATACCTCAAATAAAAAACTATAAATCGTACCAAACTACAAACCATCTGAATAAGGCTGACGGAGTGGCTGACGCCTATATTAAAAGTTCACATAAAAACAAAACAAGAGAAGTAAAGTTAGCTCACGCGTCTTGCTTAGAGATTCATATTACGCCTGACCTTATAGTTATTGCGATTTATCGGTCCCCCTCAACTGCGAACGCATACCAATTTATTCACTCCTTGAACAATCACCTAACTACGATTGCATCAAGTAAAACCATAATAATCACTGGAGACATAAATATTAATCTGATACACAATCAAAATGAGCAGTCACACGAACGTACAAACAGACTTAACTATCTTAATATGTTGGCAATGCATGGTCTACTCCCTGGTCACTCGCTCCCCACGAGAGACAAAACCTGCCTTGACCATTTCATAATAAAACTGAAACCTAGCAGCCAAACTACAACTATCGCAATTATTCACACGACTATTACTGATCATTTCATGACTTTCTTAAAAATCTCAAACCATACTAACTTAATAAGAAGCTCAAAAACAGTTTTTAATTTGAAAAAGGGGCTTGAGCTCCTCAAAGGCAGTCACCTATCGGACCTATTAAAACTAGATAACCCTAACACGCTTACTAATAACCTAATCGAAATATTACAAAATTGTGTCACACTCAGTACAATTACTCTGAATATACCTTTAAAAAATAGAATCCTAAAACTGTGGATGACAATTGGCTTATTGCGCTGTATCTTTAATAGAAATCGTATGCAAAAGAGACTTGGGCTTGACCCATACAACGAGGTTCTGAAAATCACTTAAAAAAGGTATCGTAATTACTGTTATGCCATTATTAGAAAACAAAAACGTAAGCATGATAGAGATCAACTTTCTAAAGCGTACAGGAATCCTAAAAAAACATGGGATATCATAAACAACATCTCGCAACGCAAACCTAAAAAAAACAAATAATTCGGAACTGCTAGAGCTCACAAAACTCTGTTGACAAGGTTAATGATTACTTCCGTAGCATAGGCAACATTCTTGCTGAAAACATCACAACTTCTCAGTCCTCAGCAGGGAGAAATATCAATCCTGACTCATTCTCGACAGACAATCCTTTGGCGTCATCTCTTGTTCTTCTCGACACAGACCCCAACGAAGTTCGAGCCACTTTAATGAGCTTGAAATCGGATAGCGCTCCTGGTTGGGATAAAATACAAGTCAAATTTCTAAAATCTGCACACGAACAAATTGTACCAATCATAACCCACTTAATTAACCTATGCTTCGAGCAGGGAATTTTCCCGGATGCTTTGAAAGTGGTCCTCATAACGCCTGTGTACAAGTCTGGGGACAAAACTGACCCGTCTAACTATAGGCCAATTTCATTCCTAACGTCCATCTCAAAAACCATTGAGAGACTTATAAATTCATTTCTAATTAAATTCCTCTCTAAATATAAAATACTGTCGCCTTCTCAGTTTGGGTTTAGACAAGGAAAGTCTACTGAGGATGCAGTTCTGTCACTAACCTCTGCTCTAGTCGACGGAGTGGATGGTGGAGCCAAGTGTCTAGCTGTTTTTCTGGAACTCAAAAAGGCCTTTGACACAGTGTCTGTCTCCTTACTTTTACATAGGCTAGAACGCATCGGTATAAGGGAACCCGCTCTTGAACTTTTTAAATCTTATCTCAAAAATCACAAACAAACGGTTAAAATTGCGAAATGCACTAGTTCCGAGTCAGCCGTAACTTTTGGAGTCGGCCAGGGCAGTGTCCTCGGGCCGACATTCAGAGCTCATATTTTCATACGCTGACGATACTGCCATTGTTTTCACAGCTAAGACTTGGACTGATGCTAGAAGGTTGGCCGAGGATGGCCTTGCGAAGATAGCAGCTTGGCTAAATCATAGTCTCCTCACTCTGAATGCCTCCAAATCCAACTACATCTGCTTTACAAAGTATATTAGCACGCAACCGTCTCAAGATTTCCTAATAAAAATCCACAACTGTCCTATCCCCCTAACCCCCGACTGCTCTTGTCTAAATATTGACGGGCTACAACATACTAAATATCTGGGTGTTATGATTGACCAGCGCCTGTCCTGGCACATGCATACCGAACTTATTATGAAAAGGGTTAGGAAGCTGGTATGGTATTTTAAAACACTGCGACATGCGGCTTCAAAGCAACTTCTGAAGCAAGTATATATATCACTAGTCCAATCGATCCTCATGTACTGTCTATTTTGCTGGAGAGGCACAACAAAAATGAAGTTTTTAGAACTTGAGAGGGCGCAGAGAACTTTACTCAAGGTCATGTTCTTTAAACCCTATAGATACCCAACCCAAAGCCTCTACCAGTATTCTGATCTCATGTCTGTAAAAAAGCATAATTTGCTCCAACTTATACTAAGGAAACACACATCACTCCCGTATGATCCCTCTAAGCCTAAAAGCAGAAGGAGCTATTTAGTCGCTCCACCTGTCAAAGTTAGATCTGTTTTCGCTAAAAGACAATACTCAAGGCAATCTTCTTACCTATACAACTTGCTGAATAAAGAATTACGTATTTATTCCATGAAGCACCGAGAATGTAAAAAGTTGTTACCGATTGGCTTAAAGCTAAAACCTACAACGATGTAGAATCTATTGTATCTACTTTGCAATGACCAAATTAGTTACATTTAGGTTGTTGTGAGCATAGTTAGTGAAAGAAGTCTTCATTGGCTTTTTTTTGATCCCAAGACATTGTCGCAGGGCTAATCCGGCAATCCAACAACGTATACATTTGGACTTATGCTTACACCTAGCTATACTGCCATGACATTTCGGTTTCACCCGCATAACCAGGTCTCGATCCCATGGGAGTGTCGGGTCGGAAGGATCTTGTGTCCTAACCCAGGATATGATCTACCAAAGTCCCACATCTCATTTGGATTTGTTCAGCCGTCTCGGCGTGAAACTAATAAAAAACAAATAAATAAACCGACACACTTTCGTATTTATAAGGACAGGTGAACAAAACTTTGCATATTATAACTCGCACACCACACAACCTCACTATTCACACTCACACCCATACTCACACACTCACTCGTGGCACACATACCACACGTTCATACGCGATCTGGCCTTTTTTTTAAAGCCTGCAATACATGTTGGCCGAGCTTAGACCAACGCGAGCCTAAACAAATAGACACAAGGCAAGCGCTACTGTCTAGACGTTCGGCAAGTTTGAAGAAAGCCAATGCGAATGGCCAACATAGACGAGTTTTGAGGAGACGCCCACATGTTGGGCGCTGTCAGTTTTTATTGTGCATTGAAGCAATATGGACGACGACGTCGAAATTATACCAGCCGCTGCTATTTATTTAATGAGCGCTTACAATTATTGTGGCAGTATATAGCGCACTAAAGTTGCTTGATCATGATTTTTTCTTGTTTAAGTCTTTTTAGTTTGCTTTTTAAGCAGTCGGGTTTTTGATTTTTGAATAGTTTTTTTTTGTTTAACACTTTTTAGTTTTTTTTTTTTTTGAATTAGACACATTTAAACATATAGGTGTTTAAAACCCTTTATTTTGATACCCCACACGATGGGATTGGAAGAAAAAAAATAATTGGGCCCCCACATTATGGCGCACAAAAACCGCCATTTTTCATTTTACCAATTTTAATGTAGCCAGTGACACTCGCAAGATTAAGACGAATCGATTGACGTATGAATCATCGAAATCGGCCAACGCGTTTGGTCTCTGGAACGCCACATAGGAGCAAACATACATACATACTTACATACATAGACTGATAAACATTACCCTCCTTCGGCAGTCGGGTAAAAAAAAGGTGGCATATTTTTAGGATACCAAATAACTGGTTCATCCCGGTAAAACTCCAAAAACTTAAATACATAGTCATTCGTAGAAAGCGACATTTTGTACGTGTGCCTACGATGGACGTCAACCGCATAATAGCGCGCGGACAAACATGTGAACACTATTGGCCGAGCGCGCGCGAGCGCTTTTGATTTGTGCAGAAAAACCGACACCGCTCCGAAGTGAAGCAAGTGATCGCGAGCGACTGCAAGTTCTGACAAGCTACGTCAAATGAGGTCTATACACGTTGGCGCTTGTCTATACTCAACCAACTAGGCAAGTGACACCGAGCGATAGCAAGACAAGGCAAATATACCGTCTACATGACAAGTATATAATCAAAGATGTTGGTATTGGTCTTCCCTCGACAACGCTCGGCCAACATGTATTGCAGGCTCGTTCATTCATTTGCAGAGCTCTTTGTATAATTTTAAGTTACCCTTTTATTTTTAGTCTTGCATGTTTACATTGTCTACATTTCAATTGCATAAAGTAATGATAAGTGGAAGTGCGGAGTCTCCTAATACAAGCAATTCCTTGCTTAAAAGGTGATCTCCAATAATATGTATCGAAATGCCCTTTGTAATTGAAATAAACTTTTTTTTTATTCATATTATTTATTGAAATAGAAAAACCGAAGTCAATTACAGTACGTATTACAACACTTATCTTTACAAACATAAAAAAATCAAAATAGTAAAATAAAGAGCACGATTAAATTGAACCCAAAAGCAGACATTATCTTCTCAGAACTTTTTCACACGCATTCATCTCACAAAATTTCATACACTCAGACAGTATCGTATAAATTCGTACATTGCCTGTCAACTCATTACATACCTAAAGGGTAGTTGTAAAAAACCTGTGGTGTTAAGACAACACGTTGATTCCTTTGTCAGGTCCCCTATCAAGTCAAGATACATATTTATTTTTTATGTACTTCATTGTACACCACTTAAATAATTACGGGACAAAACATTTATAAAGATTAGTGTACAATGGGCGGTCTTATCGCACAGGGCAATCTCTTACAGACAACCTTTGGATGGAATGAGAGAAGATAGACGTAGGGCTGTCAGTGCACAAAACTATCTTAATTAATATTACTTAGATATTACATAAAATACATACATACAAATAAACCTAACATAATACTTTTTGAAGCCATGAAGTACACTACTGTATACAAAATTATCATTATCATCCCGGTACCTTATAGACTCTTGGCGATATTTATTTTACTGGAAAACGATACGTCTAATAAATAATAGTTTAAAAGAACTAAAAACACGCTTCAATAGAAAACCAAACTAAAAAGTAGAAAATAATTTAAATTAAGTACAGAGTGATTAACAAACAAATAAAAATATTGTAAAAAAGCATGGGGTGCTTGATGTGAATTGTTATAGTACATTACTGCAGCGCCCAGCAATAGAGGCATTGATGGAAAAACGTGTAAATGTGGGCCGAGGCGGAGCCGAGGCACACATACGTAAGTCCATCAATGCCTAGTTGTGGCCAAGGCTTGTATAGTGCTTTTCTCAAATAATGCGCGGAAATTAAAACTAAGTAGCACCTAGAACTCATTTTGTCAAATACAATTACTTTTCGAAATCAATGACGAACAACATTAATTATTCCCGTGTTAAATAGTACATTACTGCAGCGGCCAACAAAAGAGGCATTGATGGACGAACGTGTAAATGTGGGCCGAGGCGAAGCCGAGGCACACATACGTAAGTCTATCAATGCCTAGTTGTGGCCAAGGCTTGTATAGTGCTTTTCTCAAATAATGCGCGGAAATTAAAACTAAGTAGTACCTAGAACTCATTTTGTCAAATACAATTACGTTTCAAAATCAATGACGAACAACGAACAACAATAATTATGCCCGCGTTAGGCTTAGCACGCACTACAATTTTTTTCCGCCCATTCTGCGGCCTATGGACATGTATGAAGCCGCACGCGTTGCAGTAAAAAAACACGCGGGAATAATACTACAAAAATCCGCGCAAATAAAAATCGCAGTGCGTGCTAAGCCTTAAAGTGTTCAATTGTTTTTTTTTTTTCAATAAACAGCTTTCTATTTGCAAGCCAGTTCGAAATTTAAATAAAACCTATGATAAGTTACCTCCTTGGTGGCCATGACTCGAAGTAAAAGATAGTTCCATTTTTAAATTACACGACAGATATGAGATTACTATGTAATTTATTTGGCCGCTACAAACGACAGATATGGATTTTCATACAACTTTTGCCGGCTGCTGCTCGCATGTATTTGGCCTGTACTGCAATTTCGATTTATCTCGAAGAAGGTTGTCAAAATAATGCTCAAATTTCCAAGCATGTTTGTGAAAATGTTATTTTTTTTTCTATAATCAGCTTTCTATATGCAAGCCAGTTCGAAATTTAAATAAAACCTTTGATAAGTTACCTCCTTGGTTGCCATGTTTCGGAGGAAAAGATCGTTCCATTTTTAAATAACACGACAGATATGAGTTTACTATGTAATTTATTTGGCCGTTACACACGACAGATATGGATTTTCATACAACTTTTACCGGCCGCTGCGCGCATGTATATGGCCAGTATAGCAATTGCGATTTATCTCGAAGAAGGTTGTCAAAATAATGATCATATTTCCAAGCATGTTTGAGAAAATGTATAATATAAAAATAGTAGATTGTTTACCAAGGGAGCAAACAACTATTTCAAAGGCGAGAGTGCGTTTTGAATCCAGAGCGGAGCGAAGGATTCTAGAGTAGAATCCTGAGCCTAGCGAGGGGTTCTAAAGTAGAATCCTGAGTGCAGAGAGGGATTCAAAGTACGTCACTTGAGCTGAAAATAATGTTGCTCCCGAGGTGGACACTCTACTTTTTATCATCCTCTATGCGAAAATAAATACAGTAAGTGCGACTTATGAACAAGAACGTTATGTTTATTTATTTACATAAAATTAAATACCATAAGACATAAAACAAAATAATTAGAGGCTTAAGTTTATATTTGAACAATTATGGAAGTGCATCGTAACAATTTTATTAGTACCATCCGTTACAGTTGTAGATTTATTTACAGCTTGGGAATTAGAAATAGTCTTAGAAAACGGTGTCTCAGGATGTAGTTTTTGAGAAACTTGATTATAATACTCTCACTTGGGGAAGACGCGCTCATTTTTTATAATTCTAAAATCTGAATTTGAAACAACTAGGAACGAAGGCAGAATGCATTTAATTTCGTGCGTTGCTTATTTTTCATCAACTTTTTTTTAAATTTTCAACCAGTCACATATTCAATACATTGTTCCTGCATGGTTTGTGATTCATCTCTTTGCTGATTGGAACATGTACTAACAATATCCACATTCCAAATTCAAATCTATTTTGGTCCCAAAGAGATTATTGAGCTATTTTGGTCCCTGTTTACGAGGAATAAACTAGCTCTATTTGACTGCGAGTGCACCAAAAAAATTTTTTTTTTGTTGAAAAATAAACAACGCACGAAATTAAATGCATTCTGCATTCGTTCGTAGTTGTTTCAAATTCAGATTTTAGAATGATAAAAAATGAGCGCGTCTTCATCAAGTGAGAGTATTATAATCAAGTTTCTCAAAAACTACATCCTCAGACACGGTTTTCAGTATCAGAATCAGAATGCTTTATTTGTAAACATAGGTCAAATAACAACAGTGTGCGAGATGTTACAGATAGGTAGATAGTTATGGATACACCTCGCCCGTCTGCTTTAGATTAAGCTAAGTACATTATATGGCTCCATTCTAGCAACTAGATATCTTTTGCAAGCTCAGCGGTCTATGTCCACCGGATGAGCCATGTACGTGTTATAATTAGAATAAAAGTCGCCTCCAAATCGGCAGCACGTCTTTTATTTTCATCCTCAGTCAAAATCCTGAGAAGTAATTAAGTTTAGTACTTAGTAAAAAGTTTTTAACGCTCCGAAACCAAAAGTGGCGCAGCCGGTAGGATTTCCTCCTAGAAATCCGTAGTTTTCGCGTTTTTCCGTCGTCCAAATTCGATTAGAAAAATTAGGCGTAAATCTACGAAAGCAGAGGAAATCCTTCGAACCAAAGAAATATTCTTTTGAATCGCGTGTGTGCAGAAATCATCGAGTATGGGAGTTGCGGGAAATTGGTGAGTAAATCTTTTCGCCAATCCTATGTTCCCCTAATCCTCCTATATTTTTCATAAGTTTTAATTGTTATTTTTGAGATCGAAACTTGCTCATTATAACAGTGTTTAGTGATTATTTAGTCATTAGTTGATATCTCCGTATGAAATTATATGGTCTTATATTCTCTGTTCAATTCTCAGAACATAAAACATAGAGTAGTGTTAATGTTAGAGAGTACACATTTATTTCGGTTAAGTATAATTTTCTAATCTTGATTGATTGAATTCAGTAAAATAAACTATATTAACTGTGAATTCAATGAAAAGTAGTAGCTTTTAAGGAAAAACTATTTTTACAAAATCTTTATTTTTATAGGTAATAGAAATTTTCCAAATGTTATTTTCCAAATTTAGCCAGTATTTCGATTATCATAGTGATTTATAATTGTGTGGTTCTTGTATTTTAAGTGTGTGTAAACTTTAATAGAATTGTTTTAAAGCGAACTGCAGCCTCTGAACAGTTCATTACTCTGTACTATAATCATGATGACGCCCACATCAGTTGCAATTGAGCCAATACCAAATGAAATTGTTCAATTAATTCCACTGTATAATGGTGATAAACGACAGTTAAACCTTTATTTGAGAAAATGTCAGTACGTGGTTGATCGATTTAAGGGCGGTGTGGAACAGAATCTATATGTTTTTAATGTTTTAACGAGTAGATTGAAAGAGGATGCAGCTGCGCTCTTATCGGAACGTGAAGATATTGTTACATGGTCCGCATTAAGAGAATTGCTGATTCAACATTTTGGAGACCCCCGTAGTGAAGCGTGTATTAATATTGAATTAGAATCTTTAAAAGTTAATTCAGGTGAAAGCTTTTTAGACTTTTGTAATAGAATCCAAAATGTTCGCTCGTTATTAATGTCGAAGGTGAATACAATTGATGATATGGAATTAAGACGTGCTAAGTCAGTTATCTACAACAATACGGCTCTAAATGTATTTTTGTACAACCTTCCTGAAAATATGGTGCGTATCGTTAGGCTTAAATCGCCTACAACCTTAGAAGCTGCCTTGAGCATCGTACTTGAAGAAGTCAATTTCATGGACCAATATAAAATGCGTAACCGCATTCATGGTAATAGTCAAAATTCGGAATCAAGTTCAAGGTCATCGACCCAACCAGTAGGGAACAAACCCGCCTTACCTTTTCAAGCTAAATTTAATGAGAATAATCCTCCAAATACACAAAGTAAGATACCTCAAACTATGGGTCAAGGTCAAGCATTCAAACCAGTATTCGAGTATCGTCCTCAATCGGGTTTGCAACTGCAACAGTTCGGTTATAGACCACAGCAACAATTTGGCTATAGGCCATCCCTACAGTTTGGTTATAGACCACCACAACAATTTGGCTATAGGCCACCTCAACCGTTTGGCTACAGACCACCCCTACAGTTAGGATATAAACCACCACAACAATTCGGGTACAAACCACCGCAACCATTCGGTTACAAACCACCGCAACAGGCTGGATCGAATCCTCCCCAGGTATTAAAACCCCAAAATCAAAACAGTGACGTGTCTATGAGAACAGCCCAACCTCAGCAGCAACACGTATTTAATTTAAATGAACTTACTATGAATGATTACGGATATGAATACGATCCCTATTGTGACGAATTTTACTATTATAATCTAACAAATAACTATGACTACGCAAATGACCTCAACTATTACTATGGTAATGAGAGAAACACGAACGATTCTAACGTACCTAATGACAAATTAGAACCAACAAATGAGAGTCAAAATGTGGATTTTCAGGCAAAAGCCTCGTTGAAGAAGTCTTAGCACTAAATTGCGATCCTAATTTAAAGCTTCCCTACATTTACTTAGAAGAAATAGACGCAAGAATGATGATTGACACTGGTAGCATGAGATCATTCATAAGTCCTCAAAAGGCTTATCAATTTTTCAGTGAATATATTAAGAAAGAACATTTTCAAGTGGTAAGCACCCATGCTTCTAGTAGACACGATGAAGTAATGGAAATTCCTCCATTACCTACCTTTGTAACTAACGCTTGGCATAAATTTTATTTGTATGACGTTGACGCGCGATATGACGGGCTGATTGGTAATGACCTTTTATTACAATTAAACGCAGTAATTGATTTAAAGAACCAAGTGTTAACAACTAACACTACGCGTATTCCAATAATTAATAATAACTTGAATTATATAGTTGATATACCGTCAAGAACAGAACAACGAGTTAAGTTACCTGTAAATCAATATGCAGGCGATGCTATTCTTGATTTTCAAGCATTCGAGGATGGTCTGCGTATGCCTAGCGCTATAGTAAATTGCGTAAATGGATACGCATATACAGTAATCCAAAATACTTCAGATAGTCCAAAACAACTTAATATAAAACAACCCTTTACAGTGACTAAATTTGAAAATAATGAATGTAATATAAATTGTACTAAAAACAATACTGACACAGAGATAGATGAGTTACTTGAAGACAATTTGAGGAAACTCAGACTCGATCATACCAATGATGAAGAACATGAAAAGATTTTTAGACTTTGCAAGGAGTTTAAAGACATATTTTACTGTGACCAAATTCCCTTGACGTTCACTAATTCGGTAAAACATAACATAAGGACTAAAAACGAAGACCCTATATATGTGAAACCGTATAGACAGGCTCCGCTTGTTCAAAACGAAATCAACAGACAAGTTGACCAATTGATAAAAGACAATGTAATACAAGAGTCCCATTCTCCTTGGAATGCTCCTGTTCACCTGGTGCCTAAGAAGATGGACGCATCTGGTGAAATTAAATACAGGATGGTGATTGACTTCAGAAGACTTAACGAAATTACTATTGATGACAGATACCCCCTACCGAACATTCATGACCTTTTTGACAAGTTAGGAAAGAGCACTTACTACACTACGCTTGATTTAGCCAGTGGATATCATCAGATAGAATTAGACGAGAAGGACAGACAAAAGACAGCTTTTTCCACTCAAAATGGACATTTCGAATTCCTCAGAACGTTTGGGCTAAAAACGGCCCCAGACACATTACAAAGGAAAATGGACAACGTTTTACGTGGGTTACAAGGACTACACTGTATGGTTTATTTAGATGATATTATCGTCTATGGAAATAGCCTTGATAATATGCTACAGAATTTACGGACTGTTTTTGACCGAATCAGGGCCACTAACATGAAAATACAACTAGACAAATCAGAGTTTTTACGTAAAGAAGTACTTTATCTTGGACACACAATTACCAAAGAAGGACTAAAACCTAATGACGACAAAATTACTGCTGTACTTCACTATCCCCTACCAAAAACCACGACTGAGATTAAAAGTTTTCTTGGACTAGTAGGATATTACCGACGTTTCATCAAAGACTTTGCAAAAATTACTCAACCATTGACGTCTTGTTTGAAAAAGCGTAATAAAATTATAATCGACCAGAAATACATTGACGCATTTAACAAATGTAAAGAATTCTTGACACACGCCCCTCTATTACAATACCCTGACTACGACAAACCTTTCATTCTTACGACTGATGCGTCAAACGTAGCTCTGGGCGCAGTTTTGTCACAAGGACAAATTGGCAGTGACAAACCTATTGCTTACGCTAGTCGCACTCTTAGCGATACTGAATCACGCTATAGTACAATCGAACGGGAATTGCTTGCTATAATTTGGGCAGTCAAACATTTCAGACCATACTTATATGGTCGAAAGTTTTACATATACACTGACCACCGTCCTTTAGTATGGCTCCGATCTCTGAAAGATCCCAGTAGTAAACTTACACGTTGGGGACTCCGTTTGCAAGACTATGACTTTGAATTAATTTACAAAAATGGCAAACAAAATACCAATGCCGACGCCTTTTCTAGGATTAAAATAAATGCTTTAGACTCTGATGATGAATCACTTGCAGTTAACGTTGATGAAAAAGATACAGAATACCTAGATAGTGTAGTTACGGCAAAGTCCACAGTTAAAAATACAAGAGAACGCAGCGATTCATCAACTATAACAATATCAGATACAAGTCGAACAGCGACTGCTAGTTCTATAGAGTTTACCGACGAAAACATTAATGAATACCCTGTTCCATTTGAAACTAGTAAATCAGATACAATTCATACAGCTTTAAACGAGTCCACTGGAATACCAATTTTACCCGAAGCTATAGACACTAAGCCAAATCAAATTTTAGTGTTCTCATGGCTCAAAAATGAAATGCAAGTGAAGGACCTCTCGAGGGACAAACAGAAAGTATTAGAAGTTTTCTTACCAATAGATAATACAGAATTGATAAAAGATTTTTTGAAACAATACATTAAACCAAAATTGATGTATTTCATTTATTTTGAAGAGGATGAACATCGCAAATTATTCGGTAATATAATCATTCAACTTTTTAGGAAAGATTTGATAAATTTTTATGAATGCACAGAACGAGTAATTTATGAAAATGATGAAGGAGAACAGAGAACTATAATAGCTAAGCACCATGAAGGAAACACATGCCATCGCGGCATCAAAGAGACATTAGTTAGGCTTCGTAGGAATTATTATTGGGATAGAATGCAGGAGACAGTAGCGGCAGTTATAAATACATGCGAGGCATGCCAGAAAATGAAATATGACAGAAAGCCCATTAAACCTATCTTACAGTTGACACAAACACAGAATGCTCCGTTTCAGGAATTATTCATAGATCTTTTTAGTATTGAAGGTAAAACTTATCTAACTCTTATAGACGCTTTTAGTAAGTTGGGTCAGGCTATCGAAATTCAGAACAAATCTACTCCAGAAGTTGTCCGTGCTCTAATGAAGTATTTTTCGTACTACGGCGTACCTAAAAAGATAAGTTCTGACCCAGGGTCTGAGTTTAATAACGAGTTGATGAAGGAATTTTTAAGCTTACATAAGGTCGAACTTCATATTGGCACACCCAATAACCCAAACTCAATGGGCTTGATAGAACGATTTCACTCCACTATAATTGAAATATACAGATTAGCGAAGTACGAAAAACGATGTACCGATGCGGTATCAGTAATGACGTATTCGGTTATGGCTTATAATCATTCCATCCACTCTGTTACCGATCTCACTCCATTCGAAGTTGTTTTCGGACATACTGATACAAATAACCCGTTTAGCATAGAGTTAGAAAATCAATATTTCCAGAAAATGGTTAAGGATCATGCAAAACGAATCAGATTCATGTATACACATTTGACAGATAAAATGGTAGCAATAAAAGAAAAGCAGAAGGAAAGGAAGGGTGGTGAAACTGAACTTGAGTTTAATAAAGGCGAAGTTATTTTTGCGAAAGACGTGAACAAGCGTAAAAGTAAAGACAAACCAAGATACGTAAAAGCAAAGGTTATAGGTCAGGCTGAAAGAAATATTTTACCAATTCAAATAGGAGATAGAATTACTAAAACCCCCATTAAAAATGTAAAACGCCCTCCGCAGGTGGTGCGGCATCCTGTTGGTAGTGATGCCCTCGCTGGCCCTTCACCTGCAAAACCTTGAAGGAAACCCAGGTATATTCCCAGTAAAGGAAGGTCTGGCACACATTCAAACTGATCACTGGACTATAGTCAAGCTCATAAGCTTAGAACAGATTTATAATGATTTAAGTTACATATCCAGCAACTACCAGAAAATTTGTAAACTTATCGATTGGAATGCATCATATTCTCAAGAATTCACAAGTATGAAAATACATACAGAGTTTATACGCGATATAACAATAGAAAAATATCGACAACTAGTTCCGCAGAAACGTTCTAAAAGAGGACTTATAAATCCTTTGGGTTCTATTATAAAATTAATAACTGGTAACTTAGACCACGATGATGCCGTTAGATACGAAGAACTTATTTCCAAATTAAATCATAATCAAATAATTACTTCAAAAAAACTAACGATCGTCTCCAAAATGTTTGATAGTTTCATCAATGTAACTGAAACAATAAATCAGAACACTGCATACTTTCATAATCGCCTAACAAAAATTGAAATTCTTCTAAAAGATTTATCGGCTAAGCAAAACAATTGGATTTTCTTAACTTACCTAACTGGATTATTTTCTGTATTCACAAGTAGTTTTCGTACTATCTTTGCAAGGCTAAGTGAAATTGAAACAGCATTAGCGTTAAGTAAATTATCCATACTACATCAATCAATTGTGAATTCTACAGAATTATTATATCATTTAGAATTGATTTCTTACTCTGGTAACTTAGTGTATCCTCCATTGGAAACAAATTTATTGAAAATAGAGGAGACCATTTGTGTAAAGTCATTCATTAAAGATAATCAGATTACATTTATAATGGAAATTCCACTTACGGATAACTCATCATATAACTATTTTAAGATATATTCCTTACCAATCTTTCATGTATCCGAAAATAAAACCTTGGCATTCCCAAATATCCTTACCTTTTGGCGAAAGGAATGAAATACTTACCGCTAATAAAATCATGTCGACCACTCTCTGCTGGCGATCAGTTTTTATGCAATGCAGATAATCAAGCCTTATACTATGAACTTACCTGTGTAGAACAGTTGATGAAATTCGAAGATGACCATACTCCTTGTAAACAACGTGAAATCCAAATTGAGAATGTCAGGGTCCAGCAAGTAAACGAAGCTAGCTGGCTCCTTTATAGTAGATTGAGAACAACACTGACTAAGCAATGCGCTGAAGAGATCAGTAACCAACTTGTATTCGGCACTTACCTGGTGACCATTGACGAGCCTTATGACCTGCAAATTTATGGAATTCACCTTCACCATCGTATTTCTGTGGAGTTGGAAGTTGTGGAGAAGATTGCCATAGTCACACTACCCCAGTTGCACGTGAATGTCTCTCTTTCCAAATCAAGTGTAGTGAATATGAAAGGAATCAGTTTAGATGAAGTGAAATATATGGCCTTTTCGTTAAAGCATAGTGAAGTGATCGAAAGTGTTTTGAATAAAAAGAAAGACTATAACTTCAGTGAAAATTTAGGATACGTCACTTTAGGTTTAGTTATTTTTGTTTTTTTTTGTATTCTTGGTTTATATAATCTGGCTAAAATCGCCGAAATGTTTATTGTTTTGGCAAAATTGTCAGAAGGACTCTCAAATCGAACCTTCCGATAATTTCGCTCTTAGGGTCGGAGGAGTTATGGATACACCTCGCCCGTCTGCTTTAGATTAAGCTAAGTACATTATATGGCTCCATTCTAGCAACTAGATATATTTTGCAAGCTCAGCGGTCTATGTCCACCGGATGAGCCATGTACGTGTTATAATTAGAATAAAAGTCGCCTCCAAATCGGCAGTACGTCTTTTATTTTCATCCTCAGTCAAAATCCTGAGAAGTAATTAAGTTTAGTACTTAGTAAAATGTTTCTCACGCTCCGAAACCAAAAGTAGATCCTCTATGTTTTGCAAAGAGGCGTACAAATATAAATTAACATTTTCGAGTTTAAAATACAATGAATTCCAAATAAAATTATATATAAATGTCAAATAGATTACGTTACAATGTCATATTAATGCGAATGTCAAACAAAATGCAATCAAATTCAAATAAAATGATATATAAATGTCAAATAGATTATGTTACATGTCTTATTAATGCTAATGTGAAAAAAAAAACAAAATCGTCAAAATGCATAATCTTCTGAAGCAGTAATTATAGAATTGTCGTCCAAATATTCCTGCAGTGAGTAATAGCATTTATTTATCAAAATTCTTAATAGTTCTCTTTTGAAAATGCCCCGATTTAACGTTTTTATTTTTTCAGGTAGTTTGTTGAATATTTTTTTGGCCATACAGAAGGTACTTTTATTCATTAGTGCAGTTTATAAGTCACTTCGAGTTCTGACTTATTTTTATCACGTAATTTTGGTTAATTCCCATCGGCCACCCTCGAGTTGCCACCCTGGTGGTCGATGGGAATTATTTAGTGAAATCTGCCACCTTCTTTTATTCCCATCTGCCACCGGGGTGATGGATGGCACTAACTAGCGGCGTTTGCCACCCTGATGGTCGATGGGACTTATTTAGTGAAATCTGCCACCTTCCTTTGGGAATCTGCCACCGGGGTGGTGGTCGATTCTCATGACAATTGTCACATAAAAGTGAATGTTGATGCTGTGACCGGTTTACTTGGTCACTTGGGTTTATTCCCATCTGCCACCCTCGAGTTGCCACCCCGGAGGCACCCTAATAAAGAAGCTAAGCAACCTGTAGTTACTTTTAGTAACAATTTTGTATAGTGAAATGTTAGATTTGACAAACATATTTGTTTCGTATACGTAAAGCGCTGGCAATGTAAGAATTTTAGACGTATAAAGAAAGGTTGACAACTGTCTGTGCTTTTAAGGCCACACATAGCTCTGACACATCTTTTTTGGGCTCCAAATACTAGTTGTCTATCTACTGAATTGCCCCAGTGTATCACGCCATATGTTGTGAGTGTTGATGCAACATAGCCATGATAGGCTGTTAGTACGGATTCTAGGCTCACTATTTTTGATAGTTTATAGAGAGCATAAGCAAATTTATTAAGCTTTTTACATTTTTCGTCTGTCTGGGGTCTCGTTAAGTCAAATTATTGTCTATATTAATACCAACAAATTTAGTAGCAGTAGTTGGTTCTATTTTTGTCCCTAAGTAACTAATGTCGAGGATTTTATTTGGGATGCTTTGATAAAAATGCACGATTTTAGGCTTTTCTAAGTTTATAATTAGATTATTATTTTCAAACCATGATATAATTCTATTTAATGTCATATTTATTTCATTTTCATAAGTATTGGGATCATCACACTTAATGATTACTGTGCTATCATCGGCGAATAGTACCATGGGGTGGTTTATTTGCCTTGGAAGGTCATTTATGTAGAGCAAAAAAAGGGGGGGAGGTCCTAGCACGCTACCCTGAGGAACGCCTTATTTAATTACCTCGCTTTCGGAACGATATTTTTATCGTAACTGGTAATTGAGGATATTCTTGTGATTTCTACAAATTGCTTTCTGTCCGTTAAGTAAGATCGAATGAGATCAAAAGTATATGCCCCTGATACCATATTTTTCAAGTTTATGTATTAGTATAGGATAATCCACATAATCAAAAGCCTTAGTTAGATCCATATAGATAGCACATACAGGATTTCTCTTGTCTACATTTGACAAAATGGGGAGAAGCAGGTAATGTATAGCCATATTAATTGTCTTCTGCTTACGAAATCCCTTTTGTTCATTTACATGTTTGATTTCTCAAGGTAGTTGTACAAGGACTTATAAATGACTTTCTCAAATATTTTAGAAAAGACGGATATCAACGCGATAGGCCTATAATTTGACATAATTTGCCCATCGTTGTTTTTGTGCAATGGTACAATTATTGAAGTTTTTAATTTCTCAGGGAAGATTCCGCTAGAAATACTCATATTAATTATGTGACTGAGATGTGGAGCTATTTAATGAGACACTTCTTTGATAACTTGAGTGCATATGCCGTCATAACCAACACTATTTGTATTTCGAAGTGAGTTAATATGATTATTTATATCTTGAGGTATGTTCGGTTCCATAAATAACGAGTTTGAATTATTTGAACGTACGTTAATTTCTGGAATAGTTTTGTTTTTTGGTTTGGTAACCTGATTAATATTAAAATGATTAAAAGCCTGAACTATATTTAATGGGTTCGTGGTTTTCTGTGACCCTGTTTGAATTTGCGTTATTGGTTCTTTAGGGAAGTAAGTCTTAGAATTATTAATCAAAATCAAAATTTCTTTATTCAATTAGGCCATTAAGCGGCACTTTCGAACGTCAAAAAAATAAATTAAATGTAATAATAATTGATTCTACCGTCCATTCGGAAATGTAGCTTGTTATGGAGAAGAACGGACAAGAAACTCCACACATAAACTTTTAAAAAAAAATGTGTTTTACAAGTATTTGGTTACAATAATCTTGTAAGAAAAATACATTTACGTTTTTGGATATTCGGCCCCTAAGGGGGTAAAAAGGGGGTTGAAAGTTTGTATGAAGTTTTTACAGTTTGCAAATTGGACACATGAAATTATACATTACGCTCTTGGTTGATAAAAATAATAAATGTGTTTATTGGTTTTTCTAATTTCCAACCCTAAGGGGGTAAAAAGGGGGTTGAAAGATTGTATGTAATTTCTACAGTTTTTAAGATGGAAACTTGAAATTTTAAATTTATGCTCTTGGTTGATAAAAATAATTAATTCAGATATTGGTTTTTGGAAATTCGACCCGTAAGGGGGTAAAAAGGGGGTAGAAAGTTTGTATGAAATTTTTACAGTTTATAAGTTGGACACGTGAAATTTTAGATTTACGCTTTTGGTTCATAAAAATAATTAATACATTTATTGGTTTATGGAAATTCGACCCCTAAGTGGGTGAAAAGAAGGTTGAAAGTTTGTATGTAATTTCTACAGTTTGTAAGTTGGACATGTGAAATTTTAGATTTACGCTTTTGGTTCATAAAAAGAATTAATATATTTATTGGTTTATGGAAATTCGACCTCTAAGTGGGTGAAAAGAGGGTTGAAAGTTTGTATGTAATTTCTACAGTTTTTAAGTGGACACGTGAAATTTTAGATTTACGCTCTTTATTCCTAAAAAGAAATAACATATTTATTGGTTTTTGGAAATTCGTCCCCTAAGGTGGTAAAAAGGGGGTTGAAAGTATGTATGTAATTTCTACAGTTTGAAAGTTGGGCACGCGAAATTTTAGATTTACGCATTTGGTTCACAAAAAGAATTAATGTTTTATTGGTTTTTGGAAATTCGTCCCCTAAGGGGGTAAAAAGGGGGTTGAAAGTTTGTATGTAATTTCTACAGTTTGAAAGTTGGACACGTGAAATTTTAGATTTAATCTCTAGGTAGATAAAAAAACCATGTATTTATTAGTTTTTGGAAATTCTACCCCTATGGGGATAAAATAGGGGTTGTAACTTTATATGAAATTTCTTCGGTTTGGAAGGTAAAACATCTAAAATTGTAGGTTTTCGCTCCTGATTAATAAAAAACAATAAGTTTAATTATTTCCGAAAATGCCACCCCTAACAGGGTTAAAAAGGGGGTTGAAAGTTTGTATGTAATTTCTATAGTTTGTAAGTTAGAGTTAATTAAAAAATAGAAAATATTAATAGAATATTAGAGAATATTTTATATATTTTTTATTGATTTTAAATAAAAGGTTGTCATGACATGTTTTTCAAACTACTCCTAAAATACGATTTAAGGGATGTTAAAGTTTGTATGGAAAATCTCAATTTTTGGATTAATAAACTTGAAACTTGGGACAAATACTAAGCTAAGTAAATAATAAAGGATATCATTATTAGTTTTTCGAAACTACCCCTAAAAGATGATTAGGAGGTGTTGCAGATCTTGGTTTAATAAACTTGAAATTTTGCACAAATACTAACCTTAATAAATAATGTGGGTTGCTATTAGTTATTCGTTTTTCGGAACTATCCTCAAAATACTATTTAGGGGGTGATCAAGATTTTTGAAGTATTTTATTAAACATAGCTTCTTTTAATGATGTAGGTGAGCACTAAGGAATTGTTTTGTGGTTTTGGAAATTCAACCTTTAAAGAGACATTTAATTGTATAAAAACTTTTTTACATAAAGATATTACTGACCTCCAACTAAAAACACTACAAAGTGAAAAATAAAAAGTAATAGTAGCGTTATCTTTTAGGGGGTACTGTATAAAATGTTACAATAAAATACCGCAACACATTCTAGAATTGAATGAGACGAAATTTTAAACTTGTATAAAACGCACACTATGCAGGCAGGCATATGGGGTTGGGGGATTACATCGCTGATAAAAATGCTTGGCCCAACGCTATTCCAGCTCCACAGCCACTAGGGCACAAAAACAAGTGATAAGCAGAAAAGTTCTGAAGTATTGTTGGACCTGCTGAAGACTGTACGAATAATTATAATGTATATTTGTGTTGTATAAACTCAATTTATTTTTTGGATTATATAACCGCACAGCACATATGTGAGTACTATGTACCAACTGTAAATCTACTATTTACTGTACCTATGTGTCGTTCGTTGACTTCAGTGTGCCCTGGCAGTTGAGTGTGTCATGCTCTCTCTAATGTCTCTCTGATGGTGGCACATGTGTTGGATCATTCGGTTCCCTTCATGATGGTTGAGCTGAGTGGTGCCGATCCATGTGTCATGTTAGTGAACGGGCGCCGTCAGTTAGGATTGGTCATATCTTAGCTGCCTCCGCCTGTTTTTAATTACCTATTTATTGTATTTTTAATTGTTTGTTTTACTCTAGACGCTTTTATGTGCGTTTTTTTTTACATCGTTTTCACATATATGTATTTTTCCTACAAGATTATTGTAACCAAATACTTGTAAAACACATTTTTTTTTTTTAAAGAGTAAGTTTGGAGTTTCTTGTCCGTTCTTCTCCATAACAAGCTATATTTCCGAATGGACGGTAGAATCAATTATTATTACATTTAATTTTTATTTTTTACGTTCGAAAGTGCCGCTTAATGGCCTAATTGAATAAAGAAATTTTGATTTTGATTTTGATTTTCTTTTTTTTTTTACCAATTTTTTTCGTTATGGACACCGACTTCGAAAAATAAATTTTTATTTTTCACTTTGTAGTGTTTTTAGTTGGAGGTCAGTAGTATTTTTTTGAAAAATAGATTTTTTGTTTTTCTCTTTTTAGGTTGATGTAATAGGCAATTTGCCTTTAGTAAGGTACTTAATTATTTTTAACCGACTTCCCAAAAAGGAGGAGGTTCTATGTTCGACTTCAAGTTTGTTTACTTTTTTTTTGTGTTTTTTTTTTTTTTGTGTTTTGAGTATGTTCACCGATATCTCCGTCAACAAACAATGGACAAATGGTCCAGTTCGGTAGTTCCAAATCGAGGAAGAGGTCATCTAAGTACCGTAAGATTCTTCAAAAAACCGTTGACACACCTAAAACATCTTATGGGGGTAATTCTGAAAAACTAATGATGGCAATTTATTATTGCCCAAGGAATAAGATTTTTAACAGACTTTCCAAAATGGAGGAGGTTCTATGTTCTCTAAATCCTAACTTTTAAGTTAGGATTTAGAGAACATAGAACCGTAGATATCTACGATATCCCAATTATTATTGACTAGCTTTCCGCCCGCAGCTTCGCCTGCTTGGGCAACATGATTTTGGCTGTTTCGTTTATCCAGTTTCGGCGGGATATTGCAAATTATCATATTAGACCACAAAATTTTCTGAATCCAATTAAATTGATAAAAATAGCATAAACTGAACTGCCTTCGTGTTCTAATAGAGAGCGCTGGACTTTTCTGCCGGAGGTCTCGTGGGATCAATTTCTATGGGGTATTTTTAATTGTTTGTTTTACTCTAGACGCTTTTATGTGCGTTTTTTTTTACATCGTTCTCACATATATGTATTTTTCCTACAAGATTATTGTAACCAAATACTTGTAAAACACATTTTTTTTTTTTAAAAGAGTAAGTTTGGAGTTTCTTGTCCGTTCTTCTCCATAACAAGCTACATTTCCGAATGGACGGTAGAATCAATTATTATTACATTTAATTTTTATTTTTTACGTTCGAAAGTGCCGCTTAATGGCCTAATTGAATAAAGAAATTTTGATTTTTATTTTTTTGATTTTCTTTTTTTTTTACCAATTTTTTTCGTTATGGACACCGACTTCGAAAAAGAAATTTTTATTTTTCACTTTGTAGTGTTTTTAGTTGGAGGTCAGTAGTATTTTTTTGAAAATAGGTTTTTTGTTTTTCTCTTTTTAGGTTGATGTAATAGGCAATTTGCCTTTAGTAAGGTACTTAATTATTTTTAACCGACTTCCCAAAAAGGAGGAGGTTCTATGTTCGACTTCAAGTTTGTTTACTTTTTTTTTTGTGTTTTTTTTTTTTTTGTGTTTTGAGTATGTTCACCGATATCTCCGTCAACAAACACTGGACAAATGGTCCAGTTCGGTAGTTCCAAATCGAGGAAGAGGTCATCTAAGTACCGTAAGATTCTTCAAAAAACCGTTGACACACCTAAAACATCTTATGGGGGTAATTCTGAAAAACTAATGATGGCAATTTATTATTGCCCAAGGAATAAGATTTTTAACAGACTTTCCAAAAAGGAGGAGGTAGATATCTACGATATCCCAATTATTATTGACTAGCTTTCCGCCCGCAGCTTCGCCTGCTTGGGCAACATGATTTTGGCTGTTTCGTTTATCCAGTTTCGGCGGGATATTGCAAATTATCATATTAGACCACAAAATTATCTGAATCCAATTAAATTGATAAAAATAGCATAAACTGAACTGCCTTCGTGTTCTAATAGAGAGCGCTGGACTTTTCTGCCGGAGGTCTCGTGGGATCAATTTCTATGGGGTATTTTTAATTGTTTGTTTTACTCTAGACGCTTTTATGTGCGTTTTTTTTTACATCGTTCTCACATATATGTATTTTTCCTACAAGATTATTGTAACCAAATACTTGTAAAACACATTTTTTTTTTTTAAAAGAGTAAGTTTGGAGTTTCTTGTCCGTTCTTCTCCATAACAAGCTACATTTCCGAATGGACGGTAGAATCAATTATTATTACATTTAATTTTTATTTTTTACGTTCGAAAGTGCCGCTTAATGGCCTAATTGAATAAAGAAATTTTTATTTTTATTTTTTTGATTTTGGTTTTTCTTTTTTTTTTACCAATTTTTTTCGTTATGGACACCGACTTCGAAAAATAAATTTTTATTTTTCACTTTGTAGTGTTTTTAGTTGGAGGTCAGTAGTATTTTTTTGAAAATAGGTTTTTTGTTTTTCTCTTTTTAGGTTGATGTAATAGGCAATTTGCCTTTAGTAAGGTACTTAATTATTTTTAACCAACTTCCCAAAAAGGAGGAGGTTCTATGTTCGACTTCAAGTTTGTTTACTGTTTTTTTTGTGTTTTTTTTTTTTTGTGTTTTGAGTATGTTCACCGATATCTCCGTCAACAAACACTGGACAAATGGTCCAGTTCGGTAGTTCCAAATCGAGGAAGAGGTCATCTAAGTACCGTAAGATTCTTCAAAAAACCGTTGACACACCTAAAACATCTTATGGGGGTAATTCTGAAAAACTAATGATGGCAATTTATTATTGCCCAAGGAATAAGATTTTTAACAGACTTTCCAAAATGGAGGAGGTTCTATGTTCTCTAAATCCTAACTTTTAAGTTAGGATTTAGAGAACATAGAACCGTAGATATCTACGATATCCCAATTATTATTGACTAGCTTTCCGCCCGCAGCTTCCCCTGCTTGGACAACATGATTTTGGCTGTTTCGTTTATCCAGTTTCGGCGGGATATTGCAAATTATCATATTAGACCACAAAATTTTCTGAATCCAATTAAATTGATAAAAATAGCATAAACTGAACTGCCTTCGTGTTCTAATAGAGAGCGCTGGACTTTTCTGCCGAAGGTCTCGTGGCATCGATTTCTATGGGGAGTTACAAATAGTCGAAAGCTACTTTGCTTTAAATTTTTAATCGACTTACCAAAAAGGAGGAGGTCCTATGTTCGACTCTATGTATGTTTTGTTATGTATGTTCACCGATATCTCCGTAAATTGTGGACCGATTTTGAAAATTCTTTTTTTGTTTGATAGAATATGTTCCGAAATTGGTCCCATTTTAATTTGGTGAAGATCTGATGAAGAACTTCGGAGATATACAACAGAACTCATCAATAAATAACGGCAAATGTCTCGGGATTGCTGCAATCGCATGTCTGTTTATTGTTTACACCATTTCATAACATAACACGTACACTATAAGAGGTACGCAGATGTGTACAGTTCACCTTGGTACACTCTCATTTCGCCGGCTATGTTCATGGTATTCGGGTAATCTATTCTGGCATTATAAGTACCTACCTTACTAAAGGTACAACTAAAAAGTTGCTTAATAGGTACAACTAAAAAGTGTAAAATAAAAAATCTTTTTTACAAAAAAAATCTACCGACTTGCAACTAAAACAACTACATTGTGAAAAATAACTTTCTGTTTCGAAGTCGGTTTCCATAACGAAAAAAATTGGTACCTACCAAAGACACCGACTTCGAAAAAGAAAGTTATTTTTCACTTTGTAGTGGTTTTAGTTGGAAGTCGGTAGATTTTTTTTGTAAAAAAGTTTTTTTTACTAAAATGATGTAAATTCTTTCGAACGTACATGATGTTTTCGTAAATATTTTGACAAGGTGTAAGACATGATGTTAATGTCCTTAAACAGTTCCCTTAGAGAATCGCGCCGGCGAAGATTGTATATCGCTCTGATGGTTCGTTTTTGCAGAACAAAAATTGACTGAATGTCTTGTAGAGGGACGAGGTTTATATTGAATTAAAAGGCGTCTGTTCTGTACGACGTATATTTAGAGACTGCTCACTTAAACTGAACATGTGTAACAACTTAGTCTAGGTACTTAATGTTACACACTACATCACCCTCCTTAAAAGAGAAAAAAATAATCAAATACATTTTTTTTTTTTTTTTTACCTTATTCCTTAAATGGTTTTGTACGGTTTTTATGTACCGTTTCTACATTACTATTTTTAATTATCTTAACATTAGGTCCTGCTTCTTCAATTACAACATACGGTCCATTATACAATCTGTCCATTTTATTAGTATCTTCATTCCTTACTAAAATTAAATCATCTTTCTTATAACTAATAGGGTTTTTATTTCTATCATAAATTTCCTTTCTTTTCATCTTACTATCTATTAACCTTTTTCTAGCATCCTTATGTGCTAACTGTAGTCTATATTTTAATTCTAACGCATAATTTTCTGCATTATACAATGGCTCTAAATCATCTCTTAACCTAGTTGGAATATTACATGGCTTACCGAATACGAGTTCATACGGTGTGTAGTTAGTTGAAGTGTGTATTGTAGTATTAAAACAAAAACACCAAAAGGGAAGCCAATGGCTCCAAGTGTCTGAATTTTCGTCACATTGGATACGTAAAAAGTTACGTAAATTTTTATGTGTATTTTCTAATGCACCTATGCTTTGGTGGTGGTAAGCAGTGGAGTTTATTTTATCTATTTCTAATAACTTACAAACTTCCGTCATGGTAGAAGACATGAACTCCGTACCACGATCAGTTGCGATTACTCTCGGTACGCCATACCTTAAAATAAAATTACTTACTAAAGACCTCGCTACGACAGCTGATTCCTTTGTTGGTATGGGGTAAGCTTCCACATATTTTGAAAGCTCGCACTGAAGGGTTAATATGTATTGGTTACCTTCATCATCTCTGTCTAGAGGTCCCACAAGATCTAGAAAGATCTTTTCAAATGCTGAATTCGCCGTGGTTGTTATCACCATAGGCTCCTTGTAACTGGGTGAATGTTTCATCACCTGACACTTAGTACACTTACTTACGTAATTTCTGACGTCACTTTCTATTCCTGGCCAGTAGTACTTACTTTTAATGTTGTTCACCATTCGTCGAACGCCGGCGTGTCCGCTCGAAGGCAATAAATGATAATCATTTAGTATGACTGTTATTTCGTCTCTATCGAGAATTCTCCTTACATTTCGTAAAATATGAATACGAGGTGGTCCGGACCACTCATTTCTACTATCTATTTCTTCACATAATTCTTTAATAAACATATCGTTATTCTTTTCTTTAATTATACAAACTTCTTTTACATTTATTTTCTTACAAAACTCACTTAATATATTCACAAATACGTCTCGCGTGAATTGTGACATATAATTAAGATTAATGTAAATAATTAATTGCTTTTCTATGTAAGCTAAACATTTCTCTTCTTTACTTATTAGTTTTTTCTCTCGAAGTCTATCTAACTCTTTACCTTCTATAAATTTTATTTCCACTGAGTCAATTGGCTTTTTTAATAGCTCCACGATTTTTGGTTGATCAGGCCTCAAATCGATGGGTTTACTAGAAAAATCCAGTGAACTTCCTTCCTCTTTTAATTCTTTTAATCTACTTTCCTCTTGTATTTTCTTACTCTGTGCTCGTGTTGTCACTAATATATTTTCATTAATTCGCTTCAAATCGTCCGAAGTTAAAGTTATTCTACTCAGTGCGTCTGCTATTACGTTATCTTTTCCTTTTATATAAACAATCTTATAGTCATATTCTTCTAGCTGTAACCTGAACTTCACTAATCTACTTGAGGGGTCTTTTATACTAAATAAATATATCAATGGCTTGTGGTCTGTCATGATTGTAAATTTTCTTCCAAATAAATATGGTCTAAAATACTTCACGCTCCATACTACTGATAATAACTCTTTTTGGATTGTTGGATAGTTTAGTTCTGCTTTGTTTAATGGTCTGCTCGCATATGCGATTGGTCTTAAGTCTTTATTGCATAAAACTGATCCTATAGATATACCTGATGCATCTGTTTGAAGTATAAATTCGTTTTCTGTTGAAAAATCTGGGTACTGTAAAACAGGTGGAGTCGTAAGTGCTCCTTTCAAGATATCAAAAGAAGTTTCACAATTTTCTGTCCATTCAAATTTAATGTTTTTCCTACAAAGTTTATTTAATGGAATAGTAATATCTGCAAAATGTGGGATAAACTTACGATAATAATTACACATAGCAACGAATCGTCGTACATCGTCTGAATTTTGTGGTTTTGTATAATTTTGTTGCCTTTACCTTCTCTGGATCTGGCAAAACACCTTTAGCAGTTACAATATGACCTAGGTATAATAGTTCCTTTTTACAAAAATTACATTTGTTTGGATTTATTTTTAGATTGACTTTCCTTAATCTTTCGAGTACTTTTATCAAATTTTGATTATGTATTTCTAGGTTTCTACCAATGATTATTAAATCATCCATATATGTTATGCATTTTTCAAAATTTAGTCCCGACATAGCAATTGACATGATACGCGAGAATGCACCTGGGCTTATTTTCAATCCCATCGGTAAGCGCGTCATCTGATACTGCCCAGAGCTTGTAGTGAAAGCTGTTACGTTCCTGCTATTTAATTCAAGGTCAACTTGATAATAACTTTGTGATAAATCTAAATGGCTGAAATAAGTGCAACCGGAAAGAGAGTCTAGTATTTCTGTAATGTTTGGAAGTGGGAACTTATCATCTTGAATTTTCTCATTTATTTTTCTATAATCGACAACTAATCTCCATTTCTTATTATTATTGTCGCTTTTCTTTGGAACGAGTAGTATAGGACTGTCCCATTCACTATTAGTTGGTTCTATTATTTCATCATCCAACATCTGCTTAATTTGTTTATCAATTTCCGATTTCGTAGACTGTGGTAGTCTGTATGGTTTCGTATAGATGGGCGTAGCACCTAGCTTTAAGTTAATTGATTGGTTCATTATACTAGTAGTACTCAGCTTATCACCTTCTAATTGGAAAACGTCTGCGTACTTGGCACAAATCTGTTCAATTGTTTTTTGTTCGTCTGGATGTAAATAATTCAGATTTAAAGTAGATAAAAGTCTTTTTGCGCGCTTTGCATCCATTTCTGTGCTGCTATATTGACAAATAATGTAATCTGTCAATTTTTCTAATTCGGGTTTAAAATATGGTAAACTAATATCTTCTTCAGATGTGTTTAAAATTTTAATAGGAATCTTCCCATTACTTGGTTGTACTATACTTCCTGCCAAAAATATGTTTTCCGATAATTGTTTTGGAATAACTACGTAATCATTTTGTGAATTTGACTGAACTGTTACAAAGTGAATTGATTCACTTCTACGTGGTAAATACAGATTTCTATAAGATCTACTATTCTGATACATTTGTATTAAAAACTCTTTGTCATTACTTTGTAATTTTAAAACATTGTTTAATAAATCAATGTTTGCATTATACATTCTAAGAAAGTCTAGACCAATAATTCCATCCGCCTGACATGGCATGTTATTTAATACATGGAACTTAAATGTAAACATCGCCGATTCTCGGTAAGTTGAATATGACTGTGTTTGTGAGCTGAACAATTGCAATGTCAAGTTAGCGATTTCAGTGGAACTAATATTACCACCAATGCCTTTGATTATTGTATCATTACTTTGTAATGTTATATAATGTGGTATTTTATTTTTAGCTATGACTGATAATGTTGCCCCTGTATCTACCAAAAATGAACATAACTTATTACCTATTTTAAATTTAACGCAGTCTAGTCCCTGGCATGTTAAAATTTTATGCTCGAAAAAACGTATTTTGGCTACCCGACTCACGGTTTTCTGTCGCAATTTCTTGCTGCTGTTGGTTTGCTCGTTGGTCAGCAACATATGCAGCTTGTTGTTGGTTGTCTCGACCATAAAATTGTCGATTTTGACCTCTAAAATCTCGTCCACGTCCGTAACTTGCCTGTGATTGAAATCTTGGGGTATTATTTCCTCGTCCTCGATTGTAGTAATTATTACTTCGTCCTCTGTAGTTTGAAGTATTGGCACGTCCACGATAGGAATAATTATTATTACCTTGATTGTAGTTACTTCGATTGTAGAACCCACGGGCACGATTATTTTGCCATCTTCCTCTGCCCCTTGGCTTACCTCTTAAATGCATTACCGCTTGCTGGGCCGACTGGTCTGGCTCCTCATCCTGTGCTGCACGAATGGCGTCCTTCAGCTGTTGGTAATCGCGAGCCGCGATGATTGTACTGAGTCTTCTATTGCGAAGGCCATCTTGTATAATTTTTTCCGTGGTCTCCTCGTTACCATCCATCACAGGGATAAGTGAATTTGCCGTTTTTAAATCGAAACTTGCCATGTTGTCTGATGATTTAGACTCACTGTAACTTAATATTTTTATATAAGTTTCTTCTATAGATTTACACAGATTATCAATCAATAACCCTGAATATTCAGTAGTTAAGTGTTTTAGTTCTAATTCCTTAACACATATTTTATAAGAGTTATATATTTCTTTTGCTTTTCTTAATTTGCTTAGACCTAATTCTCGCAATCTTTTCTCTGGACCTAATTTCCTTAGGCTTACTCTGATATAATCTAACTTTGAGTATGTATTGTTAAACTGTATTTCCATAAATCACTATCTTATTACTAAAATCATTTAAAATTAATCACTTAAAGTTCTTAAAATGTTCACATTTTCGTAGACAAAACGCAGTTACTTTAGGGTTATCTTAGCTCTTTTTTTTTTTTTTTTTTTTTTTTTTACCCTTTTCACACTAAATGCACTTTATTATTTATGCATTTTTCACTTTTGCACTTTTGCTTATTCACTCGCATTGGCATTGGCACTCTTTCACTCCGTTGAATAATCTTTCTAAACTTCCTCCTCAGCTGGGCGGCCTCGTCCTCGGACCGACATCCGTTCTTGCATTCGCTTGATAAAATCCGCCTGCATGCCGTTTTGTATCCCTGTACGTACCCACTCACTGTGGCATCTCCTGTATTGGGCGTATAGCACGTACAAGACAGCTCCAGCACAAACAGCAACCATCACCCCCAGTAGGATATTACTCGTTCTAAAGTGTGAAGAGACATCAGCACCTCCATTATTTTCACTGCCGTGTTGTGTAATGATGGTTTCCTTGTTTTCACATAAACACTTACTGCACTCTTTTCCCATTATTTTTAATTTAAAATGTCTGAACAAGCCGAGTATTTTTAACTCAACTGTTGTGTATTTTTCTTATAATGCAATCCAATGCACGGTGGCCGGTGGCCGACGCGACGCGGTCACACGGTTAAAAACGCTGACACCGTCACATTGTTTCGTCGCGACGTAATCCAACACCGTGCCTCTGGCAGGGTCGCCATGTAGAGGGACGAGGTTTATATTGAATTAAAAGGCGTCTGTTCTGTACGACGTATATTTAGAGACTGCTCACTTAAACTGAACATGTGTAACAACTTAGTCTAGGTACTTAATGTTACACACTACAGTCTGCAGCCCTTCCCCATAGTAATATGCCGTAAGACATTATACTATGAAATTATTTAAAAAACACCAGCCTCGCGGTATCTACATCAGTAAATTGACGAATTTTTCTAACAGCATAAGCTGCCGAACTTAACCGCCCCGCAAGTGATATTAAATGATCACGCTAGACTCAAGGTTACAATGGGGTCCCCATTGTAACCTTGAGTCTAGCGTGATCCCCAGGAAAACCGTTTTTTCGACGAATTCTAGCTTCTCGTTGTTTAATATAATGTCACAATCATAACTTTTGACATTCGGCAAGTCAAATTTTCCTTAGTTTTTTTAGCATTCAAAACTAAATTATTAGCAGTGAACCAATTTAGAACTTGCCGTAATGCATTATTTACGTCGGCAACGTTACTCGTACGTCTATTTATCTTAAAAATCAAAGAAGTGTCATCAGCAAATAACACCATGTTTAGTTTGTTTTTCAATAGATGGGGTAAATCGTTGATGTATACTAAAAATAAGAAAGGACCCGAAATTGAGCCCTGGGGTACCCCCATTTTCACGTTCAACCCCGACGATTTGACACCGTTTATTTGAACTAATTGCTGTCTATCAATTAAAATAGGATTTTACTAAACTTAATGCTGATTGGCCTAGCCCAAGGATGGCGAACCTATGGCACGCGTGCCTTTGGTGGCAAATGACAAAATATTTTGGGTACGCTAAAAAGAGGTTATTTAGAATCTAGGTAATTTGCAATAACTGAAATCTCAACTCCTCCATTTATTTAAATACAATATAAAACTGTAAATAAATATTAAGATTGCCGTAAGAATTTCTGGGTGCAAATAAAGAATTGTTATAGTTTTTTTTTTTTTTATTATATTAAGTCAAGATTTTTTGGTGGCAATTCATTGTGCAAAAAATATAATTTAAATGGCACGTTTTTTAATAAAGGTTCGCCATCCCTTGCCTAGCCCGTAATGCTCAAGTTTTAAAAGCAATGTTTCATGATCAACGCAATCAAACGCCTTCGACAGGTCGCAGAAGATACCTATGGCATCTTCTCCCTCCTCCCACGCATCAAAGATGTGTTTTATTAAGGAGACACCAGCGTCGGTTGTACAACGTCTTTTGGTGAAACCATACTGTTTCTCGTGTAGGATGTTTTTCTTATTAAAATAATGAGCATTTGATTTAGCATTATCTTTACAAATACCTTGCTGAAAACTGGCAACACGGATACTGGTCTATAATTATTTGTGTCTTTACTGTCCCCGGATTTAAAAAGTCGTATAACCTTACTATGTGTCATTAGATCCGGAAAGACTCTTTGATCTACACACAAATTAAAAATTAAAGCTAAGTACGGCGCTATAGTCTGAATAATGGAGGTACAAACTTTGATGGACATTCCCCATAGATCTTCGGTCAGTTTGATCTTTATTTGCTTAAAAGCTTTTATTACCGTTATTGGGTTTATATGTGAAAAGTTAAATTCAGCCGGGCAGGCTGAAAAGTTAGCGTGTAATAAACCATAAGCGAGCGACGGCGAAGAATTTAAGGTTTCAGTAGTTTTAACTGGGATGCTGGTAAATAAATTTACAAATTCTTGAGCAACTTCTTTGTTATCTCTAATTATGGTCCATGTCGCTTTAGATTTATTTTTGGACGTCTTAATGTAGTAGTTATTTCGTGATGATTGTGTTAACGTAATAACTCTTTAAAACCTTGCTGAATATGTCTTAAAGGTTTTTTTATTCTTTGGGGTAGGATTTGTTCTATATAGTTGCCATAGCAAGTTCCGTTACTTTTTACTGCATTTATTATTATTTCGTAGGGAAAGAAAAGATCGTAAAAACATCTGAATAGGTCAAGAAAATGGTCGTAGGCCTCATTGACGTCGCCAGTTGTATATATGTCCGAAAAAGCAAGACCCTTAATGCAATTTCAAAATTTCACTAAATTATCTTGACAGTAATTTCGCCTTTTTATTTTCCAAAAGGGGCTGAATAACCAAAATAGGTATTCTTTTAAACATTTTTCTGCCAAATCTATTGAAGATGTGGCAGCGGAAAAAAGATATGTTAATCTTGATCATATTTCCGAAAACTTCTTTGTGGCCGAAACACGTTTACGCACAAAAACTTCGATATATTTTAATGGCAAAGTAACCTCTTACCGTGACCTTCAAAAAGTTTTGCCGGTAATATTGACCAGCGTACATTGGTACAATTAACAACAATAACGTATCATAACAGGACGCAAAACTTCATTGTCGTATATATTGAAGTTTCATTCATTATTTTAAAGTAATTCATATTATTGTGTTTTGTAAAAAAGTCTATACAAATTCTATCGTGCTTCTCTTTCCATCCAGTGCAATTCGACAGTGACCGCTTTGCGGCGTTGCTAGGTGGACGTGTGTCGCTTTTTCCGCAAAAAGCAAAAAAATATTCGATTTATTTCTCGTCAATTCAATCTGTCAAAAAAAATATCAGGTATAATGCAGCCAGATCTTGTAGCCTGGTGCCTTTAATTGGAACTAACCAAATCACAAGTAATATCGTCAAAGTCTGTATTATTTTTATTTTCTGGCACTACTGCTGTCACTGGTATCTATATTTTTGTTGTATTATAAACGACTCATGTCGTTTAGTTTACTTACTAAGTCCATAACTAAAAAGTATTCGAACCTCTTTGAAAATACAACAAAAAATATCTCAATTTGAATTAAAAAATATTTAAAATATAGGTGAGGTCGAATTCGATTTTAACCTTCTTCGTTCATGTGAAAACAGTAGAAGCAAAACACACAGAACATGGAATGGTCGTAACAACCGCGCTGGCAGTGTCTCGAAAGACAGAACTAATAAAATTGTCCGTATCCATTTGTTTCAATCTTTGTTTCTTTCTAACATACGGCACCTAGAACTGACCAACAAAAAACCCAACTGCTTAAAAAGCGAACTAAAAACACATTTTTTTTATAACTGTTTAATAGCCAGATAATTTTATTTATATTATTTTTATGAGTTCTACTATACTGAAATGGACTTTGTAACGTTAAACAAAAACTTTAAATTTGAATTGAGTGTTGGTGCTTTCATTAATCAATTTAATCATTATTTACAATAGGAAAGTCCCATCAAATTATAAAATACCTTAAATTTGTAAACATCCAGAACTTACTAGGTTCGGAATTGTCTTTTTTATGCATATTTAAAATATCCATAGAATTTAGGACACTATTAATATCATTTGTACAATTCGTAGCTTCGTATTCCTTGTTTAGTATTCTCTTCAAATATTGATATGTCATTTAGTTACTATAAAGACAACTTTCCATAGCCTGTTTCAAATCATAGTATATTTTTGCGCTATCCTGGAATATAATAGTTTAATGGCACTTACTGGGTTTTGATATACATCAGCCCACTGTGGTGAGGTCACGTGGTGCCGTTTTTTCTGTGTATTAGAGTTTAAAAACAAATAGACAGGGCGCAAAAAGCCCTTTGTTCCCATTAGTACCACCGAACTGTACCACCGGTGGTACTAACGGGAAAATTCGTTCTCTATAGTACCACCATTTACTTAGTGGTACTAGGGAGACTGTTTGTTCCCAATAGTACCTACTACCTATGCAAAACTTTATCTATCTTTATAAATAAAAATGCTGTATGTGATTGTATGCGTATCACTACAAAACTGCTGAAACGATTTGCTATTGTTTGTTATATATAGAAAGAAAGAAAAAGGTTTATATGCGCCAGGCACGACGCATACCATAAAAAACAAAAAACAAACATATATACAAAATACCGTGTATGCCTCAAAACCACGTATATGTGTCGCATATGTTACTGTGCGAGTGTCACTGGCTACATAAAAATTGGAAAAGAAAAAAATTGCGGATTTTGGGCGCCATTTTGTGGGGGGGGGGGTTTGCCAAACTCATCGTGTGGGGTATAAATAAAGGGTTTTAAGAGGTGATTTCAAAAATATATAACACTTATGTGTTTAAATATACGTAATTAAAAAAAATAACTAAAAAGTTGTAAATAAAAAAAGTTAATTGAAAAAATCTAAAAAACCGACTGCTTAAAAAGCGAACTAAAAAGACGTAAACAAGAAGAAAATCATGCTGTGCAGTCGGAGGATACATATTCGCGAGCTGGCTGACAAAAACCAGATGTAGCCAGTGACACACGCAGGTTTAAGACGAATCGATTGACGTAAGAATCATCAAAACCGGCCAACGCGTTTGGTCTCTAGAACGCCACATAGGAACAAACATACATACATAGACTGATAAACACATTACCCTCCTTCGGCAGTCGGGTAAAAATGTCAAATTCTTGAGAAATAGATTATCATCATCGTTTCAACCAAAAAACGTCCACATGTGGACATCTATCGATCAATGTGGTGATGGTGTGGTGAATCACCACATTGATCAGTCCTGTATTTCTCGCAATTAACTATCCCAATTGCAATAACGGGCTACAATAATAGTTTGTTAATCTATTAATATTGTTAAGCTAATTATTAATTGATCTGATCATTTTGCCAAATCGGCACTGATAATTCTTATTTATTAACAATAAATCTGCCGATGTGTATTCTGCTCATCCGAACCTACGGTTCTCAGACATGGTCACTCAAAGACTTACACTTGGGGATTGCCAGAGAGTTACGCAGCATTCTGGATGTAAAAAGAACAGACCGAATACGATTAAAAAGGCTGCTTGGCTAAAATGGGCCAATGCCATTACGGCTCACGTTAGTTGCATGCAAATGGACCGCTGGGCAAGCCTCCACAATCCTGAAGTTGGAACGCACCGCTGAGGCCGGCCCAGAAATAGGTGCCGAGATGATTTGGACGCGTACCGTGAGGGCTGGTTCTAGACGGTGCGGGAAAAGAATGTCTGGAATGACTTGGGTGTACTCTTATGAATTTAAATGGGGATGGCCAAAGAAAAGATTGATGGACTGTGTGGGGAGTGTTATGAAAGAAAAGGGAGTCAATTATAGCGTTATGGGGGACAGGACGATATGGAAGAAGAAAACGTGCTGCGCAAGTGCGCACACCCCAAGTAACATGGGACAAGGGCAGAAGATGATGATGTTTTCGGAGTTTTACCAGTAACAATTAGTAAATCTTAGGTTTTGTCGGTAAATAATAGGTTTCGGTTTTACAGTAACATATGCGACACATATACGTGGTTTTGAGGCATACACGGTATTTTGTATATATGTTTGTTTTTTGTTTTTTATGGTATGCGTCGTGCCTGGCGCATATAAACCTTTTTCTTTCTTTCTATATATAACAAACAATAGCAAATCGTTTCAGCAGTTTTGTAGTGATACGCATACAATCACATACAGCATTTTTATTTATAAAGATAGATAAAGTTTTGCATAGGTAGTAGGTACTATTGGGAACAAACAGTCTCCCTAGTACCACTAAGTAAATGGTGGTACTATAGAGAACGAATTTTCCCGTTAGTACCACCGGTGGTACAGTTCGGTGGTACTAATGGGAACAAAGGGCTTTTTGCGCCCTGTCTATTTGTTTTTAAACTCTAATACACAGAAAAAACGGCACCACGTGACCTCACCACAGTGGGCTGATGTATATCAAAACCCAGTAAGTGCCATTAAACTATTATATTCCAGGATAGCGCAAAAATATACTATGATTTGAAACAGGCTATGGAAAGTTGTCTTTATAGTAACTAAATGACATATCAATATTTGAAGAGAATACTAAACAAGGAATACGAAGCTACGAATTGTACAAATGATATTAATAGTGTCCTAAATTCTATGGATATTTTAAATATGCATAAAAAAGACAATTCCGAACCTAGTAAGTTCTGGATGTTTACAAATTTAAGGTATTTTATAATTTGATGGGACTTTCCTATTGTAAATAATGATTAAATTGATTAATGAAAGCACCAAATCTCAATTCAAATTTAAAGTTTTTGTTTAACGTTACAAAGTCCATTTCAGTATAGTAGAACTCATAAAAATAATATAAATAAAATTATCTGGCTATAAAACAGTTATAAAAAAAATGTCACCTACTGTGTTCTTATATGTCGCAGTCGCATATAAGCAGACATAATTATAATATTTATTCAATTTGCACGGCAAAGACTCGTATGACACTAGCCAGATTACCTATTTTAGTGATCTTTATTTTCGTAGCAATAAGGTTGCATTCATAGGCAAAATAACAGTGAACGATCTGATGTCAGATGCTAGCCGCCAGTTTGAAATAAGAACTTGCGGGGTAATATTTTTGTAAAATCCATCGGAAGAGTCCGTTTATGATGTGGGCCTCTGTGGTCGGCCTTGTGTATTTAATTTTCCCTCCAATTTAAAGTTTGCCCCTAAGCTATCGATGACAGTGGGCGTGGCTTAGAACCTCAGATGTCGATTGTCAACTGTTCGACTACAGCCCCTTAAGACACATGTCTTCTTAACAGGACATTTCAAAAGTTGTGCGGTATGATCTGACAGGCCCAATTCTAAAATTTCTCCTTTACACCCTTTTACATTATGCGCTATATTGTCCAAGCAGGTCGCACTGTTTAGCCTCGTGGGTTGAGAAAACTGTAATTTTAGATTATAATTTAGCAATGTATATTCGAAGTCTAAGGTTTGTTTATTTCTTTTCAATAAGTTGATATTAAAGTCCCCACATAAGACAATCTTGTTATTCAATTTTAAATACAACAAATGCCAAATAGTAGTTAAATTTTCGAAAAATGTATCCAAATTATATTGGGACACCCTATACATACATATAATAATAATGTTGTGTGCTGTCAATTCTATCGCGCAGCATTCAATTACGTTGATTACGGAATATTTCCCTAAATTTAACACTTTATACTTGTGACCGGCCCAGGTCAAAATGCACGCGCCACCTCTTCTATTATCTCTGAAGAAACTTGTTGCTAGGCTGTAGTTTGGTATATTTAAAAGACCTTCCTGTTCAGGTGTAATAAAATGTTGTTATGCATATAGTATCGATCCGTCTGTTGCTATTTTCTAGTTCTTCCAAATACACAGAAGCGTGTCGCTTCTATTCAGGAGCCCAGCTATATTTTGGTGAAGGATATGTATACTGTTATAATCGAAAAAAAATTGGGTTTTCTGTCAGGCTTGAATTGTGCTCGTCACCCAAATGGGAGTCGTTAAAATCTTGTCATACTCTTGTCTGTTGTTTTTATACGTCTGTCTGCTTGTCTTACAATATAGGCCTAAATCAATCTGAATGTTACTCATAATATTGGCATATATATTTTTGGTTCCGTATCTATTGATTCTACCCATAGTGTTAGAAAACATCTTATGGTTAGATCACGATTGCTGTCGAAGATGTATGCATGCTTATGGTTTTAGTTGTCTAAGTGAAGAAGGTTGTTAAACATCTCGACTTTGAAGTTATATATAAGTGATCCCATTTTATACGTAGGAAGACAAATTACTACGTTGGTGTGCGTAGCTTTTCGAAGGGACTCATTTAGTATGCTTATTAAGTTTATATTTTTGTTTTCATTTGCCATAATATGATTTTCTCCAATAAAGATAAAACAGTAATCGTTTAGGGTGAACCCTTTCAATCTTTCTTCGATTCCGCTTAGTAATTGTTTTATGGTACTGTTAGGCATTATGTAGTGACAGTAGTCGAAGTATTTGTAGAAAACTTCCTTTATGGAGGACAGAGATTCCTTGTATTTGCTACTACCTAAGATAGGAATCCCTTTTTTTCGCATATTGTTCTTTTTCCTAATATCTTATCTTATCTTGTGGAGGGGCCGAGAAACAACTCGGACACTTCGACCCATTGGGATCTATTGTGGTCCCCTAGATAAATTACTCCTCCCCAATCTCGTTTAAAACCCTTTTCATGAGTTTTACAACGAGACTGGGAGATATGAGCCTATAGTCTTCTGGTCTTGGATATCCAATCCCTAAGAGACTCATTCGCTTACCAGCCAGTGCATCGCATGTGCAAAGAAGGTGCTCCATGCGTTCCGTATGTTCCCCACACAACCTGCACATGGGTGTCGCGGTTAGACCCATCTTCATGAGCATGTCGTTGGTTCCAAAGTGCCCAGTAAAGGCCCCAAGCAGGTAGCGGATTTGCCCCCTGCTCATGTCCCAAATGCATTCCCGGGCTTTGAACGTAGAGCCTTAGAATTTCTTGGAGTGTTGTAGACCGGTGCTAGATAGCCAATGAGTTCGCTGTCTGTGATCTGCAAACTCCCTACATGCGGCTTTTACGAGGCACGTCGAGATGCCTACACATGGTTCTGGACTCACAAAATCATTTGCTGAGCCCTCTCTTGCCAGTTCATCTGCCATTTCGTTACCATGGATTCCTTTGTGCCCAGGGACCCACATCAGTCTTACCCTGTTGTGCTTCCCAAGCCTGTTTAGGGTTTGGACAGCATCCAGAATAAGTCCGGAGTCCACTTTGTAGGATGCCATGGCTTTGATTGCAGCCTGACTGTCACTAAGAATATAAATAGATTTACCTCTGGTTCCTCTATCTATATTCTCTTGAGCACAGGTTATTATGGCATAAGTTTCTGCTTGGAATACAGTTGCCATCTTCCCTAGGCTTTTGCTACATTTGTAACCTTTTGCGTATATTCCCGCCCCTGTACCTGATTCCATTTTGGATCCATCAGTGTACCACACCAAAAGTGTCTTGTTCTGGTGGATCGATTCCCTTCGTCCAGTCCTCTATTGTAGGGATTTGGACCTTTAAAGACCTTTCAAACACAAACATAGTTTGCATTTTTAACCGACTTCAAAAAAAGGAGGAGGTTCTCAATTCGACTGTATTTTTTTTAATTTTTTTATGTGTGGTACCTCAGAACTTGTTACTAGGTGAACCGATTTTGATTATTCTTTTTTATTTGAAAGCTGGTGTTTGTCATGTGGTCCCATTTAATTTTCATCAAGATCTGATAAAGATCTTCGGAGATACACATCAGAACTCTTCAATAAATAACGGCAAATCACTCGGGATAGCTGCAATCGCATTTATGTTTATTGTTTACACCATTTCATTACATAACATCACACTAGTACGCTCTAAAGGGGTACGCAGGTGTAAACAGTTCACCTTGGTATACCCTTATTCGACCGAATTTGTTTAAGTTTCATGTTATTGGGTAAATCTATTCTGGTTTCACTATGGGCATTATTGGTACCTAGCCTATATAAATTGTGTAGCACAACTAAAAAGTGAAAAATAAAAAAAACTTGAAGTCGGTTTTATTTATTGTAAAAAGTTTTTTTTTATCGGATAACATGCTTGTTACCCGATCCAGGCCTTCATTCCCGTCGAACTTTGTATGGTTGGTCCTTGGCTTAGAGGCATCCCATAGTCCAGTCACAGCAAGTCGATGTAATGTCTTCCTTGCCTCGAATTCAACCATCATATGCAGAGGAGGGATATTGAGGTATCACTCAATCGCTGCCGTAGGTGTTGTCCTGAAAGCACCCGTGATGCCTAGACACACCGTTCTTTGTAATCTGGTGAGTGGCGCTTTGCACGAGGCAAGCTTTGTTCTGGGCCACCACACTATGCTGCCGTATGTGATAATAGGTATTATCATTGTCCGGTACAGCCATCGCATCACTTTGGGCTTTAACCCCCAAGTTTTACCGTAGGTGGAACGACACATGCCGAACACTCGTAGGGCTTTCGTCGTAATATTTTCCACATGAGTTTTCCACCTGAGTTCTCTATCAAGCGTTACACCCAGATATTTAACTTCGGTGGACCAGGGCAGCTTTTTCCATTGAGGGAGAGCTCTCCTAGGTTTCCTAGTTGTCTCTTCCTCGTGAATGGAACAATGACTGCTTTGCTTGGGTTGATAGAGAGGTGGTTCTTTGTACACCATTCCTCTGTCATCCTCAATGCCTGTTGTATTAATCCAGAGACTATGTTCGGGAATTTACCATTAACCATTATAGCTATGTATGTATGCATAGCCTACTGTGTAGAATGGTCCAGTATTGAGCTTGGTAAGTAGCAAGTCTACTACCAAGCACCACAATAATGGTGACAGCACTCCACCCTGCGGACAACCTCTTGTTGTTTTTGCACTTAGTCTGTCTCCCATCAGTTCCGATCTGACTATTCTGCTTCTCAGCATTTAGTCAATCCAGTTGCACGTGGTATCATTGATGCCATGTTCCTTTGCAGCGATGCGTATGGACTCAAATGTTGTCTTGTCGAAGGCTCCCTCTATGTCGAGGAAAGCCCCGACACAGATCTCTTGTCCCTCTAGCGCAGCCTCGGCTCGACTCGCAACATAGTGCAATGCCGTTTCTGTAGATTTGCCTGGGCTGTAGGCGCACTGTAGTTTATGTAGAGGGAATACTTTAAGTGGTCTCTCGCTTAGGTACCTGTCTACCAGTTTCTCCAGAGCTTTTAAGAGAAAGGATGATAGACTAATTGGCCTGTAAGCTTTAGCTTCTTCGTAAGTCGGTCTACCCACCTTCGGTATAAAGGTGACTTTGAACTCCCTCCATGCCTTGGGTACATACCCAAAGGTTATGCAGGCTCTGTAGAGCTTACTCAAATGAGGTATCAAAACAAATGCCCCTTCTTGTAATAGTATTGGGTAGATGCCATCCGGACCAGGGGATTTGAGAGGCTGGAAGCCCGCTATGCCAAGCTTCAGTTTATTTTCATCTACCACTTTCTTTGCCGTGAGCCAGTTATTTTTGGACGCGTGCCTTGTGAGCTCGTCCCTTGTGACTGGTTCCTCTTCATCGCTATCGCGATGAAGTATGAAGAATTCAGTATACATTCCGGGAGTGAGTTCTAAACATCACGCCCAGAGTGTCCAGTCCAGTTTCCGTTAGAAACCCATTCTCATCCTTTACAGATGATAGTGGGTTTGTCTTAGTCATGGACATTGCTTTGCTCAACCTCATTCCATTTGGCAGAGCTTCGATGGAGGTGCAATGTTGCCGCCAACTAGTTCTTTTGGCCTTGCGTACCGCCGTCTTATACCTCGTCAGCATGCTACGATAGCCAGAAAAATCTTTCCTGGCTTTTGCACCATTAAAGGCCTGTCGTGTTTCCTGACGTATTTTAGCTAGTTTAGGAGTCCACCATGGTACCTTTTTGCAAAAGGCCTTTTTTTCTGGGCAGTTATCTACCCATGCACCGATGGTGCCCACCTTGATTCTATCAGCTTCAAATTCTATATCTAGTATGGAATTAAGTTTACCTTTAGGGCTCCCTAGATTTACTTTTAGGTCCCTCCTGTACGAGTTCCAATTTGTACGCCTTGGGTTTCTCCTTCGTATAGTTTCGGCTTCTCCCGCCGTCCTAAACCTAAAGCTAATTATATATTAATTATGGTCAGACAGAGAGATTTCGTCCGATACATGCCAATTTTCGATGTAAGCGCTGGCCTTGTTTGAAGCCAGTGTCAGATCAATAACTTCAGTTCTCGCCGAGGTACTGAAAGTAGGTTTATTGCCTGCGTTAAGGATTTGTAAAGAAGAGCTTACCACAAAGTCCAACAAATCCTCCCTTTGTTTGTTGACATCCGAGCTGCACCAAACGACATGGTGTGCATTCGCATCGCAGCCAAGTATCAGGTCGAGGTTTTCTTGGTTGCCGTAGTCAACCAGTCTTCTAATTAGTGGTGTTACTGGTTCCTTTTGTTTATATGGGAGGTAGGCAGAGGAGTAGTGTATTATTGGGCATTCTAGACCACCTATCGCTTCCTACGGCTCACTTTGTTCGCCTTCGTCGCTTTCGGTGGAATAGAATACCCAATAATATAAATTAAATCTTACATAGGGCAATAATGCAGTAAAATACTGGTTCGACGCCTATTCCTCAACGTTTGTGGTTTGGACGCTGCTCCACTTTTTAAAACTCGTTTGGTTACGAATGGAACGGAAAGCGGTTAGAATGTTCAATAACATAAATGGATCAGCAAAGTTTGTGGTTTGGGCGCTATTCCACTTTTTGAATCACGTTTGGTTTTGATTGGAACGAATTTTTTTCTAGAATTTTCAATGACGACTACGACGACTCTGTCTCTGTCACCTATGACTTAGACTAGAGTCAAGAGCAAATTCATCACAAATAAAAAAATACATAAATGGATCTACAAAGCTTGTGATTGAGTCCTAATCTACTTTTATAATCTCGTTTGGTTGCGATTCGGTCGGCCCTGCAAAGCTACCATTTACCGTTATGTAACTATACTCCATTTGAAATAACATTAAACATGATTCCAAATCTTTTTACCGTCCGTTCAACCGATTTTGAGTTCTATCCCGTAAACATAACGATGACATAAAAAGCATAAACCTGTTACCAAAACCAACTGTTTACTACAGCTACCATTTGTCGTATCACCAACGCAATAGAAGTCAAAATCGGTTGAACGGGCTGTAAAATGGACTAATTTAAACGTCTAATGTTATCGCAAATGGAGTTTAAAGGTTAAACCCTTTTACTGGACTGTGTTTTACAAAGTACGGTACGGTACCATATTCACGAAGTTTGTAGTTTGAGTCTTATTCCACTTTTAAAAACTCGTTTGGTTGCAAATGGAACGAAAAATGGTTTAGAATATTCAAACTCATAAACGGATTTACACAGTTAGTTGTTTAAGCTCTATTCTAATTTTAAAATCTCGTTTGGTTGCGATTGAATCGTCCTTGCAAACCTACCGTTTATCGTAATGTAACTAAAGGTTAAACCCTTTTACTGTACTGTATTTTCAAAGTACGGTACGGTACGATATTTACGAGGTTTGTGGTTTGAGTCTTATTCCACTTAAATAATCTCGTTAGGTTGCAAATGGAACGGAAAATGGTTTAGAATGTTCAAAATCATAAACGGATTTACACAGTTAGTTGCTTAAGCTCTATTCTAATTTTAAAATCTCGTTTGGTTGCGATTGAATCGTCCCTGAAAACCTACCGTTTACCGTTTATCGTTATGTAACTAAAGGTTAAGCCTTTTACTGTACTGTGTTTTACAAAGAACGGTACAGTAGGATATTTATGAGGTTTGTAGTTTGAATCTCATTTCGCTTTTAAAATCTCGTTCAGTTGCAAATGGAACAGCAAAAGATTAGAATGTCCATTAATATAAATGGATCTACAAAGTTTGTGGTTTGGGCGCTACTTTACTTTTTAAATCTTGTTTTGTTGTGAATGGAACGGAAAGCGGTTAGAATGTTCAATAACATAAATGGATCTACAAAGTTTGTGGTTTGGGCGCTATTACACTTTTTAAATTTAGACTAGTTTTGATTGGAACGAAATGTTTTCTGGAATTCTCAATTACATAAATGGATCTACAAAGTTTGTGATTGAAGTCCTAATCTACTTTTATAATCTCGTTTGGTTGCGATTCGGTCGACCCTTTAAACCTACCATTTACCGTTATGTAACTAAAGGTTAAACCCTTTTACTGTACTGTGTTTTACAAAGTCAGGTACGGTACCATATTTACGAGGTTTGTGGTTTGAGTCTTATTCGACTTTTAAATTCTCGTTTGTTTGAAAATGGAACGGAAAATGGTTTAAAATGTTCAGTAACATAAACGGATCTACACAGTTTATGATATAAGCTCTATTCTACTTTTAAAATCTTGTTTGGTTGCGATTGGATCGTCCTTGCAAACCTACCGTTTACCGTTATGTAACTAAAGGTTAAACCCTTTTACTGTACTTTGTTTTACAAAGTACGGTACAGTACGATATTTACGAGGTTTGTGGTTTGAATCTTATTCTACTTTTAAAATCTCGTTTGGTTGCAAATGGAATGGAAAATGGTTTAGAATGTTCAATAACATAAACGGAATTTATAAGTTACTCGGGCTAGAATGCTAGTAGCATTTAATTGTAGTTTCTTCATAATGTGCTGTTCATACTAGAATTAGCATGCTGTTCCATGTGTTAGGAGAGCTATCATGTTTTAACAAGTTGGAGCCTGTATCCACGTGCGCGACACGCTGCAAACCTTGTGTGTTTTGTCATCAATTAGGATTGGAAATGAAACAGATTTAATTAAGGTCATAAAATACTATTTATTTTATTAAATAAAATAAATCTTATCACGTTTATGCGGTATGGCATTTCATACAAATTTAAAAGTCTGAAGTTTTGGAAATTAATCATTTGCTATAATAAAACTTGATACGTCTAAGCAGCATACAATATAAAAAGTTAGTAGAGAATATTTTAGTAAATTTTATGAAATGTCGTGTCCCGTAATCGCTCTTGAAACTAATTAAGTACTAAATAAGTTCCAACATTATTTACTACAAGTAATAAGATAATAATATGTATTTGGGGTGCCAAGAAAATAAATGTTTCACAATTACACTACACATTACTTGTTTCTGAATCCTGCTATAGGTAATTGTCAATAATAGGTATTTTACATAATATTAACTATCTGTAGGTACATTTAGAACTATATCTAAAATGCATTATGAAAAATGTATCTACTATAATTACTTACATTTAAAAATAATCTCAATGCATTACTTAAATATAGTTGTTTTACCTTATCAAACGATAGCAACAGCTTATTTATTTAAAACATAGCGAAGTTAACTTTAGACAAGGGTGTTCATTAAGAGACATGTTAAATAACGTTTTAGTTTTGTTCTCAATATTATTAAAAAAATATTCTAAAGAAGAATTCTCAGAAATATGTGTTGTGTAATAATGTTAATGATGCACAAGGATCGACAATTCTATAGGAACATATACGATTACGAAATGCAGAATGTATTATTTCAACACCTTCACAAAAAATAAAAAAATATTTGTTTTTATGATTAGTACTATACGTAAGTGGCGTTGGTGTACGCTAAAATAGATTTAGATTTACATAATATTAGACTATGCAATATTCGAAACAATTAATTTGGTGTCCCCAAAAATTCGGGAGTTCGTCTCATAAACATTTGTAAGCCGTCCACTGGGATTATTGCGATCTTGTTGTACTTTTAATGTGAACTGGGCTTTCTTCTACCGTTCTGCCTAGGGGGTGGAGACAACTACATCTTTTATCTTCAACTTTATCTTTATACCCTGACTTACATGTAGAAGTCTCCCTTAGGTCATCTCTTTAAATTAGCTGCAGCAAAATAACATGTGGTTCTGAATAATGAGTTGGATGCGCGAGGCACATTTTATTAAATATTTGTTAGAACCTACGAAAGCAATACAAAATGTTACTGTTCGGCGCTTTATCACCAATTCATGATGACAAGTGGATGACCTCGACGTTTGTGTGATATGGTATGGAGTTTATGTAATAACGCGATGAAACCAGCAACGAGAATGAAGAATAGTCTCGACGTGGAACTCCGGGGGAATTTGGCGGCGAGGAAGACACGTATCTGAAAAGAAAACATAAAAAATTAATATAACACCTACCATTTCTGGTTACAGTGGGATCGGTTGGTGGTTATGTGCGAATGAGACACATCACTATCAATATCACTATCACTATGTATTGTCCCTCGCCACGTCTGTCTGTCTGTTCGTGATAAACAGAAAAAGTACTGAACTGATTTTCATGCGGTTTTCACTAATAGACAGAGTGATTCATGAGGAAGGTTTAGGTGTATTGTTCTCGCCTAACTTCTTGGCTACAATGACTGCGCAGTAGTCAATCTCATACAAAAACAGTACCGTTTCGTGCCTTGCGCATCGGAAAACCAACTTCAGGGCGGTCAAGAAGTTTAGCGAGCACTATACAATTTGTTAAGGTCTTGAATAAACTGGTTGAAATATGACGATAATTGTTGAAAATTAAAACGCTGCCAAATCCCTTTGAGATATAACAAAACAATGTATGGTGGAATTTTCCATCTTCTATAGATGTACAAAAAAGTCCGCGATGGCATATGTCTATCTTTTAATGATAGCTTACTTGCCACGTACAATACGGTAATTGGAAAGCTATTTAGACGAATACAGTATTAATCCTTACCAAGTTAAATACGTTAGTTACCTTAAACGTTTCATGCAAATTATGATAATTCTTTACACCATACAATTTAAATGAATATCTTAGGATTTACTGCAAATAACAGCTAACGCGCACGAAAACAAACCGCTGTCGCCCACTTGCTATAGCGATAATGCGCGCGTATCCTTATCATATCATTTTACAGTTTTGCAATTTAGAGACTGGAGGTATTTGTATTTTATTTTCTTTTTGGGTGTTGTTAGAAGGTTTTATTTACATAGTAAATTATTTGAAAGTAAAATTTCAAGGTCGCATTTTTGTTTTGTGTATGTATATTTTTTTTTAAAGAAATAAACGTGTAGGCATATCTAATATGCTCTACTATCAGCCGGGGCGGGTCGCTAGTATATTTATATTCTAACCACTAATAAACTTACTGTTCTCTAATCTGAGACAAAACATACTAACAGTAATATAAATTACCTTAACTTAGAGTCTGATGGGGTGGGCAGTGCTTTCAGGTGCTTGTCGCTTCACCACCTTTTTCTTATGCTGCTTTTTCAACAACTCGGCCACTGCAGCTGTGAGCTGTGGTATTTTGATTCCGTGTTGGATCTGAATTAGAACACACTAAGATTAATTTTGTAACTATAAACAACCTCAATAATTATTGAGTTAAGTTAAAGGGGCTAAGCATATTATTATGGATGGCTTACCTCGATCAACTACCGCAGATTCTCGAATTGAGCACTAAACCACTACTTTAGTTTACTATTTTTATAACAACAAATTTCACATATATTTCGTTTACTAATCGAACTATACGAACATAGTAAGCTAAAACTCAGGACAGATTGTCTCATGTCTCTTCACAAAGCAAGAAATAGCATGCACCTACAGGCACACACTCATTCTATTTCTATGATCCCAGATTAGGACACCAAGGACATCTGAACTTTAGGATCCCGTAACCATTAAACTAAAATTCAGGACAGATTGTCTCATGTCTCTTCATAAAGCAAGAAATAGCATGCACCTACAGGCACACACACATTCTATTTCTATGGCCCCAGATTGAGCACCAAGGACATCCGAATGATAATTTAATTAATTCATACAGATAACACTACCCTACACGTTAACAAACAACTACTAGTTGCTTAGTTACTCAGCTTTTACTCTGCGTTGCGCTTGATTAAGATGCTTTCACACTCTTACAATCGGCTTCTAAACGGTACGTACGCCGTCCCGTGGTCATTGTGAGTGCCATACTCGTTGTAAACCGCCTGACGCCGGTGTCGGAAATGATCGTTTTAAGCTTTCACGGTTTAGGTGTAAGTAATTCTTTACAATCTCAAAGATTGCAACATTGCATAATGTAAATTTGCAGCGTTTGAACTTTGTTACACGTGTATGAGTAATTTCCATGTATTTAACAATCACACGGTAAAACTATCGCAGTGCATGTTGCAGTCTCTGATTAAAATTGGTATTTTATATAATTTCCTAACCAATGCAATTAATTTAAATAGAACCCTCTATATATATGTATATATCTATAAGTTTTGATTACTTTGCTTATTATTTTATAATGTTCAGAATACATTTTTAGTTCTATTAATCAAGGAATTGTTGTGATCAAAAAACCACGTGCACAAATGCGCGTTAAAAACTTAGTTAATTTATGTGGCAGTTAAACTCAAAGCTGGTGTAAAATCATCAAACTACTAAAAGTAACAAACTTTTATAAAACATTTCATGTAAAGGAAGTCGGTTTCTAAATTCAGCAATGACATTAAGCGATTAACATTCAAAGAATTCCTAGACTAAGACTTGAAGTTATGTCAAGGCAAGAATCACTCATTTCTTTCAGTAGATGGAATACGTATTGTTTTTATTTAAAGAGCACCCCTCCCCAGTTGATAGAGATGATTATAGACAGATCCCTCAAACTCAAATTTTAATTATGGACTACAACATGCAGAGCGATCGTCTTACAATAAAGTTCGTATAAGCAAATTAATACATGATGCAATTTTACTGTCTTTGACGTATGCTGCAGTAAAACTTTAAATTATTATAAGTAATATCATCTAACAACTAAAACGAACGTTTTATAATCATTTAGTAGGTAGTGATATTAAGATTAATTTTCAAACAATTCCTAGGTTGACATTAAGGTATCACATTTTATTTTTGAATTCCTAAACTAAAACCAGCATATTACAAAAAAATATTAAAGTTATGTCAAGGAAAGAATCACTCATTTATAATAACTTAAAGGAATATGTATCGTTCTTATTTAAAGAACACCCCTCCCCAGTTGATGGAGATGATTATAGACAGATCCCTCAAACTCAAATTTTAATTACGGACTACAACATGTACAGCGATCGTTTTACAATAAAGTTCAAATAAGCAAATTAATACATTTTTCAATATTGCTGTCTTTGATGTATGCTGCAGCAAAAGTTTAAATTAGTATAAGTAATATCATCTAACAACTAAAACGAACGTTTTATAATCATTTAGTAGGTAGTGATATTAAGATTAATTTTTAAACAATTCCTAGGTTGATAGTAAGGTATCACATTTTTTTTTTTATTCCTAAACTAAAACCATCATATTATTACAAAAAATATGTAAAGTTATGTCAAGGAAAGAATCACACATCTATAATAAATTAAAGCAATTGGTATAGTTCCTATTTAAAGAACACCCCTCCCCATTTGATGGAGGTGATTATAGACAGATCCCTCAAACTCAAATTTTAATTACGGACTACAACATGTATGGCGATCGTCTTACAATACAATAAAGTCCGAATAAGCAAATTAATGCATGATGCAATTTTGCTGTCTTTGATATTGTAAAGGAGCATTTATACATACAAGGCGGCTACCTGTTACGTTTCCAGACGCTTATCGTCAGGAGATTCGCGAATGAGTACGGCGCGGCGCGTCCAACCGTTGAACGACACATACTCCGTTTTGACGGTGATTATACGGCGGACTAGACGGCAGGACGGCAAGTGTGCAATAAGCATGCAAAACCAATAGAATACTTATAAAAAGAGAGAAGTGACAACTACTCAACACATTACTTGTACGTTAACATGTAAAGTAGTGTCGTCTGTTTGAATTTATTAAATTAAAATTTGGATGTCCTCGAGCCAATCTGGTCACTAAAAGTAGAATGTGTGCGTGTGTGCTATTTCTTACTTTCGTGGAGAGACATGAGACAATCTGTCCCAAATTTTAGTTTAATGTTTACGCTATCCTAACGTTCAGATGCAATCGGTGCCCAATCTAGGGTCACAGAAAACGGAGTTCGTGTTTAGCCTATGTGGTAATGCACTTTCTCTAACTTTTGTGGATATGCATGAGACAATCTGTCCTGAATTTTAGGCGAGTGGTTCAAACAGCGAGCGCCTTATTTGTTAACATGTAAGCTATTGTATGAATAATTAAATTAAAATTTGGATAACCTTGGTGCCCAATCTAGGGTCATAGAAATTGAATGTGTGTGTGCCTCTAGGTGCATGTCATTTCCTGCTCTGTGAAGTGTTATGAGACAATCTGTCCCAAATTTTAGTTTAATGTTTACGCTATCCTAACGTTCAGATGCAATCGGTGCCCAATTTAGGGTCACAGAAAACGGAGTTCGTGTTTAGCCTATGTGGTAATGCACTTTCTCTAACTTTTGTGGATATGCATGAGACAATCTGTCCTGAACTTTAGGCGAGTGGTTCAAACAGCGAGCGCCTTATTTGTTAACATGTAAGCTATTGTATGAATAATTAAATTAAAATTTGGATGTCCTCGAGCCAATCTGGTCACTAAAAGTAGAATGTGTGCGTGTGTGCTATTTCTTACTTTCGTGGAGAGACATGAGACAATCTGTCCCAAATTTTAGTTTAATGTTTACGCTATCCTAACGTTCAGATGCAATCGGTGCCCAATCTAGGGTCACAGAAAACGGAGTTCGTGTTTAGCCTATGTGGTAATGCACTTTCTCTAACTTTTGTGGATATGCATGAGACAATCTGTCCTGAACTTTAGGCGAGTGGTTCAAACAGCGAGCGCCTTATTTGTTAACATGTAAGCTATTGTATGAATAATTAAATTAAAATTTGGATAACCTTGGTGCCCAATCTAGGGTCATAGAAATTGAATGTGTGTGTGCCTTTAGGTGCATGCCATTTCCTGCTCTGTGAAGTGTTATGAGACAATCTGTCCCAAATTTTAGTTTAATGTTTACGCTATCCTAACGTTCAGATGCAATCGGTGCCCAATCTAGGGTCACAGAAAACGGAGTTCGTGTTTAGCCTATGTGGTAATGCACTTTCTCTAACTTTGTGGATATGCGTGAGACAATCTGTCCTGAATATTAGGCGAGTGGTTCAAACAGCAAGCGTCTTCTTTGTTAACATGGAAGCTAGTTTATGAATAATTAAATTAAAATTTGGATAACCTTGGTGCCCAATCTAGGGTCATGGAAATTGAATGTGTGTACCTCTAGGTGCATACTATTTCCTGCTCTGTGAAGTGTTATGAGACAATCTGTCCCAAATTTTAGTTTAATATTTATGGTATCCTAACGTTCAGATGCAATCGGTGTCCAATCTAGGGTCACAGAAAACGGAGTTCGTGTTAAGCCTATGTGGTAATGCACTTTCTCTAACTTTTGTGGATATGCATGAGACAATCTGTCCTGAATTTTAGGTTAGCGGGGTGCATGAAAGGAGCCTCCTCGTGGCGCACCCTGGAAGCAGCTAGACACGGTATCAAAGTATCTAGGCTGACTAATCCTTCAACTTGGTAATATTGAATCTTAGAACTAAAATAGTTGAACAGGTGTCGAACCAGTATTTTACTGCACAACCAAACGAGTTTCAAAAAGTGGAGTAGCGCCCAAACCACAAACTTTGTAGATCCATTTATATAATTTGACATTCTAACTGTTTGCTGTTCCATTTGCAAACGAACGAGATTTTTAAAGTGGAATAATACTCAAACCACAAACCTCGTAAATATCGTACCGTACCGTACTTTGAAAATACAGTACAGTAAAAGGGTTTAACCTTTAGGTACATAACGGTAAATGCTAAGTGGTAGACCGAATTGCAACCAAACGAGATTATAAAAGTAGAATAGGACTTCAACCACAAACTTTGTAGCTCCATTTATGTAATTGAGCATTCTAGAAAAAAAATCCCTCCAATCAAATCCAAACGAGATTTAAAATGTGGAATAGCGCCCAAACCATAAACTTTGTAGATGCATTTATATTAATATTAACATTATAAGCGGGATATTTACCATGTTTACTGTTTGTAGCGAGTTTCCGATATTTCGGTGCTGTTACAAGCACCATGATCACGGATAAACTGAAGTCATTGCGGGTGGGTGTTTATGAGGAGACAAAACGGTCTACCCTCTTTCTTGTTCGTTTTTTGCACTCGGTACCGCTACCATTGTCACTCACAACTCGATTCTGTTCTCGACAAACGAAACTCACTGTGTCCGCTCGCGAACTTTTTACGGCACTTTTTCGGGGTTTACACAGCTGGACCACTGGATTCCAAGCTCTCGACAGTTGAAACCCATCCTCCCGGTTGAAATTTTTATATTTGGTAATTTCGATAGCTTCCCTCACCAGTCTAGGGATATAGTGGCGTTCTGTCGAAATGACCTGAGGGTTATGTAACTCAATCCAGTGGTTTAATCCTGATTCCAAGAGATGTTGAGCTATGGCTGATTTTTGTGTGTCATTGTTCTTTACTGCCCTGATATGCTCTGAAATTCGACAAGCAACCGTACGCTTCGTCTGACCGATGTATGACTTGCCACAACTACAATCTACTTTATAAACACCGGGCTTTTCCAGCGGAAAGTTGTCCTTCGGCGAGCGCAGCATCTGTGACACTTTTCTGAAAGGAGTGAAGACAGTCTTTACGGCGTATTTCCGAAGAATGTTAGCAACCTTATCTGTCACTCCCCTCACGTACGGCAAAAATGCTGGCTGCCTCTCAACCTCGCACTTCCGTTGTTTACAGCCAGTTTTTTGGTTGGGTTGTGCAGTCTTCCCTGTATATCCGTTTCTCTGTAGGACCCTCTGCACATGTGTTAGCTCAGCACGTAAATGTTCCTCGTCGCATAGATCATATGCGCGGTTGGTAAGTGAAGTCACTACAGAGTTCAGTTGTCGGGGATGGTGGTGAGAATCAGCGTGTAGATATCGATCCGTGTGAGTCAACTTCCTATACACTGTGTGACTCAGAGAACCGTCAGCACGGGCACCTATTTTCACGTCCAAGAATGGAATTTCCCTCTCTTTTTCCATCTCGTAGGTAAATTTGATTTTAGAATGTATGCTATTAAGGTGTGCCAAGCATAATTCTACCTCATGTTGGTCTCCTTCAATTATCCCAAAAACGTCATCAACATACCTTTTCCATAATTTAATATGTGTAGATGCAGTGGAGACCGCCAACTCTTCAAAATGTTCCATCCAAATGTTGGCCACCACTGGAGCCACTGGACTACCCATGGCTACACCATCAATCTGCAGGTAGTATTGACCTTGGTATATGAAGTAACTGGTAGATAAACAGTGATGAAGTAATTTCACGTACTCTACAGGGATGTTATTTTCTTGCAATTTCATCTCAATTACCTCCATGCAGTCCGCCACTGGTACATTGGTAAATAAGGACTCAACATCGAAGCTGACCATAACGTCATTTGTTTGGAGATCTATGGATTGCAAGATGTCAATGAAATGTCGAGAGTCTCTTACATAAGATGTTGAATGTCCAACTAATGGTAGAAGAACAGAAGCTACGTGTTTCGCTAGGTAGTATGTGGGCGAGTCAATCTGACTGACTATGGGTCGTAGCGGAACATTTTGCTTGTGCACTTTTGGTAAGCCATATAGTTTTGGGGGCTGTATATTTCTTGGTCGGAGCAAGTACTTAGCCGTATCATCCGTGATAATATGTTGATACTCCTTTATTATTTTGCGTGTACTGCGGTTCACTCGTGCCGTCGGGTTGTAGTTCACTTCCTTGTAGGTGTTCACATCACTCAATAAGTTACGGATCTTATTATCATATTCAGTAACGTTCATAACCACAGTAGCATTACCTTTGTCCGCTTTAAGTACAAGTACGTCCTCATCCTTGCGGAGGTCACGTAGTGCGGCCAACTCTTCAGCAGTGATATTAGATGATGGAGGTTTAGCGTGACGTAACGCTACGGCGGTGTCCTGTCTCAGCACATCGGCATCACTCGCGGGTATCATATTACGTCGTATCGCTTCCTCCACACCTCCGATCACCTGTTCGTAAGGTATGCGTTTCGGAGTAGGAGCAAAATTCAACCCTTTCTCAAGGACCCTAAAAGCACTCTGCGATAATTCCTTGCCAGACAAATTAACAACCGTTCGAGTAACTTGTGAGTTATCATTGTAGGGGCTCACCGGTTTTTGTTTTTGAATTAGTGATTCATATTTTTGTTTCTTTATCAATGCACCAAACTCTCGTGAACGTTCAGCTTGCAAGTAGGTAATACGATCACAAACATCGAAATCACTAGCTGTCAGTAAAGCACTGCATTCAAGATGCAAACAATATAACTCACGGCGGATCACATCCAAATGGTATCGGGTATTGCGGATAACCTTACGCAACAATTTAACACTCGCGTTACGTAGAATGCTCGCGGAGCCGTGGATGTCCTGACGAGGCCTTAGTCTCACACACACAGGGATAACGTCTGCATCCCTGCATTTTATCAGAAAAGTCAAGGACTCCTCCAAACAACCACACTTTTTCCGCGCACGTTCTAGATGTTTCACTAGTTTTACACCATCCGGCCCGTACCGGTTCGCGATATAAGTTTTTAAACTGTCATGGTCACTAACACTAATATTAACATTATAAGCGGGATATTTACCATGTTTACTGTTTGTAGCGAGTTTCCGATATTTCGGTGCTGTTACAAGCACCATGATCACGGATAAACTGAAGTCATTGCGGGTGGGTGTTTATGAGGAGACAAAACGGTCTACCCTCTTTCTTGTTCGTTTTTTGCACTCGGTACCGCTACCATTGTCACTCACAACTCGATTCTGTTCTCGACAAACGAAACTCACTGTGTCCGCTCGCGAACTTTTTACGGCACTTTTTCGGGGTTTACACAGCTGGACCACTGGATTCCAAGCTCTCGACAGTTGAAACCCATCCTCCCGGTTGAAATTTTTATATTTGGTAATTTCGATAGCTTCCCTCACCAGTCTAGGGATATAGTGGCGTTCTGTCGAAATGACCTGAGGGTTATGTAACTCAATCCAGTGGTTTAATCCTGATTCCAAGAGATGTTGAGCTATGGCTAATTTTTGTGTGTCATTGTTCTTTACTGCCCTGATATGCTCTGAAATTCGACAAGCAACCGTACGCTTCGTCTGACCGATGTATGACTTGCCACAACTACAATCTACTTTATAAACACCGGGCTTTTCCAGCGGAAAGTTGTCCTTCGGCGAGCGCAGCATCTGTGACACTTTTCTGAAAGGAGTGAAGACAGTATTTACGGCGTATTTCCGAAGAATGTTAGCAACCTTATCTGTCACTCCCCTCACGTACGGCAAAAATGCTGGCTGCCTCTCAACCTCGCACTTCCGTTGTTTACAGCCAGTTTTTTGGTTGGGTTGTGCAGTCTTCCCTGTATATCCGTTTCTCTGTAGGACCCTCTGCACATGTGTTAGCTCAGCACGTAAATGTTCCTCGTCGCATAGATCATATGCGCGGTTGGTAAGTGAAGTCACTACAGAGTTCAGTTGTCGGGGATGGTGGTGAGAATCAGCGTGTAGATATCGATCCGTGTGAGTCAACTTCCTATACACTGTGTGACTCAGAGAACCGTCAGCACGGGCACCTATTTTCACGTCCAAGAATGGAATTTCCCTCTCTTTTTCCATCTCGTAGGTAAATTTGATTTTAGAATGTATGCTATTAAGGTGTGCCAAGCATAATTCTACCTCATGTTGGTCTCCTTCAATTATCCCAAAAACGTCATCAACATACCTTTTCCATAATTTAATATGTGTAGATGCAGTGGAGACCGCCAACTCTTCAAAATGTTCCATCCAAATGTTGGCCACCACTGGAGCCACTGGACTACCCATGGCTACACCATCAATCTGCAGGTAGTATTGACCTTGGTATATGAAGTAACTGGTAGATAAACAGTGATGAAGTAATTTCACGTACTCTACAGGGATGTTATTTTCTTGCAATTTCATCTCAATTACCTCCATGCAGTCCGCCACTGGTACATTGGTAAATAAGGACTCAACATCGAAGCTGACCATAACGTCATTTGTTTGGAGATCTATGGATTGCAAGATGTCAATGAAATGTCGAGAGTCTCTTACATAAGATGTTGAATGTCCAACTAATGGTAGAAGAACAGAAGCTACGTGTTTCGCTAGGTAGTATGTGGGCGAGTCAATCTGACTGACTATGGGTCGTAGTGGAACATTTTGCTTGTGCACTTTTGGTAAGCCATATAGTTTTGGGGGCTGTATATTTCTTGGTCGGAGCAAGTACTTAGCCGTATCATCCGTGATAATATGTTGATACTCCTTTATTATTTTGCGTGTACTGCGGTTCACTCGTGCCGTCGGGTTGTAGTTCACTTCCTTGTAGGTGTTCACATCACTCAATAAGTTACGGATCTTATTATCATATTCAGTAACGTTCATAACCACAGTAGCATTACCTTTGTCCGCTTTAAGTACAAGTACGTCCTCATCCTTGCGGAGGTCACGTAGTGCGGCCAACTCTTCAGCAGTGATATTAGATGATGGAGGTTTAGCGTGACGTAACGCTACGGCGGTGTCCTGTCTCAGCACATCGGCATCACTCGCGGGTATCATATTACGTCGTATCGCTTCCTCCACACCTCCGATCACCTGTTCGTAAGGTATGCGTTTCGGAGTAGGAGCAAAATTCAACCCTTTCTCAAGGACCCTAAAAGCACTCTGCGATAATTCCTTGCCAGACAAATTAACAACCGTTCGAGTAACTTGTGAGTTATCATTGTAGGGGCTCACCGGTTTTTGTTTTTGAATTAGTGATTCATATTTTTGTTTCTTTATCAATGCACCAAACTCTCGTGAACGTTCAGCTTGCAAGTAGGTAATACGATCACAAACATCGAAATCACTAGCTGTCAGTAAAGCACTGCATTCAAGATGCAAACAATATAACTCACGGCGGATCACATCCAAATGGTATCGGGTATTGCGGATAACCTTACGCAACAATTTAACACTCGCGTTACGTAGAATGCTCGCGGAGCCGTGGATGTCCTGACGAGGCCTTAGTCTCACACACACACACATGCATTTATATTATTGGACATTCTAACCTTTTGCTATTCCATTTTCAACTGAACGAGATTTTAAAAGCGAAATGAGATTCAAACCACAAACCTCATAAATATCCTACTGTACCGTTCTTTGTAAAACACAGTACAGTTTAACCTTTAATTACATAACGATAAACGGTAAACGGTAGGTTTACAGGGACGATTCAATCGCAACCAAACGAGATTTTAAAATTAGAATAGAGCTTAAACAACTAACTGTATAAATTCGTTTATGATTTTGAACATTCTAAACCATTTTCCGTTCCATTTGCAACCAAACGAGATTTTTAAAGTGGAATAAGACTCAAACCACAAACCTCGTAAATATCGTACCGTAGCGTACTTTGAAAATACAGTACCGTAAAAGGGTTTAACCTTTAGTTACATAACGGTAAATGCTAAGTGGTAGACCGAATCGCAACCAAACGAGATTATAAAAATAGAATAGGACTTCAACCACAAACTTTGTAGCTCCATTTGTGTAATTGAGCATTCTATAAAACATTTCGTTCCAATCAAAACCAAACGAGATTTAAAATGTGGAATAGCGCCCAAACCACAAATTTTGTAGATACATTTATGTTATTGAACATTCTAACCGCTTTCCATTCCATTTGCAACTAAACGCGATTTTAAAAGTAGAATTGAGCTTAAACCACAAACTTTGTAGATAAATTTATATTATTGGGCAGTCTATTCCACCGAAAGCGACGAAGGCAAACAAAGTGAGCCGTAGGAAGCGATAGGTGGTCTAGAATGCCCAATAATACACTACTCAGAGGCAAGGATAATTTTCCTTTTCTCTGTGCCCATCCCCACTTGGATCAAAGTTGTTGTGAGATCCCTGTAACAGAAAGTACGTAAGGGCATTGTGAAGTGTATACTCTCCTTTAGATTAACAACCATATATGTATGCCCCTTTATATTAGGTATCACATGTTATGCTGACATAGCTTTTACTTCGTTTTACTCGTTTCTTACTGTAACTAATTCATTATACTATTGGCAGCCAACCTGACTTATTATTTCTACATCCCGTACAACTCCAAACATCTCATGGCGACCCTGCCAGGATATCCTTGGGTTTTAGTATAATCGCCAACTACTGCCTCTTGCCGCGAAATTCGGTTACTTGTAAATTAAACCAATAACACATTAGCCATCGAAGTTTCTAAAGGATGTGCAACTCAAAGGTGGAAAAGATGAGGTATTCATCACACAAAACGCAGCGGGCAGCAACCAGGCCACGTTGAAGGATGTTGGTCAGCACATGGAGCGGATGAATATTGTGATGTTCGCGCTGTTGGCTATACTCACCATTGCAATGGCCTACTTTGTGGTGCGTTTATATAAACGGTGCCATCGGCAGTGGATCCAGGAAGAGATTGGTCTCCGAGCTATGCAACGTATCCGGGCTTCTATCAGAGGACACAATAACGCCGAAACAACAGCCTAAAGAACCGTGAGTTACCTGCCAAGATCATTTCAGAAAGTGTTTTATCCGACTTTTGTGAGTGTTTTTTTTAAATTTCAGTGCGATTAAATCTCTCGCGAGTGATAAAATTAATATAATTATAAGTTATGGACATTAAAACTAGAAAACAATAAGTAATATTTAAATCTAAAAATAGAATGGGATCATATTTCATTACGATCTGAGTTAATTATTCTATAATCGTGTACTTTTGCTCACGTAACTCGATACTTCGCAGCAAAATTGAAACGTAGGACATTCTTTAGCCGCGCTGCAAGTAACTTTACACTATTGTTTTGACATTTTACTTTTAATTATAAAATACTGCAATGACTAAATGGATCGATTCTATTTTTAAATAATGATAGATGCGTTAATTGAGAATTATGATTTATTAGAGCAAATAAGAAAATATCTGATTAAAAAGGGAAAAGCTAGATATTTAGGTAAGGTTGCCGAGATAAAATTAAATGAAGCGACAAACATTATAGATAAATGCAGTAAATTGATTTTACTTTTAGAATCTAAGAAGGATCCGCAGATTATTTCATCAGCGGCAGATATTTTTAAAAACATAAACAAACTATACGATAATATAAAAACTTTATGTACTTCTCCTAATATTGACTCTGTCAAAATGGAGTTCGATTTGAAAACTGCTTGTAACTTATTACCCGTTATGGACGATTCGGAAAATGTGACGAAACGCTTGATCGATGGTATCGAGATGTATTCGGATATGATCGGCGACACAGATAAGGATTTATTAATTAAGTTTATTTTGAAAAGTAGACTATCAGAGAACGCGAAGTTGCGAATGGCTTCAAAGTATTCAACTGTTACAGCACTTGTCAAGGACATGCGTACGCACCTTTTAACTAAAAAATCATTTACAGCAATTCAATCACGTCTGCAAAATGTTTCACAAGGTCAACGTTCGATTGATGAATATGGATCTGAACTCGAAAAACTTTTCACGGACTTGACAATTGCTCAGGCAGATGGTGACCCTACCAAATATGATATTTTGAAACCATTAAACGAAAAAATGGCAATAAGAAAATTTTCAGAGGGTTTAAAATCCACTAAACTTAGCACGATAGTTACAGCTCGAAATTATGGCTCATTAAAGGACGCCATTCAGGCAGCTAAGGATGAGGAGTGTTCGATGTTGCCGGGTGCGAGTCCAAGCAACGGCAACGTCATGCATTATTCTGGTAAGTCAAGTTCACACCACAGAGGAAAGCGAGGTATGTATAACAATAATTTCAATGGACACAGACATGAAGGACATCGAGGACGAGGTGCGCAAGGACGAGGTCAGTCAACGAATAGGTATGCAAAGGGGAATAATTATAGTAATCGCGGTAACCGTTCAAGATTATACCATAATTCAGGTTTCTTTAGAGGCGCAAAGCTTAGAAATAATTATCCGTTACAGAATCGTAGTAATACGCGTCAAATATATTCGGCTCAAGCAACTGATACTAACGACAATAGCGCCCAAACCCAAACTGCTCAAGTAGTAGACCAAGCAGATAAGTTTTTTCGTGACCCACCCAGAAATATTAGCTTTTAATGGACAAACTAAATTAGTTTCATTTAATTTAAATAATAATCAGTTTTATTGGCTACTGGATACCGGAGCTTCTTTGTCGATTGTACGAAAAGAATGCTTACCACCAGATATTTCAATTTTTGGACATGATATTTTAGTAAACGGTATAGCTGGTCAAATCCGTTCACTGGGTCAAGTTTGCCTTGCATTGTCATCACCGCTGTTAAGTGACGTATTCACTCATAACTTTCACGTGTTTAATAATCTACCTATCAAGGCTGATGGAATTATCGGATTAGACTTTTTAACTAAATACTCGTCAAATATTAATTTAGAGGCAAATGATTTAACTTTAAATATAAACGGAAAGACAATCAGAACTAAAATTTTTGATATTACGGAATGTCAATCTGAATTTTTGAGTGTTCCGGCGCGAAGTGAGTCTGTTCACTATATAGACTTAAAATCAAGTTTAAAAGAAGATTATGTTGTTTGTGCAAGTGAATTAGCGAAAGATTTGTTTTTAGCTGGTGCAATCGTAAGGGCACATAAAAATAAAATCCCATTAAAAATTTTAAATGTAAGTGAAAAACATATTCGTATTCCTGTTATAACACCGATTATGCAGCCGTTGTTTGTGAACTTGTATTTGGTAGACAATGTATTGTTCCTTCTAGATTATGTAATGATGTTGAACCATTGTACAATCAAGACAATTATTGTAGTACACTTAAGTATAAGCTTCAACTAGCTAATAAAGACGCTAGAAATAATTTAATATTAAGCAAATGTAACCGCAAAGATAATTATTATGATAAATATTTGAACCCAATTCAATATAAGAAAGATGACTTGATATTGATTAAAAATGAAACGGGTCAAAAATTAGACCCATTATTTGATGGTCCATTTACTGTTTTAGAAGATATGGGATGTAATGTTAAAATTAGAAAAAATAACAAAATCGACATAATTCACAAAAATCGAACCAAGCCTTTTGTATCCTAAATTCTGATTTGCAACAAAAGGTAAAAAAAAAAAAAATACAATATTATGCTATTTTTTTTTTTTTCTAAATAGCCGGAGGTGAAGTGTATACTCTCCTTTAGATTAACAACCATATATGTATGCCCCTTTATATTAGGTATCACATGTTATGCTGACATAGCTTTTACTTCGTTTTACTCGTTTCTTACTGTAACTAATTCATTATACTATTGGCAGCCAACCTGACTTATTATTTCTACATCCCGTACAACTCCAAACATCTCAATTGCCTCTATACCGCCTCTGATATAGATGCAAGTCCTCGCGTCATTAGTTGGACAGTCATAGAGCACCATGCCTCCTGTCCCACCTAAGCCTTTTATAGTATATATAGATAAAAGTGAATTAGACATAAATATGTATAACAATAAAAAACTTTGGGAAGTTATCAAAACCATAACAAACACAAACAAAGCAAAATCGGCTGCTACCGACCTTCTTGGTGATTCCCCTCAGGCATCTGTGAACCAGGCTAATAATTATTTTGCTAATGTTGGAGGTTCCCTGGCCAAAAGGCTTCTAAACCCTCCGGCAATAGCTCAAAATCCAATTGATGCATCCGCCTCAAACCACACAACTAATAACTCGTTTGTACTACAAGACACTGATGAAAACGAGATCCTGTCACTTTTAAATGGCTTAAAATATTCTAGCTCAGTCGGACATGATAAAATATCTAGCAGCCTACTTAAAGATATAAAGGATTTCATTGTTCCACCCCTAACGCATTTATTCAATCTTTGCCTTTGTCGAGGTGTCTTTCCAGACGTACTCAAAAAAGCGATCATTATCCCTATCCACAAGGCGGGTGACAGACGCCTTGCCTGTAATTATAGACCAATTGCTATACTACCAGCTATTTCAAAGATTCTGGAAAGAATAATTAATCGTAGACTTGTTAACTATCTCGAAAGCAATAATTTACTTTCATCTTGTCAATTTGGTTTCCGCTGTGGGAGGTCAACGGAGGATGCGGTGCATAAGCTTACTGAACATATTATTAGGAAACTTGATTATGGGAACTAAGCACTCGCCATCTTCATTGACCTTGCCAAAGCGTTTGACACGGTGTCGGTCCCGCGTCTTCTAGCTAAATTGGAGCGCCTGGGAATAAGGGAGTTGCAGCTGAAATTGTTTCAAGACTATCTAAGTGGTCGTAAACAGTGCCTGAGGGTGGATTCCCACATTAGCACTGAGCTACCTGTCTCTTTTGGTGTCCGGCAGGGCTCAGTGCTAGGAAGTACACTTTTCTTAGTTTACCTCAATGACCTCTGTGAGCTGAAACTGGACCAGGGTACCATTATTTCTTATGCTGACGACACAGCATTGTTATTTTCTGCTGGTAATTGGGAAAAACCTTCACGTTGGCACAGAATGGCTTCAACAAGGTGTCAGACTGGCTGAAACAAAATGTTCTCACCTTGAACACAGCTAAAACTGTGTACATGCCATTTTATACACGAACTCCTTATAAACCCCCTATAGAACTTACCCTTAAATCTCACTCTCTCCATCTCCACCCAATAAATGCTGTTTCTTGTTGTTGCCCTTGTCTGATCAGAAAATCTGAGTTTAAATATTTGGGCGTCATACTGTACTCATCGTTGAATTTCAATGCACATATATCTTTACTCCAATCCAGACTGAGAAAACTTATTTATGTTTTTAAGAACTTGCGGCATGTAGTAGATATCTTAATTTAAAAAAAAGTTTATAGGGCCCTTTGTCAATCGGTTCTAACTTACTGTATTTCATGTTGGGGTGGAGCTGCCAAAACCATCCTGCTCCCTCTTGAAATAGCACAACGGGCAATTCTAAAAGTTGGCTCCTTCCGACCCATAGATTACCCTAAACATCTTTTGTATCAGTCGTGGAACCTACCGACCGTTCGACAACTCTACATCATAGCTACAATACTAAAACAATACTACCTCACCTCTCTTGACAGGAATATTATTCATAAGCGTCGTCGAAATGCTGTAGTGCCTCAGTCCCTTCAGTGTAAAAACTCATTTACAAATAGGTTTTTCTGCTTCACCGGTCCCTTTCTATACAATAAATTAAATACTATTCTTAACATCTATACATTAAGTAAACGAGAATGCAAATTCAAACTATTGAACTTCCTAATTACTTGTGATTACGTAACTACATAAGATCTTCTTAAAATCTTAAGATAAAGACAAACTCATAAACACACCTAACACAAGCACACAACACTCACTCAAACACACTCAACACAAGCATACAACACACACAATCGCTCAACACTCACTCTGCTTATTGTAAAACCTTATTTTGCTTTAAAGTGATATAATAATATGTTAAACGAAACTACTGGTAGCGCCATCTCTTGTAAATGTCATAAATCAATGACCGAAAACACATAGACAAACGCTTTTGAGATTTCGCGGGCGATCGATATCTTAATTATCTCGTTCCTTCCTCATTCCTTTTCCCTTTATGTACGCCTTAATGACAGGTCGCCAGAACGAACCGAAACTTCAACGTGAACGGGCCTCGTATCTCAACCGCCAGCTTTCCAAGCCACCTGGCTGGAGACTGATGCATCTAATTAGTTAGATTGCAGAGAACCTTGTGAACCGTGTCTATTAACCCGCCTCGCGGATATAAAACAATTGTGTGAAGTGTGTGGATCCTGAAGGTCGCCAGTTTGGAGTAGAAGAACACCAGCTCGCTGCCACACGTGGGCTGGCATCGACCACTACAAGGTAAGGCGTACTACTTCCCTCATTTCCATACTAGATCGCCCGAATTGATCCGTGAATATTTTCCCGCTTATTTTCAACGCACTATTGCCAGAACCCTTCAAATACAGTCCACTTTTCATAATAGACACAAGGATGAAGAGGTTTCTCAAACCGCTATAACATTTTTGGTCCTTCGTAGCCCGATATATTACTATAATATATCCATTTTCCTTTATTTCTTACGTAGGAATCAATCATAAATTCCTACTAGGGTCGTGGCACCTAGCCGCCTACCCACATAATCAAGTTGTAAACCCAATACGTGGTTCCATCAACGCCGCTATAGCAGGTTCATAATTACGTATCTGCTATTATGAAAAATAATTCTTATTTAAAACTAACTTGTCGTATTGTAAATTTCCATATTTCAAGCGTCTTTTAGTTTAACCGCCCTTATAGGAATCACCTACCTCCAATTATAAATTGTTAGGAATAAGTTACTTTCCGAATACCGCGGGGTAGACATTCATTCTATAAGAGAAAAAATAAAATAGGTGTACTACTTGTAGGTACCTACGCAGTATAAATATCATAACTTTACCGAATACGTTTAGACGATTGCGGGCTATAAGTTGCATATTTATACCTATTCATTTATCTTGAACAATATTCAAACTTAGCAATAAAACTGGTTGGGATAGTAATGCTATTAACATTTTGTACTATATAATTACTTTGGTTAGTGGGTACTACGAAAAAACTTATTTCGTTACTACGCAAATATTGCGAAACCCGTTGTCACAGTACAGTCACAATCAGTAGTATTACTTTTCTACATATAGTTGTTCGTTTAAATAATTACCGTACATTGTTTTGTTTGTGTGGTTATTTGTAACTACATAACATAACAATGCCGCGTGATGCGAAAGCAATCGCTTCTTCAGAAGATCAACAGTTAGTGATTTTAGAAGCTAAGCGTAATATACTTTTCGAGCGTATTCAGTCAATTTATGATCGCTCTAAAGTCGCTAATACTTCCGAATCGGTGAGAGAAGGCTTTCTCAGTTCTTGTGTAACAATAGATGATATTCGAACGGACTTTCATAAATTATTGGATGATTATAATGCTAGGTTACTGGCTATATATCCCGATGTGAAGCCTAGCTATCAAGCCTACGCCTCATTCGAGGATATGTATTGTTCCGTGAAACGTGTGATGTCTCAATTGGAAGATAGCCGTCCGGGAGGCACAGTATGAGTGATTCCGCAACATGTAGACCAAGGTTGCCGCCAATCGAACTCATGTCGTTCGACGGTGATATACGAAACTGGCCATTATTTTATGCAAGTTTTAAATCTACAGTTCATGACAATAAGTCGCTGACGGATGCAGACAGGTTGTACTATTTAATAGGTAAGCTGTCGCCGAAGGCACAGTCTGTGTTCGCGGGAGTCACACCGTGTGCTGAGAATTACCAAGTCATGTTCCAGGCACTCCTCGATAGGTACCAGGATATTCGTGTCCTCGCGTCTACCTATTTGGATCAAGCTTTAAATCTTAAATTATCCGGTCCCGCGTCTGTTTCGAATTACCAGCTATTTGTGGACAAGTTCGTCACCGCAATTAATTCCCTAAAGAATCTAAAATTAGTTGACCTTCTGGATTTCATTTTATTGCACCTCGCAATAAAAAAGTTTGACACTGAAACTATTCGCGCTTTCGAGATGACAGAACGTAATCGTAAGATTCCCACTCTAGATAGTTTTGTCACCTTCATCAATGATCAGTGTCGGATATTCCGTAATACCCAACCACCCTTAGCTAACAATAATAAGCCTAATAGTTCGGACAATTCACATAAGTCTAATAAATCGCGTAGTTTTAATAATAAAATGACCGCTCCTAATCCACAATCCTATGTAGCTTGCTCTGAGTTAAATAATTCAAACAAGTGTCTGTGCGAAGCATATATCCATGAACACTTATATAAATGTCCCGCTTTTGATAATTTGACTCCGACAGCTCGTTTCAAATGTGTGAAAGACAACAATGCTTGTGTCAATTGTTTGAGTATTAAACATAAAACGGTTAACTGTTCTTCTAAATTAAAGTGTCGCACATGTAATCAACGTCATCATACATTGTTACATTTTAATAAAAACCCGCAATTATCAACTGTAGTGACGTCACAGCCGAATCCGGTCCCAACGCTTATGCCGACAGTACCTTCTATTACCTCACAGTCTGAGGTATCGTTGTGTACGACCTCTGTCGCTGGCGCCGCTCGATCGCGTTCGATTGACGCTCGGTGCGTTGCGGCGTCGCCGTCGGCGAGAGATAGCCCGCAATGTACGGCGTATACAACCGTTCTGCTCGCTACTGCTCAAGTCGTAATTTACGATGTAAATGATAAGCCGCACATAATACGTTGTTTACTAGATAGCGCATCTCAAAGTAATTTTGTTACTTCTGAATGTTTTAAGCGTCTAGGACTTTGGAAGAACTTTCATACTTCTAATTTAATAGTTAAAGGAATCGGTGGGTCGGAAAAACCAGTTAAAGGTTCCGTAGATATTAAATTATATTCTCGTTTTAGTAATGATATTAATTTTAACGTTTCTTCGCTTATTGTTGAACGTATAACGGAGACATTGCCGACCGCTCTCGTCGATGTCTCTAAACTTACACATCTCAAAACATTACCGCTCGCAGATTCGAAGTTTGCGGAGCCGAGCGGTATCGATGTTTTGATTGGTGCTGCTATATTCCCGCGCTTGCTTTTGCCTAACATAGTGCATAGCGAGCAATATAATATACCTCCCGCTATTGAAACTGTGTTGGGGTATGTGGTTATGGGTTCCGTACCTACGGCACATACTTCACACTGTACGAGTACAACTTCATGTTGTTCTGTTCTTCAAGATCCCAGTTTAGATTCGCTTCTCAAGCGATTCTGGGAGCTTGAAGAAATTTCCGCCTCGCCCTCGCAGAGCCGTAAGGATCTCGAGTGCGAAGAACATTTTCGCGCTACCACTGTTCGCGATGACAGTGGTAGATATATTGTGTCGCTGCCATTTTGCGACGACCCTTATTCGCTAGGCGACTCATACGCTGCCGCACTTAGGCGTTTTCATTGTTTGGAGCGCAAACTTGATGCGTCCTTAGGGTTACGCAGCGCTTACAATGACGTCATGTCGGACTACATAAATAAGGGATATTTGAGTCCGGTTTTAAAAGATGACAACGTTTCTAATCTGTCATATTACATTCCGCATCACGGTGTCGTTCGCGAAGATAAGACTTCTACTAAACTTCGCGTAGTTTTAGACGCTAGTAGTCAAACTACATCGGGACAGTCGATCAATGACATTCTACATGCAGGCCCTAATCTACAGGGTGATTTATTTAATATTATAATTCGTTTTCGTCTCTTTCAAATAGCCCTGTCTGCTGATTGCCGCCAAATGTTTCTCAATGTCGGCGTTCGTGAATCGGACCGTAGATTTCAACGCATCTTTTATAGATTCAGCAAACATGAGCCTATAATGGTCTACCAATTTAATCGTGTTTGCTTCGGATTTAAGTCTAGTCCATATCACGCGTTACGTGTAGTCCGCCAGTTAGTCGCTGATGAAGGCGATAATTTCCCTGCAGCGTCTGCTGCTGCTTCTTCCGCCCTATATATGGATGACATTGCCTGTAGTGTCATGTCCATACCGCAAGCAATTTCGCTTTGTGATGAGCTTATTCAGCTCTTCAAGCGAGGCCAGTTCGACCTTGTCAAATGGACAAGTAACTCGAAAGAGGTTCTCGCACACATACCTGATACTCATAAGGCTTCGCCCGATATCGAGTATGAGAAGTCTATACCGCATAAGGTCCTGGGTTTACGCTGGGACAAGTCTTGTGATAGTTTCCGCTTTGACGTCACCACACCAGATGATAAATGTACTAAGCGAACCATGCTTTCCACAGTGGCTCGGCTATGGGACTTAATGGGTTTTGTCGCCCCCACTATTCTGTACGCTAAGCTCTTAATTAAGGAACTTTGGCTAGCAAAGTGTGACTGGGACGACATACCACCTGAACATATAGTCACCGCTTGGAAGCAGTTTTGTACTGAGCTTTCTACGCTTAATGAAATTATTATCCCGCGTCATCTGGGGTTGGTCGACGGATGCACCATGAATTTAGTAGGTTTCGCTGACGCCAGCGAGCGTGCTTACGGTGGAGTCGTATACATGCAAATATACAATGGTTCTAACTACTCCGTGCAGTTAGTTAGTGCGAAGTCTAAAGTCTCACCTGTGAAAACCATTTCGGTGGCTAGACTAGAGTTGTGCGCGGCCCTACTGTTGTCTAAGTTGCTTCGCAAGGTACAAGACACAATACCGCCCCACTACCGCATCCATAAGGTATACGCGTTTACTGACTCTAAAGTAGTGCTCGCCTGGATAATTTCCTCACCGCACCGCTGGCAAACTTTTGTTGCCAATCGGGTTACTAAGCTGATAGAGCTTATACCCGCTAATTGTTTCAACCATGTCGCAGGTACTGAGAACCCCGCTGATTGTCTGTCTCGTGGTGTCACGCCAGCTAAGCTCTTGCAGCATCCATTGTGGTATCGTGGACCATCGTGGGTTTCTCATGACCCAGCTGAGTGGCCCATACATACTTTCGAACGCAATGCACTGCATGAGGGCGTACCCGAACAGAAATCAGTCGCTCATGCCGTGGTTTCTGAGGTTACGGAATCACCAATTTACGCGCTAGCACTACGTGTTTCGTCGTGGTCTAAGTTGCTACGCGCTATTGTTTACGTCTATAAGTTTTTAAGACAACTGCCTAGTGCACGTACTGTATCAAGCTCTGATCTGAAATATGCAGAAATTAAATTGCTGCGAGCTGTACAGGATGTTCATTTCCGTAACGATATTTTAAATTTAAAAAATGATAAACTGCATACCTCCAAGGACGGTACAACCCGTGTTGTTACTGTGAAAACCGCAAAGGGTAGCTATGTGCGCCCTGTTGTGCGTCTGTGTCCATTACCGACTCAATAAGGCCTGGCTTGATAGTTAGGTCTCTTAGTTTTAGTTAGTTAGCGACACAACATAATTTTCTATTAAGATTTAACTATAGGTATGCAACTTAATGTATTATGCAACTCGCAGTATTTATCTTAAATCTTAATAAATGAAATATAAAAATCCGCATCTTAGTCCGTATTGCTGAATAGGTATACGGTAGTACACCTCATAGGGCTAAGTTTAATTTTCATTAAAGGTGATCCTTTAAGGCCGGGAAAATGGTAGCGCCATCTCTTGTAAATGTCATAAATCAATGACCGAAAACACATAGACAAACGCTTTTGAGATTTCGCGGGCGATCGATATCTTAATTATCTCGTTCCTTCCTCATTCCTTTTCCCTTTATGTACGCCTTAATGACAGGTCGCCAGAACGAACCGAAACTTCAACGTGAACGGGCCTCGTATCTCAACCGCCAGCTTTCCAAGCCACCTGGCTGGAGACTGATGCATCTAATTAGTTAGATTGCAGAGAACCTTGTGAACCGTGTCTATTAACCCGCCTCGCGGATATAAAACAATTGTGTGAAGTGTGTGGATCCTGAAGGTCGCCAGTTTGGAGTAGAAGAACACCAGCTCGCTGCCACACGTGGGCTGGCATCGACCACTACAAGGTAAGGCGTACTACTTCCCTCATTTCCATACTAGATCGCCCGAATTGATCCGTGAATATTTTCCCGCTTATTTTCAACGCACTATTGCCAGAACCCTTCAAATACAGTCCACTTTTCATAATAGACACAAGGATGAAGAGGTTTCTCAAACCGCTATAACAACTACTGTTGTTCAAAATTTCTGTAAAGTGAACTGCGTCCTGAAATACAGGCTCGGCCTAGCTCATAGAATATAAATAAAACATATAATCATAGAATAAGTGAATTATTAATTTATATTGTATAAAAATGTGTATTAGTGTCTAGCATTTTTCGAGTTAATTATTATGCTTATGTTATTTGTTATGCTTAAAAATATGTTTTAATATCATTATGCGTAAACAAATTTATGCTTTAGAATATTATGCTTAAATGTTATTATGATTAGAGTAATTATGCTAAAAATAATTATGCGTAAGCTGTTATGAGAAAATAAAGTTATGCGTAAATATTATTAGGATAAACAAAAGTATGCCATGTTATATTAGGTCTAAAGTTTTTATGCAAATGGATAGGGAACCGTTTTAAGGCGGAGGTTTTCTATATTCATATTGTCGATTTCTTGATGAGCACTTAGCAAATTCTGTTTAAGTGACTCGATTTCATTAGTTAACTCACGTATTTCGTCAGTGGTGTCGTGGAAGCTATCCGGAACACTCATCATCGTTGTATCCAATTTAGTTTCCTCGCTATATTCCGTCATTTTAGACAGGTCGGTTAACGAGCTTGTTCTACCAGGTTTATGCCGGTAAGTTATGTTATTGCTGTTGAATGTGTTGCTCATTTTTTATTCGAGGCTCTCGCATCGCCCTCTATTGTGTTATTATAAAGTTAAATTTTGGAAAGAATGGTGAACGTAATGTTATGTAGAAGTATAGAGCTTTAGAAAACACAAAAAGAACCAAATTTAGCGGGGCTCGAACTCTCGTTCAGTTGACTGATGCATTGACGCCACACTTAGCGCCACTGATCCAAACGTGCTCAATTATTTGGAGTGAAATTGAGCACTGCAATGAACATATGAAGAATTTTTTGCAATGTCGAACACTTGAGTCACTTTGTTTTTAATCCCTGACGGAAAAAGAGGGGTGTTATAAGTTTGAGGTGTGTATCTGTGTGTCTGTGTATCTGTGTGTCTGTCTGTGGCATCATAGCGCCTTAACAGATGAATAGATTTTGATTTAGTTTTTTTTTGTTTGAAAGATGATTGTATCGAGAGTGTTCTTAGCTATGTTTGAATAAAATCGGTTCAGCCGTTCAAAAGTTATGGGCGTTTTACTGTTTGAAACGGGATGTTTTCGCAAGATAAATGTGTCGGGGGGTTTTTTTAAATTTTGAAATTTTACATATGTTTTAAAAAGCTATGAAATTACACACTTTTTCACTTTTTATGTGTTGTTTATTGGAGATTGTTTATTATTTATGTTATAGCACTATTATAACAATGATATCGATATTAATCATAGTTTAATCCACCTTTTATTTTATTGAAGTATAACGTGTTTGTGTTAGACGTATATCTTATGTTTAATTTTTCACATGCTATTAAACATCACTGTTATTTAAGTCATTGCACTTGATTACCAGTAATTCTCATTATTGTTTGATTTTTCTTTGTTTATTTAAAGTTTGCTTTTTATAAACGATATAAATGTTTGTTTTTCGAGATAACACTTTCACTTATTGATGGTAACTATTTCAAGAAATTTAGAGATAAAAAGTCAATTCGCGCGGAAGTCGATCCGTTATTCGTCGTTTTCCGAGACTATTTATAATTCTCAAGCTGTAAATAAATCTACAACTTAATGGATGGTACTAATAAAATTGTTACGATGCACTTCCATAATTGTTCAAATATAAACATAAGCCTCTAATTATTTTATTTTATGTCTTATGGGTTTTAATTTTATGTAAATAAATAAACGTAACGTTCTTGTTCATAAGTTGCACTTACTTATTTTCTCATAGAGGGTGATAAAAAGTAGAGTGTCCACCTCGGGAGCAACACTATTTTCAGCTCAAGTGACGTACTTTGAATCCCTCGATGCACTCAGGATTCTACTTTGGAACCACAGTCGCTTCGCTTCGCTCTGGATTCAAAAAAACACTCTCGCCTTTAAAATAGTTGTTTGCTCCCTAGGTAAACAATCTACTATTATTTTCCTGCATTCTTCTGAGAAAAGCACTATATATGCCTCGGCGGAAATGGCAATTGCCTGTCTCGATTGCCTATTTCCCGGCCTTTGTAATAATGTACTATTATTCACAGATATTGGTAAAAGTAGGGTCATTATGAAAATACCTTAAAATATACCCCACGCTTATTTACATTAAAATATTATTTTTTTGTTAATCACTCTGTAACATAGATACATACATACCAAGCTGATAAAAGCGTGTTAAAAATATCCTGGCGCCTTGCCATGACGTGTCAAAACTACGAGTATCGTAATGCAACTGTGAAAAAGGGCGGAGCTATTTGGCTTGTATAGCTCCGTCCCTCTCACAGTTGTGGACCCTGAAGACTCCTCTTAGAGCAATGTTATTTCCATAGTTAGTACGGATCGGAAGTATCTGATTGTATAGGTATACATCTATCCCTTACGTCCAGTGGAAATAACCTTGCTCTAAGAGCTTATGGTAGCCCCCTAAATTCAAGAATTTCAGGGCGGTTTGATGGCCATTGCGACATCATAAGAATATCCAATGTCACACGTAATGGAAGCCAAACTGATCGGTAACAAGCGCTCACGAAACATTAGGGGGACGCAATGGCGCGGCTGATCCGCTGGACTTGACTTCACTATAAGAATATGTACCCTAGAGCTTTTCGGGTTGACTCCAGTAGCCTATCCATCAGAATCCGTAGGATTTTTTTCTGTGATAGTGTAACTGAAACCGGTATGAATTAGAACCAAAAATTCGAAGACATGTGACATCCATCAACCAGCACTGGGCCCGTGGTTCCCTCTCACCCAGAGACGAGGCCTGTGTCTCAGCAGTGGGCATATTAAAAGGCTGATGAATGCAATGTCCCTGTTCCTTATGTCATCAGTGTTCAATCAGTGAAAGAATTGGGATTATGACAAAACCTTATAACTAATGAATTATTCGTCTTTGTTACGTTAGTATAGATTTAACTAAACAGCTAAGACCCTGCCTCTCGTGTTGAGGTCGTGGGTTCAAATCCGGGCAAGTACCAATGTGACTTTGCAAATTCATATCTACTTTCAGTTTATCTTGGTCTCTTCGACATCACTGTCAAACGGTTAAGAAAAACATCGTGAGAAGGTAAAGAACATAACCTCACATTGCCATTTTTTTTTTCTGGGAATCATTTATTTCTGGTTAACTATAGTAGTGGTAATGAATATTACTTGTAATGGGAAAGTTGTTTGTTAAGACCTGGGTTTTTTCTTGTTTTGTATTATATTTACCTAGATAAATAATTGGTATTTATTAGTCTATTTTATTTGTATATATGTATTATTAATATATATGTAAGTATATACATTTTCGTATACAATTTGTTATTTTTAATATTATTTTGTACCCGTTCACAACGTTGTCCTTTTTAACCCAAAGGTTGACTGGTAGAGACTGCCTTGTTGCATTAAGTCCGCCTATGTACCACTATTGTAGATGAAGTTAAAATAAATATAAATAAATAATTTCACATGTGGGTGGGTGAAATTCTTGTAAAATAAAAAAGTAAACAAACATGATTGGCGCGAAACTTCGACTTTTGATAACAAAAACTTCATTACCACAAAATATTTAGTTTGAAATATGGATCAATTCTTCAAATAATGAAACGATGAGCAAACCACTAACCCTGTAGTTGAGTTTGGGTGTCCGAAATCTGCAATTTTTATATTATTTAGCCTCGACCACCATTGTCATCAAAATGGCGATTATCGCATTAATATACATGTATTAAACAAAGGTACATTAAAACATTAACTATCAAAACCAAATAACAATCTGTCGCCGCAAAGATCACACTTAATTATCCAAAGAAAACTTGCAAAATTTTCTTTTCCCTCAGCAGTTCAGCACCAATGTTAAGTTATGCAGTAATATCTTCCGGTCGTAACGACCAGGGTTCTGCAATATTCTGCGTTGGTAAGCAAATGCATAGCATGCGAGGATGCAAGGCCAGCTTGGCGGCTAATTTATAGGGAACATGCTGCACGGCTGCGGCGACCCAATGGCATGGAAGATACGCCGCCGTAACTGGGGTAATGGAAAACTAACAGGAACCGGTAACTGGGTAGAAAATTGAGCTTTAAAATATGGTTCGAGAATAACTTAGCTTAGGAGTTGCTGTCGGTAAACGTGTTATTTTTGGGGAAAAGTAAATAGAAGCTCTTCCCTTTTCGTCTTTGTTCTTTAGCTATTGTGTGGCAATCCTCATGAATGTCCTCAGCCGCAGGTTGGAGAGGTTTGTCAGACTCGTACTGACCAAAACCACACGGTTTTCTTCAGCTATTTTTGCGCATTTCGTTATGCTCCAGGTCTTTGCCCTAAAGACAAGCCGTCATCTCTATATATCTCGCTGTCTATCTTGGTACGTTTGTGATGCGTGAAGTTTAAATAGATGTCAGGTCTGGTCATCTTTTCATGCGTATTAGTATTGAAGCTGTGACAGCAAAAAATTGAGAGATGGAGGGCGAAAACCATGATACTACATCAGCATGATCTCGCGTATGTCTCCCTATAGACTCCGTGGTGGGTAAAGTACATGCAAGTCAAATTTCTTTTATTTCAATTAGGCCATTAAGCGACACTTTTGTAGGAGAAAAAAAAAAGTTTTTAATTATAATTGATACTACCGTCCATTCGGTTAAGTAGCGTGTTATGGAGAAGAACGGACAAGAAACTCCACGCGTAACTCTCCATGCGTAATGCCAGGCTTTTTTTAGTACATTGTGTATTAAGGGCGGTAAGTAAGGAATTACGGTCGAGACTCTAGTAGAAGCCCGAAGACGAAGACTGAGGGCTTTCTGAGTCGAGGTTCGTAATTCCCGTACCGCCCGTGAAACATATATTGTTTTTCATCACATTTGCGAGTAATAATTATGCAATATAGCTTTAATACACAAGTCAGCACAGCTATTATTACGAAATACGTGAGTTGTGAATTTTTTTTTAAGCGGATGGCGACCACACCACAGATTATACAAATGTTTCGTTCAGAAACGTAAACGGCAAATACCTAGTAGTCAGCCATGACGGAGAGTAAAAAAAAAAAAACGACTTTTTGATACAAACAACTATTAAAATCGATTATTAAGAACATTGGTTGAGTATTTAAGTAACATGTAGCGAGATTGCAAAAAAAATCCTGTTTAGATAACATTTTAAGAAAATTTTTCAATTGCGTTTAAACTCCTTGCTTGAACTTGCATGACCAGTGAGCTGTGCTATAAATTAAAAAAATATTACTTACCGACCTTGGGTTTCATGACAACAAGAAAGCTCAAGGGTTTTATATGGGGCATTACGGCCAAGTTAACCTGTATGTTTAGATACTGTTTACGAGCAAGTGTGATGAAAAATAGTTTTCTATATGTTTTTTTATGAAATAACTAGCTGCCGCCCACCGTTCCGCTCTCGAGGTATTAGTACTTCTCCCAATATCTTTATAAACTATAGCCTATGTGTTCTGATGTATACGCTTTTTTTCTGTAAATTTTCATCAAAATCCGTTTTGTAGTTTTTGCGTGAAAGATTAACAAACTTCCGTCCGCCATCCATCCTCACAAACTTTCACGTCAAACAAGACGTAAAATTAATCAAATCACACCCCAAATCGTTCCCTTAGTAAATATTCATGAGCGATTTCAAGACAAAGCCGCTGCACATAGTTGTAGTATGTATTAGAGGCTGGTAGTGAGTGCTAGGCAAACAGGAATGTTTGGGGGCTTCGCCGCAATATTGCTGGAGGCCACTGCGAAAGTGCGATGTGGTATATATTTTTTTTATTTTAGAATAGGCTGGCGCTTGACCACTATCTCACCTGAATGAAGGTAAGCGATGATGTGGTCGACGGTGAAGCACGCTTGTCTAGAAGTAATTCATTCTTGAATTAAAGACCCCAAGGCTGTAGCTATCGGAAAACACAGAATCCAGCAGGGAATTTCACTCCTTAGCTGTACGCATAATAAAAGTATTCTCAAAACGTTTAGTGCGTATGGGTGGGATGTCCACCATGTACTGATGGCGCATCACCGTACGTCTGATAGTCCGATGATGAAACGGGCTGGGCGGAATTAGATCATGCAATACCATCGCACACTCACCGAAATGAAATATCAAATATCTTCTCTTAACAAGGAAAAAGGAGTACCAGGAGTACATATGGAGTATCTTACTCCTTATGTCTATTTTTTAATGATACCTTACTATTGTACAGGATGAGTTTTTCAAGTGAACTTGGATGGCCAAATCCGAAGCTATGAGGAATAACGAAAAACACTCAAAGGAGTCACAAGCCCGATTTTGATGAATATTAAAACTGCATCATTGGCTTTTTGAAAAATCAATATTCCTAGCCAGGAATCGAACCCGTTGATTTGAAAAAAAACATCGCTGTATAGGAAGTAGGTATAATATTACTCCATCCGATAGTGTCCAAATGATTGCCCAAAATGAGACACGTTCTCAGGTTTACCGTAAGTTATTACTTCCCAGAATTTGATCCTTATTAGCGACATTGTCGTATGGTGTGCAATATAGCATGTGTTTTCAACATTGAGGTAATAATGTACTACGTACGTTTTCAACGGGTTCGATACCTGGCCAGGAATATTGATTTTTCAACTCGTCCCGTGAGAAAACGGGGCGGGTCGCTAGGTCGCTACTAGTACATAAATAATGCTTTGAGAAAATATAGTAATTTGATGTTAGCTTCAAAGATCGTGAAATACACAAGTTTTTATTGTATTTGGGGCGAGCCATTGGCACGTCTGCGTTCGCGAGCTGTCATGTGGGGCTAACGTCATCGCAGCGCAAACCGATTGACAGCGCGTTTAAAATTCGCGAATCTTCCCCGACGTTAGCCAAAAAAAATAAAATTAGAGCAATTTCAAAATAAAGCACAGATAACCTATTAATAGGCCATACACTCATGATTTGTGTTGTTGCTCGTCACTTACGCCAGTGGGTACTACACCACTGACGTTTTTGAGAGCTGAGCCCCAATTTTTTTTTATACTACAATTCCCAGCTGCTGTCAAGTGGAAAGGAATTTTGTTGGACAGAAGACAATACGCGGTTTCGGTTTTCTTAAAAGTAAGTAAGTATACTTCATTTATTGTCACTACAATTGATCTGGATCGATAAGGCCTTACATTACTTGCAGCCAGCGTCGGACGGACCAAAAAAACTACTAGTATTTTTTTAACTGCGGTCCATACTAGGCAAAGACAAAAAATAGGGATGAATGTAATAATAAAGTTGTCGAAGGCTATGTTTTAGTTAAATTAAATTATTATTTACTTACGAGTAGGTACACGCGTCTACAGTAGCCGTAATTTTCGCGCTAGCGCGTTGACGAAGCCTTCCTGCCGCACTTCGAAGCCTGGCTGAAAAGAGAGGAGCGCAGCTCCTACATGCTCTCTCAGGTACTGACCGGACACGGTTCCTTCGCTGAGTACCTGAATATGATTGGGCGAGAGACCACGGAAAATGGCACCACTGCGGAGGCGACTTTGACTCTGAACAGTACACAATCGAGGTGTGTGTGTAGGCCTCTGAGTTGCAGTTCTTGGTCACCAGGATCTGGTGAGACCTGTCTTTGCCAGCAGTTGTGACGGCCATATTTTTTTTTGTATCTGCAGATACAATAAAAAATAAACCGACTTCCAAAACAAAACACCGCAAAACGAAAAATAACTTTCTTTTCCGAAGTCGGTGTCTCTTATACCCATTTTTCCGTTTTTCCACACCGACTTCGGAAAAGAAAGTTATTTTTCGTTTTGCAGTGTTTTATTTTCGAAGTCAGTTTGATTTTTTGATATTTATTTTTATTTTTCTCATTTGTTTTGAAAGGTATCTCCAATTAATACGATGATCATTTATAGCCAAAGTAAATCTTTTGGCGATTCCAATAAGCCCAAACACTGGTCAGGCTGTAACCCGGGCCGGTTCAGTCCACCAGCCAGACCAGCCCGGGCCATAGCCTGCTCACGCGGCTCGAAACCGCGAGTGGTTAACGGTGCGGCCTAGCGGTATCTCATTAATCACGGCTTGGCTCTATAAAAATGAAGGAAACATGCAGCAAGAGTCCGGCACCGGGTCACTCTGCGGGCTGGTCAGGCTGTGGCCTGGACCGGTCCAGCTGGCGGACCAGACCGGTCCAATGAGGGACCGGCCCACCGGGCAAAGTCCCGGTACTCCATAGGGTCAGTCTGACCCTTACTTGCTTCTTTAGTTTAAATATTAAAGATTTTCTTTTCAAACTTGAGCTTATTATATTTTATCAGTACCCTCATAGATACCAACTAGGTACTCGAGTTGTATGAGATGTAGCAAATCATGCCGCTTGACAACAAATGGGTTTGATAGTAAATGTAATAATATTTAATAAAGACTACTTCCTCCAACAAAGTCTTTTCCAAGAAATCCTAATACTCGTACAATTTTCCTCTGCCAAGGTTTCGGAATACTATAAAGTGGCGAAAACGGGCGCAAAACGATTATCTACTTAGAAGCACTAAATTTGATTTTATTCTCAAGAATCTGTTTCTGGGTTCGTTCCATTTCCCTTCCTCTGCCAGCCTCCGCCCTTTGAGGTGACTGACGATAGCATAAGTGACAGCTGTAGTTGTGTGCATGCATGGAAGTAGTAAGTACGAAGTACATGAAATAAAATTATTCATTAAAAATCTTTTTTTAAACAAGTTTTTTCGTATTCTTCTCAGCAAACCCTTTCATTTGATACCCATTTCATGGCAGTGCACAAAAAATAACTGGTCCGCCATTTTGGGCCGTCCGCCATATTGGATTTAGAATGACGTCACTTAGCTAACCATGTATTGTCATCCAAATTAAACGTGTATGCAAAATTTCATCTTAATCGGTGGCGGATAACTGCTTTAAAATTCATTTGCAAGATTTGACCCGAACACACTTACATACACACATACATACATTGCAAGTTAAATGAAAGCTTGTAAAAAAGGGGGCAGTGTTTTGCGTGTTTACATCATGTACCTAAACTAAATAGTTAACACAAAAATGCCATCTTCGTACATTAGTAGATTCAAGTTTGAACTTGGAATCGATAGTATGCGCAGAATGTTGGAAATGAAAGCGTTCAGTATTATTGGGTAAATTATCCGCTGCTTTAGCCGCGTCCGACAACTTCGGACCAAGTTTGTGTGTGTTCGTTTTGTTTATGATATTTAGACTTTATGCTATGTGGAATGTTAGTGGATTCCTAGACATTTGCTAAGCTATTTGTGTTGCAAAATCATGCACATATTTGAACTTCTAACTGAGTTATTTAGATATGTTTTGTTCAACTTTTTAAAGCGGATTAAGTCAAATATTTTCAGTTTTCTTTTTAAGCTATACGCAAACAGTATCTACTTATTGACCGCGTTCCATGTCTACGCCTACATTTCACGGATAGATTATTGCTACAAGCCTATTGCTGTCAATCGGGCACAAATCTAGACTTTAGGCTGTTAGGCTAGATGGAAAAATCCAACGACATTTAGCATGACTCGGCAATCGAACCTTGGCCACTTGCAACTAATTCGGACAATACCAACAAAGCAATCCAATGTTTTAATAGAATAGTTTTTTCTATGATATTAGTGTCAGTGTTTCATGTAATTGTCGCTATACACGCTTACGTCGCAAACTGCTCAACTTCCAAGCTCTATCTTATTTTCCAATCTCAAGCAAAAATGACACTCAATATACAAAACTAAATTTGATATTCGCCGCAATATAAGGCTCATATAGGCAGGCTATTAGCTCCGAGGCATGATGGATGACGCCCGCGCGTGTTCTCATAACGGAGGCGGAAATTGTGTTGCACTGCAGCCGAGAGACTGAATTATATTACAGTCTGAGTATAATGAGATCTTAATTTGTGAGACCTGATTACGTTGTAGTGTTATTAGATTCAGATAAGGGGTGAAAACATGTAGTTATAAACGAGAGGAGGTCCAAAAGTACGCGGAATATTTTTCTTATAACACTTCCTTTTAGTTTCGCCGTGGTCGGGTAAAAGAATATGTTCTTTAGGAAACTATAATAAATATATGTATGTTTTGCCACTTAAACCCCCGATTTCAGATTTCTGAATTATATAATATAAATCCATTTATTGCAGACTAATTACATGTCCATAGTTGTTAGTAACAAAGGTCTTAAAACTATGTTAGTTAACTTATTGTAGTAGTGTCATCTCGTCACGTGAAGCTGGATGACTCTTCCCAGCATCTCAGAGTCTGGCCTCTCAGAAAACATCCTTAGGATTCCGTTGTCGCTCCCCCGAATCCGACGCATCAGAGAAGCAGTTTTCTTGCGCATCATGGCATAAAAGTCATCGACTCTAGCGTCAGCAAACATACCCGACGCGCTGCAGAATCGGGGGAGCCTCACCAGAATCCTAAAGGCGTCATTGTATTGTACACGAAGAGCTCTGTAGGCCCGCTGGGTGTAGTTGAACCATAAAGCGCTGGAGTAAAAGTTTTGGCAGTAGGCTCTGAACAGTGTCACTTTCACGTCTACTGAACACCTTGAGAATCTATGAACCAACATGTTAGCACGCACCGACAGCGCTCTTCGTTCTCGCTCTACATCCGCATCATTTTTCAGGGTCTCTGTCACAAAGTGCCCTAGATACTTAAACTGAGCGACACGTTCTAAAGGTACTCCGTTCAGATAGACAGGTGGTACATGCTCCGGTTTTTTAATACCACCTCTTATGACCATACACACACTCTTCTTCTCGTTGTACCTCAGACCGTGGGCCGCAGCATATGACTCACAAATATCGAGCAGTTTTCGTAAACCACTGAGCGATGGACTCAGCAACACTATGTCGTCAGCGTAGCTGATGTTATTAACACAGACGTTATCTATATGACAACCGACATGGCAATTACTGAGCCCATCGATCAGCTGATCAACGTACAAGTTAAATAGTCTTGGAGAGGACAGGCCTCCCTGCCTCACACCACACTCCAGTACATACTCGTCCGATAAAACATTGCCCCACTTAACGAAATTCTTATGGTTTTTGTACCAAAAGGACAAGATGTTAATGAGTTCAGTGAGAGCCCCTACCTCTCCAAGCTTGGCCCAGAGCCTGTTGTAGTCCACTAAGTCAAAGGCCTTCGATAAGTCAAGGAAGCAAGCATAGACAGGTGTTTTTTGTTAACATAATATTTGACAGTATGTTTGTTTTTTTTAATTTGTGTTTGTGAAAGTTCACTTCAGCCTGAAAACCTGGCGAACTTTTGCATTACAGTAGGGTTTGCCAAGTTCTTAACTTCAAATACTCAAATCAAAAACTGGACGTAAATCAAGCATCCAGGATTATCAATGGAGCATCCTACAGCTCAAACATCAATCTGCTAGGCCTTTTTCCAACTATGTTGGGTCAGCTTTCTGTATTCAGCAGAAATACAGGGTTATACACAGCTCCAGTAGGCCACAGCTGTAATTGTTTGTAGGTATATGTAGTAGATTCCCTAACGTAACACTTAGACAAGCAATCACCAAGTTTGGACAACATAACTCAGAGCACACAACGCTGGTAAATTCTACCTTGCAGTCATATACATATAAGATGTAAATACAAAGGTGCATGCATCCTATAGTAAGACTACCAGGATATCAACAGGCTAGGTTATATAAGCTAGCAAGCAACCAATTTTGGTCAAGGACAGCGGGTAGAAGAATACTCAGAGTAAATAATAAATACTCACTTTAAAATCACACACCGATATATTCCTTCAACAATCAGTTAATCAATAATTATTATAATTACGAATAGACTATTTCTTAGATACACTTTCGTAATACCTAATCTCCAGAATTTTTCATCCAAAAATGAACCGTGCTCAAACTGACTCCAAAAACCCGCCAACATTTTCTTTTCCTCCGCCTCTCATACATTTGTTTTTATTTTTTCATAACGCGGCTTCGAATATTCGAATTCATTTCAAAACGTTGCCATAGCGAATAATCTTAGAAATTAAATCAAATTCAATGTTTAATAAAACCTAACAATCCAGTATAATAGTGATAAAAGAAGAAGTCAAGAAGTTTTAGTCACGTCAAAGATATCAAAATATAGCTAAAGCACAACAGTTGATTTGCTCTTATCCCGCCATTACTTTATTTTATATTTTTTAACCGACTTCTTAAAAAGGAGGAGGTTCTATGTTCGACATTATGTTTGTTTTTTTTTGTGTCCGGTCACTGATATCTCCGTTTCAATTGTGGACGGATTTTGAAAATTATTTTTTTGTTTGAAAAAATATGTTCCGAAATTGGTCCCATTTTAATTTGGTGAAGATCTGATGAAGAACTTCGGAGATATACAACAGAACTCTTCAATGAATAACGGCAAATCTCTCGGGATTGCTGCAATCGCATGTCTATTTATTGTGTATACCATTTCATAACATAACATCACGCCAGTACGCTTTTAAGGGGTACGCAGATCTCTCATTTCACCGGTTATGTTCAAGTTTCATGAAATCTATTCTGGCGTTATAGGTACCTTACTAACTTGCCTATTATGTAGGTACAACTAAAATGAGAAAAATAAAAAATCCTTGTTGCAAAAAAATACTACCGACTTCCAAATAAAAAGTGAAAAATAACTATTTTTGGAAGTCGGTGTCCATAACCCAAAAAAATGGTACCTACGAAAGACACCGACTTCCAAAAATAGTTATTTTTCACTAAGTAGTTTTGTATTTGGAAGTCGATAGTATATTTTTTGCAAAAAAGATTTTTTACAAAGCTCTGTCCATGTCAGTACTAAACAGAGAATTGCATATATCATAATTAATTTAGTAGTCTGTTGTTTTCCGCAGTATGCTATACAATTTAACACTTGGACTAGGGAAGTACTGGCCGGTCATACACGAGCAAACCACTGGCAAGCAGCCAAGGAAATAATACCTATCAAATACCTCGTGACTCCCTCTGGACTGAAGGACAATATATCAATTGTACACGTGCGAAAATAAAGAAAGTAACACAAAATTTTAGTATCAACACGCTTTATGCATTGTACAGATAAGTACAGAAGCTTCGCTGCTTACTTTATTTTTATTTAACTTTTTGGAATAATAATACAAAAAAAAACCCGCGGGTTAAAGCTTTTTAAATATTTTTTAACACAATCCCGCATGCGGGGTCGCAATTTAGATGCGGGATTGGATTGCCTAATCGATACCTACATAATATTACTTTAAAACGTCGATGACTGTAACTTTTGCTTAGAATGTTCTTTGTACTGAGCTCAGCGTGATGCATAATTTCTTTTTAAAGTGCTCCTTCTGTATTAAAAATAAATGTGTTAACATGCTTGTTATGATTTTAGCGACACGATTATTATTTTCGCTATATTGTATCCCGTAAAATGTCTCGTGTCGTAAACTGACATGGGACGTTTTTTATGATAAACTAGAGAGTTATGTGGTCGTGCTAGCAGTTATTTCTTTTTATCTTTGTACTTGATTAATATCCCGGTTTTATATTTATTAGCAAAGGTATCTTGAAGTTAGTTGGGGGGCAGGCAATGTTTGCTTGTTGACTGCAAAAAGTAAAAAAGAAACTTTAATTGATTGTCACATTAACTTAATTATTACGCAGGAGTCTCCTTTTAAGTATATCAAATACGTGTGCTAGTAGGATACCCCGCTCTTCATAACTTACAAAGTGAGAATGAAAAAGGTTTGTAACAAAAGAGAAACAAGATATAAAATAAAACAAAATTAAAATTAAACAAAAAATATGTTTTATGGGTGTGTGTATCGGCCCTAGTTAAAATAACGGACGACATTCAACTGGCCATGAAAAACAGGCTCCTTACAGAATTGATTTTACTGGACTTTAGCAGTGCTTTTAATTCAGTTGATTTTGACATCCTCTTAGGTATCCTATCCTCTCTTAACATCGCCTGCTGTGATCGAGTGGTTTAATTCTTATCTTCTGGGTCACTCAGAGGAGACTTCCTCTTACCGGTGCGATCTCGCTGCGGGTGTTTCTCAGGGTATCACTAAGGTCTTATCTTCACACTATCATCTCTTTGCCGACGACCTGCAGCTTTATCGCCACTTCAAAATAGAAGAGCTCACTGGTGCTGTCGATGTCATCGATAGTGATATTAACAAGTAAAATTTCAAAATTTAGAAACCCCCGGCACATTTATTTCATACTACATAATTTATCTAGTACATAGTAGATACGCTTCGATCGGCAATCTATTGGACACGTAATTATGACACAATATCTTGCGAAAACACCCCGATTCAAATAGTAAAACGCCCATAACTTTTGAATAGCTGAACTGGTTTTAATCAAACATAGCTAAAAACGCTCTCGACAAAATCAACTTTAAAACAAAAAAAACTAAATCAAAATCCGTTCATCCGTTTAGGCGCTATGATGCCACAGACAGGCACACAGATACACAGCAACACACGTCAAACTTATAACACCCCTCTTTTTCCGTCGGGTGTTAAAAATATCTATCAGTAGGCAAAAAGTTTTGGACTTTTAGTGAAACTAACCAAACCATAAGCTCTCATTATTGGTGGCAGATTTTACATAAATTTATTGAGTAACCAGCATCTCCCTCTAGTTTTGTACGATTCTAAGAGTAAAAATTTAAATGTTAAGTTTTACTGTGCACTTGAGTATACTGTCCTCATTTAATCAAAAATCTCTATAGCACTGAGGTTTGCTGTAAGAGAACCCAATTATGGGTTAAGCTCGCCTTTGTACATGTCTTACTGATATGTGGGACTCCAACCCACTAAAACTCCACGGTGTCCTCCTGTGCCGCTTATCGCGGGAACGCGGGCACGCGTTAGCAGTCACCGCGAACCCGCCGCGGCTGTCCTGCAATACCGGCACTCCTCTCCCGCCGCGGTTCCCAACCCTCAGCCGCGATATCGTATGGGACCTGGGATGCTCCATACGACGTCGCGGCCCCCCTCAGTAGCAATGTTGCCTCTGTTACCAAAGGGCACCGCAACCTACTTGTTGGCCGCTACGTCGTCGGCTTAATTGGCAAAAGCCCTGACGAGTGGCCCATCCTCGGGTTACACTTAAAAAGCAATTTAAAATTGTTAAATTGTTGCCACGATTTAAACAGTGCACCTGCCATGTTTTCTCTTCACCACGCTTGGTTGACTGGTAGAGAATGCCTAAGGCATTAAGTCCGCCATTGTACCTTTGTGCATGATGCTTAAATAAATAAATAACAGATAAATAAAACACTGAGTGAAATCGATCCATGCGATTTTTATTCATCTAGAAGAATTATACAATTTTCTGTTTACCTCATAACAAGACATAAAACAGATAGATGAAAGAAGTTTTGGTTTATGTGTTTTTCGCTGGCCATAGTTTTACGTTCCGATATAAAACCGTGGCGGACCGGACCGTCAATGTTCGCAGTTTGTTATCTCGAGGAAAGTGGCCCAGTAATAAGTCTGTTTGGACGAAAACACAATTATGGTTATGGAGCTCTTTTTATTTAGATGATAATAGTACATTATGGTACAAGTGTGTAATGTTAAAATGTAAATTGAGACCCGAGCCGTCAGGTGAGGGTCTTAAGAGAGCCGAGGACGGTAATCATCAATACGCACGTGTATCATACGACGTTTTTCAACACACTTGTGAAGAAAATAATACAAAAAAATCATTTTCAGCAGTGAAAACGAGTTGTGAAAAAAATTTCGCTATGGCGGAAAAAGTTAATCAGTTTTCCAATGCGCGCGCATCTAACAATGGAGATCGGCCTTAGACTAAAAGAATGAGGTTTCTTTTTTTTGGCTTTTCGCGGATTGCGTTTTAGCCACGTACAAAATGGGGCATTTCAAGTTTTCTTTATTACAGAGAGAAACAAAAGTTTTATTTGAGTGTGTTTTATTTATTAAACACGTACAAGTTGAAATTAACTATACAAATACGAAGTTGCATGAAATGTGTTGCATTTGTACTATTGAGCACGATCTTTTTTGTATCGAAACTTTTTTAGGAACAAAGAAACTCAACCAATAAATTAAAAAAAAAACTCTTTATCTCACTTGTGAATAATAGCAATGAAAAAGTCACACTTTGATAACAGGTATCATTATGTGCCTAATTGCGGTAAAATTAGAGCCACTTTATGAGCAAGTGTGTTGAAAAAACAGTTATAATAAAAGTACGAAGTTCCAAATTCAAACTAGGTATATTTTGGTCTTTTGGTGCCTTTTTGGTGCAATATTGTTAAACTTACAAACTAAAACCGGTTTCTTTCCCATGACTTCAGATTGTGTACAAGGAATTTGACATTTTGAATTCAAAAGATATTTAAACGTACAAGAATTGCGGGGGAGGCCAATGTTCACTTCCCTCCGCGCGCTCGCATTGGTTAGCGGTGATCTGTTTGCTCCCTGTTTTTAATTGCAATTGTCGTGTTCCGAAATTTATTTCCGGCTTGTGATTTGCTGTCAATTGTGTATCATTGTGATAAGTGCTGGTATCGTAAGTTTTTAAACGTGTTTACGTCCGTTATTTAGTTGCAATTAGTTAATTTCGTCAGCTATCGGTGAGTACTTTTACTTTTCTTGACGTGTGGGTATATCGAAATAATTGTATCGTCCGTTAACCTTTCACTTTTTACGTTCTAATACGCTTATTAGTTTAATTTTCAAAAGTAATTATGTTATCTAACAATGATGACCCACCTGATCGTGGTGGGGAAATATTATTCCGCCGAATAAATAAACCAAGGTCGCCGACGACCTCCGCTAATGCTAAGCGTTTATTTAGTGAAATGTCTCCTTCTTACATTTCACCCGAAGATAGATCTAAGCGAATGCAAACATCAGAGTCAATTGTCAACATTAAATGTCACTAATGTATGCAATGACGACTATTGTGATTTGGTTACTCAGGCGTCTGCGTACCTGTCTAAAATTAACGATCTTGTTAATGACCAAGGGGCATTAATGTTGCAAATAAATCCGCAATTATGGACATGACTAGCCATAAAATCATCCGCCAACGAGACTAAGTTGGCCAATACGGAACGCGAATTAGAAAAAATAAAACATAATACCGGTGTCGATATTGCCAAGTCTGATGTCAACAATGCCTCATATGCTGACAAATTAAAACTTCGTTTACCTAAAGTAGTTCCACAAGTAAATGCCCGCGCCAAACTTCCGTGTCTTGTGGCCTACCCTACTGATGAGCGTTCAACTGATTTCGCAACTTCTTCCGCGACTAAACAAGCGCTCATGAAAGCAATAGATCCTAGTGACGGCTTTCAAATTGTAGGTGTCAAGAAGGCTGCGAAGTCTGGCGTCGTGTTACGTGTCGCTAACGATTTACAAATCAAAAAGTTACAATCGGTCGATGCCATTAGGTCCGCTGGCTTGCGACTTGAAAAACCAAAAGGCCGTAAGCCTCGTATTTTAGTTAAAGACGTCCCATCCTCAATGGAGGACAGTGCCTTTTTGCATGCGTTGTACTGCCAAAACATTAAAGACGAGTTGTCATTAAAAGAAGACGAATTTATTAAATCAACGAAAATCATACGTAGGCGTTCGTTAGACAACGGTCGGAAATGGATAGGCATTGAACTCGAGTCCGCGGTCCGGAAACATTTAGTCTCGACCAAGGATAAATTGTTTATTGATTGGGCGACTTGCCGTTTCATTGATGATGTCGATGTAGTACGTTGTGCACATTGTCAACAGTTCGGTCATGTTAAGAAACACTGCACTATTAAATCACCTACCTGCGCTAATTGCTCTGAGACACATGAAACCAAAGACTGTCCGCATAAAGACAATTTAAATTATATACCGTCTTGCGTGGCGTGTAAACGCTCTAAGAAACCGTCTGACCATCGATGTGGATCGGATGGGTGTGCCACTTATAAACTTAAACTCGAACAACTTATCCTCAACACCAACTACTAAAATAATGGATAGATTAACAATAGGACAATTAAATCTCCACAACGATAGGGTAGCGACTTCTGAACTTGACAAACTAATTATCGATTATAACTTAGATATCGTGCTTGTTCAAGAACAATATCAAAACGCGCGTTTACGTCACAAAGTAGTACAGTTGGATGGCAAAGCACGAGCTGGAATTTACGTGGCGCATTCTTCTAACTTCACAGTAACGTCTTTGCGTAATCTAATGACACCCCATTGTGCCGTTGCGGAGGTCTCATCGTCTTCTTTTAAAGTTTACGTTGTGAGTTGCTACTTTCAATATTCAGACCCTGTTGCTCCTCATATACATAATCTCCGTCACGTCTTGCAGTCGCTCGCGGGCTGCAAAGTTATCGTTGGCGCTGATGTGAATGCGTCATCATCACTCTGGTATGGCAAAGTTCGGTCTACGGATTATGAACGACGCTGCGCTGTTGAAGATTTCATTGCTGAAATGAATCTGACTATTCATAATACCCCTGAAGCACCACCAACTTTTTGCAGCCAAATGGGCGAATCTTGTATTGACGTCACACTTTCTAGTGCAGACGTACGCTTGGATAGGTGGCGTGTCCTACCGGACGCGTCTTGTAGTGATCATCGCTTGATCGTGTACGAATTTGTTCCAGTTTTTACTCAGGGTACGTCACATGTCATTGGTAACTTTAGGTATAAATGTAAGGGTGCGAATTGGGAATTCTTTAGCTCGCTTGTTGCGTCTCACGCCAAAGACTTCACTCGTGATGGGCTTTCAGCTGAAGAAAGTGCTGAAATTATGTCAGACACCTTCACTTACTGTGCTGACATTGCCATTGGTCGTGGATCTTTGACCAATATACGTAGATGTGATTGGTGGTGTGACTACCTAACTGAACAGCGTAAAAATTATCGCCGAGCGCGTAAACATCTTAACAAGCTTAAAAAACGTAAGGTTACCGGTGACCCTCTTTCCATTGCGTTAAATACGTTTAGACTTGCCAGGTCCCGCTACAGAGCATCGGTGGAAAAATCAAAGGGTAATTTATTGCGTAAAGTAGTAGAAAAATTTGATAAAGAAGGTCCGTGGTCTCCTTTATATCATGAGTTTAAAGCCAATCGATCAGTCGACCTCGCGTTTGTTCAGAATATTAAAGTAAATAATAAACACACTACCGGTATTGAGGAAACAACTGAAGTTTTGCTGAATACTCTTATACCTGATGACTTACTGGCTAATGACAACGAATACCATCAACAGATCAGAGCGTGGGCAGCTGTACCACCTGAATCACCAGCGTCAGACCTTCCATCCACTGACGAATTTATTAACGTTGTCAAGAGGTTACCACTCAACAAGTCATCAGGTGAAGATAAAATATCTAATCGGATGATTATAGAAGCGTGTAAAACAGCCGGTGATGCGATTTTAACCGTTTACAACCGTTGTATTGCGGAGGGCGTATTTCCTCGTATTTGGCGATGCAGATTTATACGAATAATCCCGAAAAGTGGCGACAAACCCCCGGACGACCCGAAGTCGTACCGGCCCATAACATTACTTCCATCTTTGGGAAAACTCCTGGAGCGCCATATCGTTCCACGGTTGCTACCGGACGGACCAAAATTTCATAATAATCAATTCGGTTTCACTATTGGAAAATCGACTGTAGACGCGGCCCTTACTGTTAGGAAAATAGTTAATACATCTGAACATAAGTATGTAATTGGGATTTTTCTAGATATTTCTGGGGCTTTTGATAACGCATGGTGGCCAATGCTTAAAAAATTACTTAAAATGAAAAATCGAGGCTGCTATAGAAATATATACAATTTAGTTTACTCTTACTTTTTAAATGGTTCCGCGAAACTCAAACTCGGCCATCATTCCATGTCGAAGTCTCTCACCATGGGATGTCCTCAGGGTTCGGTTATTGGTCCACCTTTATGGAATTTAGGCTTTGATGATTTCCTCGCGATTCCGCTTCCAAGCGGCTGCTCATTAACCGGTTACGCGGACGACGGTCTTCTGCTCATTCAATCAAGTACTCGAGCTGGACTCGAGAACTTGGCTGACACTTGCCTACGATTAATATCTCAGTGGGGCGATCGTAACCGCCTGACCTTTGCTCCGCATAAAACTTATCAGCTCATTTTGAAAGGTAATCTTAAATCGTGTCCTACTATTAAATTTAATAACGTTCCGGTAAAAAGGAAGCAGTCCGTGTGCTATCTTGGTCTTGTGTTAGAAAGGAATTTTGCATTTATAGATCATATTAAAATCGTCGGTGAAAAAGCAAAAAAGAACTTCTATGCCTTAACGAGAATATCTAAATCTACGTGGGGTCTGTCTTTTTTGACTTTAAAGACTATTTATGGGGCTACTTATTTGGGTTGTATCTGCTATGGGGCGCCTGTTTGGGCTGATAGGGCCACAATAGGGGCGGTACGACGTAAGTTACTTCAGAGTCAGCGTTTGGCTTTGATATTCTTATGCAAAGCATACAGGACGGTTAGTACTGAGGCCTTACCGGTACTTGCTGGCGTACTTCCGGTCGACCTTGAAGTGCAGCGACGTGCTGCAATGTACTATTCCGCAAAAGAGACCATGGACGCGGACTTTTTAACGCGGAGTGACCGTGCCAAAATCTCTAGATTATTTAAACCACATATTGACGTCTGGGAGGAACTTTTATCCGAATGGCAATGTAGGTGGGATAATTCCATCAAGGGCCGACACCTCCACCAATTCTTTCCATCCGTTCGCGTGCGGCTGGCCAGGACGTGGCTGGAGGTGGATCACTGTGTTGCCCAATTTCTCACAGGGCATGGTAACTTTAAAAGTAAATTATTTTCCTTCAAGCTTGTTGCCTCGCCATTATGTCAGTGTTCTACATCTGACTGTGAATATATACAATCTGCACATCATATCTTATGGGAGTGTATTCTTTGGCAGAATGAACGCAATACTATGTTGAATAATGTACAGGCTGTATCAGGAGCCGTTTACTATACGGACCTTGTGGAAACTAGAACAAATTTCCGTGCGTTCAAGCGCTTTTGCCATACCTATTATTGGAATCAAATATAACAGCTCACAATGTTAGGACCCATTAATATTAATGCAAATTTTTATCCGTGGTGCTTGGCAACTGGGCTTATCCCAGTTGTAAACGACCCTTTGTGCCTATTGGTCTTGTTTGTTCTGTCTCCTGCTTGATATGGAGGGAAGTGGAAATTTGTGTTTTTCTTACTCCTCCATTTTCTTTTCTGATTAATTTCGTTGCGGGATCCAAGACAGTTAAATTCATTCTCCGGGACTTCGTCGAGCTTCATTGCCTCGGCGCTTTTCTGGTGGTCGCCACTGTTGATTCTGGCTTTCAGGAGTTGCAGTGGTTTGGGAATAGTGCGGTGGGATTGTCCCAAAAAAAAAAAAAAAAGGCCAATGTTCAGCCGTGGACGTCTTTTTGCTGAAATGATGATGATAATTATGAAACGTATAAGGGCCATTCTTCTTTTCGAGGGAGAATTTGCTATAGCTGAAAACGACTGCGTTACCAAAGAAGAGCAACGTTTTTACTATAAATCTAATAAATAAATAAATTGGCCCTTAATTAGGTTTATAAAATAAAAATTAATAAACATCTCGACGCTCAGTCTAGGTCCTCAGGTACAAAGTTCTAATGTTCTATACATTAGAACTTTGAACCTGAGGCCCTAGACTATCATTCTAGAATGGTAATTTAGAATTGCATTATTTTATTGACATTTGCACATTATTTTTTTATTCTATATTAATTATTTTAAATTGTATTCCATATCAATATTTGCATGCCATTGTCCAAGGCAAACATGACGTTCCATTACCTTTTTATTTTAACATCTCTTCATGCTGGCAATTTGTTATGTATGTATATTACACGTGTTTGAGCAAACAAATTATTTGATTTGATATGATATGATTTGATTTAGACAAGTGTCATTCGTTGTCGTCGATGGTCGAAATGCTAAAACATAAGGAATTTTTCATGGGCCATTTCAATAACGCTTGGCAATTATACGATACATTGATTACATATTTCCAATCGCAATTGCGATAACTGATAGTACATCACTTATCTGAGCTTTTGCTAATCAGTTGCTAAAAAGCGTCGAGATTTTTATAAACAAGGCCTATTATGCATTTAATACGCTAAGTTTTTCATAAAATTTGATATCTGAAAAGGAAAATTAAAGTCCCCGTCATGAAAAGCTATAATTTTGCTAATAAAGAACTTCTACTACTAAGTAACATCGAAAAATTAATCAACAACAAATAATCCCAAATTCAATCAAATCAAAGTAACATACGTGTAATACAAAACTAACGAGCAATTTCACTTGGTCGGGTTATATTTTAGCGATTTATAGCGCTGTCGTCTAATGTTTTGTGGTACTGGAACGTTCCATGAGTCAGCCACGTTCCAGTACTACAAAACATTACACAACAGCGCTTTATATCGCTAAAATAATAACCACTAAGGTTTTTGTCCGTTTAAAAGTAGAATGTCCCTAAAACCTTCGTAGCTAGTTATTTCTTACGCAGTGGAGTGTGGATGATCGAAAACATGGAGTGTGGTGTAAAAACGTTTGCTCTGCTGAGGGGCTATACGAATTGTGAACCGCCTCTTTCACGAACATTGAAGGGAGATCTTGGAGGGACGGTATACTTGGTGGATGGAAACAATGTAATTTAAATGTGGTTGCGTTGATATTTGGTGCAAGCTGATGATGAAAGGAAAAATAGCTAGATAATAGAGATAAGTTTTTCTTGCGTTGTAACAAGCAGCCTGCGTATTGTCCGGGGCAATAAGAAGCTTCTTGACTTGTTTTAAGATTTCTTATTAACTTTTACTGATACGACTTGACAAACTAGCTTACTGATGCCCATTATCAAAGTTATCAGGTCTTGGATAAACTGAATATTATCGCCCTTGTTGTAGGCTAACTTCTTCAACGCGGTTGCTGGCAAACACGATGCTACAATGTGAAAACATGTTTTCAAAGAAACTGTTCTGTCTGGAGAAGATTTTTTTAAGTGAATACGTGTCAGGCCTTTATGAAAAATCTCCAGATAATGGCCAAGACCAGACCATTATGTATGCAAACTAGTGTAAAAGCCCTCTAGTTTCCACAACCCCTCATGAATGTGTAATTTCACACCGAGCGCCTTCGTCTTTAAAGGATATTCTTTATTTTTCTGAGCGATTTTAAGGGCAATGTGCCCGTGTCATGTTGAGAGCTGTGACATTCTGATGACGTCACGGTGGTTAGCTTTTATAATGCGTAAAAAGAGGTTCGCTAACGTTCTATTATAGTGTGGTACAAGGCAGAAAATGTACGTACAACATAGGTAGGGTTATGTTTAGCAAGTAAAAGGGGTTATCGTAAAGCTTCTACTTTGGTGGTTGAACAATTTTCTGTGCTTCGGCCAAGATTTTAGAATATGAAGTGAATGAACTGTAAAAGTTAGTTATAGTTGCATGGTTCTCATTTGCCAAATTGAACAAAACAAGCAAGCACCGTTCCAAATACATACCTAGTTACTGAGGTCACTTTCCATCTTTCAAGCATAGCTAGTGGAAATTGTCCTGTGGAAATTAATTGATGCGAACATTGCAAAGTCGGTGCGGTTACTAAGAGATTGATAAAGAAATCATGATGGAAAAACAATTAAAATTCCATGGATATACTCATAAATTACAATGTTGGTTGGCAACATAATAATTCGAAAAACATGGATTGGTATAAAATGAAATATTACGTCGCGGCGAATCCCCGGCCTAATGGACAGACCTTTTTGTGGCCATTAAAACAGCCATTTAGACTACATTTAATTTTTATTTTATTTGATTTCAATAAGTGACCTTTGTAACTAGACGAAAAGCAGTTCCTATATGTATATATAAGCATTTGCCGCAGCGGGTTACGAACCTCTAATTAGAAACTGTGAAGGTCGCTCAGATGGCCATTTAAGTATGTGCTTGTTGGGAAAGTTAGATAGATGACATGGAATAACGAGGAAAGTATTTGCAACTGTCCACAATATAAAGTGTTACAACTCGCCAAGTTTGTGCGAATGGATAGTTTGTGGTTTTTGATGTCGTATTTATTTATTCGTTTATTCTCAAACTCGAACGCCTTGCAGCAATTACACCATTGGAGCACAGACTTATAGCTACTAACTATTAATAAATAACTATAAATCCAGGTTTCCTCGCTATGTTTCCTCCTAACGATTCACCGTTGCCAGTGATGTCTAAGATAAACTTAGGAAGTACCTATATATTTTATTTGAAAAAGTCACATTGGTAATTGCCCGGATCGTGTAGAGTAACACCTACCAATCCTTAGTGACCCACCAAATATTCTTGCTTATGGTATCATACCGAGGGATATATATTGTGTTATTCAGTAAACTAGGGGAGTAAATGACTTCACCTTCACCAACGACAGTACCGTATGGTGACGGACGTAAAGAATTTCACCATCCCATATCTGCCCGTGGGTTTCGTAAGAGGCGACTAAGGGACACACCAGAGAATGGCCAGCAGCGTTTTCTGTGCACTTTACCAACAAACTGCGATCGCCAACCCGCCTGCCAAGCGTGGCGATTATGGCAACCCCCCCCCCATTTTGAGGGTGGCCTATGTCCAGCAGTGGACGTCTTTCGGCTGATATGATAATGAAATGACTTCAGTCTTTAATGAATGTAAAATGATTCCAATCAGCTGGATCCAGTCAGAGTGGAAGCCACCCCTAACATAGAAGAGAACGGCTATGCAGATAATAATCCTTATTTTTCGTGTAGGTATCCGTTACTGGTAATATGTGTGACAGGATTTCCTAGTGCAGATGCCAGTCTCCCACAAAGGATTTACCAAGTAATATTGCACCATTATGTAATAGTTTATAAGAAACCTTTGTGGAAGAGAAATAAATATTTTTATTTATTATTTATTTTACTTACCGAGAACATCATTGTTTTAATGATGATGACCAACAGTGGACATCAATCAATATTTTCAGACGAAAGACTTTATACAAGTGACATTCTAAAGCCGCGCGATAGCGATTGGAAACAATTTGGGCATTGTCAAGCGCTATGGAAATGTCACGTGATCAATCCCATATATTTTGGTATTTCGGCAATTGCTATCGCTGATAGGCCACAAAAAATTTAGGACACAATGTCTCTAGAGTCTACTGTCAATATTGTCATAGGATCTAAGCGTCGCCACATCGACGGGTCAGCATATAGTTGTCGTAATTTACAGATGCCCGCGGCCTTCAACAAGTCATCGGTTTACCAGGTTACCGGATATCGACTATATTTTTTTTCTTTTCCTATATAGGTATTTTCTTTTCGAGCATATTTTGTTTAACCTTCACAATTAAACCTACCTACATAATTACTCGCTGGTGCTAGAGCCTCGTCCAAAACGTTTTATTCGTGTCACGTACCGTCCCTCTCATATTTTTATTGTCCGCAACAGCTTAAGAAAATGCCCCTCACTGAAAAACAAGGGCCTTTAATGGTTTTTTCTGAAAACAATATGAATTATTGAATAACTCGTGTTTTTTCGATTGTGGCGGAATTTTTCGTCTGAAATGTTTTGTGGTAAATAATTTATGTGAGTCTGACTCCCGTTTTTTTAGAGAAATTGTCGACGCATCACAAATTATACACAAGTCAAGTGATGCGATTCATCATCATTGTCGCAGCCTGACTTTGCCCGCTGCTGGGCAGAGAGGCCTTCTTTTCTTGTGCCAATCCCCACGCTCTTGTGCCACCCTTATCCAGGTTCTGCCCGCGATGGCAACAATGTCGTCTACTCATCTCGTTGCCGCTGCCGGTCGACCATCAGCACACCAACGTGATACGATTGGCTGTTGATAATTAATTCCATCAATTGGCAGTAAACGCGTGATTGACAATTTGTAACATTAATTTTGTGATAATAGTCACTTCAGCATCTGGGTTTATCCTACTGTTAGGTAACTGGGTCTAGTAATATTGAAAAGGAACGAACTCCCAGTAGTAATCTTAACGATTTTGGTCATTAGTCCGGAATCCGCATATCTCACCATATTTTCATTTTGCCTCTTCAAAATACCATATTTTAGGCCAAAGTTTAAAGCCAGAATAGAAAGTTTTTTTTTCGTATAGGTGTCGTGTCTCCTGGTACCAACGGTAACCCGGTATATCTTTTATGGGTTGGGACTACCAGTCATCCTTAGGAAATAAAACCCAGTTGAAAAATGCTTCGCATGTCGTTTCACACATATTTTTCTCAATTCGACAGTATATAAAAAAAAAAAAATGTGTTACCTCAGAACTTGTTACTGTGTGAACCGATTTTGATGGTTCTTTTTTTATTTGAAAGCTGGTGTTTGTCATGTGGTCCCATTTAATTTTCATTAAGATCTGATAAAGAACTTCGGAGATACACATCAGAACTCTTCAATAAATGACGGCAAATCACTCGGGATAGCTGCAATCGCGTTTATGTTTATTGTTTATACCATTTCATAACATAACATCACACTAGTACGCTCTAAAGGGGTACGCAGGTGTAAACAGTTCACCTTGGTATACCCTTATTCGACCGGTTTTGTTTAAGTTTCATGTTATTGGGTAAATCTATTCTGGTTTCACTTTGGGCATTATTGGTACCTAGCCTATATAAATTATGTAGCACAACTAAAAAGTGAAAAATAAAAAAACATTTTACAAAAAATACAACCGACTTCCAAATAAAAAAACTTCAATTTCGGAAGTCGGTGTCAAAAAACGAAGAAAATAAAACAAGAACACCGACTTTTTCAATTTAAGTTATTTTCACTTTTTTTTTTATTTGGAAGTCGGTTGTATTTTTTGTAAAAAGTTTTTTTTTTTGAAATATTGGAACTACCGTACAACCTGTTTGGTTTATCAACCTACGATCTAGACAAAATATTCATATTTCTACATCAATATTAATTTTATTGGCTAGGTAAATGATTTGATTTTACAACTTTTTAAGCTTACGGCAAACTAAGTGATACAAACATGACTATCGGAACCGTCACAGCGTAGTTTAAAATGAGCAAGATAGATATTCATCAAATAGCTGGATCGACTGTACTGAATTTCGCTTTTCTTAGGTGCATCTGTTAACCCAGAGCTACTTATAATTAACTCCAGCAACATATTCAAAGAATGTCTTATTAGACACGTGGTGTTTGTCGCTTGCAGCGCTGAAGCCTCGTGGCAACATGTTTAACTTAAAAATGCAATAAGTTGAATACTCAAGCGGTCAGTGCTACAATACGCTGAAAGCGTTGGACTGCTATCAAACGTGTTTGTGGTAAGGCTGGCTGGCGAGAACAGATATAGATTTCAATTTGGAATGTATATTTGAATATTGGCTGTATATTTGATGAAACGCTTTCGCTTTTGACAAAATGAGTGAAACCTGTTTGGTGGTTATATTGTTTGAGGAATGACATCAGATTAAATAGAGTGAATGATAGCGTGACGGTTGCTTAAAATAATGGACGAAAAAAACGCCGACCACAAAGTATCATGGGACAAGGGAATCAACATACAGCAGATTTTTGCGGTGAGATCTCGTTCTATATCGAACGAGATCTCACCGCAAAAATCTGCAGTCATTATGTTTTTGATAAAGCTTAATTTTTATGTTAGATAGATATTGCCAGGCAACCCTGTAGCCATATTTTCTACTCATCATCATCTTTTCAGGCGAAAGTTGTCTGCTGCTGGACATAGCCAAGCGTCGCTACACTGATCTGTCCTGTGCGTCTCGCATCCATCGGATTCCCGTAGCCTTAACCAGGTCATCGGTCCACCTAGAGGGAGGCCTTCCAACGTTGCGTCTGTCGGTATGCGGTTGCCACTCCAGAATATTTCGACTCCAACGACCAACCGTTCTGCGAGAGTGCGAGCGTGATGCCCTGCTCACTACCACTTCGGTTTGGCAATAATTCTTTGGGCTATGTCGGTGACCCTGGTTCTCCTGCATCATCATCGTCTTTTCTATAATCGTATTTTTTTAATATTCTGTAGGTTCGCGCTTGACCACTATCTCACCTGATGGTAAGCGATGATGTGGTCGACGTTGAAGCACGCTTGCCTTGAAAAAACCCATTCACTCTTGACTTAAACACCTCTAGATTGTAGCTATCGGGAAACAACCTTCAGCAGGCAATTCCACTCCTTAGCTGTACGCATAATAAAAGTGTACCAAAAAGTTTTGTGCGTATGGTTGGGATGTCCACCATGTACCGATGACGCATCGCTGTACGTCTGGTCGTCCGAAGGGGAACGGGCTGGGCGGAATTAAATCATGCAATTCCATTGCACGATATGAAATTTAACCGATAGAAATCGACAAGCTGGCAACTCGGCGACGATGTTCAAGGCTCTGGAGCTTTGACTTGACCAGTACCTCATTACCGATGAGTTTCTTGGCCGGCTTTTCGATCGACCCTAGTGCATCAAGCTGGTATTTGGCAGATCCATACCAGAGATGAGAACAGGACTCCATGCACGATCGAACTTGCGCTTGATACAAGTTGAGCCGCTGTTCCGGCGTAAATACCTTCTCACCTTCGCAAGGATCCCCAACTTTTTGGCAGCCAGCTGAGCCTTTGGCTCAATGTATGGCCCTAAAAATTGAGAGTCGATGTCTCAAGATGGTCCGTTATTGGCACGGTTACATTATGGAAAGTTCGAGCCGGGTGAAATTGGCTCTTTTTAGCGGAAAAAAGACACGCCTGGGTTTTAGCAGAATTAAACCTGACCTGATTGGCATCGCCCCATTCGGAGACTCTTTGCAAGGACAAGTTCAAACGCTCCACCATAGCCCCCCGGAGAGACCGATTCTGCGGCCCGGTAGCCCGTGCGTTGGACAAGTATCTCTCAGTAACAGTGCTGTCGTCTGCATACCCTAAGGTTTTAGAAAATCGTCAATGTGCAAAAAGAATAATGTTGCTGAGAGTACCGACACCTTAGGGATCCCGGCATTAATATCCAACTGGTCCGACGAGTAGCCAAGTATCATTCCCGAAAATTTTGTTTCATCGAAAACAAATTTTCCTGCAGATTTATGCCGTGGGGTCTTATGCTAATAGTCTGTATAATTAAATGTTAAAAGTTTATAAAACAAGAGAATTTCTGGGATTGTGAAAGTCCCACGAAAGAAAAGAAAATGATAAAGCGTGGACATTCTAAGAAACAAAAAGGCTTGCGGCAGATTTATAAAACCAGAGAAAGTTGATACCTTAGTTGAGACGAAAAGGGTAAAGACGAGTGCTTTCTGACTTGCTACGGGCACATTTTAAACGAAATACCCGGCAAAGTCCGGTGTCCTGGAAACAATATCAGAAACCCTAACGCAGACATCCCATATCGTGAATAAAACGTTCACATGTTGCCATTATTCTAACAGCACCAGAGGCCCTAGACAAGAGATATTCTTAAAAGTTTTACGACAGAGATTGGAAAAATTCCAAATTATGGGTATGCAAAGCGCTATCGAAATGTCACTTGATAAATCACATCACAACACACACACCACTGCTTATTACATTTTGGCATTTCGACCATATCTCTATCGTTGATAGAATAGACACTTTGTTTAACTTGAGCCTCAGGTGGGCTTTAGTTTTTAACAGACTTCAAAAAGGAGGAGGTTCTCAATTCGACTGTATTTTTTTTTGTATTACCGTAGAACTTTTTTCTAGGTGAACCGATTTTGATGATTCTTATTTGAAAGCTGGTGCTTATCATGTGGTCACATCAAGATCTGATGTAGAACTACGGAGATATACATAAGAACCCTTCAATAAATGACGGCAAATCACTCGGGATAGCTACAATCGCATGACCAGTTCACTCTGGCATACCACCGGTTTTGTTTAAGTTTCATGTAATTGGGTTAATCTATTCTGGCAGCACTTTGGACTTTATAGGTACCTAATCTATAGAACTGAACCATTATGTACCACAACTAAAAAGTGAAAAATAAAAAACATTTTTATTTCCAAATAAAATTGTATTCCGAAATTTAAGTTATTTTTCTATTTGGAAGTCGGTTCTATTTTTTTTGTAAAAAAGGTCTTTTGTTCAGATCGGTAGACCAAAATTGGTCACTTCCGTTGCAGTCTTTGCAGATAGTATTTTAGTAGTTAAACGTTCGGTAACGAAGCTGAAAAAAACGAAAAAATGCACTACACGTATTATAAAAATAGAAATGAATTCTACCATTTCCATGCCATAAATATTAGAAGCCATATAAATTAAATAAAAACTGGAACGACGAACTTTACCAAGCCTAGCCTTTAAAATATTATAGCGTGCTGTATCCAGCCGTGCATTTGCGATTTTCAACTAAGCCCATTATACTGAAAACAAACTTAAGCATGCAGATCACACAACCTTACTTCTTTCTAATAAGGTTGGTTTTTACAAATGTGGTGTTTTTACACAAAGTTAGTTTTGCGTTTGACTTGGCCTTTAATTCCAAGTATTAAGTTTGTTTTTTGCACGTGTGTACGGTTAGTAACTGTTCCTAAACTTGTTGCATACGACTTTGGAGTTAGGCTGCACCAGTATTATCGGGGTGTGTGTGGTTTTGTTCAGGTTATTTAGGTCTTTTGTCTAAGTGAATTCTTAGAAACTGGGAGCAAAGAGCTGAACTTCCGTTTCTTTGTCTGGAATTCCGTAGAACTTGATGTTCCTCAGAAGGCGAACTTTTAGTTTTACCTTTGAAAGAAACTAGAGTTTTCCGTTGACTTAAAACGAAAGTGCTTTGTCCCATATAGAAGAAATAGGTTTATACACAGTTATAAATTAATTGTATTTAATTGTATTATATAAACATAACATTCATAACATCACGAAATGTATAACATGAAGGTTTTATAGGTAGAGGTGAACCTAAGGATACACCCACAATTTGCTGCTTATGTTTTAGTCCCGTGAGGCGAGCATGTTGGCATCAATCGGGCACAAGTCCAGACTACGGGCAAGTTGCAAATTTGGATTTTTACTACCGTTACTGGTCCATGCATACAACATACAAAATATGCAGAACTACATCAAGCTTTGCGATTTGAATGACAATTTCTACTAGGCAATCCTACTTCTAGAATATGCGTACTGGTACCAGGTTATTGTTGCCTTTCCATCAACTGGGTACCATACCATACAAATTTTCAAGGATCTTTCGAAAACGTGTGATAGTACATGATGATATAAGTCCGGTAGTTGAAAATTCCAGCCGAGGCGATATTGCTAGCCCAAGCCATAGACGAGGGCTACATGAAAGTAGAGGCTGTAATTATCAAAGCGCACGTATGTCATACGACGTTTTATAACATATTTGCGACGAAATAAATAAAACTCGGACTTTCTTAACTGAATAAATCTTTCATCAATTGTTAAAGCAGTTAGAAAATTTGTTGATTATTTAATAAATTGATTATTACGTTGCCAGTTGGCATTTTTAATGTTGTCAACTTATTATTATTAGTTACAATTTCACCAGTCTCTCACTACTTTCACTCACTCTCTTGAGTGAAAGTAGGAGAAACGAGACCACAGAGCTCTGCAGTCGGTGGCGGCGACGGAGGCGGCTGCGGCGGCGGCGACGATCGTGGAATGTACGCGTGTGTGCTCGTAGATGGTCGAGAGTCAACACTTGGCTCCAAATTTATATTCCTTGTAATGCGGGAGCTAATTTCTTCTTTATTTCTCATCGAGTTATCTATGTAGCCCTCGGCTACACTGTTTGACCGCCTACCCTCCGTGGCGTTTTAGTGTCAATAAGTTCGCACCTGCATCGGTGAGCAATGTAGCCGAGGACCTTCTAAAACTGGGACCTATGTATTCAAGTGGATCATACAAATTTATGAAAGTGGCATTTGTTTCAGCATTGCTGCAAATTTATTTATGCCAACGGGTGGCTAGTGCATTTTCTATTTTGGTAATTTTGAAAAAAATCTGTTAGACATCGCTTTTGTTGAACGAAGCGCTTCGTATTTCTTCACGATGTCGTGAATTAAATTTTTAGTATTTTTTTTTGTGTTTGACCTGGACAAGAAGAACCCGCCCATGGTTACATCATTAGTTGTGATGTTTGCCAACTCTAATAGTAGCACCACAATGAGCTTGAATTATATTTTTGAGAAAGTTCTATGAAATAGGTTAAATACACACTTTCTGAAAATTCATTTGCATATTTGCTTGTTTTTCATAAGATTAAATTTTGATACGCTTGTAAGTATCTTTCGGTATATTTTTCGGGCAAGAGGCTTAGAGTAGCCTTTTTCGCTGCCTCTGAGACTTCTGGCGGTGTCGAATTAATAAAGTCATCATTACTTGACGACATTTTCCAATAAAAACAATACAGCTAAAAGAAAAACGCGCGGAATAATTTTTAATTGTTCACAAATTGGCGATGCGCGCGCATCAGCGTTTTTTTTTTAAGGAAAAGGCACAAATACAGCCAGAATCACTAATAAAAAAATAAAATATTTTTGTGTTTTGTTTCAATAGTTGTAATTTATGGTCAAAATTAATTAAATTAAATGTGTTTATTTATTATATTTTATCTCCCAAAGTTAATTTTATTCATAAAATGTTGACCACTTTTCTGACATAAAAACTCTATGCTCAGATTAAAAAAAGTACCGTTCGTTTTAGACGGAGCATCTTGATACACCGTGCGTTTTACATTACAATAACGCACAAGTACGTAATGAGATACAATACGATATTGAAATTGGTGATATAAGAGACCTTTTACGAGCAAATGTGTTATAATAGTACATTGTGTATTAAGGGCGGTATGTAAGGAATTACGATCGAGGCTCTAGTAGAAGCCCGAAGTCGAAGACTGAGACTAATTCCCGTACCGCCCGTGATACACACAATGTTTTCCATCACATTTGCGAGTAATAATTATGAATTATAGCTTTCATACACAAGTCAGCACAGCTGTTATTACGAAATACGTGAACTTTTTTTTAAGCGGTTGGCGAATTTTTGCCCGCACCACAGATTATACAGTGTTTCGTTCAGAATCTTTATAATTTCGACGTTCTCATACTATAACTATTAACATCGATTATTAAGAACATTAGTTGAGTATTTAAGTAACATGTAGCGAGATTGCAAATAAATTCCTGTTTAGATAACATTTTAAGACAATTTTTCAATTGCGAGTAAACTCCTTGCTTGAACTTGCATGACCTGTGTGCTGTGCCATAAATTAAAAAAATATTACTTACCGCCCTAGGGTTTCATGACAAAAAGAAAGGCCCGAGGGTTTTATATGGGGCATTGCGGCCAAGTTAACCTGTATGTTTAGATACTTTTTACGTGCAAGTGTGATGAAAAATACATTACGTAACATCACACCTGATTTCCCCGAAGGGTTGGGCAGAGGTCCATCTATAGTACACCTAAATTTCGCCACTGATGATCCAGTATCCAGACTCCGGGCTAATTCTGAGAAATTCCAGTTGGAAGAAAAACCTGTAGCCGAGGTAAAATACAAATTGTAAAGACACATTTTACAAATGGATATTAAAATGTCTGAAACATTTACGTCTTTGTTAAAACCAGTCTGGTAGTTTTTAATATGGCAAGTGACATTAAAAGGCCGTCCTTTTCAGGATTTTATTTTTATGAGTGTTTCTTGGGTTGCACATTTCGAAGAAGTTACTATGGAGGTGAAATATTAAAAAAAAGACAGGTGTACTAGGACATTTATTGAAACGGAAAATGTTCATTTCGCTATATAATAACAGGCACAATGAAATAAGAAATGCAAAAAAAGCGTACAACTGATGGATGGTATTCTCGTTGGTTTAACAACGTAGGTTAAGTGAATATATCATCCATCGGTCTATCAAGATCTTTTCAAAACACACTGCCCATCTGTAAAAAACTGTAAATAGGTACTCTAAATTTCAAATATCGCACTAGCATGAATTAACGTATTATAGCAATTAGTGTCGGACGGCCTCCCCCCCCCCCCCTCCCCCTCCTCCGTTAAGCAATTAAAGAACTTAGTACCAATAATGAAAAACACCCCGTTTTCATCAATCGTTTTGTCAAATCCAGTACCTAACCGTTCCGAGCCGGTCAAGTTTTATAAGGTCAACTTTCCTCAATTTATGGCCAAAGTACAGTTAACACTGGCTAAAGCAAATGAAAATTAATAAAAAATTAATGGGCATCTGGCTTTTAATAGTTTATGAAACAGCATAATGAAATGCGAAATGCTCTTTGACTTACTTCTTTTTCAGGGTAGGGTATTTTAGCTATAGAAAAACATTATAACATCATGCCAGTATCCCCGAAGGGTTGAGCTGAAGTGCACCTGTAGTAAACCCTCTTTTTACCCGGCTGCCGAAGGAGGGTTATGTGTTTATCAGTCTATGTATGTATGTATGTTTGTTCCTATGTGGCGTTCTAGAGAATGCGTTGACATATTCTTGAGCTGGCTGACCAAAACCAGATGTATCCTCCGCCTGCACAGCATGATTTTCTCCTTGTTTACGTCTTTTTAGTTCGCTTTTTAAGCAGTCGGGTATTTTGATTTTTTGTTACCAGTTATAATAGATAAAAAAAAAAGTTATGTAATAAGGTCGAGTCTTTGATGCGTAAAAACATAACCCTTTCCTTGCAGTCGGGTGAAAACAAAATATCTATACTCAATGATTTTTAATAGTATACTTAGAATTAGGTAAATTAGGTGCACAATGTATGCAATATCAAATATTATATTCATTATACACGGCATCGAATACTCTACCATTACCAAGTAGAGTAATATTTTTCAAATCTGCGGCTGCTTCGCAGAACCGGACAAGTGGTCCCAACTTTCAATTTTGAGATGCAGCAATATATTGTAAAACTTCTAGAAAGTGCACTCTCGATATGAAGACAAATACAATGAAATTACAGTAAAACCGATGAGTCGTGGCCCGTCTGAACATAGGTTTTGCGAACTTTCGCGCATGTACACTCGTGAAGAAAACAGCTATTTAGGTTCATAAAGTATCTTCTGCGCAACCATTGGTGTTAACTTCAGACGGGCTATGACATGACTCATCGGGCGAACTGTAATTTGATATGAAACCCTAAAACGTTGCGTTTCTTAGAGCATCTTTTGGTACTAGATAGTTGGAGAAAACGTTTTTTGTTGTGTTTCTCTCTAAAATGAAGTTGCTCTTGGCTAAATAGTACCAGACCTCTGGTACAATCATCAGCAACGCTTGCCGAGGTCGGTCAGTAAATGGGTCTCTCCGGGCCTCGAAAAACCTTAAGTTAAGCTGTTGATCCCAGCTGTCATTTGTAGATCTTAGCATTACGGAAGACCGGTAGGTTGACCACTAGTCTCCCCAAGGAATATTGTGTTATTCAGTTACTAGGTTGTCGAGGTCAGATAGGGAGTCGCTTCTTGAATACTGATATTCTGCTGCATCAGGTCAGACTGGAAGTCAACCCCAAAATATATACTTAGTTCGGAAAAGGTTAGGTAGTTTGATTAATATGTTAGTAAAATCAGAGTAACCACAGAATACATGTTAGTTACTACGGTTTAACTTTATTTATATAAAATCAATTTTCAAATAAAACTTGAATTAAGTAACTTATTTTTACTTACAATACAGTTCTATTCACACCATCAGATTCTTCAAAACCAGAACATTAATTCTAAACTTTGAAATTACAAAACACAAATTCAAGAGAAAATCTTCGCTTCTCGTAAAAACTTGAAACTAGTGAGACGCACTGGGAAATCTTGAACTATTTCCGATAACGACGGGAATCCTAGCCGCTGGGTGTAAATAATGAAGCATGGTCGCCGCGGGACTCAATTAATGTTGACTGGTGGACCCTGGAGGATTGCGCTGCGTATCTTCTTTATATTTGCTATGGAATGGTGTAAAAATCTGTGGATGTTACTCGGTTCCTATAATAAACGAAGGATTATAATTGCCTACTATACTTAGACGTTGACGTCGACGTTCTTTAGATAGTAATGCAGTACTTTTTCTCTTTGATACAAAAACATTTTGTGTTTAATCCCCGACGGAAAAAGATGTTATAAGTTTGACGTGTTTACCTGTGTGTTTGTGTATTTCTGTATCTGTATTTGGCATCATAGCTCCTAAATAGATGAACCGATTTTGACTACGTTTTTTTTTGTTATTTAAACTGTGACTTTATCGATAGTGTTCATAGCTATTTGATGAAAATCGGTTCAACCGTTTAAAATTTATGGACCTTTTACTATTTGAATCGGGCGGTTTTCGCATGATATTGTGTCAATATTACGTGTTAATTAGATTGTCAATCGTAGCGTGTCTACTACTAGATGAATTATGTAATATGAAATAAAAATGTGTCGGGAGTTCTTTTTTTTTAATTTTTCTTGTTTGTTTATCCGATTTCATTGACGACTCTCAATGGTCTGCTAATGACAGCCGGGACCAAGGACTTAACGTAGGTTACTTTAGAAACTCGGGGGAGACGCGGTATGTAATACATGGCCGCCCATCCACGGATCAGTCCCGGTAAGTGGAGTTATCGGGAACCTTTAAGTACTAAAATCTTATAAAATTTACTGCCTCGTCGTTGTAGTGGTCACAAGCGCTACTGCTGAGCATGAGGTCCTGGGTTCGATGCCCGGGTCAGCAAAGTGTTATTGGATTTTTACTTCTGGAATTTTTCAGAAGCAGTCTGGACTTTATGCCCGGTTGATGACAATAGGCCAGCAATAGGCCCGCCCCCTATGACATGGGATGTCTGCCTAACCTTTCGGGGATTGAAGGCGTGATGTTATGTTATAACACGGGTAACAACCTCAGTACTACGCCATGAGAAACGTGTGCCACATAAATTGGCGTCTAGTTATACTCAATTTACAGCGCAGTGCAACTGTAGCGTCTGCAGATGTGATTCAGTTAGGCTGGCTCCCGTCTCAGCAGTGTCTTGTTAGAACATGTTACTTGGTCTGATATATCATTGTAGTTGTATGTTGTGTGCTACTCGGATATGTAGATAGATCTAAGTTAGCAGCTGAAAAATAACGGCAAAGAATTTAGTTTGGTAGCTTACAAATAGAGCCTGGGTATCTTTTAGAGGACCGTTGACACATAGAACCCTCCATTCCTATGACTGAACTGGTAATGCTAGAGGTCGCAAACGCGGCCACTCTGATGATGAGGTTCACGGTTCAATTAATAAGATTTTTTATGTCTTAATTAAAACGCATCGATTTTTAATTTTTGTCTTGTAAAATTAATACGTTGTTGAGCAGTGTTATTAATCACAAACAATATAATAAAGAAATCCGACTGAAATAAAGCTATACTATAGCTAAGTGCTATGTTAAACTTTGACTGTTTGTCCCAGAAAATGCACGGTGGGATAGGAGTGACGATGCGGGTCAAAGAAGTCCAAATTGATTTTTAACCGACTTTCAAAAAAGGAGGAGGTTGAGGTTCCACTTCTTGTAAGTTTTTTTTTTTGTGTATGTTCACTGATATCTCCGTCAATTCTGGACCGATTAAAAAAAATCTTTTTTTGTTTGATAGAGTATGTTCCGAAATTGGTCCTATTTTAATTTGGTGAAGATCTGATGAAGAACTTCGGAGATATACAACAGAACTCTTCAATAAATAACGGCAAATCTCTCGGGATTGCTGCAATCGCATGTCTGTTTATTGTTTACACCATTTCATAACATAACATCACGGCAGTACACTATAAGAGGTTCGCAGATGTGTACAGTTCACCTTGGTACACTCTCATTTCGCTGGCTATGTTCATGGTATTCGGGTAATCTATTCTGGCATCATAAGTACCTACCGTACTAAAGGAAAGTTGCTTAATAGGTACAACTAAAAAGTGTAAGATAAAAAAACTTTTTTACAAAAAAATTCTACCGACTTCCAACTAAAAACACTACAAAGTGAAAAATAACTTTCTTTTTCGAAGTCGGTGTCCATAACGTAAAAAATTGGTACCTACCAAAGACACCGACTTTGAAAAAGAAAGTTATTTTTAACCGACTTCCCAAAAAGGAGGAGGTTCTATGTTCGACTTCATGTTAGTTTTTTTTTTTTTTTTTTTTTGTGTTTGTTCACCGATTACTCCGTCAATTGTGGACCGATTTTGAAAATTCTTTTTTTGTTTGAAAGAGTATGTTCCAAAATTGGAACATTTTTTAATTTGGTGAAAATCTGATGAAGAACTTCGGAGATATACAACAGAACTCTTCAATAAATAAAGGCAAATCTCTCGGGATTGCTGCAATCGCATGTCTGTTTGTTATTTATAACATTTCATAACATAACATCATGCCAGTTCGCTCTTAAGGGGTAAGCAGATCTCTCATTTCACCGGTTATGTTCAAGTTTCATGAAATCTATTCTGGCGAAATAGTTCCCTTACTAATTTGCCTATTAGGTACGTAAAACTAAAAAGTGAAAAATTAAAAAACTTTTTGCAAAAAAATACTACCGACTTCCAAATACAAAACTACAAAGTGAAAAATAACTTAATTTTTTGAAGTCGGTGTCCATAACGCAAAAAAATGGTTCCTACGAAAGACACCGACTTCAAAAAATTAAGTTATTTTTCACTTTGCAGTTTTGTATTTGGAAGTCGGTAGTATTTTTTTGCAAAAAGTTTTTTTTCATCTTGTAGTGTTTTTAGTTGGAAGTCGGTAGAATTTTTTGTAAAAATGTTTTTTATTTGAAGTTTTTACTGACTATTTTATTTATTTTTCCACTGTCAAAAGTTGCAATAATTTATTTCACTTCACTGACCAGACACGCTGCACCAGCGCTGCACATAAAATCAAATACTTTTGACAGATTGCACTTACCATAGACGATTTTCTGTTTAACGAATAAATGATTATTATTATACAATTTAGTCAAAATCAAAATCAATTTTTTTTTATTCAATTAGGCCATTAAGCGGCACTTTCGAACGTCAAAAAATAATTAAATGTAATAATAATTGATTCTACCGTCCATTCGGAAATGTAGCTTGTTATGGAGAAAAACGGACAAGAAACTCCAAACTTATTCTTTAAAAAAAAAAAATAGTTTTTTTACAAGTATTTGGTTACAATAATATTGTTGTAAAAATACATATATGTGAGAACGATGTAAAAAAAGGCACTTAAAAAGCGTCTAGAGTAAAACAAACGATTAAAAATACAATAAATAGGTAATTAAAAACAGGCGGAGGCAGCCAAGATGCGACCAATCCCAAATGATGGCGCCCGTTCACGAACATGACTTGTTTTTGTGCCCTAGTGGCTGTGGAGCTGGAATAGCGTTGGCTTGGCCCATTTTTGTCAGCGATGTAATCCCCCAACCTATAATATGCCTGCCTGCATAGTGTGCGTATTATACAAGTTTTAAATTTCGTCTCATTCAATTCTAGAATGTGTGGCGATATTTCATTGTAACATTTTATACAGTACCCCATAAAAGATGACGCTACTTTAGCCAGCCCGAAACCTGGTTGAATTAATTGGTCCCTATTTATAGTAACATAACTATGTCTATCGCTGTTTTTACTAAAAAGATCTAAATTCTTTCTAACGTACATGATGTTTTCGTAAATATATTGACAAGGCACCGTCATGATGTTAATGTCCTTAAAGAATTTCCCTTAGAGAATCGCGCCGGCGAAGATTGTATATCGCTCTGATGGCTCGTTTTTGCAGAACAAAAATTGACTGAATGTCTGCAGCCCTTCCCCATAGTAATATGCCGTAAGACATTATACTATGAAAGTAACTAAAATAGACCAGCCTCGCGGTATCTACATCAGTAAATTGACGAATTTTTCTAACAGCATAAGCTGCCGAACTTAACCGCCCTGCAAGTGAAATTATATGAGGACCCCATTGTAACCTTGAGTCTAGCGTGATACCCAGGAAAACCGTTTTGTCGTCGAATTCTAGCTTCTCGTTGTTTAATATAATGTCACAATCATAACTTTTGACATTCGGCAAGGCAAATTTTACACACTTAGTTTTTTTAAGATTCAAAACTAAATTATTAGCAGTGAACCAATTTAGAACTTGCCGCAATGCATTATTTACGTCAGCAACGTTACTCGTACGTCTATTTATCTAAAAAATCAAAGAAGTGTCATCAGCAAATAACACCATGTTTAGTTTGTTTTTCAATAGATGGGGTAAATCGTTAATATATACTAAAAATAAGAAAGGACCTAAAATTGAGCCCTGGGGTACCCCCATTTTCACGTTCAACCCCAACGAATTGAGACCGTTTATTTGAACTTATTGCTGTCTATCATTCAAATAGGATTTTACTAAACTTAATGCTGATTGACCTAGCCCGTAACGCTCAAGTTTCAAAAGCAATGTTTCATGATCATCGCAATCAAACGCCTTCGACAGGTCGCATAAGATACCTATGGCATCTTGTCCCTCCTCCCACGCATCAAAGATGTGTTTTATTAAGGTGACACCAGCGTTGGTTGTACGTGTAGGATGTTTTTCGTATTAAAATAAATGAGCATTTGATTTAGCATTATCTTTTCAAATACCTTGCTGAAAACTGGCAACACGGATACTGGTCTATAATTATTTGTGTCTTTACTGTCCCCGGATTTAAAAAGTGGTATAACCTTAATATGTTTCATTAGATCCGGAAAGACTCCTTGATCTATACACAAATTAAAAATTAAAGCTAAGTACGGCGCTATAGTCTGAATAATGGAGGTACAAACTTTGATGGACATTCCCCATAGATCTTCGGTCAGTTTTATCTTTATTTGCTTTAAAGCTTTTATCACTGTTATTGGGTTTATATGTGAAAAGTTAAATTCAGTCGGGCAGGCTGAAACGTTAGCGTGTAATAAACCATAAGCGAGCGACGGCGAAGAATTTAAGGTTTCAGTAGTTTTAATTGGGATGCTGGTAAAGAAATTTACAAATTCTTGAGCAACTTCTTTGTCATCTCTAATAAGTCCATGTGTAGTCTCAAGCGTGTTATCAGTATTATTTCTTTTGTTCCTGTTTGTTTCATTGTTAATAATTTTCCAAACCGTTTTAATTTTATTTTCTGCGAATTTAACCTTATTGCTAATGTATAAAGCCTTAGCTAGTTTACATGAATTTAAAAAAAATCTTGAGTAAGTAGCAACATACTTATTAAAAGTTTCAGTGTTAATATAAGGCTTAAGGCCATACAGCTCGTAAAGTCTTTCCCTACTTTTCCTGATTCCTTTAGTCGCCCAGTCACTGAATAAAAACTTAGGGCATTTAGTTTTAGTTTTCTTCTTAAAAGTGTTATTGAATTCTGTTTGAACAACTGAGATAACTTTTTTGTATAAAATATTACCATCGTTCACTGTGAGGTCCTGATAACTTAACTTACTAATTAAAGTGCTGTTAAATTTATTTAATTTACCGGATGTTATTGGTCTGGATTGAATCTGCACTTGTTGTATTGGTATGCTGGACTCAAATGTTACCAGTAGCCCACTATGATCTGAAGGCAGACAATTCATAATGGCTTTGTTTAAGTAGTCGCAGCAACAAAAAACATTATTAATACATGTAGCAGTAGTCACAGTTGTTCGGGTTGGTTCCTCAAACACATGCAACAAATTAAATGATTTGAAGAGATTTAATAGTCTACTGCTATCTGAATTATTTTCTAAAATATTTATATTAAAGTCACCACAGATTATGACTTGTTTATTACCAGTTGTAAGTTTTGCCAAAACATCTTCCATCACTGACTCAAATATATAGTAGTTTTTATAATTGGGGGGTTAGTTTTTCAATAATTGATCTTTTGTTAAACAGTAATAAAATTAGAGACTTACGAAGCCATGAATGGCTTGGTATTCGGAAAGGGGTTAACTCTGACACCAGTGGTTGCCACATCCTCACACGAATATTAAAGAAAAAATTTAAATACCGCGTCGCCGGACTAAGTGGTTACTTTTGCCCAATTCTGTTGCGACATGCGGCAGATATGGCCTGCCCAATTCCACTTTAGTTTGGCGGCTGTTTTGCCAACGTCTGCGATTTGTGTTTTGGAACGAAGTATACTGTTCCGAATGCGATCTATGATTTTGACTCCGAGAATACTTCGTTCCATAGCTCGCTGGCAGATACCGAGTGCGGACTTTTGACGTTTCGTTAACGACCACGTTTGCGCTCAGTAGGTGAGGGTGGGAAGGATGCACATATCCATGAGTTTCCTTTTTAGTGAAAGTGGAAGTGATCCTTTCATAAGGTGTTTCATCGACCAATAGCTCTTCCATGCGTTTTCGGTGCGTCGAGCAACTTCTTTATCTTGCCTCGCCTGGAAAGAGACTATTTGGCCGAGGTATATGTACTCATGGATATATTCAACACCCCCAATATCTACTTTGCGTTTCGTGCTGTTCGGTGACGGCCCAGAAAGAGATGGCGTGACGAATTAGACATCTCCCTGAAGGATTGGCCAGACGTAGCAAGAGACAGAAAAAAATGGAAAGACGGAAGGGAGGCCTTTGCCCTGCAGTGGGACATAACAGGCTCATAATAATAATAATATACCGATATCTGGTCGGTGCCTGTCAGTCACACGGAGGGTGACTGGACTCGGGAAGTCGAACGAGCGTGCGATCCGATACCACAAATGGAGGCAATTACCATCAGCCCCCAAGATGTGGCTCGTGCAGTCCGTCCGTTGCCTAACTGGAAATCTCCAGGGCCGGACGGACTGCACAACTTTTGGATTAAATGGTTCCAAAGGTCGCACGCTCGTTTGGCAACTCAGTTCCAGTCTGCCTTAGAGTCAGGATCGCCGCCCCAGTTCCTAACGACAGGAATAACCCACCTGCTCCACAAATCAGGTAGTACTGCGGATCCTAAAAATTATAGACCGATAACGTGCTTACCGACGGTCTATAAAGTTCTTACATCCATTCTGAGAGCGAAAATTAATCAACATATTGACAATAACGCCATCATGTCTGCTTCTCAGAATGGATGTAGGAACGGGTCCCGCGGTACTAAGGAGCTGCTCCTCATAGACATTGCCATTAGCCAACAGGTTCGCCGTTCCCGCAAGGATCTGGCGACATGTTGGATAGATTACAAGAAGGCCTATGACTCAGTGCCACATACATGGCTCATGAGGGTGCTGGAGTTGTATAAAATTGATGCAACTCTGCGCGCCTTCCTGACGTCATGTATGGGGCAGTGGAGGACGGTCCTTCACTATCCAGGATGTCGACAGATTCAGGAAAACAGCGAACCTATAAGGATCGAGCGCGGAATATTTCAGGGCGACAGTCTGAGTCCTCTGTGGTTTTGTTTAGCCCTGAACCCTCTCAGTACACTGCTGGAGGGTTCAGGCCTGGGCTATAGGTTGAGGAGAGGTGGTCAGGTCATATCACACCACCTTTACATGGATGATCTGTAGCTCTTTGCCCCCAACAACTTGCAACTGATGAAGCTACTGAAGGTAACAGAAACCTTCAGTGACGCCATCAGGATGGAATTTGGTGTGGACAAATGTGCAGTCATGCATGTAAAGCGAGGGGAGATTATGGAATCCGTGGGAATACAACTCTCGGATTCCATACATCTTCGATCCCTTTCCTCAACCGAAACTTATAAGTATTTGGGTATGTCAGAAGCACTAGGCATCAATGCTACTGACGTGAAACAGTCGTTGAAGGAGCGCTTCTTTGGCCGCCTGAAAAGAGTACTAAATAGTCTATTATCGGGCGGTAACAAGGTGCGCGCCTTCAACGGCTGGGTCATGCCGGTATTGATGTATTCTTTCGGTATACTCAAATGGACTCAGACTGAACTTGACGCCCTGGATAGGAGGGTCCGCACGCTGCTTACCGCAAATCGTATGCATCACCCACGTTCATCGGTTATGAGACTGCTTCCTCTTAAGGTCCGCCACACTATATATAATTCATTGGTGAAACCGCACATTGAATATCTTACAGAACTGTGGGGTTCAGCAGCTAAAACCAACCTAGAAAAGCTACAAAGAGCTCAAAACAGAATTATAAAAGTCCTATTTCACTATCAGTATCTAACACACACAAAATTTACAAAGAAACCAAGCTGTTTAACATTTCTGATATATATTTATATAACACATGTATTTTAGTTCGTAAAATTCTTTCCAAGGACTTACACACACAAATCACATTTACAAAAAATATACCTAGTGCTAGAACTGACTATGGGAAAAAAACAATAACACATGAGAGAGCAAAACTTTATAACTCACTACCAAAAGTTATAAAAAATACACAATCGTTATAACTATTTAAAAAACTACTAAAGTGCCACATCTTAAAAGGTCATATATAACTAGTTTATCTAATATAATTCATTTGACTCTGGTGTGAACGAGTCCTTAGATTTCAAACATAAAAACAAAGATCGAGTCACCACACGTCGACCGCATTAACGCGCCGCACGGCGGTAGACAATACAAAACTTTTAACAATTACCCTCATATATTCGTAATGTTAACACTATAGCTACTCCTGGACAACAAAAATGTATATTAATTCAATTAATGTTTAGTATTAATTTCTGTAAAAGTGATTTGTAATCTTTAGAAATAAATGAATTCAAACCGTTTATATCCCTCGGAAGTGCGGGGGTCGTGGCTTTTTAAATGCTAAGACCCTACACAACCGCGAGGTATGCAGTCTTAGGGAATACTTCCAGGCCGCTGACGTGGGTATGCATCGAGTATTAGATAAACAACAACGCAAACCTATAGTATTAGATACTAATGACCGCAGGGAGGTATGGCAGAGCAAGGAGCTTCACGGACGCTTCTACCGGGTCCTACATGGGCCCGATGTAGATCTTTTAGCGTCCGTGGCCTGGCTGCGATTTGGTGACTTTTTCGGGGAAACCGAAGGTTTTGTCTTTGCGATTATGGACGAAGTTATGATGACGAACAACTACCGGAAATACATTGTGAAGGACGGCACGGTTGACATCTGTCGGGCATGTCACTGGCCGGGTGAATCAATCCGTCACATTATCTCCGGTTGTTCTAGTCTGGCTAACGGAGACTATTTGCATAGACACAACCTTGTAGCCAGGATTATCCATCAGCAACTTGCTCTTAAATACAATCTTGTGGAGTCGGAAGTGCCTTACTATAAGTATGTGCCCGACCCAGTTCTCGAAAATGGCAATGTCACGTTGTATTGGGATCGGTCTATCATCACTGACAGGATTATTGTTGCCAATAAGCCTGACATAGTGGTGATAGACCGACTAGGGCGTCGCGAAATGATTGTTGATATAGCGGTCCCACATGACGAGAACCTCGTGAAGGCTGAGAGAGATAAGAAAAGCAAATATCTTGATCTGGCTCGCGAGGTTGTCGACATGTGGGACGTGAATACAGCGATCATTGTGCCGATAGTCGTTACGGCCAATGGCATAATAGCCAGGAGCCTCGACGAACATCTGAGGAGGCTCTCGTTGGGCAGCTGGATCAAGGGCTTGATCCAGAAAGCGGTACTCCTGGACACGGTGCGTATCGTTAGGAGGTTCCTCTCTCAGGAGCCCTGACCACCGGTAGCTTGGACCCTGTTCCCGGTGGACTAAATGTTTTTAAATGTTTGTAATTTTAAATGTTTTTTTTTTATTTTATTTTTTTATAGAATAATATTTAAAAATGTAAAAATATGTATATAACATGAATAAATGGCATAATAATAATAATATAAATACAGTAAAATTGGTTGAGTGGTACCTGGGTAAGTGAGAAACCTCTATAGATGGAACTCATGCTGAGGTTCTGACACTTTAGCACTGAATTGCCTCTGTTTGTGGGGCAAAACAAACCTCCACATCTGGGATTAGTTCTTTCTATGTTATTGTCATAATTACCTTTATAATTAAGACAGCGAGTATATTATACCTTTTTTTACCTGAGATTATATTTTAAACAAAACTTTTACTAAATTGTTTTCTTTAAATTTTATTAGTTTACCTCTGTAATTGTGATAACATCAATTTATTACCTATCTAACTCAGATTTTACAACTTAAACTGGAAAATAATAGTTTTAGACTTCTGCCAACCGCTTCAAGGGAAATAAAGGCGTGGTGCTATGTTGGTATCCTACATATAGCTAAAGCTAGCATCTAGTCCTTGACACAAAGTCGCACGAGAGGCGTCTGCTCGTCTAATTAGTCGCCCTTGGCGCATCGACACCGGCTTCACACCGCTTATTATAGTTATGCTTATTGTTGTATTATGAGAGCAGATTAGTAGCTGGTTTCTGATTTAAGTAAAGCAGCAAACTTTAGTTGATTATTATCAATTAATTGAAAGCATTTTTTTTGAGACCAGCTCCATAGTTCAATACGGCTTATTTTATTATGATTATTATTATTTAATACTCATTTTTGTAGAAACGAGGGCTGATGCTATACATATACTTACATCCTACATACAGCTAGACCTCGCATATAGTCCTTGACACAATAGTCACACTCGAGGCGTCGGCTCGTCTAATCAGTAGCACTTGGCGCCTCATCAGCGGCTTCACACCGCTTATTATATGCGCCTCATGTGTGCAGGATACGAACAAGTTGATGCTTCAATACTGCTTATCTATACTTCTATACTTACTCGTATAATATTATAAAGAGGAAAGATTTGTATGTTTGTATTTTTGTATGTAACGAATAAACTTAAAAAGTACTGGACCGATTTCAAAAATTCTTTCACCGTTGGGAAGCTACACTATCCCCGACACTACATAGGCATTTTTATCCCTGTATCCCCACGGGAACGGGAACTACGCGGGTGATACCGCAAGGCGTCCGGTAGTTAGGTACTTTGATAAAATACTGCCGTGTTTCAATCGAAAAGTTAGGCAGAAAAAAAACGATGCGTTTGTCTTGTTTCGTTATAGTATGGTAATAGCGATTCCTTTCTTAAATATGTGAGGCTCAAAGATCGAAAAAGCTCATTGAGAGAAAATTTTGCTCAGAACGCGTTATGGCTTCTTACAAACGGCCACAACGTGAATTAGGTGTTGGCACCTTAAAATCCGGCCGCAACGCGTTTCGTCTGGTAAATTGAAACATGCCACAACGCGAATTCATGTTGTGGCTTTCACAATATTGGACCACAATGCGTTCTGGCAGTGCAGAAAAGCCAGAACGTGTTCTGAGCGCCAACAGATGCGACCACAACCTGAATTCGCGACGGACAGGTGATATTGTTATGAAGCAACACTTGCCAAGGTCGGTTTTCGGATGGGCCAGAGTTTTTTTGGCACTTTACTTACAGCACTTTCAAATAGACGTTATTTTATTATTTTGAATGGTTTGGTATACTACTCACACCCAAACATTATGTGCAGGAACAAGTAAGTAACATCTGGGGGCTCTTGGATCTTGGACTAAAAACCTTTCGAATTCGTCACGTTTAGGTACACATCTGATCAGACCCTAACTTTTTTATCCCGGGACCGTTTTTTATTTTTATGTATAAATTGATGCCAAGAAACTTTTGACAAAACTCCCATGTATGGACAACATTTGTAGGTACAAATGCTCAATGAGAGTACATTGAGCATTTGAACAACATTTCGTGATGGATGTCGTTTTCATGGTTTTTGGTATGATATTTTCGTTTATGGCATGGTATGATTCCGGAGAATACTCTAGAACATTTTGACAAATAGGTAATCAAGATCACCGAGAAAGACACAGTGACCTTGTGAAGTCAATTCAAAGTAGGTAGACCTAACCTTCCATGGACAAAGCAGCAAGTCCTTTAGGTCTCGTTTGTCGTCAAAAGTTTTTTAACCGACGAAAAAAAAAGAGGTGGTTCTCAATTTGACATGTACTGTAAGGGTCAAAAGTGCAGTCACACTCTACCAAAACAGGAAAAGCAATTTTTTAGTAGGCAGCAGAATTTCAACTTTTCGCGGTTAGTAGAAATAATCTATACTTTAATTTCTATAAAAAATATTAAATCAGTTGTGGATAATTTAACTTTTTCTACAAAAACTAGCCATTTGAGTTTGGGGAGAGTATGACTGCACTTTTGACCTTTGACTGTACATATATTTTATTTTTTATGTATGACTTTTTATAGAGTTGAACAGAGTTTGTTTGGCGCCAACTAAAAATGCTAGACAATACGGTTTGCTTTTTAGTTCGTTATTTCGTTGGTTAAATTTTTTGTTAAAAAGGTTTTTTCTATTTACGGAGAGGCGGTGCGTGCAGCGGCTCGTGTCATCAAGCGCGTAAACACAAACATATACGGCAATGTACGATGTTGTTAATGGAGACGCGGTGCGTTGAGCGGGGCGTGAAGAGAAGCGTTGCCCGCCCCAGCACCCACGGCGCGGCGGTGGCGGTGGCTCTAGCGTGTAGCGTTGCACGCGGCGGGTATTGAATTGCCTTCTAACAAAATATCAATGATTTCGTACTCCATTGGTGATGGTGACTCACGTCTGCGAACCAAATAAAACTGGCAGAAAATGCCGGCTCGAGCACCGCTTTGGGCGCAGTAGCGGGTATCACCGTATGTTCGTATTGGCGCGTGCAAAGCCACTGGCCCCGCAGCGATAAACCGCCCGTGACATGCGGCGGCGGCGGGTCCATCCGCGGGCTTCACCTGCATCTCAAGCAAACGCGTGTAAAATCGCACTCTCATACAACGCCATATGTCTCACGCAACTCCCCGCGCCTCCAGAAACGAGCACTTAGGTACTTTTCTAGTATGAAAAACCCTTTCAAGCAAGAAATACATAGAACTGCTAAGGGCGGTTACGCACTGCGTCCGTTTCGTGTCCGTGATTTGAGTTCCGAGTTCAAAATGTTCAAAAATTACGGGTAGAATTCGGATGTAGTGAAATAGCACTAGGTACGGCTACTTCGGAACCGACATTTCACGGACACGTATCGGATGTAGTGCGTAACCACCCTTACTCTTGAGATTCATTCTATAAACATCAAAATGCTGTATAATAAGCTCAGCTGTTACATGTGTCACGACCCGCCCAGCGCCCCGCGTTCGCCTCGTGCACCAATAGCAAGAGCGCGTCAGGGTGACTTTGATTATTGCTCCAAGTGCACAGTTGTTAATTTAACCATGTAGTACTGACAATGAGTATTGCCGAGTATATTCAGCAACTAGGTATGCAGCTTCACTGGCTTCAGATTTTGGAAGCTGTCTCATGATTGTTATGTTAGATATAAGACAAAGGAGAATATAATAATGATGATGTTCTGCACTGAATATTGTTGCATTTCAGGACTCAAAAAACGAATTATACCTAGGTATGTTTTTACTAGATCCCGATACCTAGCCTGATAATACAGGTAGATATATTATTAGGCTAGGTCTAGTAAAAAATGCACTGGCAAATTAAAGCAGCCGTTGGCCTAACCGAATCTCATCTATATGTTCCACTATAGGCTTTTTATTTTATATTAACAAAATCAACAGTCAGTGTACCAGGTTCCTGTGTACGTCAGCTAAGCCACGGGTACAGCAAGTTCACTATAAAATAAGTTTATTATAATGCCTCATTTTCATAACACAGGCTCTTTAATATACCATCATCATCTCCAGCCTTTTAATATTTCCACTGCTGGGACACATAGAATGAGAGAGTTTGGGGCGTAATCCACCACGCGGGCCCAGTGCGAGTTGGTGGATGTCACTGCATGTCTTCGAATTTTTGGTTTATAGGATATGCCGGTTTCCTCACGATGTTTTCATTCACCGTTTTGAGAGCAGTGGTAATTAAATTATAAAATACCAAAATCAATACAAAATCTCATACAAATTCATTCAAAAAGCGTCTCTTAAAAGGTCAGTTCGGCCCGCCGCCCGCGCCACGCGCCTCCGCCCGGTACATAACGCCTATAAAAACGCCCTCAAACGGCTGTCAAATAAACCGCGTCCTTGCAGCGCATTTCGTAAGCAGAAACAATATTAACCGGGGCTCCAGTTTAATTTCCATAAGAAAATAAAAATGCCCGTTATTTGTCTTCGGCGAGATCCGTCCCATCTTTGTTTTTGTGGGGTAAGTACAAGAGATTCTAGAACGGTTTTCAGGCGAGTGTTTGGTGAGTAAAATAGAACCGAAAAGACCTGTAGACCGACCACAGACGCAGTTGAAAAGACCTGTGGACCGACCACAGACGCAGTTGAAAAGACCTGTGGACCGACCACAGACGCAGTTGAAAAGACCTGTGGACCGACCACAGACGCAGTTGAAAAGACCTGTAGACCGACCACAGACGCAGTTGAAAAGACCTGTGGACCGACCACAGACGCAGTTGAAAAGACCTGTGGACCGACCACAGACGCAGTTGAAAAGGCACTTTTATAAGGTGACAAAAATCAGCTAGATATAAGCAGCATAAGCCTATACCATAGCGCTGCTAGGACACAGACCTCTCTACGAGAAAATCCACCATGCGAATCCAGAGCAAATTCGTGGATGTTAAAATAATGTCTTTGAAGTTTTGGTTACAGGAAATGTCGGTTTTCTGTCGATCTTTCTTTCACCGCTTTGAAAGGCGTGGTAATTTTTTTTGTCTTTAGGCTCGCGCCTGACCACTATCTCACCTGATGGTAAGCGATGATGTGGTCGACGGTGAAGCACGCTGGTGATGAAATAAATGCTCAAAGCAATGTGCAAATGCTTTGTTTAGAACCCACGACCGAAAATTCAAGCGTATTCGTTAATTGGCATCATCGAAAGCTGTTCTCTCCCAAGTTATTTCTCGCCAAGAACTCACTTGGAAATCACTGCGTTAGTAGAAGTCCAAGTCCATAATCCTTAACTTATTATTTCTCATTTGCATTCTAAGAGACGTGATTTCAGCAGAATTTCAGCAAAAGGTGTTATTGTTTGTCAGCACTATTTGAGGCTAGGTTAATCCTGTCTACGCTGTTAACTCGTGAACATTTTAAGAACTTTGGCAAGCATTAGGACACCCTGAATTGTGAAGGACCGATGTCCGAATTTGAAGTAACGAACGTGACGAGTATTAGTCAATCTGTACTTTCGTCTGAAAACCTGTTAACATTTGACACCAAAGTAGGGTTTAACCAGGTTTTGACACGTTCCTAACTCCGAATACTCCATTAGAAATCGGCCCAAAGGCAACTGAAGGCTTTTTACTTGAATTTCCTATATTTAACTGTGAAATGTTAACGGGCTGTCAAGTAAATAATAATAATAATATTTAATTCCAATCTGACTCCAAGGACAAAGTTTTTGATAGTGCCTGAAGAAAATACAGTCCAAGCCGTAATAATGGTTCAAGGATGCTTCCTGGGAAGGAGCCTCTAATTGTGTGCCCAGAAATGATGCGCACGTATCTATTTTAACTTATATTATAAAGAGATATAGTACATTACTGCAGCGGCCAGCAAAAGAGGTATTGATGGACGAACGTGTAAATGTGGGCCGAGGCGAAGCCGAGGCACACATACGTAAGTCCATCAATGCCTAGTTGTGGCCAAGGCTTGTATAGTACTTTTCTCAAATATGCGCGGAAATTTAAACTAAGTAGTACCTAGAACTCATTTTTTCAAAATCAATGACGAACAACAATAATTGTTCCCGTGTTAGTGTTCATTTGTTTTTTTTTTTCAAAAACAGCGTTCTATTTGCAAGCCAGTTCGAAATTTAAAAGAAACCTTTGATAAGTTACCTCCTTGGTGGCCATGCTTCGGCGAAAAAGTTCGTTCCATTTTTAAATTACACGACAGATATGAGTTTACTATGGTATTTATTTGGCCGCTGCAAACGACAGATATGGATTTTCATACAACTTTTGCCGGCCGCTGCGCGCATGTATTTAGCCAGTACAGCAAATGCGTTTTATCTCAAAGAAGGTTGTCAAAATAATGCTCAAATTTCCAAGCATGTTTGAGAAAAAATATATTTGTAATGAGAAATCTCTGGAAGATCCGATCCGAATTAAAAGAAAACACTGGTACCTATATAGAAGCTATACGATCGCTGTCAAAGGAACGCCTGATCCCGGCAAAATGCACGGATTCTGCGAGATACGTCACGAGAGTGAGGTCACGGACAAGCTTGTTATAATATAAAAATACTGTTTTAATTCTGCCAATTAATAGTACATTATGGTACAAGTGTGTAATGTTGGTGATTACCGCTGAGGCAACATTGAGACCCGAGCCGTTAGGTGAGGGTCTTAAGAGAGCCGAGGACGGTAATCATCAATACACACGTGTACCATACGACGTTTTTCAACACACTTGTGAAGAAAATAATACAAAAAAAATCATTTCCAACAGTGAAAACGAGTTGTGATTTTTTTTTCGCAATGGCGGGCAAAATTAATCAGTTTTCCTATGCGCGCGCATCTAACAATGGCGATCGGCCATAGACTAAAAATAAGTTATCTTTTTTTTGGCTTTTCGCGAATAGCGTTTTAGCCACGTACAAAATGGGGAAATTCAAGTTTTCTTTATTACAGACAAAAACAAAAGTTATATATAAGTAAAAGCTTTATTTATTAAACACGTACAAGTGGAAATTATCTATTTAAATACGAAATTGCATGAAATGTGTTACATTTGTACGACCACGACCTTTTTTGTATCGAAACTTTTTTAAGAACAAAGCAACTCAACCAATAAATTTAAAAAAAATAACTCTTTATCTCACTTGTGAATAATAGTAATGGAAAAGTCACAGTTTGATAACAGGTGTCATTATGTGCCTAATTGCGGTGAAATTAGAGCCACTTTATGAGCAAGTGTGTTGAAAAACAAGTTATATAGCGACAAATAATATGTACTTCGTGGAATACTTATTTTAGTTTTCCTACGATTAGGAATACAGGGATGACCGATATTATAATCACCTCGGGGCATAATGTGTCAAGTATTCTAAACTTCACTGACTGAATGTTGCAGATAAAATAAAACTAAACTTATAACTAGAATTTATTACAATCGTTTATTATCCTTATTGTCACGCCGTCGAAACATAATCAGGAATAAAATACCTTTTGTCTATTTCTTTTTATAACCATACTCGCTGCCACCCCAAAGCGGGTTATAATTATTGGTCCTCAAGTTATCTTCATATTGATCTATAACTGTATAATCATACTGGTAGTTTCCAACCAGATTGCCGTTTTGGTCCTTTTTGACTGGAAAGCATTTTTGGTCCATCCATTTATCTCCTTACATGGTATTATTCTATTCCTGAAATGGTAAAGTTACATTAGTGTTTTTACAATATTTCATTCAACTTGCCTTGTTATGCCATGGATCAAATAATACAACTGAATTTTAAAACAGGGTTTTACACGCATTGCGGTTTTTAGCCGCGCGGATTTAATTCGCAGGAATTTTATTAGCGTAATGAATCATAACTAACAAGCACTGCGGATAAAGTACCGCGTGATTTGTCTCTTTCTACCTGTTCATAGAGCTCAAAATATTCGCGCGAATTTAATCCACGCCGCGGTGCGGTGGATTCTGTGGCAAAACACGGCTTTCTTGTGGTTTCATTTCCGTGCGATTTTTTTACCACGATGCGTGCAGTTTCATACAAATCCATGAGTCGCAGAATGTTTGATTTGGATGACCATGCACGGTAAGCTAGAAAGCTTCTTAAAAAATGTTTTTTTTCTAATGATAAAACGTAAGTGGCCAAAAGCCAAGTTTGATCACCATCTCACCTGATGGTAAGCGATGATGTGGTCGACGATGAAGCACGCTTGTCTAGAAGAAACCTATTCATTCTAGACTTGACGTGTTTACTTTAGATATGTACAGTTTTCTGGGTCATGGCTCCATCAATAGACGAGGCACCTATTATGCATAATTGGCTCTTGTGCATAATAATAAGTCAATGCCTTCACTGAGAAATGAAGACAGTCTACTTAAAGTTTCTTTGATAGCTTGAAGTAGTTGGAAATGAGCAGCGGAAAGTTTTTGTATGTAGTTTGGCTAGCAAAATTAAATGTTGTTAGACTTTTCTGAAGCGTAGCAGTGAATGTATTTTTTTACGACTTTAATTATCAATTTACTCTTTAATTATCATTGTACCCATACAACTAAGAATATTGTAAAATATTTGCACTTACTTTTTGCTAACGTTCAGCAAAGCCTCAGGCTGTATCTCCTCAACTCCATCTATCCATTGTCACACAGCAGCCGAGCCACACTGGTACTCCTTACTTCGTTCAGTCGAGCTAGAACAATTGCGTATTTAACGTGTTATTGTTAGTGTCTATCTAGTACCTACATTAATTGTAGTACTAGTTCAGTAAGGACACGTTTACTATTCCCTATGAGTTTTCTAAGACCTTAGTTAGCCTAATACCTAGTCGTATTAGTATCGATAGGTAGCCGTCTTAAGTATGTTCCACACATCTTGGTATGTAGACGAAATGGTGGAGTACGACAAATCCGAAAAGCTCCTAGAACCGGCAAAAAAGGAACCCAAGATAGGAGACTCTTATTATTAATTCTAGTTTTTTTTTTTTTTTTTTTTTTCTTTTTTATTAAGGGGTTTTTATCCACACGGATACGTCAACCCCATTGTACCTTATACTCTATTTACACAGAAATATACATCTATAATAAAACTATATTTTTATTACCCACTACTATACTTATAGTATGATATACGAAAGGAAATTATTGCCTAGACTTCTGAATTAGGCCACAAATTATTCGTTTGGTCCTTTCTGATTTAGGGTATGCCAAAATATTTTGGATAAGTCCAACATCCCACATATTTAGTTTAAACTCCCTAGCCAAAGATTCCCTTTCATCTTTGTTCTTAGCACATTCCATCAGCAAATGTTGCACATCTTCAATTTTATTACATGTTTTACAATTAGGCGATGCAGACTTTCGCATTAAGTATGCAAACTTTGCTGATGGATAGTGGCCAGAACGAAGCCTTAGCGCTAACTTAACATAACTCCTAGTTAAACATTTATCATCGAACCAGGGCTCACGAGGGGGTTCGTTCTGGATGACTTTATACCAAATGCCTTTGTCTTTGGATATTTAATTGAAGTATTCCTTCCATTTGTCGAAACACACACCCTTAAACCTGGCGAAATATTCCCAGTAATCGGACACATATGAAGTAATATTTCCCGTCTCAACTACCAATTTTGACAGCCGGTCTGCCTCCTCGTTGCCTCGTAACCCTATGTGCGCTGGAACCCATTGCAAGACAATCCTAATATCGTCCTTGTTGTAGCAATGAATTATTTTAAGAATATCATAGGCTATCGATGCACCTCTGCAACCAGAGGCGCATCGAGCCATATGTTGTAAAGCGCTCTTGCTATCGGTAAATATAACTACTTTATTTAGATTTTGACTAAGTGAATAAGACAACGCTTGATATATTGCAATGAGTTCCAGGGACATTATACATATATTTGTATAAATTTTATACATAGCTTTATAACCAGTACTTTGGAAGAAAAAAGCAGCTCCACAGCCATCTATGCTCTTTGATCCATCTGTGAAGATTTTACACCAATCACCATATTTGGAAGCTAATTCAGATACCACTTTGTGTACCAATGCATTGTGATTATAACTATTTTTTGGGTACGTTACACATTCTAAATCACTTTTAATAGTCTCTTTAATTTGTAAAGCTGATACCCATATATCTAGAGAAAACATTCTAAGTCTATCCGAGGTATTAATTTGCAGCTGTCCTAATTCTTTAAATGAGGTAGCCAGTAGGGGTTTTCTTTTATTTGCCCAATAGCTATTATTAATTAAAGAGTCTAATTCTGAAATTGTGTTCATGGTTATATTATTAGACTGTGCCAATGATTTCAGAATTATCTTATAAGCGAGATATTTTCTCCTCAAAAATAATGGTGGTATGTGTAGTTCACTCTCCATCACATGGATAGGTGAGCTTCTTATGAAACCTCCTACTATTCTAAGCGCTTGGTTTTGTAATTTATCTAGTTTGCTTGTATGTGTTTTTGCACTAGAATCATACAAGTAGCAGGCATAATCAAGACGACTTCTTACTAGCGATATGTATTATATTCTACGTATGTGTTTTTTATGTACGCCCCAAGAAGAGCCTGCCAGTACTTTTAATACATTAAGGTATTTTCCACATTTACTGATAATTTCGTTTATGTGTTTCCTCCAGTGTAAACTTCTATCCAACCAAACTCCTAAATATCTAACACATTCCACAACTGTTAACGGCAGACCATACACTTTTAATGAAGGCAATATTCGCCTTCGTCCCCTACTAAATATACAACAATTAGATTTGGTTGTTGACAAAGTCAATCCAATCTCACCCAGTAATGTGAATATACAGTTTAAGGCATCCTGTAAATATCGCTCACATTGGTTTATTTGCTTGTCACTGAAATAAATAACAAAATCATCTGCGTATTGCGATACCATAACGGTTTTTATTTGATGACAGATTTGATGCGTAACTAAATTAAATAATAAAGGCGACAACGGGTCACCTTGTGCCAATCCTCTGTTAGTCAATCTTGTTTCAAAACCTTCACTATTAGGCGATTTAATTGATAATTGCCTCTCGTTCATAAACGACCAAAGATAAATACAAACTCAGACCCAACTTGAATTTCATCCAATACTTTTGTAACAGAATCAATTGAGACATTATTGTACGCATTTTCAATATCCAAAAAGCAAGCAACTGTAGGGATGTTTTTCGTGAATCCAACCTGAATGTAAGAAACTAGTCGGGATAGTGCATCTAAACATGATTGTGCCTTTCGAAATCCTACTGTGCATGGAGACAGAAGTTTGTTTCTTTCTGCAAACCATTCTAACCGCTTACAAATCATAAGATGAAAGATCTTACACACACACGACATCAGTGAAATAGGCCTTAATTTAATCTCACTATTAACGTTGCTTGCAGTTTTGGGTATGGGAATAATTTGAATATTTCGCCATTGGTGAGGAACAATACCGAATTTAAATATATAATTGTATATCTTCAGTAGAAGAAACTTTCCTGAGTCCGCTAAATTATACAACATTGAATAAGAGATATCATCCTGCCCCGGGGCTGAATCCTTTTTCTTAAGGCAATTTTCAAGTTCTTGACGTGTAAATTCGGATTCTAAAATTTCATTTTGGGATTTAAAGCTCGGAATCAAATTAGGAGCATAGTCTGGAGTCAGAGAACGTAGAAGGTCAACTTGTTTGTCAATGGGAGGACACCATCTTTGTTGTTTAAAACCTTTCATCCACTTCATGCGGCGCCACATTTCTTGTGTCGACGTAGCTTCGTCTATGGAATCACAAAACTTTTGCCAACCATGGTATCTAGCTTTCTTAATTAATGTTTGAGATTCTAAAGTCTTGGATTCTAGTTTATTTAAATTATCGGGGGTGGGATTTTTACGGAAATTTGATAAGGCCAACCTTCGCTGTGCAACTATTTCAGACAATTTAGGGGACCAGTAATTTTATTGTTTAAACTTTTCATTTGGCTTTAAACTGAATTTATAATAGGGTATATGTTTACTAGCAGCAAATTCAACATAGTTTATAAAAGAGTCATACATTTGTTGCACGTTACCATTAAAAGATCCTTCATTAAACGTTTTAATATTTTCAGAAATCGTTTGACGATATTCACACCAATTTGCATTTTTAAAATTACGTTTTTTAACTATATGTACTTTACAAGATAAGTTAGCTGTCATTTTAATAATCAGGTGATCACTACCCAAATTTTCATTAAACACCTGCCAATCAAATTTTATTGCAACGTCAGAGGAGACAAACGATACATCCGGCGACGTCTGTTGCAAGTTACCATTTACCAACTTAACTCGAGTTGCGGTGCCGTTGTTAATCGATATAAAGTCATTTTCTAGAGATGAATCCATAATTTGAGTACCTCTCACGTCCGATTTAACCGACCAATTAGTGTGATGACCGTTGAAGTCCCCAGCTATTAAAGTTTTACTAGAAAAGTGACCAAAAATATCATTTCAATCGGAAGGTTGAGTCTGAACAGACGACGGACAATACAGTGATACAATATATTCTAAGTCTTTGCAATTTAATAATTTAACACACATTATTTCAATACCTACATTATTACTATTAAATGACACTGGGTGAAACTGAATTGACTTGTGCACCAGGATAGCAACACCACCATAACAATCGTATCTATCCTTCCTATATACATTAAATCCACTAATATTTACGTTAACTTCACAATCAAACCATGTTTCGCTAATTATTACAATATGTATATTTTCTTGTATTAGCAGATCCGAAAAAGATATTAATTTAGGACGAAGACTCTGTGAATTCCATTGGAATATGTTTACCTTTATTACTTCTTGTTTACTATCCATTACTAAGGCGACTTAAATATCCCAACATATTTTCTCCAAATATAATACTAACCAAGAATTTCTTAAGCTCCTCCCAGATAATTTTTAATGTAGATAGTATTTTTTCTTCTAATTTAAGTTCAGACTTATATATACCTTTTATTTTTATCCATATCTTCGTCCATTCAAAATTATTTAATAATTGCGCACTTTGCTTAGATCCTTCTTTTCCTTTCTGTGCACTACTTCTGTCTTCGTTCATTTTCTGCTCCTCCGAATCATCACTTTTCTTTTGACCCTTTTGATTTATTTTCTTTTTTGTCTTTAGTTTTGAACTTACAGAATTTTCTTTTGTCCCCATATATGCATGATTTTCTTCATCTTCTTCTTCATCCTCTTCCATATCCGATATTGGTTGTTGGTGCACTACAGCTCTCGTCAATACATCTCTATACGTTTCTTTACCGGTTTTGACAGTTGCCGTAGGTTGATTGTTATCAACTCGTAGTGAGATATCATCTGTGTTTAAATCTTCCTTCTTTTCCATAAACAATTGTAGGGCTCTTCGGTATGTAACTTGTTTTTCACTCGTAATAATCCGAATAGCTCTTTCTTTTACAAAAGCGGGACAAGTTTTATTTAAGACAAAATGATTCCCCTTACAGTTTAAACATTTGAAGTCTTTTATGGTACAGTTTTCGTGATTACCTCCACATTTTGGGCACAAAACCTTTTTAGTAGGGCAATATTTAATTATATGGCCAAATTGCCAACAACCCGAACACTGCGTTACTGGAAACACGTACGGTTCAACTTTAAACCGGCAGTCGTAGGCATAAATATATTGTGGTAGCACATTACCTTTAAAGCTCACTCTTACTGATTCACAATCGATCCAGTTTCCTTCCGACCGCAAACGTTTTAGCCTTTTTACGGTTAACACTTCGACATTCGCTTCTAAAATATTAATAAGCTCTTCTTCACTTAATTCAAGGTCAATACCTTTCACTATTCCATATGATGTTGACATATCTTGGACTAATTGACATCGTAAGCCCATGTCCTTGAACCTTTTACATTCGATAAGTTTTAAAGCATCGTCTTTTCTCTGGAATTGAATGAGGACTTTGTATACGCTTTTATATTTTATCCTAAGAATATCCTTAATGTTTTCCGAACGCAATAATTTGGCCATGGCTATTGGTTTAGGTAAATTCTCCACTGAGGTAACACATACTTCATGATTCGCTATTGTTACAGATGTACTAGTACCTTCCTTATCTTTCTCTTTGTCACTATTTACGTTCACTGAATCACTTCTTATTAAACGTTTGGGTTTTCTTCTGATTACAGTAATATAATCATCATCGCTATGGTCATCTTCTCGTTCTTTTCTTTTCTCTGCTAGTCTTGTTTCACCTTCCTTTATCCCTTTTCCAATCTCCCGATTTACCTCTTCCATATTTCCCATCTCATTTAATTGTTGTTCACATTTCTGTAAAATCTCTGAATCACTTAAATCTTCACCACTTAAATCCTCATCCATTGTAACAAAATGTGTAACGTGGGTATTCGTAAAAAATGTGTCACTCGATACGAAAGGCACAAACGCGTGCGCACGGCCCGACGTCTCTCGCCACACCCGGGGTTAAGTGTTCTTATTTTACTGCCTTTTGTCTTAATTTCACCTTTCTGTCTTAATTCTGTTAGCTCTTCTTCAAACTCTTGCCTTTGACAAAGCCGAATACAACAATTCAAGGCTTCATCGATCTCCGTCATATTTACGTAGGTGTTTAGTCCGATCAGTGTCTGTTTTATAATTTAAAAATCGTCTACAATATGCCACAATGCATAACAACTTAGAGAGTGAAGAATATCTGTCCCTATGAGTTTTCTAAGACCTTAGTTAGCCTAATACCTAGTCGTATTAGTATCGATAGGTAGCCGTCTTAAGTATGTTCCACACATCTTGGTATGTAGACGAAATGGTGGAGTACGACAAATCCGAAAAGCTCCTAGAACCGGCAAAAAAGGAACCCAAGATAGGAGACTCATTCTCAGCCATTTCACTAGCCATCTATCGTGGGCAGAGGCCTACCCAATCGCACGCCATTCGTCTCACCAGCTTACTACCAGCCACTCTGTGAAGATCGTCACTCCACCTTATCTGAGGGCATCCCACACTACTTCACACGTTACCAGCCATCATTTTAGGATATTTCTAAGTCACTAATTTCTTACGCCTGCCTCAAACCGCCTTGAGCAAGCGTGATGGTTAATGATCGTGCCTTTTCTGTATGAGAAAAAGCCTTTGCCCTGTTCTGGGGCAGTAACAGGTGATGTAATCACTCACGCAGAGTCAACGCAGCATGCGAGTACTCGTTCTCGAAGAAGAACCGATCGGACCTCCTCCAGTTGACTAGGTTCTCCACCATGATGCAGAACAGCGTGGGCCCCACCCAACTCCTGTTTCATGTATTACACGGCATTTAAGTTTTTATTATGGAGTTATATCATACTAGCTGACCCCCGGGGCTTCGCTCCCGTCAACTGGCTATTTACCTACCTACCCTGCCCACCCTGCCTACCCTGCCTACCCTCCCTACCATGCCTACCCAGCCTACCCTGCCTTCCCTGCCGTGTAGCAGCCACTCGCTGTAGACGGCCACCATCATCTCCATATCATCCACTTCATCGTCGTATATGCGACGGAGCTGTTCTACTTTCTGACGATAAAAAATACATAAAATAACATCACGGCTGTTTTCACCAAAGGATTTTGTAGAAGTTGCTGTACAGTGTAAATCTATATTTTGCCTATTGCTTAAGTCCCTTGTAACAAGGGTTCTTATTGCCCTTAACCGGGTATAAATATAGACTACAGGCTGCTACTGAGAAACCGCGATGGAAAAACCCAATAACACTTAGGCAAGAAATGAAGCCCAGGGCCTCAGGCTTAGCAGTAGATAAATATATAGACCAATCTGCCGTAGATAACTTTATTAGACTACGAGTGAATTGACGGGCTCTAGTCGCTGATTGGTACCATCGATAAATTAAACATAGTTTTTGGTGTCCCATTGCCCTAGCCTCCTGTCATCCCCAAAAACACAAAATGTACAGCCAACATTAGAATAAGATCCTTACATCGGGGTATATGGTATCTTCAAAGTCCTTAAACTTGTGAGCCACTAGCAAGCCGCAGATCTTCCTATACTCGTTGTATGGTGGCAGACCCTGGTCGCGTCCCCTCATGATGTCAATAGCGCTGAGATCTGAGGCCGATTGTCGCTCTCCAAGGACACACTCGGCAATCTGTATTAGAAAACATCATGTGTTAGTCATCTATGTGGGGATAGTTTTTCAGTTTAAACGGCTGCAGCCAAATTCCAGGATTTTAAATGGATCATCTGTCTATCTGCCTATCATGATTCTTGGGAAATTGTGGGAAAAAAAAACGAGGAAGATATTTTATATAGTATTTACTCACATCCGGCTCAATGGTATAATCAAACTTAGTAGTCCTCTGCCTAAAGGCTCCCTGCGTGAGATCAGCTTCAGTGTTGTTCACTTCGAAGATACCGCTTATGAACTCATCGTCCACTGTGGTGCGAGTGCCGAGGTATTTACCCTTGCTGCTGTAGAGGCTGCGAGAATATTACTAAAACTTGAGGACGTTGAAACAGATACATACTAAAATAGTTTTGTAGGAAATATTAAGACTAATTACGTAAACATTTTGACCATACCAATGCTCATAAAATGCAACTTTCATTTGCCTAAAAAAAACGGATATCTTCAACTTTTTTCTTAGATAGTTAAGGTAAATTTATATAATGACTACCTTTTGCCAATTGGTTCGTCTGCGTGAAAGGTGAAAATTATTTGACGGTTTCCGTATTTTGACATTTTCCGTCAGACCCCTTTGTGGGTTTGCCTCGGCTAACTTGCGGGTAAGTTTTTTTATTATTTGTAGGCTTGTGTTTGAGCATTGTCTCACCTGATAAGTGATGATGTGGCCGACGGTGAAGCACGATTGCATAGAAGTAATCTATTCATTCTTGACTTAGCTATCAGGAAACACAGACTTCGGTATAATTTGATGAACATTACTCGGTACCTCCATCCTGGAAAGTGTGGAACCAGCGCGTGCCGATCAAATATTCGTGATAGACTCACGGCTTGTGCCGCTCATCAAAGTCGTTGACGTAACCATTCGTGTCGTATATAACATCTGTCTCCAGGGCGTTCTTTGGACCTAGTAATAATGCGAAATTATTAGTTCATACAAGTAATCTTTAAGTATCTATAGTACAATGTAATAAGAGGCGAGCACATTGCCATCAAACGGGCACAAGTGCAGATGATATTCCAGAAGGACAAACCCACCGGTCGAGCGTGACACTGACTAATTCAGTAGGTGACATTTCATACGTAACCGTGACATCGACTGATCCAGTCGTTTTTCACAGCCGTAAAAAATTGCCTGTTTTTGTGTCATAAAATCTGATTGCTTATTTCATCACGATTCCAACAAAATAAGTTTCATGTAGGGTTCCCATACAAAACTTTCGAGATAACGTTGATGTAGTTGCACACGGGCATTTCGCGCCATCGCGCCCGGCCGACCTGTCACAGATCTGTCAAAATGTCAAAATGGCCGCCACGGTCCAGTGGCGGCCTTTGGCCAATGTGGCTAATAATAAATATACACTTTGCCCGACCTGGGGATCGAACCCAGAACCTCATGCTCACCAGTAGACTTAGACTAATAAGTTTCTACCAGTAATCCTTCGTCCAAGCCTTTGTACAACCACAAAGTAAGTAAGCGGCCCAGGATGACTGATACTGACAAAAAAGGAACGATGTATTTCATCCGCCATGATGCGAGTTTTAAGTTTTAAACCAAGTCTTATTTTTTTCAAAAGTTTTACCAAAAAATTACAATAATTTCGTTGCCCTCAAAATAGAATTACCTAATATCTCAGCCATCAGTTCATAATACAGCATATACTGCCACTGCGCTATGTTGATCTGCCGAGCAGTTTCGAAAAGTCTGATCGTCCCATCACGGGTTTATCGCAGGCAGCTTGCGAGCCAGCCGGTTGTGTTCGCGGTAGAAAACATCGCCGTTAAATAGATGCCTGATAGTACGTTCCCACCGTAGAAGTCACCTGAGCAAGAAGGAAGTTCTATAGATATCTGGGAGATAAGAAGATGTAGCAACTCTTTTCAGAATTAGCACACTCATGCAAAAAAAATACGCAATGCTTGGTGTAAACAGAAGCTTTAGTAGGATCTAAGGTATTCTGAGTAGCTATACTGTACCTGCATTACCCAGCATAACTGGTACCAGTTTGCAGTAGCCTTAACTTTGTATGAAAACTTAGATGAAGTTGTGCACTGCACCCCACGGCCACACAACGCACGAATGTGGCGGCTGGAAAACAAATGAAATGCACAGCTTTTTTTATTACTTATCCCCCTATGGGGTCGAACCTCGCTGGAGGGACAACAAGGGCTGGATCATGATTAAGTGATTCTAACATCTATTCGGAAATTAGGTACCTGCGTGGAGAAGAACAGACAAGAGAAACGCACAGCTGACTTGGCAAAGCTTTTATTTACTTTCGCCTGTATCGATGTCTGTAATCAAATCTTGCAAGTTCAATTTAACCCAGTGTTCAATTGAGTAGAAATTTTGCACACGCGCTTTTTTCTCGCAATAATGCATTTTTTTTTAATAAAAGCCGGTATTTTTATTTAATTAATCTAGTTTCTCAATTACGATTCGGAACGTAAAAGCATTTGAAGATCAAATTTTTGCCAATAGGGCAGTCAAATGTGGAATCTCGAGCAAAAATCTCTGTCAAGTAATTTTTCTTCCTTTTCCTTACATTCTGGTCCCATTAAAATAACATAAACCTTTATTGCTGGTTATTTAACATGCTTGCTTGCTTCTTGCATGCACTTTCACCGTGCATGGTAAAAAGATAAAAAGAAAAACAGCACAAAAATGAAAAATAAATAAATTGTGTATAAAGAAAAAGTGGACAACATCATAATAATATTGTCTGTGTTACTGACATGTGTCATGTTTATCCAACTGCGCGACAGAAAAGACGATGCTTTTTACACGTGGTTGTTTTGACGTTATATTTACTGTACTTGAATATTGTGAGCTCCTCAAAGGGATTAACCGGACTGATTTGTTCATTTATTTAAATGCAATATTTATACAATCGGTCCGGGCATATAGTAATAAAAAATTAAGACGGCTATATACAATTAATTTTATCGATAAAGGGGTTTAATCCCCACACGTTTTATTGGCTTTCCTAAAATTCTTAAAAAAATATAAGTCAAAAATGTATAACGCAACAAAAATAAATACACTGGCTTAGAGCTGTGATTCTTATTTCAGTGTGTAGAACAACTCAAAGACTAACAAAAACCCATAAAAAGGAAATTAAATAAAAAAGTGTGAAATTATATTTAAAGATTGATTTTTGTGGCTCAACACAAAAATATCTTACCTTTCTTAATTCTTTATTGTACACAAAAATGACATAGAGTGATTATAAAGTTGAATACCTTTTATTGAGTTTAATTGAATATTTTTTTAGATTCATTAAAAATAACATTAAATGTATATTCTATGAGATCTAGGTCTAAAGTAGTTCAGATACTAAAATTGCTATATCTTTGAGGGCGTGGGGATTACACCCTTTATGTGGGGTGTTTTTTACGGCCTTAAAGTTTATTACTACAAGTCCAGACAGAATAGGGACTTCCACTGATTTCTATAACAGCCAGCTAGATTTTTATAATTTTATTTTGTAGTGCCTGTCAGTCCAGTTCCAAATCCAATCTGTTGCACTATCTATGTCACTATGTAGTTCCAAGCATGCCCTGAACTGGTTCATTTATTAGGTAGTATTGTACCTGAAAATGAGCTAGTTTTTGAAGCTAGGGTAGCAAGCATGTTTATGAAACCTGGCTAAGTTCCCTTTGCGAGCTATTAACTACTAGTTTTCTAGTTTCGAGGTAGGGAAAACTATCTATACGAGACCTATTATGATGATAGTTCTATATACACAGTCTTAGCTTACCTCATGTAACCCGGGCTAAACAAAATTGGATTTTGGTTGGCAATATAGCTTTATCTTGAAAATGGTACTTACCCAGTCAAATTCAAGCTTTCCAACTGTTATTCTCTTTCATCCTTTATTGGTTTTCCGAAATAATCATCGTAAATCACTTGGGACACCACAACATGAGTCAGAAGGAGATATAACGCAAATTTGACGATCATCGTGGTCGAGAGGCACGATTTATATAATTATTTATCTCGAGAGCTGTTGCACTTATATATACTGTTCGGTTAATTAACGGTTAATTTGTGTTAATTGTTTACTACTTGATTGATCGCAGTTCTATATTTGGTGGTTGTAAATGACTAACATAGAAGCATTTTTTCTGACGTGGGCCCTTTTTGTGTATCTTAGCAAACACTTTCAGCTGTTTAATAATATTTATTGACTTGATATTTTATTTAGTATACCAGTCGAAAGAATGCTGTCCTTATCTAGTAAATGGGAATTAATGCCTCTATGTCCCATGAACCCGCTTTATTCTTTACTTCGTTTTCGTGGAAATCACTCATATACCTAAATCTTAAAGTAACGTTTGTATGGTTAACAAATTAGATGTCGCCTATTGCTTCAAATCGAAAGTCTTCTTCTTAAAATGTAACATTTGACAGTGGCACCCATTGACCTGCCCCCGTACCATAACGAGTCAAAATTGTCATAATTCCACTGTGGAAAAGGCTTAGTTAGTACCCTACCAAAAAATACGAAGAAAACGTAACAGTAGAAATTTCGAACCCATTATCACGCTTTTGTTGATGAAAACTAAATCTTATCATTTCCATTTCTATGAAAACTGTTTATCTACTTTATTTACCTTATTTATCTTCTTGTATGGCAACAACTCATCAAGCAAAAATATTACCCCTATCCTAACAATTGAATCTAGGTACTCACGTTCCAAAACCATGTCTGAAACCACTGGATCCCAAAACCTTCCAAGTGAACAAGATTAAAAACTTTGCATGTGCAACAATTATTAATCTTCAGTAATCAATAATCGCGGGTTTCCGTTTTCCAGAGGAATTAAAATCTCATTAGTGTCGTACTGAACTGAACCGGTCGTTACGAATAATAATGCGATCGTAAAAAATTATGCACAATACGAGTATCTCTTTTATAGCACTTCTGACAGGCAATTCCGCTTGCAAGCAATTTTTGAGATAATGCCCCGTAGTTGCGTGTTTACTTGGAGGAATCATTATAATCCATACCAATGTTATAATTGCGAAAGTAACTCCGTCAATCTGTCTGTTTGTTATGTTTTCTTACCTAAACGACTGAACCATTTTGAATGAACTTCTCGAGTTATAACTAATTTCTGGGGTTTTATTGGTTTGTCCGCCTCAATTATAGAACCAGAAGTAATCCATCGGTCTTCTGGATAATCTGTCACTTCTGTATCTTCTGGTTTAGATGGGTAGCGCATAGCAACATTGACACTTAGAACACAAACTAAAGTAACTAAGTTAAACATCATTGTCACTGTTCTAGACTTTCCAGAGTCGGTCTATGAACTAATAGTGTTCCGTCCCGATCATTGGTATTTACTTGCAACACCGTGTCGGTGGGCTGTCAACGATTTTGACAGCTGACACTTCACAGTCGAGAGAAAAAGCTCGGAACGTGAGCGCGCGGAGGTCGGGTTTTTGACGAAACATATCGAATCGAGATGTGTTTCCCCCATTGTATTTGTTAATCGCGCCCGCCGTTCGCAATCGGCGTTGTGGGGTGCCCCTAAAGTGGGTTTCGTATATATTTCACGCGCATCGAAGTGCTTTTGCGGGAAACGTGATGCCTGTTGGACGCCGGCCGGATTCTTCGGTCCAGACAGCCGTCGGTCTATTCCTTATTGTCCTTTATTATATATATATTCTCCTATCCCTAATCTCACGGCACGAGATCGATCGACGCCCAGGAGTCTACCGCAGGAATCTAAGGTAAGTGTTCATAATATTACCGGCCAACGTTTGTGACACCTTACACCCGTAGTAGGAACCAATATATCTCTCAATAGGGAGCAAATCCCTAGCTTTCCACTGCCGCGAACCGCGGTTTCGTGGGATACGGTTCTGATTTGATCCAGGAGTGGCACGCTGCTAATGGGCCCCAGTGATGAGCTCCTGGCTTGGGATCCGCAGACCTGTATTTAACAAATAGTTAAATGACCGTAGTATATGCAGTTTATATTCATAGTTGAGATAGGCTACAATAGGCATTACAAAAGGTATTTATTTTATGTTCTGGTCGAGTTATCTTTTTCCCACAACTAATGAGAACGTTTTAAATGTAAAGCTGTTTCATTATTTAGTTTATAAATAACTAGCGGCCCGCCCCGGATTTCTCTGGGTCATTATAATTTATAGTATATACAAACCGTATGTGTTGGAAGGCTTCCGACTAGGTGGACCGATGACCTAGTTAAGATTGTGGGAATGCGCTGGATGCGAGACGTACGGGATTGGTCAATGTGGCGACGCCTGCGGCTATGTCCAGCAGTGGAGGTAGAATAAAATATAACAAGTTAGGTATTTTCATTAATAATAATACCAGCCTGTAACTGTCCCACTGCAGAGCAAAGGCCTTTTCTCAAACAAAGATGAGATGCTCTTGCATTGATCACCACGCTTGTTTGCTTGGTTTTTCGGCGTTTCATTCAATAAAACAAAAAAGTCGTTCAATGCATGATTTAATCAACTGCAACACAATTACTATCAATTCTAAAAAAAACAACGGGACATTGGTCCACCTTAAGAACAGTTGGAGGTACTGGTCGTTCTTCTTGTCACTGTTATTCCCGATGTATCTTCTGGACTGGATGGGTAGCACATGGTAATGTTAACACTTAGGACACAAACTAAAATAGCTAAGTAAAGTTTCATGGTAACAGCGCTTGACTTTCGTGTGTCTGTTTGTGAATATATATAGCTAGATAGTGATAGGTACCTATACAGTTTATATTCACACTTCAGGGGAGTTTTTATCTATTTTTATTTTGTAATAGCTCCTGTCAACCGTTTACCACAATAAAACGAAATTATATTTAAATATTATAAAAATGAGAACGTTTATGCGGAACTGGGTCATTATAGCTCAAAAATACATATAATTACTTAATGTGACAATTTATAAGTAACTAAGTATGAAGTTTATTTAGTCGTTTTATAATAAATACCTTAAAGACCGAGACCTGCTCGGGTGAAAATAGACAAAACAATATTTTTACAAAAATGTAATGACATTTGAAAAGGGAACAGCAAAAAGAATACTAACGGAACGAAACAAAAAATTAAAACTTATCCATAGCTGGGACACGAAACCGCAACACTGGGCGTAGAGGGCCCCCGTGTTTATCGTTAGGCTATTCAAAAGGGCAGCAGCGATGGCGAAATTACGAACCAAATTGCGCAGGCTATTTCTTTTTCGCGTGAAAATATGGAGAATTTGGGAAAAATTTGACCTGGCTAGATGGATTTTTCGCTCCCGAAAAACCCCGTAAGAGCCATTTTCGAGAACGTGATCATTATGTTATGGACCAGATTAATACGGCATTATTCATAAAACCCTGGCAATTTGAAAAATGCCGAATATGAGCAGGCAATATAAATATTGCCCTTCACTTATTGAGTCGGGTCCTTTTATGCGGTAGCTAACGTTAAAACGGTACTGGCGAGAGGGTTTCCGCTGGTAGTGTGTCCTTGTCTGACCTCTTGCTAGCTCAACTAATTTATTGGGTTTGGTAGAAATGGTATAAAATTGTATATTTTTCTTCATATAAAACGAACAATTCATAGACTTTGACACGTATTAAAATATTTCTAGAAACGTATATAAATATTTCTACAGTTCCTATATTTAAATCAATTCGTCGTATTTTAAAAAATATTTCATTAATACTAAGTTTTTTTTTCTTACTTTATTAATAAGAACAAAATTCTTAATAATTAATTACGATCTAGCCTAAAAGTCTAATAAGCAAATTTAACTCTTACTTAATATGTTACGTGATAGATGTTAAAACTAAGAAAAGTGTCCATTTACACTTTTACACAAGTCCGTAGCACTTTCCTAGAGTCTATGTTCATTTGTTATATGTATAGCACAACATTGTCACTATTATTCATTCACTTTATACACTACACTAATTCAAAAGGTTTAGTTCTTTTTAGCCTACGCACTAAGTCTGTGTTGTCTAGCAGCTGGATAGTCTCAACATTCACGTGTCGATGAAGTCCGCGTTCGTGAGCTTCAGCAAATTTTTGGATGATGTTGGTGACGGATTCCATTTTAAGGTCACGGTGAAGATCGTCATTTCTTATGTTCTTTATTTTGAAATTTTTGAATTATATTGACGTTGCTGCTGTTGTTGTTTTTTAGTACAGCCCCAAAGTTGGATACCATACGGCCAAATTGGCATCAGTATATGCTTATATAGGGTAATTTTATTATGTATTGATAGACAGGATTTCCTTCCGAGAAACCAATACATACTTTTATAACGTATATCGAGTTCCTGTCTTTTCTTTTTGACATGAGCTTTCCAACGCAACTTGGCGTCGAAAGTTATGCCCAGGTATTTGGCTGTATTAGCATAAGGCACTTGCATGCCATTTATGAAGATTGGATGATAGTCCAAGTGTTTGTTTGTGAAGTCAATGTGAATTGATTTTGACTCATTCAGTTTGATCTTCCATTTTTGTGTCCAGTCATAAACTTTGTTCACAGCTAATTTTGAACTTTTTCTACAGCTTCTCTGTGGCTTGATCCGGTAGCCATAATAGCAGTATCATCTGCAAAGGTCGCAATGGTGTTGTTTTCCGGTTCTGGGATGTCACATGTGTATAACAAGTACAAAATTTGGGCCTAGTACACATCCTTGAGGTACCCCAGCTTTTATAGCTTTTAGCTCGGCATATGCATCATCTTGCTTTATTCTAAACATTCTATTAGTTATGTACGACTCTAGAATGTCTGCAAATTCTGGTAGCATGCGTCTGATCTTGAATATTAGACCCTTATGCCAAACTTTGACAAAAGCTTGCGGGACATCTAAAGACACGGTGGCGCAGACTTCCTTATTTTCAAGCGTTTTTTCAATGATATGGGTTATTCTATGCACCTGGTCTATTGTTGAGTGTTTTTCCCTGAAGCGAAATTGATGATTTGGAATAAGGTCTTTATCTTCTATTATTGGTTTCACCCGTTTCAATAACAGTTTTTCGAACAGCTTTGATAACACGGGCAACAGAGAAATAGGTCTATATGATGATGCTTCATGGGGTGGTTTCCCAGGCTTCGTAATCATAATGACTTCAGCGACCTTCCATGGCTCAGGTACATGTTTGAAGATAAATGCAGCATTGATAAGCTTGGTCAGCTTTACTAAGGCTTTGCGCGGCAGGTGTTTTAGAATTTCACCTGTAATGAGGTCATAACCCGGAGAGTTTTTCGAGCTAATATTATTTTGAATTTCTCTCATTACTTCTTTAGGAGTCACCAGCTTAATTCTTTGGGCTTGTGATACATTTTCACTCTCAAGTATTTCTATTGAGCCTTCATTGGGTTGAAAAGTTTCTTCCAAGTGTTGAGCAATCCTTAACGCTTTTTGGTCATTCCTTATGGCCCATTTTCCGTCGCTATCTCTGATGGGCGGTATTTGTACAATTGGCCTTTTTAGATTTCTTGTCGCTTTCCAAAGGGAGTAGTCCGTTGATTTCTCATTGGTTAGCTGCAGGAGGTTGGTATTCAGGGATTCATCCTCAAATTGTATAATTTTCCTCTTTAATCGTTTGGTTAGGTTATTTAGTAATGTTTTATCTCGTGGGCACCTTGTTTGCTGCCTCAGCTTTCTTTGTTTCCTTTTCTCAGATAGTAAATCTACAATATCCTTAGGATAGATATATCCCTTATATTTACGTTTATATTGCGGTGTGTTGTTTCACGCACATTGTTGGATATTAACAATATATTTGTTTACTTCTGAGTCAAGCTGATCTTGCTTTTTTATTGGAGTTTTAAGGTCGATAATAGTATCTGGATCAAGGGCAAAACTTTACCAATCTGTGAACTTATTAACCAGGGTTAAGTAGCTTTCTTTGAGTAGGATTTTTTGACTAAGCATTAGTACAATCGAAGAGTGGTCAGAGTTCATATGAAAACCTTCCTCCAAACTAACGTAATTGGTGGATATATTTTTTCATATAAAAAAATCTATAAGATACGGTATTTTCTGGTGGTCAGTGGGCCAGTACGTTGGTTTACCTGTGCTCAAAACTTCGGAGTGTGTATCTTTAACCGCACTTAAGAGCTGCCTTCCCTTAGTTGTAGTAAGTCTTAATTCCCAATGCGTATGCTTAGCATTAAAATCGCCGCCTAGGATAAATCACTGACCTAATAGTTCAAAGAGATGTAAATATCGCTCTTTTCTTATCATATGCCGTGGAGGACAGTATACGGCTGCAATGGACACGTGACAATATTTGGTTTTAACAGATACTGCCATGGCTTGAATGTCTTGTTCTTCATATTTGAACTGCACATTGTGACTAATATTGTCATTGATTATAACTGCGCTACCTCCTCTGGCAGAGTTGTCAGGGTGGAGCGAATTATATACCATGAGTCAATTTAGAGGATACTCTAAATTTGACAAAAGATTGCTTAGCGAAGTGCGTTTCGGACACCAAACACACGTCTATATTTTCTGTCTCTAGGACCGCCTGCAACTCATTTTGATGTTTGAGGAGCCCATTAGAGTTCCACGCCATTATTTTAAGAGTGTTATTCATTTTTGATTATTCAAAACAGCTGTCTTAGTGCTGGATTCTAGTTTCTCTAATCTCTTGTCAAATGAGGTAATACATTTTAAGATCTGATTAATCTTACCCTCTACATTCAAAGGCTGGTGATTTTTGTTTTGTAGTTTCCGCATACGAACCAATGTTGGTCACTTGTATGGGTTTTGTAGTTGACTGGACACTTGCTGTCTGTGCTTGTTTGTCAAGATTTCGTAGGGGGAGAGACTGTTGGGTAGTTGGTACCACAAGTTTCTTTTTAATATTTTTATTTTTCATAATTTGCATCTGTTTAGCTACTTCACACCCTCTATAGTTGGCAGGGTCAGGAAGACCACAGTGAACACATTTTGGCTTCTCTTGCGGAGATTTGGTACAATTAGCTGTAAGATGCTTACCAGTGCATTTTACTCACATTGGCTCTTTTCTGCAGTATTTATGAGTATGCCCATATGCCTGGCATCTCTTGCATTGGGGAACGAGCTTGGGATTTTTGTGAGGGTGTATTTCAATTTTACACCCTAAAATGTACTTTATGCCATAGATTTTGTTGACATCTTCGTCATTATTAAATGATAAAATGAACATGTTGAGTGGTTCTTTACTCTTCCGGCTCAATTTGCTGTCTTCTGTTTTATTGACAAACGAAATATGAAAATTTGAAAATTATGACCGGCCTTCTTTAACAAATAAAAAAAAAGGCTAAAGCAAAGCGTCTTGTAGCGATCACGCTACACATCCTAGAAAGCACTCAATCGATTGCGTACCCGGGTACCCGCTGCAAACACAATTTGGTGAAATGGGGTTTTACAATACCTTACTTACATAATTACCCCTCTGATACACAATACAAGAGTGACGCCCTTGGCTGGAGCTTCGGGCTGGAGTGCCCGAAGTGTCCATGCATGCACTTTAGAAGTTTATAGAACCTTTTGAACGTTACTGACGCTACGATAGGCGTGGCCACCTACTGGTCCCAAAATATTTAAGGAGTTTGCCATCGACCCAAAATAACAAGAAGACTAAGACCAGTCTCTACAAACTTTTCTTTTTCTAGCCTGGAATGTCCCATTGTTAGCCAAAGGACTCCTCCAAATCTAATTTGTTATGCTGGTTTTTGAACTTCGTTGATTTTATTTTGACAACAGATTTTTGGAAAACAGGGCAGGCTTAATAGTTTAGTGTAGTGTGTATGAATAAAACAGAAATAAATAAATAGTTACGAGAAATTAAGTTTAATCACGCGTTATTCAACAAAGACCGAAGATTTGCCAAACATAAGTGGCAGTGGATTGGACACATTGGTCGCAGAGCGAATGGTCGATGGGTCTGAAACATTCTGGAGTGGCGACGGCGTACCGGAAGACGCAGCGTTAGAAGGTCTTCCACAAGGTGTAGCGTTGTTAGGGCTGCGGGAATCTGCTGGATGTAAGTCGCAAAGGACCGATCTATGTGATAATATTGAAGGAGGCCTATGTTCACCAGTGGAAGCTTTTTGGCAGTCGACTTTTGTCAGCAGTGGAGATGATGATGTTTAATCAGCAGGCACACAATGATTATGCACTCTAACAGTATTCTTTGGACAAAAGTTCACAATAAACGCCATATTAGAATTTACAACATGTAATCTTTTCAATGTGTCATTTGGCTGTAGTATCGCTAAATTCACATCAATGTCGTCGATTTCTTGGGAATTAATTTCCTTAAAATATATTAAAATACAAACTAATAATGTTATAAACATCTTCAGCATTACTTTACTCTTTGTAAGTTTGTAGAATAATGATTCGTTGTTGACGGTTGGCGCATTTATATGTATGCTCAGGCGATACTGAGCGCTCCCAAGGTTACGCACATATAAGCAACGTGCATGTGCATGTACATACACGACTAAGACCAACCCGCTCGTCGTGAGATAGAACAACTTACGCTATTTTCTTATCATATTTTTTCTGGAGTACTACAGAAATATTATTCATCAACTGTCATATTGAAGGTTTATCCTCACATATCAGGACCGTGCCCCGTCAGATGCTCAAAAAAATATCGGTGTGTACTTTTAATATGAACTCGTTCACACACGTCCGTGCACGGGCCAGTGAAGCTTCAATGCCTGGGCCCGGCCTTGTCACGTCAGCCTAAAGGTATTATGGATCTGAGTATTTGATATGAATTTCAATTTAATACCACTACGCGTTCATGAGAAAAGGGGGAGTAAGTTTAAAATTATTAAAAATATTTTATATGATGTAACAAAAAAATTACGGTTTTCGCAATTTTTCCTTTATCTGCGCTATAAGACGTTACGGGAAGTACCCTTGCGAGTGTCGAAAATTTGCGGAAATTTTCCTTTCGAGGTACGGGACCCTGAAAAGAACTTCTAAATAATAATCTTTAAAACACATTAAGTATAGGTACAAATTGTATGTACCTACTGTAATAGCCGCATTAGTTTAAAACTGTTTCGCAGCCATTAACAACACCTCCAGGGTGGACACGACAGTGCTCCTACAGGATAAAGAAATCGATCAAAAATATTAATAAAAATATTAAAAAACTGAACAAGATACACTACGAAGGACGATAACGACGAGATATTACGGAGAATCGGTGATACGGTGAAAGTAATCTTGGCCTTTATAGAAGATCGTAAGCTATGCTAGTTCATACCGATTCAGCAAGCTATAAACTAACTACTACTAACTTATCGTGAAATTAGATTGATAATTAAAAGTAACCTGTATTGTGAGTTCCTTTGATAGGAAAGTATGCAGCATTCCTAATCAAATATTACACAGTGACACCAGAAGCAGTCAATATGAAATACTTTGCTGAAGTATTATTCTGTGCACTAGCGTTACTTCTAACGCATTGTAGTCCTTACGATGTGGTATACCCCGGCGGAACTAAAGTAACTGTGGCCAAAGTGAAGGTGATTAAACTGGAACTGGAACTGCCAGAGTTACCAGCAGTAGATGGTCAGTCTGGAAAACTACCACTTAAACCCAAGTTAGGGTTCGACGATGCAGAATTGGCAGTGTTGAAGCGATTAGGCCCACCTTTCAGGAAGTTCTTTTATTTCACAACAACAACAAACATTTCAACAATTTAACGTAAACTAAGCTAATTCTTAATTATTTATTGTTCACCATAAAAAGCAACATAACATACATGAAAACAAGTTGAAATTATCTGTATAACGTTATTAATAGAATTTAATTCTAATTTACATTTGTTTTAGTAATTAAGATTATCAATAAATCTCTGTCACTATCCTAATGTTAAGAAAATATAGCAAAAAGATGCTTGTCCTTCCGATTAGATTGTTTGAGCCCCTGCCGCCTGTGATACAGGATTACCTAGTACATGCATCTAACATTGTTGTACCTATTTTATATATAAGTCCTATTAGTATAGTTTACCAATTTGAAGTTTGAATAAAGATTTATTATTATTATTTCAGGGGATGCTTGTACGGACGGGGTGTTGACAATGCATTTCAAATAGAAGACAAAGACGCTTCAATGAATATGTAAATGATTACATTTATCTTTGTCTATACACCATTGTTTTTGTTAACTAGCTAGTATATATAAGGCGTAATAATATATAGGTACACGATTTTCAACATCACAATCATTATTTTATTGTATTTGTGGCCTTGCACCTTTGTTTGCCTTCCACGCAGAAACTAACTTGCTTAATCCATATTGCTACTGAGAATTTCGTGACTAGGACATCATGGTTAGCAGTTAATCTTGCTACCATTAAACTAACGAGACAGAGCCGGTAAAAGATCATTTAGTATTTGTTTACGCTTATGATACTATTTTTTATTTTTATCGTGACCCTGTAATCAATCACAATAACATTAATAAAAATAGTTTTTTTACAGAGCAGTAGTGGCCCAGTGGTACAGGCCACGACTTACAAGTTGTAGGTCGTGGGTTCGAACCCAGACAAGTGCTTTGATCATCATCATCATCATTTCAGTGGAAAGTCTTCCACTCCCCCAAGCATCGCTACACTTATCGGTCCTGTGCCTTTCGCATCCACCAGCCTTGACCAGATCTTCGATCCACCGAGAGGGAGGCCTTCCAAAGCTGCGTCTTCCGGTACGTGGTCGCCACTCTAGGAGTTTTCGGCCCCAACGGCCATCCGTTCTTCGAGTAATGTGCCCTGCCCACTGCCACTTAAGTTTGGCAATTTTTCGGGCTATATCGGTAACCTTGGTTTACTTGCGGATGTCTGCATTTCTGATTCGATCACGCAAGGATACTCCGAGCATAGCCCTCTCCATTGCCCTTTGGGTGACTTTAAGCTTTCTGATGAGGCCCATTGTGAGCGACCACGTCTCTATGGTAAGTTGGACGGGAAGATACCGCGCAACTTCCCAAATGCTGCCCAAGTCAGATTCAATGGTTGACTTCTTTCTTTAAGTTGGACCTACCTAACTGGGCCGCTTGTCCCAGGTAGACATAATCGTCCACAACTTTGAGTGTAGTCTCCGACTTTGATAGGAGTGGTTATTCATTTTGGGCATTCAACATCACCTTGTCCATGTTAATTTTTAGACCCACTCTTTCGGAAGCTCTACTGAGTTTGGGTTTTACAGAGATTGGCACGCGCTGTACTTTGTGTAAATTATTTCATCACCACTGCTCTCAATACAGTGACGGAAAACATTGTGAGGAAACCGGCAAGACCTAGAACCAAACATTCGAAGACATGTGAAATCAACCAACCCGCACCGGGTCCGCGTGGTGGATTACGGCCCATTGCCTCTCACAGAGCCTGTGTCCCAGCAGTGAGAACGTTAAAAGGCTGATGATATTGAAAGTTATTTTTTTCGCAACACCCTGAACCTTTTTCTTTTTTGCTCACTTAACCATAGTTGAAGATAGTAAATCAGGATCCTACTGTTTACCTCATGTTTATGGAAAATGGGATTATGATTAACACCGGATAGAATAAAATTAACAAATGTAACATCAAAAATCAATTTTAATCAACAGGAACACAAATATTTGCCACTTTTACAAAATTAGACGCACATTCATCTGCACTGATCATCGCACCTTGTGGAAGGTAAGGGAATGTTGTTTCTTCTAGAACACTCTCTTCTGGGCCGGATGGAAAGCACAAAATAGCATTGACGTTTAAAATAACAAAAAATAAAAATGTAGCTACGCAGAACTTCATTGTAGGAACTTTCCACCGCGTCGGTCTGTGACGGAATAGTTTCATGACGTTATATAGGTCGTTTATATTTAAACCTCAGTAGAATTACCTTCAATGTACGCTCAATATTGCAGTCACAATTTAAATTACTCTATACATACTTCATTTGGCTCTTTACCTGAACTAAACGTCAAAACATACATAAACATACATACATAAACTCACGCCATGGGATTAGGCAGAAACTACAGAACGTCAAATTAAGAGAAATAGTAAAATCCATTGACCTCGAGATTAGACAGTCGTCCTATGTAAAAAAAAGTTGCATCCGGTTAGACTAGAACATAACTAAAAATTGGTTTGTTCAATAGGCAATGATAAATTGACCTTGAACTTTATGCCTGGTGTCAATGTAAATGAGGTAATGCGGACGTTGGTCCGTACGTAACCGTACAATTTATGTAATGGTATATTTAAAGTCAATTTCAAACTAAAAACTTTATTTTGAATTTAAAGGTACTTAGAAAAGGTAACAAAATTACAGCAAAAAATCTTATTCTTAAAACTAAAAACCTTATGAACGCAAAGGTAACAAAATGAGACTATAGAGACATTTATATGCTCATATATACATATATATTCTATAGACACCACATGATATCGCTCCTGATCTGGTCGGATCAGGCATCAGATCAGATCGTGCGTGATTTTATCCACGCCAAATAGTTTCAATTAAAGCAAAGGTAACAAAATGAGTCTAGAGAGACATATATATACCTACTCATACATTATATTCTATAGAGACCACAATCATGATATCGCTCCTGATCTGATCAGATCAGGTCGTGCGTGCTTTTATCCGCAATAAATAATTTTCCAATCAATGCACACTTTTGTGTATAATCCTTACATAATACTTCTGTAGAAAAATATCTGTCTTATCAAGAATCTGCCAAAAACAGAATCTGTCGTAAAATAAATCAGCCCAAACCAGAATCTGTCCTATACCGAATAATCTTTCAAAAGAACCAGTACTGGTCTGACTGCCAAGAATTATCGTGTTACCCAGTAACTGAGTATTCACGTCCCACATGTCGACAACCTCGCGAGCCAGATCAAGATACTTGCTTTTCTTATCTCTCTCAGCCTTCACGAGGTTCTCGTCATGTGGGACCGCTATACAACAATCATTGCGCGACGCTCTAGTCGGTCTATCACCACTATGTCAGGCTTATTGGCAACAATAGTCCTGTCAGTGATGATAGACCGATCCCAATACAACGTGCAGTTGCCATTTTCGAGAACTGGGTAGGGCACATACTTATAGTAAGGCACTTCCGACTCCATAAGATTGTATTTAAGAGCAAGTCGCTGATGGATAATCCTGGCTACAAGGTTGTGTCTATGCAAATAGTCTCCGTTAGCGAGACTAGAACAACCGGAGATAATGTGACGGATTGATTCACCCGGCCGGTGATATGCCCGACAGATTTCAACCGTGCCGTCCTTCACAATGTATTTCCGGTAGTTGTTCGTCATCATAACTTCGTCCATAATCGCAAAGACAAAACCTTCGGTTTCCCCGAAAAGGTCACCAAATCGCAGCCAGGCCACGGACGCTAAAAGATCTACATCGGACCCATGTAGGACCCGGTAGAAGCGTCCGTGAAGCTCCTTGCTCTGCCATACCTCCCTGCGGTCATTAATATCTAATACTATAGGTTTGCGCCAGTTCTCGTTAGCCCAGGAGAGCGGGGTAAGGCCCTTGTCCACCGCTACCACATCTCGATGCATACCCACGGCCAGCGGCGTATCAGCGGCCTGGAAGTATTCCCTAAGACTGCATACCTCGCGGTTGTGTAGGGTCTTAGCTTTGAAAAAGCCACGACCCCCGCACTTCCGAGGGATATACAGTCTCCGTATGAACGGAGTCATAACCGTCATAACCGATGAACTAGGGTGATGCATACGATTTGCGGCAAGCAGCGTGCGGACCCTCCTATCCAGGGCGTCAAGTTCAGTCTGAGTCCATTTGAGTATGCCGAAAGAATACATCAACACCGGCATGACCCAGCCGTTGAAGGCGCGCACCTTGTTACCGCCCGATAAAAGACTATTTAGTTCTCTTTTCAGGCGGCCAAAGAAGCGCTCCTTCAACGACGGTTTCACGTCAGAGCATTGATGCCTAGTGCTTCCGAAATACTTGTAAGTTTCGGTTGAGGAAAGGGATCGAAGGTGTATGGAATCCGAAAGTTTTATTCCCACGGATTCCATAATCTCCCCTCGCTTTACATGCATGACTGCACATTTGTCCACACCAAATACCATACGGATGGCGTCACTGAAGGTTTCTGTTACCTTCAGTAGCTTCATCAGTTGCAAGTTGTTGGGGGCAAAGAGCTTCAGATCATCCATGTAAAGGAGGTGTGATATGACCTGACCACCTCTCCTCAACCGCTAGACTAGACCTGAACCCTCCAGCAGTGTACTGAGAGGGTTCAGGGCTAAACAAAACCACAGAGGACTCAGACTGTCGCCCTAAAATATTCCGCGCTCGATCCATATAGGTTCGCTGTTTTCCTGAATCTGTCGACATCCTGGATAGTGAAGGACCGTCCTCCACTGCCCCATACATGACGTCAGGAAGGCGCGCAGAGTTGCATCAATTTTATACAACTCCAGCACCCTCATGAGCCATGTATGTGGCACTGAGTCATATGCCTTCTTGTAATCTATCCAATATGTCGCCAGATCCTTGCGGGAACAGCGAACCTGTTGGCTAATGGCAATGTCTATGAGGAGCAGCTCCTTAGTACCGCGGGACCCGTTCCTACATCCATTCTGAGAAGCAGACATGATGGCGTTATTGTCAATATGTTGATTAATTTTCGCTCTCAGAATGCATGTAAGAACTTTATAGACCGTCGGTAAGCAAGTTATCGGTGATTTGTGGAGCAGGTGGGTTATTCTTGTCGTTAGGAACTGGGGCAGCGATCCTGTAAGGCAGACTGGAACTGAGTTGCCAAACGAGCGTGCGACCTTTGGAAACATTTAATCCAAAAGTTGGGCAGTCCGTCCGACCCTGGAGATTTCCAGTTAGGCAACGGACGGACTGCACGAGCTACATCTTGGGGGCCTTTGCCTCTATTTGTGGTATCGGATCGCACGCTCGTTCGACCTCCCGAGTCCAGTCACACTCGGTGTGACTGACAGGCACCAACCAGATATCGCGCCAGAACGAACACATGGCGTCATTATCCGGTAGGCGCGTATCAGTCACACCTTGGTTGGGTTGCTCCCAAGCCCTATAAAACCACCTTTCGTTGCTCTGGAATGTTCGATTCTGAGTGTATCGCTCCACTCGCCGCTTGTACCAACGAATACGGTATTATTCCATTTATTCATTTTATATACATATTTTTACATTTTTAAATATTATTCTATAAAAAAATAAAATAAAAAAACATTTAAAAATAAACACATCAACACGGTCTAGGGATATTTTTAAAAAGCGAATTACTATCAATGTGTTAATTATTTATATGACATGTATGTATTTAAAAGATACGTTATTTAATATTCTACCATTTTTAATAATGGTTAAGGTACTTCGATTAAAATTTCAGGATTTTATGAAAAAAAAATTAAGCATAGACGGAAACCGTATATGAATTAACTTTTAATTTATGAGTAAAAACTGAAAAAAATAGACAATCATTTAATTTGTGTTTATAAACTTGAATTTAGTAGTCTGAGAAAGCGCCCATGATGTTCATAACACATCGGCAACGATTCGGCATGCTCAGAAGAAGGTTGTCAATGTCCTGCTGCGGAATATTGTCCCATGTCCTTCTGAGGTGCGCAAAAAGTTGATCTTCTGTAGCCAGAATTTTCAAAATTTTCAGGAAATTCCTTCAGAGCTCTTCTTTGCAGCATATCCCACGCATGCTCAATGCGATTTAGATCTGGCGATTGAGCAGGCCAGTCTAAGGCCCTAACATTGTGTGTATGTAACCAAGCTGCTACCGTTCTCGCCGTGTGTGCCCGGGCATTGTCGTGCATGAGCAGGAAATCTTGCCCCATTTGTGTTCTGTGGGGCAAGATTACGGGCCCCAGCACCTGTTGGACTTATCGTTCTGCCTTCATATTACCCCGCACCCAAACGAGATCCGTCCGTCCTCCAAGACGAATTCCTGCCCAAACCATAATTGTTCCTCCTTGGTATGGGTGAACTTCCTGAGGGTTCTGAAGACGGCTCCATCGTCCAGGAACTCGCCAAACACGCGTCCTTCGTGAATCTGGATGGAAACCGAACCTGGATTCATCCGTGAACAGCACATTGGACCATTGCTCACGGCCCCAGTCCACGTGGTTCCGAACCCATTCTAATCTTCGTCCACGATTGCCTCTCCGTAAAGGTGGGACCCGGAGTGGTCTACGAGAGCGTAGATTGCTTTCATGTAGTCGCCTTCTTACAGTTTGGTCACTCACAAGTACTTGGTGTTCCACTCGCAGCCTTTGGACCAATTGAGTCGCCGTTGCATTGGGTTGAGCTCGCGCAGTAATTTGCAAAAATCGGTCATGTCTGGGGGTAGTGATGCGACTTGGCCCCCGGTGCCTCTCCGCTACTTCACCTGTGGCACGATAGCGTATCCACAATCTTGAAATTACATTTTGGTGGATCCTTATGGCCTCAGTAACATTAAGCTGAACAGACCCAGCTTCCAGCATTCCCACAGCTCGTAACATCTCCGCCCTCGTCAAATGTTGGCGTTGCATGGCTACAATATCTCAATTTTAACTTTATCTTTCGTTTAAAAATGAAAAAAAACTGTAACTAACGTAATTCGTATTGTTTTCTAAATTTCGCACAAATGAAAATTCCGTCTCCTACACATCAAGACATTTTATGCCACCGAAACAAAAGAATTTTCAAAAATTTGAATTTGGAATTAGTCTGAGATAAATTACAAAGAAATCGGTGTATAAAAGATTGCAATGCGGCCAGTACTTTTCGAGTTATTTAATTGAGTATGAAATATTCCTAGACCGTGTTGATGTGTGTACAAAAATAGTAGCCCACCGGTATCGGGAACTGGGTCCAAGCTATTACGGTATTATTCCGTTTATTTAACTTTGTACACACTTTATATTTACATTTTTAAATATTTCTTTATAAAAAACAAATCATTAAAAAAAAAACATTAAAAAATATAACAAAAATGGTTGTCCACCGGTGTCGGGAGCAGGGTCCAAGCTACCGGTGGTTAGGGCTCCAGAGACAGGAACCTCCTCACAATGCGAGCCGTATCGAGGAGTACTGCCTTCTGTATCAAGCCCTTGATCCAACCGTGCAGTGACAGCCTCGACAGATGGTCGTCGAGGCTCTTGGCCATCAGGCCGTTGGCCGTAATGACAATCGGCACAATGATCGCCGAGTCCACATTCCACATGTCGACAACCTCGTGTGCTAAGTCGAGATACTTGATTTGTTTCTCTTTCTCAGCTTTCACGAGGTTCTCGTCATGCGGAATGGTGACATCGATTATCATTGTGCGGCGCGCTAATCGGTCTATCACCACTATATCTGGCTTATTAGCAACAATAGTCCTATCAGTGATGATAGACCGATCCCAGTACAACGTGACATGGTCATTTTCGAGAACTGGGATTGTACTTCAAAGCAAGTTGCTGGTGAATAATCCTGGCCACTTGATTATGCCTGTGCAAGTACTCGCCGTTAGCGAGACGAGAACAACCAGAGATAATATGTCTGATGGATTCACCCGGACGGTGGCATGCCCGACATATGTCAACCGTGCCGTCCTTCATTATATGTCTCCGGTAGTTATTCGTCAGGATAACTTCGTCCATAATTGCACAGACAAAACCTTCAGTTTCCCCGAAAAGGTCACCGAAACGTAGCCAGGATACGGACGCTGGGAAATCTACATCGGACCCATGTAGAGCCCGATAGAAGCGCCCGTGTAGCTCCTTGCCTTGCCATACCTCTTTGCGTTCATCAGTAGTTAGTATGACAGGCTTGCGCCAGTTCTCTTTAGCCATGGACAACGGGGTGAGTCCCTTGTCCACTGCGACCACATCCCGGTGCATACGGTATTATTATTATTACGGTATCTATTTATTATTATTATTCCGTTTATTAAATTTTGTACACACTTTATATTTACATTTTTAAATATTTCTTTATAAAAAACAAATCATTAAAAACATTTAAAAATATTTAAAAAAAAATGGTTGTCCACCGGTGTCGGGAGCAGGATCCAAGCTATCGGTGGTTAGGGCTCCAGAGACATGAACCTCCTCACAATGCGAGCCGTATCGACGAGTACTGCCTTCTGTATCAGGCCCTTGATCCAACCGTGCAATGACAGCCTCGACAGATGGTCGTCGTCGTTTATTATTATTATTTATTGTGTTAGTACTTACTATAATTCAGTACTGCTAATATTCAAAAAGATACAATACTTTGTGCGTGGTTCCTCACATAGGTATGAGCTAGAATTTCCATTAAAGTAATCGTCGAATAAATATCTCACTTAAATATTTTTTTGTAATCATTAGTTTAAGTAATTCAGTAGACATCAACGTCCACTATTAAATACGTCTAATACAGCATCAGGTTTGAGGAGCCAATAACATGCTTAAATTCACTAAATTCAGTCGCTTCTACTAAAAATTCAAACTCATCTACTAATAAATGATATGTTTCCTTTTCAAGTCTGAAGTGGATCTTCTATCCACACGGTCATTATGAACTTGTCTATCAGTCACTTTTATTATGTCTACCTTGTAAACACTTGTACTTCGGACCCACTAGTTCTAGACTCGATATCTTGTAGAACAGTTATTAGTTAATGGTATTGACACCCTACTTAAGTTAAGATTAGGCAAATTAATATTATGTGCATTGCTCTATTCTGGCAGGTTACTTGTTCATGAAAATTCATTTCTAGTTTGAATAACCTGATGCATATTTTATCTTGTTGTCATAGTGACCGTTTATTGTTTTTTGACACCAACAATTTTATTAGTGATTTTGTTTTGATTGGGAACCATATGTTTCTTCCCAAAAATAGTCGACATTTATTAGCTACATTGTTAGCTTTTAATATACACGCAGTTATTGATAATTTAACTGAGACTAGGTTTAGTGATTTAACAGTATTATCCAGTTTTTCTGATAATACTTTAAACGATGATTCTTTAAACGATTAGAGCCGACAAAAGAGAAGTCGAATAGTAATATTTTACTATATCATCAAAATATAAATCGCTTCTCCGGCAAAATTTTAGACGTGGAATTGTTAGTAGATAAATACCACATGGATATCTTATGTTTTTGTGAAACTTGGTTAAAACCAGATAGGATGTTGTTTAATGTAAATAATTTCTCAGTTGCCAGCGCGTACAACAGATCCACAGTGGGTGGTGGTACCCTGATACTTTGTAATAGTCATTTAAAATATAAGGAAAGGAAGGATATCACTGCTTACTCTGTTGATCACTTGTGTGAGGTAGCATGTGCAGAGGTCGAGGGGCATACTGTCTTGTGCGTTTACAGACCACCAGCATCAAACTTGTCATTGTTTTTGATTACAATGGAAGAATTATTAAGTAAACTTTTCAGAGATAATAAATTAGTTTTTGTTTGTGGCGACTTAAATATAGATCTGTTAGTCAACTCGCCTGAAAAATGTAAGCTCATTTCATTATTTAAATCATTTAACCTAAAATATTTATTTAATGAACTGACAAGAATAACAGCAACTTCAGCTTCTTGCATAGATAATGTATTCACTAATTGTAAAGTAAAAGATTCGTTTTTAATTAGTGGCGTTAGGTCAGACCATACTGGTCAACTAGTATCTTTTGAGTCAAATAAAAAAAATAACCTAGCTAAATCAATTCGATTAAGACCACTTACTAAAAATAAATTAATCTCTTTTAATAATAATGTTTTTAGCAACCTTTGTAACGCCAGTTTTGATTCAAACGACCCCAATATAAATTACGGCACGTTGTTTTCAACAGTTTGCCAAGAATTCAATAAAACGTGTCCTGTAAAAACAGTTAAAGTCAACAATTCCAAATCGAAATTTAGTGAATGGTCCACTGTGGGCATAAGAAAAAGCCGAGATATCTTATATAATTTATATTACGAAAAATCTTTGACTTCCGATCAAGTTTTTCACACTTATGTTAGAAACTATTCCAAAATATTCAAAAGAGTCTGCGCTCAAGCAAAATCTCAAATAATAATTAACAAAATTGGTGCTTCTAATAATAAAATAAAAACTGTGTGGCAATTCATTAATATAGAAACTGGAAAGATACAACAACGCGATCAGAATGAGTTGTCTTTGAAAATAACTAATCAAACCATTTCTGATAGGCAAGAAGTCGCTGAGACATTAGAAAATTTCTTTACCAACATTCCGTTAGAGGTTACGAAGTCTCTTCCTTCCTCATCTAAATTAGCTGAAGCTCTTCTTAAAGAAAACTTTACTAAAGACATACCAACCTTTAAATTTAAAACGCGTTCAAAAGTCTCAATATAAAAAATACTGAAGACTTGTGGGGGATATCCGTTAGGGTTCTTGGAGATATTATTGACTCAATTGCTCCTGTCCTAACAGGCATATTCAATCAATGTTTGGACAGCGGCACTTTTCCTGACTTAATGAAACACAGTAAAGAAGTACCAATTTTCAAACCAGGCTGTAAGAGTGATCCTTCTAATTATAGACCTATATCCGTGCTTCCAGCATTGAGTAAAATCTATGAAAAAATCATGCTGGAACAGATGTTGTCTCACTTCAATTCAAATGGGATCCTGCATAGTCAACAGTTTGGTTTCACGAAAGGTAGGTCGACAACGGACGCGGGAGTAAAACTCATCAGTCACATCTTGGAGGCTTGAGAGAGGTCCCAGGATGCCATTGGCATTTTCTGTGATCTCTCAAAAGCTTTCGACTGCGTCGACCACAACACACTGATCTGTAAATTACACCACTACGGAATTCGTGGAAAATCTGCTGATCTCGTGCTTTCCTATTTATCAAACAGACAACAAAAAGTAAATGTTAATGGGGCGACGTCCTCCGGGTCTCTAGTCAAGATGGGCGTGCCCTAAGGTTCAATTCTCGGCCCTTTCCTTTTTCTTGTTTACATTAATGATCTCCCTTTTATGATGGCCAAATTATCGGATATAATTCTATTTGCTGATGATACTTCGCTAATTTTTAAAATAGATAGGCAAGATACGGATGTCTTAAATGTCAACGAAAGTCTGATTGTTCTCTCAAAATGGTTCGCAGCTAACAATCTTTTACTGAATGCGAAAAAAACAAAATGTCTAAAGTTCTCTTTACCAAATGTACCACAACATGACCTAAACCTAAATCTTGACGGCAAAAATCTTGAAGTTATAACGGAAACTGTATTCTTAGGGATTACTATCGATTCAAAATTGCAGTGGGGCGCGCACATTAGAACTCTTTCGGGTAGGTTAAGTTCGGCTGCATATGTAGTAAGGAAAATAAGGCAGCTAACCGATGTAGCTACAGCTAGGTTAGTATACTATGCTTATTTCCACAGTATTATGTCTTATGGCATTCTGCTGTGGGGATCAGCAGCAGACGTTGACTCAATTTTCATCCTACAAAAGAGGGCAATCCGCGCAATCTATAAAATGGGTCCTCGCGAGTCCCTCAGAGAAAAATTTAAAGAGATCGATATACTGACTCTACCTTCACTTTATATTTTGGAATGTATTTTGTATGTCCGTAAAAATCGGGGGCTTTTCAAAACTAGAAGCAACTTCCATAATTTAAATACACGCAGTAAGCACGAAATTGTAATACCCAAATTCAGATTAACGAAAACTAGCAAGTCTTTTCTTATAAACAGTATACGCTTTTATAACAAGTTGCCAAAGTCAGTTATAGAACTGACCGATGGAAGGTTCAAAAACTACATCAAACGTATCCTTATTAACAAAGCATATTATAAAATCAAGGACTACGTTGAAGATAAAAACATTTGGCCTTAGCTCCTTCTGCGCATGCAGCTTCCCTGGTAACTTGTAAACGGCACAAATAAGTGGATGTCTCTAACTATTCTCAATCTCATTTTTTCTTTCCTTCTTTTAATTAGACTTTTTACAATGGTTTTCAATCTTTTTACAATCTTTATAGCCCTTTGCTAAGAATAGTTACAGCACTGATAACAACATTTGTGCCACACGTTAAATTTAGTCTTGTTATACTTATTTTATTTTTTACCTTTGTATAGATTCTTTTACCGATTGTTTTGTGAATGTGTGAACATTGTAGGCCTTCTTGAATTTTTTTAGTTTCTTACGACTTATTGTCATAAGTCAGGCCTGCGTTGTCCCCCCATATCTAAGTACTAATGCTGTAACATGGAAATATTGTAAAACCAAACCATTTTTAAAAGAGTAACCATGGAGTTTCTTGCCGGTTCTTCTCCATAGGAAACGACCAACCCGAACCGTGCACCTTTTGTCGACGTTTTATAAGTGCCCATGTAGGCCTATGTGAAATAAAAAAAATTGATTTTGATTTCGATTTTGAACAGAGTTCATAAAGAGAGCAGGTGGAGGCAGAAATTCAACACTGTTTTCCGTCACCTCTTCACCTTACTCATTAATTTCTATCACTTTTACTTTGTGTATCCACACTTCTACACTACTGGGGTACCTCACATATAGACATAACGTCAATATGTGAAGTATGGTCACCAGAACACAAACGATTATTATAATAGTCAAGTATCTCATGGTGAATGATTCTGGAGTTATATGTGAATTTGGACGTAAGTATGGCTTTTATAATTTTTTTTCACAAATCCTTACACAGATTTTTTTAAATGCGGCTCTAAATTTTTATTATATAACCCATGTTGTATACTTACACAAAACATGTCAACCAGCTGGCTAATAAACAAAATATCACATATATTATGCAAATATAAAAAAAGGTTGGTCCGTCAAACAATGGACGTTTTAAGCTTAATTAATTGTGATATTGATAACAACAATGTAGTATTTCATACGCAGAATAATCTCATACAATATGTATCGTCATGCACTACATTACAATGGGTCGTAGATAAAGGTACATAAATATAATCATTTAAAATACTGTAATGAAGCAAACAGTTGAAGACACTAGTTCCTATGATACAGTTAACAATAGTTTAGGGGCTTCACATTTTATATAAAAATGTTTGTCAATAAAACTTTACTTTACATGTACATGGTAACTTCATCTTCTTGTTGACAACTTCCATCGACAGCTCTTACTCCCCCATCCGGACAATATTTGCCATCCACCGAAGAATAGGAGGGACGCAGGGTTGCGCTCGGGTCACATTGTGTATTACTTGGCAGTGTCTTTTGTCGTCTAACATCTACAGCTGGTAGAAGTTCAGAATTCCAATAGGTGATATCTAGCGGTTGAGCCTCTTCTCCGTATTCATCCACTTCTACCACTTTCACTTTCTGTACCCACACTTGTACCCCACTAGGATACCTGAAGTACTGACAGTCCGCTAGATCTTACATCAGAACACATACTAGCAACACAAATAAGTATTCAATTTTAACTGTTTCTTGTACTATGAGATATGCGATGATGGCTTCGACCTTTGTAAGTTTAATTAATAGAACACACACATATATAGTTTCTTGTAAGGAAACTAGTTCTTGGATAAATCAACCATACTGGATTTTGCTCATCGTAGAGATATATCTTTATATAGTCAAAACCTGATTGAGTACAAACGATCAACAAATTACAGGTCGATTGGTCAAGCAGTTTATGAATGATACTGTAAATATTGATAAAAAAGATACATATTCATAAGGATAATATGGTTCTTAAAATGAGACATGGTTTGACTGCTTTGAAGTGAATCTGTTCACTGTCTTCAACAATAGCAACAAAAACCGACCAAGTGCGTGTCGGAGTTCGCACATTTATGGTTCCGCACCAAACCACAAAATCAAGTTATTTGTCATAGGAATAGGGAATTTCAGAAAAAAAACAGACTTATCAATATATTGGTATTTGTAAGTAAAATATACTTAAAAATAAAAATTTTGGCAACCATTTAAGCTGAAACTTGGCGTTCTTATGTAACTTTGAAAACATTGCCATAATATGTTACTTAGAGCTGGTCTCATGCTGGAACCGGAAGGTGGCCATAGCAATTCCTCAACCAGACAGGATAGCACCATCGTCTTTGGGTTCATTGGATATATATTTTGTGACAAGACGTGACAAGCGATTATATATTTCGTGGTATTCAGCTGGATCCATAAAAATAATACAAAGCATTTGATTAGATTGGAAGCCAACCACAACATACTTGGGAAATGACAGAATAGAAAAAAATACATAATAAGATTTTCAATTAATTTAATGATCCTCTTCACAAGTTTCACCAATTCTTATCTTACCATCTGGACAACGATCCCCAGAAATCGAAGCTCTGTAAGAACTTGGTCTGTATCGATATGGGCTATTAGTCACTTCTATGACGGCTGCCTTATGTACCCACACTTGTACTCTTGTCCCTCCAATCCTTGGCAGTGTCGTTTGCAATCTTTCGTACATGGCTGGTATGACAGAGTTCATAAAGAGATCAGATAGAGGCTGAAATGCAACACCGTTTCCTGTCACTTCTTCTCCGTATTGATTCACTTCTATCACATTCACTTTCTCTACCCACACTTGTAAACCGCTGGGGTACATCATATATTGACAAAACGCCACATTGGTCACTAAAACCCAAACTAATACTACAGATAAGTATCTCATGTTGAATGATACTCGTGTTATTTCGTCGTGAATTCGACTTTTATAGTTTTTTTTAAAGAACGCATACGTCCTTACACAGTTTTTTTTTATAAATGAGGAAACTATATTTTTTTTAAACAAATCATCCACATTATAAAATTAAAACCTGCTGGCTTATAAAGCAATCATATATGTTAATATGTAAAATGATTGGTCCGACAATGGGGATTAGACAAGGATACATAAATGTTATACAAGTAAGTATGTATATAAGCAATGATACAGTTAACGCTAGTTTATGAGCTTCACATTTTGTGTAAAATTGTTTATGAAAATAAAGTGTTACTTTATTTAGTGTACATGTTGTATTTACATACAACTGAGACGTGCATAGTCACTCACAATGGGTCTCACCAGAAGGCTTAAAGTCACCTAAAGGACAATGGAGGGGCTATGCTCGGAGTTTCCTTGTGTGATTGCATCAGAAAGCAGAACAGCCGTAGGCGAACCAAAGTTACCGACATAGCCCGAAAAATTGCGAAACTTAAATGGCAGTGGGCAGGGCACATATCTCGCAGAACGGATGATCAATGGGCCGAAAAGTTCTGGAGTGGCGACCTCGTACCGGAAGACGCTGCGTTGTAAAACCTCCCACTAGATAAAAAAAAAAATGTTTATTTCAATCACAAAGGGCATTCCGATACATATTATTGGAGATCACCTTTTAAGCAAGGAATTGCTTGTATTAGGAGACTCCGCACTTCCACTTATCATTACTTTATGCAATTGAAATGTAGACAATGTAAACATGCAAGACTAAAAATAAAAGTAAAAATAAAAGGGTAACTTAAAATTATACAAAGAGTTCTTCAAATGAATGAGCGTTAAAAAAGGCCAGATCGCGTATGAACGTGTGGTATGTGTGTCAGAAGTGATTATGTGAGTAAGTGCGTGAGTATGGGTGTGAGTGTGAATAGTGAGGTTGTGTGGTGTGCGAGTTATTATATGCAAAGTTTTGTTCACCTGTCCTAATGTATATCCTGTCCTTATAAATACGAAAGTGTGTCGGTTTGTTTATTTGTTTTTTTTTTTTAATTATTAGTTACGCTTACACGCATAGACGGCTGAACAAATCCGAATGAGATGTGGGACTTTAGTAGATCATATCCTGGGTTAGGACACAGGATCCTTCCGACCCGACACTCCCATGGGATCGAGAACTGGTTATGCGGGTGAAACCGAAATGTCATGCCAGTATAGCCATGTGTAAGCGTAAGTATAAATGTCCAAATGTAGGTTGTCGGATTGCCGGATTAGTCCTGCGACAATGTCTTGGGATCGAAAAAAGCCAATGAAGACTTCTTTCACTAACTATGCTCACAACAACCTAAATGTAACTAATTTGGTCATTGCAAAGTAGATACAATAGATTCTACATCGTTGTAGGTTTTAGCTTTAAGCCAATCGGTAACAACTTTTTTACAGTCGCGGAGCTTCATGGAATAAATACGTAATTCTTTATTCAGCAAGTTGTATAGGTAAGAAGACTGCCTTGAGTATTGTCTTCTAGCGAAAGCAGATCTAGCTTTGACAGGTGGAGCGACTAAATAGCTCCTTCTGCTTTTAGGCTTAGAGGGATCATACGGGAGGGATGTGTGTTTCTTAATATAAGTTGGAGCAAATAAAGCTTTCTTACAGACAAGAGATCAGAAAACTGGTAGAGGCTTTGGGTTGGGTATCTATAGGGTTTAAAGAACATGACCTTGAGTAAGGTTCTCTGCGCCCTCTCAAGTTCTAAAAACTTCATTTTTGTTGTCCCTCCCCAGCAAGACAGACAGTACATGAGGATCGATTGGGCCAGTGATTTGTATACCTGCTTCAGAAGTTGCTTTGAAGCCGCATGTCGCAGTGTTTTAAAAGTCCTTACCAGCTTCCTAACCCTCGTCATAATAAGTTCGGTATGCATGTGCCAGGACAGGCGCTGGTCAATCATAACACCCAGATATTTAGTGTGTTGTAACCTGTCAATTTTTAGACAAGAGCAGTCGGGGGTTAGGGGGATAGGACAGTTGTGGATTTTTATTTGGAAATCTTGAGACGGTTGCGTGCTAATATACTTTGTAAAGCAGATGTAGTTGGATTTGGAGGCATTCAGTGTGAGGAGACTATGATTTAGCCAAGCTGCTATCTTCGCAAGGCCATCCTCGGCCAACCTTCTAACGTCAGTCCAAGTCTTAGCTGTGAAGACAATTGCAGTATCGTCAGCGTATGAGAATATGAGACCGCTATCAATCCTCATGTTGCAGAGGTTATTGATGTAGATAAGAAATAAGGTCGGCCCGAGGACACTGCCCTGGCCGACTCCGAAAGTTACGGTTGACTCTGAACTGGTGTACTTCCCAATTTTAACCGTTTGTTTGCGATTTTTGAGATAGCATTTAAAAAGTTCAAGAGCGGGTCCCCTTATACCGATGCGTTCTAGCCTATGTAAAAGTAAGGGGACAGACACTGTGTCAAAGGCCTTTTTGAGGTCCAGAAAAACAGCTAGACACTTGGCTCCACCATCCACTCCGTCCACTAAAGCAGAGGTAAGTGACAGAACTGCATCCTCAGTAGACTTTCCCTGTCTAAACCCAAACTGAGAAGGCGACAGTATTTTATATTTAGAGAGGAATTTAATTAGACGTGAATTTATAAGTCTCTCAAGGATTTTTGAAATGGACGGTAGGACTGAAATTGGCCTATAGTTAGACGGGTCAGTCCTGTCCCCAGACTTGTACACAGGCGTTATAAGGGCTACTTTTAAAGCATCCGGGAAAATTCCCTGCTCGAAGCATAGGTTAATTAAGTGGGTTATGATTGGTACAATTTGTTCGTGTGCAGATTTTAGGAAGTTGACTTGAATTTTATCCCAACCGGGAGCGCTATCCGATTTCAAGCTCATTAAAGTGGCTCGAACTTCGTCGGGGTCTGTGTCGAGAAGAACAAGAGATGAGGCCAAAGGACTGTCAGTCGAGAATGAGTCAGGATTGATATTTCTCCCTGCTGAGGACTGAGAAGTTGTGATGTTTTCAGCAAGAATTTTGCCTATGCTACAGAAGTAATCATTAACCTTGTCAACAGAGTTTTGTGGGGTAGTGAGTAGCTCTAGTAGTTCCAAGTTATTTGTTTTTTTGGTTTTGCGCTGTGTGATGTTGTTTATGATATACCATGTTTTTTTAGGATTCCTGTTCGCTTTAGAAAGTTGATCTCTGTCATGCTTACTTTTTTGTTTTCTAATAATGGCATAACAGTAATTACGATACCTTTTGTAAGTGATTTTTAGAACCTCGTTGTATGGGTCAAGTCTAAGTCTCTTTTGCATACGATTTCTATTCAAGATACAGCGCAATAAGCCAATTGTCATCCACGGTTTTAGGATTCTATTTTTCAAAGGAATATTCAGAGTAATTGTACTTAGTGTGACACAATTTTGTAATATTTCGATTAGGTTATTAGTAAGCGTGTTAGGGTTATCTAGTTTTAATAGGTCTGATAGGTGACTGGCTTTGAGTAGCTCAAGCCCCTTTTCCAAATTAAAAACCGTTTTGGTTTTTGAGCATCTTATTAAGTTAGTATGGTTTGAGATTTTTAAGAAAGTCATGAAATGGTCAGTAATAGTCGTGTGAATAATTGCGATAGTTGCAGTTTGGCTGCTAGGTTTCAGTTTTATTATGAAATGGTCAAGGCAGGTTTTGTCTCTCGTGGGGAGCGAGTGACCAGGGAGTAGACCATGTATTGCCAACATATTAAGATAGTTAAGTCTGTTTGTACGTTCGTGTGACTGCTCATTTTGATTGTGTATCAGATTAATATTTATGTCTCCAGTGATTATTATGGTTTTAGTTGATGCAATGGTAGTTAGGTGATTTTTTTTTTTTTTTTTTTTTTTTTTTTTTTTTTTTAAAAAACGTTGCCCCACACTAGAAATTTCTTCCTGTATCGTGGGTGCGTTTACAAACATATAAACTCACATACACAACACCCAGAGCCGGAACAACTATCTGTAGGTCATACAAATATTTGTTCCGTGCGGGAATCGAACCCGCGACACGCAGCGCAGCAGTCAATCGCTCAACCACTGCGCCAACCGTGCGCCCATCAATGCGATTGTTCAAAGAGTGAATAAATTGGTCTGCGTTCGTAGTTGAGGGGCCGATGACTTTGGTAAGTTTGCGGAAATCCGATGGATGCGAGACGGACGGGACCGGTCGATGTGGTGACACTTGGGAGAGGCTTATTTTCTGTAGTGGACGTCTTTCGGCTAAATTGATGATGATGATGTTGATTTAATCTACTTTTTGACAACCTCCATCCGCAGCTCTTACTCTACCGCCCGGACAATATCCTCATTCCACCGCAGAGTAGGAGGAATGCATGGTTGCTCTCATTTTGTGTATCTGCGTGTGCCAAATAAACTAATTGTCTTTCTTTCATTCTCTCGATTCGTTACTTTGTATATCACTTGGCAGTGCCTTTTGTCGTCTAATATCTTCAGCTGGTTGAAGTTCAGTATTCCTATAGGTGTTGTCTAGTGGTTGAACCTCTTCTCTGTATTCATTCACTTCTATCAATTTCACTATCTGTATCCATAGTTGTACACCTCTGGTGTACCTGAAGTACTGAGAATCCGCAAGAACACAAAATCGTACTAGCAACATACGAGTAACTAAATGTTTGATGTTGCCTGTACTATGATATATTTGATGATGACTGTGATCTTTAAAGATTCATCAATAGAACACACATAATTATAAAAAAATCTATAGAAATCTTCAATAAATCAACCTTACTGAATTTGGTTCATCATAGAAATATTTTGAATGGTGCCAACATTAAAAGTATTTGCCTGATTGAGTCCAAACAATCAACAAAATATGGTTCGATTTGTTAAGCAGTTTATGAATGATAGTGAAAATATTGATAAAGAAGATACATATTCATAAGGTTAATCAGTTTCTTAAGATAAGACATAGTTTTACTGCTTTGAAGTGTAGTCTGTTTCACAGTCCTTGTTTTGTGAATGTGTGAACAGGCTTTCTAGATTTCTAGATGCTGGTTAAGATTTGTTAACTTTTTATCTCGTTTTACTTTTTTTATATGATTTATAATCTTTTTTTTTTAGTTTCTTAGGACATATTGTAGGGCCTACGTTGTCCCCCCATATCTAAGTACTAATGCTGTAACATGGAAATATTGTAAAACTAAACATTTTTTTTAAAGATTAACCGTGGAGTTTCTTTGCTTGTTTGTTCTTCTCCATAGGAAATGACCAACCCGAACATACGTATTCATAAGTTTGATTTATATAATAAGACAAAGTTTAGCTGTTTTACTGTCTGCAACAATAGTCAATAAACAAGAAAAAAGGTTCAGGGGGTTGACCAAAAAAACAAACTTTTTTACTAAATTGTATTGTAAAATATGCACAGTTTTGGTGTCTTATATATACTACTTAATTAACAGAAACAATGCGTATAAACAAAGATAAATATTACCATTTACGTAATTATTCATTCAATCGTCTTCTTATCTTCCATTTGACATGAATGCATGTCTGTTGGCAATGGCCAACTCCTCTTACAAGATCGTCCGTAAAATCACTCACGGAAAAAAAACCACTTAAATATTGAGGTGGGTTGGCTAGTCGTTCAAACTCTGCCTGGCTGAATTTGTACCTTTCTACCTGTTCTACCCACACCTGTACTTTGTCGTTTTTATGTGGTTGTCTTCCAAATTGACCATGCACTACTGGTAATTCTGACAGGATTGCCTTTGGAAGTTGATACTACCAGCATCTTCCTCCAGTTCAGCTACCTGTACGTTGTCGACCGTTACTTTGGCTCCGCCGGGGTATACCACATAGTAAGAGTACGAATGTGTTAGATCGAACGCTAGAGCATAAACTAACACCACAGTTAAGTATTTCATGTTGACTGCTTCCGGTGCCTCTGTGAGATATTCGGCGAATGCAGCATTTTATACTTTTCTTGTCAGCGGAAGGAAAACATGCAAGGTCATTTTATTAAATTTAAAAAACTGGATTTTGAATGTCGCTTCTTCTTTGCAATTTGAATTTAAATAAGTTGTGTTTGTTTGGGTGAGACGATAACAAAAACAAAGTTATCATAAGCGTTCTATTAAAAACTTATTATAATAATTATTTTCTATTGGCTCTGCCTCTTAAGCTTAATAGTCGCAAGCGTGTTTACTGACCATGGGGTCCCAGTTTTATAATTATATCGGGTCGTTCTATCTAAAATAAGTAATTGTGTTTCTGTCAAGAAATTCTCAGTAGCAACCCGGACTTAGGTTGTATAGTTGTATGTTTAGGCTTGTGTGTATTATGTCACACAACTTCCATCGCATCAGCGCATAATTATCGTAAGTAAAGTGGCAAAAAAACATAAACATTCGTAAATTACTTTAATATTCTTTTTAACAACTTTTATCAAAACCTCTTACACGATTACCCGGACAGTAATCTACCGAAAATTAATTAATTAATTATTTGAATAAACCGCATATAGCATAGGTTTTGGCATTGGCTTAAACTCATCAATACCTTCTGGTCCATCGAATCAGTGTAAGAAAGGTTTAAATTGATAATTTTACCACAAACTCACCTCCTATTTCTGAATTAAGAATTTGAAGTTGAGTAATATTATATTTCAGTCAGCATTAATAATTTAGTCTGATAACTTGTCATTTGGTATAGAACCAGGGGCGTCGGACGGGAATAGCCGAGCGCTTGCGGTCGTTCTCCACTAAGGGAGGGGCACGAAGGCCCCGCTGTAAAGGCGGGCGGTCGTCGGCGGAGGACTGGACGTAAAGGCTATGCCAGTTTCCCAGTCCTCCTCCACTTGAAGATGCGGGAGTGCCGCTGGGTTATTTTAGTGGGTATACCGGGTCAACCCGGGGAGTCCCACATAGCCCCCCAATTCCCCTAATGGGCGGGTATGCGTATCGCATTTTTGCCAGTGAGATCAAAAAAAAAAGAGGTTAACAGGGTTGGTATTCTTAACATAAAATACTTCATTCAAAAACAGGCCCTAATATTATACTACAGTCAAGTTGTAATTTTGAGTCTTTCCCGTATGTAAACTGGATTATAACAATAATAAAATTTCTTTATTCAGGTAATTTATCAAAACCCATTTTACATTAAATATAAACATCAGAATAATAATAAAAACAAAAATAATATCAGATAATTAACGTTCAAAACAAAAAGTAATGTCAAATCAAGTCACAAGTAAAATCAAAGCAAAATAATGTAAAGTAATGCCAAGTCAAAACAGAATAAATTTCATTCGTTACAAAAATAAAATAATCTAGAAAATTAAATTTGCTGAGTGGAAGCCTTCTTGCCACAATCACGACATGCATCTGCCTGGCATCTTTTTCACCCTATTTATTTTCTGTTATAAAGAAAATGTAGGTATTATATGTTATTATTGTTTGATTTATTTCTCGTCTTTACTAACTTAATTTAAGTACGTACTACTAATTCTATTGTTATGGGTTTAGCATAAGCATGTTCTTATACTGTATGTCGTTTTGTGACAAACAAACACTTTTTCTTTCTTTCAAAAAATATTACTACCTTCTCTCCGGCACAGTGACATTTCTGTCAGAACAATGCCGGAGGAAAGGGCAATCCAACCTATCCGCGATCATCGCCAGGACGGTGTTGGAACTGGCCCGTACCCTGCACACCATAGAAGCAGCGCGCTTGCTTATAACCGCGTGAAAACCATCGGTGTGTGCCTCTGCGAACATACCTGAGGCACTACAATATCGGGGCAGCCCCATCACCGCCCTAAACGCATTATTATATTGCACCCGTATGGCATTTAAGCTTCTTTTGGTGTAGTGAGCCCAAAGACTACACGAGTAAAGTGATGTGCAAAAGGCTCTAAATAGCGTAACCTTTACTTCATTCGATCATCGGGCTAGTCTGCGAGTAACCATATTGGCTCTCACAGATAACGCCCTTCGCTCCCGTTCCATATCTGAATCGTCCTTGAGGTCGCCAGTCAATACATGCCCAAGATATTTGAACTGCTCAACTCTTTCTAGAGGAGCACCATTCAATGTAACTGAAGGTAAGTTCTCGGGATATTTTGCACTGGTGGTCCCAAAGGCCATCCATTGGCTCTTTTTACATTATATATTAATCCGTGGCCACAGGCATATTCCTCGCAAGTCCGCAACAATTTCCTCAGACCACAGACCGACGCGCTCAGCACCATATCGTCAGCATAACTCAAGTTGTTGACGCACACACCGTCAATGTGGCAGCCGACATGCCGACTTCTGAGCGCTGCGATCAGACAGTTCAAATATAAATTAATATCATTCATCATCTTTGGGCTTAGATGAAGAACCTACTTTGGGGCAACCTTGGGAGTAAGTACTTTTAAATCACGCGTAATTATAAGTGGAAAGTGATCAGACCATAGAGTGTCATAACTGACACTTACACTAACATTATAAAACTTGTCTTTCGATGTTACGAATACATACAAGGTTTTTTAAGCTATTGCATAGCTTCAATCGCGGGCCTAAGCGTGGAGACCGAATCCAGAAATTCCGTAACGAAAAATTCCGTAACGAAACGTAACAATGGTGATCAATGTGGACCTTATGCTAATGAGAATAAGGGTCACTTTTGCTTGTCAAAGAAAAGCGACCTTATTTAATATTAATCGGAATTAAATGGGGGTTTGGCTCGCTACGTTTTCGAGTTTTTAACGTTTTTATTAATTTAAAGGCTCAAATTCGCTTGGCAATGACAAGTTCATCATCATCATCATTTCAGCCGAAAGACGTCCACTGCTGGACATAGGCCTCCCCCAGGCGTCGCCACATTGACCGATCCCGTGCGTCTCGCATCCAGCGCCTTCCCGCAACCTTAACCAGGTCATCAGTCCACCTAGTGGGAGGCCTTCCAGCGTATCGTCTTCCGGTTCGCGGTCGCCATTCCAGAACTTTTCGGCCCCATCGGCCATCCGTTCTGCGAGCAATGTGCCCTGCCCACTGCCACTTAAGTTTGGCAATTCTTCGGGCTATGTCGGTAACTTTGGTTCTCCTGCGGATATCATCATTTCTGACGTGATCACGCAAGGAAATTCCGAGCATAGCCCTCTCCATTGCCCTTTGGGTGACTTTGAGCTTTCTGATAAGGCCCATTGTGAGCGACCACGTCTCGGTTCCATAGGTGATCACTGGCAACACACACTGGTCATAGACTTTTGTCTTGAGACACTGCGGTAAATTGGACGAGAAGATACCACGCAACTTCCCGAACGCCGCCCAGCCGAGTCGGATTCGACGGTTGATCTCTTTCTCGAAATTGGACCTACCCAACTAGACCGTTTGTCCCAGGTAGACATAATGGTCTACAACTTCGAGTGTAGAGTCTCCGACCTTGATGGGAGTGGGTGTTACATGGGCATTCACCATGATCTTGGTTTTGTCCATGTTCATTTTAAGACCCACTCTTTCGGAAGCTCTACTGAGGTCATCGAGCATTTTACTGAGGCTCTCCATGGTCTCAGCCATGACCACTATGTCGTCGGTAAACCGAAGGTGAGTAATGTACTCGCCATTAACGTTGATGCCCAGCCCCCTCCAGTCCAGAACCTTGAAGACATCCTCCAGCGCAGCAGTGAACAGTTTCGGAGAAATGACGTCTCCCTGTCTCACGCCGCGCTGGAGAAGGATTGGTTTCGAGGTCTGATCCTGAAGACGGACTGACATGGTGGCGTTTTTGTACAAACACTTCAACACCTCAATGTACCGGTAGTCGATCTGGCACCGTTGGAGAGACTGCAGTACAGCCCAAGTTTCGATCGAATCGAAGGCTTTCTCGTAGTCCACAAACGCTAAACATAGAGGCAGGTTATACTCTTCGGTCTTCTGTATAACCTGCCTCAGCGTATGTATGTGGTCTACGGTGCTAAAGCCTTTTCGGAATCCGGCTTGTTCGGGGGGCTGGAAATCGTCAAACCTGCGCGCGAGACGATTCGTGATGACTCTTGAAAACAACTTGTAGACATGGCTAAGAAGTGAGATGGGCCTATAGTTCTTCAGCAGGGCATTGTCGCCCTTCTTGAAGAAGAGTACCACCACACCCCTGCACCATGCCTGTGGCGTTTTGCCCTCGAGTATGACGGAATCAAACAGCTTCTGAAGGGCCCTAAGGACCGGTTTGCCACCCGCCTTCAGGAGTTCGGCCGTAATTCCGTCATCACCCGGCGCCTTGTTGTTTTTGAGCTGTTTCAGAGCCATCCTAATCTCGTACAGGCTGACGTCCGGGATATCTTCGGTATAGTGCCGGGTCAATCTAGCTCTTGGGTCGTTTGCTAGACTCGCAACGGGCTTGCTGATCGATGTGTACAACTGTCCATAGAATGTCTCGATCTCCCTTAGAAGCTCCGGTTTGGCGGATACGATCCTGCCATCGTCGGTCTTCAGTTTCGTGAGTTGGCTCTGCCCAATAGCCAGATCCCTTGCAAACACCTTGGAGCCTTTATTTCGCTCGATCGCGTCTTTAATACGCTCGGTATTGAATCGGCGGAGGTCTCTTTTCAAGGATTTAGAGATCTGTCTATTGAGCCGCCGGTATTTGCACGCCTCATCTGAAGACTGCAGGATCATCTCACGCCTCTCCTTCATAAGCTTGAGGGTATGATCAGAGAGCTTTTTGTTCCTATCTGTACGACGGGTCTTGAAAAACTTAGACCCGACCGTATGGACAGCTTCCACGAACCCGTTGCTGTATTCATCCACGGAGCTCCCTAGGCATTCGAAACGATTCTGGAGTTCGAGCTGAAAGCTCTCGGGGTTTTGGACCTGGATCTGTGTTGGCCGGAGCGTGGACTTCATCAGTCGAGACCTTTCAAGCTTAATATTAATGTTCAATGTGCCTCTTACCATGCGGTGATCGCTCCCGGTTTTTAACGAATTGATCACAGAGACATCATTAAACATTTGCTTCTTGGTTGACATGATGAAGTCGATCTCATTTTTTGTTGCACCATCGGGGCTCTGCCAGGTCCACTTTCTGTGTTCACGCTTTTTGAAGAAGGAGTTCATCATATAGAGGCCCTCCTTCTCCATAAAACTGGCTAGTAGGTGACCCCGGTGGTTCCGTTGTCCAACTCCAAATTGCCCCACTTGCAGCTCATCCTCGTCTCGTTTGCCCAGTTTCGCGTTGAAGTCCCCCATGACAACGGTGAAGTGAGTTTTGAAACCATGCATGGCTCTGGAGATATCCTCATACATGGTCTCTACCTCATCGTCGGGGTGTGCCGAGGTTGGGGCGTAGGCCTGTATGACCTTCAGCGAATATCTTGAGGATATTCTGAGTATAAGGTACGCCACCCTGGTCGACACACTCTCGATTTTCACCACGTTGTTCACAAGGGACTTGTGGACGATAAACCCGACACCACCCTGGGACTGCCGGTCACCCTCTCGGAAATAGAGCAGGTTACCGGATTTGAGGATTATCGAGTCCTCCCCCTCTCTTCGGACCTCAGATAACCCTATAATACTCCATCGCAACCTGCTCAATTCTTCCTCGAGTTCGGTGACCTTCTCGTCGGTCCGAAGTGTGCGCGTGTTGTACGTTGCCAGGTCCAGTCGTCGGTGATTGTTGGGGTAGCCGGATCTCGTCCGGAGATTCTTAGCACCCCTTGCCATGCCGTAGCCTCGACCGCTACCGTAGTCGAGGGTAGGCAAGCTGCCGGGTACTAGGGGCCATTTTATATTTTTGCTATTCATTGGGGGGTTTTGCCATAATCGCCACGCTTGGCAGGCGGGTTGGCGATCGCAGTATGGTTGTTATAGAAGCACAGAGAACGCTGCTGCCCATTCTCTGGTTTGTCCCTTAGTCGCCTCTTACGACACCCACGGGAAGACATGGGATGGTGAAATTCTTTACGTCCGGCACCATACGGAACATTGCAATGACAAGTTAAAATAAGAATTTTTATTATAGAACATAAAAATATTTCCTACATCCGTCGATGTAGGAAATATTTTTATGTTCTATTGAAGTTGAGGTTCTTTATTTGTATCCTATTTTAAATTCCACCGCGTTCAATGTAGACTTTATGTATGTGTGAATAAGGGTCACTTTGAAAAAGCGATCTAATTGTAGTATAAATAGGCATCACTATTTAAATTTATTATTTGGGGAAAAGGTAAAAATATGATAATAAGGGGGTTGTTAGAGGGTGGCGTTAAGGGTTTATTATTGTGGGTGGACCGTGATCTGTATTTACTATTTGGGAAAAGAAAGTAGATTTTAGGAACAATAGGTGAAAGAAAATGACTTAAATTCTCAAAAATTAAATGCTATGCAATAGCTTTACCGCGGCAGTCCCCGAGTGCCACACGTGTTTTTTTTTTTATTAAGAAACACCTCTATGGTCTCTCGTTTCCCTAACCACAACAATGGGCCCAGATCATAACAAAATGGACCCCCAGATCTGTTAAAAGGAGAAGATGCAGGCCTTTTAAAAGATGGAGGGACGAAATTGACAAAACTGCTGGAAACCTTTGGGCCAGGACAGCTAGACTTCGCGACAAATGGAAGCATTTGGAGGAGGCTTTTACCGCCTCAGGCTGTTCCTACACTGAAATAGAGGCATACAACGGCAATAATAACTCACAATACTAGGCTGTCCTTACACTGAAATAGAGATAGACAACGGCAATACTAACTCACAATACTAACAAATATTAAGTTAAGTTTTTATTTACATTTTATTAACCTAATAACATAATTTAAACCGATTTGTGTATAAACATGATAGAACATGAAGTTCTATCATGTTTATACACAAATCGGTTATTATACCTGTAGTAAGGAATTAATAAGAGGTTTTTTTTTATCTATGGTCTCTCGTAGGTCTCTCGTTGGTTCAGTGTTCGCAAGTTCTACTGCTGAACACGAGGTCCTGGGTTCAATTCCCGGCCCGGGCAAAGTGTTATTGGTTTTTTTTCCATCTGATATTTCTCAGTAACAGGCCGGGCGTTAAGATTTGTGCACGGTTGATGGAACGAGGCTTATATATGGGACTTAAAAACATAACTGGCATAATTTGGGTGCATCTCTGCCTAACCCTACGGTGAACAAAGGCGTGATGTTTTGCTACGTTATTAAAAAACTAATAATCCAAACTAATATTATAAATGCGATGGTAACTCTCTTTGTTTTGACCGAGCAAGTGCGAAGCGTCTGCGTTTCAGCTTGAACAAAAAGGTTTTCGTATGTCCGGATGTCCAGTGGATATCCGGTTCTCCTCTACAGGTCGCATTTCTCAATCGATTCTCGTGAAATTTTCTGAGCATATTCGATAATTATATATAGTTTTATTCAGTTATTAGAAATTTTTCAAAATTTGGGAAAAGCAATCGACAAAAAGGCAAAAAGACAGACTCGCGAGGTCTACAGCTCTAGTTACGTTTTTTTAGATGAATTGGTATTGAGATAGTTTGAAATCCTGGGCAGGACATAGGATAGTTTTTACCACGGTAGTGTGTTCGCTTGGGATGATAAAACAGTTCTTACACGGGCGCAGCTGCGGGCAGTAGCTAGTGCTGTATAATAAATACTAAATTATGTTTAAATACACACATCAACACGGTCTAGGGATATTTCACACTCAATTAAATAACTCGAAAAGTACTTGCCGCATTGGAATCTTTTATACACCGATTTGTTTGTAATTTATCTCAGACTAATTCCAAATTCAAATTTTTGAAAATTCTTGTGTTTCGGTGGCATAAAAATGTCTTGATGTGTAGGAGAGGGAATTTTCATTTGTGCGAAATTTAGAAAACAATACGAATTACGTTTAGTTACAGTTTTTTTTCATTTTAAACGAAAGATAAAGTTAAAATTGAGGTATTGTAGCCATGCAACGCCAACATTTGACGAGGGCGGAGATGTTACGAGCTGTGGGAATGCTGGAAGCTGGGTCTGTTCAGCGTAATGTTGCTGAGGCCATAGGGACCCACCAAAATCTAATTTCAAGATTGTGGACACGCTATCGTGCCACAGGTGAAGTAGCGGAGAGGCACCGGGGGCCAAGTCGCATCACTACCCCCAGACAAGACCGATTTTTGCAAATTACTGCGCGAGCTCAACCAAATGCAACGGCGACTCAATTGGTCCAAAGGCTGCGAGTGGAACACCAAGTGCTTGTGAGTGACTAAACTGTAAGAAGGCGACTGCATGAAAGCAATCTACGCTCTCGTAGACCACTCCGGGTCCCACCTTTACGGAGAGGCAATCGTGGACGACGATTAGAATGGGTTCGGAACCACGTGGATTGGGGCCGTGAGCAATGGTCCAATGTGCTGTTCACGGATGCATCCAGGTTCGGCTTCCATCCAGATTCACGAAGGACGCGTGTTTGGCGAGTTCCTGGACGATGGAGCCGTCTTCAGAACCCTCAGGAAGTTCACCCATACCAAGGAGGAACAATTATGGTTTGGGCAGGAATTCGTCTTGGAGGACGGACGGATCTCGTTTGGGTGCGGGGCAATATGACGGCAGAACGATACGTCCAACAGGTGCTGGGGCCCGTAATCTTGCCCCACAGAACACTCATGGGGCAAGATTTCTTGCTCATGCACGACAATGCCCGGGCACACACGGCGAGAACGGTAGCAGCTTGGTTACATACACACAATGTTAGGGCCTTAGATCGGCCTGCTCAATCGCCAGATCTAATGGATGAAGTATGTGAAATAGTGAAGGACAAAAGGATAGATTTTTTATGTGTGAATGAGACAAAAAGAAAGGGAGTGGATATTTCTAAACACAGGTCCCTTACCGCTATCTGGTCTGGTGTTCAAGAGACACAGAGGGCCTGTCAGGGTGTGGGGGTTATCCTCTCGGAGCGAATGATGAGATGTGTAAAAGATTACGCTTGAGTGAGCCCTAGGATTCTTTGGGTGAGAATGAAGGTGGGCCTACACCCTATCTTTATTTTGTGCGTGTATGCACCCGATATGGGATGCTCACCTTCTGAAAGAGAGGAATTCTTGGGGAGTTTAGGAGATATATTGAATGAATGTAGGTCTAACGAGAAGATTGTTATGCTTGGTGACTTTAATAGTTGGGTTGCAAGCCTGTTGTGCCGGATCTTTAATATGTGTTGGAGATATGGCCGCGTGCCGGATGACTGGTGCAAGGCTGTAATCGTACCACTATATAAGGGAAAAGGCTCACAGCAGGAGTGTAAAAACTACCGCGGCATTAGTCTTTTGAGTGTTGTCGGCAAATTATATGCGAAAGTTTTAATAAATAGAGAGGTAAAAGTGACGGATGAACAATTATGGGACGTGCAAGTAGGATTTAGAGAGGGAATGGGCTGTATGGATCAGATATTCTCGTTGAGGAGTATAGCTGAAAAACATCTTGCAAAGCACAAAAAAGTCTACTGTGCTTTCGTTGACTTGGAGAAGGCCTATGACAGTGTTTGGAGGGATGAACTGTGGTCGACGCTATCCCGGTACGGTGTGGACTGGCGCTTGGTACGGGCAATGAAATCTCTATATAGGGATTCCAGTGCTTGTGTTAGGATTAATGGGGCGTATACGGACTGGTTTTCCATCTCAAGGGGTGTTAGACAGGGCTGTGTAGCGCCACCGTGGCTGTTCAACATGTACATGGATAGTTGTCTAATAGGTTTGAAAGAGCATGAGTGCGGATTGAGGATGAATGAGTTGCCTGTCAAATGCCTTCTCTATGCAGATGATCAAGTTCTACTTGCATCGTCAGCAGAACAGTTGCAAACATGGTGACTGTGATGAATGAAGCTTTTAAGTTAAAAGGTATGAGTATAAATGTGAACAAGACTAAGGTAATGGTGATTGAAAGAGAAGACGATGTATCGGAGTGTGAAGTGAAAATAAATGATAAGATTGTGGAGCAAGTGAAAGAGTTTGTATATCTGGGAAGTATGTTCACAAGGGATGGAAAGATTGAAGAGGATGTGGAAAGGAGAGTGAATGTAGGAATAAAGTGAATGGTGCTATACATGCGGTTGTGACCAGCAAATCGATGTCTCCAGAAGCTCGACTCGCCGTTCACAACAGCGTGCTGGTGCCTACACTTATGTATGGAAGTGAAGGGTGGGTATGGCAAAAAAGACATGAAAGTAGGATTAATGCAGTAGAAATGCGCTCCTTGCGAAGTATGTGTGCGGAAACTTTAAATGATAGGTTGAGGAATGAGGTAATAAGACAACGTTGTGGTCTAAAAGAAGATGTAGTGACTAAAATTGAAAAGAGTATATTAAGATGGTGTGGCCATGTCGAGAGGATGAATGGAAGGCGACTAACGAAATGTATTTACAAGGCAGACGTGAATGGAAACGCCGGGAGGGGACGCCCTAGAAAGACATACATAGACCTTATAGATGATGTTCTTCAAAAAGGCCAGGTGCGCAGTACTCATAACCGGCGTGTGTGTATGACTAGATGCATGAATGTGAGTGAAGCAAAAGAAGTATGTAAGGATCGTAGTAGGTGGCGTTCTGTAGTTTCTGCCTACCCCCATGGGAAAAAGGCGTGAGTTTATGTATGTTTGTATGAAATAAGATTAAAAAAAAAGACGTGTGGCACTCGGGGACTGCCGCGGTAAAGCTATTGCATAGCATTTAATTTTTGAGAATTTAAGTCATTTTCTTTCACCTATTGTTCTTAAAATCTATTTCTTTTCCCAAATAGTAAATGCAGATCACGGTCCACCCACAATAATAAACCCTTAACGCCACCCTCTAACAACCGCCTTATTATCATACTTTTTACCTTTTCCCCAAATAATAAATTTAAATAGTGACCCCTATTTATACCTCAATAAGGTCGCTTTTTCAAAGTGACCCTTATTCCCATATACATAAAGTCTACATTGAACGCAGTTTAATTTAAAATAGGATACAAATAAAGAACCTCAACTTCAATAAAACATAATAATATTTCCTACATCCGTCATAATAAAAATTCTTATTTTAACTTGTCATTGCCAAGCTAATTTGAGCCTTTAAAATAAAAACGTTGAAAACTCGAAAACGTAGCGAGCTAAACCCCCATTTATTTACGATTAATAAAACTCTAAAAAACAAAACAAAAATATAAAGTGACCCTTATTCACATTGAAATAAGGTCGCTTTTCTTTGACAAGCAAAAGTGACCCTTATAATCATTAGTATAAGGTCCACATTGATCACCATTGTCATAGAAACAGCTCAGAGAGACCGATAAAAGGAAAAATTTTTACGACCAACAAAGATTTTAAAACCCTCATATCTCAGAAACGGTTTTAGCGCATTTCTAACAAAAAATTTCCCCCCCCCCCCTGCTACTTCATCCAGAAGAACAAGATAGGATTTACCCCCCCCCCCCCCTTAACCGTTTACCTACCCCCGCGAAAAAAATATAAAGTGACCCTTATACACATTGAAATAAGGTCGCTTTTCTTTGACAAGCAAAAGTGACCCTTATTCTCATTAGCATAAGGTCCAGATTGATCACCATTGTCACGTTTCGTTACGGAATTTTTCGTTACGGAATTTCTGGATTCGGTCTCCACGCTCAGGCCCGCGTGCCATCTGCAAGTCTTTTAGAGTAGGCTTACAGAATAACTAAAAGCAGATGAATACTATTACTCCGTCTAACACCCTTTATATGAATAAAATACATACATAAGTAATAATAATAATTTGTTGTTTATGTTGTTAAAAATGAAAGAGATAACTAAAATAACAGGCAATAATATTATCAGCTGTTTCTTGGGTTATTTATTTAATTAATTACAACGTTATGGTTATAACCAATTACAGTACCTAACTAAAGTTATAAAAATAAAAGGGAAAAAAAAAACTCATGTTAAAATATACAGAATAAACAAAGTAAAATATGAAGTGAAAATATATTTAATAGAAGTTATATTATTTAATGTTAGAATCACTTTTTCTTGTCCTTCGAGCACCATTGATCCTTCCACTTGTTATAATCTATGCCCGGGATCTTTTCACAAGGCACCGGGTAGTTCCTGAAAATTGAAGAAATATTTTCATGACAAGCTCATCCGTAGTAGTCCCCAGCCAGATAACCCTGGTTGGGTTATATTTATACTCTTTTAGTTTGTTGCTTGCACGGGTCATTATAATATGTTGAGGTGATGAGGAGGGTCATAACGATTTTGCATATTCGATGATTAAGATAATTACGATATATTAAACTAGAGGACGCCTCGCGGTTTCACCTGCTTAGTTCCCGTTCCCGTGGGAATACAGGGATAAAAAATAGCCTATGTCACCCGGGGATAGAGTAGCTTCCCAACGGTGAAAGAATTTTTGAAATCGGTCAAGTAGTTTTGGAGCCTATTCGGTACAAACAAACAAACAAACAAAAAAATCTTTCCTCTTTATAATATTGGTATAGATGATGGGGTTGTGTGTGTGGTATGTGTGCATATAATAATATAATCTGACCTCTAATAAAAATAAATAAATAAAATAAATCTTAGCTAACTCTAGTTTTTGGTGCAAGCGGAGCTAAATAAACCCTTTACTTTATTGAACCAATTCCCTATCCCATGATCCTAAAGTTTGGAGGCACTTGATAGATTGATCAGCCCGTACATGTGTAAATAAATGGTGTAGTTGTAGACAATATGTTTAAAAGGTCGGTCTCGGTTGGTATCGGGTAGTATCGAGTGGTATCGGTATCTATCGCACGTACGCGATAGGCAATATTTTACGTCCGATGGACTGTATATTACTTTCTGCCAAATGTTTAGAGACCGTTTTTTTAGGGTTCCGAACTCAACAAGGAACCCTTATAGTTTCGCTCTGTCCGTCTGTCCGTCCGTAGCCTAACTCAAGGGCTTTAAGTACTAGAAAGCTATAATTTGGCATGGATATACATAATTATAAATAATGCCGACAAAGATAAAATAGAAACAAGAAAAAAAAATTGTGCTTCCACCTATAGACGTAAAGCGGGTATGTTTTTTTTTTCTCGTCTTTCCCATGGTATCGTTGGATAGTTCATTTAAAAATATTTGTTAAAACCGTTTTTCTATTCAGAGATCCGTTTGCGTAAAATTAAGCTTTAAATTGCAATTTTTTGGTAGAGTCATGTGTCCCCCCCCTGCCAGCGAAAAAGTTGCTCTTGGTTATGTGAAAAAATTCAAGGCAGAAGTAAATATAACGAAATTAAAAGAAAAACTATGACAGCTAAGGAGGCTTTACAAGTTTACTAGTAATAGTCGACCAACTTATTAAATGTACTTAGCACAGTAATTTTTTTGTATAAATGCCATTGAAAAATTACTTAAATAACGTAAGCTGTGTAAAACTGATAGTAAATATATGCTTATGAACCATAAGAATATACAAAAATAAAATTATAACATCTTTAATAATAATGATTTCTATATTAATAATGTTTCACCTCGAATAACGTATTGGAGTGGGCAGAGTCCATACGGCGCATGCGCGCGGGGGAGTCTATTTTGTGTTAGTGCAGAATTATTTACGACGTTTTATAATCTAAAATCAAATTAGATTCGATTGCCAAGCAAATTCCGCTACCCGACCATAGATGGCGGTATTCTCAGTGGTCGCATTTATAAACTTAATTGCTTTTGCCGTAAGGTTTTTTCATGTGAATATTCTACCGCGGACATATTCATCTGCCCCCTTTTTGATTGTTTTTTTTTATTTTTTTGTTTCTTTTCATAAAAATACATTTGTTTGACTCCTACGTCGGACATTATTTCAAGGCTTACTTAAGCACGCTATTACATTTTTCTACAAATAACAGTGCTTTTCATGTACAATTTTAATGTATATGCAATCAGAGATGTGAAGATATCATGGTCTTAATTTAAAGATAATATATTCAGCTCCAGATTCGCATCAGAAAAATTGTATAACATCATACAAAATTTTCGCACAAATACGTTTTGCCCATCAGAATAATCGCAAAAATATAAAAAAGTAGGGTCCGAATATTGCCCAGTTTAGGTAAATTTACAGCATTTTTTAATCTTCAAAATTATAAGAAATTGCTGTATATATAGTCCTTTACAGGTTCAGCTAATTATTTTTTGCCTAAATCAGTATATTTTTTAATTATTAGCTTAAATAAAAACACTTGCCGACTTCTTCATACATTTAGCACTCGAGGCTCATCATTCCGCGCTCTGAAGCACTCGTGGAAGGACGGGCGTATCGCTTTCTCGCAGAAAATAAATACGATAAAAGTACTCGTAATAGAAAAGATTGTAGTGTGCATGCGTGTGAGTACCGCCGTCGTCGTTTGTCTTGATCGAAAGGAGTTGATATTTTATCGGTCCGAAATAAAAGTATGTTTGAGTTTTCTATTATTATTAGAAAGTGATTTAGAAATTATGTTGGGTAAGATCGGGATTTGGATAGGTGGTGTTAAGCAGTTGTTGACAAGGTTGATAAATGGATGGGTGGGGATGGGCTCTTAGTAAGGTTAGGATTTGGATGGGTATGGTTAAGCTATCGGCGGTGAAGGTTAGAAGTGGATGGGTGGGAGAAGATTTATGATTTTAACCGGTTTGTATGTTTGTGTGTATGACGAATAAGGGGCCAAAACCAAAACCCAAGATGGCGCCGACGAAAATTTGACATCTTTTCGTCATGGGTGTAATTTTCATGATTTTTGGGGTCGTTTAAATCGAATATGGAGTCGAAAACAAAATACAAGATGGCGCCGACGAAAATTTGGCCGATTTTCGACATGGGTGTCATTTTCATGGTTTTTGGAGTCACTTATATCTAATATGGGGTCAAAACCAAAATACAAGAAGGCGCCGACGAAAATTTTACATCTTTTCGTCATGGGTATCATTGTCATGGTTTTTGGGGTCGCTTATATCGAATATGGGGTCAAAACCAAAATACAAGATGGCGCCGACAAAAATTTTACATCTTTTCGACATGGGTGTCATTTTCATGGTTTTTTTGGTCTCTTAAATCGAATATGGGGTCAAAAACAAAATACAAGATGGCGCCGACGAAAAATTTACATCTTTTCGTCATGGGTGTCATTGTCATGGTTTTTGGGGTCGCTTAAATCGAATATGTAGATGTATGTGGTTATAAAAACTCCATGGTTACTCTTTAAAAAAATGATTTGATTTTACAATATCTCCATGTTACAGCATTAGTACTATGGGGGGACAACGTAGGCCCGACAATAAGTCGTATGAAACAAAAAAAAAGATTTGTAATATATAAAAAAGTTAACAAATGTTAACTAGCATCTAGAAGGCCTACAATTTTTACACATTCAAAAAATAATCGGCAAGATAATCTATACAAAGGTAAAAAAATATAACAAGACTAAATTTAACATGTGGCACAAATGTTGTTATCAGTGCTGTAACTATTCTTAGCAAAGGGCTATAAAGATGATTGAGAACCATTGTAAAAACTCTGATTTACAAGAAAAAAAAAACAGAAATTAATGAAATTGAGAATAATACTCAATACTCAATACTCAATACTTTATTGCATTCCATATGTATTACAAAGATGGTATAGACATGGTAAAAGATCAATATGGACCCCGTCGGGCACAGCAAAAATTAGGAGAGAGGAAGGGGTGGCCCCCTCTTCAGTAGTATTTCAAGGCATTACATAGTAACAAAAAAAAAAAATATAAAAATATTACAAATGTCAAATTGGATGTATAATTATGTCTGTGTTTATAGGTATGATAATAATATATTGATTGAATAGGAATAGTAAATAAGTAATTATTATAAAATTGATTGAGGTATTTTCATTAAGATTAAATTATGTTATTAATGTTATATAAGGGCGGCTAGGTGTCGTAATAAAACGATTACAGTTCATGCCACGATAAAACACTTTTAATACACAACACTTTGTACACAAATGTTCTTACGAGCTAACCACAGAACAACACACTACTTCGTACAACTAAACTTAAAGTTACGACAATAGTTATGACGGGAACGAGCTAGGACCGTGGAATACTCGATCTATCTAGCATGCGCGACTCGAATCGAATCTCTACTGATACTGGTCAGCGGGTGTGCGGGCCCGGGGCCCGCGTGGGCGCTAGGCGGGGTGCGTTTTATACATCTGGCGACCATCTGCCAGCGTGGTCCCTCTACCTGCGGCTAACCTGACCGTAGCCGTGCACACTGAGACTGGGCGGCTAGGTGTCGTAATAAAACGATTACAGTTCATGCCACGATAAAACACTTTTAATACACAACACTTTGTACACAAATGTTCTTACGAGCTAACCACAGAACAACACACTACTTCGTACAACTAAACTTAAAGTTACGACAATAGTTATGACGGGAACGAGCTAGGACCGTGGAATACTCGATCTATCTAGCATGCGCGACTCGAATCGAATCTCTACTGATACTGGTCAGCGGGTGTGCGGGCCCGGGGCCCGCGTGGGCGCTAGGCGGGGTGCGTTTTATACATCTGGCGACCATCTGCCAGCGTGGTCCCTCTACCTGCGGCTAACCTGACCGTAGCCGTGCACACTGAGCGTTACAGTCTCCCCCTCTAACCCTAACGAACGTCCTCGCGTTTGGGTTAGCTTCTACGAAGTCTTCCCCTCCTACGCTTCTCTTGTACTGGAGCTTGGATGCGACCAACGAAGGGTGTCAGCACGGAAGCGTGATACTTGCCTAGCACCGTGCCATCGTTGAGGCACTCTAGGATGTATGTAGTGGGGTTGACCACAGCCCGGACCTTGTATGGTCCGTCGCGGCGAGGAATAAAGTTCGGTGTCTGCCCTCGTCCGGTGTCGCTAGCTCTCAGCAGAACCAGTTCACTAACCTTATAGTCGGGAACAGGCTGACAACGATCATCGGCATACCTATTATGTGCTGCCTGGGCGTTCTCGTAGACGTCGCGGGCATCTTGGGGCACCGATTGAATCCTTGTCTTGTCTGCCTTATACCGTTGACGACTAACACATTTTTTACATTGCGTAACGTAGGAACGCATTCTTGGCCAATAATACTTACCAGTTATACGTTGCAGCGTACGTTCCGCGCCCATGTGACCAGCGGTGGGTGCATCATGGTGATCGGCCAATACTTTGGCACTTTCTCCTTTTGGGACCACTAGACTGGCCGCGTCGTGGTCCCCATTCTCAGGACAGTAGTTGTATAGGACATCTTCGACGGGCCCGTATCCTCTGCTTGTCCATACCCTCCCCCTAGAGGGATCGTCGGACTCCTGAACATTAACTAACTTACTTACCTTCGAATCTTTGTTTGAATTTTCGCGCAGGTCAGCTGGGGTCAAGAGTCGACTACCCCATCTGAATGGGCGGTCATAGGTCCCCTCCCCCTGGAGTGAGTCTGCCCCGAGATCGTACCCACCGTTATCAGTACTGAGGACGAAGGGTAACGTCGCATCAGCCTGGCGCAGAATCGGTGCCGATACCCGCAGCTCGTTCTCGAGTGCCTCTCTCTTAGGCGGGGATAATCTAGAAGAAGGAGAAGGCAAAGTTTCTTGTGTTTCACTTACCTTATAAACGGCGAAGTTTGTAGGAGGTCCGACCGAAGCGAATTGAGCGACTCTGTGTTGTGGAAACTCACTGAGTGCGGCTCTGTGCTCCAGCGATAAAATCTTACCTTTTCCTTGCCGCGACGACACGTTCTTAACATCTGTGTGCATCACGGCTGCGCTGTTTAATGTGTAAGAGTGCTTAAACGAGAACCGGTCTCCTGGACTATCTGCGAAATGCCATGACTCCTGGCCTATATCGATTACCATACCTGCATTTGCGATGAAATCGCGACCTAAAAGTGTCCTGGTGTCGTCACCGGAGAATACCATAAACTCCGTGTCGACTCTCCGACCACCTAGGGTGACAGGTACTGTAGCCGTCTTTACCATTTTCCTATAACAGAAGCCATCGGCGAGTCCAATGTACCGTTCCGTTTCATCGAACCTAACATTGTTGTCCACTAACAACGCGTGTAGTGAAGGGCTAGCAACACTATGCGTGGCCCCGGTGTCGACGATCGCTACCCCTTCTTTACCTACTACTCCTATTGTTACCAACGGGTGCGATGACGTAATCGTGCAAAAGTCGCCTTTTACGACATTGAAGTCGGACAGTTTGGCAGGTGCGGCTTTATTTGAACAAGTCTCACACTTAGACTTGACTACTCCTGGCTGGCCGCATCCGTAACAACGTATTGTACTTTTACCGTTGCTCGTACTTGCATTTACCGCGCTTTTAATATCGTCATTGCTCGCGTTATCAGTGCTATCACTGGCGACTTTCCTATCCTTCCAACATTCGTTAGATGGGTGACCGAACGCTTTGCAGTACGAGCATCGAATGCGGTTTCGTTTATCTTTAGAGTTAGAGGTGGGACTGGAACCTAAGGTTGCGCTCGGGCTAGAAGTACCGCGGTCAACGACTCTAGGTAGGTTCGGCTTATCCGCGGCGACGATCGCGTTGCTACTTAGCTCTACGATCGAGTCTTCCACGGTTCTCGCTCGCTCTAACAAATGATCAATGTTACTAACACTATCTCGCGACAAACGTTTACGTATTCTACGGTGTAAAAGGCCGTACACTATATCTACTATCATAACACTAGGAACAACATATGGTAATTTAACTAATAAAGAGCGTACCTTAGAAATAAACACTTCTGCACGTTCACTATCACTTTGTTCTTCCGCGAATATCTCGCGCAGCACCCGGTATGCAGGCCTTTGTACGCCGTAGGCGGCGCGCAGGTGCGCGAGCGCGTCCGTCCACGTGGCGACGCCGGTCCGCGCGCCTCGCCACCACACCGCCGCGTCGCCGCTCAGCAACATGGAGAGGCCGCGTAGCGCGTGCTCATCGGTCACGTCAGCACACTCCTTGTAGACTTCCACTGCATCGATGAACGCCTCCAGTACCTCGGTGTCGCGTGACTGCCCGTCGAATCTCGCGGTACACTTCGCGAAGTTACCGCCGCCGGATGTCGCGGGCACGTTCGCCGTGGGCGATGCCGCCGGTGTCGACGCCACGTGGTTCCACTGGTTGCCGTGATGTAGTGATCTTAGGCTTTCCACTAAGGTGCGGTTAGTCTCCGCCTGCATTCTGGCGAACGACTCCATCATGGTGGACAGGAGCCGTTCAGTGTTGAGCGCTGCGGCAGGCGCGCCGATATGGGCCCCGCCGAGCGTGTGGTCCGCTGCAGCAGGAGCGCCAATGTGGGCCCCGCCAAGCGTGTGATCGAGGGCGGCGCCCCCTTGGGCGCGCATCTCCTCGGACGCGTCGGTCGCGTGCGCGTGGGTGGCAGCGGCGCCCGCATGGGCGCGCGACTCCACCATCGATTCGCAGTCCTCGTCTGAATAACTGTCGTTATTCTGTTCCATCGCCTTGCTGTTGACAACTGCGCGGGTTGCTCGCGTCGTTCGTGGCATGATAAACCTTAGGGTTGGTTCGTTCACACGCTGTTACACTTAACTGTTTACAACACCACGTGGTCTTTAATGTCACGCGGTTTTTAACGGCACGTGTTTTTTAACAGCATGTGGCCGCAAGTTGGGCGTCACTATAAGGGCGGCTAGGTGTCGTAATAAAACGATTACAGTTCATGCCACGATAAAACACTTTTAATACACAACACTTTGTACACAAATGTTCTTACGAGCTAACCACAGAACAACACACTACTTCGTACAACTAAACTTAAAGTTACGACAATAGTTATGACGGGAACGAGCTAGGACCGTGGAATACTCGATCTATCTAGCATGCGCGACTCGAATCGAATCTCTACTGATACTGGTCAGCGGGTGTGCGGGCCCGGGGCCCGCGTGGGCGCTAGGCGGGGTGCGTTTTATACATCTGGCGACCATCTGCCAGCGTGGTCCCTCTACCTGCGGCTAACCTGACCGTAGCCGTGCACACTGAGCGTTACAGTTATTTATTATTTTTGGCTTTTGTAAGCACCTATTTCAAGCAATTTACCCATTTTATTATATATATTTCGTAATTTTTGGTGGATAATTGAGGGAATTTTTTTATTTTGCAATCGATTTGTCATTAAAAAACTCCTTAACTGAGTAATATGACTTGGATTCAAGAAATTGTTTCACTTTATTAATAAATATATTTGTTTTGTTTATTTCTCTAATATCATTTGGCAGTTTGTTATAAATTTTTATGGACATTACTAAAGGGCTGGTTGAGTGCATTTTAAGTCGGGATTGAGGTATGTTTATTTTGTTTTTGTTGTGTCTAAAATTGAATCTAGTTTGTGTTTCTTCGCAAGTTGTGTAAAAATCTGGATGTTTTCTGACAAATTTACATAATTCTAGGATGTATAAACAGGGAAGCGTGAGTATTTTGTGTTTTCGGAAGTGTGGTTTGCAGCTATCCATTTGATCTATATTGGTTATAATTCGAATTAACTTTTTTTGTAAAATAAATATGGTTTGTGAATCTGTACTGTTACCCCACAGCATGACCCCATAGCTAAGCCACGCCTGGGCATATGCATAGTAGGTGACAAATGCAGTCTGCAGGTTTGTAGTTCTTTTAATTTCGCGCAAGGCATATGCAAATTTTGATAGTTTGGTTCTTATTTTCTGTATATGGGATTTCCAGTTTAAGTGGGTGTCTATAGACAAACCGAGAAGGGTAAATTCGCTTACCTGTTCAAGTTTTGCATTATTAAAAGTAAAATTTATTTTTAATGGGGGTTTTTGATGGGGATGAAAAGTAATTAATTTTGTTTTTGTGTAGTTAATTTCTAGATTATGGTTATCCATCCAGTTTACAGCTGTTGAGAGAAGGGAGTTCAATTTGGTGTTTATATTGTCATCGCTCTGACATGAGGTGAGCAGAGAGATATCGTCCGCAAATAGAACACATGGTCCATTTATAATTTTAGGAAGGTCATTTATGTAGATAAGAAACAACAAGCAGCCTATTACACTCCCTTGGGGAATTGACGCGTTAACTACTCTACTGTCAGATCTCATTTTAATTATTTCATTTGTGTTCTTATCAAAATATTCGATTTCTACCAGTTGTACCCTATCCTTTAGATATGATGCAAGCCATTCGTGAGCTTTTCCTCGTATGCCTATTCCATGTAACTTGTCCAGTAGTATTTTAAATTGCACCTTATCATAGGCTTTGGTCATATCGAGCAGCATACCTATGGCATAGTTTTTATTATTAATAGTAGTTAGAGCCTCTTGTACGTATTTGTAGACTGCTAACGTTGTAGATCTGTTTTTACGGAAACCGTTTTGGCAGTCGTCAAGTATTTTATATTTTTCACAAAAAGAGTATATGCGGTCACACATTGCCTTTTCAAAGATTTTAGACGCAGTTGGTAACAGTGCGATAGGGCGGTAATTGTTAGGGTCGGTTTTAGAGTTTTTCTTGTGTATGGGTTTTATCAGTGCATTTTTAAGTTGTTTGGGAAAGGTTCCTTCTTCAAACGATTGGTTAATTAACTTATAAAATGGTACGGTTAGTTCGTCTGCACATTGCTTAAGTAGAAATGGGGGAAGTTCATCCACTCCATAGCTCTTTTTATTTTTTAGGTTTTTTATTATTTTATTTACTTCGTAGGGATCGACAGGGCTGAGAAACATTGTGTTTTCTGTGGGGCACATAACAGGGGTTCCTTTTGCTGGTGAGGCTTTTCCGCCAATAGCAGCAAAGAAGTCATTAAAAATATTAGCTATTTGCTTAGGTTCAGTTATCAATTTATCTTTGTGATGTAATTTTATGTTATTTTTTTCCTTTTTTATTGATTTATTCGTTCTTTCATTTATTATGTTCCACATAGTTTTTACTTTATTTGTTGACTTTTTAATTTTATTTATATATTGTAGTTTTTTTGCTGTCATTACCGATTGCTTAAGGATTTTTTCGTATTTTTTATAATGTTTCGATAATATGGGATTGTTTGTTTTAATGGTAAGCATTTTAAGCAGCCTTTTGTTTTTGCAAGATAATTTGATTCCCTTTGTTAACCAATACTTCTTATATATCGTTTTTATTTTTATTTTTTGCAGCGGAATACACATATTTAGAATTTTATTTAAGGTATTATTTAGCGCATTATAGTTTTCATTTATATTTTTATTTGGTTGTATTATTTCATTCCATTTTTGATTTTTTAATTCAGTTTTAAAGTTAAGATAGTTAGAGACATCCACATATTTGTCCCGTTTATGAGTTACCAGGGAAGCCGCATGCGCAGAAGGAGCTAAAGCCAAATTTTGTATCTTCAACGTTGTCCTTGATTTTATAATATGCTTTTTTAATGTGGACACGCTTGATGTGATTTTTGAACTTTCCATCGGTCAGTTCTATAACTGACTTTGGCAGCTTGTTATAAAAGCGTATACTGTTTATAAGAAAAGACTTTCTAGTTTTAGTTAATCTGAATTTGGGTATTACAATTTCGTGCTTACTGCGTGTATTTAAATTATGGAAGTCGCTTCTAGTTTTGAAAAGCCCTCGATTTTTGCGGACATACAAAATACATTTCAAAATATAAAGTGAAGGTAGAGTAAGTGTATCGATCTCTTTAAATTTATCTCTGAGGGACTCGCGAGGACCTATTTTATAGATCGCGCGGATTGCCCTCTTTTGTAAGATGAAAATTGAGTCAACATCTGCTGCTGATCCCCACAGCAGAATTCCATAAGACATAATACTGTGGAAATAAGCATAGTATACTAACCTAGCTGTGGCTACATCGGTTAACTGCCTTATTTTCCTTACTGCATATGCAGCTGAACTTAACCTACCCGAAAGAGTTCTAATGTCCTAGCGGCGTAAAGGACACTCTAGAGACACAGTGTTCACACCGGTCCACGTTCAAGTCCTTTCAGGACACGGAGGATTATCAGTGTATCTCTACCGCTTCCATCTCAAAGATAGTCCCTCGTGTGTCTGTGAATCGAGTTGCGGAGACAGTCTGGCAGCTGCTCTTCGAATTCCCAAGGTTCAGCCAAGACAGAATGGAGCTCGACGTAAAATTCGAAACCCAGCTTCACCACCCAGCTTCACAGTCCACACTCCACACCATCATGGGGAGAGACCGGCTACTAGGATTCTATTCTTGGCATTCGCGAGTAAAGTCGCCACAATCGCAGCATGGGCCAACAATATGGACGTAACCTTGCGAAGTCGACCACACATTCGAATACACACAACCACAACCACACAAACAACAACCACAACCCTACAAACAACAACAAGCACACCATTGACTGATACACAAGTAACACACACACTCTAACCAACGGCCATTACCAACAGTAGCAGCCACAGCCAGCCTACAACCAGCCCGTAGCATGTCTACCTCACAATTCCTGGCATGCGGAGAAGACGGAGTCCCTGGCATCCGACTGCGAGACGTCGCTCTGTTCATGAACAGGGAACAGGAGAAGTTAAGCATAGGCTCAAGTCGAGCTGCGGGCCGAATACACTTTTCACCGGGCCTTGCCACCCTGATTAACGGAAGCACCACCAAAACGAGCATAAAAGGCAGCAAGTATGCTACATTACCTCAAGTGGAAGAGGCCACTCACCGATGCCGTCTAATACGATTGTATGCTGAAACGCAGATCTAAGCGAGACACAATGGCTTTTTCATTGTTCTCAAATGCAAGAGGTTAAAGGGAAAACAATCGCATTACTCGAGTGAGAGAGGCTACTACATGTGCTCATGCAAGCTCATTGCTTCAGAAGATCAGGGAGGCAGGAGACTACATGTCAGCCGCGGCCCGAACCATAAGCGTGGACGCAATGGTGGTGGGAGGAGAGAGAGGAGACGTCGCAGACCGCTTTGGCTGTCTAAAGGCCTCAGAACATAATGACGTCGTTGTCTACGAGGACAGAGGAGAAACCCTAAGTTTCCTCAAAGCCCCCAGAAAACCAACAGCCAGCGCGACGAGCCCCACAACAAGCCCCACCACCCAAAGCGGTTCGGAAAGGGCCCAGCAGAAGGCAGCAGCCGAAAAATCTGCAAAAGAGCAGTGCAACACCATAAACCCGGAGGACCGGGCACGGTCGAGGAGTCGCCTGAGAGCGTTCGGCACTTTCCTCGGTGCACTGTTCCCAAGCATCAGCCACGCATCACCATCTCATAAGCAGGAGACAACACTGGATAGGTTCTTCAGAAAGACACCTAAGGAAGCAACCCAACAAAAGCCTAAGCCAACACGAGCCGACAACGGGCAAGTCAGCACACCGACCCTCGCAGTATATTCGGTTACCATGGACCACGTAAAGAGCGCGTTCCTCGAGAGAGGTCAGACTGCAGACCTTCCAGAGAGACACAGAGGGTCTGTTAAGGGTACTACTCGAGGAAGCATGGGCAGCGGTGTACGACAACGTCACATCCCAAGTCATCAAAGGGGAAATGACAGGGTCGTATATGGCAGCCTACAGCGCGAGGAGTGGTTTTGTGGCCCTGGACACGGAGGAGACGGAGCGCTCAGGCAAACTCAAGTTCAGCATGCCAAATGACGACCTGATAGTGATTACCGCCAAATGTACTAAAATCATGCCGGATGATAAGATTCTGGAAATGGCACAGTCCATTTCGGGGACCTCAAGTATCCCGGCTTCGCAGGAAAGCTGGGTGGTACACAATATCAGGTGGATGCACGGAGTTCCGGGTCGCGGTAAGACAACCTGGCTGGTAAAGCACTTCTACGAGGTCAGGGAAGTGATAGCCACCACGACAACAGAAGCTGCCAAAGATCTTAGGGAAAAGCTTGCGCGCCGCTTAGGAGACCGAGTAAAGACCAAGGTGCGCACTATGGCACAAAGGCCTTACGAGTGTTTGGCATGTGTCGTTCCACTTACGGTAAAACTTGGGGGCTAAAGCCCAAAATGATACAATGGCTTTACCGGACAATGATCACATACGGCAGCATAGTATGGTGGCCAAGAACAAAGGTTGCCTCGTGTAAAGTGCCACTCAACAGGTTACAAAGAACAGTGTGTCTTGGCATCATGGGTGCTTTCAGGACAACACCTACGGCTGCGATTGAGAGATACCTCAATATCTCTCCTCTGTATATGATGGTTGAATTCGAGGCAAGAAAGACATTTCATCATCCTGCTGTTGCTGGACTGTGGGATGCCTCTAAGCCAAAGACTAACCAAACAAAGTTCGAAGGAAATGCAGGCCTGGATCGGGTAACAAGCATGATATCCGATAAAATGCAAACTATGTTTGTGTTTGAAAGGTCTTTCAAGGTCCAAATCCCTACAATAGAGGACTGGAGTTAGGGACTCGATCCCTGGTGGATCGACCAAGATAGTCTGGTGTGGTACACTGATGGTCGAAAATGGAATCGAGTACAGGAGCGGGCATATACGCAAAAGGTTACAAATGTATCAAAGCTTAGGGAAGATGGCAACTGTATTCCAAGCAGAAACATATAATAATAACATAATAACCTGTGCTCAATAGAATATAGATAGAGGAACCAGAGGTAAATCTATATATATTTTTAGTGACAGTCAGGTTGCAATCAAAGCTATGGCATCCTACAAAGTGGACTCCAGAATTATTCTGGATGCTATCCAGACCCTAAACAGGCTTGGGAAGCATAACAGGGTAAGACTGCTGTGGGTCCCTGGGCAAAACGGAATCCATGGTAACGAAGTGGCAGATGAACCGGCACGAGAGGGCTCAGCAAATGATTTTGTGGGTCCAGAATCATGCGTAGGCATTTCGACGTGACTCGTAAAAGCCACATTTAGGGAGTTTGCAGATCACAGACAACGAACACATTGGCTGTCTAATATCGGTCTACAACACTCCAAATAATTTCTAGGCTCTTCGTTCAAAGCCCGGGAATGCATGTGGAATATGAGCAGGGGGCAAATCCGCTTCCTGCTTGGGGTCTTTACTGGGCACTTTGGAACCAACGACATGCTCATGAAGATGGGTCTAGCCGCGACACCTATGTGCAGGTTGTGTGGGAAATATACGGAACGCATGGAGCACCTTCTGTGCACATGCGATGCACTGGCTGGTAAGCGAATGAGTCTTCTAGGCGTTGGATATCCAAAACCAGAAGACTATAGGCTCATATCTCCTAGTTACTGCGCGTGGGCCGACACGCACTTGGCTGGTTATTATTTTATTTCCTCAATGCGTAACGAGTTTTGTTCAATATATTTTGGTACCTATTTTTTTGTCTTGTTTTACGTGAGGCTTTGTTGAGCAACGCGTCCACCAGTTATAATAATTATGAAATTTTGGTTTTAGACAAAAAAAACTTTTTCCTACATAATTATTTCCATTATTGTTCTCCTTATTCCAATTTTTTGGCATTTCTTTTCATTTAACGTTTGCGTTTGACCTTTATCTCGCTTGATGGTAAGCGGTGATGTGGTTGACGGTCAAGCACCCTTGCCTAGAAGTAACCTATTCACCCTTAACTTAAAGACCCCTAGTTTTTCTTCTTTCTCACTTGCATAGTTTCTGTGTTCCATTTATCGGTTTTTCTCTTACATATTATTTTTCAAGGAAATATACTTTAATCATTTACCTACATGTCACTTTTAATGCGATATTAGAGGCTTTTGTGCGTCAGCTTACGCACAAAAACGTAAATCAAGGACTTTCAATTGAACTTACCAAGGACTTCTCCTAAAGAAGGCTGCTGGCTGTATCTGCTTGACGTCATCTCCACTGTCACACAACACGCGCGCTATACTTGTCTTCCGTACTTCGTTTAGTTGAGCTGAAACAAAATATGATTTTACCTTCTTATGGTATACATCATACCTGGCGCAAATAAACTCGTTTTAGAAGCTTTTATTTTGTTTCATCTTGCCCGGTGTCTGTAAACAAATCTTGCAAGTTTTTGACTGACTTCCAAGTGTTCGATTGAGTTACATTTTATGAATTAAACATTTCTTAAATCGCCAATTCATCATGATCACCATCTTGGTTGTTATTATTATTAAATACTTACGAATAGTCAAAGCAGCAGGGAAGTCCCCGTGCTCAAAGAAGAACTTGTCAGAGCGTCTCCAGAGCAGCAGGTTGTTTGTCATGATGCAGTATAGCGTCGGAGGGACGTAGGCATCCGGTAGTAGCCTTTCTATGTAGATGGCCACCATCAACTCAACGTCCTCTACGTCGTCGTAGATACGACGGAGGGTTTCTACTTTCTGAAAGTGTTGGAACATGTTTAGTGACTCCGTAATAAAAATATGTTTAGAGGATTTTTTTTTAGAAACTTATTTCTTTGAATTACTCTGAGTTAAACTATGATACCCAAACCCATAACATAGGGTGCATAAAAAATAATTAGTCCGCCATTTTAGCGTATGCGCCTTATGGGATTTAAAATGATGTTCCTTAGCTAACCGTGCATTATCATCCTAACCAAACTTGTATGCAATTTTTCAGGTTAAAGATAACGGTTTTAAAATTGAGTTGCAAGATTTGACCCTATTTTGATGTAGGTATACATACTAACTTACTACTGTTATACTCTAAGGTATTGGTGTAAGTGCTACTGGACTTTGAGCTGTCAACAACTTTTTACCAACGGTTTAAAATGCAAGCACCAGTTCACCTTTTCGACATTTATCAACATTTAACATTGTTTATTTCTCAAGCGGATTTTTGCTCACCGGTACATTTTTTTTAATTTCTTGGATTTAAAGTGAGTAACTGAAAAAATACAATCCTCTCTTATTGAAACTAGATATTTTTGCTTATAAACTTACGTCTTTATCAATGGTATCGTAGAAGTCCTCCCAGCGCTTAGCTGGCTTGAAGCCACAGATCCTCCGGTAATGGTTGTATGGCGGTAGACCAGCATCCCTGCCTCTCATTATGTCAGTAGCTGGGAGGTCATTGGCCAGCTGCACGTCTCCCAAGTACCTCTCTGCTAACTGTATAGAAATAATATGGATATTGATGAAGATAAAATTCAAAGTAAATTTTTCAATTGCACGTGCATGGCCATATCTGAAATAAGAGGAATAGCAAACAAACAAGGCAAACACAAAGGAGTCTCGGTTCAATTTTCATGAAAATTAATGCTACATCATTCATCAACATCATCATTTCAGCCGAAAGACGTCCACTGCTGGACATAGACCTCCCCCAGGCGTCGCCACATTGACCGATCCCGTGCGTCTCGCAGCGTTAACCACGTCATCAGTCCACCTAGTGGAAGGCCTTCCAACGTATCGTTTTCCGGTTCGCGGTTGCCATTCCAGAATTTTTCGGTCCCATCGGCCATCCGTTCTGCGAGCAATGTGCCTTGCCCACTGCCACTTAAGTTTGGCAATTCTTCGGACTATGTCGGTAACTTTGGTTCTCCTGCGGATATCATCATTTCTGACGTGATCACGCAAGGAAATTCCGAGCATAGCCCTCTCTATTGCCCTTTGGGTGACTTTGAGCTTTCTGATAAGGCCCATTGTGAGCGACCACGTCTCGGACCCATAGGTGATCACTGGCAACACACACTGGTCATAGAGTTTTGTCTTGAGACACGGCGGTAAATTGGACGAGAAGATACCACGCAACTTCCCGAACGCCGCCCAGCCGAGTCGGATTCGACGGTTGACCTCTTTCTCGAAGTTGGACCTACCCAACTGGACCGTTTGTCCCAGGTAGACATAATCGTCTACAACTTCGAGTGTAGAATCTCCGACCTTGATAGGAGTGGGTGTTACATGGGCATTCACCATGACCTTGGTTTTGTCAATGTTAATTTTAAGACCTACTCTTTCGGAAGCTCTACTGAGGTCACCGAGCATTTTACTGAGACTCTCCATGGTCTCAGCCGTCCGACGAATAAATATTATGCCTTAAATATTTATGCAACTCCATATTATGGCAAAACAAAGTAGACCAACTGACAGATAAGCTAACCTTTGCATCATGTAAATCCAAAGTATTGTTATGCTGATAAAAGATATGCGAAAACGTTATACAACAAAATTATGCCAAGAGGGAGATTCCCGAAAAGCTCAACCTAAATATAAAAACATATGTTTTTTTTTAATCATCTATAGGCTTGCGCTTGACCACTCTCACCTGATGGTAAGCGATGATGTGGTCGACGGTACTAATTGAAAAGAATTGTACTACTGATTTAAAAATTCTAATTGATTTAAAAAGGTCAACATTTTTTCCAGAGAGGCCGTAATTCATTCATCACTTTCATCGCTTTGTTGGTCTTAAGCTGTTTAAGAGACATCCTAATCTCGCACAGGCTGACGTCCGAAATGTCTTCGGTATAGTGACGGGTCAATCTAGTTCTAGGGCTATTTGCTAGATTCGCGAACTGCCCATAAAATATTTCGCTACGCCATCATCGGTCTTCAGTTTCATGAGCTGGTTGGCAACTTGGAGCCCTTATTCCACTCAATCGATCTTAAATACTTTCGGTATTAAAGCGGCGGAGGTCACTTTTCAAGGACTTTGAGATCCGTCTATTTAGCCGATATTTCAACGCATCGTCTGAACACTCCTTCATGAGCTTGAGAGTAGGAACAGAGGGACTTTATTTCTATCTGTACGGTGAGTCTTGAAAAACTTAGACCCGACCGTAGGGACAGCTGCCACGAACCCATCGCTGTATTCGTCCACGGAGCTCCGTAGGCACTCGAGATGATTCTGGAGTTCGACAGCTCTCGGGGTTTTGGATCTAGATCTATGCTGGATGGAGCGTAGACTTTATCAGGACCTTTCAAGCTTGATATTAATGTTCAATGTACCTCTTACCATGCGGTGATTGCTCCCGGTTTTCACCGAATTGATCACAGAGACATAATTGAACATTTGCTTCCAAGTTGACATGATGAAGTCGATCTTGATTTTATTTGCACAAGCAGGGCTCTGCCGTATCCACTTCCCGTGCTCACGCTTTCTGAAGAAGGAGTTCATGATGTAGACACTTTCTTTCTCCATAAAACTGGCCAGTAGGTGACCACGGTGATGCCGACGTCTAACTTCAAATTGCCCCACTTCCAGCTCATCCCAGTCGCGTATGCCCAGTTTCGCGCGTCCACTCGTGGACGTTTTTTTGTTGTGCTATTTATTTTGGTTTGGAGGGGTTTCCGTAATTGCCACGCTTGGCAGGCGGGTTGGCGATCGCATTTTATTTTTAAAGTGCACGGAGGACGCTGCTGCCCATATCTGGTGTGTCCCTAGTCGCCTCTTACGACACCCACGGGAAGATATATGATGATGAAGTTCTTTACGTCCGACACCATACGGTACTACATGTGTGTTTTTGTATAACATGGGTTTTAAATAATAACTGGCGATATTTAAGCGGACCTGAGTCTCACCCTTCGAAAAATACAGATATGGTATTAATTATGTTTATGTAGTACTTACATCGGGAGCCATTACGTAGTCGAAATCGTCACCAGGCTGGATGAGGGCTCCCTCCGTAAGGTCAGCTTCAGTATTGTTGATGGCGAGGATGCCGCTTCGTAATTCATCATCTGGAGTGGGTCTGCTGCCCAAGTACCTGCCTTTCCTGTACAGACTGATGGGAATAAGATTAGTTACTGTTTATAGTAGGAGTTGTGACTGCGCTAGCCTTTGGGCTTTGACAAAGCGCCATAATGCCAACGGTAACGATGGTCCAAAAGTCAAAATGTAATTGAGTTCCCACATGATATTTCGGTAGCACCTGACAAATCCATAAATTGATAGTTGTTAACGCTAATATGTCGTACATATTCTCTTCAATTTATTAAAGAATCTGAAACTCTAGACAAGTGACATTCTTTCAACGAAAGCGTCGCGAATAGCGATTGGAAAAATGTCAAAAACGTATGTGATAACATCGAGATGTAACGTGATTTTGGCATTCGACCATCACGATTGTTACAGCGGTTTTAGAAACCTCATTAAACGTTGTGCCTATTATAAATTTTGGACTATATTCGAAGGATATGGCAAAAGGTCGTTGAAAAAAGCGGGAAATTATTCGCGGATTCAAACCGGGTGATCAGTATTATGTTAGTCAGGGAATAGTACCTACGCCATAACTGCATTTCGAAGCCAACTCACGTGGCGTGAAGAATGACGAGCTGTTGATTTATCATACTCCAAAATGGCGACTGACGACACTCTGCTTATTCATGTTGCACACAACACTACACCTTTATTTTATATCCTCGACGCTGGTAATAGACACAGTTTATAAAGTTCTCTGCAATCCAAATATTTGGATGCATCAGTCTTCAGCCATGTAGCATGAAGAGCTGGCGGTGAGAGACGAAGTCTTATAACGCACAAGGTATAATTTGCTCTGACTTGTCAGTGGTAAAGGCGTACTTAATACGAGAAAACGAATGAAGGAAGGGAGCGAGCTAGTTCGGATCTCGATCGTCCGCGAAATCTCAAGACCTCAGATCTCAGTCTCCCGTTGATCAATGTATTCGGTCATTGGCTTTTGACATATTACAAGAGATGGTGCCACTAACGATCGCTGATAGAAAATCACTTTATCTAAAGCCTCTGAAAGATAACCCCTATCCGGAGACTGAAAGCGGTTTAGTGTGCCATTATTGGTACTCTTGTTAAATAGCTAGGTTAGTTCAAAACTCTGACGCTTACTCCGCTTTGCCCGGTTGGAAGGTGTGGAACCAGCGGTAGCCGATGATGTACTCGCGGAACACGCCGGGCTCATAGCGATGGTCGAAGTCATTGACGTAGCCATCTGTCTCGAATATGATGCCATCCTCTAGAGCGTTCTTGCGACCTGCGAGAACAGATTTGTAAATACAATACATAACTCTTCTCTGTCGCTTATCCGCTAGTCAGTAATCCGACATTTACAATACTAATATATATTAAAATAATAGTCTCAAGATGAGTCAAAGATCTCAAATGGAATATCATGCGACATGGCTACAACTAAACATAAAATGGAGAACCTAGTTATTAAATCAGAAATTGTATTCTAGCAAAAAAAGCTAGTCAAATTAGAAAACTTTTTCACAAAACCCTAAGTAACATATTTGATGATATTTGGTAATTTATAAATAAAATAATCAAAATATTGTTGGTTAACCGGCTGAATGCGTATTTACCGAAACAATTAAAAATCCATTGTATCTCGCGTCGATCCACGTTTCGAGCACAGGTTGTTCGTATACACTATATAATCTGTCTGTTTCAGTCCACTATTGGATATCATTTTGTGACAACAGTTTTTGTGAGACTATTGTAATGTGTTGGTAACGATTGCAGTAGTGTATAAAAGGTGATTTTCAGGTTTCCAAATTGTGATTAAAATTACCCAGTCACTAAACGAATGAATTTATTTAGATCCAGTCTTATTCATAAAAGTCTCTGAAACGTTTTAGCACCTGATAAGCATGAGTAAAATCATCCAATTAATCTGCCACTGCTGGGACACTTTATAAAAACTGTCCTGACGTATTATAAAAATGCTTTATACAAAACATGGAATTAGCAATCAGAGATATGTATGAACACGAATATTTGGTATGACCTATTTGATTTTCGTTTTCTAAGATTTTTTATTTATATTTCCTTACCAAGAAACTCCACGATAAGTTCATAGTAGAAGATGTACTGGTACTGCGCTATGTTGATCTGCCTGGCGGTGAGGAACAGCTTCTCGTCATCCCAGCAGGTGTTCAGATCGGCCAGCTGCCGGGCTATCCGGTTGTGCTCTCTGAAGAACCACATTGTCGACAAGTAGATCCCTGAGAGAAGGTTGCCTTGGTAGTCGTCTCCTGCAAAATAATGTTATTATAAGATGATTAGATGACTTATATCCAAGAGGACTAGATGTATGAAAGTAAATGGAGCAAAAATAATATGTAAGGCTCGTAGTAGGTGGCGCTCTTTAGTTTCTGCAAACCCCCATGGGCAAAATGCGTGAGTAGGTATATGTATAGGAGGTATGTATAAGAGGATATTTTCTGTCAAGGTAAATACGTAAAATCGTGTATCAATTTCAAGGCCATAGAAAAAACATTAATCGTCCTTAAAGATTGCTCAAGTTAGCTGACAATTAGCTTAGGTATAATAATAGGGATAACCTATCATCATGGTTTTCAATGGTTGGGGATGGATAATTTTTCTCAACTATCTCATAGGTTAAAAGTACGGAAAGAAAAGGCCTTTTGGCCTTTTTATTAGCAAGATAATGATGCTCCAGATAGCCTTTTAAACTGACTGAACATTGTAATACTCGTAAATGCTTACCGAAGTTATAGCAGCTGATCTCAGGAGGTCTGTTGTTGAAGCAAAAGATGCTGTTTCCCTGCGGAACTTCCCGATTCCCTTCCATCCTGAACGCCAGCTCTCCTCCTTGGTAAGCTCTGATCATTCTGTTCCTTTCTTCGTTGTTTCCGTAGACGGGCGAAAGGTCCAGCAGGGGTGTCACTACGGAATACTGTGAAAAAACGGTGGTGATTACATGATAGGTAGACACGTAGGTTATTTTAGAAGAGACAACAATGAAAAATAATTGGTCTTTATTAGGATTATATCAATCTCGTCAGTGTTTGGCATCTGATAAGCAGCTCTTCAGACCAACCCGCACTGGGCCCGATTATGGCCCAAACTCTCTCACAGAAGGCTTGTGTCCTAATAGTGGAAACATAGGCTGATTATTTTAGCAGATTCTTAATTCAAATTATCTATAGAGAATTTGAATTTAGAACCTGCTAATCAGTTGATTGGTAGGATTGATGATAATCTCATGCAAAAGTTGCATTCCAGGAACAGCCTGTTACATCGCCTTACATCCACTAGATAGTGGGAATCTCTCCAAGTCTTGCGAACAACTGGAATGGCACTCTGTTTCTCCGCTGGTTATTATGTCTGTCCATTGTGGAGCCATTCCGCCCACTCCAGCTTAGTGGATACAACACTAAATGAGACAAATCTTGTTTGCGTGAGTCCATCTATCGGAAACATCACCACGGAGAGATGAGATCTTTAGCGAGATAAATTTAATACCCCTGTTCATTTCCTAAAGCCATCGGAGATCCTTCCATCTAAGCACGCATTGCCTTGGCCGACCTGAGGCTCTAGACAAGTGGCATTCGATGTCAGCGAAGGCAATAGTCCAAATATCAAAAGGTAAGGGATTGATCTCGTGATTTTTCGATATCGCTGGTCAATCTCATACAATTTTGCCTTTTTGACAATGTCTATCGCCCCGCTTTCGATGATAGAATGTCACTTGTGTAGTGCCTATGGATAACTCTGAACAGTCTTCGCACTCAGGTCGGTCGCAGCAAAGACAATCTCCACAGAATGGGGTTCTCGGATGGTTCCGATCCTCGATGCTTATGCGCGTTTCTTCGCAGAATATGGCCGAAGGCGTTGCCGTGGCTGAATTCTGGGCCAGGCAAGGCACTAAAAAGAGTCTGTTAGCCAGTTGCTAAATAGTCTCCTGATATTTATAAAATAAGGGTGCATCTAGGACAGGAAGAAGGAATGTTGGTCATCTGGCAGCGTTCTGGGCAGACGAAATGTTGCCATCGTGGACAGAACCTGGGTAAGGGTGGCAGAGGAGCGTGGTGATTAGCACAAGCAAAGAGAGGCCTATGTCCAGCAGTGGGCGAAGTCAGGCTGCTGTTGATAATGATAGTGATAATACTTCTAGATATTTTTATTTTGCAAGGCCAGTGCATTTTTCTCTAAACTGCATTCTTCTTGCGAAATAAATATCTCCTACAGTCTATGAACAACAATATTCTGTGATCGCTTATGTCATTATCTGACTAGTAAAATTATACCGAAGTTTTGCAGCAAGCTTAACAACCTAAAAGGATGAAATATGTGGAATGCACCTACCCTTTCAGCAGGCAAACTATTCGGTAGACATCCAAAGTCCTGGTAAGTGATGACCCTGGTGAGGTTAAGGCACCTGATCTGGGCGATGCGCAGGTAAGGGTCGTCACCAGGCACAGGGATGGGGATGCAGATCGGGTTCACTCTGTTAGGGGTGTTGCCGAGGCAGCAGTCGCTGACACGCGTATATCTGACTGTAGATCAATAGAATTATTTTATTAACCGTGAGACAGGTTAGTTAAAGCAAGGACCAAGAAGCCGTTCCAATAAATTAAAAGATTTTAGAAGTTCTGCCTTGAAAGTAGTAGTAACTGGACATGTGTTATTTCACTATTTCTCTAGGATCACAAATTCACAACGCACCTACAGGATTTACAGGTTTCGGTCTGTAGGCGACATACCGATAGATTCTTGTTTTCCACCTATTCAAATAATTTTGGACTAGTACGAGGTGGTGCGGGAAAAGTTATCCTGGAAGAACTTGGGGCAGGTCTTTGTCCAGTAGTAGGACGAATAGGCTATTAAAATATATATATACAAGGTCGTCTACAGACTAAGGGCGTGGTCCAATTGAAAGCTATTAACTAGTTTATCATACTAGTAAACTACTTTATTTATTTTGGGATAAATAACAGTAATAAATAATACATTATAGCGTTTAGAGCCGGTAAACTATAGTATTTTTTTTCTGTCTAATCTTGTAGATATATTCGCCGTGTAAAACTACTTGATCTACAAAACTATTAGTCAAATGCTCCCGTTCGAAGATTCAATGAAGGTTCTTACTGAGGTACAGAAGATCCACGTTATCGGCAGCCGTAAGTGTCATGAAGTGGGCGCCTAATGTGGAGAAGTGGTGGTTCGTTAAGGTTCCGTCCGCAATCAGGGAAGTTCGCAGGAGCCGAGCTGATGGGAGCTCTGACCCGTCCTTAGCTGGTCTCAGCGTGTTGCCTGTTCAGTGAATGAATGATAGATATCAATCTAACGAATGAATCTTTATTTACTAGAATATAGGTTTATAAGGTGGTGGGAGATTATTTAGTGTCACACTATATTATTCGACGTTCCAGTCGTGCAAATGTTAATGTTATTAACTTACTATTACTAATATTAAAGATTGTCGATTATTCGAAAAGGTTTGTTTGTTGACGGTAACATACCACTTGGATATATCGTTTGTATTCGCAACTCCACGTCCAAGCGCGTATTTTGCGTATGGATCCTAAGTGCATTTAGTAAGTTTACTTACTTTAAAAAAGTCTCTCAGCTAATATAAAATGCTGACAAAACTAATACCAGAACTATAATATGATAAAACAGACTTCTTTTCTTCAGTGAGTGAAAAGATTCAAGCGCTGCTAGATAAATAGTCTCTTGTGTTTCTTCTTTTACTCTATATCTAGCGCAGATAGAATCCAGAGCATCAATTATAGTTTTACAGGTAAATTCCATCACATACCGGGTCCAAACAGCGGTGGTAGAAGTCTCGGGAGAGGTGTCATGCTAGCTCCTCTTGAAGGGTACTTGGGATTGCTGCACGTGCCGTCTATGCGACGACCCTCTTCTTTGGTGCATGGTTTTACCGGTATGGTGCATAAGCTGAAGAAGAAAATTTAAACGAAATTTAGTGTACAATTGATTGTCTTGACTAAGACCTCGATTCTCATGGTCGTGGGTTCAAATCCGGGCAAGTACCAATGTGACTTTTTAGTATTGTACTTTCTAAGTTTATCTTGGACATCGCTGACATCGGTGAAGTAAAACATTGTGAGGCAATCTAGAATTATATTTAATATAAGTTTTAAATCGCCTGTATGATAAGAGGCCTTTGCCCTGCACTGGGATAAAAACATGTTAGTATTGTTATTATTTAGTACCACAATTTGTCCAATGTCACGTAGGTACTAGGTACTATTAAATGTAAAAGCATGTTCAGCAAAACAGTTAATCAATTTATATATACAACAAAATTATAATAATAAATCTAGTTACCACAGATTACACTTTAATAAAAGTTACCTAATGTATCACCAATTCATCATATTGCACAAATTATGGGTACGTTGGTCGTTAATTATGATTTTTTATCTACTTCGGTTTCGTTATATTCGAATTACGAAATTGACAGCGGTTGGATTATGATACCCATAACGACATCGGGTTGCATTATGCGAATCGTCATAAATTCTAAAACACAAGCAAAGACATTCTGAACATACAGCCAGGTACCTATAATATTACTTCGAAATCAAGACAATGTAAATGATGATTTTAAAAATGGAAAAAGTTTAGAACAAAAGTATCGTACATTATTTGGCTGTTGCGGCTACAAGATCTTTGCCTTATACCTAATAAAGACTAAATAAAAAAAATAAAATAAAGTGGAAGCGGGAATTTTTTTCTGAGTGAAATTTTATTCCAAATTTTATTAAAAATGTCTTCAACATCAAGTGATATTGAAAATACTCCACCAGATATAACAAATAGAGCAGTTGCGGCTACAAATAATTTAATACCAGAAAAATCAAGACATGTTTAAGGGAAATGAAATATTTAAACACACTTACTGAAATACTTATTTGTCTATATCTGTGTTTTATTTCTTCCTTCGTAGATAAAATCTTGTATGCAACTGTACGTTATTGGTCTTTTAATAACTCGTGCCCACCTATTTCGGTACGCGCTACGCTTGTACCGAAAAATGGCACTCGTATTAAAAGACCATCCATAACGTAACAATTGCATAAATAGCTATTATGCTTGTTTGTAGATGTCTAAGGAATTTATGCATTTTTCTATATCCTGTTATTACCTTGAATTTTGTGCTAATGAAATTAATAGCCTAGTTGACCTACTAGTTACCGGTGAAACCAGTGGAGTTATGTCATCTTGTGTTAGTGGATATTACGATGCGGTTGCCTAAATAACTTAGTATTGTTTTTTGTAACATTTTTACCAATTAGTTATATTGAGTACCTTTGCATGTTTTTTTGCTATAAATTAACCTCTATATTCTAAGTTATTTCCACCATTCAACTCAATCACAGTTATAGCTTGAAATTGATTGTCATTAATTGTGTTTTTTTTTTGTTTTCATGGCAACTGTGTTGGTTTGGATAGAGAATGTTTCGTTCAAAAGGACTGAGAATATAGATCTTAGTAGCCAAGTCCCCTAGTCATAATATAGGCTTTTTAATGCTTCACCCAGAATATAATGAAATATACTTTTCAACACACTTGCTCATAAAGGGGCTCTAATTTCACCGCAATTAGGCACATAATGACACCTGTTATCAAACTGTGACTTTTTCATTACTATTATTCACAAGTGAGATAAAGACTTTTTGTTTTTTAATTCATTGGTTGAGTTGCTTTGTTCTTAAAAAAGTTTCGATACAAAAAAGATCGTGCTCAGTAGTACAAATGCAACACATTTCATGCAACTTCGTATTTAAATAGATAATTTCAACTTGTACGTGTTTTATAAATAGTACGTACGTGTTTTTAGTGGTCAAGCGCGAGCCTATTGATAATAAAAAAAAAAACTTTCACTTAAATATAACTTTTGTTTTTGTTTGTAATAAAGAAAACTTGAAATTTCCCCATTTTGTACGTGGCTAAAATGCTATCTGCGGAAAGCCAAAAAAAGACTACTCATTATTTTTAGTCTATGGCTGATCGCCATTGTTAGATGCGCGCGCATCGGAAAACTGATTCATTTTGCCCGCCATTGCGAAAAAAAAATCACAACTCGTTTTCACTGTTGGAAATGATTTTTTAGTATTATTTTCTTCACAAGTGTGTTGAAAAACGTCGTATGATACACGTGTGTATTGATGATTACCGTCCTCGGCTCTCTTAAGACCCTCACCTAACGGCTCGGGTCTCAATGGCGCCTCAGCGGTAATCACCAACATTACACACTTTTACCATAATATACTATTATTGTACACCAAAAAAAAACACATCTCTTTTAGAAAAACTTTATGCAATGATTACAAAGGCGGTCTTATTGCTGACAGCGATATCTACTAGACAACCTTTGGATGTACTTAGCTTGTGGTGTACAGCTACATTAAAAAATAAGTACATAGAAATTATAAAGCTATATAAAATACTACACATAAACTTACATATAAACATACATAAATAATATTGCATGTAACAAAATTTCAAAGAAGGGTTGAATAATGATAGAAGAAATTAGATAGATACAGAAAAATAATTAAAGGGAAAGGAAACGGTTTTTACAAGATCCAGAGAGATCTAATCTTAAACAAGTACAAAAAATACACGTGACAGACAGACAGATAAGGTTTTAAAGACCTCCGTATCAAAATATCCTATTCGCGAAACGACTTATTAGCAGAACGTCCTATTCTCAAAATGACCTTTTAGCAAAACGTCCCACAAACAAAAGGAATGGAATGGTACAATCATACCACACAATTATATTTTTTTTCAAAGAAATAATTTTAATCAACATTTTTTTGAGACGCTTAACTTTAAAATGAAAATCAGCGCTGGATGTCTGACGCCCAGCAAATGTTGAGTGCGTAACCCTTTCAGTATGGGCACGCCCGGCGCAATAATTCTAAAACCTTGTTTGCACTTTTTTTTACTGTTCTTCTCTGTTACTTTGTGACTTTTGTTGTCGTGTTGTATCTATGTCGATTAAATGTTTTCTATTATATTATATTCTATAAAATAACGTAAATGTTCAAATTAAATAAGTAGTAGTAGTAGTTAATTATTCTTTTTAGATTTTAGTGAGATTCAACTTTGACATTTTAATGTGTTTTATTTGATTTTATGTTAATGAGGAATTCTGTCTTCTTGGTTTTATTGATTCAGGGTCTTTTCATGTTGTATATGTATTGTTTGTGTATCTAATTTTAAGTGACTAACATAGTTTATAAGTATTTGTACGAATAACAAATCTATGGATTTTATATCTGACACAAATTAATAAAAATAATAAAAAAAATGTTTAAAAAAATTTAGTAAATAAAAAAGTTAATGAATAAAGGAGATAATAATATATTTTTATATTTTTAAATGTCTTTATATTTTTTTTTTATAAGCAAATATTTTAAAATGTAAATGCATGTACACAAATTGAATAAAGGACATAACAATAATAATAAGAGCTGGTGGCCAATGGTGACCCCACGGACCTGATCTCCAGGGAAAAGTCTTGTCCCTCATATCCAGCTTGCCTTTATTTGCCGGTCTTCCACCGGAGCTTCCACCTCTCTCTTGCCTTAATTGGCTGGCTTGATTGGAGATTCGCAAGAGCAAATGTGCGAGAGAGGAAAGAAGTTAACCCAGTTAGAGCTGTTACGGATCTTGACTGTACTTCTGAGATTGTCCTGATAACTACAGGCATAATTGCCGATTGGTGACACATTTCATCCTAGATATATCTAACAAGGTGTCTGTGAGATAAACATATAGGATGCCCATGGTACGCCTTTCAAAGTTCAGGGACCCTAAGGATCCCGAGAATCTCAAAGAAAAAATAAAAAAAACAAATGTTATGTGTTTTATTTTTCCGCCTTGGAGCGGGCGGAGAGCATCGATACCGGTCACACTCTGTGGTCGTAAACGTTCAAAGTTCATCTCCGGAGATAAGCGCGGAAAACGGCACGGTCAGTTGTGGCGCTGATCTCTCCAAGTTTGTTATCCGCGGGTCACACCTTGTGGCAGCCGGTAGTCGGCTTGTGGCTTGTGGTCGCGATTTTCGGTGCTCAGTGCGTCTGCTATGGATAGGGAGGGAGATTGTATCTTCTCGCTCCTTTTTTGCCGCCTCCTTTGCGATGATCACTTCCTCACAGAAGGTAGCGATTGTGTCCCACGCGCTGTCTGATCACGGCCGGAAGAGAGTACCGACCAACACGACGCAGTCTTGGAGCTGGACAAGCTAGGCTGGGAACTTGTCCAGGCGGTGTGGTCTCCAACCTCGAGTGCGAGGCCACATTGCAGTTTTCTGTTCCATTGAACCCTTCATGAGACCGGAAGTATTCCGGTATATTACCTTCAAGAGACGGTTGAATCGCCATAGTGCAATAATACCTTGATTCTTCTTCTTGCTTCAATTTTACTTTAAAAAGAAATTATATAAAGAGCCATGACGAAAAATCGATAGTAATTTTTCAGTATAACTGTACCTTGACAGCACGTTCTGCTTATAGAACGATTTGCTACTAGGTAATTTTGAGAATATAACGTTCTGCTTATAGGTCGTTTTGCGAATAGGACTTTTTGATTCCAGATATTTCTGGAACCACTACATCCATTTGAAAATCTTTCACCATTTGAAATGTACATTATTCCAGACGGTTATAGCCTATGAATAAAATTTATCTGTATTTGTTACTAACATAATCGTGCGTACTAACAATATAAATAAAATGTCGTGTCTACGTTTGTTGCTAATATAGTTTGTAAGTAATGTGTACATACTATCAACTTATGGATATGGTCTGTTATTTTTTGGATTTCGTACCTCAAAAGGAAAAAACGGAACCCTTATAGGATTACTTTGTTGTCTGTCCGTCTGTCTGTCAAGACCCTTTATCTCGGGAACGCGTGGAGGTAGAAATTAATCTAATCCCTTGCAGCTGTGAAAAAATCAAACTTCTAGATCAACGCAATCAAGAGATTCAGTCGTTAATGACGCATATTTTACAGTCGCAAGGGATCAAAATCTACAGAGTACTTGCTGATGACCTAGAATCATGAAATTAGGCAAGAAGCAATGTCTTACAGCACAAGTAAAGGAAAAAATCCGAAAACCGTAAATTTGTACTTACATAAAACAAAGATTATTTACTTATTTGCAGTTGGTAATCTGACCGCGACTTATGTCGATGTATGGGGACTAATGTTTTCTAATGGCAAAGTTAATTTTGTTTTTCTTATTATTAGAGAAATATTCGCTGCCGTCATCTATATATATATCTATATATATATAAAAGCGAAAGATCATTCACTCACTCATCACGAAATATTGAAAACCGCTTGACGTATAAAGATGAAATTTGGTAAGGAGGTTCCTCAAGTGACGAAAGTGCGCTCTAAGAAAGGATTTTTGGAAATTCCAACCCCAAGGTGGTAAAAAGGGGGTTGCAAGTTTGCATGAATATTTCTACAGTTTGTAAATTGAACACGTGAAGAATTCATGTATTTATTGGTTTTTGGAAATACCTCCACTAAAGGGGTAAAAAAAGGGTTGAAAGTTTGTATGAAATTTTTACAGTATGTAAATTGGACTCATTAACTACTAATAAATAAACTAAAACTACTAATTGCCACAACTTAGCAAGATTATTACACTTATATTTCTCCACACTTACTCACACAACTATACAAATTGACACACAAACACTCATATACGCACCATCACATACACACAAACTATGATACGCATACGCACACTATTATAATTGCAGCCATCTATAAATCATAATTTCTAAACATACTTAATGTGAATACTTATTGGAGGAACTGACTCCCAAGTCACAGACAATAAGTCTAGTTTGGGAGCCAGGGAACTTGTTACTATGTATAATGTAATGTATGTTATGAATAAAGTTATTGTTATGAATAAAGTTATTATTTATTATTATTATTATTAAATTTTAGATTTACGCTCTTGGTTGATAAAAATAATTCTTCTAAATATTAGTTTCTTTAAATTCCATCTATAAGGGCGTAAAAAGGGGGTTAAGTTTGTATGTCATTTCTACAGTTTGTAAGTTGGACACGTGAAATTTTAGATTTACGCTGTCGGGTGATAAAAAAAATGTTTTATCGATTTTTGGAAATTCAACCCCTAAGGAGGTGAAAAGGTGGAAATTTGAATAAAATATAACTTGGCATAAATACTAACTTACGTAAATAGTTAGTAGGTTTTCATTATTAGTTTTTAAAAACTACTCCTAAAACACGATTTAAGGGGTGTTAAAGATTTTTGATGAATTTTACTGTATAGGGCTTCTCATTATGATGTAGGGGAGCGCTAAGAAGGGATTTTTGGCAATTCTACCTTTAAGGGGGTGAAACTAAAAAGTCATCTATAGGATAACATACGGATCACGCGAAAGATTTCGCGGGCGAAGTGCTAGTAGTTTATAAACTTAAGTAATGTCTTAAATTATGTGTTTTGTTAGTGTGGTGAATGCAGCGGTTTGTACGGAATCCTCAGTGCGCGAGTCCGACTCACACTTGGCCAGTTTTTTTATAATGTATTATGACCCAGGCAAAGCAGGGGTGAGCCACTAGTACAGTATAAAAAGCACTAACCTTGTTCCATTGACGACGCCCGCTAGGTAGTCGTTTCGTTTATCTGTGATTGGCTTGCCGAAGTACGCATCATACAAAACTGGCGCTTCTTGTGGCAACACAGATCCGAAAATCAAAAAGAAAAATAATATTGTCTTCCAATCCATTGTTTTTGCTATAGGTTTAATTGCTGCAACATTTATTATGAGAATAAATACATAGAGATCTATTTTTACCCGGCTGCAAGGACTTTGGTTACTATGTTTTTTGTTATGGAGTACACGAGAATGTATTGATCGTGATTGAAACGACTGAAAAGTTCAAGTGTGATAAATAAAGTATTTATACCTATGATCAATGATTGATTACACAATTGCCTTGTAGTTTGTGGAGCAAAGTTATTATATTTTAGCATCGTTATGAGGTTGTTGGCACGATCGGTTATACATTAGTAAGCAAATGATATAATAATATAATTGATATACTTTAACACACTTAAAGTTTTCAAATCCAATTTAACGGACCTAACGCATAACATGCTATTTTAAATCATATCTTTTAAATATTATTATACTTAAATTCCCTGCCAGGCAACGTTCAACCTAAACCACTGGGTCTAGAAGCCTGGAATTTAGCGCAAGATTTCTAAAATGTATACAACGAAAATGCACTATAAAGAGTGACTTTTGAATACCTATTCGTTGATCGTATGAAAGATTATTTGACAATTTGTTATTTGTTTGTCACACGGCTTGTCTAGCCATAATACAGGTTAATATCGGGTGTCTTTTTTCATAAATCGTATACAACGCGTATATAAAAAGCGTTTTGCATCCCTTCGTATTTCGAATATCTTGTTCTAAGTCATACAAATGGGCACTCCTCAGAAGCAGTACAGCAGCTTGACACAGAACAAATATTTGCATAGGCTACTGACATCCAGTCTTGTGCATGAGAGATTCATATATGTAAATAAAACAGCAATAAGGTTGAAAATCCAACAAAGCTCATATATGCGTGACGCAAATGTTCAGACACGCGTGCAATGAAAATCGTGCAGATATCTAGAACAAAGCAGCTGTTAAAAACGCTTAGTTTAATATGTTTTTAAATGTTTGTTTAATAATTTAAGATAATTATAGTATCAATTATGATCTCACCGCTGTGGTAAACTAATTATCTTGTAAGTGGTTTATAAATGAATTAATCCTTGTTTTCCGAATGAAGAGTAGCTAAATAAATACTAGCGTTAGACGTTAATAGTTATGAGTCAATGGCTTATCATATTATTATTATATGTTATGTTTGTATTATCCGTTTCAAAAAAATTGTCCACAATCTCTGGTCTCGCGATCGCATGTATGACTGCTGAGCGTGATGTTCAGGGTTCGAATCCCAGGTCGGGCAATGTTTTATTAGGTTAAAATCAATCGCTGTATCAGTGGCGGAACAAAACCATCCACTATAATGCAGTAATATAAAACAAATTAATAGAGAGGATACAGACGAAGTATCGCGAAGTCTCCGTAATCGTCAATTCAGTCGGTGTCTCGCTGAATTTGTTAAGGTCGACGACACTTGCATAAATGATGCTAACTTACCATCACAAGTAATTCATTTTTTTAAATTTTGGTACGGGAACCAGGTCAACAGTGTTAGATGGGACGGGGCGTACTCGAGTTCATATGGTTTGAAGTGTGGTGTGAGACAGGAGGGTCTAAGTTCTCCCACTCTCTTTAACCTGTACATGGACCAGTTGATTGTGGAGCTGAGCAGCACCAGAGTCGAATTTTATATTGATGCGTCAACAACATTAGCTACGCAGATGACATGGTCCTGCTCAGTGACTCAGTCTGTGGCCTTAGAAAGTTGGTGAGTCTGTGTGAAGGTTACGCCAGAGTGTCGTTATGGTGCTTGGGGCGGCTGGAAAATATCCAGAAACGGTACCTCATGTTAAAATGAATGGTGTACCTTTGTCGAGGGTACAGACTTTTAAGTACCTTGGGCATGTATTGACCGCTGGCCTCAGGGACGATGACGATATTGAGAGAGAGCGGAGGGCGCTGTCGGTCAGAGCGAATATGATTGCCCGCAGGTTTTCACGTGCTTCTGCGGGGGTTAAGAAGACTATGTTTATTGCCTTCTGTACCTCGTTTTATACCTGTAGCCTGTGGGTTCATTTTACACAAAAATCGTACAGCGCCCTTCGCGTTCAAAATCAAAATCAAAATCAAAATTTCTTTATTCAATTAGGCCATTAAGCGGCACTTTCGAACGTCAAAAATAAAAATTAAATGTAATAATAATTGATTCTACCGTCCATTCGGAAATGTAGCTTGTTATGGAGAAGAACGGACAAGAAACTCCAAACTTACTCTTTTAAAAAAACATAAATGTGTTTTACAAGTATTTGGTTACAATAATCTTGTAGGAAAAATACATATATGTGAGAACGATGTAAAAAAAAAAACGCACTTAAAAGCGTCTAGAGTAAAACAAACAATTAAAAATACAATAAATAGGTAATTAAAAACATGCGGAGGCAGCTAAGATATGACCAATCCCAACTGACGGCGCCCGTTCACGAACATGACACATGGATCGGCACCACTCAGCTCAACCATCATGAAGGGAACCGAATGATCCAACACATGTGCCACCATCAGAGAGACATTAGAGAGAGCATGACACACTCAACTGCCGGGGCACACTGAAGTCAACGAACGACACATAGGTACAGTAAATGGTAGATTTACAGTTAGTACATAGTACTCACATATGTGCTGTACAGTTATATAATCCAAAAAATAAATTGAGTTTATACAACACAAATATACATTATAATTATTCGTACAGTCTTCAGCAGGTCCAACAATACTTCAGAACTTTTCTGCTTATCACTTGTTTTTGTGCCCTAGTGGCTGTGGAGCTGGAATAGCGTTGGGCCAAGCATTTTTATCAGCGATGTAATTCCCCAACCTATAATATGCCTGCCTGCATAGTGTGCGTTTTATACAAGTTTTAAATTTCGTCTCATTCAATTCTAGAATGTGTGGCGGTATTTTATTGTAACATTTTATACAGTACCCCCTAAAAGATGACGCTACTTTAGCCAGCCTGAAACCTGGTTGAATTAATTGGTCCCTATTTCTAGTAACATAACTATGTCTATCGCTGTTTTTACTAAAAAGATGTAAATTCTTTCTAACGTACATGATGTTTTCGTAAATATACTGACAAGGTACCGTCATGATGTTAATGTCTTTAAACAGTTCCCTTAGAGAATCGCGCCGGCGAAGATTGTATATCGCTCTGATGGCTCGTTTTTGTAGAACAAAAATTGACTGAATGTCTGCAGCCCTTCCCCATAGTAATATGCCGTAAGACATTATACTATGAAAGTAACTAAAATAGACCAGCCTCGCGGTATCTACATCAGTAAATTGACGAATTTTTCTAACAGCATAAGCCGCCGAACTTAACCGCCCCGCAAGTGATATTAAATGAGGACCCCATTGTAACCTTGAGTCTAGCGTGATACCCAGGAAAACGGTTTTGTCGACGAATTCTAGCTTCTCGTTGTTTAATATAATGTCACAATCATAACTTTTGACATTCGGCAAGGCAAATTTTACACAATTAGTTTTTTTAGCATTCAAAACTAAATTATTAGCAGTGAACCAATTTAGAACTTGCCGCAATGCATTATTTACGTCGGCAACGTTACTCGTACGTCTATTTATGTTAAAAATCAAAGAAGTGTCATCAGCAAATAACACCATGTTCAGTTTGTTTTTCAATAGATGGGGTAAATCGTTAATGTATACTAAAAATAAGAAAGGACCTAAAATTGAGCCCTGGGGTACCCCCATTTTCACGTTCAACCCCGACGAATTGACACCGTTTATTTGAACTAATTGCTGTCTATCATTCAAATAGGATTTTACTAAATTTAATGCTGATTGGCCTAGCCCGTAATGCTCAAGTTTCAAAAGCAATGTTTCATGATCAACGCAATCAAACGCCTTCGACAGGTCGCAGAAGATACCTATGGCATCTTGTCCCTCCTCCCACGCATCAAAGATGTGTTTTATTAAGGTGACACCAGCGTCGGTTGTACAACGTCCTTTGGTGAAACCATATTGTTTCTCGTGTAGGATGTTTTTCGTATTAAAATAAATGAGCATTTGATTTAGCATTATCTTTTCAAATATCTTGCTGAAAACCGGCAACACGGATACTGGTCTATAATTATTTGTGTCTTTACTGTCCCCGGATTTAAAAAGTGGTATAACCTTACTATATTTCATTAGATCCGGAAAGACTCCCTGATCTATACACAAATTAAAAATTAAAGCTAAGTACGGCGCTATAGTCTGAATAATGGAGGTACAAACTTTGATGGACATTCCCCATAGATCTTCTGTCAGTTTTATCTTTATTTGCTTAAAAGCTTTTATCACTGTAATATGTTCAGTATAATAATGCCTTCAGGGTGCTGATGGAGCTGCCTCGCTTCTGTAGCGCATCAGGGATGTTTGCGGAATTGCGCGTTGATTGCTTTTATGCATTGATGCGTAACAGATGTGCATCCTTGGTGCGCAGGGTGCCGGCCAGCTCCAACGGCATCCTGGCCATGATTGCTGACAGGCTGGACTGTGTTCAAATGAATCGTTGATCCAGTATTTCAGCTGGAATGCTGAAGCAATGATCATTGTATCTTTGTAAATTTGTAATAGTTGTTAAAATGACTACTAACATAGGTATAAGTTTGTATTGTTACTAACACCATTCTTATGTATGTTTAGGTTTAAGTTATTTTATATGGGCCCTGTCGCCTGAAATAAATGGATCAATAATAATAATAATAGGGCTGATACACAGACCGAAAACAAATGATATTTTTTAAAATCTTTACTGTTTTAACCGACTTTCCAAAAAGGAGGAGGTTCTATGTTCGACTGTATGTATTTATTTTTATATTATTGTTCACCGATTACTCCGTCAATTATGGACCAAATTTGTTTTTTTTTCCTCAAGTTGGTTAGATTGTCACCAAGTCAGGATCTGATGAGGGGATCCCATCGAAATCGAGAGAGCTCCTCAAACTTTATAGGCATAAGTACTATCGATTTTGATATTACCATCAATATTTTTATCTGCATTAGCATTCAGAAAGTATGATTTGGTGAAGTGGGACTGATGATGAAGACCACAGATGGCTATTGGAACTTCTCAATGATATGTACGTTTTGGGTATAAGATATCTTGAATAGTTAAATGAATCTGATGAAGCAAATTTAAATGTTTGGTAGTAATGAAAATGGTACCATCAAACTGATCTGGTGATGAAGCCGGCAGGTAGACCCCGGAACGCCGTAATAAAACAATGTTTACCAGTCGTGTTGAGGCTTTTTGGATTTTGTTGAGAAGCCCTCTGGTTATAAATTAGTTTCATGGTAATATAAGGGACCTGCCAAAACTAAAAAAGACATAAATATAAACCTTTTTAACAAAAAACATTCAACCGACTTCCAAAACAAAACACTACAAAGAGAAAAACACCTTTTTCTCAAAAATGGTATGTAATATTGCCATAACATCTCTAAAAAGTCTCCAGAAAGTGAATTCTACCAGAGACTTATTCACAACTGTCCAGTAAGTAAGTATGTAATTTACTTACTGGACAGTAGTAGGGATAGGTCCGATATATCAAAACGTAACTTATATCGGATATGTGTTAGATATCATATCATATCGATATCAATATCAAAATAACTGATATTACAAAAACTATATCTTATATAACTGTACTACTAATACCGATATCTGAAAACCGAACCAAACCATTTACTTTTCAAAATCAATGACGAACAACGAACAAAAATAATTATGCCCGCGTTAGGCCTTTTTATTCGCGCGATTTTTCGCTCATTCTGCGGCCTATGGAATTGTATGAAGCTGCACGCATTGCGGTAAAAAACAACATAAATCCGCGCAAATAAAATCGCAGTGCCTGCTAAGCCTTAAAGTGTTCATTTGTTTTTTTTTTTCAATAAACAGCTTTCTATTAGCAAGCCAGTTCGAAATTTAAATAAAACCTTTGATAAGTTACCTCCTTGGTTGCCATGTTTCGGTGAAAAAGATCGTTCCATTTTTAAATTACACGACAGATATGTCTTTACTATGTACTTTATTTGGCCGCTACACACGGCAGATATGGATTTTCATACAACTTTTGCCGGCCGCTGCTCTCATGTATTTGGTCTATACTGCAATTTCGATTTTTCTCGAAGAAGGTTGTCAAAATAATTCTTAAATTTCCAAGCATGTTTGAGAAAATATGAATAAATGCCCCCGGTAAATCGATCACAATATCTATTAGTAATTGCCCTAATATGAATGTAACCTAAAATATTAATTAAACGAATTTGTTGTTAAACTTTATTTCATTTTTGAGAAAAGCATTATACAAGCCTCAACCAGTAAGAAAGACATCCTGGCCTCGTATATAACCGGACCTCACCTGCGGTTCGGTCCGGTTAACTCATACTTGGCCAGGAAGTTTTACTTACTGGATTCTGCAGTAATGTACTATTTCTCAAAAATGGTATGTAATGTTGGCATAAGATCTCTAAAAAGTATCCAGAAAGTGAACTCTACCGGAGACTTATTCACAACTGTCCAGTAAGAAGCGAGATTTTAAATTTGGAATCTCCTACTGTCCAGTAAGTAAGTATGTAATGTACTTACTGGACAGTAGGTCATCCTCTTTAGATCTGCTTAGAAAAAAAAACATAGTGCCAGACACAGATTAGAGTTTAGCCATTATAACATGGTTATAGGAGGGAGGCTCCAAATATATATCTATATCTCTTTTTGGTATGACATTTTATGAGATAGACATATTTTTGGAGTATTATACAGCCATTTTATAGTCTGTGACACTTAACGCGACGCAGAAAAAGTTTGCACGTTGCGTTTTGTACTTAGTAATGTTGTAGAAGTATAGTGTGGGATTTTATGTTTGTATTTAGTCATTTCAGTTTATAAATCATGTTGGATGAAAACTTTGCATTCTAAAATTAATATGGAGTTTCAATTTTTTAAGCTATTGCATAGCTTCTATCGCGGGCCTGAGCGTGGAGACCGAATCCAGAAATTCCGTAACGAAACGTGACAATGGTGATCAATGTGGACCTTATGGTAATGAGAATAAGGGTCACTTTTGCTTGTCAAAGAAAGGCGACCTTATTTCAATGTGAATAAGGGTCACTTTATATTTTTGTTTTGTTTTTTAGAGTTTTATTAATCGGAAATAAATGGGGGTTTGGCTCGCTGCGTTTTCGAGTTTTTAACGTTTTTATTAATTTAAAGGCTCAAATTCGCTTGGCAATGACAAGTTAAAATAAGAATTTTTATTATGACGGATGTAGGAAATATTTTTATGTTCTATTGAAGTTGAGGTTCGTTATTTGTATCCTATTTTAAATTCCACCGCGTTCAATGTAGACTTTATATATGTGGGAATAAGGCTCACTTTGAAAAAGCGACCTTATTGTGTTATAAATAGGGGTCACTATTTAAATTTATTATTTGGGGAAAAGGTAAAAATATGATAATAAGGGGGTTGTTAGAGGGTGGCGTTAAGGGTGGACCGTGATCTGCATTTACTATTTGGGAAAAGAAAGTAGATTTTAATAACAATAGGTGAAAGAAAATGACTTAAATTCTAAAAAATTAAATGCTATGCAATAGCTTTCTTTTTTTTACTAAAACATTCATGTATTACATTACAATGAACAATGGTCATGTATTACAAAATAGAACAATGTTCATTCATAACCAAACGCAAACTTTTTAGTAAAAAAAAAACAACGCGACAATTGTGATCACAATATCTATCAGTAATTGCCCTAATATGAATGACGAATTTGTTGTTAAACTTTCTTACATTTTTGAGAAAGCATTATACAAGCCTCAACCTGTAAGAAATGGGTTTCTTACAGGTTGAGGCTTGTATAATGCTTGCCTGGCCTCGCATATAACCGGACCTCACCTGCGGTTCGGTTTGGTTAAACTCATACTTGGCCAGGAAGGCTTACTTACTGGATTCTGCAGTAATGTAATATTTCCACTACATTGTCTGTTGTAACACATTGCCTAAGAAATTCGTTTCGAAATATGAACATTTAGACACAAGATTATAAAAAAAAAAAAAAATACGAAATTCAGTTACGAAATGACCTTAGTATGGAGTTTTGATATCATTATGTAACTAAAACGTATTTTTTTTTTCGGCTTCCAAGTACGAGTGAAACAATTTGCAATTAAAAGAAAAAAATATACGTAACTAGATAGGCTACTGTTGGTAGACGCATTCTGCCGCTACGCCCGCTCTTTTTCCACCGCCCCATCCGGCAGAATGATACTGAATCTGTTACCTCTCGAAAAAGCGCGCGTTGATTGTGTATTTATTGTCTGTGGTTTTTAGTCTGAACGAAAAACTAATTTAAAGCTGTTTCTAATAAATTGTTGTTGGAACTTATTTGCATTTAATTAAGTAAGCTCTTCAGGTAGTGGAAAAAGAATCGTTGGTGTCTCGCATAAAAAGGTTTTATTTTAACACTCGCATGTAGCTTTCGACCAGTAGTAGTAGTAGTACCAGAGACGCCGACTTCCGAAAAGAAAGTTAATTTTCGCTGTATACTGTTTTATTTTGTTTCAAAAAGTTTTTTTTAAGTAGCTAGGTATAATATAGTCTACATATTATGTAAAGCCACCGCAGCGTTGTGCGTTCCGGTCAAGAGACCAAAGAAGTGGTTTGACTAAGCAGACGTAATTTCAAGCATGTTTGATGAGATTTTTTTAAGATTATTTTTGTTTATTTCTTATAGAGGGAGAGTTGTAGCAGAGTTTTAAAAAAGCATATTCAGGGCAAACAGTTGATAACTGCGTAGGTGCGGCTTGCTGTGAGAACACCGAGAATATACTTATAAGATAAGAAAAGCTTTAAACTACTGAAACAATATTTACATAATTTTATAACCCCTTACACCAGACCAACGTTCCAACAAATTCTTTCATACACATAGGCCACTTAACTTCCCGGTATACTACAGGAGGCGGGAAAGCGTCGGTACTTTCCGCCAACCGTCGTCGAATTTTTTCGTCGTGGAGTAGGATCAACTGGATGATGTCGGCGATGCTTTCCGAAGTCTATATTGAAAGTTACATACATGACATGTAACTTTTATTAATGTTTTGATTCGGGCTCTTATCCTAGGTTAGTCAAGGAGCTCGGTGAGGAGCCCGTGTCTATATAAAAGCAGCTGCACGGTTCAATCTTCGAGGTTAAGCAACACTTGCCGAGGTTGGCCCGTGGATGGGTGACCATTGACCAATCTTATATACCGAGATTAATCCGTTCCTCGGAATAGTACATTACTGCAGAATCCAGTAAGTAAGCCTTCCTGGCCAAGTATGAGTTAATACGTTAAGTCCGGTTACATACGAGGCCAGGATGGCTTTCTTACTGGTTGAGGCTTGTATAATGCTTTTTTCCAAATGAAAGAAAGTTTAACAATAAATACTTTTCAGACCAACTATTGGCTTGTTTTTCTGCCTTCCACTTCATAAATTTTTCATAAGTTTTCATATATCGCTCCTTGGATTTTGGAGGAAGTAAATTGTTTTTTGCTAATTCGGCCTCGGCTTTTAAATCAGAAGGAGTGCCATCTATTTCCTAATCAGATTCGCTTGAACAATTTTTTTGGGATTATCTATGGTCTTGCGGTAAATTAAAACAAAATTGTCGCAATTGAATGTGAAATCCCGCCAGTCGTTGTTTTTTTTTACTAAAAAGTTTGCGTTTAGTTTTGAACATTGTTCTATTTTGACATTACATGAATGTTTTAGTAAAAAAATGTAAATTATTGTTTTTGTAACTCCATGTTAGTTTTAGAATGGAAAGTTTTAATCCAACATGATTTATAAACTGAAATTACTAAAAACAAACATAACATCCCACACTATGCTTCTGCAACATTACTAAGTACAAAACGCAACGTGCATACTTTTTCTGCGTCGTGTTAAATGTCACAGACTATAAAAGGGCTGTGTAAGGCTCCAAAAATATATCTATCTCATAAAATGTCATACCAAAAAGAGAGATAGAGATATATTTGGAGCCTCCCTCCTATAACCATGCTAAACTCTAATCTGTGTCTGGTACTATGATTTTTTTTCTAAGCAGATCTAAAGAGGATGACCTACTGTCCAGTAAGTAAATTACATACCTACTTACTGGACAGTAGGAGATTCCAAATTTCTTACTGGGCAGTTGTGAATAGGTCTCCGGTAGAGTCCACTTTCTGGATACTTTTTAGAGATGTTATGGCAACGTTACATACCATTTTTGAGAATAGGATGTTAAGCAGCTGCCATTTGTCTCTGTGGCAGTCTTTGGGTAGTCAGAAGCCTGAAATCTGACACCAGTCTTGCTGAGGAGTGTTGTTTTAACCAGTTACTAGGTTGTGGAGGTAGGATGAGCAGTCACTGCGTACAAAATACTGGTATCCAGCTAAATCCGGTTTTACTGGAAGCCGCTCACAATATATTTGTTATTAGGCTAGACATATTGATAATAGGAGGCATTTCTTGTTTTTTAATATTTTCGCTGCCGTAATTACTAAAAACAATTAAAAAGCCATTGCGCGAGCGGAGTCCTTGGCTGCGAACGTGATATGATTTAAAGCTTACTTTGGCTTAATCATTTTTATTCGATTTGTTTTATTATGCATATGATAACCCTACTTTAAAAAGCCCATATTGAAATCTATCGCAACTAAATGGTATTTTTTTATAAAAGAACCTATCGTGTTTTAACAAGAGTTAGATAAGTAGCATTGAGCCACAATAATTTAAAATTAAACCTAAATTCGGTGTATCAAACCCTTAATTAATGTTATCTCTTACTAAGCAATTAAAAAACCCAAGTTTGAGGAGATTAAAACCAATACCTATCTAAGGCCAAATTCTCTTCCAAGTGTTTAATTCAAAACAAGTTTATTCAACCCTGTATCTTAACATTTTATTCAGATAACACCTCAAAACGTTATACACGTGTATATGCTTAACTTGACGTTTTGTGGCCTTTTATCTGATTTATCAACCGACAGCCATTAGGAAAATGATCAGTGAATAGTAGAATTATTCTATTTCATTTAATTGATTGCTTTTGATGTTTCGCACGTGGAGTTTTCGCTTTGCTGTTACGTGTTGACAGACATACGAGTATAAAGGTTACCACCGAGCAATAGGTTTTAAAAGATTGACACGCTTTTGCTTACATGTTGCCAATCTTTTACGGGTCGTTGACTCAAATAAATACTTGCCATCTCTTGGGTATCACTGTTGTAAGTTTCATTACAAATATTCGTACTATAGTGACACTACTTTGCCCTACGGATTTAGCGAGTTATGATTAAAGAGCTGGCTATTAACCATACAGGACCATACAGGTTGATAGTTATCCATCAAGCTGGTATAAATTTGGACTCACTTAGAAATTCCTTAGGAAAAAACACAATAAGTATTTGCGAGGTTTGCAGTTGTTCTGCTGGGATCCCATGCTCGGGGTATTTCCGAACCCCCGGCTAATGGTAGCGGCAGGAACTATGGGATTTTAGTCGGTAGGAGCCTGCTCAAACCTTTCGTTAAGCCTAGACGTAGGGAATCCATGAGTATACCCTAAAATAAGTCAGTATAACCGCATGCTCTCACATCTTACCTGATGTGAGAGAGTGGTCAAACGTGAGCCAATCAACAATAGTAAAATAAATAGGCAACACACAAGGCAACACCTTAAGAGGCTCTTATTAGGCGGCTGGATCAAGGGCTTGATGATGCTTGGGGCTTGGGATCAAGGGCTTGAGGATGATACAGAAAGCAGTACTTCTGGACACGGATCGTATTATTCAGAGGTTCTTCTCTCTAGAGCCCTGACCGCCGGTAGCTTGAACCCTGTTTCCGATCACCGATCCGACCGGTGGGCCTCCATCATTTATATTTATAAAAGTTTTTTTAAAATTTATTTTATAAAATAGTTAAAAATTGAGATAATAAGAAATTTAATGAATAAAGGACAAAATAAATAAGCAAAAAATATGATCAACTATTATGTTTTACCCGACTACGGCGTAGCCAAAAGGAAGGGTCATGATTTTAGCAGTATATGTATGTATGTTTGTATTTAAGTATTTTCCTCCATAGCGCCTAAACTATTCAACCGATTTTGATGAATAAGATGTCAATCGATTCGTTATTATGGTCCAGATAACAGGCTAAGGATACGGTTTTTAATTAAACTTTTTGCTTTTTGTATTTTAAATATGTTTTGTTTTGTTGTTCTTTCCCAACTAGCACACAAACTGCTTATACATGGCATTAAACAGCCTGGTAGTTGTATAGGAGTCGTTCAAGTGCTGTACAGTTACCTTAAGATGTACAGTAGTATATTTAAAAACCCTTTAACACCTAGGTGCATGGTACAGTAGCCGTTTAGTAGCAAAAATAAATCTTATAGTGATAAAAGAGCATGCAATAGCGTCGTCAGACAGCAATAAGAAGTAAATTTAGTTAATGGAGTCTTTTATACCACCGTGAGATGTTAAAGAGTACTTTAATAGATAAAGGGGTTTAAAAGGATTTATAAGTTGCTTTTATAGCGCTCAAGGGTGTTTCATTTTCTAAAGCCTTAGGTTCTATAACGGAGATTTTTACGGCTGTTGTATTACTAATGTATAATAGAGCTGTGTAGCTCCAGAATAGCGCTTTGAGCGTTATATGAGATAATTATATGGCCACTGTACGGCAAATAGTAGTGTAAGGAATCATACGAAACATTTTATACAGCCATGGGGGTTGCAGAATAGTTTTATAGCACATTGAGCCTCAGTTTCCCACCTTAAAATTATCGGCGAATTAATGTGTCAAATTGTCAAACACGCGTTATCTTCTGTGATTGGCTGTTGAAAATTCATTCAACCAATCGCAGCAGATAACGCGTGCTTGACAATTTGTCACATTAATTCTCCGATAATTTTAAGGTGGGAAACTGAGGGTGAGTATTTTAATAGTATTTAGTAGCGCTCTTGTAACTCTTATACCTCTATAACGGAGAAACAAAACTTTATACTAGAGCTCAAACTATATTCGAGATTTATACAGCGGAAATGTGATGTAAAGTTTGTGTTTGTTTTTTGAGATTGTGTTAATAGACCAATGGCGGAAAAACTATAACCACTAAATAAAAGTATTTTTTAAGGTTATTACGACATTTTGGAGATCTTATTTATGCATACACTGGTAGCTTTTGACGTAATTAAAGTCACCTTTTTTACCTGTGGCCCTAATTAAACTATATGTTACCTTCAAAGTCTGATTTATGTTAAAATACAATTTTGTAACTAACATATCAATATAATTTGCGCTTGTGGCTAGTTGGGTTGTTTTGTTCAGTGCTTATTAACATACAACATATTTTTTTTAACGTTTAAATTGGGAGTTTCTTGTCCGTTCTTCTCCATACCAAGCTACATTTCCATACATACAATTTTTTTTGACTTTCGAAAGTGCCGCTTAATGGCCTAATTGAATAAAGAAATTTTGATTTTGATAGTTGTGAGTGAAAAACATTATATCACGGGAATTTTACGCGATGATTTCGAAACTTCGGGTGAAATAAGTAAATAAACAATCGAAATCCTCGCGTTAACTTCCCGTGATATAATGTTTTTCAATTATAAAACGCGAAAGTTTTAAAGTTAATATAGTTGTGAGTATTACCAATAATTTTTGAGACATATTCTATTCTATAAAATCAAAAAAATGGCTAAACCAGCTCTAAAAAATAGCTGCCATGGAACGATGAATATCAAAGAACATCGTTCTAATTCGTATCACCTATGATAATATTATGATATTCACGTCAAACACTTTCACAGGGAAGAAAGCGGATATTGCGACGCGTGGAGGTGACAAATATCTTGTTACAACGTCACTTTGACATTCATAGTTTGTTCCTGGAAATTGATATATTTTATATGTGTGTTCATGCTTATTTAGTTTCATATATTCCATTTTTCATAAAAAATCTTTGAACTGATAAGCTGCTGATTTGAATCTTAATTCGTTGCTTAGTTGGTTTTATGGGACCGAGAAGACAATTGCTGTTTTTTTTTAAGCCTGAATCCAAAAGTCTGATTAAATCACTGATGAAGGCTTGACTAACTATTTTAAAAAAATACTGGTCCATTAGCTTAAAGCTGTTTTAAGCTTTTCTCTATAAAATTATAAAAATAAACTTATCCTCATATATGCACTCCAACATCGTTAAGCGGATAAACCCGTTTGTAAGACGGTATTATATCGCCGACAAATAATTTCCCAAGTTACTTAGCTACTTACTGCCTAAAAGCTATTATAACCAGCACATTGTCCCACGAACTTCTGAAATCTCTTTCAAAAGAAAACGTTTGATCCCGCAAACAATAGCGCGCGTTTTCAATTCTTTTTGTTGGAATCGCACGGTTGGTTCCGCACGGGAACGTGTGACCTAAGTACGGTTTGAATCCGGAACACGACCGTCAGTTACACTGCCAGGAAAATGATGGCTGCTCACATGGATAGCAGAGGAGATTCATGTGTGTGAAACTCGCATATTTAGAACAAATAATTTTCTTTTTAGTGATACATACATAATGGACAAGTTCTGTAGTAAGGTAATAATAACGCCCACATAAGGCCTAAATAGGTTTAATGCCCACAGTGATGCCAGAATAGATTACACGAATGACATGGAACTTGAACATAACCAGTGGAATGAGAGTGTACCAGGGTGAACTATACACATCTGGTGCGTACCCGTTTAGATAATACTGGCGTGATGGTATGTTATGTGATGGTATATATGTGTTATATAATTTTGCAAGTCCGTTTATATATGACGGAGTTATGCCCAAACATTCATAATATATAGTATATATTTTTGATTATATAAATATAAATATCCGAATTGAAAACCTCTAATTACTTTTAAGCTAAAGTGTAGACGTATGTAACTCTTTTCCAGCCTTGCTGACACACCATCAGCCTTAGAAGCAACAGTGAACAGGCATCTTCTAGGAACATCCGCTACATCGTAGACCAAGGCTTTATCCATTGTATTCCTTCAGGCATGATCTTGGTCAAGAATGGGCTCATTGTGAAAAAAAGAGAAAATAGAAATCTCGTAGTCAGTTTGCGTATATACGGAAACCATGTAATTTATCTAGTAATAGACACGCTTCGATCGACAATCTATTGAACACGTAATTATACACATATTATCTTGACACGATATCTTGTGGAAACAGCCCGATTCAAACAGTAAAACGCCTATAACTTTTGAACGGCTGAACCGATTTTCATCAAACATAGCTAAGAACACTTTCTATAAAGTCACCTTTCAAACAAAAAAAAAAGGGCGAGAATGAGATCAAAATCGGTCCATCCATTTAGGTGCAATGATGCTATACACAAACACATACATTCACATATCCACAAACACACAGGTACACACATTGAACTTATGACCACTCCCTCTTGACTATTACACATGGGACTTACTGGTGAAAAATAGTGGTGTGAAAACGTTCTGTAATAAATATTACAGAACTTTGGAAAAAAATTGGATTTTCCACTCTAAGTTGTCGTCAGCTGAACAAAATTTGTGTGTGAGATACAATATTATTTTTGAGAATTGGCTATGGCTTCCTTGAAGAAAGTTGTTCATTTACAAAAAAATATGACCACACCTTTCACTTACACCATGTATATTGCAGAATAAACCGTATATTTCCTATTCATTTCTACGTAAACCTAATCTTGTTGAAGAAACCGTTCATAATGTTAGGCTATAATAACGTGCTGATTTTTCCCACAATTATTTCACTTGTAGGCAGGGAAAACCACATTTTCTAACGCAAAGAAAGGAGAAAAACGGCTCGTAGCCGTAAAATGTTTATATCCAAACAATGATTACGTTGCGATGGTCGATTCCTTACCTATTGCTTCAACAATGAGTCGTTCCAGAACTCAATTTGCGTGCTATCAAGTGGTAAAGGGCTCCAATCGATGCTAATACATTTCGTATAAGTATTATTCGATGTTTTGCTTATCTTGGGGAAAAGGAAAATTCCGTACAATGAGGTATTCCGGCGGTATAGAATGGAAGGAATTTAAATGTAGATTTATATATACTTAAGAGAGCTTTTATTTGCGTTTTAACTATGTCGATGCTAGGGTTTATTTCATCCACTGATGGTTAATCAATAATGGGGTTAAAACTCATGTCTCATCATCCTGTTTTCATAGTCATTGGAGCTATTATGCCCTACCATACTATACCTATCAGTTTCTTGTAATAGCCTCACTGCACACTGGGGCAACTGAAAGATAAACGAAGCCCACTGCCACTGTTCCCACTGCTGGGACACAGGCCTCCTCTCTGTGAGAGAGGGAATAATACGAACATAAATGTAGTGAATAACAGGAAAAATCGAACTATAAATGGTGCTTTCACCTCCTGATATATTTCCAGTTTTTAGTGGGAAATAGTAGCTGTGGTGTTTATTGTTAAAGTTACGTCCAGCATTGGATTTTTATCGATTGAGCGATGATGATAATTGAAAGAATATATAAAGGTACGCGTTCACAATCAAAAGAGGCCTCTGCGCAGCTACTGGAAAATCGGTAAGTCAAAAGTAATGCATGCCATTTACACACACACACACACACACTTTTGCTACACGACACGTTTCTTTTACCAAAAAGGCTGCTCATGCAACTTTAGACTTCAACTCAAAATATCGAATGTGCATGCTTATGTACCCCAAACCGTTAAACAAAACGTCACAGCACTTTTTCACCTCAAATCCGCATCGTTACGTCAAAATATATTCCAGAGAATCGCCACAATTGTACCTTAAGTTATCCGCTCCCATCTGAAGTTACCCTCCATAACTTATACGTTAGCAAGAAAATCCATGCTAACCAGACCGCCGACGATCACAACTTAATAAAACATCACACTTATCATCCCCTGCTGGAGAAAGACAGCCCTATCTGGGGGTGTTTCTGTCTCCATCCCTCATAGAACAATGATCTCAAGCCGGTTCGAGTTCCAAAAGGATTAATATTCCATCAGAAGTACTTCCAGCAGAAATGCAATATCGCTCGGGAGAGAGGGGGACAAACAATTTAAGTACGGTACTTATAAGAAACGAATCTAGCCGTCAAACTTATAAGAATCTTGTTATTAAATTGAAAAAAACGGGTTCAGTTGAGGGTTGTGTTGTGTGAGTTCTGCTAGTGTTTTAACAGGGACTGTTATTGTTATGGTATCAGTTTAGCGATTGCGTTAATAATGAGGTAGTGGCTCTGAATTCATCGGCGTGATATGATATTGTTATATTGTGTATATGTCTTTGGTAGGTAGCAATTTATTGCATTATGGACACCGACTTCTAAAAATAAAGTTATTTTTCACTTTGTAGTTTTCTTATTTGGAAGTCGGCAGAACTATTTTGCAATATTTTCACTTTTTTGTTATACCTACCTAATACCATAACCGAACATAACCGGCGAAATGAGAGTGTACCAAGGTGAACTGTACACTTCTGCGTACCCCTTTAGAGCGTGCTGGTGTGATGTTATATTATGAAATGGTATACACAATAAAACAGACATGCGATTGCAGCAATGTCGAGAGATTTGCCGTTATTTATTGAGGAGTTCTGTTGTATATCTCCGAAGTTCATCAGCAGATCTTCACCAAATTAAAATGGGACCAATTTCTGAACATACTCTTTCAAACAAAACAGATTTTTCAAAATCGGTCCACAATTGACAGAGTTAACGGTGAACATATTATATATAAAAAAAGAAAAAGTTTGGTAAAACCAAATATGCATGCCTTAAGCGCTCGTGTTATACGTATTTTATTTAAACTAGAGGGTCACGATAATATCAGCTTTTCACAAAAAATGCTCTTTTTTTTTTATAATAGTTTTATAGTAAATTCGAATCGAAAATATAGGTAATTTTATACCTAATAGAGATCATAATGCAACAAATATACTGCTCAAAATAAAAAGGTAATTATTACCAATAAAAATTACGTAATTTTAGTGGAGAAACATTGGAAAATATATTTTTTTTTTTAATTAATTTTTTGTCAATACGTCGTCGTACTCACCAGTAAAGCATTTTGACGTAGTTGGCAACAGATGGTTTTTAAGTCTGAAAATATCTGATTAGAAAAAAAGAACAATGTAATCGAAAAAAAAAATTGATTAGAAATAGAGCAAAAGCTTGCTTCTACTTCGCAGAATGTAATTAAAAATATCCCTCAAGATATACAATACTTTTTGCCAAAAGAAAAAAAAAAAAGAAACCCAATACTAGTATACTAATCTTTGATAACGTTGCAAATAAATACCACCGACTTCCAAATAAAAAACTACAAAGTGAAAAATAACCTTATTTTTGGAAGTCGGTGTCTTTCGTAGGTACCATTTTTTTGTTTTATGGACACGGACTTCCAAAAATAAGGTTATTTTTCACTTTGTAGTTTTTTATTTGGAAGTCGGTGGTATTTTTTTGCAAAAAAAGTTTTTTTATTTTTCTCTTTTTAGTTTTACCTACCTAATAGGCAAGTTTTTTAGTAAGGTAACTATAATGCCAGAATATACTACCCGAATTTCATGAAACTTGAACATAACCGGTGAATTGAGTGATCTGCGTACCCCTTTAGAGCGTACTGGCGTGATGTTGTGCTATGAAATGGTATAAACAATAAACAGACATGCGATTGCAGCAATCCCGAGTGATTTGCCGATATTTATTGAAGAGTGCTGTATATCTTCGAAGTTCTTCATTATTAAATTAAAATGGGACCAATTTCGGAACATACACTGTCAAATAAAAAAAGAATTTTCAAAATCAGTCTACAATTGACGGAGATATCGGTGAACATAAAAATCATTAGAAACATAAAAAAATAGAAACATAAAGTCATCAATAGAAACATTAAAAAAAAACATTCTCCATATCGAACATAGAACCTCCTCCTTTTTGGTAAGTCGGTTAATAAACCAGCTATAAGCATAGTCAACAAAAAACGTGAAAATTGAAAACAGATATAAACCTGTGACTTAACTGAAAATACTGACTTAATTATGTAATTATTAGTCAAGCTGTTCATCATCATCATCATTTCAGCCGAAAGACGTCCACTGCTGGACATAGGCCTCCCCCAGGCGTCGCCACATTGACCGATCCCGTGCGTCTCGCATCCAGCGCCTTCCCGCAACCTTAACCAGGTCATCAGCCCACCTAGTGGGAGGCCTTCCAGCGTATCGTCTTCCTGTTCGCGGTCGCCATTCCAGAACTTTTCGGCCCCATCGGCCATCCGTTCTGCGAGCAATGTGCCCTGCCCACTGCCACTTAAGTTTGGCAATTCTTCGGGCTATGTCGGTAACTTTGGTTCTCCTGCGGATATCATCATTTCTGACGTGATCACGCAAGGAAATTCCGAGCATAGCCCTCTCCATTGCCCTTTGGGTGACTTTGAGCTTTCTGATAAGGCCCATTGTGAGCGACCACGTCTCGGTTCCATAGGTGATCACTGGCAACACACACTGGTCATAGACTTTTGTCTTGAGACACTGCGGTAAATTGGACGAGAAGACACCACGCAACTTCCCGAACGCCGCCCAGCCGAGTCGGATTCGACGGTTGATCTCTTTCTCGAAATTGGACCTACCCAACTGGACCGTTTGTCCCAGGTAGACATAATGGTCTACAACTTCGAGTGTAGAGTCTCCGACCTTGATAGGAGTGGGTGTTACATGGGCATTCACCATGATCTTGGTTTTGTCCATGTTCATTTTAAGACCCACTCTTTCGGAAGCTCTACTGAGGTCATCGAGCATTTTACTGAGGCTCTCCATGGTCTCAGCCATGACCACTATGTCGTCGGCAAACTGAAGGTGAGTAATGTACTCGCCATTAACGTTGATGCCCAGCCCCCTCCAGTCCAGAACCTTGAAGACATCCTCCAGCGCAGCAGTGAACAGTTTCGGAGAAATGACGTCTCCCTGTCTCACGCCGCGCTGGAGAAGGATTGGTTTCGAGGTCTGATCCTGAAGACGGACTGACATGGTGGCGTTTTTGTACAAACACTTCAACACCTCAATGTACCGGTAGTCGATCTGGCACCGTTGGAGAGACTGCAGTACAGCCCAAGTCTCGATCGAATCGAAGGCTTTCTCGTAGTCCACAAACGCTAAACATAGAGGCAGGTTATACTCTTCGGTCTTCTGTATAACCTGCCGCAGCGTATGTATGTGGTCTACGGTGCTAAAGCCTTTTCGGAATCCGGCTTGTTCGGGGGGCTGGAAATCGTCAAACCTGCGCGCGAGACGATTCGTGATGACTCTTGAAAACAACTTGTAGACATGGCTAAGAAGTGAGATGGGCCTATAGTTCTTCAAACGGGCATTGTCGCCCTTCTTGAAGAAGAGTACCACCACACCCCTGCACCATGCCTGTGACGTTTTGCCCTCGAGTATGACGGAATCAAACAGCTTCTGAAGGGCCCTAAGGACCGGTTTGCCACCCGCCTTCAGGAGTTCGGCCGTAATTCCGTCATCACCCGGCGCCTTGTTGTTTTTGAGCTGTTTCAGAGCCATCCTAATCTCGTACAGGCTGACGTCCGGGATATCTTCGGTATAGTGCCGGGTCAATCTAGCTCTTGGGTCGTTTGCTAGACTCGCAACGGGCTTGCTGATCGATGTGTACAACTGCCCATAGAATGTCTCGATCTCCCTTAGAAGCTCCGGTTTGGCGGATACGATCCTGCCATCGTCGGTCTTCAGTTTCGTGAGTTGGCTCTGCCCAATAGCCAGATCCCTTGCAAACACCTTCGCGTCTTTAATACGCTCGGTATTGAATCGGCGGAGGTCTCTTTTCAAGGATTTAGAGATCTGTCTATTGAGCTGCCGGTATTTGCACGCCTCATCTGAAGACTGCAGGATCATCTCACGCCTCTCCTTCATAAGCTTGAGGGTATGATCAGAGAGCTTTTTGTTCCTATCTGTACGACGGGTCTTGAAAAACTTAGACCCAACCGTATGGACAGCTTCCACGAACCCGTTGCTGTATTCATCCACGGAGCTCCCTAGGCATTCGAAACGATTCTGGAGTTCGAGCTGAAAGCTCTCGGGGTTTTGGACCTGGATCTGCGCCGGCCGGAGCGTGGACTTCATCAGTCGAGACCTTTCAAGCTTAATATTAATGTTCAATGTGCCTCTTACCATGCGGTGATCGCTCCCGGTTTTTACCGAATTGATCACAGAGACATCATTGAACATTTGCTTCTTGGTTGACATGATGAAGTCGATCTCATTTTTTGTTGCACCATCGGGGCTCTGCCAGGTCCACTTCCTGTGTTCACGCTTTTTGAAGAAGGAGTTCATCATATAGAGGCCCTCCTTCTCCATAAAACTGGCCAGTAGGTGACCCCGGTGGTTCCGTTGTCCAACTCCAAATTGCCCCACTTGCAGCTCATCCTCGTCTCGTTTGCCCAGTTTCGCGTTGAAGTCCCCCATGACAACGGTGAAGTGAGTTTTGAAACCATGCATGGCTCTGGAGATATCCTCATACATGGTCTCTACCTCATCGTCGGGGTGTGCCGAGGTTGGGGCGTAGACCTGTATGACCTTCAGCGAATATCTTGAGGATATTCTGAGTATAAGGTACGCCACCCTGGTCGACACCCTCTCGATCTTCACCACGTTGTTCACAAGGGACTTGTGGACGATAAACCCGACACCACCCTGGGACTGCCGGTCACCCTCTCGGAAATAGAGCAGGCTACCGGATTTGAGGATTATCGAGTCCTCCCCCTCTCTTCGGACCTCAGATAACCCTATAATACTCCATCGCAACCTGCTCAACTCTTCCTCGAGTTCGGTGACCTTCTCGTCGGTCCGAAGTGTGCGCGTGTTGTACGTTGCCAGGTCCAGTCGTCGGTGATTGTTGGGGTAGCCGGATCTCGTCCGGAGATTCTTAGCACCCCTTGCCATGCCGTAGCCTCGACCGCTACCGTAGTCGAGGGTAGGCAAGCTGCCGGGTACTAGGGGCCATGTTTTGTTTGTGCTATTCATTGGGGGGTTTTGCCATAATCGCCACGCTTGGCAGGCGGGTTGGCGATCGCAGTATGGTTGTTATAGAAGCACAGAGAACGCTGCTGCCCATTCTCTGGTTTGTCCCTTAGTCGCCTCTTACGACACCCACGGGAAGACATGGGATGGTGAAATTCTTTACGTCCGGCACCATACGGTCAAGCTGTTAATATAGTTTTATCTTGTGACTTAGAAACAGAAATTCCTGCAACAAACTGCTACTTAAATTACAAGACAATAACTTCTGTCAAATCAACACTAAAATACTATAATATTTCATTGAACAAACAAAAAAAAATAGTAGAGTTATATCAATTAAATTTATAAAATAAACAACGTAAAGAAATATTTTCAAATATTCTTTTAAACCAGTATTTAAAACAAATAAGTATCCTTTAAGATGGACAATATTTTTGTGATTGCCAAAACTAGGCGTATTAGAATTATGTAGAAAGTAGATAAAATCAATATTTGAGTGAAAACCAGAACAAAGTCAGCAAAACTTACTTAACTAAAATATTGTCACCAAGACTAAGAAATTTACATCATATACTGAACACTAATTTCGGAATAAATTAAAAAAAATAATCGATTCAAAGTATTGAATTCAAATCGAGTTCATTTGAATGTTCCCGCGTGAATCAGTAAACAATAAATTAGATACTGCATTACCGATTTTCAGTATACTAGAGAATGTATACTATAAGTTACCTTCAAGTTATATTTAGAAAAAAAATAACATATGGCTGCTACAAACACAACAAACCTCTCCGCGCATAACCGAATAAAAATATATAATTAAACGGAACGGTATCAGGCTACAATTTTAGATTCCTTGTGGTCGCAAATAAATAGTGAATTTATTAAAAAAAAGGGTATATAATAGTAGTTTATGAAACTGTTGCATAATGAGGGGTATTAAAACATGAGTGTGTGTTCACACTAATGTTTTAATACTTAGTTATGTGCAGTTTCATACACTACTTTATCTACACTCATAAATTGGGATTTGTACGGTGTACGTACATGGGTTTTAAAATAATTATATGCATTACAATAAGTTAGCCAGTAGGCTCGCATATTTGCACTTTGGACGCAACCTACATTTGGCAGTGCATTGACACTGACATATTGCATTGTTCTATGCAGTTTATGTATATTACATTTTAGTGTTCAATTAGACGTGGTTTGAGTCGGACAACTTGCATTTTCATTTAGATTCATCCCGTTGAGCATTCACTGACATTTTCTGCATTTAAGTTTAAGTTTGACATTTACACCTGCATTGACATTACTTATGTTAGGGAAGCACCCTACATAGTTTTTTTTGGTCCTTCGAGACTATTGCAAGTACTATACAGTCCGATACGTCGGTCCGTCGCGCGGGATCTGTTTCGTGTTGTGTCATACCGTGCCACGTGTGTTGCCGTGCAGGAGCATTCGGGGAGGTAGCAGCGGTCCAGGTTCCAGAGCGTCACATTGCATTGCATTTGCATACAGGGAGAGTTCCTGAATTTCAAGTAAGATCGTTCATTATTTATTTTACGACTTTACAATGGAGGGTTTAATCGTGCGTCAAGCGGAGATCCTCGAGGAAGTGAAGAAAATCCATTCTAATTATAAGAAGGATTCGGCGAGCAGGAAGACCACCGATTACATTCGTATAAGGCTTGAGAGGTTAGATGTACAATGGGCGGAATGTGAAGAGAAGAACCGGGAGCTGAGTGCAGTAGAGGAGAAAGATCATCAATATTTCACCGGTAACATTTTTGAGGTCATTAAAGGCTGGTACCATGGAACGAGTCAGGAGATTGCAACGTTCGAGATGAAGACTCTTGCTGAACCCAGTAACGCCGGCCATAGTAAGCAAAACGTTGAGTTCGACAAAACCCGGTTCGAGACATCTGTAGGAGCAGAGGACAAGCTACTCGAGTTACAGCAGTTGCAACAAGCTAACTTCCGTGCATTCACTAGGTTAGTAAATCGAAGCCTAGACAAGGTTAAGGAGAAATGGGAAATTGAGGATATGCTTAAGACTGTAGAGTTTCGGTGGACTGCGATTGACAAATTACATTTACAAATTGATGGCTTATTAGAGGGGAATTCACAAGATTATTATGACGAGTTCTGTCGTTACGAAGATACATTTACAAATATGAAACGGGCGCTGAACACAAAATTAAACGCTTCTATACATCAACAGCAAACATTGCCTAAAATTGACATACCTATCTTTAACGGCAACTATACCTTATGGCCTACTTTTATGGATCTCTACATAGAAGCGATTCATAATAATCCAGCGATAGCAAAAACTCAGAAAATGCAGCATTTAAAGGGAAGACTTCGGGGTGAAGCGGAAAAGCTCGTGCAGCATTTACACATAGCACCCGAAAATTATGACACGTGTTGGGAAATTTTGAACCATAGATATAATAATAAGTTTCTGTTATTCACCAGAAATTTCCAGGTATTTATGCGTCAACCTAATTTGCAAAAACAATCTGCGTTCGACCTCAAGCGGTTATATGACACTACCAATGAAACAATAGACGCGATACACAACTTGGGCATTGATACAAGCTCATGGGACCCGATTCTAGTTTACGTATTGTGTGAAAAATTTGACTCCGAAACGTATTCAGAATACATGCAGTCCAGGTCGGATCCGCGAGAGATACCAACATACAATCATTTTATGGATTTCGTCCAAAACAAGTTTATGGCATTAGAACCATTGCACAGGAAAAGGTCAGAAAACGGTGATAAACCTACATCAAAACCACTTTTTAAGACGCCACATCCATTCGGAAAAAAATCCAGGTCACAACCCAATAAAAGTTCAGAAAACTACGCTCGCAACTTCCATGCGTCAAACGCTGGACAATTCAGCAAGTCTGTTTGTCCAGTGTGCAATATAAATCATGCATTATTTCAATGTACTAAATTCGCTGACATGCTGAGTCCGGAAAAAATAGCATTTATAGAAAACAATAAAATATGAAAACTTGTTTATATGTGCATACTAAGGGTTACTGTGCATCACAGAAAAGATGCAGAGATTGCAACGAACAACATAACACACTTCTGCACAGCGATATTGCGAAGTCAGTGCAAACGCCCTCAGCAACACAAACAGCATCGAAACTGTCGTCATCGACTTCAACTAGGTCAAATAAAAATCTACAAAACAACTTCGCATCAAATAATGATGATGAAATATTATTACCAACAGCATTATTGCAAGTAGCCACAGCTGAAGATGACTACATTACGCTAAGGGCTCTAGTTGACCAAGGCTCACAAATTACGTTGATAACGGAGAATGCAGCACAAAGATTGGGTATAAAACGTCAACAGCTGAGTGCAAACATAAGCGGCATCGGTACTTTATCCAACAGGAGCAAAGGAAAGGTTCGTCTATCTTGCAAGTCCTTATATAACGACTTCCAGCTTACAACGGAAGCGTTAATCATGACACGGGTAGTAAACAATCTGCCTAACGTTACATTTGCAAAGAAACCTTGGCCTCATGTGACAGACATCACCCTAGCCGACCCAGATTACAACTTATCTAGGCCGATTGACATACTTCTGGATGCACACGTATTTTCCGAAATACTGATGAATGGCTTAGTCAAAGGGGAGGTTAATGAGCCCATGGCTCAACAAACACGTTTTGGGTGGATATTGTCAGGCAATGTCACCAAAACATTTAATTGCAACGTCGTAGTTAATGAAGTTAACGACTTGTCAAAATACTGGGAAGTGGAAGACATTAACGGAGATGCATGCAATTCTATGACGTCAGAGGAACGATATTGTGAGGAGTTCTACACTGCAACAACCAAGCGATAAGGTGATGGCAGATATGCAGTTCGTTTGCCAATGAAGCCTAATTTTAATCAACTGCTGGGCAAGTCAAAGCCACGAGCTGTAGCACAGTTCATGCAATTAGAAAGGAGATTAGGCAGGGATGAAAAATTATCAGACAGTTACATCAAATTTATGCAAGAGTACCTGAAAATGGGACATATGAAGGAGAGCAAACCTGGCTACAACACGGCATGCTACTTACCTCATCATGGAGTTCTAAAACAGGACTCAGTGACATCAAAATTGAGGGTGGTTTTTAACGCCTCCCAGAAAACTGACACAGGTTACAGCCTGAATGACTTGATGGAATGTGGCCCTAAGCTTCATCAAGATCTATTGACATTATTATTAGGATGGAGGTTATACAAGTACGTCTTTACTGCAGATTGTGAAAAGATGTACCGCATGATCCTTGTCCATGAAGAAGACCAACACTTGCAGAAGATCCTGTGGAGGGAATCCAACCGAGGTCTTTTAAAGGAGTTCCAGTTGTGCACAGTGACGTATGGCACCAAGGCAGCACCATTTCTAGCTCTTCGAACGCTGAAACAGCTTGCAGACGATGATGCACATAAATATCCGTTAGCAGCGGATGTCATTGTCAACGAAATGTACGTTGATGACGTCCTAAGCGGCAGCAACTCCATCGAACGAGCTCAAGAAATTCAAAAACAACTCATCGAAATGCTGAGTGGAGCTGGCCTTACACTACGGAAGTGGTCAAGCAACGACCAGACCTTGATTGAAAGCTTATCTTCTTCAGATCTAAACCAAACGACAATGCACTTTACAAATGATGGAATGATAATGGCCCTGGGGGTCCAATGGAATCCTACAACTGACACCTTTTCGTTTACAAACAAAATACAATTTGACAATAAAAACCAATTGACAAAAAGAAGGCTACTATCGGAAATTTCGAAAATTTTCGACCCACTGGGCTGGCTGACACCTTTGACAGTAAAAGCAAAACTGCTGTTCCAAAGCGTCTGGCTATCGGGATGCGAGTGGGATGAAACCTTACCTGACAACGTGCAAGAAGAATGGAAGCAGTTTACTAGCGATTTACACAACATAACCGAATACCAAATACCAAGGTGGCTGGGAGATACTACGAAACCATTCCAAGTACATGGGTTCTGTGATACGTCCGAAAAGGCCTACGCATGCGCTATATACCTGCTATCAACAAATGACAAAAACGAGCCTGAGACTAGACTTATCGCTGCAAAATCGAGGTTATCACCAATCAACAAAAAATGGACCCTACCGCGACTTGAATTATGTGGAGCGCTACTACTTTCACGACTCATGAAAAAGGTTCTGACAGCCTTTAAGTGGCATAGTGTGCACAAAAATACTTACGCCTGGACGGACACTATGATTTTATTAGGCTGGCTGCATGGGGACGTCACAAAATGGAAGACGTTCGTCAGCAACAGAGTACAACAAGTGCATAACGTAATTCCAAAACAGCACTAGAATTATGTCAAGTCCGAGGAAAATGCTGCAGATTGTACATCACGCGGAATCAGTTGTTCCCAACTATTGCAACATTCTTTGTGGTGGCAAGGTCCCTACTGGATGAAAAATAACAGTGAAGATACTTTTGATAAAATTGCAATTACACCAACAACATGCGAGTCAAAACAAAAACAAATGCAAACGTGTGTTGTGAAATGTGAACCGTCTTCAATAGTAATTGAGTTATTAGACAGACACAGCGATTTGACTCGTATTACAAGGGTCATTGCTTGGATGAAACGTTTCATAAACAGCTGTTTGAACACCCACACTCATCGTACTACTACTTATTTGACATCTACAGAACTACAAAGCGTTGAAAACCTAATAATGAAACATATTCAATTGCACGTCTTCAATGGCGAGATTATGAGATTGAAGGAAAACAGAGGTTTGAGCACAAAAAGTAACCTTTTGAGTTTAAACCCATTCCTTGACAAACATGACATTCTGCGAGTAGGTGGAAGGTTACGTAACTCAAACTTACCTGAAGACAGTAAACATCCAATTCTACTACCACATGACAATAAACTGACAGAGTTATTAATTTGGCAAGCTCACAGAAGAACATTACATGGAGGTCCTAAGTTAACCCTGACACATCTACGACAAAGAGTATGGATCGTAGGAGGACATCGCGCCGTCAAAAAGGTCTTACACAAATGTGTAACATGTCGCCGATTTAATGCTAAACAAACAAACCAGATTATGGCCGATCTACCAGGGCCGAGAGTGACAGTATCTCGGCCATTTACACATACAGGTGTCGATTTTACTGGACACATTGAAATCAAGGCAAGTAAAGGCCGAGGCGTTAGAACATTACTGGCGTACTTTGCAGTATTTGTTTGCCTAGCAACAAAAGCCATTCATCTAGAACTGGTATCAGAACTATCCAGTACAGCATTCCTATCGGCTTTCAAGCGCTTCTGCGCACGTCGAGGTACGCCACGGGACATGTACAGCGACAACGGCACGAATTTCGTAGGTGCAAATCGGATCCTACTGCAACAATACAAATGCATTGTAGAAAGCATTGACAACTTCTTCTTGGGAAAAATATCAGAGATGGGGGTTCAATGGCACTTCAATGCCCCGGTGTGGCCAAGCGCAGGCGGACTGTGGGAAACCGCTGTAAAGAGCATGAAATATCATCTCAAACGGGTCATTGGAGACCAACGTCTGACATACGAAGAATTTACCACTGTGCTATGTCAGATAGAAGCTTGCTTGAACTCACGACCACTATGCACCGTTTCAGAGAACGCCGAAGAGATAAACTGTCTAACGCCAGGACATTTCTTAACCGGCACATCACTCATGACAATTCCAGAACCCGACATGGACAAGACTTACCGTTTAAACACGAGATGGCAAATTGTACAACAAATTAGCAAGGATTTCTGGAAGAAGTGGTCGCAAGAGTACCTCCAACAACTACAAGCAAGACTAAAGTGGAAACGACAGAATACTGACATAAAGAAAAATGAAATTGTATGCATTAAGGATGAAAGGTTACCTGCAGGAAAATGGGCACTGGGTCGTGTAGCGCATTTACACCCTGGAAAGGACGGCCACACTAGAGTTGTGACATTACAAACTGCAAAAGGCGAAATTAAACGACCTATTACAAAATTGGTGCCACTAGTGGAGGCTGAGGAACAGGACAACCCTGACACTGACAAACTACCCAAAAACAGGCGAAACCGAGCTAAAAGGCTTAGCTGGAACAGCTTGGTATGTTATATGCTGATGCTAGTTATGACATTGATAGCACCTACTGTCCAGCAAGATATTAAACTCACTCAATTGACAAAAAATCAAACACTTTACTTTGATAAGATTGCAGACCTACAAGAAATTAGAGATGAATGGAAACTGGTATTCTATTACAATATGACAAATTATTGGCGCAATGTGGACACTTTGCAAGTATTCGTATCTCATATAAAGCAAGCTCGTTGCGAGGAGTGGATGATGCAATTTCATGTCATGATTAACCAACTTGAACAAAGCACGAGTGAACTAAATTATTACAACGAATTACTGAGGTCCCAGCGGATAATTCAACACAGGTTCAAAAGAGGATTAATCGACGGAGTAGGATATGTTGCAAATTCGTTATTTGGAGTGTTAGATCAACATTTTGCAGAACAATATGAACAGGATATTGACACAATCCAACATAATGAAAATCACCTACTTCAATTGCTTAAAAATTAGACAAGTGTTCTGGAAACCGAGAGCAACATTGTACAGCGTAACGAAGCAACAATGGTGAAGCAGTTCACTTTAATCAACGATCACCTCACGTCCCTGGAAAATCAGACGCTCAAAGATAAACTTGAGAGTTCACATGCATTCTATATCATTACATCGGCCATAGCTGCAGAAAGAATGGTCCAAAACTTAAAAGATATTAAAGAATCACTCATCAACACCCTGACAAATATGTACCAAGGACATATGGACGTGCATCTATTATTCCCAACTCAGCATTAATAGCGTTTAACGCCAACCAATACTCATTTATACCCCTAGAACAGTATGACATTAATGAATGCCAAAAATTACATGACCAGTCTCTACTGTGCAAACTAAATCACCCTATATACAACACCGGTGATCGTCACAAATCTATTTGCGATGTTCAGCTGATTCGAGACAACGAAGAACACAGCGTTTATTGCCATATGGAAATAAAAATATGCGCCGACAAATGGGTCAAATTACATAAACAAAACACCTGGTTTTATTATTGTTGTGACACGTGCGAAGTACAATTAGTGTGCGGTACTCAAATGACATCGGAGACGTTACGTCACTCGGGTCTGATATCGCTGAAACAAGGATGCAACTTGCAAAGCGACTCATTCACACTGCACGCATACATGGAACACACAAGTGATATTTTAGTCAATGAACCATTTGCGATGATCGTGCCCACGATCTCTCCAATCAACAACATAATCAATACCTCGATTCGTAACTCATCTTTGCATATTGAAACGCACGAAGAGACTTTCAAGAAGATTGACATGCAACTGCGCTCTATAGAAGAACAGTCTAAGCTAGACAGCTTATCCTCTCACGACGTTCATCACTACATTGCAATCTATGTGGTTGTTGCGATTAGCATTGCACTGTTTGTAACATCGGTATATTTTTGGCGAAAGATGGCCATCCAAAGACAGGGGGAGGGTCCGCAAGACGCAAGAAGCAGAAGCAGACGAGAAGAAGATCATGACATCGAGGACAGGATCAGCAAGATCGACAAACGGGACTCAAAGGTGAACAAAGTGTCATGTGCTAACCCTACCACAAGTGAAGTGAAATTTGACACTGAAAAACATAGTGAAGTGTGCTAATTTATTATTATGACATTCTATTTATAGACTTTAGATATTCATAGTAGATCAATCATATTTACATTAGAGTCCTACATTTTTACATTATTTTTTACATTCTTATTTTATTTTTTTACATATTTTGGGATTGTTTTATTTAGTTATTCTCTTTCTGTGTTGTGTCAATATGTACGGTGTACGTACATGGGTTTTAAAATAATTATATGCATTACAATAAGTTAGCCAGTAGGCTCGCATATTTGCACTTTGGACGCAACCTACATTTGGCAGTGCATTGACACTGACATATTGCATTGTTCTATGCAGTTTATGTATATTACATTTTAGTGTTCAATTAGACGTGGTTTGAGTCGGACAACTTGCATTTTCATTTAGATTCATCCCGTTGAGCATTCACTGACATTTTATGCATTTAAGTTTAAGTTTGACATTTACATCTGCATTGACATTACTTATGTTAGGGAAGCACCCTACAGGATTGAACCTACTAAATACTTCTTTTTGCATTTTCCATGCCATAATATCGTGATAGCATTTGTCATATACTTTTCTCGACTTTGCTGGTAATAAATTAAGAGTAATTGCCTTCGCCGCATCAAAAATATCGGGCGCAGTCAAATTTTCTTCACATTCACTGATATCAGACATTTTTAAACAATAATTTGATTAACTCATGAAATTCAGTACAGCAAAACTTGCAAAACGTATGAATGGCGCCAAAACCCAGCACATCACCGCATTAGCACGCACTGCGATCTTTATTCGCGCGATTTTTTTCCGTCCATTCTGCGACCTATGGAATTATATGAAGTTGTTCGCATTGCGGTAAAGAAATCGTGCGGAAATAATATCGAATATTTTGAGCTCTATGAACAGGTAGAAGGAAACAAAATTCGCGCGCGAACACACACACACACACATGTAATTAAAATTCATTTTTTATATAAAAATGGTTATTAAACATCGAAAAGAAAATTTTAAGAGGGTCATTGATTAATTTTTCATCTAATAGTATACTTTTCGTAGCATTAATATTTGATATTATGTCTGTCAGGTACAAATTTTGTGACGTAACGAGGGATCTGAATTTTTAGGCGAGAGTAGAGCATACCTTCGCTCGCGCTTAAGGCATGCAAAAACATACATAATGTCGAACATAGAACCTCCTCCTTTTTGGTAAGTCGGTTAATATAAGCGTTATGTTATGTCTGTTTTATTCGAACGATTTGGTTTTAAAATAATTCTACCTTAAAGATACTGTGAAGACGCTTTTATATAAATGTATGTTATATAACAGAGTTGCAACACGAACACGAGGCAACCAAATGAAATACTTTTCCAGAACGGAATTGTACAGTGACTGGCTCCGTCTAAACACGCTCTTATCGACTAGCAGTCAAACTGCCCGACATGGCAGTGGCACAGATAATGTAATACAAGGCAATGGAAAGAAATGCTCGCTCTTGGTGCAAACTTGTGACGTGACTGTTTGTAAAATTTCAGAATTCTCGAAAGGAAGACGTGCAATTGTACAACCGAGGGCATTGTGAATTTGTTTTAGGATCTACGGGATCTACCGCTGTGTTAATCTATAAATATTATAAAACAAACTCGCTGTCAACGTCATTTCAGTTTCTTCGTTAACTTCTTCTAAACCACGCAACGGATTTTGATACGGTTTTCACTAATAAAAAGAACGAGAATGATAAAGATTTTTGTGCATTATTTGTCCCGTGCGAAGTCCGGGTGGGTCACTAGTATTTGAAGTCTTTGGTAGGTACTATTTTTGTGTTATGGACACTGACTTCCAAAAAAAAAGTTAGTTAAAAAAATCAAAAAACCCGACTGTAAAAAGAAAGTAATTTTGCACTTTGTAGTTTTTGTATTAGAAAATCGGTAGTATTTTTTTTAAAATGTTTCATTTTACTTTTCGCCTTTTAGTTGTACTGTTCCTAAACGAGCCTAGGCTGATAAAAAAATCGTTTTTCCTAAAATGCCCTAGACTTAATGTTAAAGGTCAGCTACTTCTGAAGAAGTAGAATCTCAGCCCCTATATACCAGCCGCACAAATTTGTGAGGTTCGTCTTCCTTACTCGGGCACCTCTCCACCGTATAATATATATATACGTGAATTCCACCATGGTTTTGTTTTGTTATGGAATTCACAGTTATAAGATTATAACTTGGCAGTGGTTTAGAAGAATAAAATATAACTAAAGGGATACAAACTAAATTCTTACAATTAACTAAAGGTTGTGTGAGAAACCCTTTACACTAATGTATAGAGTATATAAATCAAAGACCGAATAGTCGCGGATAATTAATTTACATTCATGAATTATTACAAATAGAAGTAACTAATATGGCAGAGAGTTTTAACTCAGGAAGAACCTACAGACAGCTCCAACAAGTGCTCATCCCGTCATCATTTCCTAGTGTAATAGCTGGTAAGAAGAAATGATGAAACAAACTTCGCAGCACACATTTCTGTCTGTTAGCCATAAGGACTAAATAAGTAAAGCAATAGTAATGTATGACATTAATTAGACAAAGGGTTGCAAAGTGCGTTATTTACCTAACGAAAGGAAATTGGTAGGAACGCTACGCTTGCATTGGGAAATACGTTTATTAGAATTACGTTAATGAGTTTCTTAACAATTGTCTAGATTCCCACCCAAGTGACGTGACGCCACCTGTACAGTAGGCACGTCGTACTTGTAATGGCTTGCAACGGTCCTAGCTATACATGTTTACCTAAACTTAAACATGTCTTACACAATCCTAAGACAAGGGCGGTTTGTGCTTAATTGCCTTTGCCATTGAGCGAGACATGCTTGCAAAATTACTGGACGCGCACCATAATAAATAGCTCACCCTCTACCTAAACCCCTTTACTAAGACAATACAAAACTAGCAAGCGTACCGTAGACCCAGTCTGATGCAGGTTCACCACTGTTGCCGTGCTATATGTCGAAATGGATTAAGTCGTCACTTCACACTTCTTTAAACTTCCCAATTTCGAGAATGCACCAATGTAATTGACTTCCGTGCGACGTCAACAACAGAGTTTTTCCATTAGGCAACCATCGTGTCTCGTTAAATATTATTATTTTTATTTAGAGATTGGCCCGAAAGCCTGGTGCGATTTAACGAGACACGACTGTAACATTCATTAAAATGATCATATCCCAGTTTGTGATGTTCGGCGATGACTACACCCTTTAGTTTATAAGTGTACATACATCAAGTGCAATGCAGTGCGACCCGCAGTCAGAACTTTTATGGAAACAGTATATTTTAACAACTAACATTTGGTTGTCCTACGTGCCCAATTAAGAGCGGCCATATTTAGCCTATTTTATACAGAAGTGAATATTAGCGGTTCCACCTTCCATGTATGTAATGTCAGTTAAAGCTCAATAAAGGTCCATAGTCAAATGAGTAACTTTTTAGTGTATAAATGATGGATTAGGGCGTGAAAGTGTGAAAGAAGACTTCACCGCTTCCTTAGACCAAATGCTAGAGACAATAACTGTCAAGGTGTGGATTAGGATATAAATACTAGGTCTCGCCACGCTAGAACCAAAAGGTACATTGGTGATTTGTGCCTAACTATGTAATATAATGATTAAAACTTACCCACAATCATTCGGTACTCACGCACATGTAATTAGTACGAGATAGTAGACTAAATTATAATTAACTTAGTAATTAAACTTGACCTGAACAATTACCGCCCTATAACCCTAATACCCATCTTATCTAAAATATACGAAAAATGTATGTACAAAAGAATTGCGAATTACTGTACAAAGCTCAATATTATAATAAAAGAACAGCATGGCTTTCAAAAGGGGAAGTCTACAACATTAGCAATCTATGCCCTCATAAATGTTATATTAACTAACATCAATGACAACAATCTAACCACAGGATTATTCTTTGATTTGTCGAAAGTCTTCGACCTAGTTTCACACGATCTACTACTGCAAAAGTTAGAAGCAATCGGGATTCGAGGGCCAATCTTACAGTGGATAAAATCATACCTTGATAACAGGCAACAATGCGTTACCATAACAAACATTAACGAAGATAAAGAAGTAACGTTACACTCATCAAAATATAGATGTAATAAGTTTGGTGTCCCACAGGGAAGCATACTGGGACTGATCTTATTCTTGATATATATAAATGACATCATTAAAATAACGAATCATAAGTGCATATTGTTTGCTGATGACATCTCTATTATTGTGAGATCCAATAAAAAAAAAATACAATTTATGACCACGAAACTGACATTAACAATACAATTGACATTTTAATTAACTGGCTTTATGTACATAACTTAAAAATAAACCTTGACAAATCTGTTTATATACAATTTAATAAATCGAATAATCATAAATTTAACTTCAAATTAAATATACCCAAAATTAAACCAGTAACACATACCAAGTTCCTAGGAGTTTTTTAGATGAAAACCTAGACTATTGATGAAAACCTACACTGGAAAGTGCATGTGGACAATGTCAAGCAAGATAAATAAAGTTGTGTATGCTCTTAGACAAGTAAAAAAAAGTACTAATCTAAAAACAGCAATATTAGCTTACCAAGCGTATGTGGAATCCATATTACGTTATGGACTTATAGTACCGACCAAAATAGAACATTTGTTGCTCAAAAAAAATGCATTAGGGCTCTATATGGACTTCATCCTGAGAAATCATGTCAGCCAGTATTTATGAAACTTGGCTTGTTACCGCTACCTTGTCTGTATATTAATGAAATATGCATGTTTGTTTGGAAACATAAGGAGTTATTTAAATTAGCAAACGATATAAATCCTCGAAGCCGACGAGATCCTCATAGACTCGTACTTAACAGTACTCCCAGGCTTCCTAAGTACAATAAAAGCTGCTTAACTATGTGTATACGAATTTATAACAAATTACCTAGTAATCTGAAAATTTTAACTCGAGATATTCTTTTAAGAATAAATTGTATGAATGGTTAATTGATAACAACTTCTATACTATAAAACAATACCTAGAGCGAAAATAGCGTTCTTGTAATATCGTAATATTTTTTTCTTTAAGGAATTTTTTATTCCAAATATATGCATGCTGTGTTTAATCTTGGCAAAACATGTCTGCTCTATTTTGTACTGTAAGACCTTTTTATACCATGTTTTATGCAAATAAATATGATTTGATTTGATTTGATTTACCACGACACGACTTTCGATTATTCGTTCCAAAGCTAAACCTTAAGTATATCTAACACTCTAGTATCATGACTCGTGCGTCTTCTTTCGTTCCTGACCAACCGTCCGTTCTATCTCTCTGCCTAAGATCAAGTGCCCCTCAACAAGCCCGTCTCCGTTACGAGCCCCTTTCTTTCTTCACCACCTCGCCTTAGTGTTTTCAGCTTGCCGGCCGGGGCCTCGGGCCCGTCTACGTACTTTTAATATTACCACATGGCGATTTCTTAGTTTTTTGTATATAATTTCGGTTCTTGAGTCCCTTTATCTATATTTTCGGCCTAATTGTATTTGTTAAAGGTCCAATATTGCTTCACTATTTTAAAATAAATAGATTGTTTCGTAATTTATTGGGGTTTCTGTCAGAGCGTACTTATACCCGAATGTTTGTGTCTCAATTTGGTCCGCACATGTGACGGCAATGCACAGTTTTAAATATATAAAAAATATTCGGTAATTAAATTATATAGATAAATAGCGTGTAGTCACACTACCTAATAGGCAAGTTCTTTAGTAAGATACCTATAATGCCAGAATAGATTACCCGAATATCATGAAACTTGAACATAACCGGTGAAATGAGGGTGTATCAAGTTGAACTGTAAACATCTGCGTACCCCTTTAGAGCGTCCTGGCGTGATGTTATGTTATGAAATGGTATAACAGACATGCGATTGCAGCAATTCCAAGAGATTTGCCGTTATTTATTGAATAGTTCTGTTGTATATTTCGAAGTTATTCATCAAATTAAAATGGGATCAACTTCGGAACATACTCTTTCAAACAAAAAAATAATTTTAAGACGGAGATAGCGGTGAAAAATAATTAAAAAAAACAATATTTAGTCGAACATAGAACCTCTCCCTTTTTGGTCAGTTAAAAATTGTACTACCTGGGTTTAGACACTTATTTGAATTTAGAATCGATTTAAAATAGTACAACGTGTAAATTGTTTAGTGAGGAGCGATATAAATCCTGTATTTTATCAAACTGTGATTAAATTTCAGTAGGTTTATTTACTCAAATTAGAATTTTCCTTAGGTTTTCTATGAGCTTTTGGTATCAGCTACATCCCCATAGGACCCTTGACAAGGTTATCCTCACTGTTTACAAAAGAAACGCCCGCACTTATCCGGCCGGTACAATCAGAGTCCCGTACTTAGCAGCCTTTCCGATAATATACTGGTACAATATAATATTAAGGGAACCTTTGGCTTTCTCTTTTATGTTCATGTTGTTACGCTCAAGTTATTCTAAAGTAAAATGTTCATTTTAGTCAATTCCTGTAGATGTGGGATGGTGTCTAAGAAACAGAGCTTATTACTTTACAAATAAATAAACATGGGTCAAAACTCAGACTAGCGCTTAACTTTGTGTAAATTATTTCATATCCACTGCTCTCAAAACGGAGAACAAAAACATCGTGAAGTAACCAGCATGTCATAGAACCAAAAAATCGAATACATGTGATAGCCACCAACCATCACTGGGCCTGTTTGGTTTACGGCCCTTTCTCTCTCAAAGAGGAGGCCTTTCCCAGCCGTGGGAACATATAAAGGCTGATGATGATGATCAAACATGAAATAATTAATTATTTATATCAGTAAGGGTTCAATTACATGGCAAAAGACATTGCGGTAAACGGAATCGTGAGATGAGTTGGGCTGCTACGATAAAGACGGGTTTCTACACAGAGAAAAGTGAAAGGAGAGTAGGCATCCAGGCTAGAAATTAATAATATAGGATCAACATGGACATGTCACAGTAAAGAGACCACTGCGTGATGTTATTTTTTTGGTTAACTCTAGCAATTCATCGACTAAGTTTTTTAACCTAGTCTGTTAACTTCTCGTAGAGGGTTTTCCGCGAATGCAATCAAAGAATTGAAGAACTTGTACACCGGATATATTGTAAAATAAAATCACATAGAAAATACATGAGCGCAGCCATCAGGCGATCACATTAGCGAATACAAAAGTCATTCTCCATTCAAAACCTATGACAGAAGTATAGAATAAAGAACCATGAATCAAACAGTGACTGCACAAAGAAGGTCAACATTCAACACTTCCCCTCAATCGCTGTTTGAACTCAGACATCACCGCTGGCTCAACTGGCTTAAAAAACCTAAGCCCAAGTTCACAACACAGAACTTATGTTTAGGAGCACACAAAGATTTCGTTAATACATCAGCCACCATTTCTTCAGTAGACAAATAACTCAACGTAATTATATGATTATTCACAGCCTCCCTAACATAGTGGTACCTGATATCTATGTGCTTAGTCCTCCTATGAAACACTGGATTGACACTTAGTTTTTGAGCAGACTGATTGTCATTGTACAAATCAACCACTAACCCAGAAATACCAGTCAATTCAGTCACCAAGTCCCTAAGCCAACGTGCCTCCTTAGCAGACTCACTAAGAGCAACATACTCAGCCTCAGTACTTGATAAACTAACACATGTTTGTTTTCTGCATTCCCAGGAGATGGTGTTTCCCCCATACTTGAAAACAAACCCCGAAAATGACTTTCGGTCTCGTACGTCACCACCCCAGTCCGCGTCTACAAACCCCTCAACCTTAGCATGACCCGACCTACTAAACACAAGGCTAACGCTTTGAGTCCCCTTAAGATATCTCAATAAACGTTTCGCTGTCCTCCAGTGTTCCATAGTATGACACGTATTAAACTGGCTTAAGTACGAAACTGCATACGTAATGTCCGGCCGTGTAAATACACTCAGATACATAAGAGAACCTATCAATTCCCTATATGGAACAGTACCTTCGTCTAACACAATCGAATCAGTAAACTTAACATTTGGGTCCAAAGGAGTCTGGACTGGTTTGCATTCCGACATACCGAAACTGTCGAGCAAGCGCTCAACATACCGCGCTTGACAAAGCTTAAGAGTTTTATTCGTCCTGTCACGCTCTACCGCGACCCCGAGAATATGCCGCACCGCACCCAAATGTTTAATCTTAAACAGTTTTCGCAAACTCTCTTTCAGCTCTTCAGCCATGCGTGCATCATTGTAACAGACAATGAAATCGTCCACGTACAAAGCAATGTAAATAACCGACTTACCATTTCGTTTGTAGAAGATACATTGTTCAAGTTGGCATTGAACAAAATCTATCGACAGAAGCACGTCCTTCACCCTCTGATACCAAGCTCGCGAAGCTTGTTTCAGTCCGTAGACTGCCTTTTTCAATCTGTAGACTTTATTTTCTCCACCAGGTGAAATGAACCCCTCCGGTTGATACATAAATATCTCCTCATCTAAATTACCATTGAGGAACGCCGTCTGTACGTCTAGGTGGTCTATATGTAGATCCATATCTACAGAGATCGCCATCAACAGTCGCATTGAACTGTACCGTACTACCGGTGAAAACGTTTCAAAATAATCTTCACCATACTTTTGGGTGAACCCCTTGGCTACTAACCTGGCCTTATACCGGGCTATCTTCCCCTCGGCGTCACACTTAATTTTGAAGATCCATTTATTCCGAACCACATTTTTTTCAAAAGGCGGATCCACCAACTCCCAAGCCTGATGTTGATTGAATGAGTCAATCTCTTCCTGCATAGCTTGCCGCCACAAGTCGCTCTGCCCAGAACACAGAGCTTCCTTAACAGTGCGCGGTTCAGCTGGGATCGCATTTTGTGTGTACAAACCCTTAGGTTGTCTAGATCTAAGATTGTACCTCGGTTCCGGAGGCTCCATCACCTCCTCAACGCTATCTTCAAAAAATAAAGTGTCATCGCCGCCATTATCACCGCTCGCTGACACAACCGGCTCAACATTCACCGTTACCGGCTCATCAGTGACAGGCCCCCGAGCTGCATCACCAACCACCTCACTCTCAGGCAAGCTTGACTTCCTCTCACTAGTGGAATCATCAGCTTCTTCCCCTGAGTGGGACGCAACAGGAATCGAACACAAGTCCGTGTGCACCAGATCCAAGCACTTAGCCGCTACATCACGCCCAGATTTCTTGAACGGAAACCTTATTTGTTTTCCAAGAATGCAAATATCGCAATTATTTGCAATTTCTGTTTTCTGAAAATCAATAACGTGTGACAGTGACTTCAAGCTGTCATAACTTAAATGACCCAATCTATGGTGCCAAGACTCCTTTGAAACCTCTTTATTTACACTACTTAAAGCTACCGCGTTAGTATGCAGTTTATATACCCCGCCAACAGACCTAACACTAGCTATACAAGATTTATTTTTAAAAATCTTACAAGTAGACTCAATAAATTCCACTCTAAACCCTTTAACCGTTAAACAATTCACAGAAAGTAAATTTACACTCAGTCCCGGAACGTACATCACTTCTTTAAGAGTCAAATCATAATTGCTGAGTTTTAAACACACGTTACCGATACCCACGCATTTCAAAGTCTGTCCACTCGCCACATTTACTTCTACACTTTTTGTAGTAAAATCATGTAACCAGTCTCGCTGTCCCGTCATGTGACTCGATGCACCCGAGTCTACGTACCACGTGTCAGCCAAGAACCGAGACGCGACCATTGCCGCCGCTTTCTGGGTACACTCCTTCTTAACGTGACCAGACTTTCCACAGTTCCAACACCTCGGCTTCTTGTCTTGGCGTCTCTTACCAGACTTATTCGCCGACTTATCAGCAATCAGGCAATCTCCACCTTTGCAATTGTCAGACCACTTTGTATCCTGAAGCAATTTAGCCTTCACAAAATCACTGGTCAGGTTGCTCACACTACTCTCCAAGGCCATGATCATTGGATCAAACCTAGAAGGTAATCCCTGAAGAATAATCGCCGCCAGGAACTCATCGTCAATCGGTTTATTTACAGCCGCCAACTGTTGCGACAGCGACAAACATTCGCTAACATATTTATCCATATCGCCACCTAAGTCGTCCAACTTTACGGAACACAGCATCCGCAAAAGTTTTAATCTTCTGCCTATGCCCTTATCGTCGTACGCTTTCTCTAGGCTCAGCCAGGCATCCTTACTCGTCTTTGCAGTCATCACGTGGGACACGCACGAAGCGTCCACTGACAGGCAGATCTTAGCCAACGCCCTTTCGTCCATACGCCGTTTCAGTTCTGGACTGGACTTATCGTTCTCCAGATACCCGTCGATCGAACACCAAAGGTCGTCATGGATAAGCAGGTTTCTCATATTAAACTTCCAGAGGAGATAATTCTCTCGCCCTCTCAATCGCTCTATAGAAAAACCACTCACGCTTCCGCCTCCTGCAGACATGGATACCATCTCTCGTTCGCTCATTGTATCTTAATACAATTCTTCTTCTTTAAGCGTTCTGGGCCCATAACCCTTGTTAACTTCTCGTAGAGGGTTTTCCGCGAATGCAATCAAAGAATTGAAGAACTTGTACACCGGATATATTGTAAAATAAAATCACATAGAAAATACATGAGCGCAGCCATCAGGCGATCACATTAGCGAATACAAAAGTCATTCTCCATTCAAAACCTATGACAGAAGTATAGAATAAAGAACCATGAATCAAACAGTGACTGCACAAAGAAGGTCAACATTCAACATAGTCGATGACCTAGATTTACTACTTATAGAGACTATTAACCTCAAACCAGGACAGAAAAAGAGCACCAATATACTAGGTATTAGTCACAGGAGTATTATTAGTGCTAGTTGAAATAAATTGCCGAACTTACCCACCGAGCTTTGCCTTCATCCCTTAAAATATGACAAGCTTGGAATTGTGCCGGAAGATGTTACCGTAATTACCGCGACATGAAAGCATTCTGAAGGCGCCTAATTAGGCCAATCATTTTTATATTGGCTTTAAAAGTATTAATACATTTTGTTAAGTGATTGATGACTTGCTCTAGAAATAGAATGGTAAGTTTTTTGTACTTAGATAAAATACAGAGATAAATTGTCACCTTTATATATAAGGGTGGGTTCGATTCCCGAGCCTGGCAAGTATATAGTTATTTTCATCTAGAACTTTTCAGTAGAAGCCTACGGTCTATATTTGTGTCCAGATGATGGCATCATTCTTAAAATGCCTAAGAAGAGAAATCTCCAAGATAAGTTTTCTGATGTCTGGACTATGATACTTAGATACCTTCATATGCTATTCCAATATTCATCTTTTTTTCGAGTCGATGGTAAACACTTTATAGATTTTAGGCCCAGTAGGTGGCCACCCCGATTGCGGCCTCAGTGGCGAGCATAAGGTCCTCCAAAGTGCAGGTGTATGGGCACTTGGGACACTCCAGCATGTGTGCCATATCTCGCAAAGGGGCACCGCACTCACACTGGGTATTTCAATATAATATCTAGGATACGAGTAATTCGGACCATCTTTTCGTGATTTAAGAATCGGAGTGGGTCCCTTATTCGTTTTTATCGAGAACCCAACCCGAGTCGACGCAACAGATTCTTGGGCATATGTAAATACGCTAACATCTGCCTCTTTGTATCGCTTCTCGATAAAATATGTGGACGTAACAAAAGGGTTTTGTCTTCAGATAGGATTAAGTTGGAATCCAAACATTACGAGTCCCCAACTCGTAATGTTTGGATTCCAACTTATTTTTTTATAAGATATTGATGATAAGTGATAGATAGTGATGTAAGAACAGGCTTATGTTTCGAGTTAGTAGCTTTACTTTGTCCTGGCTTACTAAACTTTTTTATTATGAAATTAGAACCAAGACCTGGATTAGGTCATAGGATGATCCCGGTTTTATGTTCCCTTGGAATAATAAAACAGGCTAGTTGTTATATAAAATTCTTGCAGTATCTCTTGTAGTATGTAAAGGAGATGGTCTGCTTACAAAATCTTTTTAACAGTTACATAAGACACCGACTTTCGAAAATAAAGTTATTTTTCGCTTTGTTGTGTTTTGTTTTGGAAGTCGTAAGTTTTTTATTTAAAGTTTAATATTTTATCGTTTTAGTTTTGGTACCTTATCATGAAAATCATTTATTGGGCTTCTCATAACAATTCCAACAAGCATAACACGACTGGGATACATTGTTTTATTACGGATTGCCGGTGCCTACCTTCCGGCTGAATCATAAGATCAATTCGATGGTACCATTTTTATAAATACCATTTACTTAAATTTGCTTCATTACAGTTATTTAACTATTCGAGATTAAGATACCCAAAAGCACCCTAAAAATTTACAGCCTACAAAATTTTAAGAGATTCCTCGATTCCCTGGGATCCCTTCATCAGGTCCTGTCTTGGTGACAATGGAACCACCTCGGGAGTATAACGAAACACACAAGAAAAAATAAAAATGGGTTCATAGCTGAAGGAGTAATCGGTGAACATATGAACATTAAATTATTATAAAAGCAAAAAAACGATTGCTAAAAATGTATTAACTGAAAAGAGAAGATCCCAATAGGTCGAAGTGTCCGAGTTATTTCACGGCCGCTCCACAACATAAGATAAGATATAATTTATACATTAAATATCATGAGGTGAATCCTGCCAGGATTTATTTTCGTTGGATCCCAGTTTTGGAACCTATTTTAATATTTTTGGCGTTGGATCCCACAAAACATTATTATGTATTTCGTTGGATCCAAAATTTTAAAAATGCATGAAAATTACGTTTTATTTTCGTCGACTCCCACAAACTATTTCCGTTCGATCCCAAATGTATAAAAAAATCTGAATGGGGTACTTTCAACAACAAAATGGTTTATATTAAAACTAGAGGACGCCTCGCGGTTTCACCCGCGTTGTTCTCGTTCCAATTTTTGAAATCGGTCCAGTAGTTTTGGAGCCTATTCGGTACAAACAAACAATCAAACAAACAAACAAAAAAATCTTTCCTCTTTATAATATTGGTATGGATAAGGATATATTTTAAATGACTAACCATATTACAGTCCACTATTTGAATACATTTTTTGGTCCTATCTCGCCGTAAAATGAACATGAGCACATTCAAAACGAAGGAGCTGGCACAGCAACGGGATACTGGTGAAATGCATTCGGAAGCGGATGCGCCCGTCGTGGCTAGGCTCTGTCGGTCCCCTGAATTGGACCCCTTTTCGACCGAAGGCACTAATAGTACTGAACCTGATAAATCAAGTTCCAGATCTGGCGTGTCACTTCCCTCACGGTCATCAGCCACTATCAAGGCACGTAAGTTTAACACAAAGGCACTTTTAACTAGAAGATCGCTAGAAAGGGAACAGTCCTACCCATACGCACCAAACGTTTTGGGAATACTTTCATTATGCGTACAGCTAAGGAGTGTAATTCCCTGCCGGAGTCTGTATTTCCTGATACCTCTAATCTGGGAGTATTTAAGTCAAGAGTGAATAGGTTTCTTCTAGATAAGCATGCTACATCGTCGACTACATCATCGCTTACCATCAGGTGAGATAGTCATCAAGCGCGAGCCTATCAATAATAATAATAAAAAAAAGCTACAAAAGTAAAAAACCGAATAATACGCATATCTTGACTGTCTTAATGGAAGACGCTGGCATGTACATACAGTGTTAGAATGAATCAATTTGAAAATATTGTTTTACTCCAAGTAAGCAAAATGTTGTGATTAAAGAAAAAAACCAATGGATAAAATATATCTTGCAACAAAATAAAAAAAAATGTGTTTGGAAAAGTTTAAAATTTAGTTTACATAACTTGTACATGCTAAATAACTTAAGATCATTCATATAACCTGGGTAGGGGTGAAGCATCCTAACACAAGCAAACTATTTGCTTAAAAGGACTCTCCCCATTGTAATTAGAATAAGTTATTTATGTTGATGCAAAAAACATTTTTTTTGTGTGTATGTATAAATTTGATCTGACCTATGACTTTGTGTGGAAATAAAGTATGAATTCATTCATGATTCTTCTGTCTTTCTTTCATTAAATCATTTAATATTTGGTGAGCCGTTACACGCTGCTTTTTAAATTTTTGCTAGAGGCAAATCACTTTTCTTCTGAAAAGTGAACACAAATTGTTATAACAATTAAAATTGGATTCAATAGAAATAGCAAATGGGACCCATCGTTAATACCTAAAAAAACTTTTTTACAAAAAAAATACTACCGATTTCCAACTAAAAACACTACAAAGTGAAAAATAACTTTATTTTTCGAAGTCGGTGTCTTTGGTGGGAACAATTTTTTTTCGTTTTGGGCACCATAAAAACATGACATAGCATGTTTTATTTAACAAAATTATAAGCTTAACCTCAATCTTCTTCATAATCAGATTTTTATAATATTTTATAATCGTCGCGGCCGACATGAATAATGTGATGGATGATTTATAAACATATCGATGAATTTCACCGCTATGATAAGTGTCAGAATGGCGCGGCGCTATAGCAGCTTGACTCGTGAGTTATAGGGTCCAGGTTCGAATCTTGCTTCGGCCTAAAGTTTCATAAAATTTTAAAATTCTGTTGTGTTATTTTCGAAATCTGTAAAAAAGTATAATGTTTGTTAAATACATTTGGAAGTTAAAAAATATCAATAGGTAAGATGCGATGGATATTACCTAGCGGTCGCTTGCATGAGCGCCGTCAGTTTTTTTATTTCTAGTTTGAATATCTTAGCAGTTTCATTGATATCACAGAGATAGAACATCGTAGTATATCCTCCTGTCCATCGATGTCGCTTTTGAGACATTTTTAGGGGTGAGAATTCTCTGTTGCATAATGTACCTAATAGGCAAGACTTTAGTAAGGTACTTATAATTCTAGAATAGATTACCCGAATACCATGAAAATTGAACATAACCGGCGAAATGAGAGTGTACCAAGGTGAACTGTACACATCTGCTTACTCCTTTAGAGCGCACTGGCGTGATGTTATGTTATGAAATGGTATAAACAATAAACAGACATGCTATTGCAGCAATCCCGAGAAATTTGCCGTTATTTATTGAAGAGTTCTGTTGTTCCGAAGTTCTTCATCAGATCACACCAAATTAAAATGGGACCAATTTGGGAGCATACTCTTTCAAACTCAAAATAATTTTCAAAATCTGTCCACAATTGACGGAGATATCGGTGAAAAAAACAAAAAAAAAAGAACAAACATGAAGTCGAACATAGAACCTCCACATTTTGGAAAGTCGGTTAAAAAATGAGATCTAAAATTGGGATCCAACGAAAATAAATCGCAGCCAGCTAGCGGTGACAAACGAAGTTTTGGTCGGTTTTCCTATAATTTTTGTTTGTCCCCGCCTGCAAAGTACTAGAGGGCGCTGCATTGTAAACAAAGAATTTGACAGTGCTCGTGTAAAATCATTTCTAAAAATATTAAATATGCTCAACAGAGAGTGAATAGTGCATAAAAGTGAATAATAATCCCAAAAGTAGCTACTGCAGTGTTATCAGTGACATTAGTAGCGTAGCAATTATAAAAAGGGACATCTAAATGATGTGCACTAAATGATCAACAAATCAGTGTAAAACGCCAATAAATTATAAGAAAGAAGTGTGTGAAGACTTCAATTCCTGTGTAGCAAAGAAGAATCTAAAGTGGACTTGAATAACCATAAGGAATCTACGAAATCAAAAATTGTAATACTATATAGATTCGTTTTTTATTTGAAATACAGCAACAACCACGCCATCTCATAGCTAAGTCGTAAACTGATATGACTAATCGATAGAGAATGACAGAAAGTGTTGCAATAACAAAATAATAATTATATTACACACATTTATGTTCTAAGTAGTGACATCTATTACCTAGAGAATAAGTATATAATAATTAATACGGCCTATTATTTCAACATTGAAGATACTAAACAGATAACCAGTAGGCCAACACTTCAGACTTCGACGTAAGGAGGCTCGGGTTCGAAACTCACCACAAGAAATTGTTTTTGGAATACAAAATTATTTGAACAAAATTGTATCATGAATTTCTTAGAAAATATTGCTTTCCGTCGCACCCGCACACGCTCGGAACCAGAAGATGTCAGTATTATTTCACAAACAATAAACGAAACCAGTATTAATCCGAAATAGGCTTGGTAGTGTCGTTAATTGGCAACGACACTACTGGTAGTACGGCTGGTAGTGTCGTTGCCAAATAATGGTAATAACATGCCTGATTTGTCCGAGGACGAAGATGACTCACAAATCAAAACATTAACAAATGAAATCGAAAAACTGACATCCCAACTAAACGGAGCGCACAAAGAAATTGAACTATTGTCATTAGAAAATAATAACCTAAAGCAAACAAATGATGAATTACGTAAAAGAAACGAGCTTCTAAAAAGATTAACAGCCCAGCTATACTAAAAGCTACCCCAAAAAAATCTATAAAAAGATATCCAAACAAAATCGAGACACAAACAGAAGCAAGTATAACACAGGTCCTCCTAGTAAAAGTTCACATACTGTAACTTCACAGAAAAAAACAAAAAAAAACATACAGAAAAAGCAAAACAATAAAGAGTTTACAACAGGCCAACCAAACACACCACAGGACTGTTCTATAAACACGTGAAAAAAAGAATCAGCTCAAAAAAAGGACACAGAGACCACCAAATCAGACTCCACTAGGAATAAATAAAAAAGGAAAAATATGCATAGTTAGTGCCAATAAAATAAATATCTATCCATCTCAGAGGACACATTCCAAAGCTGTCAGATATGTCACTACATCTCACCAAACTGTGGATTATTGCAACTTATTAGTAACCTACATCATAAAATAATGGATTAAACAATAAATTATCATTATGTAATTTTAGTTGGAGAGGAAGACTTCCAAAAAACCAATGATTATGTAGAAATAATAATAGAGGTAAGGAAGATATTACAAGAGATTAAGCATACGAATGTTATTTTATTTGTTCCCACCTTTAAATTAAGTAATTACTCGAATATGTTCAGTTGGCGTATAGAGACATTTATTACATCTTGATTTACAAACGCAAATTTGGTTACGCAAATGCATTTGACTCTAATTTAAATTTGCTTTATGATTTTACTATGTTCTCAACAGTCAATAGCTAAGATAAATGACCGTGGCATGCGCAATATATTTCACAACTTACTGCTAACTATATCTGAGAGCTCATCGACAGAATGTGAGGCTGTAGTCAGTGAAAATGCTAACACTGTGTCTCCAAGTCGTGAATTTTTCGTTGATAACATGTTTGTTCTACACCAAAACATTGCTGGACTTATAAACAAATCAGACTTATTAAATATTTACATTCACGAATTGTCAAGTAAACAGAAAATTGTGGACGTAATATGTATTAACCGAGCACTTTATAATATCAGGCCAAGAAAATTTATTATACATACCTAATTATAAGTTAGCGGCATGCTATGCTAGGCAGAATATAAAACGTGGTGGTGCCTGTATACTAATAAGATGTGGGCGTGAGTATAAAGAACTATAGTCAGAATTTTAATTCGATTCCAGATTTGACATTAGCTACTGTCATTTTGTGAAATAATGATACCACATATAATAGTGTAGTGATGAACACAAAAATCGATAAACAATCAGTGTGTGTGCCATCAGTGTGCCAATTAAAGACTAAATTATTGATTTTTATTTAAATAAATACGATAATACCAGATATGGTTACAGCTACGCTTTTAGAACTGATTCCACATAACGAGTCTTTTAATAAGTACGCTGTAGTCGAAATGGCAGCACAACATGGGATCACGGTTTTAAGACTGCCCCCTTACCATTGCGAGCTAAACCCTATCGAATTGATATGGGCGCAGGTAAAGGGGCATGTAGCTCAAAATAATAAAACTTTCAAATTGACAGACGTGAGAAATTTATTTCAGGAAGGCATTCAAAAAATTACGGCTACCGAATGGTCTAAATGCGTATCCCATGTTGTCAAAGAAGAGGAAAACATGAGTAGGCTAGATATGTTAATTGACAATATCACAGACACATTTATAAAAAATGTTACAGAAAGTGACAGCGATAGCGATAGCGATGACGGCGACAATATATAAAATAAATTATTACCATAATACATCTATCTGTTTTATTTGTCATGTTCCTTCATGATCACATTTTTTTATTTATTTCACACACAATTATAAAAGAAAAGTCTCAGATCGTTAATTAATCGTCAAAACTAAATTATCGGTTCAGAAATATTTAATTTCCTGATATACTTAGTTTACGAGAGTAAAATTATAAACGAGAAGAATCGATCCGGAAATATTCCATTTCCATATCGAATAATTTTGCAACGTCACTATTTAGTACTTGTCATAACGTTGCAACACTGAAATTGTCAAATCTGGAATCGAATTAAAATTCCGAGTATACCTAACGTAATGAAGTGCTCGATATCAGGAATTATAGAATGTTGTGCCGTTGAATTGCCTCTACACAAAATTATATTTATATGTGTCTATAGACCTCCAAAACTGTGTAACCTTTATTTAACAAGTATTACTGATAAATCGAGTCGGTTGATTGATTTCTAGTTTGAGGTTGTAGCTTCTAAGAAAGCATTCAAATTCCAACGTCATTCTATTTCTGTTCAAAACATCTATATTAAAGTCTCCACATAAAATTACTTTTCTCAATGGTTTAATACACACTTTTTTTTAAATGAGATCTTAATTTTCATAAAACTTAAACTTAAACTCTTCTTGTTTTGAACAGAAATAGAATTACGTTGGAATTTGAATGCTTTCTTAGAAGCTACAACCTCAAACTAGAAATCAATCAACCGACTCGATTTATCAGTAATACTTGTTTAGACAATTTTTCACATAATTTTAAGCATAACTGACAACATGAAGTAATCGATTTCGGATTATCTGACCTGGGCTGTGTGCCCAAATAATGAAGTTAAAAGTTAATAAAACCAGCCAAATAAAGTCGTGGAGAACATTAAGACGATATATAACTGAGGAAAATCTTATTAAATTTAGAACACATCTCAAAATGCTATCGTTTTCTGATGAATATAGCACAGAAAATTCTAACAAAGCTTATAATTACTTTTTGGAAATGTTCCTAATTTTACATGACCTCTGTTTCCCTCATAAATTAGTGACTATAAGATCTGAGAAAAAAATAAAATGCTTTTTTCGGGGGATACGCATATGTAGCAAACGACAGCGACAATTAATGTGGCAACAGAGACAAAAACCAAACTGCGAAAATAAAAGGCTATTTTATAATTACTCAAGAAGATTTAAGAAACTAACACAGAAATCTCAGAATAACTACTTAAGAAATAACTCCAAAAATAAATCCAGAACTGCATGGCAAATTATTAATAATAATAAAATTGTAAGGGAACCCATGTCTCAAATAAAAAAGGAGATGAACAAATATCAAACCCTAATATAATAGCAGAATCCTTTAATAATTTCTTCATTGACCAGATTTCGAATATACCAAAACATACGTCAGGGGCCACAGTCAACTTAAATATCAACACACATTCAATATTTATGATCCCAGTTATTCCTCAAGATGTCACGCGTGTTATAAAAAACGTAAAAAATAAAAAAAAGCTTTTGCTATGATGGCATTTCAACCACATTTATAAAATCTGTTTCTAATTGTATAGTTGCGCCCCTTGCTCATATCATTAACGTAAGCATATACTCTGGAGTATTTTCAGAAGGTCTAAAAACTGTAATAGTTAAACCAATTTATAAAAAGAATGATATAGATGAAATGACAAACTATAGACTAATTGCTCTAATTCCCATCTTCTCAAAGATCATAGAAAAAAATATCTATGAATCTCTATACAACGTTTTAACGAAACACCACATACCATGTGACGAACAAAAGGGTTTCAGGCAAAATAAAACCATCAACAGGGCTATTTTCGACTTTATCCAGAGAATAATGCCAAAAGTAGACTTTAAGGTAAGGTAAGGTACACAATAAAAAGATTTGATTTGATTAGAAGGTATGCGCAATACATGCCGATATGTCGAAGGCTTTTGACTGTGTGGATCATGATACCCTTCTAACAAGGATAAGTAATATATGATAATTACAAAATCTCTAACATTTACAAGATATATCCACTGAATCTAGAATTTTATTTGATATAATGATCAATTAATGTAATAAACGATTGATTTAATTTTAAGGTAACAATTTTTTATAAGGATAGCATACATTGTGTCACGGCTCCGGAGCTGCGGGGCTCCGGAGCTGCGGGGCTCCGGCGCACACTGGAGCAGGCTATATGAGGTCGGTACCCAAAACCCAGTAATTATTTCATAATGGTTTAATATAATTTATTATGCTCAACTATGATATTTTAAGGGGAAAAGTCTTATATAACTATACTACTTAATATTTTCCAGTTATGTATGTATATAAAAATAATAATAATCTAAATATCTTTATGAAAAAAATAAACAGCAAAACCTTGACTTATTCCAAAACTTCTTCTGCTAACATATTGATCACATCGGGATCAAAATCTTTTCTTTTTAAGCTAGCAGCTGCTTATGAGAGGGTCTGACGAGATGAACAAGCGTTTAAAAATATCTGTTCAGTTGTCGATCCTGGATGTTTTCCTGTTAAAATCTTTGTTCCTGGCCTCTTTGTTCCGCCTCACTTATTTGTCGAGATGGTCTACCACCTATTACAGAGGATTTTACAGGAGATAAAAATGAAGCAAATTCACATTTTAAATCTAGCCATGCCCTTTCACTAGAGAAAGACCTCTCTTTATGTCGATTATGTGATAAACATTTATTTTTAAGCTGTTGTTTAAAGTTACGCATCTCCGCTAACAAATTATGAAGTGATTTGGGACTTTGTAGTGAAGAGTTTTCTTCGTCACAAAATCCACAATATTTTCGAATTTTCTCAAAAGTTTGGAACTTACTACTCAGAAATATTTCTAAAATAGTTCTTCGTGTAATTTGAAGTTTAGAAGGCAAATGTGCAAAACAAAATAACTATTAATTTTCTGGTTTTTAATGTTACCAAGTATAAAAACTATTATTTTAATTTCGCGCAACCCGCTTTTACTTTTCAATTCAGTTATAAAACTGAATTGAAAAGTTGACAAGGAAGCTTGAGTGTATTAAAAAACAACTATTATTTTAAAAGCCTAATGCGCAAATTGGAGATAACTTGACTTGTTTAATATTTAAAAAGAAAAAATATAAAAAATATTCCAAGTCATTGATATGAAATACAGTTAAAAATATATATAATTTAAATAGTAATAACCTTGGTCTCCACCCAACATGTTTCAGAATTGAAATAACTTCAGTAGTTAGATAAATACTAATTAATCAATGAACTCAATAAAATATGATGCAAATGCAAATGTAGAAAACGATGAAAAATTAAAAAACAACTATTATTTTAAAAGCCTTTTGCGCAAATTGGAGATAACTTGACTTGTTTAATATTTAAAAAGAAAAATCAAAAAAATATTCCAAGTCATTGATATGAAATACAGTTAAAAATATATATAATTTAAATAGTAATAACCTTGGTCTCCACCCAACATGTTTCAGAATTTAAATAACTTCAATAGTTAGATAAATACTAATTAATCAATGAACTCAATAAAATATGATGCAAATGCAAATGTAGAAAACGATAACTTTGCTTTTGCTTTTTGATAACCTTTTAAAAGGAGTAATTGTCAAGAATGCATGCGACAGGGTCTCTAATACAATACAATAATATAAATGAGTTTTTTTAAAACTACCTTGATTTTAATAATTGAGTTTTGGGTATGGACCTCATATAGCCTGCCCCAGTGTGCGGCGGTCTCATGCGAGCTTATCGTCGCAGATGTGTTTCACGCTCGCCACCGTGGCTTCGGCTTGTGGCCTCAGCCGCGGCGGTGAGTGTTAAAACCACCTGCTTCTCTGCTCGCGTGCCGCCTCGCCCCTCCGTGCCTTCACGATTTTAAATAACACTCTAGGGGTAGGGCAGACAAGACTACGTGGAGTCGGTGTTGCAGCGATTCGTGTCTGTCACGCCGTTCCCGCAGCACGCTCGCTCATTCGTTCGCCTTGGTCACTGTTCTAACCAAACCTAACCCAAATGATTCACCAACATAGAGGGGACCTGGAACACCGCTCCGCTCCCACCTTAACCATCTAACCTAATATAACCCATCCGACTCGGATTGCTTTGTATCGGGGTGTTAACCATAAAGATGAATATCAATATTATATATGTCGCATCAAGGCTGGCCGATAGATGCAAACCATCGGGAAGTCAGGATGTAGTCCCTTAGGTTAAGACATCGTGTGTGGGCAGGTCGGTGGGTATAATCGTGCAAATGAAAGCACAGAAATTATTCGATACACTGGGTTTATTCAAATAGACACAGTTACATTACAGTCTTGCTTACTATTACGGGTCGACACTGATTCTCCGACGTGTCAGCTCCACGGCTGTCAGTACTCAACTGCCCTATTCCCCACCACACAAGCGCTTATAAAAAAACGTGCCAATGCGTAGTTGCTCTTGATTGCCGCCGGGGCCGTGCTAGTGATTTGTTTTGACGTCCGTACTATTTACTAAACCCGACACATATTTTATACGATAGGCCTAATGATTTTCGGTTAAATAAACGTTATATCCAATGACGTTATACGAAATAAGTTTTAGAGTATATAAATGTTACATCTAAAGAAATTATATCAACAGTTGGTATAACTCACGTTTATTATATCTTGTGAACGTTATTGAAATGAAAATATACCAAATAATTTTATATGATATGAGACGCACCCTTCTAACAAAGCTTCACGCATACGGTATTCGTGGCAATGCCCTTAATTTATAAAAAACTTATCGTTAAGGACGTAGACAATGTACGGAGATATCGAGCTTGTGTTTAGGATCTAGAAAATAATTAAAATCTAGATCGTCTTTTAAAGAAATTAAATATGGTGTCCCGTAGGGCGTCCTTGTATCTTTGTTATTTATATTATATGTAAATGACCTGCCACGTCATATAATCCATCCTATTTGCAGATGATAGCACATCAATTGTTTCATGTATCGATAAAGAATCATATGTAAAAGACATTAACAATACAATTAGACGTCTAATAAAGTGGCTTGACAATAACAATTTAGTTTTTAATCTACAAAAACTAAAATCATGCACTTTTACCAGAGAATATCTGCGGGCGATATGGATATAAACTACAATGGTCAAAATATCGAAAAACGTTACAAAATTTTTAGGAATCATAATTGACACTCAGTTAACTTGGAATTCGCAAGCGGAAGATATATGTAAACGTTTAAGCACTTCCGCGTTTATGTTGCATAATTTGTCAAATAAAAGTAAATTTGTCGACAATATTAGTGGCTTACCATGGTCTAGTAATTTCCATCTTAAGATTTGGTATAAAATTTTGACTGTAGTGAATGAGAAAGCATTTTCAGAGCCCAAAAGCGCTGCCTAAGAGCTATATTTGGTCTTAAAGTAACAGACAGTTGCGTACCAATATTTTAGTCTCATAAATTATTAACCTTTCCATGTAATAACTAATCGATGTCTATTTGCAACTTTAATAGAAACTAGAAAACGAAGTACAGCTATGAGATCCCAATACCAGAAACTATTATGCACGGGCGCTTTTAAAACTAACTTATTAAAAAGAAATGTTACCTGTATGGCTTCTGTAATCTTTAATAACATATCTGATCAACTAAAAAACTTACCGTTGCAAAAGTTTAAAAAACGTTTCACAGAATTACTTATAGATAAATGTTATTATTCAGTGCAGGATTTCATAAATGATATTTTTTTGTAATGTCTTTAATAACCTATACTTTGTATCACATTTGCATGCGATATTAAGGCAGAATGTACATGGATCCTATTTTATAATGTAAAAACTTATTTTTATGTACCTACATTCTAAGAAAATAAAGACCTATTATTTTCTATTCTATTCTGCAGCACCTCATAATATTTAATCTATAAATTATATCTAGTCGTCACATACATTCATACATACGCTCGAAAAACATTACCCTCCCGCAGTCTAGTAAAAAAATACATATACTCTAACATAGAACCTCCTCCTTTTTGGAAACTCTGTTGAAAAACTCAAACCATTTCTCTGCAAGAAATATCTCTTTGCTCTCACATTTATCTCTCCGTGTTGATTATTCGGCGACTCAATTAAGAGAATCACTATCGCCTCATCACCTAATCTATCTGTCCTCCCCCTTCCCACGAAGGTTTTATTTAGAAGACAACACTGAGTTATTGCAATTGTTTTAGAACTTTCTCGTTATGCAAGGTTTTCTTTAAAAGTAGAGTTAATTTGCTGTGAGACAATATTTAATGGTAATCTAATGGCCTAAGATAGTAACATTCTTTTCATCATCAGCCTTTACCAGTCCACTGCTGGACGTAGGCCTCTCCAATTGCAAGCCATGTGCATCGATTTTCGGTAACCCTCTTCAACCTGCTATCAGCCACCTTGCGGAGATCGTCGCTCCACCTGGCCAAAGGGCGTCCTATCTTACGATTACCAGTTCGCGTTTATCAGCGATAATGACTATCGAAAATATGGTTTTTCGTTCAAAGAAGCATGTGATATTTCGGTAACAAGTTCATCTCATTTCATTGTCGCTGATAGAAACTTTGTCTATGCCCTCTAATTTCTTACGTAAAGTGACAACCGGTATTTCACCTACATAATATGTTTCATTTTATTATTTTATTTATTTAATTGCCAAACTTAAGGGACAGTGGGCAGGGCACATTGCTCGCAGAACGGATGGCCGATGGGGCAGAAAGGTTCTGGAGTAGCGACCGCGAACCAGAAGACGTTGCGATGGAAGGCCTCCCACCAGGTGGACCGATAACCTGGTGAAGGTTGCGGGGATCCGCTGGATGCGGGACGCACGGGACCGGTCAATGTGGCGACGCTTGGGGGACGTCTTTCGGCTGATATGATGATGATGAATATGTTTCAAAATCTTATTGGAGTACTTGATTATCAAAAGATAATTGTTTCGGAAATTACGGCATTCAACCGGTTAAGAAGACAACTGCCTTCAGTCTTTCTGTTTTCGTGTTTGAAATGTTTCCATTTTAAAAATCCATTGTTTATCGTGTGGATCCACGTTTCGAGTTTAATATGCAGGCATTAGTATTTCAGTTTTTGTTTCTAAATCTAGAAGTTTTCCTTTTCTTTATATACTTTTCTGATCACGCACAAACACAATTTAAAGTTTTTCCGAATCAGTTTGTGTGGGCCTCTCGTCCCTGTAATAAAGGACTTCTTTACAAAATTCTCTTTATGTAATTTTGTGTAGGTTGTAGTCATGGGAACCTTTTACAAATTGCCTCTATTCAGTAAGCTTCTCTTTGAAACTATGAATGTTAAAAGAATTTTGGTATTACCTTTACTGGCCATTTAATTTATAAATTAATGGAGGAGTAAATCAAAGGCACCACTGAAAGCCATCGTTTCGTTATTTCTATGAATTTGATGAAAAATAAATGAAAACGTTTTGAAGAAATATTTTAGCCCATCTTGATGTTTAGTAAAATTCGTTATTGTAAACAGGTTATTTTGTATGTTTGCAAGACATAAACTCTAAAAGTACTGATTCGATTGCCAAAATTCTTCCACTTCTTCTTAGCGTGTCGATGGCAAAGATAAAATAATAAATGTGTTTGGCGCACAATAGGGTAGTTGACAAACATATCTATTTGGTGACGGACCAGTTAGATAACCTAAAAATATTGCACGCGTTTTTTTCTTTTGCCATGTAAATAAAAAATTACGACGATACAGTGCGTTGAAATATCGTATGACGTCACGGTGTGCTAAACTTTATGCTGAAAAAATAACGTCAAAAGCTGAACTCCTGAACTTTCATGCGCTTTATCTTTGTATTTTTTTGATAAAGCAAAAAATACGGTTCCAATATTATCTCACTGACGGACTAAATATAATTATCAATTTTAGGGTTCCGTGCACAAAGGGTAAAAACAGAAAGGGTAGAAACTAAAGACCCTATTACTAAGACTCCACGATCCGTCTGTCTGTATGTCTGTCTATCTGTCCGTCCGTCTGTCACCAGACTGTATCTCATGAACCGTGATAGCTAGGCAGTTGAAATTTTCACAGATGATGTATTTTTATTGCTGCTATAACAACAACTAAAATAAATTATTTAAGTGGGGGCTCCCATACAACAAACGCCAATGGTACGAGGTACAGAACCCTACGTGCGCGAGTCCGATTCGCACTTGGCCAGATTCTTTACCCAGGAAACACCCTATTCAACTACGGTAACACAATTCGGTAACGATGTCATGAGGTCTTCGCAAGTACAGGTGACATGCTGCGCACTCCGAGAGGTGAGCCATCTGCGGAGAGATTCCGCACAAGCACTGAATACTAGAGCCATCCGAGAACTGAAAAATTCTTCCACTGAAAGAAAGCTATCTGTGAGTAACTAAATAAATTTGATATATTTGTCCTGACCGTATTTCAGACATTGCAGTTATTCTCAGCAAACATTAGCCACCTCGCTGCAGCGGCACGGGAGATATTATAGTGTACAAGTATATGAGCAAACACAGGTGCGCTCTCTTTTCACTTACTCTCATAGCCCGGTGGGATGTCGATCGACATCAGGGACATTACCATGACGTGTCAAAACTATAATAGTGCGATTGTGAAAAACGGAACGAGCTTTTTTTATTTGTCTTATATAGCTCCGTCCATATCTTACAGAAAAAAAATAAGTAAGGAAGCCGCAGAAACGGGACTAAAAATAAACACCCGGAAGACCTAAGAGATGAGATCTGGTGTGAAGAATACTTCAACGTTGCTGATTAGCACAGAGGTAGTGGAACGCGTCCACAAGTTTACTTACCTCGGGAGCGTCGTGTCAGAAACTGAAGGTAGTGAAGAGCACATCGCTTCAAGGATCGCCAAAGCACGAGCAATTTTCGCGCAGCTGAGACCTGTTTGGTAATTGTGGCAATTGACCAAATTGGATTAAACTCAAAATCTTCGGGTCAAATGTCAAGTCGTGCTGCTTTACAGGTGCGAAACGCAGCACGACTTGACATTCGAAACGCTTTACGGGTGAGATGACCGGAAGGTCACAAAAGACATCTCACTCCAGATCCAAACCGTCGTCAACCGCTGTCTTCGTCCCATACTCGGCATTTACTGGCCCGAGACCATTACCAATGTAGAGCTGTTGGATGCCACGCCAATGCCACGAGAGCCCGATCGACCGCCAGATCAAGCGTCGCAAATGGATTTGGAATGGCCACACGCTGCGAAGGGATTCTGATCATACACCGAAGCAAGCGCTGGATTGGAATCCCGAAGGCAAAAAAAAAATGGCCGTCCCCGTCAAACCTGGCGTCGCACCTGTTAGCGGAAGCGACGAGCATCGGTATGACGTGGAGCGAGGTGAAGCGTAAAGGTCAACACCGATCGCGATGGAGTACTACTGTGGACGCCATTTGCCCCATCCAGGGGACGTAGGACATTAAGTCAAGTTGTCTTGCAGTGGAATCATGATAGTTTTACACGTTATTGTAGGGCTAAGGCATATAATGGACAACAGCTTAACGTTCATTCCAAGCAAGATTCTGTTGGAAGCTGGCGGTGCGCTACCTCCGTGGCACACCGCCAACTTCCAAACTCTGGGCTACCAATTATGCTTATTTCAGAATAGACCGGCTGATTCGTTTAACTGTTAATATAGCATCTACTACTAGTTGTCTCTGCACCACCCAAAGGTCGGATGGTAGAAAATGCCCAAGGTATTAAGTTCGCCTCTGTACGTTTGTGTGCGTGACTTATTTAATAAATAAATGTAACTTGTGCAACGGCCTGAGAATCGAAACAATGTTCACGCTCAATAGTCGCGTTTGCGACCGCGACATCAACGGGTTAGTTAGAAATAGCTAGTACTTATAAAAAGGACCTGACAAACGTTTTCGTTAGGACAGTCCCTAATAGTTTACTTGTTAATACTATTGTAACAGCGCATGAGCGAACTTAGGTCTGAAAAATCAGTCAAGGTCAAAGAGATTTTCAGGATGCATTCACGTATTAAGTCATCAACGGAAGCGAGGGACCGCTCTGCTATTAATTTTGCAAATGGTTGAAGACTACGACCAAATTTTTGTATTTATTTTCTTCCTAACAATTTTACATTGTGTCGAAAATCATAATTGCCAACAAGCACCACTACACCTTTATACAAACTAACTTCGAAAGAATAACAAGATAATCAGACAAAGTTTCACATTAAACGTTAATACAATTCTATTTCAACCTCCAAATACTCAGGCAAGTATTCAATGGTGTCAAGTTCATTCATTTAACATACAGATATGTCAAATAAAAATGTCAAACGCAAATATTCATATTCCATTAGAAATGTCAATCGTAAAAATATAATGTCGTCATAAGGACTAGAAAAAAATTAAAGCACTCGTGTGGCACTCGGGGACTGCCGCGGTAAAGCTATTGCATAGCATTTAATTTTTAAGAATTTAAGTCATTTTCTTTCACCTATTGTTCTTAAAATCTACTTTCTTTTCCCTAATAGTTAATGCAGATCACGGTCCACCCACAATAATAAACCCTTAACGCGGGTGGCGTCTAACAACCCCCTAATTATCATATTTTTTACCTTTTCCCCAAATATTAAATTTAAATAGTGACCCCTATTTATACCACAATAAGGTCGCTTTTTCGAAGTGACCCTTAATCCCACATACATAAAGTCTACATTGAACGCGGTGGAATTTAAAATAGGATACAAATAAAGAACCTCAACTTCAATAGAACATAAAAATATTGCCTACATCCGTCATAACAAAAATTCTTATTTTAACTTGTCATTGCCAAGCGAATTTGAGCCTTTAAATTAAAAACCCTTAACGCCACCCTCTAACAACCCCCTTATTATCATATTTTTTACCTTTTTCCCAAATAATAAATTTAAATAGTGACCCCTATTTATACCACAATAAGGTCGCTTTTTCAAAGTAACCCTTATTCCCACATACAAAGTCTACATTGAACGCGGTGGAATTTAAAATAGGATACAAAAAACTTAAAAAATTCGAAAACGTAGCGAGCCAAACCCCCATTTATTTCCGATTAATAAAACTCTAAAAAACAAAACAAAAATATAATGTGACCCTTATTGACATTGAAATAAAGTAGCTTTTATTTGACAAGCAAAAGTACCCTTATTCTCATTAGCATAAGGTCCACATTGATCACCATTGTCACAGGTTATTTTCGTTACGGAATTTTTCGCTACGGAATTTCTGGATTCGGTCTCCACGCTCAAGGCCCGCGATAGAAGCTATGCAATAGCTTAACAATACCGCTATTTCACTCTTCAACAATGTCAAAAAATTTGACAAATATGTCAAAAAACCTAAAACACACCATTAACCACATCACCGCTTACCATTAGGTGAGATAGCAATCAAACGTGAGCCTAACGTTAATGAAAAAAACTAGAATGATTGTGAACCTCATAAAAACAGCAATTTGCAATAAGTGCACGTCAAATATATTCTATGCAGTTAGGTAAGTTGGGTGGGTAGGTAGGTAAGTAGGGTGGGTAGGTGGGTAAGCAGTGTAGGCATTTGACTGGAGCGAAGTCGCGGGCACAGCTTGTAAATAAATAAATATGAAAAACAACAATTCAATTAAAATTAATCTAATCAACACCATTAAGTTAGAGTCAATTACATCAATTTTAACAGACAACACTGAACAATCAACCTTAATACCACTAAAAGTAAAACTAACTGTTTTTCAACTTAAAATATCCATAAACCCGAATTAAACTTTTTTTTTTCCGGTGTGGCAAATCCTCATTAGATTTCCTCCGCCCTGGTAGGGAGGGGCGGAGGGGTCTCTCAGACTCGTACTGACTAAAAACCACCCCGGTGTTTCGTCTCACACCTACACCGGGGGTCGCGGGAACAACGATACTTCCGCAACTCCCGGCTAGTGCCGGCCCGCCTCTGCGGGCCACGATCTCGGGTTGGGAGGGGGAGTAAGGTGTTGGACTCCCCCCGCGACGTCTAAGAGGGGCGCGCGTGGAACACTACTCGCCGCCACCTCGGGTCCTGATGTGTGGGGGCGACGGACGTCCCCGAGTCCGTCGCCCCTGGACCCATTTAGGGTTCTGGAAGAGGGCGTTGTCCGCCCTCCGCTGACGCCCGGCGCGTCTGCTGCGGATTGGGTTAGCGGAAATCTCCCTCTCCCTCTCCGCAGCCTCCTTCTGCGAGACGACTGTTTCGCAGAAGGATACCACCGCGTCCCAAGACTCCTCGCTGCCGACCATAGACTCGACTACGATCGACAGCGACAGGTCACTGCCAGTACAGTGACGCGAGTACCTTCGCCTCCGGGTCCCAGGGCGGGGATCCAGCCAGTACACAAGCCGCTTCGTAGGATATCGTGCGATAACGCCTGATGACTCTGACGGCCATCGCTCTCTGCGGCTTTCGCAGAATAGCGATGCTGCCGGCCGTCAGGTCAGTCGCCCAGATCGGGGCCCCATACAGGGCCATCGATCGTACGATTCCTACGTAAGCTGTCTAACGGCGGCGCTCGGGCCCCCCAGATTGGGAAGCAGCATTGACAGCGCCCCAGCCGCGCCCAACAATTTGGGCGCCAGCCGCCGAAAGTGGAGGCCGAAATTCCACCGGCTGTCGAGCACCAATTCTAGGTACTTCATGGTAGACTCGACAGCGATTCGAGGCCCCCCAACCACGATGTGGGAATCGGGTGGTGGCGCCCGCCGAGGACCATGAAAGACCATGGCCTCCGACTTGTTGAGGGCCACCTCCAGGCCAAGGCGCGGTATGCGTCTCACCACCTGTGAGACCGCAGCCGTCGCTAGCAACGCTACTTCCCTGTACGAACTCCCCCGGGCGGTGACCAGCGTATCGTCCGCGTAACACGTCAGGTCCACGCCCGAATAGAGTTCACCCAGCACCCAGTCATACCCGATGTTCCACAGAGGCGAGCACAAGACCGAGCCCTATGGAACACCGCACGACATGGGGTGCTGGTTTGCGACGCCATCACGTCCCACGTAGGTGACACACCTCTCCGCCAAATAAGCCCCGACGATGCGGCGGAGGTAGGGAGGCACTCGGTGATATCGTAGTGCCTCGCGAACACAAATCCAGGGAAGGGTGTTGAAGGCGTTGGAAATGTCCAAGGACACCGCCAACATCACCCCACCCCGGGACACCGCTTCCTCCGCCAGGACTCTCACCTGCGATATTGCGTGGATGGTGGAGCGCCCATGCCGAAAGCCGAACTGGCTTTCGTCCAGGGTCGGCCCCTCTCTGTACAAGTGGCTGATGAGGCGGGCAGCGAGAATCCGCTCGAACAGCTTATCTACCTCGTCTAGCAGCACTATGGGCCGGTACGCGGACGGTGAGTCCGCAGGGCGCCCTGCCTTCCTGAGCAGGAGCAGAAGACCAGATTTCCACAAAGTGGGAAACTGGCCTCGCTCAAGGCACGCTGTGAAGAGTCCTCTCAGCCAGGGCTCTAGTTCCTTCAGAGCGAGGGCTAATACGTTGCCGTGGATCCCGTCGGGCCCCGGTGCCACGTTCTTGGCCCGGAGCCGCATCACGGCCGCCCTCATCTCTGCCTGTGTCACCTCTGGGACGCTGATGGTGTCCTCCTCTGTAGACTCTGCGGCCGTGGGCAAAGCCATCGGCGGCGGGATGTGCTCCGCTCTCGCCGGGAAGAGAGCTGCGACTACATCCTCCAGCAGCTGGGGTTGGAGACTCTCCATAAGCGGAGGCGCGGCGCCACGAAGTTTCCCTCGAACCGCTCGATAAGGGTGCCCCCAAGGATCTCCGTCTAGAGTCTCCAACATCTCCTCCCTGGCCCGCTTCTTCGCCTCGCCGATGGCCAGCCGCAGTGTCTCCGTCGCCGCGCGGTACACCTCATACCGCGCGGCTTCTTCTTCAGGGACCCGACGACGTCTCCTCTGGTATCGGGTGTACTGGCGACTGGCCGCTACGCACGCAGCACGCAACTATGCGATCTCGGCGGACCACCAGTACAACTGGCGCCTCGCTGACTGTGCGTGGACCCGGGGCATGGACGCGTCACTGATTTGCGTCATCGCCCCGCGGAACCGCAGCGCCTCCTGTTCGACGTCGACGGGTCCGGTCGTTGCCGACTCCCGGATCCAGGCCTGGACAATGGTGGCCTCCTCGAGAAGTTCCATGTCGATGCGCTTACGCGCCCAGCGAGGACCGTCCATTGCCGCGGCCACTGGTGGTCTGAGTGAAGACGTCGAAACGGATATATCTGTGATCCGATAACGTCTCCACCTCCAAGGCGACACGCCAGTCATGGACACGGCTCGCGACAGCAGGGCTAGCAAACGATACGTCCACTATCGAACCGCCCCGCTGTCGCACGCACGTTTGGACCGAGCCCTGGTTTAGTACGACCAGGCTGGTGGTAACTGCCTACTCTTCCAGCACCTCACCCCTAGCATCGGTTACCGGAGATCCCCACGCCGAAGACTTGGCGTTGAGATCCCCTAGCAACAGCACAGGATGAGGGTGGAGTCGGCCTACGACAGCGCCCAACTCGACAAGGAAACTCTCGAAGTCGGCGAGACTCTTGTTGGGCGAAAAATACGCACCAACTGTGCTAACGCCGTACGCGAGGGCGGCCACCCAGCCGTGCCCTCGGGACGGGCTGACAAGAGGCCCCACCAATGATGGTCACCAAACCGTCGAGGTCTCCAACCCAGTTATCCCTGGGTGTAAGCGTAAGCGTGCCTATGTCAATTGTAAAATAACAGTCTGGACGGAGAGTAATTATTTTTTTATTAGTCAGGTTTTTTGTTTTTTAACACTGATCATTTACACGATCTGCCTCGTTGATCTAGTGGTCGCAAACACTAGGTACTTCTGAGCATGATTTTCTAGGTTTGATTCCCGGGTTGGGCAAACGGATTTAGTTGAAACTTGGCACTCATACTATGTTCTACACCAGGGGTCATCAATTACATTCATCCGGACCGCGGTTCGTCATGTGGTGACCCCTGTTCTACACACACAACATGAATATAGGATATTTTACATCCTGGTAGTAAGTTTCTTTGGGAAAATAAAACTCTTTTACTCAATATATATTTTTAAGGAGGGAAGCCGCGGGCAGAACTAGTCTACTAGAACTTGCAACTGTAATCTAAACTTTTTGTGTGTTTGAGACATGAATCCTCGAGAGACACAATGTTATGGCTTTTCTTTTGTTTCGGTAATTACGGGCATTACTTAGCAGTGGGTTCTTAATTGCTGGTTTGCAACAACAACAAACCTCATTTTCTGTTCAGTATGTATTTAATGTGTTTCCCTAGAGATCGGTAATTATATCCGTCTTGCGTGGTCACCGCCGCGTGTGTAACAAGGGGCTGACAAGTTACCGCAAATGTTGGACTACTAGTTCATCGCTCAATCGAACATTCATTACGTTTGTATCGTGTGGGGTGTAGTACCACAAAATAAATAATAGTACTGCACGGTCAAAACAACTGTGCATTTGGAGCTGTCAATAACACTCTGACGTTCGACGCTTATAAATAAAAATCAATAAAAATACTGCATTAATGTGCTATATACACTTACTAAAAAATATATTTTGTTTGCAATACAATCGTATTTTCGAACTACCCGCATTTTGAAAATCAAACCTACGTACGTCAAAACGTTCTAGAAGTGATATCAAAATAAAATGATCTTTATTATTGGAAACGGAACCAATTCAGATATTTTTTTAGAGTTGAGTACCTAGTGTCTGCCAGCCTAGTTATAAAATTTACATGAATAACAAAATTCACGCATGACGTTCGAGGTCTTAAAACTTTAGACTCTCGCTTCACTCGTTAGGCTATCGCGCGGGTATGCAGAGGTGGGGTCGCTTGATGTACGAAGTGCACAGCTATTTTGACCGTGTAGTAGCTCTCATTTGGAGTGTGACGTACGATTAGCAGCAGGAAGTGGTGGCCGAGTGGTAACAGCCTGGACTTACAAGTTTTAAGTAGGTCGTGGGTTCAAACCCAGGCAGGCGCTTTACTTTTTGTAAATTATTTCATCACAACTTCTCTCAAAACGGTGAAGGAAAACGTGAAGAAACTGGCATGTCCTAGAACCAAAAAATCGAAGACATTTGGTGTTAAATACAGGTCTTCGGGTCCCAGGCCAGGACGCTGGAGCTCACGCTGGGGCCCATAGCAGCGTTGGGACCCGATGACCTGTAATTAACATTTGGTAGCAGAGCGTGGTTTGCATTCCACGATCATAGTATACGATAGGACCCTCGTTCACACTAAACGCTGTATTGTTTGTCGGTTTGCTTTTTATTGTTGAGAATACTGGGTTGGAAAGTGGTACATTTTGAGTCACTCAAGTTAGCTGTGTCTTGTTAGGGGCAAACAACCCCCACAGTTTCATTATAAGTTGTTAAAATAAAGTGTACAACTCACAACTTAAGTAAGTAAGTAAGTAAGTAATTCTTTATTTTGCAAATATGGGTACAGTACATGGTGATACACAGATAAAAAGTAGGTTCGGCCATATTTTACCAAGAGGCATGCAAAAGTTATAATTTGACGCTAAAATTATAAATAAAGGCAATTAACAGACACGTCGAACAGTTTTAAATCACAACTTATTATATCTAGGTCACCCGCAACACAATTTATATAGATTACAATTATACATTTGATTTCATTTATTTACACAAACAGTTAACATTGTGTAGAATATTGGGTACACAATTACAGAAATTGGTGGAACATAACTGCAATAAAATATCACATAAATATTAATTAAATTGTTGTAGCAAATTGTATATTGATTTAAAATGTGTTACAAATAGATATGATGTCATATTAATCGAATAAATATAAGCTGCAAACCATTGTATCATCAAATATACCACAAAAACTAAAAATAAATAAATAATAGAATGTCAAATTTATCAAATATGTCACAAAAAAATTAGCTTAACAATTGTATGTTCAATAGAATATTATCTTAATATTGTTACTCCGGGATAGATGGTTTGTATTGAAATTTGTTTACTTGTTGTATACAATATAGGTTTGGTGCAGACTAAATAGTCTTCCCTAATTGTATTTTATTGAATCATAGTTATTGTTGGACTTTGAACCTTCTATCTTGGGTTTGTAAGTTTGTTTACATTATAAACATACTCAGTGCCCGCTACAGAAGTTATTGTTGTAAAGTGTGTTGTTGGCAATTGTATAAGAAAATTGGTTAGTTTGTTTGATATTGACAGTAATATTCGAATTGATTGAAGTTAGTCATTGTTTTTAACTATTAAAGTTAATGGAATATTGAACTTCTATTGTAAAATCAACCTACCCACTTTTGTGTTGATAATTTTTATTTTTTGGAATACCCTCTTGTGTGTTGATAATTTATTTTCTTTTGGTACTCACTTTGTTTTTGATAATTTATAAATTGATATTTTGGGTTCCATAATAAATTTGTACTGAAAAATAATTAAGTAAATGTAACAGGGTTCAGTACTATTTGTTGAATTAACTTGTTGTTTCTCTTACAGACTTTATGATTTGATATTTAATTTGGTAAGAGAATTACTGTCAAACTGTTGTTTTGGTTACACACATACATTATTAATTTAATTTGCTGAACATTTTGTGTATTAATTTGATCACCGTTGCTTACATTTTGGAAGTATGACTGCCAATACATTTGCTTCTAAGATTAGAGCGGAATTGAGATGGGTGACCTCGGCGGCCTCTTTAATAAGTAGATCTGATAGATCAGGAGCTTTGTTGGTCCGTTGTGATGAACTCTCAGCGCGTCAAGCCAGGGTAGATGAATATCATGCGGAATGTTTGGCAGTATTGTCCACCGAGGATACTGAGTTAGCCGCTGCGGTTGAGGCAGACGTCACACAATTCTACAGTTTCTCTGATGATATTGTTGAGGAAACCAGTACATTGAGGGGTTCTGCACAGGATGTTTTGAAGGTGGAGACGAGGCCTCCCACCCATCCTGCTTTGTTAGGACGGTTACCTACACTAGACTTGTCACACTTTAGTGGAGATTCGGGTTGTTGGACTGCCTACTTCGACCTGTTCAACAGTTTGGTGGATGCTAGGACAGACTTGTCACCTAGTCAAAAGTAGGCCTACTTGTTCTCCACGTTAAGAGGAGAGGCCCTAGGTTTAGTAAGCGAACGTGAGGCTTTTAGCCGACGCCCAGGTCTCGCAGATTTAGTCGTTGCCTCGCATCCATCGGGTTGCCACCCTACGAGTGGATTTGGTCAACCCACTGAAGGTGGCCTTGGACGCCTTGAAGCGATTGGGCCTACCCATTGACCAATGGTATTTTATGTTACTTCACCTTGTCCTGTCAAGGTTGCCTTCCGACTTGAAGGTTCGGTTCGAGCAGAGGTATGGTGGGGATAGTGCCACATACCTCCCCTATATCGATGACTTGTTGAAGTTCCTGGATGAGGAATGTCACCTTTTGGACAATTCTGGTGTTGAAGAGAGAGCGGACCTCTCCGGGCCCAGCGTCGTGTTGGTGCGTGCCTCTCCACTCGTGGGTTGGGTGAGCCACGACGCCAGCCTAATAAATTTGTAGCGACTCAGGATCGCAGTTTGCGTTGCTTATATTGCAACACGGATGGCCATATGGTCACGTCCTGTCCGAAGTTCCTAGAACGGAACACAAAGGACCGACGTGGAATCGCCAACAGCCGCAAGTGGTGCTACACTTGTCTGGGACAGCATTTGCAGCGGGATTGCCAGAGGTCGGATCATTGCCCGCACTGTCAAGGTAGGCACCACCGCGTGTTGCGTCCGGACCAAAATGGTGTTGGTGGCCCTGATGATGCCGGACGATCCCCTATAGGCGGGAGAGCGCATCCCCACCAACCCCAGGTGGATCCTCGACGGGGTATACCTCGCAAAGGTGGGGGCACCCCTCCACCCCATGCTCAATTGGAGGAAGCGTCCGCTTTTCAGGACGACTACGAACCCCAGAGGGGTTATCAACAATAGTTAGTCGCCTCCCTCTCCTCCACTACAGCCACCCAGCCAGAGACAGTCCTTCTGCCAACTGTCTCTGTAAAGATCTGGGACCCGAACGGTAAATCTTTGTTAGTTCGTGCCCTTTTGGATTCGGGTGCTCAAGGCTGTCTTGTATCCTATTGTTTGTTTAGTGGAAAGATTGGGTCTCCCACGTAGATTCCACCCTTCTACCATATGGGTGGTATTGAAGCGGTTGGCCAACGGGGAGAAATTGAAATTTGTGTTTCGCCTGTTCATTGTGGGCCAAGAATCATGGCCAAGGCCGTTGTTTTGAATGATATTTTGAACAGACACCCGCAGGTAACCATTAGCCCAGCAGTGGTGAAATTGACGTCGGACCTAACTCCTGCCGACCCGAAGTGGTTGGTACCCGGACTCGTATATGGGTGCGGATGTTTTGGGTTTGATTTTGTCCGGGACCAAGTGGGTTCTGCAGACGAATAGGTTAGTAGTTGTACCGACGGTTTTTGGTTTTGGACTTACGGGTCCCGTGTTGAAGGGCTCCGCCCCGCGGATTGAGGACCAGGGACTGATAATGGGATAGTCCTTTGTTGGCTTCGCACCTCAGCTAATACGTTGGAGGTTTTCGTGGCGAATAGATTCAGAACTCAGAGACTAAACTAAACTGGAGACAAGGCCCAGGAAAATTCAACCCCGCAGACTGCGCGTCGCGTAGCTCTTGTCCACCATTCTCTTTGGTGGGAACCAGACTGGTTGACGCATTGCAAGTCATCCTGGCCCCAGAATAGGTTCTCCACTTCAGAGGTTCCAGTTTTGCGTATTGGAATTGTTGAAACGCAACCTGCATACAATTTGGGTTGTCTTTCGGACACATTCAGTTCTTTGTCGAAATTGTTAGGAGTCACCGCTTGGATCCGGCGTTTTATACGTAACGAACGGAGGCCGAATAATGAATTGTTGTCCTCAGTTTTGTCACCTCATGCACGACAAGAGTTACTGGTGTGGTTGATTTGTGATGTACAAGCCGAGCACTTTGACCAGACTATTGAGGCCCTGAAGAGATGCTCAGCATTAAGAGGCTCAATCGCTCGTCTTAATTTATCCTTAGACCAATCTGGTTTGCTCCTCGGCGGAGGACGACTTCGGAATTCGAATTTGCTTTATGGTGCTCGCTATCCTTTGTCGCTCCTTATGGGAGGAGCGTTGGTGAAGTTTTTGGTGTCCGATCGAGACATTAATAATGCACACGCCGGTTGGAACGCCCTCATAGCCATTTTGCAGCGCGAGTTTTGGATTTTGACGCACCATAAGGGGCATAATCTTTAAATATATGCAGTGCTAGGTAGACTTGTTTCCCGCCGAGGACTACCATCTTTGATCCGTTCTGATAACGGTACTAATTATAAGGGCGCTGATAGATATTTAAGTGAAATTTGTAATTATTGTAATTGGCAAATTAGTAATTGCCATTTTGACTCCACAGTCTGCCCACATATCATTTCGGGGAGTGTGCGATGGAATTGCATGATTTAATTCCGCCCAGCTCGTTCCATCATCGGACAACCAGACGCACGGTGATGCGTCATCGGTACATGGTGGACATCCCACCCATACGCACAAAACGTTTTGGGGACACTTTTATTATGCGCACAGCTAAGGAGTGGGATTCCGCTCCTTAGCTGCCGGAGTCTGTGTTTCCCGATATCTACAATCTAGGGGTCTTTAAGTCAAGAGTGAATGGGTTTTTTTCTAGGCAAGCGTGCTTCACCGTCGATCACATAATCGCTTTCCATCAGGTGAGATAGTGGTCAAGCGCGAGCATATTGATAATAAAAAAAAAACATTGGGGTGGCATTTTTGAAAACATTGTGAAAGTAGCAAAACCGCTTCTCCACCGTGTTGTTGGTGAAACTATTTTCACATTTGAGGAACTTGTTACGGTATTTTGTAAAGTTGAGGCCGTCCTCATTTCGCGAACTGTCTGTCCGATCTCTTCAGACCCAAATGACCTGGAAGTAATGACCCCTGGTTATTTTTTGATTGGTCAGCCCCTCAACGCCCTGCCGAAATACCCCTTCAGGGAAATTAAATCTTCGCAATTGACGCCTTTTGAATTGCTCCAACAGATGTCCCAAAGTTTCTGGCATCGTTGGTCTTTGGAATATTTGCATATTTTGCAGCAGCGCGTTAAGTGGACTGACCCTCCTAAAGTCGGGAGACCTTGTACTTGTAAAGAACCTAACTTGTTACCTTTGTATTGGCGTCGTGGACGCATTGTAGATTTGATTTATGGGTCTGACGGAGTTCCCAGAGTTGCAGAGGTCATGGTCGGAGATTCGGTTTTGAAGCGAGCAGTGGCGAGTTTAACACGCTTGCCCATTTATTAGCGGACATAACTCCTTATGTCCGAGACGGGGGGATGTTTGGAACCAAACGTTTCGTTCACTATTTGGTATTTTATTGTTTTATTGCAACACCATGTCAGTGTGTGAATTCGGGTTCTTGTGGAAACATATCTAATCGAGATGTGTTTCGCCCATTGTAATCGCAACCTCCGTTCGCAATCGGCGTTGTGGGGCGCCCGCACGGTTGGTTTTGAATATATTTCACGCACATCGAAGTGCTTTTGCGGGAAACGTGTTCTGCCTGGCGGACGCTGGAGCCTTCGGTCCAGACAGCCGTCAGTCTATCCCTTATTGTCTTAATATTATATATATTCTCCTATCCCTAAACTCCCGGCACGGCACGGTATTTATCGACCCCCAGGAGCCTACCGCAGGAATCCTAGGTAAGTGCCTATAATATTACCGGCCAACTCTTGTGACACCTTACACCCGTAGTAGGAACCAGTATATCGCCCAACAAGGAACGAACCCCCTAGCTTTCCACTACTGCGTTACGGCAGTTTCGTGGGATACAGGTACAGACAGGGTCCAGGAGTCCCAGCGCTGCTATGAGCCCCAGCTTTGAGCTCCAGGCTTGGGACCCGAAGACCTGTATTTAACATGTGGTATCCACCAACCAGCACTAGGCCCGCGTGGTGGATTTCAGCCCATTCCCTCACTCACAGAGAGGAGTCCTGTGTCCCAGCATTAAATAAATAAATTATAGCTAATGATGATGATGACGTGCGAACTAGGATGACAAAACAAAACTAGAAAAAAATTGGTTGATCTAGTGCGTAAACCTACGGCTGCTTAAAGTGTGCAATTCTATTGCAATCAACCAGGCAAGAATCCAGACTCTGGACTGCCACTGAGAATGCCCGATCTGATCGACAAACGTAAAACCAGATTGCCCGACCCGGTAATCTAACCCAGGACCTCGTTTTTAGCAGTCGAGTCTTTGACAAATAGATCGATGAGGCAGTCTTAATAATTATTATCAGTTTCAACACTTTCTTCAAAAACCATGGTATGCGAGGGGTGTGTAACGATTGATATAATAACATAAAAAAACTTTTTAGCAAAAAAATACTACCGACTTCCAAATACAAAACTACAAAGTGAAAAATAACTTTATTTTTTGAAGTCGGTGTCCATAACGCAATAAAAATTGGTACCTACGAAAGACACCGACAAAAAAGTTTTTTTATTTTTCTCTTTTTAGTTGTACCTACGTAATAGGCAAGTTAGTAAGGTAACAATAACGCCAGAATAGATTTCATGAAACTTGAACATAACCGGTGAAATGAGAGATCTGCGTGCCCCTTAAGAGTGTACTGGCGTGATGTTATGTTATGAAATGGTATAAACAATAAACAGACATGCGATTGCAGCAATCCCGAGAGATTTGCCGTTATTTATTGAAGAGTTCGGTTGGATATCTCCGAAGTTCTTCATTAGATCTTCACCAAATTAAAATGGGACCAATTAGATAGACCGAAATATACTCTAACAAACAAAAAAAGAATCTTCAAAATCGGTCCACAATTGACGGAGATATCGGTGAATATAAACAAAAAAAAAAACAATGTCGAACATGAATGCCTATTTCCCTTGGTCACGGCATCACGCGTGAACCGCTGGACCGATTTCACTAATTCTTTTATTGATGTGTTTGTTATTGTCAGGAGAAGGTTCTGATGAAAAAAAAATAAGAAAAATAATGGTACCTTACCCACATAGGTAGGGTAGGGTAGGTAGGATAGGGTATAGTAGGGTGAGGAAGGGTCGTCTTCCCTACACTAGGTAGGGAAGACGAATGTTTGGTGTTTTTATGGCAAAACAAAGTTTGCCAGGTCTGCTAGTTATTGATATAACATTTTATATAATGCACGTTTGATATAATATTCATTTAGTATAGGTAACATTCAGCAACTATAATGTACCGTTTAATATCATTTGGAAACGTCTACTTTGTTTTATATATTTTCGCAAAAAGTGATTAAATGATAAATGATTTTATTTCTGTAAGTTGGTTTGTACAAACACTTTTACATGTCAAACATATTTTTTAAAACTAGATGTGATCGGCGTTTCCTATCTGACTACTCTGAGAAGAAAGGCCGAAACAAACTCAGAAGTCACAGTCTCTTTTAAAGTCCAGACAAAATCATGGTTAGATCATGTGAAGACCATTTAGACTGATGTCTGAAATGGTCTTTTGAGGAAAGAACCAGCCAGATTGAGTGGACCTGTCCAGTCAGTGCACGCATTTGTCAATAACCGAGCAGCAGAGCTCAACGATTCGACGAACAATACCAAAGAAAGGACATTCGGGTAGGCCGCATAAACTACTCAAACTGTCAGACCATGATTAAAAACTAAGATAAATTTAAATTAAAACAAAAAAAAAAGAATGATCCACATAGTCTTCACATTCACAATAATTAAAATAATATAATACTTTAAAAAGTAAATATTCTTGTCATTACAAGAAAACCAAAAAAAAATTATAATTACAAAATTCACGGTGCAAATTGGAGCAGCTCAATCCCAAGCCTTTTTGTCCTCAATGTAATCTTTTGTTGTATAAAACGCTTTCTGGCACAACTTACGTTTAATGAAAGATTTGAATTTATTAAGACTTAGATCTTGTACGTGGCTTGGAAGCTTATTATAAAAGCTTACACATTGACATCTAAACGAGCCACCTATTTTCTTGAGCCTTGTTGTAGGTACTACAAATTAGATTTTAAACGCCTGCCATTTTCGTGCTAGCAAAAACAAGCACTACATAAATATTGCATTTTATTAGTTTGCTTTTATGCGGGTGGACGGATATATTTTATTTTTCAGTCTGTCATACAGCTAAACTATTTATTGCTTGTAGTTAAATAGGTCGAATCTGTTCCAAAACCGAATCCGGGCACCCCGACTTTACGTAGGTTTTTGGCTGCTACCCCTAGAGTGTATATAAAAACCGGAGGCGCGAAAGGAGAGCAGCCCTCGCCCGCTGTAACAAAGCATAGGGTGCCTATCCTTTGTTACGTAAGGGCAAAGGGGGTGCACTTCCCGCAGCGCCGGAGACGATGCAGAAGCAACTTTTGTGTTTTGAGGTTAGGTTACAGGTTTAAGAACAGTGCGTTACCCTAGAAAATTAGTATGAATATAAGGTAAAATGAACTATATATGAAAAGAGTATTATACTTAATGGAAATGATATGAAATGAACGTTATACTAAACGATGTAAGAGTAAATGAAGGTTATATGAAATATAACATTGGATCATATGAAATTAGGTCATATGTTTTTATAGCATATGAAAATTATATCGAGTGAACGTTATATCAAGTGATATTATACTATCTGTTATTATACCAAACATCACACACACAGTATGCGAGACAGTGGGCTTAGTGCGAGTTTCCCGATCGCGTTAACGTCGTTAACGTTGTATTGAAGTTATTGCTGGTACTTAAAAGCTCGAAATTAGCGATTACCCTAGAACATTTTGGACTTTTATGATTAAGAATTGGTAAATCAAAGGTTTTACCGCTAAATCTAAGGTTATACCGGTAAATCTTAGGTTTTATCGTAGTTCGAGTATCACAGTAAAATTATATCTACAAATTGACGTAAGAGAATGTTTACGTTAACGCGATAGAGTGAGAGTAAAAACTCGGAATGAGCCCACTAATTGATTCGCTTCAAAAATATGAAAAAGAACAACCACTAAACCAAAAACTTAAAACAACTTAACCTATAGTCTCATGTAATGAGATAGGACAGATGAACCCCCTTTTCCGCACATAGACTCCCATTTGATCCGTCTCCACTCTGTGAGAGGGAATTGGCCGTAATCCACCACGCGCGTCCAGTGCGGGTAGCTGGATCTCAGAAGTTATTTTTCGTTTTATCGGTTGCCTCACGCTTGACCACTATCTTACCTGATGGTAAGGGATGATGATGTGGTCCACGGTAAAGCACGTTTGCCTAGATGTAACCTATTCGCTCTTGACTACTCCGAGGTTGTAGCTATCGGTAAACACACACTCCGGCTAGCTGATGTCTTCGAAGTTTTGGTTCTAAGACATGCCGGTTTCCTCATGATGTTCTCCTTCACCGTTTTCAGAGCAGTGGTGATGAAATAATTTACACTAAGTAAAGCGCCTACCAGGGTTCGAACCCACGTCCTTCAACTTGTAAGTTGCAGCCGTTACCACTGGACCACCACTGCTCTCATGTAATAGGGGCCGAAAACCTAGTATAAATCCTGACTCCGGGATGCTATTGAGCAATTGCATACCTACGGAGAAGTCGAGCAAACGAAAAACAAACAATTAAATAAATATGTAAATCTGAATACAAGCTTAATTTTATGGTCTTTAGTATTGATTTCACGGGCGGTACTCTAAAAAGTAGGTTTTAATGGCGGTCGAATAAATTAATGGCATTTTACGGAAGCGGCCACAAACCACCCGGGGATGCGCTTAATTGACTCCTTCTATATTTATATAGACTATAGGTTGCTGCGCTGTTTGTACGTTGAAGATTGTAGCGGGCAAAATTAAACTATTGGTCAAAAATTGTTACAGTAAATTGTTGAGAGGATACATAAAAAAAAACCGGTTAAGTGCGAATCGAACTTGTTCGCCGAGGGTTCCGAACCTACCCATTATACCGCCATAATAAAATTGGTATCATTTATATAAGTGGCTCTTAGTTTTAAAGATATGGGCAAATTTAGATTTTAGCGAAAACTTGTAAGTACCAAAACTTACCTTAATTTTTACCTTTTTTTATTTTTTTCCTTTATTTGTGCTGTAAAACCTTGCTTTTTGCCAAATTTCCTTATATTTTTTTATCGTGTTGACTCAGGACCTTGATTTTTGTACACCTAATAGACCTCAGTATCTGGTATAAATTTCAACTTGCTAGGTCAACCCGTTCTTGAGAAAATCGGTGGTGACACACGGACAGACGGACAGAAGAACAAGAAAGTGATCTTATAAGGGTTCCTTTTTTAGCTTTTGAGGTATGGAACCCTAAAAAATATATTATCTTCCTGATGGCTCGACGTGATTCGATTTACATCACACCGATAACCCATTTTTACTAAACGGAATTGCAAGTGCGTTCACATGGGCGCAATGCGATGCATTTTATCTTTTTCTTAGAATTTTTTCTAGATATATTCTATTTAGACCATAGATAGGCTCTAGACAAGTGATATTCGATGTCAGCTAAGGCGATAGTTAAGTCAAAATGTAATGTATGTTGTATGTAGAAGTGAGTTTTCGTTATCGCCAGTCAATTGGTCAATCCCATACAATTTTGCTGAGGCCCTTAGACAAGTAAAAATTCAATTATCGAAAACGAGGCAAAATTGTATGGGACTGAGAAGCGATACCGAAAAATCGCCTTCGCTGACATCGAATATCACTTGTTATTATTTGGAACTGAACTTGGATTCTTATTAATATTTAACTGCTTTACGAAATCTATATTTTGGTATATTCAAAAATCTCGCAACCAAAGCCATAGCACAAAGATAGTGACCAAATATATATTCATTGGAAAGCGCCGCGTTCTCTTAATTTTCCCCTGATATCTTTTTAATGTGGTACCTATTATAATAGCGTTAGACTGGCTCCAGCTTCTGAGGTTATTAGATGAGCGATTATACTAGTTTACAGTTATTTTATGCGAATACATTAATTTTAATTACTATTACACTTTGTTCATATTTAATTTTGAGATTCAAAAAAAAATAGAAGTCCGTGGGTAACTAATAACAGCCGCACGGATCGATCTTCAAGGCTAAGCAACGCTTGCCTAGGTCGGTCCGTAGATGGGTGACCATTTTAACAAACTGAGATTCCTTCGTGCCTTGGTAGGCACGTCAAACCCCACCTGTCATTTGAAGATCTTTAACAGTCGCCACGGTAGTCAGAAGTCTGAGATCTGACACCAGTCTTGCTAAGGGATGTCGTGCTGCCCAGTTACTGGTTTGTGGAGGTCAGATAGGCAGTCGCTCCATGTGAAATACTGGTACTCAGCTGAATCCGGTTAGACTGGTTGCCGACCCCAGCATATTTGGGAAAGTCCTACGTAGATTTATTAATGCTGATCCTACTTCCTTCTAATATTATAAATGCGAAAGTTTGGATGGATGGATGTATGTATGTTACTCAATCACGCTAGAGCGGCTGAACGGATCTGGATAAAATTTGGCACAGAGATAGATTATAGTCTGGAATAGCATAAACGCTACTTTTATTCGGATATAATGCTCCCTTAGGATAATAAAACACTATACACACGGGCGAAGCCGCTGTCAGGAGCTTGTTTATGAAAAATTAATCTCTTCTCAAATTAAAGTAAATCCGCAAAACTACATAATTACTGAAGACAGTTCAAAAAGTGTTCTTAAACTAACAAGGCCCTCAAACATAATTACGATTCGCTGAATAATTACGAATCAGAGCCTCAGAGTTCATCGCCCTCATCCCAATCAGCCGAGATCAGATCAAACCGTGATCACAGACTCCGGCGATGTTTGCACACTTAATAGATCTATGACAGGCGAGACTTTTCAGGGTACACTCTACCAATACATCTCGAGCCCTGTCAAAAGAAAATTTACTTTATTAAAAGGAAATAAAGGTTACAGTGACGGTAAATTATGTGGTAATTGCAGCGCTTATCAAGTTCGTATTCCAGAGATTGGATTAAATTAATTTTATTGGATTAAATTTATTGTTGCACCAACCCCAAGTAACATGGGACAGATGCAGGTAAATGATGACGAATTAATAAAGGTAAAGGTATTGGGATTGAAACTACACGCTAGATTTTTTAGTTTATAGAGGGAGGTATGTTATCTTGTGCAGGGGCTGAGAAATAACTCGGACTCATCGACCCATTGGGATCTTTTGTGGTCATAGAATAAATACATCGTATGATAACCCCTTCAATCTAACCAAATGCGGTTTAATATCAGCATTAGATATCTATTTTATAGATGATGTTCTTCAAAAATCAAAGAATCCGATTTGAATTTTTTAATTAACTTTTTAGGTAACATTTTTTTATTCGAATTAGGTACATTTATACATATAAGTGTTACATATTTTTGAAATAACCTCTTAAAACCCTTTGTTTTGATACCCCACACGATGGGTTTAGATGAAAATTGGGCCCCCACAATACGGCTCCCAAAAGCCGCCATTTTGTAATTTTAATATAACAAGGATAAGACGAATCGAAATTAAGAATTGACGTACGAATCATCAAAATCGGCCACCGCATTTGGCCTCTGGAACGCCACATAGGAACAAACATACATACATAGACTGATAAACACATTTTGGATTAGGATTCCCATGCGTTGCATCAATTTATGGAATAGGTCTGATTCAAATTGCCTCCCTTGGTCGTTGGTTATTGTAACTGGGCAACCGAATCCCGCGATCCACCCGTCATAGAATGCGTTAGCAACCCTTTCTGCGGTTATGTCTTCCAATGGACAGGCTTCTGGCCATTTGGTAGCCCTATCTATCATGGTCAATAAATATCGATAGCCGTCAGAGATAGGCAACTGCCCAACGGTTGTTGTCGGACTGTTGTATGTGTTCTAATCGCGCCGAAAACTTTGCTTGCGCGAAGCAGGATTTGTGTGACGTCATGTCAGTAGTTCGTAAGTGGCGGCGTTGGTGCCGCTACATCACTCTCCTCCGGAGACCGGCGGTCGATAGCAGTTTGAGTCGTCCGTACATCTCGTGATGTGTGCCTGGCCAGTGGAAGGTTGGTTCCCGTGAGTCGGAACCGGAAGTCGCAGAGTTCGCGGTGAGTTGGAACTGTATGCGGTTGTGTCCCAGTGAGTCGGGATAGTGTTGCTGGCTCCAGTAGTTCGGAGTGGTGATGATGTCCCAGTGAGTCGGGACATTGCGCTGCTGGCTCAAGTAGGTCGAAGCGGTGATGAAAGAAGCTGAGGGTGATGACCAGGAATGCGCATCCGCTGCATGCTGGTGGTCAGGGTACCCCCGTAGATGCCGTGGGTACTGGCTGGCTGTGTGGCTGCTCGAAAGCTCGAGGAAGTGATTATGACGTCACGACGAAGTAGTTCTGCACGAAGGCTGCGCTGATGTTCATCACGTCGGGGTCACCAGTTTGGGTGTATGCGGAACAGGGTGTAAAGTCCCACAAACCTCAATAGAAAAGGGAGGATCCTCCGACCAGACGGGTGTTGAGTCTGGTCCGGGCAACTGCCCAATGGTTGTTGTCGGACTGTTGTATATTTTCTAATCGCGCCGAAAACTTTGCTTGCGCGATGCAGGATTTGTGTGACGTCATGTCATTAGTTCGTAAGTGGCAGCGTTGGTGCCGCTACAACATTACGCTCCTTCGGCAGTCGGGTAAAAAGGTCAGGTGCGCAGTACTCATAACCAGCATGCCTGTATGACCCAGCTTAATTGCGTAAGTGAATTCGGCAAGGCAAAGCGCAAAGAGTATGAAAGACACCATATGGATTTCCGTCTATGTAATTGATCGATTATTCAAGGTTTTTGCCCTTTGTCTTGGCGAATTCACATACATTATTAGTGAACTGTGTATGAACTTAAATAAAGCGATATGAGTATCTTTGTAAGGATCGTAGCAGGTGGTGTTCTGTAGTTTCTGCCTACCTCCAAGGGAAAAGGGCGTGTGAATTTAGACATCGATCTGGCATTGACCTCTACAATCCACTCGCCAACACTAATATTATTTTAGGTTCTCTCGGGATTCTCATTACTCGCAAGAACTTTCCCAGATATTCGCATGGTAACCAAAATGGTTTTTGCATTACGTAACGCCTGAGGTCCCGGGTTCGACGGAACCGGACGTTCGGACAAAGACGTGTTATTGGGTTCTACCATCTGGAATTTTTCAGTAACAGTTCGGAGTCTGGATTTGTGCCCAGTTGACAACAATAGGATCACACCCTGTTATATATTACGTAAATATATCTGGCGAAGTGTGGGTTTACTAAAGGTGCAAGTCTGCCTAGCCCTTCGCGGAATATAGGAATGACTGCACTATCAACAAATTGCCTGCCAAAAATAAAATTCGACTAACTCCATAGTACAACATAATGTATGGTTTTTTAACAGACTTCAAAAAAAGGAGGAGGTTCTCATTTTGTTGGAATCTTTTTTTTTGTGTATGTTCCCCGATTACTCAAAGACGCCTGGACCGATTTGGAAAATTCTTCTTTTGTTTGAAAGGGTAACTATACTTCCCTGGTGGTCCCATGGTAATCAGGTCAAATTTTATAAGCATACTCATAGCAATTTTGATATTTTCATCATCATGGCAAGCACTCATGAAGAAGTCTACTGATGGCCACTGGAATTTATCAATGCTAAATATGTTTTGGGTATAAGATATGTCGAATAGTTAAATGACTGATCAAGCAAATTTAAATAAATGGTTCAAATAAAAAATAACTGACCAGTTATTTTTTATTTGAACCATTTATTTAAATTCAGTTGATCAGTTTGTTTGACCAAACAAACTGATCTGGTGATAAAGCCGGAACGTAGTTACCGGAACTCTGTATCCCAGTCGTGTTTAGGCTTGTTGGAATTGTTATGAGAAGCCCTCTGGCCATAAATGATTTTCATGGTAACATAGGGTACCAAAACTAAAAAAATATAACAGACTTCCAAAACAAAACACAACAAAGTGAAAAATATCTTTATTTTCGGAAGTCGGTGTAAATAACAAAAAAAAAATTGGTACCGAAGACACCGACTTCCAAAAAGAAGGTATTTTTCACTTTGTAGTGTTTTGTTTTTTCGGAAGTCGGTGTCAAAAACGAAAAAATATTGGTACCAAAGACACTGATTTGCGAAAAGAAAATAATTTTTCACTTTGTAGTGTTTTTTTTTGACTACAATGAAAGGTGGAGCTTCGCAATACGTCAGCCTCTTTTTTTTTGTTAAAAAGTCTTTTTTATACGTAGATTGTATGAGCCTTGCTGTCGCCTACTAATTGGTCCGTCTGTCTATTTGAACTAAACTTTCCATTGCTTGAATAGCTGCGTATATTTACTTGTACAACAAACCAAAACTTGGTGTGATGGGGACGGATTAAAATAAATTCATTTATTTTCTTGAAGCGTCTTTTCGTATTGATTCTTAATGGGGTCCTATAAAGACTAGGGCTTTTTAGTATGGCTGTCAATAAGTGGCTATGATTTACAGGATAAGATGCCTGGTCCTTAATGGTGGATAAACTCACGAGATTGTAATGTAGGATATTGGTATCCTTAGGCCCACTAGTATTTCGCCAAGATAGTTTTCGTCATAACTAAATAAATAAACAGTTTACTAGCGTTTCCTGACTATATGCAGCTGAATGAGTGAACTGCTTGCCTGACCTCTACAATCCATTTTTTGAGCAACAGCCACCTGGCAACATTGGCCGTCAGACTTTCGTGTTTCTGATTACCAGTAACGCCTGTTAAAGATCTTCGGGTCGGGCAACTCAGCTTAGGTTCGAAGAGAGCTGAAGTGAGCGAACTCAGCTCCCGTCATCTCCTTCATGTTAGATTACTCAGGGTCTAAACCCTGCAGACAGAATTAGGAGCCCCGCGCAGAGGGGATCCGCCGACTTTGAAGCTTAAATAATAATCGTACTTAACTATTCTATATTAAAATCAATGTCAACATTTAAATAGTTTAATAAAATTCATCTTTTTTAACCCCCGCCAGAAAAAGAGGGGTGTTATAAGTTTGACGTGTGTTGCTGTGTATCTGCCTGTGGCATCATAGCGTCCAAACGGGTGAACTGATTTAGTTTTTTTTTTGTTTAAAAGGTGACTTAATCCAGAGTGTTTCTCGTCTTAGTCTTAGCTATGTTTGAATAAATTCGGTTCAGCCGTTCAAAAGTTTTGGGCGTTTTACTGTTTGAATCGGGGTGTTTTCGCAAGATATCGTGTTATAATTACGTGTTCTTTAGATTGCGGATCGAAGCGTATCTACTATGTACTAGATAAATTATGCAGCATGAAATAAAAATGTGTCGGGGGATTTTTAAATTTTGAAATTTTTCTTGTATTTATTTATTTGCTTATCCTCGCACTGGAACGCCCTGCAGCAATTACACCAATGGAGCACAAACTTGCAAATACCAGCTATAAGTCCAGGTTTCCTCACGATGTTTTCCTTCACCGTTGTCAGCGATGTCCAAGGTAAACTTAGAAAGTACGTATGAATTGAAAAAGTCACATTGGTACTTGCCCGGGTTTGAACCCACGACCTCAAGCACGAGAGGCGAGGTCTTAGCCACTAGACCTACACGACATAAAAAATATAAGTCGTGGTGGGCAGGGTAATATTTTTTTTATATTTTCTATAATTTGTAAGTTTTCTATCTCTAATTGACATATTTTGTTAACCACTCCTCGTGGTAACACGTACTACACGTAATTTACCATTTTCCTCTCTTTACCCGACTGCCGAAGGAGGGTAATGTGTTTATCAGTCTATGTATGTATGTATGTTTGTTCCTATGTGGCGTTCCAGAGACCAAACGCGTTGGCCGATTTTGATGATTCGTACGTCAATCGATTCGTCTTAACCCTGCTAATGTCACTGGCTACATTAAAATTGTAAAATAAAAAAATGGCGGATTTTGGGCCCCATAATGTGGGGTACCAAATTTTGTTTTTCTTCGAAACCCATCGTGTGGGGTATCAAAATAAAGGATTTTAAGAGGTGATTTCAAAAATATATAACACTTACATGTTTAAATGTACCTAATTAAAAAAAAATTACTGAAAAGTTATAAATAAAAAAAGTTAATTAGAAAATCAAAAAACCCGACTGCTTGAAAAGCGAAGAATTCGCAAGCTGGCTGACCAAAACCAGATGTATCCTCCGACTGCACAGCATGATTTTCTTCTTGTTTACGTCTTTTTAGTTCGCTTTTTAAGCAGTCGGGTTTTTTGATTTTCTAATTAACTTTTTTTTTAAATTCGCTTTTATTACATCTCCCTAGGCTTCTACGTAGCTAGGCAAAATGAGAAAGAGGAAAAGGAAAATGGAAGATTTTTAAAGGGTTCTTTAGTCATATGGTAGCTGAAGTTTCAATTTTTTTTTCCAATATTTGCATGATGATAACTTTTGGGAATCGACCCAACACATCGCGAGCGGTCAACGCACGTGGGCCGCACCGCAGGCTAAAGTACAAAAAAAAATGTAGCGTTAACGTCAGACACTAACATCAATATGTATAGCCAACTATATGTCATTACTTGCAGCAAAAGGATCTAGACAAGTGGCATTCGTTGTCAGCGAAGGCGATAGTCGAAACGTCAAAATGTAAGGGATTGATCACTTGATTTTTAGATATCGATAGAATGTCACTTGTCTAGGGCCTAAGGACATCACGACAAGCGGCACTGCGATCGAAGTGTTTTGACTCGACACGTAAGCGACGCTTATTACAGGCCTGTGGACACTCAAATGGCAGCATGACCCACACGATATACGAGACCGGCGCCGCGGTGGCGTGTGAGTGCGCGGAGCAACGGCGACACAGCGCCGCACAGGGCTGACCGACACTCGTTTCAATAGACCGTGCCGCACCTCTTCCTAAATCTTATTGTTTCCGGGACAGTTTAACTTGTACAGAATAGTTACGACACTAAACCATTCGCCTTAAATACAGTCTACTATTTTATTCTACCTCCACGAACTGTTTCTCTACAATGATGTTTGGAAAACCAATACCAAAAAACCAAGACAAATATACAAACTTGTAACATTGACTTCCACGTGTATCATAAAAACTGTGCACGATACAATTGCAACCATACGAATGCAATACAAAATCTCATCGCAGCTCAGTGAAACGTTTAGTACTTGAGATCCCTCTACAAAACAATGTATTGTCTATGTCGTTGCTATATCGGCGAATTGGCCATTTCTTTAAAGTGTCCGGCCGTAACATTGGATTGGATTGAATTTGTTCATCCACTTTGGCCATCTCATTAATATAGGGTCCCCATAAAATTACGTAATTTTTTAAAATTACAAACTTTTGTAAACAATATCTCGCGCAGTTTTCGACCGTCACAAAATTCCATTGCAATTTATTTCTCAATTACCAAACTATTATTTTCTTTTAAAAGAATATAATAGTTCACAGCCGCCACAATGCTTCACTTAATTAATGAATCAACAATGGGCTATCTGTGTCGCCAGCGGAAAATCACCATCATTTCAGCCGAAAGACGTCCACTGCTGAATGTAGAACTCCCCAGGCTTCACCACAATGACGATCCCGTGCGTCTTGCAATCACTAGATTCCCGCAACCTTAACCAGTAATCCGTTCATCTAGTATGAGGCCTTCCAAAGCAGGCTCTTCCAGTTCGCGGTCGCCACTACACAGCGTCAATATTTTACGATTATGGTCATACCATGCTTGACCATATCACCAAATGTTGAGCATTCAATGATATGCCATTAGTCACCCACCCGGCCAAAGAATACCGGGTATTTTTTTGGGTTGTAGAGGTCAGATAGGCAGTTGATTCATGTATATAAAATAGTCAGCCAGTTAGACTGGAAGCCGAACCCAATACAGTTGGGAAAAGGGTGGGTAGATTCATTGGGCGGCCATTTCATAGAATAGAATAGAATAGAATATTTATTTGCGTAAAACATGGTATACAAGGGTGTTATGTACAAATTGAGGCACAAGCATGTTTAGCTAGGATAAAACATAGCATGCAAAATTTTAAAAAACAAGTTAAGCAACAACAACCGTTTCTTTTTTTTTTTAAAACATCAACATTTTTTATCTATAAATTCTTTTAAACTATAAAAACTACACTCGACTAACCACTTATGAAATTTTACTGTAAATAATTTTGTGTTTAAAGCTTTGAAATGCCTTGGTATTTTATTATAAATGTTCACACACATTGCCAAGCAGTTACTATTGTATTTAGACAGTCTAGGCGAATCATTTAACACTAGTTTATATGGATCTCGTCGATTCCGAGGATTTACATCATTTGCAGTCTTAAATAGTTGCTTATTTTTCATAACAAAAACACCTATTTCGTAAATGTAAAGCGACGGTAACGGTAACAAACCAAGTTTTTTAAATATGGGTCGACATGAGTCGTCGGGCTTAAGTCCACAAATTGCTCTCATGCACTTTTTTTGAGCGATGAATGCTCTTTGGAAGTCAGTGCTGTTACCCCACATTATTAGTCCATAACGTAACAACGATTCGACGTATGCGTGGTATGACATTACAGCAGTTTTTATATTAGTTATATTTTTTACTTTTTTTAATGCATAAACAAATTTATTAATTTTAGTGCTAACATTGTCTATGTGCTCTTTCCAGTTTATGTCTTTATCTATTATTACACCTAAAAATCTGGTACGCGTTACTTCATTGATTTTATTAATATTGAGTTTAATGTCATTTTTGGAATTATTTGATCGATTAAATTGGATGTAAATGGATTTATCTAAATTTATCATCAAATGGTTAATGTCAAGCCATAAAATGACTAACTCAATAATCTAGCTGTGACATCTATTTATTGACTGTGAGCGCGATCTAGCGTGAAGGTGAAGATAAGTGTTATTTTCTTTTTCGATCGCGCGCTATGTAAACAAGGAGCAAGGTCGGATCGATCGCGGCGTCGACATTTGAATATAATATATTCTACGACATGGAAACCCACTCGCTTTTTTGAATAAGAACTTGAGGTTAGTAGAATTTCTAGAAAATTCATCGCTCTTCAAGAATACTACAGTTTCCTAATGGTCCTTGTTTATTTATTTTTTGTCACCGCTGATTTGTTCTAGGGTTGTAACAGAACTTCGCCTCCACCTCCTTAAAAAGTTGTATTTACGTTGACAATTGACAAACAACCAACGTGCGAGAGGCGAAGAGGCCGCTCGTCTGCGTGTTGCGTACGCGGGCAGCGGATAAAATAAGGCGGGAGCGTACGTCAAATGGCACGAGGAAGGGATTAACTTGTTACATTGCTCGGCCGCATGCTCGTTGCTGTAGTTGAGTTAGTGGATAGTTAATAGTTATTCTTATTTCAATCGCGTGATCAAATCATGATTTTATATTTTTTCTACTTCCAATTTCACCTCCGCCTTCTCCTCCGTTAACCTCCGCATCCGCGCTAAGAAAGCCTCCGTTACATTACAACCCTGATTTGTACAGGGTAGTGGATGATGGGATAGCGTAGGAACAAAGAAGCACGTTAAGGTTTCAGTTTTTCTAAATCAATTTTAATAAATACGTTTATCTATCGAATTGAAACAACACGTCTACTTTCATCTTCTTCGGAGTTGATAAAATGAATTTCCGGTAATTCCATTAAAGACGCAGGGTTGTTACTTTGTCTAAACAGTAAAATTATCAAAAAAATATGTCACATTCACATGTAACTTTTAGGTAACTTTTCGCTTAAGTTTTCACGGTGAGATTTATAGAATAGCACCACATTAACAAAGGCAACAAGTAGGTATACTCACTCACGACACTTTACTAAATAAAGACATGTTGTAACATCTACACTTCACGTGCCCGACCTACACTACTACCTACCCCCTAGACAGACGCATTAGTCCGGTAAGTATTGGCGTGGAGAGTAATGGTGGCCGCGCGTGGCTAGAATGCGAATATTATAAAGTAACACAGCTCGCTGGCCGGCCGACTGTACCGCGGTCTGGCCGTAATGGACCTCCTTATTTTGCCGTGCGGAATATTAAATGATCACCTTATTGGTTTAGTTGCTGGTACTTATGGTTCATGTTTCAGAGCCAAAATAACAGTTTTTTTTAATCAATACCCACTCTCAGGTACTTGAAGAATGTATAGAACTTATAGGACCAGTAGATTGAAATAGGACCGATTTTAAGACGGAAGTGATCAGCCTTGATTTTCTTAACCTATTACTATCAAGGGGCGAAATTGTTTATAAATATAGATAATGGTCGGTAAAGCAACGCTTTTCAAGGTTAGTTTGTGGATGGGTGATCCATTACATGTCTAGACTCCTCTATCTCGGGCACCGTTGTCCGGGCTGTCATTTGAAGATCTCCGACGTTACGGTAGTCGGAAGCCATAAAAACCTGAAACCAGTCTTGCCAAAGGGGTAGTGTTACCCAGATGACGCACGGTTGGCACAGTGGTTGAGCTGCGTGTCGCGGGTTCGATTCCCTCACGGAACAAATATTTGTATGACCTTCAGATAGTTGTTCCGGCTCTGGGTGTTGTGTATGTGAGTTTATATGTTTGTAAACGCTCCCACATTACAGGAAGAAATTCCTAGTGTGGGGCAACGTTTTTAAAAATTACTTGGTTGTGGAGGTCAGATAGGCAGTAAATTACTAGTACTCAGCTAAATCCGGTTAGACTGGAAACCGACCCCAACATGCCAAGGCCAAAAGACTAGGCCGATTGATCTAGAACTGATTTAAGTCTTACCTGATGGTAAGTGATGATGTGGTCGGCGATGAAGCACGCTTGCTTAGAAGTAACCTATCCACTCTCCTCTTAAAGACCCCTAGGTTGTAGGTATCGTGCAACTCAGATTCCATCAGGGAAATCCACTTCTTAGCTGTACGCACTATGAAGGTATATAGTGTGTATGGATGAGAGATCCACCATGTACCGAATGACGCACCGCCGTATGTCTTGTAGTCCAATGATGCAACGGACTAGGCGGAATTTAAGGTTTTTTTTTATTGCTGCACTATTTAATCAAACACATCTCATGTGTAAGAGATAATATCAACATTATCATCTGACCCTGTCCCTTGTTTCTTAGCGTCGGTGCAATACGGTTTATTTTTCCATTCTCCTCTGTTTGCCATCAGACTACCATGTAGCAGTAAGCATACTTTGCCAAATTTATAAATACCGTTCTTGATTGTATATCCTCCTTCACCAAAATTAGTTTAAACCTGTAATATGTGTTACTTATTGTTTCTTTTTTCATTTGGAACTTTCAATAGCAGCCCGGTGTTTGGAATTGTGTCCATTTGATGGTAAAAGGCTCGCCCCCTATTAAACCAACCCCCTATTTTACCGATGAAAAGTCTAGAATGGGAGAACTTGTGGGTCCACTAAAAGATAAACTGTGAGCGAGTAGCTGTAAACCTGAATCGATGGCCCACATAATCTTGCCTCAAAAGATTGAGCGTTATTTGATATGTAAAAAATGTATGAATGCATGTGAAAATAAATAGTTTGAATTTTTTTGTTTTTTAACATAAACGTCGAAATGTGTTGGTGCACTTCTGTCTAAAGTCGGTAGGCAACGAATGGACCGCGGTCCATGTCCGGACCGCGGAAGGTCGGAACTTGGATCGCCAAATATTGTTAAATAAATTACATACCTATATAAATAAAAAAATATAATAATATTTTTGGAAAACAAATTCCGTAATATATCAATATTAAAAAAAATATATATAATCTTACTTTAAAAAAAAAAAAAACAACTGGTAAGTAGATAGAATTTATAGTTTTATTTTTCTGGATCTCGATAAAAAATATCAACTCTATCCGGACTCATTTGAAATTACTTGCCGACCTCTGTGTCTTACCCTTCTGAGAATACAGGCGTGATAGCAAAAAAAAAAAAGTACTAACACTGCCAAAAATCCTTTCTAGCTCGTGGCTAAAAAGACCAGGCAGGAACGAACCACAAAATTCATAATTCGAGCACCACTCTTCAAACATACGAACTTTTAGCTTCGCGTGCCTTAAACGCTAAAAATAACGAGCCTCCGACATTCCTGGCCTCAGAGAGATTAAAAACCTTTTTGTTCATTTTAGGTCTAAATCTTTCTTTACATGAAGAATGGACTGAGCCTTTCCCTATACAGGTATTTTGGGTAAATACGGGTAGAAAATTGTATTCATGAATTCTTATTGGGCTTGTGGTTCCACCTTCGTCACTATCCGGCTTACATAAAAGAGCCAAATAATCGAACAGTTCACTCTGTGGGAAGCAGCTCAGGCCAATAACTATCGTGCTTCTTCTTCTTCTTTTCGAGTCGATGGGAAACTCTATATACATTTTGGGCCCAGTAGGTGGCCACCCCGATTGCGGCATCAGTGGCGACTATAAGGTCTTCCAAAGTGCAGATATATGGAAACTTGGGACACTCCAGCATGTGTCATATTTTGCAAACGAAAAAATTTGCGGAGCCCCGCACTCACACTGGGTATCAGACGGGTCTATAAAACCCCATTTTGTCAAATTGTGTTTGCAGTGGCCTACTTGGGTGCGCAAACGATTGAGTGCTTTCCATATAGGCCACTGCTGTTCATGTCCAGGTGGCAGGTGTTCCTGGTGTTTCAAGAAGTCGGTTGGTGGTAGGTGAGCTTCTCTCCACAACTTGCTTCTCACTATAGGCGGTGGATCTTTGATTGCCCATGTGCATCAAAGAAAACTCTACCGATTCTTAGGTCTACCCGGGGTGATACTGTGATCATAGGGAGGATGTCGGGCATTGGATTCCTGGTATTTTTCTCAAGCACGTATGCGACATCCCTTTGCACTATTGGTGGTGCAATAAGGTAATCGTACTTAATAAGGTCAAGTTTAAGTCACAAGCACACGCCGAGTTGTGCTATGCAGTCAGTGTTAAAAATTAAGATTGCGACTGAGATATGAATGCGAAAGTTCCTTAGAAATACGAATAATGGCCACTGAGGTATGAAGAAAAATGTTAGAGAGATAAAATAACCCTGTGACCAGTAGTTGTCATTTAAGGATCCTTCGTAACTGCGTTATAAAAGAAAAGGACAGCTATTGTCCGCACAGTCATCTTTTACTACAAAGTGGTAAATTTTGTGAGTGCGGTACTCAGTCCATACTCCCTGTCTCTGGTCTAAACGTAGGAAATAACTGTTGCTACGCGGCTTTAATTAAAGTGCCACATCACTGTAATAATTGTACGTGTACGGTGCACGTACATGGGTTTTAAAATTGTTTAGTAAGTAAGGAGTTGTGCAATCAGTAGGCTCGCACCTTTGTACTTACACGTGCGACCTACATTAGATCAATCATGCAGCAGCAGCAAGCAGAGCATTGATGATGCATTTGTACCAATATTTAATTTAGTGTTCTAATAGACGCGGTTTGGATCGGACAACTTGCATTTTTATTTCTTGATTCCAGCCCGTTGGCACTCATTGAAATTTTTACATTACACTGACATTTGCATTACATTTACAATAATTAATGCTAAGGTGTATTTGCATTTGCACCCTACATTATTTATTTTTTTGGTCCTTCGAAATTATTGAAAGTACCGTACAGTCCGATATCGAGTGTTGCCGTGCAGAAGCAGTAGCAGCGATCCAGGTTCCAGAGTGACACGTTGCATCAGCGTAAAGGGAGAGTTCCTGTGTTTCAAGTAAGATCGTTCACTTTTTGCTTACTTCTTTAACAATGGAGGGTTTAATCGCGCGTCAGGCTGAGATCCTGGAGGAGATGAAGAGGATCCATACCAACTTCAAGAAGGATTCAGCGAGCAGGAAGACCTCCGATTACATTCAACAAAGGCTTGAGTGGTTAGATCAGCTTTGGGCGGAATGTAAAGAGAAACATCAGGAGCTGAGTGCAGTAGATGACAAAACGTATGAGTACTTCACCAAAAATATTCACGAGGTATTAAGGGATTGGTACCACGGAGAGCTTAAAGCATGCGGGACCAAACTGCAGAGTGGACCCAGCAACGCCGGCTCTAGCAAGGTACAAGTGAAATTTGACAGAACCCTATTCGGGAGCTCCTCGGGAGCAGAGGACAAGCTACTCGAGCTACAGCAGCTGCAAAGCGCGAACTTCCGTGCGTTCGACAGGTTAGTGACGAGTAAGATCATTGAAGAGGTCATCGAAAAATGGGAGATAGAAGACGCTTTGAAGACGTTAGGGTCTCGGTGGTCAGCGATTGACAATATGCACCTGCAGATCGATGGGTTGTAAGAGGGGGCGCCTAATGAGTACTATGACGAGTTTTGTCGCCACGAACGGGCATTTGTAACAACAAAGCGGGTGCTGAACATAAAACTGAACGCCCCCGTGCACCAACAACAATCCGTGCCCAAAATAGATATACCAATTTTGAACGGGAACTATTCGTTATGGCCTACTTTCATGGATCCGTTCGTGGAAGCAATACACAATAACCGTGTAATTGCAAAAGCACAAAAAATGCAGCACTTAAAAGGGAGATTGCGCGGCGAAGCGGAGAAACTTGTCCAGCATCTACACATCTCAGCCGAAAATTACGAAACATGTTGGGAAATCTTGAACCACCGGTACAACATCAAGTTTCTGTTGTTCACCAAGAATTTCCAGACTTTCATGCGACAAAAACATCTGCAAAAACAATCTGCATTCGACCTTAAGCGGTTATATGACACGAGCAATGAAACCAGAAACGCGATACACAATTTGGGCGTAGATACAGGTTCATGGGATCCTGTTCTAGTCTACGTGTTATGCGAGAAACTAGATTTTGAAACGTACGCGGAATACATGCAGTCTAGGGCGGATCCGCGAGAGATACCTCCGTTCAAACAGTTTATGGATTTTACTGAGAACAAATTCATGGCATTAGAACCTTTGCATAGAAAAAGCCAGAAAACAGTAGCAAGCCTCCTGCAAAACCACTATCTAACGCATCTCATCCATTCAGCAAAACCCCCAAACCAGCAAACTCTAGAAACTTCCATGCATACAACGCTGGTCAATTTAACAATATCGTTTGTGCATTATGCAACACTAACCACGCATTGTTCCAGTGTTCCAAATTCACTGACATGGCAAGTTCAGCAAAGTTAGAATTCATCGAAAACAACAACATTTGCAGAAACTGTCTGTATGTGCATAGCAAGGGCTATTGTGCGTCACAAACAAGATGCAGAGAGTGCATTGACCCACACAACACGCTATTGCACAACAAAATCGTCCAGTGAGCGCAAATGCCCTCAGCAACACAGAAGGTCCAACCGTCGAAGTCAACTGCAACTATGTCAACTAAAGGTATGCAAAATAACTTCGCATCGAATAATGATGACGAGATACTATTGGCCACTGCATTATTGCAAGTAGCAACAGCTGATGGCGATTACGTTACACTACGGGCGTTAGTTGATCAAGGCTCACAAATAACCCTGATCACTGAGAATGCAGCTCAAAGGCTGGGAGTAAAGCGCCAAAAGCTAAACGTGAGCATAAGTGGGATCGGCACCCTATCCAACAGGAGCAAAGGAAAGGTAAACCTACTTTGCAGGTCCGTACATAACAACTTCCAGTTTACCACGGAAGCATTAGTCATGCCTCGGGTGCTAAATGATCTGCCTAACACCACCTTTACAAAAAGAATTTGGACTACGTGAGTCCAACAAACATCACATTAGCCGATCCAGAGTACAACATATCAAAGCCCATTGACATACTTCTAGATGCACAGGTATTTTCTGAAATCCTGTTGAATGGCCTGATTAAGGGAGAGACTAATGAACCCATAGCTCAACAGACTCGCTTAGGGTGGATTTTGTCAGGTAATGTCAACAAGACTTTCAACTGCAACGTGGTAATAAACCAAGTGGATGACTTGACAAAATACTGGGAAGTGGAAGTCATCAGTGGGGATGCATGCAGTTCAATGACGTCAGCGGAGAGATACTGCGAAGAGTTCTTCACTGCAACAACAAAACGCCTGAAAAATGGGAAATATGCTGTTCGTTTGCCAATGAAGCCTAATTACGATCAGCTATTAGGAAAATCGAAGCCACGGGCAGTAGCACAATTCATGCAATTAGAACGGAGATTATGCAGGGATGACAAACTGTCAGAAAACCACATCAGATTCATGCAAGAGTACCTGGAAATGGGACACATGAAAGAGAGTAAGCCCGGCTGCAACCACTCATGTTACTTACCTCACCATGGAGTACTTAAACAGGACTCATTGACAACAAAATTAAGGGTGGTTTTCAACGTCTCACAGAAGACTGACACAGGTTACAGCCTGAAAGACTTGATGGAGTGTGGTCCGAAGCTTCATCAAGATCTACTGACATTACTCATGGGATGGCGGCGATACAAGTACGTCTTTACAGCAGACTGTGAGAAAATGTATCGCATGATCTTAGTGCATGAAGAAGATCAAGAATTGCAGAAGATAGTGTGGAGGGAAACTAACCAAGTTCCCCTAAAGGAGTACAAGCTATGCACAGTGACATATGGAACTAAGGCGGCAGCATTTCTACGCTACTTCGGACGCTAAAGCAATTAGCAAACGATGACGCAAACAAATATCCGTTAGCAGCTGACGTCATTACTAACTAGATGTATGTCGATGACGTACTAAGTGGTAGTAACTCCATCGAGCGAGCACAAGAAATGCAGAACCAACTCATCAACATGCTAAGCGGTGCAGGACTGACGCTACGGAAGTGGTCAAGCAACGACCCGACCTTGATTAAAAGTTTATCATCATCAGACTTTCACCAAACTACAATGCACTTTACAAACGATGGAACTATAAAAGCCCTTGATGTACAGTGGAATCCTACAACTGACACATTTGCATTCACTAACAAAATAAACTTTGACAACAACAAACCATTGACAAAACGGAAGCTACTGTCCGAGATATCAAAAATCTTCCGCTTACTGGGATGCCTGACACCTCTGACATTGAAAGCAAAATTGATGTTCCAAAGCGTTTGGCTGTCAGGATGCAACTGGGATGAAACCTTACCTGTAAGCGTACAAGAAGAATGGAAGTGGTTTACAAGCGACTTGCACAACATAACGCGATACGAGATACCGAGATGGTTGGGAGATACAACTAAACCCTTCCAAGTACATGGATTCTGCGATGCCTCAGAAAATTACTGACATAAGACAGCAAAAACAAGGCCTTAAGTAGATTAATAGCTGCAAAGTCAAGACGATAATCGATAACCAATCAATAAAAAATTGACATTACCACGGCTTGAACATGGGACGGACTCCATGATTGTACTAGGCTGGCTGCATGGGGACGTCACAAAATGGAAGTCGTTCGTGAGCAACAGAGTGCAGCAAGTGCATGCAGTCATACCGAAACAACACTGGAGGTACGTCAAATCAGAAGAAAACGCAGCAGACTGTGCATCACGCGGCATCAGTTGCTCCCAGCTATTGCAACATCCTTTGTGGTGGCATGGACCAGAATGGGTAAAATATTACAAAGACAAAACAGCTGATAAAGTTGCAATCATACCGACAACATGCGAATCAAAACAAAAACAAATGAGAGCGTATGTTGTGAAACTCGAGCCGTCTTCAATTTTAATTGAATAATTAGATCGACACAGCGACATGGCTCACATTACTAGGGTCACAGCGTGGATAAAAAGATTCATAAACAACTGTTCGAAGTTCAACACTAATACAACTGCATATTTAACATCAACAGAACTACAAAACGCTGGAAACCTTATACTGAATCAGACTCAACTACATACCTTCAAAGACGAGATTATGAGACTGAAGGAAAATAAGTAACATAAAAGTAACGTCATAGTCAATGAACCATTCGCCATGATCATACCCACGATCTCTCCTATTAACAACATCATCAACACGTCGATCCGTAACTCGTCATTGCCTATCGAAACGCACGAAGAAATGTTCCAGAAGATTGACACACAACTGCGCTCGATTAAAGAGCAGTCAAACCTGGAAACCTTATCCACCCACGACATTCACCACTACACCGCAATATATGTTGTAGTAACGATTAGTCTTGCACTGTCTGTAATATCGGTGTACTTTTGGAGAAAAACGAGCACCAAAAATACAGGGGGAGGGTTCACGAGATGCGATAAGCAGAAGAGGACGAGAAGAAGAAGATAACATCGAGGACGGGTGTAGCAAAGTTAACAAACGGGATTTAAAAGTGAACGAAGTGATAAGTGTTGACCGCGCCTTAAGTGAAGTGAAATTTGACACTGAAAGACATAGTGACGTGTGTGATTAGGGAGTTTGACAATTATATTTATGGATTTTAAGTGTACATTCACATAACATTTTACATTAGTCATACACATATTTTACATTACATATTATACCTATTACCTACTACATAAGTGCTCTGCATTAGTTTCTACATTGCATTCGTTCTTGTCTTAATTTTATTAGATTAATGTTTAGTTCAGTAGTTGTTATCATTCTTTGTGGTGGCAATATGTACGGTGCACGTACATGGGTTTTAAAATTGTTTAGTAAGTAACGAGTTGTGCAATCAGTAGGCTCGCACCTTTGCACTTACACGTGCGACCTACATTAGATCAATCATGCAGCAGCAGCAAGCAGAGCATTGATGATGCATTTGTACCAATATTTAATTTAGTGTTCTAATAGACGCGGTTTGGATCGGACAACTTGCATTATTATTTCTTGATTCCAGCCCGTTGGCACTCATTGACTTTTTTGCATTACACTGAAATTTGCATTACATTTACAATAATTAATGTTAAGGTGTATTTGCATTTGCACCCTACAGTACGTTACTATAATATTAAGCTGAGGTATGGCAATGTAATCACGGCTTTACTACGACGAATATGCGATAATATTCTAATTAAATCCAGCATATTAAAAGGGAATATATTCACTTACCTATTTTTTATTCAAAAGTTATAAGGTTGTTAGATTTTAAACATAACTGGCGAAATGTGGATAGATGCACCTCTAGCTCTACCCACCCCTTCAAGGAATACATGCGTGATATCTTATGTTATAAGCTTGGTATGTTATAAGCTATATTTTTATATAACAAGTAAAGCCAAAATCGAGTATTTTGACAATAGCTAAAGAGGTTACTATAATAATGTCATAGACTATGAACGTCCAATACAAAAAATGTCTTAAAATCAAAATGTCCAATACGAAAAACGTCCAAAAATAAAACTGTCCAATACGAAAGATGGTCCAGTACCTACGAAAAATGAGTTGAGCAAGTTAAGCATTTCTGTTTCACCTTTAATATAATATTTTAGGCTAAAAGTAAGTTATGTTGTGTAGGTATAATAAAATAAAAGTCTATAGGAACTGTAGACACAAACTTAATTCTTCTTAATACCGTTGAAAACTTGTTGGGTTACTCGTAGTATAGGACTGAAACAAACATAAAACAAATAAATATAGTGCTTGTTAATACATTAAAGATACATTGTACGATGCATAAGAATGCAATATGTATCAGAAATAATGACAGGAAGTTGTCGTGTAGCGAGATGTTATTTGCGCTATGGCGTAGCATGCGTAGCAACAATATCATAACATCGGCTACGCCGCGTAGCAACTGAAAATGCAATACAATGATTTTCACAAATTTTGGTAATTAAGCTACTGCATATGAAGCGGCAAGATTCTTCTTTTTATTATTACAAGCTTTATATGAGCTGAGGGTCAGGAGGCAACTCACACTTGTTACTTATATGTTTAAGATATATATATATATATATATATATATATATCATCGCCAGCCACGGTTGCTGGCGGTACCGCGTGCGCGAACCAACTTGCTGCGTGAGGCGCCGCAGACGAGCGCGTCGCACTCTCAACCTCATTGCTGATGACGTAATTTTTAAGTGTACTATATTATCGCCATGGGGCTAGCCTATAAAGGTATTTGTATAAATATTTGGAGTGAATAAATAAATAAATATTATCTTGCTTTCGTGTGTGTGTTCGGCAACTAGTAAGCCATTTTTCAAGCCATGCCTGACATCTGAAACTTGGCGTACTGATGTAATTTGGGGTTTTTTGTATTTTTACTATGGAGCTGGTCTTAATTCTTTATTGTACACAAAAATGACATACAACATAGAGTGATTATAAAGTTGATATACAAAAGCGAGCTTAACTCAAAGTAGAGTTTTCTACCAGCAAAACTTACAGTGATAGATAGACTTTAAAAAGGAAAGAAGAAAAGAAGTCCAGTGTACAATTTTAGAATAAAATAATATAAATCATAAATATTCATGCATACGTACGTACAAATATATATATATATCTATATACATATACTAATATTATGTAATTCCGAAAGAAAATGATCCTTGACTTTCCTCTTGAAGACATTCAGAGAAGGGCTGTCGCATTGGGAATGTGGGAGAGAGTTCCAGAGACGCACTGCAGTAACAGAGAAGAAGTCACCATTTCAGCTGGAAATGGTTTAACCCTTAGGACAAAATATTCAAAGCGTTCACGATGTTATTTTTGTTTAAGAAGAGATGAAGAGATCTTAGTGTGAAATGGTTAAAAAGAATTTATGTCGAAGAATTTAAGTCCCTCTTACTTACATTAGCAACAAGAATCTTCCAAGAGAGGTTAGTATCCATATAAACGCCTAGGTTTTTCGTGCTTATCGAATAACATATGGGCACTGAATCATACACTATTGGCGGGAGGGCTTGGTGATGATGCTGGTATCATGATGAAGCCGGAAGGTGGCCAAAGCAACTACTAAGCCAGACAAGATAGCACCATAGCGTTTAAGCTCATTGGATGTTTATTGACAAGTGATATTGCATTTGGTCCTTTTCAGTTCAATAAACTCGGTTTAAAAATGAAATGTTTAATCAATACTTATTTCTTTTTCGTCTTTATACCTGGACCAAATACACTCCTTTTCTTTCTATCTTTGACAGTATGTGGAGATAGGCAGAAACTAGAGTATCTGACATCAGTCTTTGCCAAGGCATCATGCTATCATGTAACCCAGTTTCTGGGTTGTGGAGTTCAGATAGGCAGTCGCCCCATGTCCAAACAGGTATTCAGTTACAATCGTTTAGACTAGAATTCGACACCAACATAATTGTTTAAAGGGTAGGCAGGATGATGGGCATTGAATTGCAATCGCAAGTAAATAGAATCAAAATTAAAAACCATTTTTCGTCACAAAAATCCCTTCAACCGTATAAACGCACGTAAACAAATAAAGGCATGCTTTATTAAATCTAAATACTCCTAGATTGAGTCTAACAAGTTCAGTAGACCACATGTCAAACACCAACGAACAAAGTTTCATTCTTTGCTATTATTTGTACGATTCAGCGGTATTTGATCAGCGCTGTCCCAAGGCGTTTTAAAATCCAAGATAAAAATATTATTCCATTTTAAAAGGATCCTCCGCTGATTTGTTTCTGTTTGAAGAAGGGGCGGAAAAAATAAAAATAATAATTTTGCTTGGTTTCCGAAAGGATCATTTCAGGACACAACAAACACTTGAAATTAAAATGTCTGAGACTCTGAGATGTTTTTCTTTTAACTGACTTAAAGAAAAGGAGGAGGTTATGCATTTGGACTTTTTAAAGACTTCTTTATAATTTCTGCGTAATTTTTTGTGACTTTTTTTTACTAGAGGGAAAACTTACCTTTACTTAGTGCGTAGGTGGAAGGACTGAAAAAAAGAACATAAATATCAAAATTTCCTCCCTTTTTTCACATACCTTACTGAAAATTTACTTTAAATCCTGCTATTAAAATTTAATACTATTTACATTAATTAATTAAAGCATATCGTCTGGTATTTGGTATACCTGTAGGTCATTTGAGTTAAAGAGACCGCAGCTTGTATCATCGGATCATTGTAATCGGAAAACGATGAATCCAGTAACCATGGAGGCACATTATAATAATGTCACAACAAAAAAAACTTACTGTTGCCGCAGTATACTCGTACTTAATGAAGTCTACTGCATGTCCCTAGTATGTCCATTGTTTCGTATGAATAAACTTTACAAATTCCGTAAAAATTAAACTGTTTCAATTCACGTTTTGTAAAAGACATTCATTGTGAATTTTTTTATGGCAATTACAAACTTTCACGGCCGCTAATCCATCCAGTAGACATCATGAATATTTGAATGCGGGATAAAGCAGGAGGGAATTATAGTATTAAAATATGAGATAAAATAAGTTTATGAGGTACTTGCTACCTTTAGTTTTCATTCAAAAAAAACAAAACTAAGCATCTTTTTGCTAAGCTGTTTTCTCAATTAACATTAATAATGTTGATGTCTGTACACCTGAAAAGTTTGGGGAGCTGCGGTTAAAAGATACGCCGTTCTATGACTACTTCGCGCAAAGTTACGGCAAACTCAGGATAAACTCCTCGACATTCTACGTTTCGAGTATTTAGGACTAACGTTACGGTCGTTAAAGAATCTTTTTAGCTTTGTCAAGCGGTTTTTGACGAAGAAAATCCTGTGGTAATGTAATAATTTAGAAATTTGGGCACCCAAATGTATTTTTTTTTAATAATTGTTCATAGACCTAGGCTTATGCTTGTCACGACTATACTCAACTACGAGTAAATAAAAATGAAATTAAGGAAAATAAGCGAACTATCATAATTGTTATACCGTATATCGGAAGACACATATATGCAAAGCTTACCACAAATTAGACTGGCGAGCGACCGCTGAATGCGAGAAGCGTCGTATGACGTCTGGGGAAGGCCCATGTCCAGTAGTGGACGTCTTTCGACAGAAATGTTGCTGATGAAACTATCTCATCTCGCAAAGCACTCTGACAAACAATGCCAACCGGTAGCGCTTACCCGTTACACAATAACATGCGCGTCGGATCCAATCCATTACGATCGGATCGTGCGTCCATATAGTTGTAGGAGCTTTTGGTCAGCTCCACGTGCCGTTCGTAATTATACGTGGTCATTGGATTGTTCTGCCGCGTTTATTGATATTGGATTGTGTGTCGGTGACTCGTGTATTGTATTTGAATCTGAATATGGTCGTTTCTTCTGACAACATACAATCCTGGGTAATCTGACCTTTATACAAAAGGTGCCTCTTAGCATGCTCTAAAACACCAAGATCTGAGAGAGTTGGGTGGCCTTGACCCAGACATGGTGTGATAGACACTAAAGTGGTGTTCAATGCAGCAGGCACCGTCTGGTACTGGCTCTGTTTGGGTGAGGTTTGTTGTATGTGGATTGTGAAAAATAGCGCTGCCTGATTAGGTGGATGTGGAAAGGTGACTCTCATTGAGTAGAATCTCGAATTGATGACTGACTGACTGTTGACTGGTACAAAATGCCCTGTGGAATTAAGTCCACCTATGTCCATCACTTTACATCAAGTTTATATAAATAATATAATAATAGAAGAGTATAATAACATAGGAGTTTCGTCTCTGTATTAGGAGAAGTGGTTTAAGTCGCTGAAATCATTTTGTAGTTTATTATTTACTGTCTTTGAAAGCTGAATGGTACTTAATATCCAAGAAATCTATTCAAAATTAAATTTTCCGTTAATTTCCAAACTAGTTCAATAGGAAATATTTCTAGATCCGTTCCGCTGGCGGGACAATCATCGTTATTGAAAAGTTGGTGAAGTTCGTCGCGGCAAGTATTCGCGATGCATCGGATATAGCTGAGATTGTACCGTTTATATCTCACGGCACGGGAAAGGGATGATCGGTTGGATGGAGCAATATCCTTATAGGTTCAAGGGATATTTTAAAGACAGATGTCACAGTAGGTATAAAGATAGATGTCAAGATCGAACTAAAAAACGCAATGTTTTCTAAACCTAATGGCTGGCTTCTGATTTAAGTATTTGAGTTTACGAACGAGTTGAGTATTTGTCAAATTATTCTTTAGTATGAAAATCTGTCAAAATTTGTTACTCAAGTAGGGCTTGACACAATCTTAACCTCGTTCAACCAATTTGTCAGACCACCTTACATTGTCAGGGATTGTCGTACGGTTTTTCAAGAACCCTTGTTGCACATTTTAGGCATGTGTTTGCGGCAGGGTTTGGCACCCGGACGAGAGGAAGGTCACCCGAGTTATCCCAGTCCCTAAAGGAGGTGCAGACACCAACGTGAGTGGATACCAACCGGTGGCGGTACTGTCGACGTTTGCTAAGATATTTGAATCTGTGTTACTTACAAGTATTTATACACAAGTACCGTATGGTGACGGACGTAAAGAATTTCACCATCACCAAAAATGTCCCCAAAACGTTTTGTGCGTATGGGAGGGATGTCCACCATGTAGCGATGATGCATCGCCGTGCGTCTGGTTGTCCGATGATGGAACGGGCTGGGCGGAATTAAATCATGCAATTCCATCGCACACTCACCCAAATGTAACTGATAAAAAACCGACAAGCTGGCAACTCGGCGACGATGTACAAGGCTCTGGAGCTTAGATTTGACCAGTGCCTCATTTCCGATGAGTCACTTGGCCCGCTTTTCGATCGACTCTACTTCATCTAGCTGGTATTTGGCAGATCCGTCCCAGAGATGGGAACAGTACTCCATGCACGATCGAACTTGCGCTTGATACAAGTTGAGCAGCTGTTCCGGCGTGAAGTATTTTCTCACCTTCGCAATGATCCCCAATTTTTTGGCAGCCAGCTGAGCCTTTGCCTGAATGTATGGCCCAAAATTGAGAGTCGATGTTAACGTAACGCCAAGAAGCTCAAGATGGTCCGTTATTGGTACGGTTACATCACGGAAAGTTGGAGCCGGGTGAAATTGGCTCTTTTTAGCGGAAAAAAGACACGCCTGGGTTTTAGCTATATCTTCCCGTGGTTGTCGTAAGAGGCGACTAAGGGACACACCAGAGAATGGGCAGCATCGTTATCTGTGCACTTTACCAACAAACTGCGATCGCCAACCCACCTGCCAAGCGTGGCTATTATGGCAAACCTCCCCAAACCAATATGAATAGCACAACAAAAAAACGGCCCCGAGTGCCCGGCAGCCCGTCTACCCTCGGCTACGGTAGCGGTCGAGGCGATGGCGATGGCGATGGCGTGGCAACCGGTGCAAAGAATCTCCGGAGTGGACCCGGCTACCCCAATAATGTAGCAGTGATGGAGCATTATAGGGTTATCTGAAGACCGAAGAGAGGGGGAGGACTCGATAATCCTCAAATCCGGTAACCTGCTCTATTTCCGAGAGGGTGACCAGCAGTCCCAGGGTGGTGTCAGCTTTATCGTCCACAAGTCCGTTGTGAACAACGTGGTGAAGATCGAGAGTGTGTCGACCAGCGTGGCGTACCTTATACTCAGAATATCCGCAAGCTATTCGCTTAAGGTCATACAGGTCTACGCCCCGACCTCGGTACACCCCGACGACGAGGTAGAGACAATGTATGAGGATATCTCTAGAGCCATGCATGGTTCCAAAACTTACTTCACCGTTGTCATGGGGGACTTCAACGCGAAACTGGGCAAACGAGACGAGGATGAACTTCAAGTGGGGCAATTTGGAGTTGGACGTCGGAACCACCGGGGTCACCTACTGGCCAGTTTTATGGAGAAGAAGGGCCTCTACATGATGAACTCTTTCTTCAGAAAGCGTGAGCACAGGAAGTGGACCTGGCAAAGCCCCGATGGTGCAACTAGATACGAGATCGACTTCATCATGTCAACCAAGAACCAAATGTTCAATGATGTCTTTGTGATCAACTCGGTGAAAACCGAGAGCGATCACCACTTGGTAAGAGACACATTGAACATTAATGTCAAGCTTGAAAGGTCTCGACTGATGAAGTCCACGCTCCGTTGTGCTTTACAAATCCGGGTCCAAAACCCCGAGACCTTTCAACTCGAACTCCAAAATCGTTACGAGTGCCTCGGGAGCTCCGTGGACGAATACAGCGATGGGTTCGTGGAAGCTGTCCATACGGTCGGGTCTAAGTTTTCAAGACCCGCCGTACAGATAAGAACAAAAAGCTATCTGGTCCTACTCTCAAGCTCATGAAAGAGAGGCGTGAGATGATCCTGCAGTCTTCAGACGATGCGTTAAAATGCCGGCAGCTAAATAGACAGATCTCAAAGTCCTTGAATACCGAAAGTATTAAAGACGCGATTGAACGGAATAAGGGCTCCAAGGTCTTTGCAAGAGATCTGTCTATTGGGCAGAGCCAGCTCACGAAACCGATGATGGCAGGATCGTATCCGCCAAACCGGAGCTTCTGAGGGAGATCGAGAGATTCTATGGGCAGTTGTACACGTCAACCAGTAAGCCCGTGGCGAATCTAGCGAATAACCCTAGAGCTAGATTGACCCGACACTATACCGAAGACATACCAGACGTCAGCCTGTATGAGATTAGGATGGCTCAGCTTAAAAACAACAAGGCGCCAGGTGATGACGGAATCATGGCCGAACTCCTGAAGGCGGGTGCGAAACCGGTCCTTACGGCCCTTCAGAAGCTGTTTGATTCCGTCATACTCGAGGGGAGGACTCCACAGGCATAGTGCAGGGGTGTGGTGGTACTCTTCTTCAAGAACGGTGACAATAATAATAATAATTATTTATTTATTTCAAACAACAAAAAGGTCCACACTGACAAAATAAAATACTTAAAAGGGTGTTAGTAACAATATAAAAATATAAAAACTTATAATCTATGTTAGTGCTGACTTACTAAGATGAATTACTTACAATGCCTTACTGAAGAACTATAGGCCCATCTCTTTTCTTAGCCATGTCTACAAGCTGTTTTCAAGAGTCATCACGAATCGTCTCGCGCGCTGGTTTGAAGATTTCCAGCCTTCGGGAGGCTAGAAACCATCAGCACTGTAGACCACATACATACGCTGCGACAGGTTATACAGAAGACCGGAGAGTACAACCTGCCTCTCTTTGTATTGATACTTCTCTAAATGTACCTATATTGTGGTGATAAATAAATCATTATCTTATCTTATCTTATCTTATCTTATCTTATCTTATCTTATCTTATCTTATCTTATCTTATCTTATCTTATCTTATCTTATCTTATCTTATCTTATCTTATCTTATCTTATCTTATCTTATCTTATCTTATCTTATCTTATCTTATCTTATCTTATCTTATCTTATCTTATCTTATCTTATCTTATCTTATCTTATCTTATCTTATCTTATCTTATCTTATCTTATCTTATCTTATCTTATCTTATCTTATCTTATCTTATCTCTGTTTAGCGTTTGTGGACTACGAGAAAGCCTTCGATTCGATCGAGACTTGGGCTGTACTGCAGTCTCTCCAACGGTGCCAAATTGACTACCGGTACATCAAGGTGTTCAAGTGTTTTTACAAAAACGCCACCATGACAGTTCGACTTCAGGATCAGACCTCGGAACCCGTACATTTGCAGCAAGGTGTGAGACAGGGAGACGTCATATCGCCGAAGCTGTTTACCGCTGCAGTGGAGGGCGTCTTCAAGGTTCTGGACTGGAGAGGGCTAGGCGTCAACGTCAATGGCGAGTGCATCACTCACCTTCGGTTTGCCGACGATATAGTGGTTATGGCTGAAACCATGGAGGACCTCAGTACAATGCTCGATGACCTCAATAGAGTTTCCGAAAGAGTGGGTCCTAGGATGAACATGGACAAAACCAAGGTGATGCTGAATGCCCATGTTACACCCACTCCTATTAAGGTCGGATACTCTACACTCGAAGTTGTGGGCGACTATGTCTACCTGGGACAAAACGATCCAGTTGGATAGGGCCAACTTCGAGAAAGATTTCAACCGTCGAATCCGACTCGGCTGGGCAGCGTTCGGTTAGTGGCACGGTATCTTCTCGTCCAACTGACCACAGTGTCTCAAGACGAAAGTCTATGACCAGTGTGTTTTGCCAGTGATAACATATGGCTCTGAGACGTGGTCCCTTATAATGGGCCTCATCAGACAGCTTACAATCACTCAAAAGGCAATGGAGAGGGCTATGCTCGGAGTTTCCTTGCGTGATCGAATCAGAAATGAAGAGATCCACAAGAGAACCAGAGTTTACAGACATAGCCCGAAGAATTGCCAAACTTAAGTGGCAGTGGGCAGGGCACATTGCTCGCAGAACGGATGGCCGATGGGGCAGAAAGGTTTTGGAGTGGCGACCGCGAACCGGAAGACGTTGCGTTGGAAGGCCTCCCACCAGGTGGACCGATGACCTGGTGAAGGTTGCAGGGATCCGCTGGTTGCGAGATGCATGGGATCGGTCAATGTGGCGACGCTTGCGGGAGGCCTATGTCCAGTTACGCGGACAACGGTCTTCTGCTCATTCAATCAAGTACTCGAGCTGGACTCGAGAACTTGGCTGCTGACGCATTTGTATGTAATTTTTAAACAATAAATTATTCTTATTCTTACTTGCCTAAGATTAATATCTCAGTGGGGCGATCGTAACCGCCTGGACTTTGCTCCGCATAATACTTATCAGCTCATTTTGAAAGGTAATCTTAAATCGTGTCCTACTATTAAATTTTATAATGTTCCGGTAAAAAGGAAGCAGTCCGTGTGCTATCTTGTTCTAGTGTTAGAAAGGAATTTTGCATTTATAGATCATATTAAAATCGTCGGTGAAAAAGCAAAAAAGAACTTCTATGCCTTAACGAGAATATCTAAATCTACGTGGGGTCTGTCTTTTTTGACTTTAAAGACTATTTATGGGGCTACTTACTTGAGTTGTATCTGCTATGGGGCGCCTATTTGGGCTGATAGGGCCACAATAGGGGCGGTACGACGTAAATTACTTCAGAGTCAGCGTTTGGCTTTGATATTCTTATGCAAAGCATACAGGACGGTTAGTACTGAGGCCTTACCGGTACTTGCTGGCGTACTTCCGGTCGACCTTGAAGTGCAGCGACGTGCTGCAATGTACTATTCCGCAAAAGAGACCATGGACGCGGACTTTTTAACGCGGAGTGACCGTGCTCTAGATTATTTAAACCACATATTGACGTCTGGGAGGAACTTTTATCCGAATGGCAATGTAGGTGGGATAATTCCATCAAGGGCCGACACTTCCACCAATTCTTTCCATCCGTTCGCGTGCGGCTGGCCAGGACGTGGCTGGAGGTGGATCACTGTGTTGCCCAATTTCTCACAGGGCATGGTAACTTTAAAAGTAAATTATTTTCCTTCAAGTTTGTTGCCTCGCCATTATGTCAGTGCACATCATATCTTATGGGAGTGTTTTCTTTGGCAGAATGAACGCAATACTATGTTGAATAATGTACAGGCTGTATCAGGAGCTGTTTACTATACGGACCTAGAACCGGCAACTAGAACACATTTCCGTGCGTTCAAGCGCTTTTGCCACACCTATTATTGGAATCAAATATAACAGCTCACAATATTAGGACCCATTAATATTAATGCTAATTTTTATCCGTGGTGCTAGGCAACTGGGCTTATCCTAGTTGTAAACGACCCTTTGTGCCTATTGGTCTTGTTTGTTCTGTCTCCTGCTTGATATGGAGGGAAGTGGAAATTTGTATTTTTCTTACTCCTCCATTTTCTTTTCTGATTAATTTCGTTGCGGGATCCAAGACAGTTAAATTCATTCTCCGGGACTTCGTCGAGCTTCATTGCCTCGGCGCTTTTCTGGTGGTCGCCTCTGTTGATGGCTTTCTGGAGTTGCAGTGGTTTGGGAATAGTGCGGTGGGATTGTCCCAAAAAAAAAAAAAAACAAATGTGAGCTCACAAATGTATGACACTCAACACTGCTTTCGGCCGAGTCGCAATACGGGGGGTTACTTACTGTCATTCGTGAACTACCTATCACCCGTCATTGACGCTGGGGGGCAGGTAGATGTGGCGTATTTTGACTTCCGGTAAGCTTTCGATACCGTGGATAATGATGTTCTTTTGTACAAAATACATACTCTCGGCTATGGGATTTACACCGCACTTACCTAAACTCTTTATCTTAGCGAGCGCCGGCAGTACGTCGAGTATGCGGGACGTGAATCACGTCCTCATTACACGTTCTCTGGGGTGAGTCAAGGCTATAATATTGGACCTATAGAATTTATTTCTAACCGACTTCAAAAAAAGGAGGAGGTTCTCAATTCGTCGGCATCTTTTTTTATTTATGTATGTTCCCCGATTACTCAAAGAAGCCCGGACCGATTTGAAAAATCTTCTTTTGTTTTAATGGGTATACTTCCTAGTGGGTCCCATAGTCATCAGGTCAGGATCTGATGATGGGGTTCCTAGAGAAATCGAGGGAGCTCCTCAAATATTATAGTCATATATATAGTGTGTACAATTTAAGTTGTAGATATTAACACAATCAAAGATAACTAAAATAATGCATTTCAGGTGTCAAACAATATCAAAGAATATATAAAAGTGAGTCACATGAGTTGATACAATATCAAAAGATAAAAAATTTATGGTTTGTATCGTGTTATGAAACGTAAAAGATACGGAGATACGGGAGGATGACACTAACATCTAGTCAGCCCCAGTCAACCTCACCTGCACGCTCTGGGAGTTTGTACACAAGCAACCAGGGACGACAGCCCTTCAGCTGTTGTGGTGCACCCTGCTAGATAACAACGAGGCAATGGCGACCGAGCTGGGGCGGTATAACCACTCACATGCTTGGATAACCAGGCAGAAGAGGTCACAGCAGTTTTGGACACCAAATATCCCCAAAAAATACTGATGCAGAAGGCAAGGGGAAACCACTGCATTATCTTCCTGAGACAGTCACCATGAAAGTAGCACTGAATAGAGAACGATCGCCATGCAAACCGCTTAGCAAGGCTATACACTTGGACATCACCCGATGGAAAATACCGCAACCAGATTGACTATATTCTGTTTCGATCGCGGTGGAGGTCATCTGTAACGAATGCCAATACACTACCTGGCTCTGACTGCGGATCAGATCATCAACTTCTGATCGCAAAAGTTCAAACTTAAATTAACGGCTGCCAGAGCCCTCGGAAATCAGAGAGGAAGGCGAAGACGTGACAGATGTTCCAAAATTCTATAGTGTAGTCTATAGTGGAACACAACTGGGCTAAATGGACAAACACAGATTTTGAAAGCGAACCGCCGCCGGAAAAGCTTTGGAACACGGAAAAGTCTGTACTAGAGCTGGTGGTCTCAGGATCCAAAACACCAAGTACGACACCCAAGCAACAGCACTGGATGTCGGACGGCACCTTTGCGCTTGTTGAGGAACGTCGATGATGATTGATGGTAGATATAAATTATGTCCTAATTTAGTTGAAAATCATAAAAACATATTTTTTTATACAAATATAATTTTAATTAACCGCCGTCCCAAAAAGAAGGATGTTCTATGTTCGACATTATGTTTGTTTTTTTTTTGTGTATGTTTGTAACCGATTTTGAAAATTCTTTTTTAGTTTGAAAAAGTATGTTCCGAAATTGGTCGCATTTTAATTTGGTGAAGATCTGATGAAAAACTTCGAAGATATACAACAGAACTCTTCAATAAATAACGGCAAATCTCTCGGTTTCATAACATACCATCACGCCAGTACGCTCTTAAGGGGTACGCAGATCTCTCATTTCACCGGTTATGTTCAAGTTTCATGAAATCTATTCTGGCGTTATAGTTACCTTACTAACTTGCCTATTAGGTACAACTAAAAAGTGAAAAATAAAAAACTTTTTTGCAAAAAAATACTACCGACTTCTAAATACAAAACTACAAAGTGAAAAATAACATTATTTTTGAAGTCGGTGTCCATAAGGCAAAAAAAATGGTACCTACGAAAGACACCAACTTCAAAAAATAAAGTTATTTTTCACTTTGTAGTTTTGTATTTGGAAGTCGGTAGTATTTTTTTGCAACAATGATTTTTTTATATTATAAACTAGCTTTCCACCCGCAGCTTCGCCTGCATGGACTACACGATTTTGGCTGATTCGTTATTCAGTTTTGGCAGGATGTTGCAAATTATTATCCAAACATATTAGACCACAAAATTTTCTGCATCTCATTATTTTATCGAATTATAAAAATTACATGTAAATTGATATAAAATGAGCATATACTGAACTGCCTTCGTGTTCTAAAACAGAGCGCTGGGCTTTCATTCTGGTGGTCTGTTGGGTCGATTTCTACGGATACAAATAGTGGAGAGCACTTTGCTTTCAATTTTTGAATCCTGCTACCGATACGATAGAAAATTAATACAGGGTGGCGCAAAAGTAATCAGCCGATGTTCTTCGGCTGTATTTTTTTTATGCACGTAAAACTTTGGTTCTGCTTTTGGATATGTTTATTTGGTATCTTATTTTTTTTTTCAATTTTATTGATAAAATGATACGGCTAAGTGGCCGCCACCATAATTGATAAATATTCGGGCCCGATTTGTGGCATTTTCCATCACTCTTGCCAGAACTTTTTGGCGGATATTATCTATCTTTGAGGGCTTCAAGAGTCTGACGCTAGTTGACATAGACAATGAAAAAAACCACAGCAAGAAGTCTGGCACAGTTCAATCAAACTATCTTACCGGCATTGCAAGACCTGGTAATGCAGCCCTCAGAATTTTGGTTGTGGCTCGTGCAGTAAGCGCCGTTGCTCTATCCTGTTCTCCAGTTCCAATTTATTTCTTTTAAGGATAGATAAAGACGTTGATCATGGCTCTGTGACCTCGTCGACCACAGTAGTCGTTTGATGATACAACACACCATGCAGTAACTTTGAGCGTGTTTGACTCTTCCTGGATTATTTTCGGTGCCACAGAAGTGATAATTTTGCTTACTCTATTCACAGAGCTTACTCGTGATAATATTCGATGAAAATTTCTTTCCTCGTGGTCGCGATTTAGAATGGCTTGATGTAGATTACATGCACTTGGAGATTACCAACTATATTTTAAATCGACTTTTCAAAAAAGAGGAGGTTCTATGTTCAGCTGTATGTTTGTTTTTTTTGTGTTTGTTCACCGATTTCTTCGTCAATTGTAGACCGATTTAAAAAAAATCTTTTATTTTTTAAATAGTATGTTCCCGAATTGGTCCCATTCAAATTTGGTGAAGATCTGATGTAGAACTTTGGATATATACAACTTAACTCTTCAATAAACAACGGGAACAATAAATCAGCAATTGCATGTCTGTTTTTGTTTTTGCCATTGTTTACGCCATTTCATAACAAAAAATCACGCCAGTACGCTTTAAAGGGGTACGCAGAGGGGTATCCCTAAAAATTATAGCATCTGCCAATAGAGTGATGAGTTTTGCGCGATCCTGTGCAGTCTAGATATGGCTACTTCAATTAGCTCACGCTAACAAAGTCGCCATCAGGAAGTTAGAATTGAATTAAGCACTTCTTTGTATACCGCATAGGTGGTTTTTCTGTCTGGTCCCGAAATGATCAGGCTGCTATTAGTACTGACTCTGGAACAGGCAAAGTAGAATTGCCTGTGTGGGAAATAAATTTGACCCTGAGTTTTATTTATGATCATTGCAAAGCAGACCTCGATTGTAATCGTTTAAACTGAAAGACATAGTCAAAGGTTACCAGTTGAGTGATATTCGAGTTATAAAAACAGATTCCCTCGAGTACATCCAGTAATCACAGTGGCCTCTATAATATTTTGTGCAGTATTTTGATAACAAATAAGTAATTTTTCAATAAAACGTGTAACACCCCTTTTTATCCCTTTAAGGGATGAAGTTCAAACAAACCTTAAATACGTATTTCTTTAATTGTATTGAAGAGCAGATATACTAAATTTCAAGTAATTTATTTGTCATACGAACTTTAACATCCCTTTAAGGGGTGAAATTCAAGAAGTCCTTAAATACGTATTTCTTTAATTGTATTGAAGAGCAGATACACTAAATTTCAAGTAATTTTGTTAATAAACTATTTATTTGTCTTTAACGGATGAAATTCAAGAAATCCTTAAATACGTATTTCTTTAATTGTATTGAAGAGCAGATATACTAAATTTCAAGTAATTTATTTGTCATACAAACTTTAACATCCCTTTAAGGGGTGAAATTCAAGAAGTCCTTAAATACGTATTTCTTTAATTGTATTGAAGAGCAGATACACTAAATTTCAAGTAATTTTGTTAATAAACTATTGATTTGTCTTTAACGGATGAAATTCAAGACATCCTTAAATACGTATTTCTTTAATTGTATTGAAGAGCAGATATACTAAATTTCAAGTAATTTTGATAATAAACAATTTATTTACCATACTTTCTTTAACACCCCTTTTTAACCCTTAAAGGGATGTAATTCAAAAAATCCTTAAATACGTGTTTCTTTAATTGTATTGAAGAGCAGAAATACTAAATTTCATGTAATTTTGATAATTAACAATTTATTTTTCATACTAACTTTAACACCCCGTTTTAACCCTTTAGGGGATGACTTTCCAAAAAACCTTTCTTAAATGACGCCTTCAGTATAAAATCAACATCCTCCCAAAATTTCATACTTCTATCATTAGTGGTTTAGGCTAGGCGTTGATATGTCAGTCGGGACATTGCCTTTTATATATATATAGATTAAGAGAAATGTATTTACGATTTATTCTTTTCTTTATTTACAAGAAGGTACTTGTTTTAGATAATGCACTATTGTTGAATTAATTAAATTTGTAATAGTTATTTGGAAGATGATGAGGGGTCATGGTCTCCTGTTGCTTAAAAAGGCAATGGAAGCAATCACAAAATACATCAGACCTTCTACTAAACAAAGCGTGGAAATGGATGTCAAAAATGCAACCGTTGCAGCATCAACCACTGAGATGTCAACAGTGGCAGCATCAGCCGATGAAGTATCAGATAAATTCGCGGTGTGAGACAGGCAGATTTTCAGGGCGAGACATTTCTCCGAAATTGTTCACTTCTGCATTGGACTTCAAGGTTCTGGACTGGAGAAGGCTTGAAATCAATGTTAATCGCGAGTACATCACTCAACTTCGGTTTACTGACGATACGAGTACGTATAGTGGTAATGGCTGAGACCATGTAGGACCTAAGAACAATGCTCGATGATCTCAGTAGAGCTTCCGGAAGAGTGGGTCTTAAAATGAACATGGGCAAAACCAAGGTCATGTTAAAGTTGTGGTTGATTATGTCTACCAGGGAGAAACGCTTCAATTAGATAGAACTAATTTCAAGAGGTGAAACGAGAATCTGATTGGGATGGGCAGCGTTCGGGAAGTTGCGCGGTATCTGCTCGTCCAACTTACCGCAATGCCAAAGTCTATAATCACGTGTGTGTGATTATATACGGGACCGAAACGTGCTCGCTCACAATAGGCCCTCATCAGAAGGCTTAAAGTCACCCAAAGGGCAATGGAGAGTGCTATCCTCGGAGTTTCCTTGCGTGATCGAGTCAGAACTGGAGACATGCGCAAGTGGTGTATGGGGGTAATTCTTCGGGCTATGTCGGTAACCCTGGATGTTACCGACATAGCCTAAAGTATTGACAAACTTAAGTGGCAGTGGCCAGAACACATTGTTCGCAAAGCGAATGGTCGATGGGGCCGAAAAGTTCTGAAGTGGCAACCATGAACCGGAGGACGTTGCGTTGGAAGACCTCCCACTAGGTGGACGAAAGACCTGGTAAGGGTTATGGGATTCCTGTGGATGCGAGACTTTCAATGTGGCGACACTTGGGGGAGGCCTATGTCCAGCAGTGGACATTTTTTGGTTGAAATGTTAATTATACAATTATAAACAGTTTTAGTTTTATGTAACGGTGTTATAACTTTGTTATTTTTTTATTCCTAACAGTTTTGTGTAAGTGTTTTGTATTCAATTAATTTTGCCATATTCTTTACTTATTTTTTGATTTACAGAAGATTTTGTTTTGAGTGACTTACATGTTTTAATTAACACTATGGGTGCAAAAAGTTAAGTTATGTAGTTTATGTTTAAAATATAAGTACATATTGGTTTGAATAAAATTTTGTCGTTTGTTTAATTTCAATAGGTTTATTACTGAAAAGAAAACAAATGAGTCGTTAATGTACATTAAATCACAATAAAAACAGGAGAATAATAGTGCATTATTTCAGAATCAGTTAGTAAAAAACGAACTAAAAAGACGTAAACAAGAAAAATTTATTGCTGTGCAGTCGGAGGATACATATTCGCGAGCTGGCTCATCAAAACCAGATGTATCCTTCGACTGCACAGCATGTTTTTTTTCTTATTTACCTCTTTTTAGTTCATTTTTTATGCAGCGGGTATTTCGATATTTTGAATTAATTTTTTACTAACACTTTTTAGTTAACATTTTATTCGAATAAGGTACATTTAAACATATAAGTGTTATATATTTTTTAAATCGCCTCTTAAAACCCTTTAATTCGATACCGCACACGATGGGATAGGATGGAAAAAAAAATTGGGCCTTCACAATATTGCCGCCATTTTTCAATTTTAATGTAGCCAGTGACACTCGCAGGGTTAAGACGCATCGATTGACGTACGAATCAACAAAATTAGCCAACGCGTTTGATCTCTGGAACGCCATAGAGGAACAAACATACATTCATACATAGACTGATAAACACATTACCCTCCTTCGGCAGTCGGGTAAAAAGCGAAATAATTATTTTTTATTTCGTTCAGTCATTTCACAACAGTGAATTAAATAAACAATACATTTATTTGCTTTATTAACGCGTTTTGAATCAACTGATCTATAAAATGCTGATACGGATTAGATTCTTCAACTGAAATCATCAAGACATTCGCAATAACTTTACATAAAATGAGATAACGGTTTTTCATCGATTCAGAAAAAAATACTATTTTTACTTAGTGCAGTGTTGTTCAGAGGCAGAGTTTAAGCTCATGCAGGTAGATATGAGTCAAGAGACCTGCATCACAAAATTCGACTTATAACTAGAACGCTGTCGTCCAAAACCTAGGCCATTGAAGACGGTAATGGTCAAGTGGTCAGTGAATTGGAGCAGATTGTCGAGACTTGAAGATGTTACTGTGGGTCGCTGTTTGAAGATCTATAGTCGGAAGCCACCTACAGAACCTACAGAACCTGAGAATGATTCACTAGAACCCGACATTCTTGAGTCCGAAATCAGAGCTGCCATTAAGCATTTGAAGATGGAAGGAAGGGCTAAGTGTTCTGTTGCCATTTCCATTGAGACCATTCGAGCATTGGGGGAACGCGGCGTCCATATCTTTCACATCATCTGCAATAAGATATGGTTAGCAGGAAAATGGCCGTCGGAGTGGGCTCACACTGTTTTCATTCCTCTCCACAAAAAGGGCTCGACCAAAAAGTGTAGCAACTACCGTCTGATTGCACTGATCACAAACTGGCTACAAAATTGCGAACCTTCGCTACGCTGATGACACAACATTGTTTGCGACTAGTGCTGACCAAATGAAGGAACTACTCCTTAAGATGGAACGCGTGAGTCTTGCATTTGGGTTGAAGATCAATCGGAGCAAGACCAAAATAATGATTGTGGACCGTAGCAACAACAACTCGCCGGGTGTGGCACAGATTGCCAACTGTGCCGTAGTGCAGTCCTACATATATCTTGGCGCTATGATTGTAGGCAATGGTTGTTGCATGGATGAGGTGAAGTGCCGAATGGCGATGGACAAGTTAAAAACCTACTAAGATCAGGCTCGTCCATTCGCTTGTATTACCCATATTTCTCTACGCAACTGAGACATGGACACTACGTGAACTGGAAAGGAAAAAAGATATGCTCTGGAAATGTGGTGCTGGAGAAAAATGCTTGGTATTTATTGGACAAAATTCCGCACAAACGTCTCCATACTCCTAAAACTCGCCATCAAAGAGCGTCTAACAGCAGTACAGTCTCGAATGCTGAATTGGCCATGTCTCGAGGCGGAATAACGACTCCATTGAGCGCCTAGTGGGCAGAGTGGACGTAACAGGCCATGCGGGAGATCACCGATGAGGTGGACTGATAAAATTAAGTCCGCCGTTGGTGGCCCTGTAAATGAGTGCGCCAAACTTTCATGTAACCGGACCAAATGGAGAGATCGTGCGGCGAGTTACCACATCAGCGATTAGACAAAATTCACCGTGACCACGACCGCTCTGTCAAGAGCGAAACGAAGAAGGAGAAGAAGATGAAACGTAAGTAGACTAAACGATGTGAAATTAATACCACAATGTATGTATTTAAGTGGGTTCGGGTCAAATCTTGCAACTGAATTTTAAAGCAGTTATCCTCCACCAATTAAGATGAAATTTTGCATAAACGTTTATTTTGGATGACAATGCATGGTTATATTAGATAAGTGACGTCATTTAAAATCCAATATGGCGGACGGCCCAAGAAGGTGGACTTGTTATTTTTTGGGCACTGCCATGATACTGGTATCAAATGAACGGGTTTGCTGAGAAGAATTAATACGAAAATAGCTTGTCAAAAAAAAAAAGATAGAATAAATTATTTCCCCTGATGTAACAGAGTCTGTTCGTCCTGGGCCATGTTATTACAGTGTCGGTAGACATATTTGGGCAAAATCTGTCGCGATTTCTTCAAAGGGCTCAAATAATTGTTGAAAATAATTATAATTGGTGATAATAAATAAATTTGACAGCCGATGCTCAGTTTATGGCCACATGTGGTTTTTTCAAGGTATCGTGTCTTATTAACTGTGTAAAACGAATATATTTTAAGCAATTCTTCGTTGGCTAGTTAGACCTCGTACTTGTTTATTATAACACCAATTCCTGCATTCTACAGAAACGGATTAAAAGATTATGGCATTCTTCCGTGAGCAGCGGCGGTTCAGTGGTACCTTTGACGAGCAGTGGTCCTCCACTCGTCAAAGGTACGGGAGACTTAAGGTAGTGGGTTGAAAGCCAAACAAGCAGGTGCTTTACTTTTTAACCGACTTCCCAAAAAGGAGGAGGTTTTCAATTCGGCTGAACTTGTTACTGGGTGAACCGATTGTGATGATTATTTTATATTTAAAAGCTGGTGCTTGTCATGTAGTCCCATTTAATTTTCATTAAGATCTGGTGAAGAACTTCGGAGATATGCATCATAACTCTTCAATAAATGACGGCAAATCACTAGCTGCAATCGTATTTCTGTTTATTGTTTACACCATTTCATAACATAACATCACACTAGTAAGCTCTAAAGGGGTACGCAGGTGTAAACAGTTCACCTTGGTATACACTTATTCCGCCGGTTTTGTTTGAATTTAATGTTATTGAGTTAATCTATTCTGGGTTCACTTGGGGCATTATTGGTACCTAGCCTTTATAACTGGTCCATTATATACCATAACTAAAAAGTGAAAAAATAAAAAAATATTTTAGAAAAAATACAACCGACTTCCAAATAAAATACTACAAGGTGAAAAATAACTTCAACATCGGAAGTCGGTGTTCTTGTTTTCGTTTCTTCGTTTTTTGACAAGACTTCCGAGGTTGTATTTTTTTAAGCAACAGGAGACCACGACCCCTCATCATCTTCCAAATAACTATTACAAATTTAATTAATTCAACAATAGTGCATTATCTAAAACAAGTATTAACCTTCTTGTAAATACAGAAAAGAAAAAGCGTAAATACATTTCTCTTAATTTATAATATAAAAAAAACTTTTTTGCAAAAAAATACTACCAACTTCCAAATACAAAACTACAAAGTGAACAATAACTTTATTTTTTGAAGTCGGTGTCTTTCGTAGGTACCATTTTTTTGCGTTATGGACACCGACTTCAAAAATAAAGTTATTTTTCACTTTGTAGTTTTGTATTTGGAAGTCGGTAGTATTTTTACCAAAAAAGTTTTTATTGTAAAAAAAATATTAGCATTGATCTCTTAACGGTAAAGGAAAACATTGTGAGGAAACCGGCAAAAGCTTAATTTTTTATTGATTATCCTGACATATTCTATATATCTATCAATCTGCGTTGGTCACGCGTGGTGGATTATATTCAATAGATTGATTTATTTATATAAGTAGTTTTGGTCAACCCTTTTTCAAGGTCATATAAAATCACGTATAAAATAAACTGAAAGCCGTTGAATCACTCGATATAAAAGCACCCGGGCAGCGGATTAAGTTTGAATCGGTCAATGTTGTTCGCCCAACGGACTGCAGCCCGGAGTTCGGACTTACTGAACTATGTTAAACTCTTTATGTTAACCATTCACGATATACTAGCGTAGAGTAACTTTATTGTATGATCATTTATTGTTAAAATAATCGTTGCTGTTGGGGTACAGTAACATAACAACGCCTGTATTCACCGAAGGGTGCAGAGGTGCACCTACTGTAAGATTTAATACGTACAGTAAGATTTTACGTACAATAAGATATAACACGTACAGTAAGATTTTGTGATTACCGGTATCCCACTGTTCGTACGGATAAAAACAAATGCTGTATCAAACTGCCATATAATTCAATATTGATGTAAATATGTATAGCTTTAGGATTCAACGTAAGTCATTTGTACGAGGACTATGCCTACGCGTTGTCAGTTATGTTTTTAAGTCGTGTGCCATAGCGAATCTATTACCATTAAAAGAGATCGCCACAAATCTAGACTCCGGGTCACCGCTAAGAATTTTCCAGTAAAATAAAAACCTTTTAACAAAAAAAAATTAACCGACTTCTAAACAAATACTACAAAGCGAAAAATTACTTTGTTTTCCGAAGTCGCTGTCTTTGGTACCAATGGTACCTATTGTTTTTCGTTATTCGACACCAACCGGTTTAAGTTTTTATTTTTCTCTTTTTAGTTTTACCTCATATTACCATGAAAATCATTTATGGCCAGAGCACATCTAGTTTAGATTCCAAGTAGCCAAAACACTACTAGGACACATTGTTTTATTACGGCGTTTTAGTGCTTGCCTTCCAGGTTCATCATCAGATCAGTTCGATGGTACCAATTTCATCAGTACAATTTATTTATATCTATTTGCTTTATAGCCGCTTATCTATTCGAGATATCTTACACCCATGGCAGGATTACAGGGTCTTCTTCATCAGTGCCACTTCACCAAATTATTATTATTATTTATATACTCAGAAAGTTCTGAGTGCAAATGCTTGCCAAAGTCATAAAAATACAAAAATCACTATGATATGTCTGCCTAATATAAGCGTCGATATTCATGGGATTCCATCATCAGTTTAGATTTGATTTGATTTGATCACATTCTGTCTTGATGACATTGGGACCACTTCGAGAGTTTACCCATACAAACAACAAAATAATTCTGCAAATCCGTTTACTTATGATGGAGTTATGCCCGAACATACATAACAAAGACGAATTGAGAACTTTCTCCTTTTTGGGAAGTCGGTTGAAAATAAATAATACAGCCCAATTTATGTACGACTCAATGCTAAGCAGTCTTGTTTACGACTAAGATAGTTTCGTTCTTTAGTTCTAAATGTTATATGAATAAAATAACATAGTTTTCCTAAAAACCTACATTTAATAAGAACAGAATCATGCAAACCTACTAATTTACATAGCAATTCGTGGCTAGAATACAAACCTTCATTAGCATCATCTTCCATCATTTCTATTATTATATATTTCAATCATATTGGTTTTCAATTCCGCTTAATATTACTGCAATAATTGAATACCAAGCTGAGTAATAATACAATAACTGAAGCGTACATCGATTTAAGCCGCAATTGGAACCCAGATTAATACCTGGAAATAGTTATATCTGTTGTCGGTTTGTAGCATTTTAGATCTTACTGTGACTAGACAAGTGTCAATTGATTTCAGCAATGACGATGTTTGAAATGCCAAAATAAGGCATTGGTTACTTGACATTTCAATACGAGTAGCATTTGACATTCCCATATTTTTTTTTTTTTTTTCAATTGCTGTCGCGACGCTTTTATTGATAGTATATAGAGCCTCTGGGGTCTTTTTAACCGACTTCAAAAAAAGGAGGGGGTTCTCAATTCGTCGGAATCTTTTTTTTGTTTTTTTTTTTATGTATGTTCCCCGATTACTCATAGAAGCCTGGACCGATTTCAATAAATCTTCTTTTGTTTTGAAGGGTAAACTTCCTAGTTGGTCCCATAGTCATCAGGTCAGGATCTGATGATGGGATCCTAGAGAAATTGAGGGAACTCCTCAAATATTATGGGCATACATATAGTGATTTTGGTATTTTCATCAACAATGCAATCATTTGCACTCAGAAAGTACAATTTAGTGAAGTGGAACTGATGAAGAAGACCACAGATGGTCACTTAAATGCTAAGTATGTCACGGGTATAAAATATCTCGAATAGTTAACCGACTATGATGACGCAAATACTTATAAATGAATGGTACTGATGAAAATGGCACCATTCTGATGATGAAGCCGGAAGGTAGGCACTGGAACTCTGAAATAAAACAATGTATCCTAGTCGTGCTTGGGCTTATTGGAATCGTCATAAGATGTACTTTGACCATAAATGATTATCATGTTAATTGGAGATACCTACCAAAACTAAAAAGAGAAAAATAAAATCTTTTAACAAAAAATCAAACCGAATTCCAGAACAAAAAAAACTACAAAGCAAAAAATAACTTTCTTTTCCGAAGTCGGTGTCGAAAAACTGAAAAAAAATGGGTACAAAAGACACCGACTGAGATAGACCGGGTGAGATAATGGTCTAATGCGAATAATAATAATAATTGTTTTTTGGTTAAATCCTTCATAAAGGGTTTCTCATGATTTTCATTATGATTAGCAAAGTTAGACGAAATCAATTCCCACAAAATTTTAATTAAATACCTAGTCACATCCTTTAAACCATTGTAAAATCGAAAGACAATAAAAAAACATGGGTTCATTTTATAAGTATGGATTCCTGAAGCCCCGAGCAGTCACAACTAACACAAAGGAAGTACATTTTTGCGCTTTTTCCAAACATATTTACAGTGCAATTAATGACCCTATCTCTTTCTCTCTAATGCAATATAAAATTTTTGCACCTTAGGTTTTATATCACTGTATCAGCGAGGGCGATTGTTGATATTCCAAAATAAGGGATTGATCACGTGACACATTAGAATAGAAAACTTTTATTCCAAACAGACACAACACAACAGCAACAATTACAAAGTAACAGGGAAACATAATAAAAAAAAGGCAAGAGCTGCGCTGGTCGTGCGCATACTGAAGGGGTTACCAACTCAGCATTTGCTGGGCGTTAGACACCCAGCGCTGATTTTCAGTTGTCACTCCGCTAAGGACACACGGACGTGGGTAAATAAAAAAGATACTACGCTACTGTATGTACTGATACATTAGGTACACTGCATTTTATTAAACGCTATCGTTACGTTTTCTATAATAGAATGACCCTTATCTAGAACTTCATAAAAACATATACAATCATGTTTCCATTCTACATTCAACGGTCTAAAATCTGAATTATTTATTCTTTAGGTACAAAGTTTTAATTATTATGTAGATTTACATCACTATTCATTCTACCTTAAGCCAAATAGCTACCCAAGCTTAAAGTGGGTTTCACTATTAGTCGGGCGTCCGGGACAAAAGAGCTAAAGAAAAACATAATCCCACTCTCCAGTAATGCAAATACTCGTAGGTATTATAAGGAATGTAGGAATTTGATTTTATATCAGAAAGTATCGACGACGTAGAATGTAATCGAATACTTTTCGAGAACACGAACATGCTGTCTTACGGGATCATGGATATATATTCCCAACTCTACACCACCTCTAAATCACACCAAATTTAACCTTACACCATCGAGATAGGAGCTACGAAGAGTGCACAAAAAAGGTTGTCGAAGAATAAACCCTAAGAAGTTGGCAATCCATTGTAAAACGATCCTTCCTACATTGTAATAAGGTTGCACCATTAAGCTATATTGTTGCGGGTACCCACGTGTCTCGATTGTAGGATATTTGTACTGATAGTTTTCAAATAAATATCTTGTTGTATCGCGCGGTTGATATTCAAGATGCGTAGGGAAGGGCCGTATTTTTATATATATTTGCTGTAATATATTACTTATGCTTTGTCACGTCCTCCCGTAATGCGGGTAGAGAGAGCGAGGTGGGCCTGATCGTGAGCGGTGTGGCGTGATTCGTGGTTGCCCGGTAACGATATGACTCCTTCATTTCTTGAGGCCGTCGCCAGAGTTTACTGTCAATACATTTTATAGAGATGGATGTATTGAATAATAATGGAGCTTTCTGCTTTTAAGACTTTCAGTGTCGGTCTACTACTTCTTACAAGTTATGACCCCAATGCTTTGTCTCCCTTTAATCATTATTAACCCCCGACGGAAAAAGACACACAACACGAAAGATTCATATCAACACACGTCAAACTTATAACACCCCTTGTTATAAGTTTGACGTGTGTTGATGTGAATCTGTGTGTCTATCTGTGGCATCATAGCGCCTAAACGGATGAACCGATTTTGATTTAGTTTTTTTTTTGTTTGAAAGTTGATTTTGTCGAGAGTGTTCTTAGCTATGGTTGAATAAAATCAGTTCAGCCGTTCAAAACTTTATGGGCGTTTTGCTGTTTAAATAGGGATGTTATCGCAAGATATCGTGTCATAATTACGTGATCAATAGATTGACGAACGAAGCATATCTACTGTGTACTAGATAAATTATGTGGCATGAAATAAAAATGTGTCGGGGGTTTTTTTTAATTTTAAAATTTTACTTGTTTATTCTAAGTTGTAATGATTAGAAATATGTACCGGTTCGATGAAAAGAAGCTTCGTCTTTTTGCTCAAATAATGGAGGCACTCGCAAGCCTGTTAGCAATAATCACACTTTATATGCATTCTCTACCATATAATGAAGTAGGTTAAAAAGATCTACTTCAACCTAATTTGAATCAGTAAGACGCTTAAACATAATATGAAAATTCTAATAAAATTCGTCGCAAGTTAAGTCTCCCAGAATCATGTTGCCTCTTGTATTACAGGATAGGGAAAGTAATAAGCTTTAAGAACAGCTTAAAGATGAAAACCATACGCAAAAGTTACGTTCCTTCGCTCGTGGTTTAAATTTTAAGTTATCTCGTCTTTATAGGAAAAAAAGGACTGTAAACTTGTTACGTTCTTTAACAAAGGGTACCCCTGATTGATACTTAAATAAACAATAATCATTAATATCAATATGACTACCTCGTCTATGACCCGTTTGTGTTGCCAGTGATAACCTATGGCTCTGAGACGTGGTCGCTCACAATGGGCCTCATCAGAAAGCTTACATTCATCCAAAGGGCAATGGAATGAAGAGGGCTATGTTCGGCGTGTCCTTGCTTGATCGAATCATAAATGTAGATATCTGCAAGAGAACCAAGGTTACCGAGATAGCCAGAAGAATAACGAAACTTGGGGCAGGGCACATTGCTCGCAGCGCGGATGGTCGATGGGGCCGAAAAGTTCTATATCGGGCGATCGCGAACCGGAAAGCGCAGCCTTGCAAGGCCTCCCACCAGGTGGACAGTTGACCTGGTGAGGGAGGCGGAGGTCCACTGGATGCGAGACTCTCGGGACCAGTCAATGTGGCTACGCTTGGGGGAGGCCTATGTCCACCAGTGTGCGTTTTTCGGCTGATACGATGATGACTGTCTCGTTGGTCTAGTGATTGCAAACGCTGCTGTTGAGCATGAAGTCTTGGCTGAGAAGTTCGATTCCCGGGTCCGGCAAGGATTAATTTGACATTTTCCACCTGATATTTCTCGATAGCTAACCGCGGAGTCTGGATTACTGCCCGGTTGGTGGCAGGCAATAGGCACTTCCCAAATGACATGGAACTTAAACAGGGTTGTGCTCAGCCTCTCCCTCCAGGGAATACAGTCGTGATTTTTTGTTGTATGTTAAAAGGGAAGTTTGCCAAAATATTATACGATATCTTTTTAGAGATAGGCTTACAGCACAAAATATAATGTTTACAGAAGGATCACTCTTTCGGGCGCAAGGTTGGCGCAGTGGTTGAGCGATTGACTGCTGCGCTGCGTGTCGCGGGTTCGATTCTCGCACGAAACAAATATTTGTATCACCTACAGATAGTTGTTCCGGCTCTGGGTGTTGTGTATGTGAGTTTATGGGTTTGTAAACGCACCTACGATACAGGAAGATATTCCAAGTGTGGGGTACCGTTTTTTTTTTAATCAAACTGCCACCGCCCTCGAAAATTGTTACCTAAACTTGCTGGAGTCACTAGGGTGCTATATTGATTCTGAATTTTAAGAAGGGCTAGGTAGTATAACTTTACAAACATACTCGTAAATAGAAAGATTCGTCTGAACATACATCATATCATGCTTTAATGCCTTAGAGAATAGACAGAGCATCAAATATCCATTTAAGATACGCCACATACGACGAAGATTGCAGGGAAACAAGACATAACAATGGTGTAATAACGATCCCACCAAAAACATAAAAATGTGAAAAGGGCGCCAAGTTCGACGAAGAAGAGTTTGAAGAGATATTGAATTAAAAAAAAAAAAAAAATAGCCGTATGCATATTTATGTAATTGCAGGCTTCTTATATTGTACTGTACTGTACATCGGTCACTGACCGGGTGTTTAGATTAATGTACCCATTGCCGACAGTAAAACTAACAAGCCAAATTGAAAAAATTATAACCAGCCCAGTATGAGTCGGACCCGCCAGGCGAGTATTCCGTAGAACTGGATTTTCGCTTAGGTTTCTCTGTAAATTATGAGTGAGGCCATTTATACCTCAAAATATAAATTAATAAAATAATCGTTATTATTTTTAACACAAGAAAGTGTATTTTATTATTTTGTTAATTTTGTTAATCTCTGTTGTGGTTTTAAAAATAAAATAGTGGTAGATTAAATTATTATTATCGTTTAAGAACTTTATTTCTTAAAAAATAATTACATTCACTTACTTATATTTAAATTATTATTATTTAAAAATATGCCACAGGTTTTGCAAATCATTAACTGAGCGACTGAGCTCTGTCCAATATTGCCCAAGAATCCTTGTGAAATCGTAATGTCAATGTGTGCGAGCAAAATGGCGCTTTGTTCGCAGTGGCCGTTCTGTCAGCGGCGCGGCGCATGTGTTTACAGGTCGACAGAATTCTCAATATAACCTAGTAGATCACTCAAATATTATTACAACTCTTAAGTCTATAAAGAAGGCACGAAATGAGCACAAGAGTTGCGTTAATTTGTATGACATTCAAGTACGCTACCCAAATTCGTGGGCCGCTCGTGTTCGGCTCGCTTTGTGTAGACGGAGCTTAACATTGTGAAAAGTAGTCGTTGGTGAGTGGGTAGTTTTATGTTGTAAAAGATTCTATCTGTAGACAAAACATATTGATTTGGGTTTTAGCCGGCTAAGAATAGACTACGCCGTGTAATCCTCAGAGTGTTTTGCTACTGTAAGCATAAATATCAGCCTTAAATGTTTCCACAGCTGGCTCTCATTTTTGTGAGTGGGCCGTCACGAGGTCACAGTGCAGATTGGTGGAAATCAGTCATGTCTTCCAATTTTTCTTTCTAGAACCTGGTGGATGCCTCACGATCTATTACTATGTTTGGCTATAATCATCATCATCATCATTTCAGCTGAAACACGCCCACTGCTGGACATAGGCCTCCCCCAAGTATCGCCAGTCTCGCATTAAGTGCTACAGTCGTACACGTAGCTAAAATCGCTGCCATCAATCAAAAAAGTTGTTTTTTTAGGGTTCCGTAGTCAACAAGGAACCCTTATAGTTTCGCCATGTCCGTCTATCTCTCCGCCCGTCCGTCCAAAGCTTAGCTTAGCGACTTTTAGTACTAGAAAGATATAAATTGGCATGGATATACCTATTAATCACGGCCACTTAATTTTTTTTTTTTTTGTTTTCTCCTGTACCTGTAAAATGAGGACGTTTTTTTTCTTGTCTTTCCCCTGGTGTGGGGTATTGTTGGATAGGCCCATTCTGGGGGTCCGTTTAAAAAAATAAGATTTATAATTTTTGTCAGAGTCAAGTTCAAGTCACCACCCCCTGCCAGCTAAATGGTTTTCGAACAGCAAAGTTAATTTTGTCCCTTCGTTAGAGCAATGTTCGGTGCTTTGTTTAGGAACGTAAGTAAGTTACCTATTTAGTTTGGTGAATGTAGCTGTTTATACGGAACCCTCTGTGACTCGCACTTGGCCCGGTTTTAGGATTACGTACCTCGAAAGCAAAAAACGGAAACCTTATAGGATCACTTTGTTGTCCGTTCGTCTGTCTGTCTGTCAAGACCCTTTTTTTCAGGAACGCGTAGAGGTATTAAATTGAAATTCGTATCAAATACTCAGGTCTATAATACCTTTAAGCTGAGGTTTGTACGGAACCCTCGGTGCGCGAGTCCGACTCGCACTTGGCCGGTTTTTTTATATATTTGTATTTCTTTGTGTTACACCTGAACCCAGCTGTTCAAGTAAATGAAAGTGTTTACCACGACCAATTATGACCACAAGGATTTCGATGCGTTGTCTTCAGGGAAAAAGATCTTATTTGGTATATTCTTCAAACTTGCCCTATTCCTCTCGCTTCATACAAGTTAGAAAAACAGCAGTACAATGTGAGTAAAACTCGCTACTAACTATTAGTTAGTCTAGTCTTACGTCAGCACTAATTGCTGTTGAGTTTCTAAGACTCGTCGGAACATGTTTCTTCTCTCCACTGCAATAAAACTGGCACTGAAGTACTATTGAAATAAGCTGCTGCCGTACACACACTTGTACACTTATACGTATTTTTTTCCTGGACACAAATATAAAATGGCAAACAATTTGTTTTTACAAGCTTTTATTTCACTTGCAATGTATGTATAAAATGTAAGTGTGTTCGGGTCAAATCTTGCAACTAAATTTTAAAGCAGAAAACTGCTTTAAAATTCAGTTGCAAGATTTGACCCGAACACACTTACATTTCCTCTCTCATCTCCACAGATTAAAATTAAATTTTGCATACATATTTAGTTTGGATGACAATGTATGGTTATCTAAGTGACGTCATTCTAAACCCAATATGGTGGACAGCCCAAGATGGGGAACTAGTTATTTTTGGTGCACTGCCATGATATGGGTACCAAATGAAAGGGTTTGCTGAGAAGAATACCAAAAAGCTAGTTTAAAAATAAAATTATTTAATAGTCTGGATTTCTTCATAGAAAACGATCTTCTTAGTAAAATAAACTTTAATTATAACACTTTCAAGATATAATAAGAAGATACTTTTACAATAACACAGTCAAAGATGAAACAAAATAAAATAAACCAGTGTTCCAAAATTGAATATACGCTGAACTAAGAACGGACAGTGTTACCCTCTGATAAAATAACGTTATTTTTTTATTCTTTTTCTAACACCCCACTAAAATTGTACCTTATAAAATTTATCTTACTTAACTAACACATTCATATTAAATTAAAAAAACAACTGTTTCCTTAGATAGTTGAACGGTTGAGTAGGTAAATCCTTACGAATTTAAGAAAGCCGGACGAGAAACCGATGGCCTCTAGATGTCAGGAGCACATCATTGTCAACTTTGTCGAACGCTTTCCGGAAATCGAAATACAGAGCTTCAACTTGCCCACCAGTGTCCAAGCTATGCTAAGCTAAGCATATGAAGTCGACATGAATAAGCAAAGCTGAGTTTACGGAGCGACCTGGCCGAAAACCGTGCTGGACATCAAATAGCGTAATTTTTATCCGTTTGTGATTAGCAGCGTGGAGAATATGCTCAAAGACCTTTACAACAGTTGTTAGGATGGCAATGGGTCTGTCCTCTACGGATGTTTTGTCGCTGGTTTTAGGGATGGGTGTGACACGTGAAGTTTTCCACGGCTCAGGATACACACCAGACTGGAGAGTTAAATTCGCAACATCCTTTAAGTACAAACAGTTTTATAACCTGACCTGATTATCTTCAGCCAGTAGGTGAGTTGGTAAACAGTTGTCTATCATCAGAGTGGCCTGCGTTACGATCATGAGACCTGCTTAAACTAATCTGCTGTTCGCTTCTTTTTACCCGAGGGTTATTCTACATGTTGAGAACTACCTATCACAATATAAATTCCTTGATTAAATACTACTCTGGTGTATCAAACAATTATATTGACAAGTAATTTATTTATGTAATAACAATTGCTTGCTGTACTAACAGTTTGCACCTAAGCGTACAGCAAGCCAAAAACATAAACACTAGCAGTCTTATTAATAAATATGGCGTTTCACCAGCTTACTCCGAAGTTACTCTTGGGCTAGCTAATCCCGGAGTAACTAAGGATTAACATAGGTATAGCAATGTTATTAATAAACATGGAATTTATTTATTTATTTATTATTAGGCTTTAGGCTTCTCAACACTGAGTACACTGTTACTTTATAAATTTGTACATTTCAAACTTAAGTCTAAGTGCCTCATCACTTATAGAAAAGCACAGCATGCGCTAAATTATGCGGAGATAAATACAGAATATATTCATTAAAAACAATAACAACAACTATTAAAAGCTAACTTGATTGCAGTACATTAAATTAAATAACCTAGATTAAATTAAATTAGAACAGATTAAATTAAATTAGTTTAAATTAAATTAGAACAGATTAAATTAGAAGGGATTAAATTAGTATACATTTTATTATTTATAATTATTTATATATTAGATTAGGTACTAGAGTTACCCATTAAATGGTAAGCGCGACTTTTTTTAGAGCAGGTACAGAAGAGTTAAATATGTCAATATCGCCTTCATGCTCTTTGTATGCAGCATACATTCTTGAAAGTGGACAGTATTGCCTCAAGTTGGTGTGACATCTTGGCATGCAGAAAAGTCTCCTATTAGAACTTCTTGGCAGATTACGTGGCACGTGGAATAATACCTTGCTAAGTAAATCCGGGCAGTTCAGAGAGCCTGTTACTAATTTCTTAAGGAAAACTAAATCCAACATATGTCTGCGTTTCTCCAGCGACACCATCCCAAAATATTTCATCCTATCTTGGTACGAGTTGAGCTTTTTACCGATATTATTAGTATAGGTAAGATGCCATAAGAACCGTTTTTGCAGCCGTTCAATGCGCTTGATGTGGACCTTATACTCAGGGGACCAGACCACACTGCAATACTCGAGATGGCTTCTAACTAGCGAGTTGTACATAATTTTTTTAATATTGGGCTTTTTGAAACTTTTACACTCTCTAATAACGAAGCCAAGCATCTTAGATGATTTTAATACAGTTTTGTCAATATGGTCGACAAACCTTAGCTTTTTATCGAGCTGAACACCTAGGTCACGTATAGTCTCAACTTCCACAAGCCGCTCACCATTCAATTTATAAACTGACTGCAGGATATATTTTTTTCTTGTGAATTTGATGTGATGGCATTTTTTTACATTCAGTAACATTTTGTTGTACTCGCACCACTTAGTCAGCCTATCCAAGTCACTTTGGAATAGAACCGTGTCTGCAGGATTTCTTATAGACTTTATGGCTTTGAGGTCGTCAGCGAATAAGAATATGTTCGAGTTCAGGAAGCATTTGTAAATATCATTTATGAAAAGAGTGAATAAAGGTGGACCCAAATGAGATCCCTGAGGGATCCCCGACGTTGCAATGTACGAATCTGAAGAGCAACCATTTACCACAACCTTGAGCTTACGACTAGACAAATAAGATTGGAACCAACTTAAGAGAGGATCTGAAACGCCATACATTTTAAGCTTCTTGACGAGTATGTCGTGGTTCACTGTGTCAAAAGCCTTGCTAAAGTCGGTGTAGACCGCATCAACCGCCTCAACAATACTCTCAACACAGGACACCAAATTGGTAGCTGTCGAATTCCCTTCATAAATCCATATTGGTTGTCTATTATTACCTGTGATAAATGTCTTGCTAGTACAGGGAATATGAGGGCTTCAAATACCTTTGCAAGTATGGAGAGAATAGCAATAGGCCTGTAATTGCTCACATCGGTCTGATCCCCGTTTTTGAAAATAGGCTAAATTTTGGCTTCCTTCCAGATGGTCGGAAAAGTACCCCGAAGCACAGAATGATTAAATATAATACTTAATGGCAGTGATAGGACATCTGCCAGCTTATTTAAAAGCAAAGCAGGTATACCATCAGGGCCAGCACCTTTGTAGACGTCTATTTTTTTTAATTCTTTGCGGATCTGATCTTGTGATATAGTTATTTGGCCTATCATGCTATTGCTTAGGCAGCTATCCAAGTCAACCTCGGAGAGAGTTGATGACAGTAGAAATAACCCTCCTTCGGTAGTCGGGAGAAAAAAAAGAAAATCAGCTGACAAATTGACATCTGTCATACAGTTTTGAATGTAAAGGAGGCATAGTTTTAAATGTATCTCTAGAATTTCAACTTAAATCGCGTAATATAATAAAATATTATAAATGCGAAAGTCACTATTTCTGTCTGTTACCTTTTCACGCTTAAACTGCTGAACCGATTTTGGATGGATTTAGTCATTGATATAATAAGTACTACATAACTACCTCAATGGAGTTAGTTTGAGACCCTGGGAAGGACATAGTATAGTTTTTATCCCGGCAACCATCCTTATGAGGCTGGCAAGGGAGGTGGAAATTTGTATAATCAACTAATCATAGTGCCCCTAAGCGTATACTCCAACTCCTAAAACTCCGCCTCTAAGACGACCCACTGACCAGGAGTGTAGCCTTAGGGGCACTATGGCCCGAGAACCTAGCAAAAAATACAATTTTCAAAAAAAAAATCGGTTTCGGGTTAACATTAAGAGTCTGAGACATAAAAACCATTAAGGATTTGAGAAGCATAGCCCTACGACGCACCGTTTCCGAATTATAGGTTTTATTATATATATCCGAATATCTCGAAAACAATGTGTCCTAGGCGAATAATAACCAACATTTTGGCCCCCCCTGTGATACCGCCATGCTAGCAGCACTCCAATAATAATACTATACTACCGTTTTGGAAATATAGATCGTTTTATACATAATACAATAAAATTCGGAGTCCCATAATTCGGAAACGGTGCGTCATATGACCATGTGTCTCAGAACTTAAATGGCTTCTATGGACAAAGTTAGCGAAAAAAAAAATGCCGAATTGTGTGAAAAAAAATCTTCGAAAATTTGACACGTCCACTGCCCCTATGGCTACGCAAAATTTCTCGTTTTTTTTTTGTCTTTTTCGCGGGTTTTCTTACATCACCTCATGGTTATCGACTAGAGTAACAAATTCTTTCCTGAAGAGATTTTCATCCGAGCTACCATTTTGGAAATATAAAGCGTTTTATGCAAAATAAAATAAATTCGGAGGCTCATAATTCGGAAACGGTGCGTCGTAGGGCTATGCTTCTCAGAACCTAAATGATTGTTATGGTCAAGGTCAACTCAGAACTAAAATAAATTTGGGAAATTGCCGAAAAAAAAAAAACATGAAAATTGTGATCTCCTTGTTCTTACAGAATGCTGGCTGCCATGCTCTAGCAACTCCACTGTTCCCACTCTACATAACTATGTAACATACAAAACAACCAAACAACTTAATCAGAGTGACGGTGTAGTCGTGTATGCTAAGTCAGATATCATAACCACATACGAAGAGCCTGACTTTCTTGGATCAGCCTCGGGCCTACTCGTGACCTTAAATTCAGGGATTGCTATACTTTGTGTCTACCGCTCTCCGTCAAAGGAAAATATTCATACATTCCTTATAGCACTCAATAATATTCTTCCACTCCTCACTTCATACAAATCAGTTATCGTAACTGGACACATTAACTTGGATATTAAACCCACCAACCAAGACTCACGATCCTACGAATATTTTAGCACCATGGCGTATCACGGATTCCTACCAGCGCACACACTGCCTACTAGAGGCAAAAACTATTGCTTAGATCATATCATGATCCGATCAAGGGCTACGATACTTACTCTAATCAACGATATAACGGTCTCTGATCATTGCTCCTCCCTTCTATGTATAAATAATAAAAAACCCAAAACAACTGCCCATAAAACGTTATCCAGGGTGAATTACGAGGAACTTGACATCAACATGAAAAACAAAGACTTTACCCCCCTTTTCTTTATGTCTGACCCTAATGATGCTATAGTTAAACTTATACAAAAGACAAAAAATGCTATAAACGAATGCACGACAATTGTCAAAGTCGCAGCATGTAAAATTACTCTGAAACCGTGGATTACGCCAGGCTTGCTGCGTTGTATCCGGAACCGAGACTCCCTGCACAAGAAAGTCAAACAATCTCCAGGCAATGAAACGTTAAAAATCACATACAAACGATACAGAAATTTTTGTATAAACCTATTGAGAAAAATAAAAAGAAAATACGATTCTGAGGAATTAAATAAGGCATATCAAAATCCTAAAAAAGTGTGGGACACTATAAAAACAATCACAAATACACAAAAAAAGAAAAACCCTTCCAACCAACTTCTAAATCACTCCTACTCACCTGGTCAGTCTTGCAATGCGGTAAATTAATTCTTCGTCAGCATTGGGAAAAAACTCGCAGAAAATATTCGGAATGTCCAAAACCGCATGGTATGGAGGTATGTGTGGCAGGTGCATACCTGCCACACATACCTCAACATCTAGTAAATCTCTTGTCTTAGAACAAACAGATCCTGGTTAAATTTTCTTTTTGTATTTTATTTTATTAAAATTTACAATAAGAGTTTATATTTTAGTTTATATTTAGTCGATAATCCAAAATACATGCTGTGGCCTCCTATAATTGAGGGAGTGCACTTGTCATTACTTCATATTGATGTTTTTTTGTATTTTTTGTGTACATCTTTCGTTAGAGGTCCTGAATAAATAATAATAATAATAATAATAATAAAGTTTATTTAAAAATCATAAGGCAATACAATAAATACAATTTTTGCTTAAATTTATGTCAAGTTCACATAAGCTATGTGCCTGAACTAGGTAATCCTGTGTTTCAGGCGAGAAGAGGTACATTTGTTTTTTTTTTTCAAATAATCATTAATAATCAAATCCTAGGTGTATGCTTTGATCATTTTATAGAATGTAAATACTCGTAACAATCAAAAATAACAAAGTTCTTATTTTCTAACGGCTTATTTCTAAAGGGTAATAATAATAATGTGTAATTAAATTCTTATTATCTAACATCTCTGACTCTCATATACCAGAATAGACAATTAAAACTCGCACAATATCTATTTTAATACAAGTAGTAATTTCTCTGTGTCTTCGTAAGACATACTTTGCAGAGCTTCTTTGAGAATTTTCTTACAGTTGCAATAATTTAGGGAATAAATGTTTGATGTTGCGTTTAGTCTGTTGTAGAGTAGTGGCCCGAGGTACACATAAAATTTGTCTGTGAAGGCATGTTTTGTACTTATTTTAAGGGCAACTATATCCTTCCGTCTTTTTTTTGTAAGCTCTTTGCGGTTAGCTTACGAATTCTATTATTTAAAGCATCTAAATGTTGTTTAAAGGAAAGGTTTTCATCTAAAATGATACCCAAGTATTTTATTTTATTAGCAATATTGATATTGGGACATCCACACTGATTATCGGTAGCGTCTGTGCAATAATGAGCATATAACGTTGGGGCAATATTAGTCTGTTTACGCATCGAAAACCTAATGTAATTTGTTTTATCCGCATTTAATGTTAGTGAGTTATATTTAAGCCAATTATTTACAATATTGAATCCGTGTTGCGCAAGCTTGTGCACCTCATTTTCTGACTCTGCAGAAAAAAGTAGAGCAGTGTCATCAGCGTAAGATACAATTCTGCCATGTTCTAGCTTTAGATTACAAAGGTCATTTATGTAAATCAAAAACAGAGTAGGACCTAAAACACTTCCTTGGGGAACACCAAAGGATGTGTTTTTTTTATCAGCGCTAAGCACATTGCCAATCTTTACGCACTGGGTACCGTCTTCTAAATAACTTTTGACGAGTTTCAGCTGGATTCCTCTTACACCCACGTTCTCAAGCTTGCGCAACAGGATAGGAATGGAAACTGTGTCAAAAGCTTTGGCGAGGTCCAGGAAAATTCCTACTGTGTGGTTACCCTTGTCAAGTTCCTGAGCCAGATAGTCAGTCAGGTGATGTACGGCATCAGCGGTTGAGACTTTAGGTCTAAATCCAAACTGACACTTGGATAAAATTGATTTATCCTCCAGATACTTAAACAGTCTTTTATTGATAATTTTTTCCAGAATTTTAGACATACAAGGCAGTATAGAAATAGGTCTATAATTTGTCACTTGCTCTTTACTGCCTGATTTATAAATAGGGAGAACAACTGCCTTTTTTAGACAATCAGGAAAAATACCTGAAGATAAACAAATGCGAAAAATATAAGTCAGCGGTGGTACTAAAATATGCCTGAATTGCTTTATAATTTTATTGGATATGTTATCCTAACCAACTGCACAGTCGTCTTTCAAAGTCGTAATTATACTTTCTACCTCAGTCTCATCAGTATCCAGCAGTCCAAAGGATGTTAAAGTGGTGCTACACATAGAAGGTGCGCCTGTAAGGTAATGACGTGAATGACCCCGAATTTTTTCTGCCAGACACTTACCAACATTGACAAAGAAATTATTTGCCATGTTAGCAGATGTCAGCTGTGACGCATGTGCTCGTAATAAACCTGATGATGACTCATTTTGTTTCGACGTGTATGTGACATTTTTAATATACTTCCAGATCTTTTTACTATTTTTTCCAGCCTTTTCCAGTTCAATTTTATCGTAGTTGCATTTAACTTTTCTCAGCAGATCATTACAAAAATTCCTGTATCTTTTGTACGACAATTGAAATATTGCATTATCTGGATTAGATTTTGCTTTCAAATGCAGTTTATCTCTATGTTTCATACAGCGAATAAGGCCTGTCGTGATCCATGGTTTTAAGTTAAGATTTTTATTGCTTAACTCCGATACAACTGTGTTTTTCTGAATTGCATGTCCTACATTTTCTATTAAATACAACATACAAAACTGCGGGTCAGCGGAACTGTAGACTGGTTCAAAATCGATGACGCGTAAATCTTCATCAAGTTTATTTATATTTAATTTAGAAATTGTTCGATTGTTTTGTTTAGGTAATTTACAATTAAGGGTTAGTAGGACAGCATTGTGATCGGTTATTGTAGAATTAACAACAAGTGCAAGTGAGGGAAAATTGGATTTAAGCATGATATGGTCCAGACAAGAGCCACTGTGATGTGTAGGAAAGTTGTGTGCGGGAAGCAAGCCATGAAAGGCGCATAAGTTGAGGTAGTCCTGAGCAGGTGCATTAGCACTTCCTGAAAGTATATTAATATTAATATCGCCAATTAGAATAGTGTTTTTGAAGGATGATAGGCTTTGCAAGATGACGTTCAGAGAGTCAGTAAAGTTGTTAGTATTTTTAAAAGAGGGGGGTCGATATAACGCTAGTATGGCAAATTCTGATTCAATTTTAATTAACAATCTATTACAGTCGTCCATATTTGGTTCCTCAACAGAGACATTCAGATGATTTCTTGCATAAACTATCACTCCATCGTTTTGATTATAGTTTATATTACTTCTATACATATTATATCCCGGAATTAGTGGTATGTTATATTGCTTAGCAAGCCAGCATTCAGTTAAAACAATAATGTCACAGTTTATATTTAGCCGATGCTGAAATGTGCTAAAGCTATCAAAATTCTTAAAAATACTGCGAATATTTTGTGTTAGTACGGTTAACGGATTTTTGTAGCCGAATAAGTACTGCTTGCAGTTTTCTACTTCACAAACCTTTGATTCGGACACAGAGAAATTATCTAAATCATCAATTAAATTATTTATCATAATTATGTATGACAGCAAAAAAAAAACAAAAAGTTATAAAATAAAAACAGTAACACAGAAACAAAGAAAAAAAAAAAAAAAAGAAAAAATAAACAATAAAAATAAGTAGGTCAGAAAAATAACCAATTAACGGCGCTCTTAGGCGCCTCCATAATCAATGGAATTAATGTACCTTTTTTCAGCCATTATTTTTGCGGGGCAGTCAGCAGAACCAGTGTTGTGCTTGTCGGGCTTTTTGAAATGCAAGCAAGTAGCGCATTTTGGTTCATTTGCCTTCTTTGGACATTCTTTTATGGAGTGACCTTGATCGCCACAATGACCACAGGTGTAGCATGCCTGCCGACATGACTTGGCAGCATGTCCATACTGCTGGCACTTGTAGCATCGTGTGACCAGAGTAAAATCTCTTACAGGGCATGATGACCAATTCACAAACACTCGGTCTTTTGACATCAGGGCTTTGCGTATGGCTGCAGACACTTCTAAGACATAGTTACAGGTCTCAGCATCCTTCTTTCCTGACTTGTGACTCAACTTAATTGAGGTCAAAAACGTCTCAAGGCTGCAGTTCTGAAGTTTCTCGGTCAGATTTTGATGGTACAGACAAGTGAAAACTTCTTTTTCTGGCATGGATGTCGGCACTCCTACAATTACCACCCTAGGCTTCCTTTTATGAGGCTCGTCGACTGTTAGGCCTGATTTCGATAGCTGCACCGACTGTTTCAGTTTGTCGATGTCATCCTTCGTCTCAGTGCTGATAATAACTCCCCCGTTCCTCGTTTTGCGTAGGCCTCTCACGTGGAGCTTCATCTGCTCAGGGTGAATCAGTTTTTGGACAAGAGATTTAGTCTCATCGCTGGTCTTCAACTTGTCGTTTGGATAGATGGCCACAGAACTTAAATTTATTGGCTGTATAAAATTGTTAGCACCTTTTTTTACCATGTCCGCAAAAGAGGAACCCTGAGCAGGTCTCATATATTCTCCAATACTCTGCTTTAGTTTCTGCAGTTGCTGTGAGAGGTCTAGTTGTTTCTCAAGGCTTTGCACAGCGTGGTGGTATTGAACAGCTCTCGCCTTGACGGACTGGTAGTGCACGGCCATTTGCGATGTCCCGTTGCATACTTTACGGCATAAGGTATTGATACGGAGTTTCTGCTCCGTATTCATTTTTCCGTCGGCTACAATAGTACACACCTCCTTTAGGCTCTGCTCGATGGTCAGCATCCAGTTCTGTATTTCTGGTGTCGAGATCAATTCAAGGGCATCTTTGATATTTTGTTGCGGCTCCTGGGAGGCAAGAGCGGCTTCGGGAACAGCTGCGGGTATGGGTGTAGTGGGCGGGGAGCTAGCGTACCTGGTAAGCCGGCTGAACGGGCTACCCTCCATTACGATTGATGGTTATAGGTATTTTTTTTTTAATTAACTATCACATGTCATTTTCACAAATTACACAAACAACACAAATCTAATTATTAACACAGTTTGCGTTCTTCGTAAAACTAGGTCACGATTGCGCCAATGATTATTTGTTTATTTTAATAATTTTCGATACGTCTGTTCACTACGAACTCCAAGCAATACGAACTCCAAAATAAATAAATTATAAGTACCATTAACCAGCTGAGGGTCAATGCGGCCGCTGGATAGGATGGCATACCTCAAACCTTCTTAAAAAGATATGCTCCGACTCTCGCACCCGTACTAAGCCACATTTTTAACCGTTGCTTTGAATCGGCTACCTTCCCCACTTCTTTTAAAAAGGGAATTATTCATCCCATCTTCAGAGGTGGTGACGGGAGCTTGCCAAACAATTATCGCCCAATAACGGTTCTTAGTGCCTTGTCTAAGGTGCTTGAACGCCTCTTAAACAAGTGCCTGGTCGATAACCATGATACTGGTTGGGATGGAGTGTTGTTAGCAGTGCGGAGTCAATACACAGTAAAACAGATTGTTGACATTGACGGTTACACCGGCGATATTGAAATAGTGATAGCATCAGTTTTGTTAAAATATAAAAAGATATTGGTTTGTGTCGTCTACATTCCCCCTAGTTCTAACATAGATAAATACCTTAATACATTTATAGTAATAGAAAACCTTGTTCGAAAATATACCAATACTGATATAGTAATATTAGGCGATTTTAATTTGAATTCATGCAATCAACATGTTAGAACAGAGTTTAATAATTTAGTTGCTTTTTGTAAACTGACGCAATATAACAGAATTAAAAATAAACACGGAAATATGCTTGATCTGGTTCTGAGCAGTCTGGGTAGTGAGTATGTGAATATCAAAGGGGATACCGAGCCGCTGGTGCCGGAAGACGCACATCACCCTGCGCTCGGGGTGACGCTCAGTGTGCCGCGGCCGACGGCGCGTGCGCCTTCGCCGTGCTTGTCGCCGCCTCCCGCGCTGCATGTTTCACCGCCGCAGTGGAACATTAGGAAGGCTGATTTCGAGCAGCTGTATCAGACTATTGCAGGGGTAACGTGGGATGAGGTTCTAGCAACTAGTGAGGTTGACAGAGCCGTGGATATATTTTATCAAATAGTACATGATTGCTTACGTTATCATGTTCCTGTAAAAAAACAAAGGCATCTTGGCTCGAGGTACCAATATCCAACATTGTACCATGTCCTCCTGATATAATTAAAATATACAGATGAAGTACACCTATCTGAAAAAATCTAAGGAAGTAGTTACTAATGAGTACTACAAATCCATGTTTAAATATTATAGGCAACATGTGAAAACATTGGTAAAGCTTGCTTATGATAGTTACATCAAACGAGCAGAGATGGATATAAGAAGGGACCCGAAGAGTTTCTGGTCTTTTGTTAGAGATCAGCGGTCACCCAGACAACATTGTAATGAGTACGAATATGAGGGCAAAGTGGTAACTGAATTAGACGCCGTAAATGCTTTCGCAAGCTATTTTAAGTCGGTATTTCTACCTGATGAGCCCGTACTATCTCATAAAATTGCTGAGCGTAAGGAGTCCATTGTATCGTCATCCCGCATCGCACTGGACAGCATAAGTAGTAATGATTTGCTGATAGCTGTCAAGCGCTTGAAACCTCAGTCATCTACCGGGCCTGATGGTATTCCTCCGTTCATCGTGAAGGACTGTATAAGGGTGTTTATGGTACCTTTATTGTTTATTTTTAATCGCGCTATTGAAAGTGCTACTTATCCTTCGCGTTGGAAACTTTCTCGTGTGACTCCCATACATAAGGATGGCTCAAGGTCGGACGTCTCGAACTACAGGCCTATAGCTGTCCTGTCGGCCTTCGGCAAGTTGTTCGAGTCTATCTTGAACCGGCACATAACTAGACAGATTAGACCGCTACTGAGCGAATGTCAGCATGGCTTCAGAGCCGGTAGGTCAACTGCAACCAACCTGGTTAATTTTGTAGATTATGCTGTGTCGGAGATGGACGGCAGGAAGCAAGTAGATGCAGCATACTTCGATTTCAAAAAGGCTTTTGACCGCGTTCATAATGACGTGCTATTGCATAAGTTTTCAGCCATAGGATTTACGCCGAAACTCTTAAAATTATTCTGTAGTTATTTCCGTAATCGTAGGCAGTACGTTCAGCTTGCTGGGTATCGGTCGGAAACTTATGTTACTCAGTCTGGAGTGAGTCAAGGAAGCACTTTTGGTCCAACCCAATTCCTGGTCATGGTCAACGACTTGCCGGAGGTCATTGAGACGGCGAAGTGTCTTATGTTTGCTGACGATCTGAAGATTTACTTGGGCATTGGGACTGCGGCTGATTGTGATGCGCTCCAGCGGGACATCGACAATGTGGTAGCCTGGAGTAACCGCAACCGCTTAGAATTTAACACAGCTAAGTGTAAAACTATTACTTTCTCTCGTTGTCGCACGCCGCACATTTATACGTACCGAGTGTCGGGCACCCCCATGGAGCGCGTCACAATAATCCGCGATCTCGGTGTAATGTTGGATACCGGGCTGACCTTTAATGACCACATAACCGGCTTGTGTAAAAGAGCACACAAATCCCTCGGGTTTGTCCTGAGGCAGTCGGCTCGGTTTACCAACAAACACGCCATTGTTGCTCTGTACTTCGCATTTGTTCGCAGCAAGCTTGAGTTTAATTCGATTGTATGGGATCCACACGAGACAAAGTACCATCTCCTATTGGAGCGCGTACAGCGTAAGTTCTGCCGGTACCTTTACAAAAAAATGTATGGTTATTATCCCTACTTGTATCCCTCTCTGTTCGTCTCAGGCATGGTGGGAATTGATACCCTCGAGCTGAGACGAAAATGTGCACTCCTGTTACATTACTTTTTGCTGCTTAACGGCAGGATCGACAACCCTGCGGCATTGTCCCGCTGTGGATTATCCGCGCCGGCTCAGTACGCGCGACTGCGCTCGCGACCTCTTTTGGCGACATCCAGAGTTCGGACTCGTACCGCACAATATGCGGCGTCAAATCAGGCGGTTTCCTTGCTAAACACCCTGACTGCTTAGCATCCGGATGTGGACATATTCTACTCCAATGTGCGTGTATTTTTGAAAAGCTGTAAAGACTGTTTTAGTACCTAGATAAGGTAGACTAAAAAATAATAGAATTGTTGCTGTCAAATTGCTGAATGGTAATTTTTTTTTGTATTTTTATTAAATCACTGCTTTTTTTAGATTATTTAATTGTTATTGTTGAATTAGTATTATTGATTTTTTATTATAGAATTGTATTGTTGAAACTTAACTTATTATGATTTTTTTTTGTGTATTTGTTTGACATGTACTCGTAATTTGATTAATTTGGTCGATATTGATTTAATAGTTTAAATTTTGTGTTGTGCGAGTCTTAAATTGTTTGTGTGTGGTTTGTCTATTATAAATGTAATTACGTTAGCATTGACTCTTTGCACGTGTTGGGTCACACTGTTAGTGCAAGGAGTAATTGAAATAAATAAATAAATAACCTCGAGCACTTCAAACTGTTGTCACCACAGCAGTTTGGATTCCGCAGGAATAAATCCACTTGTGAGGCTGTCCACTTGTTAGTCAATAATATAGTGGAAAACATAAATGCTAACAAAAAAGTTCTTACTATTTTTCTGGATCTTGCGGAGGCATTTGACACACTTCCCGTCTCCACTCTTCTACTCAAGCTTGAAAGTTTGGGAGTCAGGGGGGACCCATTGGATCTCTTCGAGAGCTATCTTACCAATCGCTTATAATTTGTTACTATAGGGAATCACAAAAGTATTGAGCTACCCATTCAGTACGGCGAGCCTCAGGGAAGCATTGGGGCCCACCCTGTTTCTTGTTTTTATTAATGACCTCTACAACCTTCAAATTTCAAATGCCTCAATAGTTTCATTTGCAGATGATACTGCCATCACTTTCGCCGCAAACTCTTGGTCGGACCTCCAAGCAACTGCACAAGACGGCTTTAATTCTGCCCTGGAATGGCTTACCTCTCACTCTCAGACTCTTAATGCCAATAAAACTGATTTCGTTACTTTTTCTATCACGAACACTTCCCAACCAAAAACCTCGATTTGTATACAAGCCCATTCTTGTTTCACACAATCTCAACTTAATTGTCAGTGTCCTTTTTTTTTTTTATCTTGTATTATTGCTCATGCATACTGCGCTACCACGGGGAGATAGCGCAGTTATGTGGGACTCTAACACACTAAAACTACACGGTGTCCTCCTGTGCCGCCCGCTTATGGCGGGAACACTGGCACGCGTTAGCATACATCCCCCCATCACCGGCGCACCAGAACACACTGTACGCCGTGACCACCCCAGGGACCAAAACAGCACATGGGCGCCAGACGACCCTGTGTATGGCACCCTTGATCCCCTGTGACGGGTCAGGACAGTGGCCCCGCCACCTACCACTATTCGGCCGCAGGGGATAGGGAGAGCGGCCAACGCTATACTGACACTCCTCTTCCCCTGCGGCCCCACCGCGTCCGCCATCAGACTGTGGCGACCCCTTGTAGGCCGCGGAGGGTAGGGCGAGCGGCGAACCGTTATACCGGCACTCCTCTCCCGCCGCGGCCTCCAACCCTCAGCCGCGATGCCTACCATACCACATCGCGGCCCGCCTCAGTTGCGAAGCCGGCACCGCAACCTACTTATTGGCCGCTACGTCGTCGGCTTATCGGCAAAAGCCCTGACAAGCGGCCCCTCCTCGAGTTCCTCTTCGCTTCACCGTGGTTGTCCAAGCCACGGCTACTGAGCCTCCCAGTCTCGACAATGCGGGAACCCACCGGGGGGGAATTGTCATTGTCCTACTATAACCTCAGTGGAACAAGTTAAATATCTTGGAGTAGTTCTGGACAAAAACCTTCATTTTAGGTCACACATTAACATCCTTACTGGTCGCATACGCAAGCTTATTTATATTTTAAAACTCTGCGTCATGTTGCCAGCCTTTTATTATTAGAAACGTATAATCTGCTCTTTGCCAGTCAATCCTCATTTATTGTATTTCTTGCTGGGGTGGTGCCGCAAAGACTATATTCAAGCCTCTGGAGACAGCCCACAGAGCTATTCTAAAAGTGGCTACGTTCAGACAGATTATCTTCCCAACCGCAGAACTCTATAAAGCATGCGAACTACCTTATTTGTTATCTAAAGTCCGAAGAGAGGGGGAGGACTCGATAATCCTCAAATCCGGTAACCTGCTCTATTTCCGAGAGGGTGACCGGCAGTCCCAGGGTGGTGTCGGCTTTATCGTCCACAAGTCCCTTGTGAACAACGTAGTGAAGATCGAGAGTGTGTCGACCAGGGTGGCGTACCTTATACTCAGAATATCCGCAAGATATTCGCTGAAGGTCATAACAGGTCTACGCCCCGACCTCGGCACACCCCGACGACGAGGTAGAGACCATGTATGAGGATATCTCTAGAGCCATGCATGGTTCTAAAACTTACTTCACCGTTGTCATGGGGGACTTCAACGCGAAACTGGGCAAACGAGACGAGGATGAGCTGCAAGTGGGGCAATTTGGAGTTGGACGTCGGAACCACCGGGGTCACCTACTGACCAGTTTTATGGAGAAGGAGGGCCTCTACATGATGAACTCCTTCTTCAGAAAGCGTGAGCACAGGAAGTGGACCTGGCAAAGCCCCGATGGTGCAACTAAAAACGAGATCGACTTCATCATGTCAACCAAGAAGCAAATGTTCAATGATGTCTCTGTGATCAACTCGGTGAAAACCGGGAGCGATCACCGCTTAGTAAGAGGCACATTGAACATTAATGTCAAGCTTGAAAGGTCTCGACTGATGAAGTCCACGCTCCGCCCAGCACAAATCCAAGTCCAAAACCCCGAAACCTTTCAACTCGAACTCCAGAATCGTTTCGAGTGCCTAGGGAGCTCCGTGGACGAATACAGCGATGGGTTCGTGGAAGCTGTCCATACGGTCGGGTCTAAGTTTTTCAAGACCCGCCGTACAGATAGGAACAGAAAGCTCTCTGGTCCTACTCTCAAGCTCATGAAGGAGAGGCGTGATATGATTCTGCAATCTTCAGACGATGCGTTGAAATACCGGCAGCTAAATAAACGGATCTCAAAGTCCTTGAAAAGCGATCTCCGCTTTAATACCGAAAGTATTAAAGAATGAGGGCTCCAAGGTCTTTGCAAAAGATCTGTCTATTGGGCAGAGCCAGCTCACGAAACTGAAGACCGATGATGGCAGGATCGTATCCGCCAAACTGGAGCTTCTGAGGGAAATCGAGAGATTCTATGGGCAGTTGTACACGTCAACCAGTAAACCCGTCGCAAATCTAGCCAATAACCCTAGAGCTAGATTGACCCGACACTATACCGAAGACATTCCGGACGTCAACCTGTATGAGATTAGGATGGCTCTGAAACAGCTTAAGAACAACAAGGCGCCGGGTGATGACGGAATCACGGCCGAACTCCTGAAGGCGGGTGGGAAACCGGTCCTTATGGCCCTTCAGAAGCTGTTTGATTCCGTCATACTCGAGGGGAAGACGCCACAGGCATGGAGCAGGGGTGTGGTGGTACTCTTCTTCAAGAAGGGTGACAATGCCTTACTGAAGAACTATAGGCCCATCTCACTTCTTAGCCATGTCTACAAGCTGTTTTCAAGAGTCATCACAAATCGTCTCACGCGCAGGTTTCACGATTTCCAGCCTCCCGAACAAGCCGGATTCCGTAAAGGCTTCAGCACCGTAGACCACATACATACGCTGCGGCAGGTTATACAGAAAACCGAAGAGTACAACCTGCCTCTCTTTTTAGCGTTTGTGGACAACGAGAAAGCCTTCGATTCGATCGAGACTTGGGCTGTACTGCAGTCTCTTCAACGGTGCCAAATTGACTACCGGTACATCGAGGTGTTGAAGTGTTTATACAAAAACGCCACCATGTCAGTTCGACTTCAGGATCAGACCTCGGAACCCGTACATTTGCAGCGAGGTGTGAGACAGGGAGACGTCATATCTCCGAAGCTGTTCACCGCTGCACTGGAGGACGTCTTCAAGGTTCTGGACTGGAGAGGGCTAGGCATCAACGTCAATGGCGAGTACATCACTCATCTTCGGTTTGCCGACGATATAGTGGTTATGGCTGAGACCATGGAGGACCTCAGTATAATGCTCGATGACCTCAGTAGAGCTTCCGAAAGAATGGGTCTTAGGATGAACATGGACAAAACCAAAGTGATGATGAATGCCCATGTTACACCCACTCCTATTAAGGTTGGAGACTATACACTCGAAGTTGTGGGCGACTATGTCTACCTGGGACAAACGATCCAGTTGGGTAGGACCAACTTCGAGAAAGAGGTCAACCGTCGAATCCGACTCGGCTGGGCAGCGTTCGGGAAGTTGCGCGGTATCTTCTCGTCTAACTTACCACAGTGTCTCAAGACGAAAGTCTATGACCAGTGTGTGTTGCCAGTGATGACTTATGGCTCTGAGACGTGGTCGCTTACAATGGGCCTCATCAGAAAGCTTACAGTCACCCAAAGGGCAATGGAGAGGGCTATGCTCGGAGTTTCCTTGCGTGATCGAATCAGAAATGTAGAGATCCGCAAGAGAACCAGGGTTACCGACATAGCCCGGAGAATTGTCAAACTTAAGTGGCAGTGGGCAGGGCACATTGCTCGCAGAACGGATGGCCGATGGGGCAGAAAGGTTCTGGAGTGGCGACCGCGAACCGGAAGACGTTGCGTTGGAAGGCTTCCCACCAGGTGGACCGACGACCTGGTGAAGGTTGCAGGGATACGTTGGTAGCGAGACGCACGGGACCGGGCAAAGTGGCGACGCTTGGGGGAGGCCTATGTCCAGCAGTGGACGTCTTTCGGCTGATATGATGATGATGATGATGAATAGTCTCTTATGGATTAAGATGTCGTATCTGCAAAAAGACTGTTCGCTCCTACTTGCTGAACCTAAACTACAATGAAACAGTAGAACTCCTAAAGAAGTGATCACACTAACACAAACATGCATCACACACAACATAGAAAACTAACACACACTACACTAACACAAATACACACAACACACACAATCATATTAGTTGATTTGGTTATTATTATTTCCTATTTTGACAGTCGATTTAGTACAATTTTAATTTATCTTTCTATTGTTATTAAAGTACTTTTTTGTTTCTTTTTGTATTTGATTGATTTTAACAATGTAATTTTGACAACATGTTCTTGCTAAAAGTCAACCCGTATTTTATCGAAAGGGGATATTAACTGATTATTTTAAACACAGGTGACTTTGTCACCTATCTAGAAGAACAGTACTGCACCCACTAGCTAGATTAAGATCTTTAATGTCTATCTCACTTAACCATGCAATGTATCTAGTCCTTAATTCATGAATAAATTTATTTTTCTCGAACATGCATGGAAATATCGTCATTATTTTGGAAAAAAGAACACGCGAAGTACCCAATTTACGGACAAAGAAAATCAAATCCATTGCTGGAGCGTTTTTTAAATTTGGAACGTTACAACGCTCCAGCAATGTTGTATGAAACGGCGTGCTGGGGTTATTAGATACTCTTTGATTGGATCTCTTTTATCATTCTTGGCATACCTAAGTAAGTCTCTTTGCTTAGTAAAAATTGCGTTCTCGTGGCTGTATAGCCGAAAATGCGTTTGCCTTTCGGCACAGATGATAAATAGAAAATCGGTGGCAAAGCTGAAAATTCGTCTTGATTTGTTATTGAAATATTTAATAGATATAAATTTAATAATTAAAATGAGTTACAACGGTTCAGAGGGTGAAATGGAGACTGATTTTACTCCACCAGATTTAAAATCAGAAGCCAAATTGGAAATGGAAAACTTGCTTCCAGCGAAGTCAAAAGAAAAATACATAAAAGCAATGAAAGGATATGAAAATTTTATGATTTGGAAAAACGATAAAAAAGTGAACGTTTTCGCCGAAACAGTATTTTTGGCGTATTATAATGAGATAGCTAAAACTAAAAAGCCATCTACATTATGGGCAATTTATTCCATGCTAAAATTTACAGTTCATGTTAAAAACGGCATTAACTTGAAAAATTATGGAAATTAAACTACTTTTTTATTTCCCTGCATTATTTTGAGAAATGCACTATATATGCCTCGGTGGAAATGGCAATTGCCTGTCTTGTATTAGTGGAGTCCTCGCCTACGGCTCGGCCTTCAAACTCATACTCGACCTGAAATTGCCTATTTCCCGGCCTTTGCAATAATGTACTATTATTATTATAAAGAGGAAAGATTTGTATTGTAATGTGTAACGAATAAACTTAAAAACCGGCCAAGTGCGAGTCGGACTCGCGCACGAAGGGTTCCGTACCATTATCGCAAAAAACGGCACAAAAATCACGTTTGTTGTACGGGAGCCCCACTTAATTATTTATTTTATTCTGTTTTTAGTATTAGTTGTTATAGCGGCAACAGAAATACATCCTCTGTGAAAATATCAAATGTCTAGCTGTCACGGTTCATGAGATACAGCCTGGTGACAGACAGACAGACAGACGGACCGCGGAGTTTCAGTAATAGGGTCTGATAATCTACACTAATAATAATTAAAATTGTTTATTTCAAAATTATTTAAAATTAATTATTTATTTCATATTGTTTTGTATAATTTAGATAGTTAATCTAAATTATACAAAACAATATGAAATCAAAGAAAAAAAAAACATACAACAATAAAATCACCAAAAGTATGACCGAAATACAAATTCAAGAATAAGAAATGTGAAAAATGAAGTCGACGGCGACGTCATGTTAACGAGAGCTGCCGCCGCAAGAAATGCACGCCCACCACCTCCGGCCTCGTCGCCCAGCTCCGCCTCGCCGCCGCCGGAAACCAGCCCCACCGTGAGTGCTGTGACACCGGCCGTGGCAGTTGCGTCGAGCTCGAGCGACGAGTACTTCTCTCCGCCGACGACACCACCACCTGCGCGTCGACGGGGAGGACGCCGGCCGCCGGACCGCTTAGGACCTCGAGGCTTACCGGTCTCTGATAGGGTCCCAGCACCCGGCGGAAGTGTGCAGCGCATGTGATGGACACAATCCATAAACGAAAATGTCATGCGCGCATACTTTGGGGCTACAGAGGGAGGAAACAACCTGACCGCGTACCGTGTCCGGATGCTCTCTTTGTTTCAGGTGCTTGAGCCAGCCGTCAACGTTTCGGCCCAACGACTTTCGGATCATGTGCGGGTCATCCAGCGTAATCGTATGTTGGATGATCCTGTACTTGATCGCCTCCAAACAGAAATGGGTAACCGTGTCACTGCCCCATCGTCGCAGGCTGTGGTGCTACCACAGTCCAACCACGCTGACGAAGAGAGTAGTGACAGGGTTACAAACGTAAGTACCCAGTGCAATGAGGAATTGAGGAGACCTTTGGAGTGTGCTATTCGGGAGTATCGCAACATGCCACCCGAACTTATTGCGGTCATGCATGTAAAGCGAGGGGAGATTGTGGAATCCGTAGGTATTCAACTAGCGGATTCCATAAACCTGAGATCCCTCTCTCCAAACGAAACCTATAAGTATTTGGGTATGTCGGAAGCGTTAGGTATCAGCACTACTGACATGAAGCAATCGTTGAGGGAACGCTTCTTTGGCCGTCTGAAGAAGGTATTCAATAGCCTTCTTTCAGGCGGAAATAAGGTGCGCGCCTTCAACGGTTGGGTCATGCCGGTATTGATGTACTCTTTCGGCATACTCGAATGGACACAAACGGAACTCGACGCCATGGATAGGCGGGTCCGTACACTGCTGACTGCATATCGAATTCATCACCCACGATCGTCGGTCATGAGATTGTATATCCCGCGGAAGTGTGGTGGCCGAGGCTTTTTATATGCCAAAATACTCCACAACCGCGAGATATGCAATCTCAGGGAATATTTTCTACACACCGTCGTGGGTATGCATCGAGATGTCGTAGCAGTGGACAAGGGACTCACCCCGCTCTGTGTCTCAGTGCTTGATACTGACGACCGCAGAGAAGTATGGCAGAGTAAGGAGCTTCACGGACGCTTTTTCCGGGCCCTACATGGGTCCGATGTAGACCAAGCAGCGTCCGTAGCCTGGCTGCGTTTCGGTGACCTCTTTGGGGAAACCGAAGGTTTTGTCTGTGCAATTATAGACGAAGTTATCATGACGAATAACTACCGGAGATTTATTGTGAAGGATGGCACGGTTGACATCTGTCGGGCCTGTCACCGTCCGGGTGAATCGATCCGACACATTATCTCTGGATGTTCTCGTCTAGCTAACGAGGAGTATTTGCATAGGCACAACCTTGTAGCCAGGATCATCCACCAGCAACTTGCTCTGAAATACAAACTTGTGGCATCGGAGGTACCGTACTACAAGTATGTGCCCGACCCAGTTCTCGAAAATGGCAATATCACATTGTACTGGGATCGGTCCATCATCACTGACAGGACTACTGTAGCCAATAAGCCTGATATAGTGGTGGTGGACCGAATCGAGAGGCGTGCAATGATTGTTGACATTACCGTCCCGCATGACGGGAACCTCGTGAAAACCGTCGTGTGGCCCAGGAGGGACTTGGAAGTGTTGCTGCCTGGCTCCAAAATAACCTACTGACCCTGAACATCGCTAAAACTAAGTCAATGTATTTTAGTGTGACTGATCGGTCACACTAAAATACACCGCGCCAGACTGGGATCTGCAAATAAAACTGCACGTTTGTGGTAGTATCGTTGACGAAAGCTGTCTGTGCTCGCAAATCGAACAAGTTACGAGTATAAAATACCTAGGCATACAAATCGATAAGCACCTAACATGGGAAGCGCAAATTGACGCACTTGTGAAGCGTACTAGAAAACTTTCACACATATTTAAAAAAGTCGGATCCATCGCAACACCAAAGCTGATTCATATCTTGTATTTTACCTTGTGCCAATCATTATTAAGTTACTGTGTGTCAACCTGGGGAACAGCAAACAAAACAAATTTGCTTAGGCTGGAGAGAGTTCAACGAGCTATTCTAAAGATAGCGTACAGGAAGCCCTGGCGATATTCAACTGATGCTCTATATTCGGATTGTAGCGTCCTCAGAGTGAGGCAATTGTTTATCGCTTCGGCTTTCACAGGGATGCCAATGAACTAGCCCGCCATTCATCCAGAACGTTAAAATGGGATCGACCTAGAGTTCACTCTTCCTTTACACGCAGATCTTTCGCATATCATGGGCCCTACCTCTATTCAAAATTCTACTATCACGATAAAACTATTATCACCTTAACTTACAGACGTCTAAAACTTGTTATATTTGTATGGCTGCATCCCCTAAATTATGACCAAACAGAAGACCTTTCTATACCAATATTATAAAGAGGAAAGATTTTTTTGTTTGTTTGTACCGCATAGGCTCCAAAACTACTGGACCGATTTTAAAAATTTTTTCACCGTTGGGAAGCTACTCTATCCCCGGATGACATAGGCTACTTTTTATCCCTGTTTTCCCACGGGAACGGGAACTACGCGGGTGAAACCGCGAGGCGTCCTCTAGTTACAAATACAGTCGTAGAATTGGGATATAAATAGCAAAAATACCTATACCTATATACTTAACACTCACCCCTACATACTCCACACTCCACATAATTATACTCATACACATACGCTCACCAAAAAGCAAAATAAACAAAATTCAAAGAATAAAATAATAACATCTATTTATCTACATTACAATTTAATTTAATTTTATCTCCATGTAACCATGTAAAATTTTTGCCTTACCTACTTGGGAAGAGACTGGACCCCACAACACAGGGTATCCTAGTGTGGGATCCAGGGAATTTGTCAATAACTAGCACTTAAGGGTTTCTATGTTATGTATTATTGTTTTAATATTGTACTGTGCAAAATTGAACGGAATAAAATAATTTATTATTATTATTAAAACCGAGAAATATAAGCAAATCAAGTATCTTGACTTGGCTCGCAAGGTTGTCGACATGTGGGATGTGGACACAGCGATCATTGTACCGATAGTCGTGTCAGCCAATGGCTTAATAGCCACGAGCCTCGACCAACATCTTAGGCGGCTGGGTCAAGGGCCTGATCCAGAAAGCAGTACTGCTGGACACGGCTCGCATTGTTAGGAAGTTCCTCTCTCTGGAGCCCTGACCGCCGGTAGCTTGGACCCTGTTCCCGATACCGGTGGGCCTCTATTTTCTATATTTTTAAATGTTTTTTTTAATTTTGTGTTTTATAATAATATTTAAAAATTTAGTTAATAAGAAAAGAAATTAAATAAAAGAATTAAAATTATAAACAGGAAAGATGTGATTATTTGTAAGTTTGTAAAATTGTTTGTAATGGATAAACTCAAGATTTTTTAAATTCTTTCGCTTATATAAAGCCACAATTATTTCGGAGTAACATGAGCTATATTTAAATTTATAACGATACTACCTGCCAACCGCAGTTCCGCCTGCATGGTATTTTCTAGGTTATAGCGTATACTAACTGCCGGTCCCGGCTTCGCCCGCTTAGTATTAGTACTTCTCCCAATATCTTTATAAATGATAGCCTATTCTGATGTATATGCTATATTTCTGTAAAGTTTCATCAAAATTCATTCAGTAGTTTTTGCGTGAATGAGTAACAAACATCCATTCATCTATCCTCATAAACGTTCACGTTTATAATAGTGGTAGGATTGTAATGTGATAGTACATTATGATATAAGTGCGGTAAGTTGAAAATTACAGCCCAGGCGATATTGCTACAAGAAAGCAGAGGCTGTAATTATCAAAGTGCACGTATGTCATACGACGTTTTATAACATATTTGCGAGGAAATATATAAAACTCGGACTTTCTTAAACGAATAAATCTTTAATCACTTGTTAAAGCAGTTAGATTTTTTTTAACAATTTGTAAAATTGATTATTACGTTGACAGTTGGCATTTTTAATGTTGTCAAGTTATTATTATTAGTTACAATTTCACCAGTCTCTCTCTTACTCTCTTCAGTGAAAGTAGGAGAAACGAGACCACAGAGTTCTGCAGTCTGTGGCGGCGATGGAGGCGGCTGCGGCGGCGGCGACTATAGTGGAATATACGCGTGTGTGCTCGTAGATCGTCGAGAGTCAACACTTGGCTCCAAATTTATATTCCTTGTAATGCGGGAGCTAATTTCTTCTTTATTTCTCATCGAGTTATCTATGTAGTCCTCGGTTACACTGTTCGACCGCCACCCTCCGTGACGTTTTAGTGTCAATAAGTTTGCTCCTGAATCGGCGAGCAATGTAGGCGAGGACCTTCTGAAACTGTGCCCTGTGTATTCATGTGGATCATCCAAATTTAAGAAAGTGGCAATTTGTTTCGGCATTGCTCCAAATTTATTTATGCAAATGGGTTGGCTAGTACATTTTGCATTTTGGTAATTTTGAAAAAATCTGTTAGATATCGCTTTTGTTGAACGAAGCGCTTCGTATTTCTTCACTATGTCGTGAAAAGGCCCCTATATTGTGAACGATCTTCGAATTTTATTTTTTGTGTTTTTGACCTGGACAAAGAAAGCAAGAAAGAAAAAATATTTATTTGTGACCCGCACAAGAGACACGAGAAATATGCATAAAATTAAACAAACATTAAAAAAAACCCCGTGCAAGATCATAAAGGCTCCTATCTCAGCATGAAGAAGAACCCGCCCATGGTTCTCGAAATCATTAATTGTGATGTTTGCCAACTCTTGACGTCTACATGCACCATTTATGCCAAATATTAATACAATCTGAAAAGAGATAAAAACAGCGTACAAAACTAATAAAACAATATTGTAAAGAAATACGAAAGTGAAAGAAGTAACAATAATTTAGTTTTAACTGACCTTTGTTGCCAAATATCGGCAATCCCGAGCTTATTTTAGGAACTTCTTGACATTGTCAGCCGAAACTACTTTCGACTTTTTTCTCACATGGCCACTTGAGCGTCTTTTTAGAAATGCCAGCAATTTAGGTTTTTTTTTTTATTTTTTTTATTGGGTTTGCTCTTGACTCTAGTCTAGGTCAGAGGTGACAGAGACAAAGTCGACAATGGAGTGAGCTTACCCAGAAGATGCCTGTTCACTCTGTAACAATTATTTATATTGTTATATAGAATAACGACATCTAGTGTCAAAGGCGTGAATCTCTTACTAGCTTTCTTTCATAATTGTCGTTACTTCTAATGCAATTCTGTCAGATGGCGCTACTGTCGGTTGAAAAATACTAAATTGATTAAAAATAAGTAAATATGAATTGTGTGTAATAAATATATATTATAATAAAACACACAATTCAATTTATAAATAAAAACGACAAGTCTAGTAACTATGATTATAACTATGGGTCGATAAAAGCTCAATGTCTATGGCTGACAAGAGTGACATTTCCTTTCCATTGCTAATTCTTATTGAGGAGGTCACGAAAAATTCCTATAAGACAAAGTTGATCTAATCAATCAAAATGACTCGGAGGCGACAGGGAAACAGCCCTAAATATAAAAATATAATGTGCCAGCAAGCGCTGTGAGTATTAATTGAATTAAGCTATATTTTCATGCTTGTGGAACATGTGCTTGTATGATGCTCATCCTGCATTTTTCCCATTGACAGGGCTCATCAGGATTATTTTAATATAAATAAATAATAGAATAAATATGGTCAACTACCAATAAGAGAGACAGCTACAGTGTTCAACAACAGGCTCCGAATTCCCATGATATTTTGACCGGTGAGAAACTGGATGCCAACTGCACAGAGGAACGGTGCTGATTGAGATATCATACATCTGGTACTATGTTTTAAGGGTATATACAAGTAAGTGTCATATGTATAAATTATGAAGCTGTAGTGCTGCTGATATGAATATTAAACTAGTTGACCAAATAGAAAGACTTTTACTTCTGTCGACCCTCATGCGAAATCATCCCTGCAATTGTCTCATCCTGATCACCTACCCCTGAGTTAGCTGGTGAGTAGGGGAAAATTATACCTTACAAATCTAACTTTGAAGAGATTCGGGTTGTATGTGTTCGGAAACACAGACGCAGGCAGTGAGTTCCACTCTTTTGCCGTGCGCATTATGAAGGATGTTTGGAAGCGCTTGGTGCGAATTGGTGGAATGGCAACTATGTGAGGATGGTAACTTGCAGTGCGTCTAGATGTCCGATGGAAGAAGGGGGCCGGTGGGATGAGGTCGTGGAGTTCATGAGCACACTCGCCAAAATACAGTCTGTAGAAGACCGACAAGCAGGCAACCTTGCGGCGATGAGCCAAGCTGTGAAGCTTTGCATCTACCAGTTTAACGTCGCCAATTAGTCTCTTAGCTCTGCGTTCCACCGAGTCAAGCGCGGCAAGCTGATATTTAGCTGAGCCATCCCAGAGGTGGCTGCAATAGTCCATGCAGGATCGGACTTGCGCCTTGTAAAGAGTTAATAGCTGTCCAGGCATAAAGTATCGCTTCACTCTGTTTAGGACGCCAAGTTTCTTTGCCGCAATTTGGGCTTTGTACTCGATGGAGGCGCTGAAGTTGAGACTGGATGTCAACTCCATGCCAAGGAGCTCGAGACGATCAGTCACAGGAACAGATGCACCCCGAAAAGTAGGCGTTTGGATGAAATGAGTCCTTTTCGCGGTAAAAAGACATGCCTGTATTTTGGTGGCGTTAAAAGAGACCAGATTGTCATCACCCCAACGGGAGACAAGACTTAAGGTCAAATCTGTACGCTCCACCATAGCCTCTCTCAAGGAATATACTTCATCCCCGCCGGTTTTTGCGCTGGACAAGTATCTCTCTGAAACAGTACTGTCATCTGCGTACCCAACAATACCAGGCAGAAGTAGGTCATTGATGTGCACAGGAAAAGAGTTGCAGAGAGAACAGACCCCTGAGGAACTCCGGCATTAATAGCCTTAAGGTCAGAGCCGTCAACGACTACTTGGATCGACCGTTCACTGAGGAAGTCTGATATCCAGCTACAAAAACCGGCTAGGATGCCATAAGCAGGAAGCTTGCTGAGTAGACTAGCGTTCCAGACCCTGTCAAAGGCCTTCGAGATATCGAGCGATACGGCAAGAGCTTCGCAGTGTTTCTCGATGGCCTCGCCCCAGCAGTGCGTGACAAACACAAGAAGATCGCCAGTTGACCGTCCCCGGCGAAAGCCATATTGACGGTCACTGAGGAGATCATTGTCTTGAAGGTAGGTCAGTAACTTACTGTTCAGTACCCTTTCCATAACCTTACATAGTATGGAGGTAATGGCTATCGGACGGTAGTGGGCAGGGTCTGCACGGTCGCCCTTTTTGGGTACTGGTTGTACATTTGCAAGCTTCCAGGATTTCGGCACCGTTCTTTTTTCAAGATAGAGGCGAAACAAGCGTGTCAACACAGGAGACAGTTCAGGCGCACACTGCCTCAATACTCTCGCTGGAATGCCGTCAGGCCCGCTGGCCTTGTTCACGTCTAGGCTACACAGTACTCTCCGAACCTCTTTAGTGTGAACTGCGATCTCCGGCATCGAAGAGTCACAATGAGGTATAATAGGTGGTTGCTTAGAGCCAGCATCCAGACGTGAATTGCTTGCAAAGAGAGATGCAAATAAATTGGCTTTCTCACTTGCAGAGTGAGCCAGCGACCCATCAGGCTTCAGCATTGGAGGTAAATTGGGACGTACACACAGACCCCAGCTTGCTTCTTGAACTTGTGCTCGAGAGAATAACCCGGGTAGTTTAGGTACGCCACGTCCGACGGGGTTGCTATCTTCGTCTCCGTTAGGAAAAACAGGTGCGGCTTCTCGGTCTCAAGGTGGTGGTGGACCGTATCAAGGTTGGAGTGCAACCCCCTGATGTTAATGAGGTGCACTTTAAGTGGGAGGAAGTGCAGCCGTTATTTAACCTTATTTCTCTTCTTAGCTTTGGTCATAAATTTTGTTAGAGTTGCTGGGGAAAAAGTTGAACTATCGAGGCGTTGCTCAGTTAGCCAAGTGGACCACTAAAACTAACTTAACTTATGGGTAACTCATTTGGAGACTGCGGGGACGCCCGAACCCCCCCGGATATGGCAACCGGGTCCTCCCATCCAGTCGCCAGCTGGCACGTTGGAGCATACCGGGCTTTTTCGCGAGTTGGCGGGGCAGCCTTTGGCACGTGGCTGGCGTGCTACTTGGGCCCCCTACTGACTGCGGTCGGCCAACGGCTGGCACCGTGCTTCGGATCCCGCTACCTTCCAGAATGAGTTACCCGGCAAGTTAATCTCAGATACCAAGACCGGTTCTGAACAGCGCAACTGACAACCTCCTTCTCCCCCAAAGGCACTGGCACTCCCACACACCGACGGATTACAACAAGCTGCTTGGCGCCGGACTCCGGTGGGATGGTGGTCGCGAGCCAGGCGGCCCCTTGTGGAGCCTACCACCGGTTAAGTGGGATCATTCAGCCGCGTACCACAGGCAAGCCCGTGGTGCCGTTGCCCGGGGTGGACCGCTTGGAGGTAGATCCCAAACCACCCTAAAAAGCGTATGACTTTATATCAATACCATGTTTTGTTTTCACAGTGCTTTTTAGCATTGAATAGTAGCACCAAAATGAGCTTGACTTATATTTTTGAGATAGTTCCATGAAATATTCTAATTACACACTTTCTGAAAATTTATTTGCATCTTTGCTCGTTTTCCAAAGATGAAATTTTGATACGCTTGTAAGTATCTATCGGTCGATTTTTCGGGCAAGAGGCTTAGAGTAGCCTTTTTCGCTGCCTCTGAGACTTCTGGCGGTGTCGAATGAATAAATTCATCATTACTTGACGACATTTTCAAATAAAAACAATACAGTGAAAAGAAAAAGCGCGCGGCATAATTTTTACTTGTTCACAAATTAGCGAAGCGCGCGAGTTAAGTGTGGTAGCCCTACTATAATTAGATTTGTCAGCAGTACAGCTTCATCCAAATCTATTGAGTAAGTAATTATAATGTAGGACATTGTCGTCATGCTACAATTGTCATCTTAGCATAATTTAGCTATAAGAACCTTGTATCTTTAGGATTAAGACGTTATTATCTTTACAGACACTCTGTCGGTTAAATAAAGTTATTTTATAAACTCTCCGATTTAGTGATGGGTAACTCATCATTTTTATAAGAGGTTGAGGGAGCACCTCATTTTACCTCGCGAGGTACTCACGAGGTACACCTCATTTGAGGCGAGGTATGGTATGTCGGCGTATTCACCTCATGAGCCGATCCCAAGCCGAACTCGGCCGATTGTCAAAGGCAGCGGCAAGCGTCGACTCACGAGTACTCACGATTCCGATTTTTACGTCTCCCTCACTCACATAATTTTCTTTCGCTCATAAATTTTAGACTGCCAAAATAAACGAGTCATTGACAATTGAATACCAATCTAAGGCTATTGTTTTTAGAGTTTATAGTTAAAGATTAGAGTTCATAGTAATAGCAGTAATCAAAATATTTTCTCTTTAATTCGTTTTGAGTACCTAATAAACTAAACTCATGTGACTGTCTCAATAGTGTGAATGACTCAATACGAGTAATCGCCTGAATACAATGTCTATGTCAATTTTTAAGTGAGTAACTCTTTCAATTTGCGATCACGAGTACCTCAAATGAGGCACCTCATGAGTGAGGGACACATCTCTACTCCGATTGTCGTTTTAAGGCAAAGGCACAAAAACAGCCAGTATTACTAATAAAGTAAATTAATATTTTTGTGTATTGTTACAGATAAATAGTTGTAATTTATGGTCAACATAAATTAAATTTAATGAATTAAATGTTATTTATTATATTTTATCTCCCAAAGTTAATTTTATTAATAAAATGATGACCACTATTCTGACATAAAAACTCTTTGCTAAGTTTAAAAAAGTACCGTTCGTTTTAGACAGAGCATCTTGATAAACCGTACTTTTTACCTTATTAAAAAGAAACTCGTGCGTTTTACATTACAATAACGCACAATTACGTAATGAAATACAATACGATATTGAAATTGGTGAAATAAGAGACCCTTTACGACCAAATGTGTTATAAAAAATATTAAGTTAAAGTGTAATTCGCGGATATAACTAGTGTTCTTATAAATCTATTGCTAGGCAACCAAATAGAGTTGCCGTAACTTTAGCCTTGCCTTGTTTTGGTTTTGCGCTAAACTTACTGCTTACTCACAACATTCAGATATCGCTTGGTTTCAGTGAAAACGTACTTATAATCAAATTGGTTTTCAATCTGTTTCTCCAGAGTTAACGTACAACATTAATTCTGCCTATAACATGTGTATTGTTCGTATTCAGCCTATAACTTACCAATATTCGCATTACGGTTAGCTGAGTCCCGTAATGCGATTACAATGTACTGCACTGACCTGTTCAAGATGGACGCCTAATACAATACTAATCAGTTAGCCGGCTCGATGCCAATTACGATCTCATTGAATAATTGGCGAGTAAATTGATTTAATTTGTTTAATAATAGATGATAGAAATGACTGTATTTTGATATCTACTGCACAGTAGTACTATTCTGTAACAATTTAATCTTTATAAATTAGGTGAAGTGAGCATTCAAGCCTAGCATTGTTGTAATGACAACAAAAAAAAATGAAGCAAAGCAGTATGTAAGGATCATAAGCAAATGGCGTTCTATAGTTTATGCCTACCCCCATGAGAAAAGGACGTGTTTATATGTGTGTATATTTAAACTCAAAGCAAAATCAAGCGTAGCAGGTTCCTATTGAGAAGACTGGGTAAGAAACCCCATGGACACAATATTAAATGAATGTTATATGTATTTGTTTTGATGTTTGTATCTCAATGATGTTTCAATAAATTATGTAGACTTTACAAGAAATACGCGTTTTGAAAGACGCGACTCAAGTATTTGTCTATAAAATGTTCGAGTATGCATCATCTATGATTCAAGTGAGTACCCTAGCAGTCTTTCAATGAAGTACGTATAAAGAATTTATTGTTATGAGATGACTTTTACTATATTGTAATTAAGCCAATACCAACCTAGAGTATCCTTAATTATAGTGCTCGCTTATGGTTTATTACACGCTAACGTTTCAGCATGCCCGACTGAATTTAACTTTTCACATATAAACCCAATAACAGTGATAAAAGCTTTTAAGCAAATAAAGATAAAACTGACAGAAGATCTATGGGGAATGTCCATCAAAGTTTGTACCTCCATTATTCAGACTATAGCGCCGTACTTAGCTTTAATTTTTAATTTGTGTATAGATCAAGGAGTCTTTCCGGATCTAATGAAATATAGTAAGGTTATACTACTTTTTAAATCCGGGGACAGTAAAGACACAAATAATTATAGACCAGTATCCGTGTTGCCGGTTTTCAGCAAGGTATTTGAAAAGATAATGCTAAATCTAAAATTTAGCATTAAATCTATCTATCTAATCTATCTAAAATTTTAATACGAAAAACATCCTACACGAGAAACAATATGGTTTCACCAAAGGACGTTGTACAACCGACGCTGGTGTCACCTTAATAAAACACATCTTTGATGCGTGGGAGGAGGGACAAGATGCCATAGGTATCTTCTGCGTCCTGTCGAAGGCGTTTGATTGCGTTGATCATGAAACATTGCTTTTGAAACTTGAGCATTACGGGCTAGGCCAATCAGCATTAAATTTAGTAAAATCCTATTTGAATGATAGACAGCAATTAGTTCAAATAAACGGTGTCAATTCGTCGGGGTTTAACGTGAAAATGGGGGTACCCCAGGGCTCAATTTTAGGTCCTTTCTTGTTTTTAGTATACATTAACGATTTACCCCATCTATTGAAAAACAAACTGAACATGGTGTTATTTGCTGATGACACTTCTTTGATTTTTAACATAAATAGACGTACGAGTAACGTTGCCGACGTAAATAATGCATTGCGGCATGTTCTGAATTGGTTCACTGCTAATAATTTAGTTTTGAATGCTAAAAAAACTAAGTGTGTAAAATTTGCCTTGCCGAAAGTTATGATTGTGACATTATATTAAACAACGAGAAGCTAGAATTCGTCGACAAAACGGTTTTCCTGGGTATCACGCTAGACTCAAGGTTACAATGGGGTCCTCATTTAATATCACTTGCGGGGCGGTTAAGTTCGGCGGCTTATGCTGTTAGAAAAATTCGTCAATTTACTGATGTAGATACCGCGAGGCTGGTCTATTTTAGTTACTTTCATAGTATAATGTCTTACGGCATATTACTATGGGGAAGGGCTGCAGACATTCAGTAAATTTTTGTTCTGCAAAAACGAGCCATCAGAGCGATATACAATCTTCGCCGGCGCGATTCTCTAAGGGAACTGTTTAAGGACATTAACATCATGACGGTACCTTGTCAATATATTTACGAAAACATCATGTACGTTAGAAAGAATTTACATCGTTTTAGTAAAAACAGCGATAGACATAGTTATGTTACTAGAAATAGGGACCAATTAATTCAACCAGGTTTCAGGCTGGCTAAAGTAGCGTCATCTTTTAGGGGGTACTGTATAAAATGTTACAATAAAATACCGCCACACATTCTAGAACTGAATGAGACGAAATTTAAAACTTGTATAAAACGCACACTATGCAGGCAGGCATATTATAGGTTGGGGGATTACATCGCTGATAAAAATGCTTGGCCCAACGCTATTCCAGCTCCACAGCCACTAGGGCACAAAAACAAGTGATAAGCAGAAAAGTTCTGAAGTATTGTTGGACCTGCTGAAGACTACAGTCTTCGAAGAACTTTTCGAATAATTATAATGTATATTTGTGTTGTATAAACTCAATTTATTTAAGTACTATGTACCAACTGTAAATATACCATTTACTGTACCTATGTGTCGTTCGTTGACTTCAGTGTGCCCTGGCAGTTGAGTGTGTCATGCTCTCTCTAATGTCTCTCTGATGGTGGCACATGTGTTGGATCATTCGGTTCCCTTCATGATGGTTGAGCTGAGTGCTGCCGATCCATGTGTCATGTTCGTGAACGGGCGCCGTCAGTTGGGATTGGTCATATCTTAGCTGCCTCCGCCTGTTTTTAATTACCTATTTATTTTATTTTTAATTGTTTGTTTTACTCTAGACGCTTTTAAGTGCGTTTTATTTTTACATCGTTCTCACATATATGTATTTTTCCTACAAGATTATTGTAATCAAATACTTGTGAAACACATTTTTTTTAAAAGAGTAAGTTTGGAGTTTCTTGTCCGTTCTTCTCCATAACAAGCTACATTTCCGAATGGACGGTAGAATCAATTATTATTACATTTAATTTTTATTTTTGACGTTCGAAAGTGCCACTTAATGGCCTAATTGAATAAAGAAATTTTGATTTTGATTTTGAGTGACCATGTCTTAATAAGGCAAAGGGACCTGAGAAGAACGAATCACAAAGGCACAAAAATTAAATTAATATGTATTAATAAATGCGAAAGTAACTCTGTATGTCTATCTGTTTGTTACCTTTTAACATCTTAAAGGCTGAACGGATTTGGATGAAACTTGGCACACGGGTAGACCATGTCATAGCAAACTTTTGATCGCGGTAGTTTGTTCCCTTGACATAGTTTTGGAAATTAACGTGGACGACGCCGCTGGCAAAAGCTAGTCTTACTAATATTATAAATGTGAAAGTTTGGATTGCTGTGTGTGTGTATGTATGTTTGCTACTCAATCACACCAGAACGGCTGAACAGATCTGGATGAAATTTGGCAAAGAGATGGATTATAGTTTGGAATAGGCTACTTTTTACCCCGATATATTATGTTTCCCTGAGATGAAAATAACACTTTCCAAGTGGGCGAAGCCGCTACCAGAAGCCAGTAATAGAATAAGCTCTGAATTAGACTTAAGGCCGTAACCTGACCAAAAAATCAGCATGAGATTTGAACATTGCTATTGGCCTAGCGGCATTGGTGGCGCATGAATTACAGTAGTGAATACGCCCAGATTTTAAAATACTTCTTTATAAAATCGAATATTGGTCTTTTGAAAAAAATAAATCTACCAAAATGTTCGTTATTAAATTGTCTATCCATTAGAGTGAGTACAAAAAAATATTAATGAACACTTTACGAGGAGATGCATGCTATCAATCATTATTTCTCTAGTGAAACTAAACTACATTTAAAAAAAAAAGAGTTCTACAATTTTGGAATCAATAATATGTAGAAATTTAATGTATTTTTATTAGTTGATATTTCATTTTAAATAACAAGTAGATAGCTCCTAAAAACTGCACGAAAAACGGCTAGCGCGGCATTTTGTTCGGGGTAGCGCCTTAATTGAAGAACCGTGTAATTGCTAGAACCTACCTATGACACCTACGCGCTACGTCTTTATTCCTATTTGTAGAAAGGCGTAGTTACCGTCTATGAAATATTTACGACTTTCATTTATTTATTTATTTATCCAGCTCACTAATTACTCTCAAGTTATAATCTGCATAATTATATACAAGCTTTTGTATTGTTACGAAATATTTATTTGATTGCGTGCCTTCGAATGAAACTTAACTTTTACCTGGAGAATTCTTAAAAGGCGTACGTCTACAATTTTATTGTTTTTATAATTATTTGTCATGTCAAAACTCAACATAATACTCCTCCTGTCCTTATAGTACCAGCTTGTTACTGTACCACTGCAGAGCGGAGGGAAGCCTCTTCTCATACATAGAAGCCACCATTCCAATGTATATGAGGCGGTGACGGTCTGCTTCCATATACATTTCTTTTTATTATTGATAGGCTCCCGTTTGACCACAATCTTACCTGATGGTAAGCGATGCTGTGGTCGACAATGGGGCATGCTTGCTTAGAAGTAAATATATATATCATAGATGTAAATCTATTATTATCCTTACACACTTATATTTTAGCAATCATATCTATATCCATCACATTTTTAGTCCTCTCATCTTTCACATAGTCCAAACTTCGTTTCTTTGGCCTAGTCTTATAGCAATCCACATTGATACTCAAAACTCTGCTCTTTCTTCCGCATCATGTGATGCGGAAGAATAAATTCTATAGCTACAGTAAATTTTATTTTAAAATTGTTCCTTCAAAATGGCCCGTATAACTCTTGTCTGCATCCCCTCAATGTGCCATTTTTGATAGGCTGTACAGTAGTGTACAGGCTCTGTTGTGTTGTAGGCCATTCATCTCAACATTTAGCCAGGGGTCGACCTCAAACGTCGAGTCCGTCCGGCCCCTTCCTGTTCTTGACATTAACATTTTATTTGTATTCGGACGTGAATTATCGACTTCTTCGGTGGTATGATTCCCTGGTACCTATATTACACAAACACGAGTAGAAGATCGCCACGTGTAGAAGATTGTCTCTTTGTATATGCTCCTTCTTATCATCGTGACTGATGGTGCCATGACCATGTGATGATGATGTGCCACCCTAAGGGGTCATAATTTTTAGGAACGCTACCGAAAATGGCGTAAATGGTAATTAGGTCGTAATAAGTATGGCGGTTAAATTCAGTTAATTCTGTGTAATTGTAAGTAAATATTTAGAATACAAATTGAATTCAAGCATTCGAGTACAAACGGGCAATAAGTTCTAACCTAGAAACGCAGTCATTAAAATAATGACAGACAATTATGCAAAACTTTTCAACTGAACTAACGTTAAACCTATCAATTTATAATCACTCGCGAGAAAACTTCAAGTAAGTTAAGAAAGCGTTTCCTTAGTTAATAAACGGCTGCGATAATTACATTAGCAGCTGTACGGATGCTGCGTCTCGCGAGATGGCGCGTCAGTTAACTCAAGTTTAATTGTTCGACTTAACTGCGCAGTTAACTACAATTTCATTTTTAATGGTAAAGGAAAATGAGAATGATATTGGAAGGCGGTCGTAAAGTGTTTGTTTGACTTTTAATATTCTCCTTTGTTTGTAAAAAAGTATGAGTTTTAAAGGTTAATCCTTCGGACAATGAACTGTTTGACTGGCTGTTTGTATTGTAAGAAAACCTCTGAAATGATTTCAATTGAACACTTTCCTGTAATTTGCTATTGTTTGTGAGAAAAATAACGAGACCTATAAGACTAGACGTCTTTATAGACTTTCTTGTAGGTTTTCTAGAATATAAAAGCTTGATGTTTCTAGATAAATGTTTATAAGGAGCAAGGCACATAGCCAGACAACCGGCACGGTTTTATTCTTATGGGCTCCAATGACACGAGGATAGTTTTGATAGTAAAATTATTTACAACAGAATTATCCTTATTCTTGTAAGTACAATGACAGGATAACAAGTCGGGGTGCTTGAAATCCTAGGCTTAGAAACAAGCCTCGTATAGCCTAAATCCTTTCATATAACCCCTGCATTTCTCCTGTGTCTGTTTTTAAAAGTTATTTTTCCAGACAATAACAATAGTGCAAAACAAAAATAAAATCGATAGCCCAGCAGACCCACGGCACATTTAAATTAGTACAGAGTTACATAACTACGTACACATAGGCCATCGACGCTGAACGCTCAGCTTTGCCAACATTATGCTAAGTCCGAAGGTCGCTTTGTCATGCTAATGCAGATTCGTCACTTTCACGGCTTTGTGTGATGGTAGCCAGGTTTATTTATTTTGTATAAAATGGTTTTCAGCTCTTATATGTATGGGCATTTATCTGAGGCCGTAGGCCAGTGGGATTCGTGGGTATTATAATGGCAACTGCAGGATTAATATGTTCTATGAGGATAGGTTGCAACAATACCTAAATCATAGCATGGTCTGGGTATAGCAGAGACAGGCATGTATTCATGCGGGCCAATACCTGGCCGGGGAATGTGACGAAATTTGCATGCACTCCAGTGCCTCAGCCAAAGGTAGCTGCAGACCGCCGTGTGGTTTTAGTCAGTTAGTGTCTGACAGACCCGTCCGCTCACCCCGGGGTGGAGGACATTTATGAGGATTTCCACACGTAAAAAAGGGACACAGGCTTCTTTTGAAGTAGTGGGCTGTAATCCACCATGCGAGTACAGTCCAGATGGGTAGATGTCACCATGTTGTCAAATTTATGGTTCTAGGACATGCGGGTTTTAGTGTGTGGTAATTATGGTAGCCTATTATTCTTATTAGTTCATATGGACAGGGACTTTAATAACAAACTATTTTAAAAACATTTTAGGAAGGGCCAGCGTAGCCTGTTTATACTATATTCTCTTTATTTATTAATTACGCGCACCTAAACTTAATGTCCACAGCTATCTATTATTAACTAAATTAGAGACTTCAAAGTTATTTACTCTGACATTACGGAGCCAGGCCTGAAAGCCGACCTTTCAAAATGTCAAACATTTTGAAAGGTCACATTAAGGACAAATTAAGAAGCCGTTTCCTAGCTGACGACCAAATTACCTTCGAATGCTCCATCTTGCTACGAAAACAAAATTTAGTACAGATCTCATCTGGAGATTATTTCTATCTTTCTTTGACTGATAGAGTTCTCAGGGGGACTTTTTAATCAGTAATTAGATTATATTGCCGTCTCAGTCGTCAGACCGAGGAAATGTTTGAAGATTCTTTATCTAATGAAAATATTTTGTAGGTATTAAAATTGTGAAGCTCTTTAAATTTCCTTTTTTAATTAGAGATTCTAATGTAGAGATGTTTGTGTAGTGTATTTACTTTATGAAACTTGTATAATGATAGTATATACGTGCCAGACTTTGCAGATGTGATGTATATTATGTGTTCTTATGTTAACGGATACATTAAAAACCGTGAAGAGAGCGTTACGCACGATTGCCCAAAATTCGCTAGTCCAAAGCACATTTGCTGTGAAAGGTGCGCTTTTAGTAATAAGGTCATATCGTCTATGTAAAAAGTAAACCCTAAAACAAATATTCATAACCATTCCCTCTATTTGTCTCAACCTCGATTCAGCATCCCTCAATCAAATTGACAGTAATTATTACTTATTATTCATAGAAATTAAAGTCCTCGAATAGAGGGTTTTTTTTTCACTGTCATGTGTTAAAAAAAAAACAAAAAACCCGACTTATAAAGCGAACTAAAAGGCGTAAACAAGAAGAAAATCATGCTGTGTAGTCGGAGGATACATTTTCGCGAGCTGGCTGAACAAAGCCAGATGTTTTATGATGAACTTTTTATTTATTTATTTTAGAATTAGGTACATTTAAGCATATAAGTGTTTTATATTTTAGAAATCATCTCTTAAAATCCTTTATTTTGATACCCCCACGTAGGGTTTGGAATAAAAAAAATATATTTTCCTCCACAAAATGTCTCAAAATCCGCTTTTAAAGTAGCCAGTGACAGTTGCATGATTAGGACGAATCGATTGACATAAGAATCATCAAAATCGGCCCACGCGTTTGGTCTCTAGAACGCCACATAGGAACATACATACATACATAGACAGATAAACACATTACCCTCCTTCGGCAGTCGGGTAATGAGCCCTAACCTACCTTTTTCTAAAGAAACTTAGCATTAAGTTTAAATACTTGGCTGTTTCAGTTGAAATTAACCCAGATACATGTTTTACACAATACCATGACTTCACACTACTTCTGATCAATTTAAATACCTAATTCCAATTGATCTCAAAGCATGCAAGTGATCTCAAGCTAACTAGAAATGAATCAGCATTGAAACAAATATATCTAGAACAGACACAGACAGTAGCAGTTAGTAGAAACCATTTGGAAAAGAATCAATCCATTACAACGGGCGCGGCGACACCGCGGTATCCGCGGACCAATCTTAATGTGCTGCTCTAGTGATGGGCAGCGCGAAAGACCGGCTTTTGAAATCGATTGACTATGTTATTGGGTGTTAATAGACTTTCAGGTGTTGGGCAGTTTGGGTTTTGGTTTTTTTTTTTGGGTAATGATTATTTTTGGTTGATTCCTGAAATATTGTATGAATACTGTTATGATTTTTCCATTCGGTTTCAATCACTTCAATCAGGATTCTATAGTGACGTTACAAAGCGAATATAACCTGCCTTTTTACAAGCTTTTTACTTACTTGCATTTTATGTATGTATGTTTGTATGTATGTAAATGTGTTCGGGTCAAATCTCGCAACTTAATTTTAAAGCAGTTATTTTCAACCGATTAAGATGGCATACACGGTAATATGGTTTGGTTTGGATGCACGGTAAGGTAAAAAGCTTTTTAAAAAAGTTTTTTTTTATTGGAAATACTAAAAAAATTGCCAGGACTTAGTTGTGTTTTGACGTAAACTTGTGATCCGAATTTGAGGCTAATTTATTTATTTGTTTGGAACCGAATATTTTATTTGGTCATATTAACTAGGTACATTAAGTATCATAAAATTGTGCAGTCACAAAATCATACCCTGAAAAATAAAAAAGTCGCCGTCAACTTCAATATACGACTTGCAACTCCCAGTAAGTACAGTACCTTCACTAAAAATATTCCGCGTTCTCTCGGACAAGTTCGCCTGATGTCGTACGATGCGACGTCCGCGAATATTGCCATTCCACATTTAAAATTGAATTTCACGTCGCGCGCTGTTGATTGGCATCGAGATGATTAGTGCTGGCCACTCGATCCATATTTTTTAGTCGATAGATTGATTGATAGGTAAAAATGTTTGTGTGCTGTATTTTTCCAATTACTGCCGTCAGAATAGAATTGAGGAAAGACGAAATGTGCTCTGGAAAAGCTGCAGTTGTTGTAGTCAACTCTATAGGATGGAGTCGGATGCCCAATATGTTCAATTTTCTTGGCATTGGGTTATATGTTAGTAACAAGAGTTTTTCGATTGCTGATTGAACCATAGCATCATAAATGAATTAAAATTGTTTGAATAAACAAAACCAAACTTTTATTTCACTTTTTACTGCTGGAGCATATTTTCTTCTACGATACAAACAACAAATAATGCCTTCTCTAAGGGCTTATATTTGTGTGGTCATAAACAACTAACTGTCAAGAAATCATTTACAAAATACAACAACAAAATCTTATTTAAAAATCGATTAAAGCCGCGAGCATTCCCGAGTATCAAAGTAACAGTTTGATTTATCCTAGCTAAAGGGGAAGAGTGGTGTCAGTGCACAATCACAGTGTTCAGATAAAAGGCATAAGATTGAGTTTTGTAAGATGAATCGAAAGTTTGAATTGTTACCTGAAAGGTTTTACTTTATCTTTCAGGTAAGCATTCAAGCTAATAGTATTAATTAAAACTGGTACGGTTTGTAGGTTTACATGATTAAGTCGTTCACAGTATTTCCAGTATACGGATTTTTTTTGTCCTGATTTCGCCGACAGCTGGGTCTCCCCTGTAGCCTGCCACTGCTCCCTGCTCCCGATGTGCTTCCTTTTCCAACCAATGAGTAATAAACGCCTTCAAGTCGTCCCACCAGCGTTTCCTAGGCCTTTCTCGGTGACGACGCCCGTCCTCTGGCTCCCATTGCATAACGACTCTGGCTCATCTGAGTTGATTTTATAGCTAGAAAGATCGTTAGTAATTAGTATTTACCCGACCGCTGAAGGAGGGTAATGTGTTTATCAGTCTATGTATGTATGTTTGTTCCTATGTGGCGTTCTAGAGACCAAACGCGTTGGTCGATTTTGATGATTCTTACGTCAATCGATTTGTCTTAACACTGCGAGTGTCACTGGCTACATTAAAATTGGAAAAGAAAAATGGCGGATTTTGGGCGCCATTTTGCGGGGGATTTTTTTTTGTATCAAAATAAAGAATTTTAAGAGGTGATTTCAAAAATATATAATACTTGTATGTATAAATGTACCTTATACTAAAAAAAATAACTAAAATGTTGTTGGCTGTCCAAAACCAGATGTATCCGAAAAAAAAAACCTCCACAAAATGGCGCCCAAAATCCGCAATTTTAATGTAGCCAGTGACACTCGCAGGGTTATGACGAATCGATTGACGTAAGAATCATCAAAATCGGCCAACGCGTTTGGTCTCTAGAACGCCACATATTCCTATGTGGCGTTCTAGAGACCAAACGCGCATACATTTGTATGTTTGTATTTTAGTTTTAAGTTTCCTTTTCTTTGATTTAATTTGGTGTACATACAATAAAGCATATATAAATAAATAAATACATACATAGACTGATAAACACATTACCCTCCTTCGGCAGTCGGGTAAAAAGTATTTATTATCATAAGGTACAAGAAACAATTTACCTTAATCTAGAACGTTTCTTACAAGTCTTAAAATGTCTATTTGTCTATGCCAATTTACAGGGAATTCTTACCAAGAGAGGTAAACAATTCAACTTCCAGAATTTACCTATCATTTAGTTACTGAGAAGTTTGCTTCATCGTTATCGCAACAGATAGTTGGATCAGGACTAATAAAGACCCCGCAAGCTTTTCAAAGAGCAAATCAAACCTGAAATGCCTGTTATTACGTAGTATTGTTTCGTTTCTGTTGCGAAGGTCATGTAGCCGTCGCTACAAGTAAACTAAGGTAAAGGACTACGACGGCGTCTTGATAAAATGGAGCCTACGAGGCCGCGATACCACAACACTGTTGTCGCTAATGACGAGGACTGAGAAACGTTTCGTAAAGGTGAAAGGTGTTCATTATTCAATTGAAATATTGTTATAAAGAGAGATAAGTAAGAAGTTCAATATTAAATTAAACCAATATTACTAAGAGGTAAAACTTACTGTATGTCTGATGTCTGTCAAATTACGAAAATTGGTTCATTGATTGAAAGCAACACTGCATGTGCATTTTCGGGTTAAAGCTCAGCGATACTACTACTCCAGACGGATTAGATAGGGAGGTCATCGTGAGGAAACCTGGACTTATAAAGTTAACGTAAGTCTGAAATAGCCAAGTCAGGGGCATGTGGGGTTCCCAGAGATGGCTTAATTAAGTCTGACACCAGAAGTGGCCACACCCACACTCGAAAAAGAAGAAGAAGACTTAGGGAGGTGCGGCAAAAAGTTATATTTAAAACTCACATTTTGACGGACTTGTGTTCCATGTATAGGAAGCAACTGCCTTGTTGATATTGTGGTCGCAAGCGCTACTACCGGGTCGGTCAAAATTTTAATGGATTTTTTATCTGGAATTTCTTAGTAGCAGCCCGGAGTCTAGATTTGTGCCTGGTTGACGGCAATAGGGTCTCCCCCTATTATATGGGACACAGTTTTAATGAACATTTCAATCTCTCATTTAACATCCCAACAAACCACCTTTACATGGTGCTTCAAGCCATCGAGCGGGACCTCGCGAGTTTTTGATAGTCCTCCGTCCGGAGGGAGTTGACTAGTGTTAAAGCAGACCAGAAATTAGTGAAGACACTCGTTCGTTGAACTATCAATATTGCGGCAGCAGTCCGCATAACAAACAACAAACATAAGCAAGACGTCAGCAGCAGGGCGTCGCCCGCAGCAAGGGAACAGGGTCAACAGCAGGATTGTTTCCACCAACATCAACATCGAACAATGAGCCGTAAGAGACGGAGAACACAATTAAGATCTTTTCTTTTTAATTAAGAACATAACCCCCATAATTTATTGTTTTTTTTCTATTTTTGGTAAAAATCTTAATGCGGTTCACAGAATACATCTACTTACCAAGTTTCAACAGCATAGTTCTTATAGTATCGGAAAAGTGGCTGTGTCATACGGACGGACAGACAGACATGACGAATCCATAAGTGTTCCGTTTTTTGCCATTTGGCTACAAAACCCTAAAAACGACGGAGCCGAAAGAAAGACTGATGACTATTTCAGACGTCGTCGTTCGGAATTACTGGAGAGTTACTGGGGAGATTACCTGAACAATCACATACGTATCTGTGCGAGTGGGGTCAGTGAGCATGAATATTTTCTAAATACTCGGAGCACGAGCAAACAAGTCACTACACTAGCATTAAAACATTAATTGCCGAGCAATGTGTGGGATTAGCTCCAAAAAGTCCTCCATCATCAAACAAACGATCTCAATCCAAACTGGAAGATCGTCAACAAGAGCAAGCGGAAAGGGGTCCGGATACCAGCCAAGTGATGATATCATAAAAACGTTTTAACAAAAAATACAACCGACTTCAAAATAAAAACACTATAAAGTGAAAAATAACTTCAATTTCGGAAGTCGGTGTTCTTGTTTTGGTTTCTTCGTTTTTTGACACCGACTTCCGAAATTGAAGTTATTTTTCACTTTATAGTGTTTTTATTTTGAAGTCGGTTGTATTTTTTGTTAAAACGTTTTTTATTTTTCACTTTTTAGTTGTGGTACATAATGGACCAATTCTCCAAAGTGAAGCCAGAATAGATTTACCCAGAAACATGAAACTTAAACAAAAACGGTGTAATTAGAGCATAACAGGGTGAACTGTTCACACCTGCGTACCCCTTTAAAGCGTGCTAGTGTGATGTTATGTTATGAAATGATGTAAACAATAAACAGACATCCGATTGCAGCTATCCCGAGTGATCTGCTGTCATTTATTGAAGAGTTCTGATGTATATCTCCGAAGTTCTTCATCAGATCTTGACCAAATTTAAATGGGACCACATGACAAGCACCAGCTTTCAAATAAAAAAAGAATCATCAAAATCGGTTCACCCAGTAACTAGTTCTGAGGTAACAAACATAAAAAAAAAAAATACAGTCGAATTGAGAACCTCCTCCTTTTTTGCGAAGTCGGTTAAAAAGGTTCGACAAGTAAACTTGATGACATGGTTCGCAAGCAAACGGCGAATATCAAAGCCTTTAATAGGGCCATCACCAACATTGATCTGGAAGACCTCAATTAAAAGTGTAAATTAGAGGACACCCTTAAAACATTACAGTCAAAATGAAAGCAGGTTGATGAGCTACACTGGGAACTTGACGGCGAACCGCGTGGCGTAGATGAAGAGTATGACATCATCTATAGCAACAATGAGGAAACGTTCATCAATCTCAAAAGAGCAATCAACAAGAAACTCTGGTCCGTGTCTTACAGAGAACATTGCACTCCACAAATGGATATTCCTATATTCACAGGCAAATATCAAGATTTATTTAATAAGACCATACACAACAATCGGTCAATGTCAAGCGCCCAGAATATGCAATTTTTGAAAGGAGAGTTGCGAGGTGAGGCAGAAAAAAATATACAACATCTTCCAATTAGCAGTGAAAACTGCAACACAAGCTGGGAGCTTTAAAACCATCGCTACAACAACAAAAAGCTTATTTTTAACTCTATTATCAACACTTTACTTGGTTTACCTAACATGCAACAGCAATTGTAGACTCAAATAAAAAAATTGCATGAAGTCACCTTAGAAAGCACACACGATATAAAAAACCTTGTTGTCGACAACAACACATGGGATCCACTACTTGTGAACTTATTGTTACAAAAATGGATTACGAAACCTTTTTGGATTACATAGATTCCTTGAAAAACACACGTGAGCTACCAGTACTACAAGAGTTTCTCGACTTCCTAGAGAGCAAGTTTACAAGTCTAGAATCTTCACGTGGAAAACATGAAAGTTTCACATAAAAGGCCAATCAAGATACAAGAACTTCAGGTAGCCAAAATAATCTAACAGGCTACAACAATCAGCATAACAACAGCAGTAAATCATTCTCTAAAGCGTTACACGTGTCGATGCCGTATAAGTGTCCACTTAGCGGTCATCAGTACGGCCTATATAATTGTAAAAGGTTTTCAGAATCGAGCAGCGAAAACAAGCTAAAACAGTTTCGCAATTGAAAGTATGCATTAATTGCTTATTCGATTAAAAAACATAAGACGCGCCGCGAGACGCCACGCTGCACAGGCCGCTCGTCGCCCCGCATCTCCAGAAACGAGGCCTAAGGGACTTGCTGCTTTGGCCACGGAAGGTAGGTGTACCTACTTAGAATTGACTGCACAAGGTCACTGTGCCTTTCTCAGCGATCTTGATTACCTATTCATCAAAGTTTTCTAGAGTATTCTCCGGAGTCATACTCATTAGTGACCCCGAAAACAAGGAAAACGACACCCATGACGAAAAGTTGTCAAACTTTGCAAATATTCGTCGGCGCCATCTTTAATTTCGGTTCGGACCACACAATCGTCATTAGAAACCACGAAAACGACAAAATGTTGGCAAAGGACATTGAGCAGGTTTCGTCCAAATGTTGTCCAGACATAGGGGTGTTTTCAAATGTTTCTTGGCATCAATTTATACATAAAAATAATCAAAATATAAAAAACCGGGGACCGAGTCACCCACGTCCGTAGGAGTGTACCCTTTGATTCCCTACACGTGGTGCTAATCAGGTGGTATAACTGGTGGTAGGTTTCGACTGACGGCTTGCGACCACCCACCGAGTAAAGACGTACCGCCAAGAGGCCTAGCCGTGTTACGGTTCGATGCTCGGTGTAGCCAACTAGAGGAGCTGGGTCAAGACAGCTGTTCCACTGCTGGCAGACCGGCCTGACGTACGCTGTTATGGACGTATCGGGAGACTAGTCGCGGAGGGTAGCGGGATCCGAGGCACGGTGCGCCGCTGGCCGACCGCAGGTAGTTGGGGGCACAAGTAGTGTGCCAGCCACACATGAAAGGCTGCCCCGTCAACTGTCGAAAACTCCCGGAATGCACCATCGTGCTGGTTGGCAACCAGATGGGGAGAGCCCGATCGACATTCCGGGGGGGGGGGGGGGGGGGAGGGCTCGGGCGTCCCCGCAGTCTCCAGACAAGTGCCCCAATGATGTCGTCTTTTCAGTGCGTGTCTGTAGGTTAGCAGCGTAGAACCTCATATCACTTCCTTCTCCTCACCTTCATTCACTGTACTATAATGATAGAATATTGGTCTAAAATAGCAGCTGCACCCCCTCCCCCAGAAAGTGCACCTCACCAACATTCGAGGTCTGCACTCAAATCTCTCTGCAGTCCACTACCACCTGGAGTCTGAGAAACCAGTATTGTTTTTCCTTGCGAAGACGCAGATAGCGAGTCCGTCAGCCGTGTCGTACTTATCTTACCCAGGGTTTACCCTGGAGCACAATTTTAAACCGCGCGCGGGTGTGTGTTTGTACGCCCGTGACGATACTTGCCATCGGCGTCTCCGTAACCTTGAGGAATCCAGATTCTCAACGCTGTGGGCTTTAGTGGACACAGGTCTGGATAAATTTATCTACGCCTGTGTCTACCGTTCGCATAGCGGAGTTCACTACCATCACTGCTGAAACCCGACGGGTCGCTGGCCCACTCCGCTGAAGAGAAGGCAAATTTATTTGCCCCTCTTTTTGCGAGATCTTCGCGTCTGAATTCTGGTGACGCGCGGCCCCCTCCGTCTCCGGATGGATGCGGGACGAGAATGTCCGACATTCGCATCCATCAAAAGGACGTCCGTAGGGTGCTGCGCTACCTCGACGTGAACAATGCTAGCGGCCCTGACGAAATACCAGCCATAGTTCTAAAAACCTGTGCGCCTGAACTATCTCCGATCTTATCTTGACTCGCCTATTTCGCCTTTCGTATGAGACTGGAAAAGTGCCGAATGCATGGAAGCAAGCTTACGTACAGCCCGTGCCCAAGAAGTCGAGCTGACCCGGCCAACTACAGACACATCTCAGTATGTGTCGTTTTTTGGCACGCGAAGTACATACAGTCGCGTCATCTAGCATCAGATTTATATCTGTGGTTTGATCCAATACGTGCAGAGAGTCAACAAATACACTATTACACATATACCATCAATAATAATTTGTAAGAGGTTTTTATACAACACAAATAAAAACATAATAATCGAGCCATCGAGAGGCACGGGGAAGCGCATGCCATCTCTCATTTCTTCTAACAGTCTTACAAAATGGACTAAATTGAAGGTAACTAAACCAGAACCACTAAATTGTATTGCTTTCGTTTTCTGGGGTGGGGACCTGGTGATTTGTAATACAGGCATTCTTATGCCTAATTCAGACACCAGCTCCTCTCACTTCTAGACTAAGAACATAATATGTAATATAATTATATATAATATATCTCCCTCGAAATCTCGAAGGCTGTTAATAGGGTCTGGCACGAAAGCCTTATTGGTAAGTGTTACATAAAAGACACGGCCGTTCGGTAACAAGCTGTTTATTCCACTGACACACTCACGCGTCAACCCGCGACTCGCAGGTCGCACATCTATATCTATAACTACTTACTAACCTAACATCCCTCCACCAATCCTAGACCTAAAATAATTAAAAGAATTTACTATAATCGACTCGAGCAATATCCCTTAATTTTGGACGTGCTTCCGTATCTATTCGGAGATCAGGCCTCTCAGCTTGTGGCACAGGTACTTGCTCAGCGGTTTGCCGAGATACCTGCGGATTGCTTTCTTCTTGGAGCTCTGAGCTTGCCTCGCTTCACTCCTCCTCTGCCCCCGCTGCATAAGAGTGCATTTGATCTGAGGAATGAGCGCTGTCAACATTTTGACGCATTTCGGGTGATTTTATTTTATAAATTTGGTTTTTGTGTTTTTTTATTGAAATGTTTGTTTCTGGAATATAAATTTCGAATAAACTATTGCCAATTTTCTTCTTAACTACGCCTTGTATCCATTTGTTATTGTTAGCTCCTTTTATGAGCTTGAGCACTGTATCATTTATCGCAGTCTATGTTTCTAGTACCTTTATAGTATTTGGCTTGTATGGTTTGCTTATCGCGCACTTTTGTTTGTAATTCTTGCGACGATAATGATGTCGACGGCGACGCCTCAAGCGCGGGCACCGAACCCGAGGTATTTAATAAATCAAACCTGCAACGCAATTTACGTCCGAGCATGAGTTCTATATCTGAATAAAAATTCTGATAGGAGTGCCTTGAACTTGTTCTTAGGCGTGCCCTGTGCTACTAACCCATTTAAAAACTTTTTAACAATTTTAACGTACACTTCTGCTTGCCCATTACTGGATGGCGAATAGGTTGGCGAAGTAATATGATTTATTCCATGAAGGCGACAAAAATCCTTGAAAGAATTACTTGTGAACGAGGTACCATTATCAGTAACTATCGTATGCATTACACCAAATCTAGCCATTGTTTCTTGTAATTTCGCTATTACTGAGGTGGTTGAATAATCCCTACTAAGGGAAAAACATTCTACCCACTTAGTGAACGCGTCGATAATGATAAGGTACATTTCACCTTGCCACGGACCAAAAAAATCTAAATGTACTCGTTGCCAGGGGTGTTCTGAAAAAGGCCATGGCGTCAAAGGATCCCGTGGGGGAGTGGGCCATAAACTTAAACATACAGTACAGTTGCCTATCTTGTTTTCTATATCCTTATCTATGTTAGGCCACCAGAATCTAGACCTCGCCTCAAACTTAGTTTTTATTATACCTAAATGTGGTCTATGTAATTCGTCTAATATTTTGTTACGCAAAGACTTCGGTATAATTAGTTTATGTCCTCTAATTAAACAATCACGTTATCTTGCTAAATCAAAACTACATTTATAGAATGACTGTAAGTCATTGTCATTGAACTTCGTTTTTGGCCATCCGTGCTGAACATACTGTAAGACTTTCTGTAAAATGATATCTTTGCTAGTCTCTAACCGTACTTCATTTATAGACATCGGTAAATGCCCATCTGCGACGAAATTAATGTACGACGCCTGGTCTTCTAATGTGTAAACAATTGAGTCATCCGTGACGACACCTACTATTGAATTTGACCCGTCATCACCGTTCTCGGAATTCGTCCTAACACTGCTGCACGTGGTGACCGCTCGACTAAAGTAATCTGCACAATTACTAGCGCTTGGTACGTATTGTATTTCATAATTATAGCTAGTTAAAAATAAGGCGTAACGTTGTAACCGATTAGCGGACACCTCTGGTATGCCTCGGGATGAAATATAAACATCAGCGGCTTGTGATCCGTGCGTAATATAAACGGATTTGCGACTCCGTATAAATATTGATGGAACCGACGTATGCCAAAAACTATGGCCGTTGCCTCCCTTTGAATTTGTTTATAATTTTTTTCTGCGCTTCTGAGGGACCGCGATGCATAAGCTATAGGACGTTCTAACCCGTTCTTCTATTTGGGCTAAGACTGCGCCTAACCCTGTTGGGGACGCATCCACTGTCAAAACCAACTTGTATAAAGGATCGAAGTATGCCAACGTTCGAGCTGATGTTAGCTCCTTCTTAATTTTATTGAAAGCCGCCTTATGTATGACTGACCAAGACCAATCGACTTCTTTTTTGAGCAGTTCGTTTAACGGACTAAGTATAGACGAAGCATTAGGTATAAATATTCTGTAATAATTTACAAACCCTAAAAATGATTTTAAATCTTGGACATTACTTGGGGCTTTGGTGTTGGTCATTGCTGTAACTTTGTCTGGTGATGTGTGAATTCCCTTTTTATCAATTACAAATCCTAAATACGTCACTGAATCTTGAAATAGATAAAAATCTAAACTGGAAACCACACGTTGAGACTTTATGCAAGAAAATGAGTAAGTCTGCATACGCTCTACGTTCATTATCCCCTATATTGAACACGGATGCTCTTCTGACTGCATATTATGGGATAACGGAATCACATTTACGGTATGGGATTATATTTTGGGGCAACTCTACTGAAAGAGAGACTGCTTTCAAGGTTCAAAAAAAATGCATTCGAGCAATGTTTAAACTTAAACCCACTGACAGTTGTGAACCATGCTTTAGAAATTACAAAATATTAACATTACCTTGTTTGTACATATTTGAAGTAGCTGTGTTTGTAAAGACAAATCCGAGTCGATTTAGACGACTATCAGATGTAGTACCTCGCAATAGACGCGATAATAGTGTGCTTTGTCTGGAGTCAGCCAAGACAGCACTTATGCGCAAAAGTGTCTACTGCATGGCGCCCGTCATTTATAACAGATTACCGAAGATATGGAAAGAGCTTCCGCTACCTTTATTTAAAAAGAGACTTAGAAGCTTTTTAGTGGCAAAAGCATATTATAATATTAATGAGTTCCTGATTGAGAAACAGTTTTTAAGCTAGTGCATAATTGTGTATAATTATTGAATATTTTGAAATTATTTTGTGTATAATAGTTTAAAATTATTAGTATTAGTTGTAAGTTGATGTTAAATCTTTTGCATGCCTACGTGGTAAAATATGGCTGTACTATTATTTGTTTTTTTTGTCATCGTTTTATGTTACCCATATTTGCAAAATAAAATTATCTTTATCTTTATCTTGAAACAACTTACACTTATTTTTATTTAGCACCAATCCCGCTTCCACCAACCGATTGAAAACTTGCTGTAATCGTTCCGTGTGAACTGCTTTTGTATCTCCAGTAATGAGAACGTCATCCAACAGACAAAGAACCCCCTCAATCCCGTTTAGCAAATTTTCCATTGTTTTTTGGAATATAGCCGGTGCATTAGCTAGTCCAAATACTAATCGTGTGAATTTAAATAAACCTTTGTGAGTATTTATTGTTGTGAGAATTTGGGAGAGTTGTAAATACGCACTACTTAAATCTAACTGCGAAAATGGTATGCCCCCATGTAATTTTGAAAAAAGTTGTTCTGTTTTTGGAAGTGGGTATTTATCAATGTGTAAACATTTATTTAATGAGACTGAAAAATCAGCCCATAATCGTATGCCACCGTCTTTTTTTAGTACTGGTACTATAGGGCTCGCAAATTCAGAATGTTCTACTGGAACTAATACACCAGTTTCCACTAATCTATTTAATTCTTTTTCCACCTTACTCTTTAACGAAAATGGTACCGTTCTAGCGCGATAAAAACTCGGTTTACTTCCTGTTTTTAAAGAATGTTTTATTTTATGTTTGTTAAATTTACCTAAAGTGTCAGAAAACAGTGTAGGATACTGTTTTATATAGTAGTCAAGTTCTTTTAGCTTTACACAATGATTAACTTTAGATAACTGCAAGTTATACGACGATAAAAAATTCCTACCTAATAATGGTGGGCCGGCTCCTTTTATTACGTATATTTCTATAATTTTACGTTCACTCGCATATGTAATCGGAACCATCATTACCCCTACCACGTCTAATTTCTCACCCGTGTATGCTTTTAACACTGACTTAGGTGTTTCTAAGGGCACGTTGTTAAAATATTCTTCATAAGTATTTAATGGGATGGCAGTAGCACAGGACCCACTGTCTACTTCAAATGATAACAGTTGGCCGTTTACGTCGACAGACAGCGTCATTGGCTCGCTTACCGTCGTCATCATTTTCGTCATTCGACGTTTGTAGACAGTTCACTCGTCCAGTTTTATTACTACACATTCGTTTTAAATGTCCTTTCACTCCGCACTTTTTACACTTATACGAAGAGAACCGACACTTGTCCGTTGTATGATTGTTATAGCCGCCTTAGTGTCTTAGCTGCCTCCGCATGTTTTTAATTACCTATTTATTGTATTTTTAATTGTTTGTTTTACTCTAGACGCTTTTAAGTGCGTATTTTTTTTTTTTTTACATCGTTCTCACATATATGTATTTTTCCTACAAGATTATTGTAACCAAATACTTGTAAAACACATTTTTGTTTTTTTAAAAAGAGTAAGTTTGGAGTTTCTTGTCCGTTCTTCTCCATAACAAGCTACATTTCCGAATGGACGGTAGAATCAATTATTATTACATTTAATTTTTATTTTTGACGTTCGAAAGTGCCGCTTAATGGCCTAATTGAATAAAGAAATTTTGATTTGATTGATTGACACACTGCACGACGATTTTGACGGTTCTGCCCCTGCTGTTACCTTGTACACCTCCGTGCTGGTTACTGCTGATATTGCTGCCCCTGACGACTGTTGCGCTGCTCGTTTTGCACTATTTACGGCCACTGCAATTTCTAACGCCTTGGCCATTGTTGTGGATGCTTTTTCGTCCATGAACAACTTGTCCCGTTCCGGTCCCGGTAGCATACCAATGATGAACCGGTCCCGCAACATTTCGTCCATAGCTGCTCCAAACTTGCAGTCCACGGGCCGCAGATCCAGTCTCTCCGTGAGGCCATGGTGGAGCGTTTGAACTTGTCTTTGCAAGCAGTCTCCGAATGGGGCGATGCCAATCTGGTCAGGTTTAATGCTACTAAAACCCAGGCGTGTCTTTTTTCCGCAAAACAGAGCCAATTTCACCCGGCTCCAACTTTCCGAGATGTGACCGTGCCAATAACGGACCATCTTGAGCTTCTTGGCGTTAGTTTGACTTCGACTCTCAATTTTGGACCATACATTGAGGCAAAGGCTCAGCTGGCTGCCAAAAAGTTGGGGATCCTTCCAAAGGTGAGAAAGTAATTCACGCCGGAACAGCTGCTCAACTTGTATCAAGCGCAAGTTGGATCATGCATGGAGTACCTACTGTTCTCATCTCTGGGACGGATCTGCCAAATACCAGCTTGATGCACTGGAGTCGATAAAAAGGCGCGCCAAGAGGCTCATCGGAAATGAAGCACTGGTCAAAGCAAAGCTCCAGAGCCTTGAACATCGTCGCCGAGTTGAAAGCTTGTTGGTTTTTTATCGGTTACACTTCGGCGAGTGTGCAATGGAATTGCATGATCTGATTCCACCTAGCCCGTTTCATCATCGGACTACCAGACGTACGGCGATACGCCATCGGTACATGGTGGACATCCCACTCATACGCACAAAACGTTTTGGGAACACTTTTATTGTGCGTACAGCTAAGGAGTGCAATGCCCTGCCGGAGTCTGTGTTTCCCGACAGCTACAATCTAGGGGTCTTTAAGTCAAGAATGAATAGGTTTTTTCTAAGCTAGCATGATTCACCGTCGACCTCATCATCGCTTACCATCAGGTGAGATAGTGGTCAAGCGCGAGCCTAAAGTGTATAAAAAAAACCCCAATACATTTATCTTGCGAAAACACTCCTATTCAAACAGTAAAACGCCCATAACTTTTGAACGGCTGAACCGATTTTATTGAAACATAGCCAAGAGCACTCTCGGCAAAATCACCTTTAAAAAAAAAAAAAAACTAAATCGGTTCATCCTTTTAGAAGCTATGATGCCACAGACAGACACACAGATACACAGCAACACACGTCAAACTTATAACACACCTCTTTTTCCGGCGGGGGAAGAGATGCGGGGCGTCGAGCGGCGTTTGTAGCGTGGCGTCTCGTGGCGCGTTTGACCTTTTTTCACCGATAAAAAAAGGAGATTCTTAATTCGATATGTATATTTAATTTTTTATGTATGACTTTTTATAGAGTTGAATAGAGTTTGTTTGGCGCCAACTAAAAATGCTAGACTATAAGATTTTATTTTTTTCAGTTCGTTAACCGACGATTATATTTTGTAAAAAAAGGATTTTTCTGTTTATGGAGAAGCGGCGTGTGCAGCGGCCCGTGTCATCACACGCACAAACACAAACATATGGCAATGTATGATGTTGTTAATGAAGAGACGGTGCGTTGAAAGGGGCGAGTAGAGTAGTGGTGCCTGCCACTGCGCCCGCCGCGGTGACTCTAGGGTGTAGCGTTGCACGCGGCGGGCATTGAATTGTCTTTTAACAAAGTATCAATGATTTCGTACTCCATTGCTGACGGTGACTCACGTCTGTGATACAAACAAAACTGGCAGATATAGTCGCTTTGGGCGCAGTAGCGGGTATCACCGTATGTTCGTATTGGCACGTGCAACGTCACGGGCCCCGCCGCGATAAACCTCTCGTGCGATTCGGTGGGGATGGCCCATGGCGCGGGCTGCACCTGCATCTCAAGCAAACGCGTGTAAAATCGTTTCTCTGTGAACACCCTCATACAACGCCATATGTCTCACGCAACTGCTTAGGGCGGTTACGCACTACATCCGATTTGTGTCCGTGATTTGAGTTACGAGTTCAAAATGTTCTAAAATTATGATGGATAGAGTTCGGATGTGTAGAAGAAGTACTAGGTACGGCTACTTCGGAACCAAAATATCGCGGACACGTATCGGATGTAGTGCGTAACCGCCCTTACTCGTGAGATTAATTCTATAAACATTAAATGCTGTATAATAAAGTCAGCTGTTACACGTGTCACGACTTACGAGTACCTTAATTAATACCAGATTTCTTTGATAAACAGGTCGTCAATGCCTTGACTAGACAAGGAATTACAAATATACATTAGGACAAAGAATGTCAAAGATTAGGTAACAAATAAGTAAAGTTTCCTACTTAAAGTAGTATAATGTTCATTGAAGACACGGTCAAAATAACTGTGCACATCGTACGTCAAGCGACCCCACCCCTGCTTACCAGCGTTCGCATCGTGCACCAATAGTGAGAGTCGAACGTCAGAGTGACATTGATTGCTCCAAGTGCACAGTTGTTAATTTAACCATGTAGTTAATTTAACAATGAGTAATCCCGAGTATCTTCAGCAACTAGGTATGCAGCTTCACTGGCTTTAGATTTTGGAAGCTGTCTCATGATTGTTATGTTAGATCCTTAATACAAAGGAGAACATAATAATTATGATGTACTGCACTTAATATTGTTGCATGTCAGGACTCAAAAAGAATTCTTGTACCTAGATATGTTCTATACTAGATTGCGATACCTAGCCTGATAATACAGGTATATTATTAGGCTAGGTCTAGTCAAAGTACTGGCAAATTAATGCAGGCGTTGGCCTATCCGAAGGTAATCTAAATCTTCCACAATATAATTTTTAATTTACATTAACAAAATCAACAGTCAGTGTATCACGTCCCTGTGTACGTCAGCGAAGCCACGAGTACAGTAAGTTCACTATAAAACGAGCTTATTATAATGCCTCATTTTCAGAACACAGCCTCTTTGATAAACCATCATCATCTCCAACCTTTTAATATATCCACTTCTGGGACACATAGAGTGACAGGGATTGGGCCGTAAACCACCACGCGGGCCCAGTGTGAGTTAGTGGATGTCACATGTCTTCGATTTTTGGTTTATAGGACATGCCGGTTTCCTCACGATGCGATGTTTACATTCACCGTTTTGAGAGCAGTGGTAATGAAATAATAAAATACCAAAATCAATACAAAATCTCATACAAATACATTCCACACATTCCAGCAGGGTTCAAAAAGCGTCTCTTTAAAGGTCAGTTCGGCCCGCAGCCCGCGCGGCGCGCCTTTGCACGGTACTTAACGCCTATAAAAATGCGCTCAAACGGCTGTCAAATAAACCGCGTCCTTGCAGCGAATTTCGTAAGCAGAAACAATATTAACCGGGGCTCCGTTTAATTTCCATAAGAAAATAAAAATGCCCGTTATTTGTCTTCGGCGAGAGGGGATCTTGGTTTTTGTGGGATAAGTACAAGAGATTCTAGAACGGTTTTCAGGCGAGTGTTTGGTGAGTAAAAGAGAACCGAAAAGACCTGTGGACCGACCACAGACGCTTCTGAAAAGCAACTTTTTTAAGGTGTCGAAATTCGACTAGATATAAGCAGCATAATCAGCTTATAACGTACCGCTGCTAGGACACAGGCCTCTCTACGAGAAAATCCACCATGCGGATCCAGTGCAAAATCGTGGATGTCAAAATCATGTCTTTGAAGTTTTGGTTACAGGAAATGTCGGTTTCCTGTCGATGTTTCGTTCACTGCTTCGAAAGCCGTGTTTTTTTATAAATATTTTTTATTGTATATAGACTCGCGCTAGACCACTATCCCACCGGTAAGCGATAGTGTGGTTGACGGTGAAGGACGCTGGTGATAATAGAAATTGCTCAAAGCAATGTACATGTAAATACTTTGTTTAGAACCCACGACTGAAAAATCAAGCGTATTCATTAATTGGCATCATCGAAAGGCATTCTCTCCCAAGTTATTTCTCGCTAAGAACTCACTTGGAAATCACTGCGTTAGTAGAAGTCCAAGTACATAATCCTTAACTTATTATTTCTCATTTGCATTCTGAGAGACGTGATTTCAGCAGAATTTTAGCAAAAGTTGTTATTGTTTGTCAGCACTGTTTGCGGTTAGGTTAATCCTGTCTACGCTGTTAACTCGTGAACATTTTTAAGAGTTAGGACTATGGCAAGAATTAGGACACCCTGGCATTGTGCTCTAAATAGCCGATGTCTGAATAGAGTATTTGAGGTTACGAACGTGTTGAGTATTAGTCAATCTGTACTTGAGCCTGCAAACCTGTTAAATTTGACACTAAAATAGGTTTTGACCAGGGTTTGACACGTTCTTAACTCCGAATACTCAATCCGGAAATCGGCCCAAAGGCAACAAAAGTTAAAAGACAGCTTTTTACTTGAATTTCATAACACACAGAACACTCACTCACACTCACTCACTCTCTTTCCCTATTTTACAGTTAGGGGCGGGTTATTTGACCAGTTATAAGACAACGCTTTTTGAAGTGTCTTTGTGACTTTGACATCTAATTTTCATCTTTATCCCTTGATAAGATTATACATTATACTTTTTATTTCTCGAATGTCCTATATTTGACTGGGAAATTTTAACGGGCTGTCAAGTAAATAATAATAATAATATTTAATTCCAATCTGACTCCAAATACAAAGTTGTTGAAAGTGCCGGCAAAAAATTCTAAATCTATGGAAAATACAGTCAAGCCGAAATAACGGTTCAAGGTTGCTTTCTGGGAAGGAGCCCCTTATTGTGTTCCCAGAAATTACGTGCACATATTTTAACTTATATTATAAATATATGTTTGTAAAGACAATTTTCTGGAAGTTCTGATCCGATTTAAAAATAAATACACTGGTACCTAGAAGCTACACGATCGCTGTCAAAGGAACGCCTGATCCCGAAAAAAAGCACGGTTTCTGCGAGATACTCCACGAGAGTGAGTTCACGGAAAAACTTGTTATAATATAAAAGTACTGTTTTAATTCTCTGCCGATCAAAACAAGTTATATAACGACAAATAATATGTACTTCGTGGAATACTTATTTTAGTTTTCCTACGAGTAGGAATACAGGGACGACCGATATTATAATCACCTCGGATAAAATAAAACTAAACTTATAATTCGAATTTATTACAATCGTTTATTATCCTTATTGGCACGCCGTCCAAACTTAATCAGGAATAAAATACCTTTTGTCTATTTCTTTTTAAAACCATACTCGCTGCCAGCCCAAAGCGGGTTATAATTATTGGTCCTCAAGTTATCTTCATTTGGTTCTTTAGCTGAATAATCATACTGGTACTTGCCAGCCGGATAGTCGTTTTGGTCCCTAACTGAATAATAATACTGGTTGTTTCCAACCAGATTGCCGTTTTGGTCCTTTTTGACTGGGTAACATTTTTGGTCCATCCATTTATAGAGATCCATACTAGGTATCTCCTTACATGGTTTTATTCTATTCCTGGAATTATAAAGTTACATTAGTTACATTAATTTTTACAAGATTTCATTCGACTTTTCTTGTTATGCCATGTGTGGGTCAAATAATGCAACAGCATTTTAAAACAGGGCTTTGCACGCATTGCGGTTTTAGCCACGCGAATTTTAATCGCAAGAGTTTTTATCCGCGTACTGAATCTTAACTAACAAGCACTGCGGATAAAATACCGTGCGATTTGTCTCTTTCTACCTGTCTAGATCTCAAAATATTCGCGTGAATTTAATCCGCGCCGCGGTGCGGTGGATTCTGTGGCAAAACACGAATTTCTTGCGGTATCATTTGCTTGCGATTTTTTTACCACAATGCGTGCAGCTTCATACAAATCCATGAGTCGCAGAATGTGCGGCAAAAATCGTCTAAGCATATTCCCAACTGTTTGAACGGAAATTTTTGCATGTAACACGTTTGGTTTTGATGACAATGCACGGTTTGCTGGAAAGCTTGTTGAAAATGTTTTTTTTTCTAATGATGATATATAATTGGCCAAAAGCCAAGTTTGACCACTATCTCACCTGATGGTAAGCGATGATGTGGTCGACAATGGAGCACGTTTGCCTAGAAGAAACCTATTCATTCTAGACTTGTGTTTACTTTAGATGTTTCTGGGTCATGGCTCCGTAGACGAGGCACCTATTATGCTTAATTGGCTCTTGTGCATAATAATAAGTCAATGCCTTCACTGAGAAATGAAGACAGTCTACTTTAAGTTTCTTTGATAGCTTGAAGTAGTTGGAAATGAGCAGCGGAAAGTTTTTGTATGTAGTTTGGCTTACAAAATTAAATTTTGTTAGACTTTATGAAGCGTAGCAGTAAATGTATTTTTGTACGACTTTAATAATCAATTTATAAAATAATACCACTGTCAGCGATAAGACCGATGTCGTATCCATACAACTAAGAATATTGTAAAAGAGTTGCACTTACTTCTTGCTAACGTTCAGCAAAGCCTTAGGCTGTATCTCCTCAACTCCATATCCATTGTCACACAGCAGCCGAGCCACACTGGTACTCCTCACTTCGTTCAGTTGAGCTGGAACAATTGCGTACATAACGTGTTATTGTTAGTGTCTATCTAGTACCTACATTCATTGTAATACTAGAGTCTTCCAAGACCTTAGTTAGCCAAATTGCTAGTCGTATAAGTATCGATAGATAGCCGTCGCAAGTATATTCCACACATCTTGGTATGTAAACTAAATGGTGGAGAACATCATTGCCCACAAGCTCCTCGAACCGGAAAAAGGAACCGAAGACAGACCGCTCAGATTCTATTTCTCAGCCATTTCACTAACCATCTATTGGTGGACAGAGGCCTCTCCAATCGCACGCCATTCGTCTCGGTTCTCTGCAACTTACTACCAGCCACTCTGTGAACATCGTCACGCCACCTTATCTGAGGGCATCCCACACTACTTCACACGTTACCAGCCACCATTTCAGAATATTTCTAAGTCACAATTTTTTACGCCTGATTGTTTTTTGATTTCTACGATCATTAACCATCCCGCCTTGAGCAAGCGTGATGGTTAATGATCGTGCCTTTTCTGTATGAGAAGAGACTTTGCCCTATTGTGGGGCAGTAACAGGTTGATATAATCACTCACGCAGAGTCAACGCAGCATGCGAGTATCCGTTCTCGAAGAAGAACCGGTCGGACCTCCTCCAGTTGACCAGGTTCTCCACCATGATGCAGAACAGCGTGGGACCCACCCAGGCGCCGTGTAGCAGCCGCTCGCTATATAGGGCCACCATCAGCTCCATATCGTCTACTTTATCGTCGTATATGCGACGGAGCTGTTCTACTTTCTGAAGATAAAAAATATATAAAATAACATCACCTATTTTCACCAAAAGATTTTTAGAAGTGAGCTGTACAGTGAACACTTATATATTTTGCCTATTGCTTAAGTGTCTTGTAACAAGGGGGTTCTTATTGCCATTAACCGGGTATAAACCCAGATAACGGGCTGCTACTGAGAAACCCGTGATGGAAAAAACCCAATAACACTAAGCCAAGAAATGAAGCCCAGGACCTCAGACTTAGCAGTATGTAAATATGTAGACCAATCTGCCGTAGAGTTTTATTAGACTACGTGTGCATTGACGGGCTCTAGTCGCTAATTGGTACCATAGATAAATTAAACATAGTTTTTGGTGTCCCATCGCCCTAGCCTCATGCCATTCCCAAAAACACTAAATGTACAGCCAATCTATATCTTCTATCTATATATATAAAAGCGAAAGGTCACTTATTCACGTATTACGAAATATCGAAAACCGCTTGACGTATAAAGATGAAATTTGGCAGGGAGGTAGTTTATAGTTAGTAGACGTCCGCTAAGAAAGGATTTTACGACAGGGCCGGATTTAGGGGGTCTAAGGGCTCTCGCAAGTTTGTATGAAAGTCCTTTAAGGCCGTTTAAGGGAATATAATCGCTTTTGCAACCCTATGTGTTCAACAAAAATTTATTGATCATTTATAATACAACAAACAGAAAATACAACAAAATTATTTCAAACGGTGATATAACATATCACCATATTAAATACCAAATTCCAGACAGTTTTTTTTTTTGCAATGGTGGCTCAGTGGTAACGGCCGCGATTTACATGTTATAGGTTATAGGTTCGAACCCAGGCAGGCGCTTTATTTGTGTAAAATATTTCATCAACACTGCTCCCAAAACGGTAAAGGCAAACATCGTGAGGAAACCGGCATGAATCAGAACCAAAAATTTGAAGATATGTGACATCCATCAATCCGCACTGGGCACGCGTGGTGGGTTACGGCCCATTCTCTGTCACAGACACGCACAGAGGACCAAATGGGAGTCTAACCCCCGGTTTCACAACACTCGATTATAGGGCTGTTAACGTAATTGGCGACAATCGGTATCGACAATTGGCAAATAATCGACGGTTATCTGCTGTGGTTGGCTGTTGAAAATTCATTCAACCAATTACAGCACATATTCTTTTATGGCTTGATGAGAAAATAAGGCCAGAGTCCGTCGATAATATAATTTGTGCAGAGATACCTGGCCCAAAAGTGGATCCAGCCCTTTATGAAATAGTAAATAGTTTATGTATACTGCAGCCTGAAAATAAAACTAAAAATGTGGTGTATAGAGAGGTTTTACAAAAATAAAAACCCTATATTTTTTTTCTAATTGGTGTCTTAAAAAATGTTGCTTAGTGTGATAAGCATTTTCTGTTGACTGAAATATAAAAATAGTTTGTGTTAAACATCATTAAACTTTATATCTTCATAACCACGCGGACGAAGTCGCGGGCAACAGCTTGTATTAGAATAAGATTCTTACATCGGGGTATATGGTATCTTCAAAGTCCTTAAACTTGTGAGCCACTGGCAAGCCGCAGATCTTCCTATACTCGTTGTATGGAGGCAGACCCTGGTCGCGTCCCCTCATGATGTCAATAGCGCTGAGATCTGAGGCCGATTGTCGCTCTCCAAGGACACTCTCGGCAATCTATATTAGAAAACATCATGTGTTAGCAATTTCCCGGCTATGTGGGGATAGGCTTTCAGTTTAAACGGCTGCAGCCAAATTCCAGGATTTTAAATGGATCATCTGCCTATCTGATATAACGATTCTTGGGAAATTGTGGGCAAATATATCGAAGAGAATCAATCTAGAGCAGTGGTGGCCCAGTGGTTACGGTCCCGACTTACGAGTTGTAGGTCGTGGGTTCGAACCCGAGCAGGCGCTTTACTTTGTGTAATTTATTTCATCACCACTGCTCTCAAAACGGTGAAGGAAAACATCATGAGGAAACCGGCATGTCCTAGAACCAAAAATTCAAAGACATGTGACATCTACCAATCCGCACTGGGCCCGCGTGGAGGATTATAGCCCACTCCCTCTATGAGAGGAGGCCTGTGTCCCAGCAGTGGGAACTTTAAAAGGCTGATGATGTGATGTCGAAGAAGATATGTTTATATAGTATGTAACTCACATCCGGCTCAATGGTATAATCAAACTTCGCGGCCCTCTGCCTAAAGGCTCCCTGAGTGAGATCAGCTTCAGTGTTGTTCACTTCGAGGATACCGCTCCTGAACTCATCGTCCACTGTGGTGCGAGTGCCAAGGTATTTACCCTTGCTGCTGTATAGGCTGCAAGAATATTACTAACACTTGAGGATGTTGAAACAGATACACACGAATATGGATTTGTAGGCAATAATAATACTAATTACGCAAACATTTTGACCATACTAATGCTCATAAAACAAAGTTATTATCATGTTCTATTTTTGTCTGGCCAATTTTTGCGTTAAAATCGCCGATAACGAGGGCATTTTCTCCAGCCTGGTCTTGAGCTCCCTGTAGAGTTTCATAGAATGAGTTGATTTCCTCATCTGAAGCTTTTTCAGTTGGTGCGTACACTTGTATTATTGTGAACGATCGGCTATCGTATTTCATTTTCAATAACGCAACTCTATCGGATAACGCTGAGAAACTCATTATGTTGGTTTTATGTTCTTTTTTTATTAAAAAACCGATACCATATAGGCCGAGCGTTTCGCCCTTGTAAGAAAATATATAGTCTTCATGTTCTTCGATATTGCAACCCATTCTTCTAACTTCTGCCAGTCCGAGTAGGTATGTCAATTTTATTTTTTTGTAATAGGTATGTTAGTTCTATAAATCTTTTTGCCGTTGCCAGAGATTTTACATTAAATGTCCCAATCTTGGGAGTTTGTTGTGGTTGGATTTTGTTTTTAGTTATTTCTTTAGCGCTTGCTGGAGGGTTTTGGTCTTTTTCCCCCACGAAGACCAGCCGGCTTGGGGGAGATTGGTTATTTGTCGGTTTCCTAGTTTCTTTCTTTTGTTCTTGTTGTGTTTTCCGTTTGGCGTTTTTTAGTTGCTATTGGTTTTTATTTTTCTGGCTGCTAGATGAAGGAGTAGGTTGGGGGTTAGGTCTAGCTCTCATTTTTTCGAATGCGTTTGTCACGTTACCCTTATGCTGTGAGGCAGTCTGTGTTTCTTTGCCTGGAAATTATCATTTGGTGATACAGACAATTCCCTTTTCCTTTTCTCGTTCTCGTGTTTATTTTCTTTGACAATAAGCTTATCATATTTTAGGTAAGCAATATTTCCTTTGTCACTTTCTTCCTTTAGCTTAGGTTGTAGTGATTTCCTTTTATCTAAAATGTCTTTGGGATAATCTTCTGTAATGTATATTTCTTTCAACAGCTTTTTCTTTTTCATGACCTCGTGCTTCTTCCAGCTATTGACGAATGAGAAAAGTATAGGTCTTGGTTTACCCTCTCTGCTTTTTCCTAAGCGATAAATTTTGTTTACTTCCTGGTCCTCCACTGTAATATTCAAATCGCATTTAAATAAATAATTTATCTTTCTAAGTCAATCAGTGGTAGAGTTCTCAGTTTCCGAACAGCCAAAAATTATGATATTATTATCTTTCTTCTCTCTCTTTAGGTATTCTATCTCCTTTTCCAAATTTTCTATCTTTTGTTTCAGATTTTTGTTTTCTTTTATTATCGGTTCTAATTTTTCATCCATTTTTACGATGATTGTGTTGGTTATAGTTTCGCTCAGTTCTTTTGTTTGCTTACTCATATCCGTTTTTAATTTCTCGTACAATATTTGGAATTGTCCATCCATTTCAGATCACGCGATTTCGTGCAGTGAAACTTTTTAAATTAGTCGAATCAGTTTGTTTTAGTCGAGTGGTAAATATTTTCTTTTCCTGGCAACCCGAAGATGACAGTGACCGAATGATATTGACTGTCTAAGGTTCCTTTGTCTATGGATTGGGCTGTTGTTAATTAAAATTGAAATTGACAGAAGTTCTAACCTCACTTTGTGCCGATATATAACTTCATGTAAAATTCGATGTCCCAAACAACTTCACTGCACCGCTATCTCAATGGCTTCGCGTAATCTCAGTTACGATTTTCTTACTGTTTTATGGCAAACTATAAGCTTCGGGTACTTTTAAATATGGTTAATTTGTGGATGTTTTACACTATGTTGTTGACACTTCACTTCACACCAGTTTCGAGATTAGAAGCATATTGGGAAAATTTGGTTACGGAAATAGAAACGAGAGAGGAAAGAGACTAATTCAATATGCATTGGAAAATAAGCTGTATATTATTAACATGTTTTTTAAAGCACGATAAAACCGCAAATGGACTTGGCTCTCTCCTTGTGGCAACATAAAAATTAAATTGATTTCATCCTGTCGAACGAACCTAAGAGGATAAGGAACGTAGAAGTGCTACATGGTTTAAGATTCAGATCTGATCATCACTTGGTTAGAGCTACTTACACACTATATCAAGACAAAAAGAGCAGAACATCGTTCAAAGTACAACCAAAATCTCTAAGAACTGCCGAAGACACATCGTCATATTTAAATAACCTTGAGACCAACATATTATGTCAACTGGAAACACAATACGTAGCTGAAGAAGCAGATATTCAAACATTCTACGATAAACTAGTAAACATTGTCAACACTAGCCTCACACATAGCTCAAATATTAAGGAACTAAGCACCATCAACACAATACTTAGTAAATCTACTCAAGCTCTGCTTACTAGACGAACTGAACTTCTAAAAACCAAACAAAAAACCAAAGAAATGAAGGAGGAGCTGAGTAGATTATTCAAAGAAACAAGTAAGGCAATCAATAGGGGCTATAAAGACCATAGAAACAAAATAATTGAAGCTAACCTTACAGAATACAGAAGCATGAAAAGAAGATACAAGAAACTTACTACGCACAAAAACTGGATCCAAATCTCAAGAAACCAAAACCAGACTGGACATCATTAACTGCGCTACAGATTTTTACAAGCAATTATATAAAAAACCACCAGAATCAACTTCTTGTACCACTACAGCACATGAAACCGACGGAAATTTTGAAGACATGAATGACATACCACCAGTGGATGCCATGGAAGTAATTCAACACATCCAAAAACTCAAACCCGATAAGAGCCCCGGTCCCGACGGCATACAAAACGAAACCCTAAAAGCCGGTGCTGCTCTGCTAGCCCAGCCTCTTACGTACCTATTCAACAAGACTCTCAACACAGGCCAGGTACCAGGACAGTGGAAAAGATCCGACATTATTCTTCTGTTTAAAAAGGGAGACCCTCGTGATATTGCTAATTATCGCCCTATTAGCCTTCTTTCAAGTGTGTACAAACTGTTTACATCAATCCTACAAAGCCGCTTGAATCAGAAGATTGATCAATTCCAGCCGGTAGAACAGGCAGGTTTTCGTTCGGGGTTTTTCTACAACGGACCATATGCATGTAATACAACAAGTGATAGAGAAGTATAAGGAGTTCAAGGCCACTATATATTGCGTTCATAGATTACGCCAAGGCGTTCGACACGATTTATCACGATGCTATCTGGGAAGCGCTAAAGAAATGTCACATTGACGAAAAATACGTCAGGGTACTAAAAACCATTTACGATGGCAGCGTAAGCCAAGTCAGACTAGAGACACGAGGCCCAGATATACCAATCTGTAAAGGAGTGAGACAAGGAGACCCCATCCAAGCTGCATCACCCAAGCTGTTTATAATAGTTTTACAGCAAATTTTTGATAGTCTCAACTGGCAGTCGGAAGGGATTACAGTCAACAGAGGTCGACTTACTCACCTAAGATTCGCAGACGACATCGTTCTTTTTGCTGCAACAAGTAAAAGATTGGAGAATATGATAAACGCATTGAACAAAGAAAGCGAAAAAATGGATCTTAAAATGAACGAGAGTAAGACGAAAATACTGACAAACAGCCACACAAATGTATAAACCTGAACGGTAAGCCACTCGACTACGTGAAAAATTACATTTACTTGGGGAAGCAGATATCATTTGAGGATGAAGACGCGGAACAAGAGGTCGAAAGCCGCGTTAACATGAGCTGGAAAAAGTTCTGGTCCTTGAAGGAAATCCTAAAAGGCGAATTTCCCCTTCACCTAAAGAATATCGTTTTAGATAGCTGTATTCTACCTACTCTGACATACGGATGCCAGACATGGACATATAATACCAAAATAAAATCCAAACTTGTGGCATGTCAGAGGGCAATGGAAAGGAGCATACTTAAAATAAGAAGAATTCATAAAGTAAAAAGCGAACACATAAGACGGAGAACGAAAATTATAGATGCCCTACATTATGCTCTAAAACAGAAATGGCGCTGGACAGGACATTTAGCAAGGTACACAGATAAAAGATGGACACTTGAAACAACAGTATGGGAAGGACCGACAGGAAAAAGTAGAAGAGGGCGCGCTAGAAAAAGGTGGATAGAAGACATAAAAGCTGTAGCAGGAAGCGAATGGATAACGATAGCAAAAGACAGGGAGGCCTGGAACAAGCTGGAGGAGGCCTATACCCGACAAGGGGTTCCAATCAATGAATATAAAAACAGTAACGATATTGATTAAAGTGAAATTCAAACAATTTTTTTTTTTTTTTTATGTAATGAATGTTTAATGAAATTGATTTTTAATTTAAATTTTATGACTGTCTAATTTACCTGAAATTAAATTAATTTTTTAAATGTTCTATGCAACTATTCTATTTTACTTTTATGAATGTATGATTTGATTGATATTTTATTTTACTGTTAAGGAATGTATAATTTAATTTATATTTTATCTTAATGTTTTTGATTGCTTAACTTAATCGATATTTTATTTTAATGTTCATGAAAGTATAATTTAATTAATATTCTATTCAAATGTTTTATGAATGTTTATTTAAATAATTTTAAAATTTTATATTTTTATAATGCATGTATTTTAATGTTATATTGATGATTGGAAATAAATGGGTTTGATTATTATGATTATTGATAATGCTCATAAAATGCAACTTTCATTTGCCTAGAAAAAACGGATGGCTTCAGCTTTCTTTTTTTAGGTTGGTAAAGTAAATTCATATAATTGACTACCTTTTACCAATTGCTTCGTCTGCGTGAAAGGCGAAAATTATTTGACGGTTTCCGTATTTTGACATTTTCCATCAGCCTGATGGAAAATGTCCTTTGTGGGTCCTTTGTGGGGTGGGTATGCTTGTGTTTGAGCATTATCTCACCTAATCGATCCTGAGCGATGATGTGGTCGACGACGGTGAAGCACGTTTGCATAGAAGTAACCTATTCATTCTTGACTTAGCTATCAGGAAACACAGAATCGGTATAATTAGATGAACTTACTCGGTCCTTCCGTCCTGGAAGGTGTGGAACCAGCGCGTGCCGATCAAATACTCGTGGTAGACTCCCGGCTTGTGCCGCTCATCAAAGTCGTTGACGTAACCATTCGTGTCGTATATAACACCTGTCTCCAGGGCGTTCTTTGGACCTAGAAATAATGGGAAATTATAAGTTGATACAAGTAATCTTTAAGTATCTGTAGTACCATGTAAAGAAAAACCCAATAACACCTTTCCCGACCTGGGGATTGAACCCAGAACCTCATGCTCACCAGTAGACTAACCCTAATAAATTTCTAGCAGAAATCCTTCGTCTAAGCCTTTGTCCAACCTACCTTTATTCAGCTATCCTATTGTAAAATGTATTTGAACTTTTGTGTACAATAAAGAATTAAGTTGAGTAAGACTAGATCATTTATTTGTAATAGAACATCGAGCATTCGCTGTTTTTTAAATTTACTCGAACCACAATTCGCTCATGACGCTCGATGTTTTGTAACAATCTGATTTTAAAAACCAACGAGTGTTTTGGTGTCACATTTTATCGAAAAAAGGCACGAGCGCGGGTGACTTGAAGTGATGTCTTATCTTATCTTGTGGAGGTGCCGAGAAACAACCCGGACACTTCGACCCATTGGGATCTATTGTGGTCCCCTAGATACCTTACTCCTCCCCAATCTCGTTGAAAACTCTTTTCATGAATTTTACAACGAGACTGGGAGATATGAGCCTATAATCTTCTGGTCTTGGATATCCAGCCCCTAAGAGACTCATTCGCTTACTAGCCAGTGCATCGCATGTGCAAAGAAGGTGCTCCATGCGCTCCGTATGTTCCCCACACAACCTGCACATGGGTGTCGCGGTTAGACCCATCTTCATGAGCATGTCGTTGGTTCCAAAGCGCCCAGTAAAGGCCCCAAGCAGGTAGCGGATTTGCCCCCTGCTCATATTCCAAATGCATTCCCGGGATTTGAACGTAGAGCCTAGGAATTTCTTGGAGTGTTGTAGACCGGTGCTAGATAGCCAATGAGTTCGCTGTCTGTGATCTGCAAACTCCCTAAATGCGGCTTTAACGAGGCACGTCGAGATGCCTACACATGGTTCTGGACCCACAAAGTCATTTGCTGAGCCCTCTCTTGCCAGTTCGTCTGCTATTTCGTTAACATAGATTCCTTTGTGACCAGGGACCCACATCAGTCTTACCCTGTTGTGCTTCCCAAGCCTGTTTAGGGTTTGGACAGCATCCAGAATAAGTCCGGAGTCCACTTTGTAGGATGCCATGGTTTTGATTGCAGCCTGACTGTCACTAAGAATATATATGCATTTACCTCTGGTTCCTCTGTCTATATTCTCTTGAGCACAGGTTATTATGGCATAAGTTTCTGCTTGGAATACAGTTGCCATTTTCCCTAGGCTTTTGCTACATTTGTAACCTTTTGCGTATATTCCCGCCCCTGTACCTGATTCCATTTTGGATCCATCAGTGTACAAGACAGTCTGGTGTGGACCAGACTGTCTTGTTCTGGTGGATCGATTCCCTTCGTCCAGTCCTCTATTGTAGGGATTTGGACCTTGAAAGACCTTTCAAACACAAACATAGTTTGCATTTTATCGGATAACATGCTTGTTACCCGATCCAAGCCTTCATTCCCGTCAAACTTTGTATGGTTGGTCCTTGGCTTAGAGGCATCCCATAGTCCAGCCACAGCAAGTTGATGTAATGTCTTCCTTGCCTTGAATTCAACCATCATATGCAGAGGAGGGATATTGAGGTATCTTTCAATCGCTGCCGTAGGTGTTGTCCTGAAAGCACCCGTGATGCCTAGACACACTGTTCTTTGTAATCTGGTGAGTGGCGCTTTTCACGAGGCAAGCTTTGTTCTGGGCCACCACACTATGCTGCCGTATGTGATAATAGGTATTATCATTGTCCGGTACAGCCATCGTATCACTTTGGGCTTTAACCCCCAAGTTTTACCGTAGGTGGAACGACACATGCCGAACACTCGTAGGGCTTTCGTCGTAATATTTTCCACATGAGTTTTCCACCTGAGTTCTTTATCAAGCGTTACACCCAGATATTTAACTTCGGTAGACCAGGGCAGCTTTATTCCATTGAGGGAGAGCTCTCCTAGGTTTCCTAGTTGTCTCTTCCTCGTGAATGGAACAATGACTGCTTTGCTTGGGTTGATAGAGAGGTGGTTCTTTGTACACCATTCCTCTGTCATCCTCAATGCCTGTTGTAATAATCCAGAGACTATGTTCGGGAATTTACCATTAACCATTATGGCTATGTCATCTCCATAGCCTACTTTGTAGAATTGTCCAGTATTGAGCTTGGTAAGTAGCGAGTCTACTACCAAGCACCATAATAATGGTGACAGCACTCCACCCTGCGGACAACCTCTTGTTGTTTTTGCACTAAGTCTGTCTCCCATCAGTTCCGATCTGACTATTCTGCTTCTCAGCATATAGTCAATCCAGTTGCACGTGGTATCATTGATGCCATGTTCCTTTGCAGCGATGCGTATGGACTCAAATGTTGTCTTGTCGAAGACTCCCTCTATGTCGCGGAAAGCCCCGACACAGATCTCTTGTCCCTCTAGCGCAGCCTCGGCTCGACTCGCAACATAGTGCAATGCCGTTTCTGTAGATTTGCCAGGGCTGTAGGCGCACTGTAGTTTATGTAGAGGGAAGATTTTAAGTGGTCCCTCTCTTAGGTACCTGTCTACCAGTTTCTCCAGAGCTTTTAAGAGAAAGGATGATAGACTAATTGGCCTGTAAGCTTTAGCTTCTTCGTAAGTCGGTCTATCTACCTTCGGTATAAAAGTGACTTTGACTTCCCTCCATGCCTTGGGTACGTACCCAAAGGCTATGCAGGCTCTGTAAAGCTTACTCAAATGAGGTATCAAAACAGATGCCCCTTCTTGCAATAGTATTGGGTAGATGCCATCCGGACCAGGGGATTTGAGAGGCTGGAAGTCCGCTATGGCAAGCGTCAGTTTATTCTCATCTACCACTTTCTTTGCCGTGAGCCAGTTATTTTTGGACGTGTGCCTTGTGAGCTCGTTGAGCTCACAAGGCCCCTTGTGACTGGTTCCTCTTCATCGCTGTCGCGCAGTATACATTCCGGGAAGTGAGTTCTAAACATCACGCCCTGAGTGTCCTGTCCAGTTTCCGTTAGATACCCATTCTCATCCTTTACAGATGATAGTGGGTTTGTCTTAGTCATGGACATTGCTTTGCACAACCTCATTCCATTTGGCAGAGCTTCGATGGAGGTGCAATGCTGCCGCCAACTAGTTCTTTTGGCCTTGCGTACCGCCGTCTTATACCTCGTCAGAATGCTATGATAGTCAGAGAAATCTTTCCTGGCTTTTGCATCATTAAAGGCCTGTCGTGTTTCCTGACGTATTTTGGCTAGTTCAGGAGTCCACCATGGTACCTTTTTGCAAAAGGCCTTTTTCTCTGGGCAGTTACCTATCTACCCATGCACCGATGGTGCCCACCTTGATTCTATCAGCTTCAAATTCTATATCTAGTATGGAATTAAGCTTACCTTTAGGGCTCCCTAGATTTACATTAGGTCCCTCCTGTACGAGTCCCAATTTGTATGTCTTGGGTTTCTCCTTCGTATAGTTTCGGCTTCTCCCGCCGTCCTAAACCTAAAGCATATATAATTATGGTCAGACAGAGAGATTTCATCCGATACATGCCAATTTTCGATGTAAGCGCTGGCCTTGTTTGAAGCCAGTGTCAGGTCAATAACTTCAGTTCTCGCCGAGGTCCTGAAAGTAGGTTTATTGCCTGCGTTAAGGATTTGTAAAGAAGAGCTTACCACAAAGTCCAACAAATCCTCCCCTCGTTTGTTGACATCCGAGCTGCCCCAAACGACATGGTGTGCATTCGCATCGCAGCCAAGTATCAGGTCGAGGTTTTTTTGGTTGCCGTAGTCAACCAGTCTTCTGATTAGTGGTGTTACTGGTTCCTTTTGTTCATATGGGAGGTAGGCAGAGGCAAGGATAATTTTCCTTTTCTCTGTGCCCATCCCCACTTGGATCAAAGTTGTTGTGAGATCCCTGTAACAGAAAGTACGTAAGGGCATTGCCTCTATACCGCCCCTGATATAGATACAAGTCCTCGCGTCATTAGTTGGACGGTCATAGAGCACCATGCCTCCTGTCCCACCTAAGCCTTTTATAGTCCCCTTATACAGATAAGGTTCCTGTATCAAGGCAACGTCATATGTGTTAAGCTTCAGTTGCCGAGCCAGAAGGGCAGTAGCGGCTCTGCAATGATGCAAATCAATTTGTACACACCTTAGTCCCTCCATCTTGGATGATTTTGATGGGCCTGTGTTAATATAGGAGGGCCTTAGTTTTGGCCTCCTCCATCGCCTGGCTCTCCTCGAGAGCAATCGGCGACTCAATCCCCAGGGTATCGAAGTCCCCGAGGATGTCATCCTCGTGGTCTGCCTCTGACGCCCTGGTCCCAATTTCTGCCTCCTGCGCTGCGCCGTAAGCAGAGATTTCCTCGATGGCCTCCTCACGTCGGTGTAGTCATCCCTCGGAGGGTTCCACCTCTGCTTCCGCAGTGGTTGCCTCTCCCTTATCTTCTTCCAGGAGTTTGAACGAGTACCGTTCAATTCCTCCTGGAAGAGAGTAGCCCGCGGCCTTGATGACCCCAGCGGACACCCCGTCCATGAGGACGATACGACGGATGCCGGTCTGCTCAGTGAGAGTATTCACGACCTTCCAGTCGCTCGTCCTCAAGGCAGGGTTAAGCCGCTGGAGCAGTCGAATGGCCCGGGCAGAGCCCTGCAACGCCAAGTTGCGACTCTTCCATGCCATTTTGACTGGCTTTGGAAGGTCCTTGGCGTCAACAACCTTGAGTTTCAAGGAGCCAAGTTCCACATTGTGGATGGCCCCCCGAAACCGGCTGGCTGCGTCAGAGTTGTCGCAGGATACATGAACTGCACCTGCGACAACTCCGGGAGCAACCGTTAAAACAGGCAGAGGATCCGGCGCCACTTCCAGTTTCTCAATTATGAGCTCCTGGATTGGCACCAAGTCCTCCGCCCTCAAATACTCTTCCGGGTACCTGACTGTGACGACAGCGAGTTTCACAGCCGCCACCGCATCCCTAAAGGATCCGGTTGAGGATGATTGCCCTTGGGTCTTCATCCTCTTGGCCGCCATGTCCCCGCTGTCGCCGCTGAGAGCAGCACGCGGTCTCTTTGATGGGCCCTCCGTAGGAGTCCCCTCTAGAGCCGCCTGCTGTCTCAGCTTTTGGCGCTTTTTTCTGCGCGCCCCAGATCGTCCAACCGGAAGCCAGCCTGGTTCATGCCGGCCGCCGGGAGACGACGAGGTGCTGTTTTTGCCGGTCGCGTCCGGGGCCCCAATGTCCGAGGTCATTCGACCTCCGACACAAGGGTCGCGCCAGTTTTGGCAGCACCTTTGTGCCCGGTGGGCTGGTTTGCAGTTCCGCCCTTAGGTGGTCCTGCAGCAGTGCCGCAACAGTACCGTCATTTGACAGTCCCGCCGCAGCCCCACCTCGAGACGACCCCACTGCAGTCTCACCTCCGGGCGTTCCTGCTGCGGAAAAAGCAGTCCCGGCTTGCGCCGGTCCCGCCGTCTGGTGTGCAGTTCCGCCCTTCAACGGTCCCACAGCAGTGCCGGAGCAGTACCGTCATTTGACAGTCCCGCCGCTGCCCCACCTCGAGACGATCCCACTGCAGTCTCGCCTCTGGACGTTCCTGCTAAGGAAAATGCAGTCCCGGCTTGCGCCGGTCCCGCCGTCTGGTGTGCAGTCCCAGCTTTCGCCGGTCCCGCCTTTTGGAGCGCAGTCCCAACTTTCGCCGGTCCTTTCGCCTTGTGGTTTTTTTTTTAATTTAAATCCATTTAGAATCCCGATATAAATTTCATCCCTCGACTATCCCCACCCTCCATGGAGTGCTCAAGTGGCGATGCTACGGAAGCACCAGAGATTAACCGAGGGATATAGCCCCCCCCCATTAGTTGCTCACGAGACTGCACGACACCAACTCACACCACTACCACTAGCTATGCGAGCGAGCGCCGCCGTCAGCAAGCCCCCAATGGGAGTGAACTCGCCTGGGGCCCGTCTGACCGGACCCCGCAGCCGATTGACCGTAGCTGGCTAGACTACGGCCTCCCGTGTCGGAAGAAATCAGGGCCAAAGTGATGTGTTGTGTGCAACCTGCTCCACTCAATCACCAGGATCCCTTCATCCCTCCATACGGGTTCCGCGCACGGCACAAACACGCGGGAGGTCATTGCTATCCAACATTTTACTTGTTCAATGGTGGACACCCAGGGGCATGACCTCGCCACCCCTGTGATACGTCGCCCGGTGATTTCAGTTATGTCTATTTCAGAGGGAATTAGACCAATAACAGGGCGGCAACCACGAGAAGGAAAATCACCGCACTTGCCTTGAGGATCTACACGACCGTAGCGCTCTCCCTCAAGACCACGCCACCTTGCCGATTCTGAAGGAGCCAGGCAAGGTAGGACTGCATCGACAAAGCCAAGCCCTACAGGGCTTGTCGCTGACAGCTCAAAGCGTAAGTTTGCTAACACAGACCAGCCCCGTGAAGTTGAAGTGATGTCAATAATGAACGCAAGGTACAAAGAAATGTTACAGGTAAATGTTCATTAATGAGCATTACATCGAACACAGCGTCGATGAACGAACGTTACATTCTATGGAAATGATTTAGGTAACTGAGCATTTGTCTGTATTGTACCTATCCTACCATTCGTAAATACGATATTACATTGTAATGCTCGCGAAAATGCTCTAGTGCATATTCACCTTAAGAATCTATTATATTGCTGTCTCCCAGGTCAAGTGACACCAAAAGAGGAACGATGTATTTCATCCGCCATGACGGGAGTTTTAAGTTTTGAACCACGTCTTATGTTTTTCAACATTTTTTTATAAAAAAAATACAATTATTAAGTTTCCCTCAAAGTAGACTCACCTAATATCTCAGCCATCAGTTCATAATACAGCATATACTGCCACTGCGCTATGTTGATCTTCCGAGCAGTTTCGAACAGCTTCTGTGATCGTCCCAGCACGGGTTAATCTCAGCCAGCTTGCGAGCCAGCCGGTTGTGTTCGCGGTAGAAAACATCGCCGTTAAATAGATGCCTGATAGAACGTTCCCATCGTAGAAGTCACCTGGGCCAAAAAGAAAGTTCTATATATATTTTTTTTTTTGTTACAAACCCACCGCTCTATTCCCAAACCACTGCAACTCCTGAAAGCCAGAATCAACAGTGGCGACCACCAGAAAAGCGCCGAGGCAATGAAGCTCGACGAAGTCCCGGAGAATGAATTTAACAGTTTAACGTTATTAAATTTAATAGTAGGACACGATTTAAGATTACCTTTCAAAATGACCTGATAAGTTTTATGCGGAGCAAAGGTCAGGAGGTTACGATCGCCCCACTGAGATATTAATCGTAGGCAAGTGTCAGCCAAGTTCTCGAGTCCAGCTCGAGTACTTGATTGAATGAGCAGAAGACCGTCGTCCGCGTAACCGGTTAATGAACAGCCGCTTGGAAGCGGAATCGCGAGGAAATCATCAAAGCCTAAATTCCATAAAGGTGGACCCATAACCGAACCCTGAGGACATCTCATGGTGAGAGACTTCGACATGGAATGATGGCCGAGTTTGAGTTTCGCGGAACCATTTAAAAAGTAAGAGTAAACTAAATTGTATATATTTCTATAGCAGCCTCGAGTTTTCATTTTAAGTAATAGCATTGGCCACCATGCGTTATCAAAAGCCCCAGAAATATCTAGAAAACCCCAATTACATACTTATGTTCAGATGTATTAACTATTTTCCGAACAGTAAGGGCCGCGTCTACGGTAGATTTTCCAATAGTGAAACCGAATTGATTATTATGAAATTTTGTCCGTCCGGTAGCAACCGTGGAACGATAAGGCGCTCCAGGAGTTTTCCCAAAGATGGAAGTAATGTTATGGGCCGGTACGACTTCGGGTCGTCCGGGGGTTTGTCGCCACTTTTCGGGATTATTCGTATAAATCCGCGTCGCCAAATACGAGGAAATACGCCCTCCGCAATACAACGGTTGTAAACGGTTAAAATCGCATCACTGGCTGTTTTACACGCTTCTATAATCATCCGATTAGATATTTTATCTTCATCTGATGACTTGTTGAGTGGTAACCTCTTGACAACGTTAATAAATTCGTCAGTGGATGGAAGGTCTGACGCTGGTGATTCAGGTGGTACAGCCCACGCTCTGATCTGTTGATGGTATTCGTTGTCATTAGCTAGTAAGTCATCATGTATAAGAGTATTCAGCAAAACTTCAGTTGTTTCCTCAATACCGGTAGTGTGTTTATTATTTACTTTAATATTCTGAACAAACGCGAGGTCGACTGATCGATTGGCTTTAAACTCATGATATAAAGAAGACCACGGACCTTCTTTATCTAATTTTTCTACTACTTTACGCAATAAATTACCCTTTGATTTTTCCACCGATGCTCTGTAGCGGGACCTGGCAACTCTAAACGTATTTAACGCAATAGAAAGAGGGTCACCGGTAACCTTACGTTTTTTAAGCTTGTTAAGATGTTTACGCGCTCGGCGATAATTTTTACGCTGTTCAGTTAGGTAGGCACACCACCAATCACATCTACGTATATTGGTCAAAGGTCCACGACCAATGGCAATGTCAGCACAGTAAGTGAAGGTTTCTGACATAATTTCAGCACTTTCTTCAGCTGAAAGCCCATCACGAGTGAAGTCTTTGGCGTGAGACGCAACAAGCGAGCTAAAGAATTCCCAATTCGCACCCTTACATTTATACCTAAAGTTACCAATGACATGTGACGTACCCTGAGTAAAAACTGGAACAAATTCGTACATGATATCTGGGAGATAAGAAGATAACTATAGTAACTCGTTTTAGAATTAGCATGCTCATGCAAAAAAATCGCAATACTTTGTGTAAACAGCCGGTCGATTCTGTAGACATCTCACCGTATACTTAGGAAAAGTGAGCTTAAAGTGAGCTCACATTCCAACCGATGCTAGCGATTTATAGTCAATATATAAGTCATGATGGTGAGAAATTTTACAGAATAGACTACTAAGCTATAGTAGGCATCTAAGGTATGTTATCTTATATACCTGCATAAGGTACCACTTCGCAGTAGCCTTTAATTTGTATGAAAATTTAGGTGGCATTGTGCACTGCGCCCCACGGCACCGCAACGCACCGATGTGACGGCTGGAAAACAAATGAAACGCACAGCTTTTTTTTAACACTTTTCTACTCGCAGTAATCAAAATTATTTTTAACTGCTTAACTGGCCCATATTGTGGAGACTAAACTAGAGCCTCCGGCCAGGCACAAGAAGTTTAACCTAAGCGACAACGCTGAGGGCTACCCTCTATGGGGTCGAACATCGGCTCAGGGCGTCGCTGGCGGTAACAATAAGGGGCTAGAACAGACAAGGAAAAAGCACAGCTAACGTGACGGAGCTTTTATTTACTTTCGCCTGTATCGATGTCTGTAATAAAATCTTGCAAGTTAAATTTAACCCACTTCCCAGTGTTTAATTGAGTAGAAATTTTGCACACGCGTTTGTTTCTCGTAACAATGTATTTTTTTAAATAAAAGCTTGTAATTTTTTTTTTGCCAATAAGGCAGTTAAATGTGGAAGCTCGAGCAGAAAATCTCTGTCAATTAATTTTTCTCCCTTTTTACTTACCAAACTCATAGCAGGCGTTCTCAACAGGCCTCCTGTTGTTGATGCAGATCGGGGCGGTGCCAGGAGGTCGCTCGACACCATCTTTGTTGTCAGACTTCAGCAGCCCCCCCTGGTATGTTCTAATCTGTCTCTCTCGAATGTCAGAATAGCGGTACACTATTGATAAATCTTGGAGAGGAGTTGGTAGGTTGTACTGTGAAAGAGTCGTATACATAAATAAGGATCCCTTTTTTTCGCATAATGTTCTTTTTCCTAATATACTTTGGCATAACTGTTTTGGCATAATTTGTTTTGCCTTTTTTTTTGGCATTCTGTTTTTGTTGGCATAATTATCTTGAAGACTAATTTGTTTTGGCATAATTTTAATTCGCATAATGTTACTAGCCCTTATGACTATTAGCATAATAGTATTGAGGAATAAAAATTAATAGGAATAACGGAAACAAATTTGAGTTATTTCTACGTATTTTATTTAAAAAAGGAATTCGCATTTATTATGCAGTTATGATTATGTTGAATTAACTTGTTGTTACTTTATTTTCATATGTACATTAATATTTACAAACTTATATTAAAACTTAAATAAGAAGTTTTTTTTTTTTTTTAGATTTTTTTCGTATTTTATTTTGAATTTTCATGCAAAAGATTTATTATATATAATATTAAGTAACTGTCACGCATTACGAATTATCATGCATCTGACAATGATCACTTTTTGTCAAGGTAGGCGTGTTTTTTTATTTTTATTTTAGGTATATTTTTAGCAATTGCTTTTAAATATGCAAGTTTCGAAGTATATTCAATATTTTCACCTCATAAAAAAAAACCTGGCTCCCGGGGTATCAATAACCTAGCTGACAGAAAAGAGCGAACGCAGTATAGCGCGAGCAACGACATTTTTGAAAGAAAACGAGAGACAATTAAAAATGCGAGCGAAGTGAGCGCGAGCGCGACGAGCGCAGCGAAGCGAAGAAAATAATTAAAAACCATATAAACATAGAATAAGAATTATTTATTTATATTGTATAAAAATATGTATTAGTGTAACATTTTTGGAGTAAATTAATATGCGTATTTGTTATGCTTAAAAAAATATGTTTTAATATCATTATGCGTAAACAAATTTATGGTTTAGAATTTTATGCTTAAACATGATTGTGATTAGAGTAATTATGGTACAAAAATTACGCTTAAGCGTTATGCGAAAATAATGTTATTTTTTAAATATAATTAGGATAAACAAAATTATGCCATGTTATATTATGTCTAAAGTTTTTATACAAATGGATAGGGAACCACATACGTATCAAGTTTGGATCTGGATGATACCAGTCAGGAAAATGGATTAACTATAATTATGAACTCAAATTACCCAAATATTAAAGAATCATAGTGAAAAATATATCACCCTGATTGTATGAAACTACAATAAAATAGCGTTCAACAGGAATTAATACGACACCATAAAGTCATTGAATATCTTTGTTTAAACTTTCAGATAAAAAAAAGGTTTTTATGTTCATTCGTATTATGAAACTGACGGTCCATTCCCTCTCACCTCTGTCTCTCTAGGAAGCCAACAGTGGAAACATTAAAAATCTGATGATGACGATGTTAATGAAACTGACGATCTTTACTCTCTGCTCAAAATCATATCTCTATTCTTACCCTTTCAGCCGGCAGTGTATTGGGTATGCACCCCATCTACTGGTACGTGGAGAACCTGGTGAGGTTCATGCACCTGATATCAGTGCGCCGAAGATAAGGGTCGTCCTGTGGTACAGGGATGGGGATACAAAGGGGATTAACTCGGTTCGGCGTGTTTTCAAGGCAGCAATCACTTGCGACCGCGTAACGAACTGATGAAGAAGAAAAACAAATGTTATTTGGTAAGTTAAACAAGATGTCTTAGGGTTTACTCCACCAACTCTGGACCTATCCAAAAATGGTGAAATTCTATTTCTTAAAATACAGTTTGTATGCAGAAGTATGTCATACTAGCTTCTGCCAGCAGCTTCGCCCGCGTGATAAGTGTTTTCTTATCCCAAGGGGACATTATACCGGGATGAAACACTCTATGGGCTATTCCAGACTATAATCTATATCTGTGACCCGTACAGCCGTTCCGACGTAATTGAGTAAATAACATACAACGATCCATCCATACTTTCACAAATACTAGCTTCGGAATGCGGCTTCGGCCGCGTAAAAGTCGGCAATTGTCCTACGGGAACCGTACATTTTGCCGGGATACAAAGTAACCTATGTGCTATTACTATTATAGTCCGTCTGCCGCAGAGTATTTACAGGAAATATTCGTGTAAGGTCGAGACGGCCTCATATCGGATGACATAACAGTACACGCGAGTGACTGCCAAGGCTGCCTCCTGTCACCGCTCCTCTTCCTAGTCGTTCTTGACGGAATTATGCTTCGCAACTATGATAACAGGCGCCGCGGCATAGAGTGGGGATTATCTAACGTCTTGGAAAATTTGGATTACGCTGATGACCTATGCCTGCTGAGTCATACCCACGCCGATATGCAAGCAAAGCTGAGCGATCTACGTCAGGAAGCGGCAAACGGGGTTCAACATAAACATCCAGTAGACCCAGGAAATGAGAACTGGTGTGTCTCACCGTAGCTGATTGGTACAAAGGCAGTGGAACGCGTCCACAAATTTACATACCTCGGGAGTATCGTGTCAGAGACCAGGGGTAGTGAAGAGGACATAGCTTCATGGATCGCCAAAGCCCGAGCTACCTTCGCGCAGCTGAGACCTGTTTGGCAATCGCGGAAACTGACCCAAAGGATTAAACTCAAAATCTTCGGGTCTAATGTCAAATCCGTGCTTGCAACCGCTGTCTTCGTCGCATTCTCGGCATTTACTGGCCCGAGACCATCTCCAACGTAGAGCTGTTGGAGAAATGTCACGAGAGCCCGATCGACAGTGGTGATGGATTGACCACAGGCTCTGAAGGGGTCCCGAGCACATACCCAAGCAAGCTTTGGACTGGAATCCCCAAGGGAAAAGAAAGCGTGGCCATCCCCGTCAAAGCTGAAAGAAGAAGTGAAGCTCAAGACCAATCGCAATGGAGGACACCTGTGGACGCGTAATTTCATCCAGACCCGTTTGGCGTGATTGATTAACAAAAATAAATGCATCCAAACTTCCGTATTTATAAATATTATTAGTAATATAAGATATTCATATAATAGGATAATGTAATCGGAAAATTTGCTGAGTTAATGAAACATGGCTTGAGGCCAATGAGCATAAATACAAGAAAAAATAAAATGGCTAAAATACATAATGTAATGTTAATTGCTTCCAAACACTATTTACGCAGAACAGTCAAGTCAGCAACATCCACGGTAGAGAAGACGAAGACGTGTGTTGCTAGCGTGTTGAACACGTGGTCTTCTGGGAAGCCGTCACTCAGGATCTTGGTGCGGAGCAGACGAGCTGATGGTAGCTCCGAGCCGTTCATGGCGGGTCGCAAATTGTTGCCTGAAATGTGCACGGTGTTGTTCTTTGTTTAACAAACATGAACTGAAGTTCTAGGTTTATTAATGGTATATCAAGTAAATTAATTTTAAATTACTACCTTAGCAGGATAAGAATTATTAATGCGATCTACTTAGTTTTATTAAAAATTGCAAAACAGTTTTTAGGTAGTACCTATAGAAATGGTCTATCAAAAAGTTATTTCTGAATAATAGAATCTTTGTTAAACTCATCAAACAAAATTTGTAGTAATGGTAGTTAGCTAAAATGATCCCAATTCATGATAAAACAATAAAAAATATACATGTATAAATATCATCATCATCATTTCAGCCGAGAGACGTCCACTGCTGGACATAGGCCTCCCCCGGTATAAATATTATTCAATTAATTTTATGTTACGGTTAGTTACTACGTTTCTAACAGCCTTCAACCCAGCTTACCAAGTCCTAACTTAGCAGGTCTCATCCTCAACAATGGGGTGGGTGACCCTCCACGCGAGGGATACTTCGGGTTGACGCATGTGCCATCGATGCGGCGACCCTCGTGCTTCTTGCATGGCTCCAGCTTTAACGTGCATGGTCTGGTGATACAAAAGAAAGAAAGACAAAAATAACATAACATCACCACTGTATTTTCTCTAAGGGTTAGACATAGGTTCACTATAGTGCACGCACATTTCGTTTATGTTTTTAAGTCCCATATAATACTGGTCAAGCCATCTAACGGGCACAAAACCAGGCTTCGGGGTGTTCCTAAGAAATTCCAGATGGGAAAATCCACAAAAAATTAGCCCGCCCTGAGAATCGAACTCAGGAGTCAGGACCTCATGCTCAGCACTAGACCAACGAGACAGTCTATCTGTGCTTCTTGCATGGCTCAACTTTCAACGTGCATGGTAAAAAGATATAAAGAAAAACAGCACAAAAATGAGAAAGAAATAAAATTTTGTAAAAAGAAAAAGTGGACAACATCATAATAATATTGTCTGTGTTACTGACATGTGTCATGTTTTTATCCGACTGCGCGACAGCAGGAGAAGACAGGGTTATGCTTTTTACATATGGTTGTTTTGACGTTATATTTACTGTACTTGAATATTGTGAGCGCCTCCAAGCGATTAACCGGACTGATTTGCTCATTTAATATATGCAACATTTATACAATATGTCCGGGCATATAGTTAACTTACTTTTATCGATAAATAGGTTTAATCCCCATACGTTTTATTGGCTTTCCTAAAATTCTGAAAAAAAATCTAAGGCAAAAATGTATAACGCAACAAAAAAATGCACTGGCTTAGAGCTGTGATTCTTATTTCAGTGTGTGGAACAACTCAAAGACTAACAAAAACCCATAAAAAGGAAATTCAATAAAAAAGTGTGAGATTATATTTAAAGATATATTTCTGTGGCTCAATACAAAAATATCTTACCTTTCTTAATTCTCTATTGTACACAAAAATGACATAGAGTGAATATAAAGTTGAATACCTTTTGTTGAGTTTAATTGAATGATAAATGATTTATTTCAGTAAGTTGGTTTGTACAAACTCTTTTACATGTCGATAAATATAAAATGTAAAAAAGAATATTAAATGTATATTCTATGAGATCTAGGTCTAACGTTGTTAGGCTATGTAGATTTCAAAGTAAGTAGTTCAGATACTAAAATTGCTCTATCTTTGAGGGTGTGGGATTACACCCCTTATGTGGGATGTTTTTATCGATAAAACAAGGTGTATTTTACGGCCATAAAGATTATTACTACAAGTCCGGACATATTGTATATGCTGGCAGTGAGAACGAATTTGAACCAGACAGAATGGGAACTTCCACTAGTTTCTATAACAGCTAGGTAGATTTTTATAATTTTACCCTCGATCGGGTTTGTAGTGCCTGCCAGTCCAGTTCCAAATCTAATCTGTTACCCTATATATGTCACTATGTAGTCCCAAGCATGTCCTAAACTGGTTCATTTATTAGGTAGTATTGTACCTGAAAATGAGCTAGTTTTTGAAGCTAGAGTAGCAAGCAGGTTTGTGAAATCTGTCTAACATCCCTTTGAGAGCTATTAACTAGTAGTATTGTAATTCAAGAAATTCAATAGTACTACTGTAATTAGATCCACAAGGTTAGACAGAAATGGCAATGGTTTTCTAGTTTCGAGGTAGGAAAAACTAACTATATGGGACATATTATGGTGATAGTTCTATATACACAGTCTTAGCTTACCTCGTGTAACCCAGGCTAAACAAAATTGGTTTTTGGTTGGCAATATAGCTTATATATAGGCTTTATCTTGAATAAAAACTTTTTTACAAAAAAATACTACCGACTTCCAAAGAAGAAAACTACAAAGTAAAAATAACTTTCTTTTTGGATGTCGGTGTCTTTGGTAGGTACCAATTTTTTGTATTATGGACACCGACTTCCAAAAATAAAGTTATTTTTCACTTTGTACTTTATCTTTTTGAAAGTCTGTTTTTTTTTGTAAAAAGTTTTTTTATTTTCACTTTTTAGTTGTTCCTAACTTTTTTTTTTTTTTTTTTTGATCACGCTGGGAAAAAATGCATTACGCATACCCACCCATTGGGGGAATGGGGGGCTATGTGGGTCTCCCCGGGCAAGCCCGGTATACCCACTAAAATAACCCAGCGGCACTCCCGCATCGTCTGTGTGGAGGAGGACTGGGAAACTGGCACAGCCTTTACGTCCAGTCCTCCGCCGACGACCGCCCGCCTGTACGGCAGGCCCTTCACGCCCCTCCCTCAGTGGAGAGGCCCGGGAACGACAGCGAGTGCTCGGCCGTTCCCGCCCAACGAGGGTGGTGACTCGTGCAATGCGAGCGAGAGGCGCCCCCGCGCCTGTCGCCCGCTAGTCACCACCAGGAGGTGGGAGGAGACGATCGTACAACCGCCTCCTCCCACCCCTTCTCCGCCTGCGGAGCGGCGGCGCGAGAGGATCATCCTCCCGCGCACGCTCCGCCGCCTCCTTTTGCGACATAACTTGCTCGCAAAAGGAGGCAACCGCCGCCCAGGCCTCCTCACTCCCCAGCATGGAGTTGACCACGCTGGGAAGTGAGAGGTCCCGCCCAATAACACAATTCAGGGCACGGCGCTGTTCTGCCCATGCTGGGCACACCTCGAGGGTGTGCTGCGCCGTGTCCTCCGCAGCGCCACAGTCGTGGCACCCCGGGGTTTCCTCCCTCCGGATCCGGTGCAGGTGCGTTCCGAAACACCCATGTCCGGACAACACCTGCACTAGACGAAACGAGAGGAAACCGTGGGGCCGCTCGAGCCAGCCCTGCAAGACTGGACCGAGCGCGTCCAATGTCCGACGGCCAAAGGCGGCGGAGGCGAGGTCCTCCGTCCAATGGACGACGATAGCGTCCCTCGCCTCTCGCCGCACGGCCTCCCGCTCTTCAGGGGCGGGGCGCTCCCCGAGCGCCTTCCGCCGCGCCGTCCAATCGTACACTCTGGCAAGCACCCATGCCTCCAACTCCCAGGGAGGGGTGCCGGCCAGAGCGCACGCCGCTGAGAAACCCACTGAGCGATAGGCCCTCGCCACCCGCTGTGCAATGGCCCTTTGGGGTGAAGTATGGAGGTTGATTGAAACACGTTCGTTCAAGACAAGCGTTTATTACTGACTAAACTTAACATAAAGGTGTCTTAATGCTAAGTACATTTATGCACTTCACCTCCGGGGGTGAAAGAAAAAAAAAGAAAAATAACACAATCAAATCTAAAGTAAAAACAAAAGCAAAAGGTACCTTTTCATAAAAAATCTTACTTACTAAATTTTTTTGTCCTATCTTTATGTATTATATCTACCTTACCATTTTTAATTATCTTTACATTAACGCCTAAATCTTCCAACACTTCAAAAGGTCCATCAAAAATACAGTCTAATTTACGAGCACATTCATTCTTTACTAAAATAAGATCATTTTTCTTATAAAATACAGGATTACATGATTTATCATATTTGTCTTTTCTTTTTTCCTTACAAGCTACCAAATTATTCCTTGCATCTCTTAAAGCTACTTGCAACTTATATTTTAAATCTAAACAATAATCATCAGTATTATAAAGTGGCTCTACACCATATTCTAAACTGTTTGGCAAGCGACATTGTTTTCCAAACACAAGCTCATAAGGTGTGTATTTAGTTTGGGTATTTACACTAGTATTAAAACTAAAACACCAGAAAGGTAACCAGTCTGACCATGAATGATACACATTATTACAATAAGTTCTTAAAAATGCTCCTAAATGTTTATGAGCTATCTCTAGTGAACCGATTGACTGATGGTGGTATGCAGTGGATTGTAACTTTTCTACCTCTAATAGCCTACATACCTGTTCCATAACTTGAGAAATAAACTCTGTCCCCCTATCCGTAGCTATGGATTTCGGGATACCGAATCGTAAAATAAAATTATTTACGAAAGCTTTTGCTACAGTAACCGTTTCCTTATTTGGTAATGGATATGCCTCTATGTATTTTGTCAACTCGCATTGTAAGGTTAAAATATAACAATTTCCTGACTCGTCCCTGTCCAAAGGTCCAACTAAGTCAAGGAAAACTTTTTCAAAGGCAGCTAATGCTGTAGTAGTTATAGTCATGGGTTGTCTCGTATATTTACTTTGTTTCATTTTCTGACACATCTCACATTTACTTATAAACTTACGAATATCCATATCAAGACCTGGCCAATAATATTTTCTTTTAATATTATTCGCCATTCTATTCATACCCGCATGTCCACTCGTGGGCAATAAATGATAGTTATTCAAAATAAATTCTTTTTCCTTTTCGTCATATATTCTTTCAATTCCTCTCAAAATACATATTCGGGGCCCGCTCCATTTCTTTAAGGATTTAATTTCACTACATAAACCTCTTATAAATTCATTATTATTATCATCTTTCACTATGCATAGTTCTTTTACTTCTATTCTTTTACAAAACTCCTTTAACTTAGTCGCAAATTCGGCTCGCGAGAAATGCAATCTAAAGTCAAGGTTAATACACAATAGCATTTTGCTTGGTTTATAAACAAAACAATCCTTTTGTTCCCCTATCATATTTTCTCTTTTATACTTCCTTATAATTTTTTCCTCTACTAACTTCATTTCAATAGAATCACATGGCTGTCTTAGTAATTCCACGACCCTTGGTTGATCAGGCCAATTGTCAGTGGGTTTACTAAGCACAGTTTGTTTTTTCTTACAACTCTCTTCCAACCTCCTCTTTTGTCCTCTAGTTGTTACAGCTAAAATTTGCTCTTTCATATTCTTTAATTCATTCGATGTTATGCATATCCTTGATAAAGCATCCGCAATCACATTGTCCTTACCTTTCACATAGACTATCTTAAAATCATATTCTTCAAGTATTAACCTGAATTTGATTAATCTGCTAGAAGGGTCCTTCATACCGAATAAATAAACTAATGGTTTGTGGTCTGTCATAATAGTAAACGTTCTGGCAAATAGATACGGTCTGAAATATTTTACTGCCCATACTATGGCTGTTAATTCTTTCTGTATTACTGGATAATTTTTCTCTGCCTTATTTATCGGTCTGCTGGCATAAGCAACAGGTTTCATATTCTTGTTACACAATACAGCTCCTACTGCCAGATCAGATGCGTCTGTTTGTAATATAAATTCATTGTTTGGCGAGTAATCTGGATATTGTAATATAGGAGGCGTCGTTAATGACGTTTTTAGAAAATTAAATGCATTTTGACATTCCAAACTCCAAATAAAAGGTTCATCTTTCTTTAGCAATCGATTCAAAGGCATAGTAATTGTTGCAAAGGACGGCACGAATTTCCTATAGTAGTTGCAGAAGGCAACAAACCGTCTCACTTCATCCACGTCTTTTGGTATTGGAAAATTTTCTAAAACTTTAGTTTTGTCAGGGTCAGGCGAAACACCGTCAGCAGAAACTACATGACCCAGATATAAAATTTCTTTCTTCAAGAATTGACATTTAGTAGGATTCAATTTTAAGTTAACCTTCCTCAGTCTTTCAAAAACATCAATAAGATTTTGATTATGTATAGTTAAAGATCTTCCAAAAACGATTACGTCATCTAAATAAACAAAACACTTCTCAAAAGCTAATCCTGACATCGCAATTGACATAACTCTACTAAATGCACTACAAGATGTCTTAAGACCCATTGGTAATCGTTTTAATTGGTAATGTCCTGTACCGGTTGAAAATGCAGTATATTTACGGCTTTCAGGTGCCAGTTTCACTTGATAATATCCTTGTTGAAGGTCTAAATGAGTAAAATAGATTGAGCCAGATAAAGAGTCTAAAATATCTGTAATGTTTGGCAAAGGGAATTTGTCATCTACAATATTTTCATTTAATTTCCGAAAATCAATTACTAAACGCCACTTTTGAGATCCCTCTGTCTTTTTTGGAACTAGTAGTATTGGGCTAGACCATTCGCTAGTTGATACTTCTATAATATCATCCTTAAGCATATTATCAATTTGCTTATTTACTTCCGGCTTTAAGGCTTGTGGTAACCTGTACGGTTTATTATAAATAGGATTAATGTTACTCTTCAACGTTATTGATTGTTCGCAAATATTTGTTGTTTCTAACTTATCTCCGGGTAAAAAGAAAATATCAGAATATTTAGTACATATTTTCTCAATGGATTCTTTTTCTTCTCTGTTTAAATGTTGTAATTCTAAAATAGGTAATAAAGTAATGGCTCTTTTTAAACTACTTTCATGTTTGCTAAATTCAAAAGTGTGGTAGTCCTCTAAGGCCTCTACGTTTAATACAAAATTGTTTAAACTAACTTCTTCATCTCGAGTATTTAAAATTTTTATAGGCAATCTTTTATTTTTAGGCCTAACTATAGTACCTGCTAGGAAAACATCCTTTTCTAACTCTCTAGCGCTAACAAAGCAATCACCTTCCACTTCCGTATTTAAATAAACATAATGGATGGTTTCACTTCGAGGTGGGATCAGTAATGAATTACTGTAATCCGGTTTGTCAAATATTGGTTGAATATAATATTTTTCTCCTATCTGTAGCGTTAACATATTTTCATTTAAATCAATATTAGCTTTATACCTTTTCATAAAGTCTAATCCTAATATTCCATCAACGGTTATCGGTAAAGTTTTAAAAATATGAAACTTAATTTGAAACGAGTCAGTTTCAGAAGCATATAAATCGAGCACAACATATCCTGTAGAGTAAACCTTACCTCCAATTCCATTGACCGCTAAATTATTGCTAAACACTTGGGTTCTCTTTGGAAGTTCTTCTTCCTTAATAATAGAAATGGATGCGCCTGTATCTAATAATAGTATAAGCTTTTTACCGTTAATATAGAAGTTAACAAATTTAAAATTACCTGTACTGGTATTATAAACAAAATTATTAATCACGAAAAAACTGATTCTTATCAGACTTTTGTTCCAAATTATTTGTAATTCGTGCTTGAGTATTATCACTCTGTGGCGGGATCGTCACTTTGTAAAAACCTTGGCCACCACGTCTATTATAGTAATAACCCTGTCTGTTATACTGTCCTCTGCCGCGGGGGCCGTACCGAAAAGGTCTGGAGTGACCTTGGTATCTATTTGAGTGGTAACCAAAATTATTAAAATTATTTTGATAATGACCTCTGTTGTTATTTTGATAAATTTGACGACCACGTCCCCTATTTTGTCTCGAGGGCTTAGAAAAACGATAATTGTGCCTACCTCGAAAGGTTGACGTCATCTCCATTACCTCAGCAGGCCTGGAAGAAGACGATGATGGCTGGGACTCGTCCTTGGCTGCCTGAATTGCGTCCTTCAGATCTGTGTAGTTGCGTGCAGCGATGATCGTGCCCAACCTTTCACTCTTAAGTCCATCTGTAAACTTTTTCACGGCCATTTTTTCATTAATTGGCTTCAGAATAGCGCATTTGGCAGTGTCTCCTTCAGCCTGAGAAATATTTAAATCTGTTAATAATCTTTCAAGTTCAGACCCGTATTCCTCGATAGTCCTATAGCCTTGGTTCAGTGATTGAATTTGATTTTGAACCGCAGTGAAGGATTTTTTTATTAATAGTTTTTTTCTAAAATCCTTAATCATGTCACTTATTGTGGAGTAAGTGTCTGCTACTCGCAACTTGGCATTTTCAGATAACCTACCCTTTAGTATAAACTTAATTAATAACTGTTGTCCTACATCACTAAGCATGTCTGCATACATCTCCACCGCATCAATCAATCGCTTTGTTGTATTTTCCTTATCATCTAATATAGGTATTAACATACACGCAGTTTTTATATCAAATTCCATCGTTTCTGATGTTAGTTCTAAGCTAGACAAAGTACACAATTTAGATATTTCATGAAATAAAGCACAAATCTTATTGTACGTCACATTAATTAATTCAATTTCCGATTTCTTTATTATGTCACCTAAAGAAGAAAATAATGTCTTACTTTTGTTTAACAATATCTCAGCCTCTTGCAACTTATCTGACGATACCGAACCTTTATTTCTACTCTGGCCTTTTTTTATAAGATATTTCCGTATTTGCAATAATTCTTCATACAATTCGATTAAATCGTCAGCCATAATATAATACGCAAAACATTATAATTTCAAAATAATAAAGTTGTTGCACCATAATATCATATTTCATTCATTACAATTTAACTTAATCTAACTCGAGGCACATTCATTCAATGCACCGATAAAAAAATGCTGAGTTGAAATTCTACGTACTACGGTACAGCGACGTATTACGGTACAAACTATTTTTAGAACTTAATATTACTACTTACATACTTTAAATCTAAGATTGTCAATACTCTTACGCGTAAAACACTTCACTTCACACACTTTTTCTTCTTTCACATGAGTACTCACGAATCTTCTCCAAAATTGAATTGGCTGCACTCAAACATCTTCAGCTTGAGTTTGGTCTCTCCTTCCGGATAAACGCTGCCGCATCCTCCTTATAAATGCAGAATCCACCTGCTGGTCTATCCACTTCTTATGTCCTTTTAAACATTTCTTGTAAATTAAGGCAATAATTACAATTACCATCAGCACCAGGAATGTCGTCATTAAGATATTATTAAATTTTATATGATTTTCTTGTTCCGTATTGCTGGAACTATTACTGCCTCCCGAAGCGTTTTGGGAGATGATGACTTCCTTATCCTCTGTTTTTGAGTAACTTTTGCCCATTTTGTTTAATATTCAAGTTCCGTATTACACAGTTAAAGTCAATCTCAGTCGTGAGTATAATATTTAGTTTTATAAACATTGTAACTTGGAGCACCGAGGCACACAGGAATCCGCCGCGTTTGCACTTTGCGCCCGCTATCCGATAGCTCGCAATCGTAGTTCCCGGAACGTGTGTGGCAGGGTCGCCATGAAGTATGGAGGTTGATTGAAACACGTTCGTTCAAGACAAGCGTTTATTACTGACTAAACTTAACATAAAGGTGTCTTAATGCTAAGTACATTTATGCACTTCAGGGGCCTGCGGATGGCGGTTGCATTCTCCCTCCTGTGGAGGGAGTCCGCCCAGATGGGTGCGCCGTATAGCGCCATGCTCTTGAGGATGCCGGCATAGAGGCGCCGGCATCGCTCCTTGGGTCCCCCCAGGTTTGGGAGGAGCCATGAGAGGGCGTCCGCGGCTTTCAGCAGGCGCGTCGACAGCCCGCTGAAGTGCGGGCCGAAGCGCCACCTGCTGTCTAGCACGAGGCCCAGATACTTTATCTGGGCCCCGACCCCTATCCGGACGCCCTCCACGACGATGTGCGCGTCGGGAGGGCAGCGCTGCCGAGGCCCGTGAAAGAACACGGCCTCGGTCTTGTTCAGCGCTACCCTCAATCCTAGATGGCGGATCCTACCTGCCACTAAGGATCCGCCAGCCGAGGCCAGACAGGCCGCCTCTCCAAAGTCCCTCCCCCGGGCAGTGAGGAGAGTGTCATCCGCATAGCAGATGACACTCGTGCCCGTGAGGAGGGTGCCCCGCAGGAGCCAATCATAACCGATGTTCCACAGGGGGGGGCCTAGAACCGACCCCTGCGGAACACCGGACTCTGCGCCGTAGCGCCTGATCCTGGCCGTCTTGTCCACAAGGAGGACCTCTCGGTCCTCCAAGTAGCTGGCCAGGATCGCCCGCAGATATTGGGGCACTCCGTGGTACCGGAGTGCCTCCAATATGGTCGAGTGGGGCACGGAGTTGAAGGCGTTGGCGATGTCAAACGACACCGCCAACACTCCGTCCCCAGCCTCAACCGCCTCCATCACCTGGCCCCTGAGTAGGGCCAACGCGTCGACCGTCGAACGCCCCCGTCGGGAACCGAACTGGGCGTCCGACAAGTCTGGCCCTACCTCCCGCAAATGGCTATTTAGCCGGATAGCAATGATCCCCTCGAACAATTTACCGACCTCATCGAGCAGAACGATGGGCCAGTATGCCGAGGGGGAGTCCACCGGACGTCCCTCTTTCCGGAGGAGGCACAATTGTCCCTCCTTCCACTGTTTCGGGAACCTCCCAGCCGTAAGACACGCGCTGAAGAGGTCCCGAAACCTACCCTCCATGAGGGACGCCGCGATGGCCACCACCCGTGCGGGGACACCGTCCGGTCCAGGGGCCGTCTTCTTCGCGCGGAGGGACAGAACCCCCGCGTGAAATTCCTCCTCAGATACCGGAGGGACCTCTTCCTCCGGCGAAGCCCCTCCCCCCCCCGGTGGGGGGTTCATCGTTGGTGGGGTGAAGTCGGTCCTGCGCGGAAACAGGGACCGGACCATCCCATCCAGCAATGCCGGCTCCAGGGTCTCGGTAAGTGGGGGACCAAAGGGGCGCAGTTGGTTTCGCGCCGCCTTATATGGCCTCCCATACGGATCCCTGTCGAGGCCCTCCAGCATCTCGGCCCTCGCCGAGTCCTTGGCGGCGCACACAGCCGACTTGAGGACCGTCTTTGCCTCTAGGTAAGAGGCGTAGAGGCGGTCCTCCCCGGCCTGAGATCGGGTAGTGCGCCGCCGACTCCGCGCGTAGGCCCTCCTGGCCTCCACGCAGGTGGCTCGGAGGCCTGCCAGCTCCTCCGACCACCAATACACGGCGCGACGGGGAGGCGGACGGCGTGACCGAGGCATGCTTGCGTTGCACACCTCGGTCAGGGACCTCTTGATCTGGACCGCCGGGCGGTCCACGTCCAGGACTGGCTCGACAGGGGGCGAGAGCCAGTCCTGGAGAAAGGCCGCCTCCTTGGCTGCCTCCCGGTCCAGGCGGGTGAGAGCCCACCGCGGGAAGGGAGATTGGCCCGAGCGGGCCGTCCCCCCCCGGGGGCCGGTGGAGATGTCGAACCGCACGTAACGGTGGTCCGACATGGTCTCCACCGTCTCCACCCGCCAGTTCACTACGCGGGCGGCTAGGGTGGGGGTGGCAACGACACGTCTACCACCGACCCTCCCCGTTGCCGCACACACGTGTGGACCGCCCCCCTGTTGAGGAGGGACACGCCGCATGAGGCCGCCCAAAACACGGTGGCGCGTCCCCGGACGTTACAGGAGGCAGCCGGGTTGCCCCAAGCCTCCGACTTGGCGTTCAGGTCACCTATCACGGCGACCTGGCGTGGTGCCGCCCTCCCGGCGACTGCCGTGAGAACTTCGAGGAAGTTCTCGAAATCCCTTAGAGGGCGGTTTGGGGAGAAATAGACCCCTACCAGGGCCGTATCCCCCCCCCCCACGCGGCGGCCACGTATCCCGGTCCCCTCTCTAAAAGCGAGAGGGGAGGAGAGTCCGTGGAAGACCGCGCCACCAACGCCACCAAGCCGTCCCGATCGCCCAGCCAGGTACTGGGGACCGAGTAAGGCTCGGCAACCACCGCCACGTCCACCAACCACTCGGCCATGATCTGCATCAGCAGATCCTGGGCCGCCCTGCAGTGGTTGGTGTTCGCCTGGAGGATGCGATGTTCGACTCTAGACATTTAATCGGACATCGCACCAACCTCCTCAGCCGCAGCAGCCGAAGGCCCAACCTCGAGCTCAGCGGCGGTAGCGGCAGGCTTTCTCGGCGCCTGCGCTTTTCCCTTCTTAGGGGGAGGATTGCACATCCTCCCCTGCATTATGTGGCCTGCGGGGCGGCCACTGGCGGCACAAACAACGCAGTGTGGCGCGGCGGCCTTGCACTCGGCGGCTTTGTGGCCCTCCTTGCCGCAGCGGTAGCAGCTCTCTGTCCGGTCCACCGTGGACGGACAGAGTGCCCGGGTGTGCCCTCCCCGAAGCACCTGTAGCACCGCAAAGGCTGTGCCGCAAGTGCCCGGACCGAACCCGAGCTGAAGCCAACGTGAAGCCTTCCTTTTTCAAGGACGGCTTTGGCAGCGGCGACTGGGCATTCCAGGCGGATGGTGCCCATGCCGCCGCGACCGGGCCTGATGTCCCGGCCTCTTACCGCTGCGACGCCGCAGCCCCCAATGGCTGCGACCGCCGCCACCACCTCCTCCTTGGTGACGGTGTCATCGAGGTCGTTTACCTCGATGGCGACCGTTTTGACTGGCCGGGCCACCTTGGCCGCGTCCGCGATGACCTCCTGCAGCTTTGCTGCGAAGAGGTCCGCGTGAGCACTGCCCTCCACCCCCGGGAACTCGATGATTCGAGCCCCGGCTTGGGTCCGCCGGCAAGAAACCTTTCCGATCCCCAGTTGGGCGGGGTCGGCATTGGCACGCGCCCGCAGCAGTATGGACGCGTATGTTTCCCCCCGCTCCGCAGCCTCCGTGGTGAGCGTCACCACAACGGCCGCGGTCTTGGGAGGAACCAGGTTCCTCTTGCCGGCTGGGGGCGAACTCTTCCCCTTTGGTGCCTTTCCGGTGGTGGGGGCGGCTGGAGGGGAGCTTTTCCCCTTCCCCTTTCCCTTGCCAGTCGATTGCGACTGGCTGGGAGGGGTGGTGGCGGGGATTGCAGGGACGGCCGCTGTCGCCCCTTTGCCCTTGCCCTTCCTCTTCCCCTTGCCGACGACCTTCGTCCAACCAGCAGGATTGGCTGGGGTGGCGGCAGGCAGAAGAGGGTCCTCCTCCCTCTGTGAGGTCGGCCCCGGCTCTCCCTTCCTCTTGTCCGCGGCAAGCGGCAGCCGGTAGCTCTTCTCGGGCAAGAGCCTATCCTCGATTCCTGCTAGGCAGGCTCGGACGAAGTCCCGCTCCTCCATCATGACCTTGCGGATGGTGTCCTCAAGGTTGAAGGAGGCGGGGCCCTCTGCCGCAGGTCTGGACTCGGCTGTGGTTGGCCGGGCCGTGGCCTCAGCCAGCTTCTGGAGCAGCTGGCTTACCTCCGTTTGCAGGCGATCGACCCTCGCCTGCAGTTGCCGCGTCTTGTCGGTCGCCTGCCTATGCACCAGCTCCGCAATGATTCCACGCATGCTCGCGGCCCGGCATTTGAGGGACTTCTGGAACGTCCCTTTCAGTTGGGAGGACTTCGTGGCGACCACCACTATCTCCTCCACGTCCTCCTCCGCCATCCGCTCCAGCTCTACCAAGGAGTGGTCGGAGTACATAACGTGAGACGCGCCGTACCCGGACTTGGCCCGAGCGACACGCGCCTTCTGCTCCTTGGCAGCAACCTGCTCCTCCAGGTCTTGCTGGAGCTTTGCCCGCCGAGCCAGATTCAACTGGCGCTGGGCGTCCGCTAGACCCACGTCGTGGGTGTCCGCTGCCGTTGCCGTCTTCTTGGCCTTCGCCTTCCTCTTCGAGTCCTTCGCCGAACCCGAGGAGCCATCGGACCCGTCCTTAAGGAAGGCCCGCTTCCGCGACTGCGAACGAGAGACCTCCATCGAGCTGGCTACTGAGACAACGGACTCGTTGTCAGAGTCAGACTCATCCGACCTTCCTCCATAGAAGGTCCTGCCTTCCTCAGCTGACGCTGAAGCGTCACGTTGGCCCTGAGAAGGGCCTTTGGGTTGGCCCTGAGAAGGGCCTTTTTTGATGAAATGCCCGAGGGCATCCCGCGCAGGTTTTGGCATAATAAAAATTCTCGGCAATGATCGTACACAAGACAATTAAATTCGCTACGATCGCACAGCACACTTTAGCCGCACCCAGTCTGCCACTCCGTTACGGTGGTCAGAACTGGGGCGTTACCGGGGGAAACGACGTGGACGTATGCGCTGTGAGGGGATCCCCCTAGTTGTTCCTACCTAATAGGCAAGTAGTTAAGTAAGGTACTTATAATGCTAGAATAGATTATCCGAATATCAGGAAACTGAACATAACCGGTGAAATGAGAGTGTACCAAGGTGAACTGTACACATCTGCGTACCCCTTTAGAGCGTGCTGGCGTGATGTTATGTTATGAAATTTTATAAACAATAAACAGACATGCGATTGCAGCAATCCCGAGAGATTTGCCGTTATTTATTAAAGAGTTCTGTCGTATATCTCCGAAGTTCATCATCAGTTCTTCACCAATTTGAAATGCGACCAATTTCGGAACATTTTCTTTCAAACAAAAGAGAATTTTCAAAATCGGTCCACAATTGACGGAGTTATCGGAGAACATTCATAAAAAAAAGCATAATGTCGAACATAGAACCTCCTCCTTTTTGGTAAGTCGGTTAAAAAGGATACTTACCCAGTCAAATTCAAGCTTTCCAATTGTTTTCCTCTTTCATCCTTTATTGGTTTGCCGAAATAATTTCCAACTGTTATTCTCTTTCATCCTTTATTGGTTTGCCGAAATAAGCATCGTAAATCAGTTGGGACACCACAACATGAGTTAGAAGGAGATATAACGCAAATTTGACGATCATCGTGGTCGAGAGGCACGATTTATATAATTATTTATCTCGAGAGCTGTTGCACTTATATATACTGTTCGGTTAATTAACGATTAATTTGTGTTAATTGTTTACTTCTTGATTGATCGCAGTTCTATATTTGGTGGTTGTAAATGACTAACATAAAAGTATTTTTTTCTGACGTGGGCCCTTTTTGTGTATCTTAGCAAACACTTTCAGCTGTTTAATAATATTTATTGACTTGATATTTTATTTAGTATACTAGTCGAAAGAATGCTGCACTTATCTAGTAATTGGGCATTAATGCCTCCATGTCCCATGAACCCGCTTTATTCTTTACTTCGTTTTCGTGGAAATCACTCATATACCTAAATCTCAAAGTAACTTTTATATGGTTAAGAAATTAGATGTCGCCTATTGCTTCTTCTTAAAATTTATTTATAATTTATTTATTTATTTGACACCAATAAGTACAACATCTTACAGTATTTCCAAGATGATGTTATACCACATAATAAATAATGTTATACACTATATACGAGTAGAAACATAAAAGTTTAACAATAAAAATAAAATAACAAAAATCAAGAAACCATTCGTATATGTATGCCTCCTTCAATGCACCTTTGTGCTCCTGACACAAATATCTTCAATATCTTCCGATGGCATATTATTTATAATACGCGCGGCCCTTGACAAAGGGGCAAACTTTAATAAATTTGTCCTAGCCCTTGGCACATCTAACAAAGTGGGTCGGCGGCGCGCACCCACATACCCATCCGGGATATGCAGCCGCAGCGCCTCCAGTACATCTGGGTGATGCACCAGCCCGCGCAGCACTCTCGCCGCGTATTTTACTAAAGCGACGTCCCTCCTAACCGCCAGCCTAGTGTACCCGACCATGCCCAACACAAACAGACTCGGATACATCAACGGGTAAAATGGGTAAACCCCATATTGCTTCAAATATAAATATCTAGTGAATTTATTTTGGATTTTTTCGATCATGAGACTATATTTGTCCTCATGCGGATTCCATATAATGGCACTTGTCTCGAGATGACTACGAACCAAAGCATTATAAAGTATTTTTACCACTGCTACACTTTTAAAATCCGTACATTGTCGTAAAATAAAACCTAAATTTCTAAAGGATTTGCTACATAACTTCATAATGTGATTGCGAAACATCAACTCGACCACCATATGAACACCAAGATCCCGCATTTGCGTGACACGCGGCATCACTATGCCGTCCATCTCATACTGAGAAAAAATAACATTAAATCAAATTAACATTTGACAGTGACACCTATTGACTTGCCCTCCTACCATGACGAGTCAAAACGAGGGTCATTATATTTTCCACTGTGGAAAAGACTTAATGAGAAACCTACGTAAAATTCGAAGAAAACGTAACACTAGAAATTTCAAACCCATTATCACGTTTTTGTTGATGTAAACTAAATCTTATCATTTCCATTTCTATGACAACTGTTTACCTACTTTATTTTCTAAGGATCTTTTTTTGTTGCTATGGAAACAACTCATCAACCAAAAATATGTTCTATAACCTAACAATCGAATCTTGGTACTCACTCTCTAAAACCATGTCTGAAACCACTGAACTACAACGCTGGATCCCAAAACCTTCCAAGTGAACAAGATTAAAAACTTTGCATGTGCAACAATTATTAATCTTCAGTAATCAATAATCGCGGGTTTCCGTTTTCCAGAGGAATTAAAATCTCATTAGTGTAGTACTGAACTGAACCGGTCGTTACGAATAATAATGCGATCGTAACAAATTATTCACAATACGAGTATCTCTTTTATCGCACTTCTGACAGGCACTTCCGCTTGCAAGCAATTTTTGAGGCAATGCCCCTTAGTTGCGTGTTTACTTGGAGGAATCATTATAATCCATACCAATGTTATAAATGCGAAAGTAGGAGCTACAATCTGTCTTTTTGTTATGTTTTCACACCTAAATGACTGAACCAATTTGGATGAACTTCTCGGGACATAACTCATTTCTGGGGTTTTAAGTCCATTGTTAGATATCGGGTTTGCCAAGAAGAGTTAATGTTGCCTTAAAAATAATTCTATCAGGCATTAATTCTTATTCTATTATATTTTATTATTTTTTCATTTACTAAGATATGTTCAAAATTGATCATTAGGACTGGAGTCGATCGAAAAGCGGGCCAAGAGACTCATCAGCGATGAGGCACTGGTTAAGTCAAAGCTCCAGCGCCTTGAACATCGTCGCCGAGTTGCCAGCTTGTCGGTTTTTTATCGGTTACATTTCGGGGAGTGTGCGATGGAATTGCATGATTTAATTCCACCCAGCCCGTTCCATCATCGGACTACCAGACGTACGGCGATGCGTCATCGATATATGGTGGACATCCCACCCATACGCACTAAACGTTTTGGGAATACTTTTATTATGCGTACAGCTAAGGAGTGGAATTCCCTGCCGGAGTCTGTGTTTCCCGATAGCTACAATCTAGGGGTCTTTAAGTCAAGAGTGAATAGGTTACTTCTAGGCAAGCGTGCTCCACCATCGACCACATCATCGCTTACTATCAGGTGAGATAGTGGTCAAGCGCGAGCCTATAATAGATAAAAAAAAAAAAAAAATAGGAAATTATATTACGTCCAAAAGGTATTTTTAGTTTAAGTTTATTACAAGCATTTTTTTTTAAACAAACAGTGTTGAAGTACCAATAATTATAAGCAAAACATCGATCAAATAAATTCGTATTTTAATCAACAAGAACACAAACATCTATCGCTCTTACAAAATTAGCCGGACAAGGGTCCGCTTCAATTATAGAACCAGAAGTAATCCAACGGTCTTCTGGTTAATTCTGGGTAAGTCACTTCTGTATCTTCTGGGTTAGATGGGTAGCACATAGCAACATTGACAATTAGATCACAAACTAAAGTAACTAAGTTAAATATCATTATCACTGTTCTTGACTTTCCTGAGTGTCGGTCTATAAATAGTTAAATGACCGTAGTGTATGCAGTTTATATTCATAGTTGAGGTAGGCTAAAATAGGCATTACAAAAGATATTTATTTTATGTTCTGGTCGAGTTATCTTTTTTTCACAATTAATGAGAAGGTTTTAAATGTAAAGCTGTTACATTATTTAGTTTATAAATAACTAGCGGCCCGCCCCGGCTTTGTCTGGGTCATTATAATTTATAGCATATTATATATACCGTATGTGTTGGAAGGCCTTCCTCTAGGTGAACCGTTGACCTGGTTAAGATTGCGGTAATGCGCTGGATGCGAGACGCACGGGAACGGTCAATGTGGCGAACTTGGTTGGGGGGGGGGGGGGATCTATGTCCAGCCGTGGACGTAGAATAAAAAAACAAGTTAGTTAGGTATTTTCATTAATAATAATACCAGCCTGTAACTACCCAGTGCAGAGCAAGAGAGCAAGGGTTTCTCAAACATAGATGAGATGCTCTTGCATTGATCACCACGCTTGTTTGCTTGGTTTTTCGGCGTTCCATTCAATAAAACAAAAAAGTCGTTATATTCATGATTTAACCAACTGCAACACAATTACTATCAATTCTAACAAAACCAACGGGAAATTGGTCCACCTGAAGAACAGTAGGAGGTACTGGTCGTTCTTCTTGGTACCCCGTCACTGTCACTCCCGACGTATATTGTGGACTGGATGGGTAGCACATGGTAATGTTAACACTTAGGACACAAACTAAAATAGCTAAGTAAAGGTTCATGGTAACAGCGCTTGACTTTCCGTGTGTCTGTTTGTGAAGGTATAGCTAGATAGTGATAGGTACCTATACAGTTTATATTCACACTTCAGAGGAGTTTTTATCTATTTTTATTTTGTAATAGCTCCTGTCAACCGTTTACCACAATAAAACGAAATTATAGTTACATATTATAAAAATGAGAACGTTTATGCGGAACTGGGTCATTATAGCTCAAAAATACATCATAATTACTTAATGTGACAATTTATAAGTAACTAAGTATGAAGTTTATTTAGTCGTTTTATAATAAGTACCTGGGAGACCGACTTCTGTTCGGATGAAAATAGACAAAACAGTTTTTTTACAAAAAATGTGATGACATTTAAAAAGTGGACAGCAAAAAAAATACTAACGGAACGAAAAAGACTTATCCATAGCTGGGACTCGAACCCGCAACCCTGGGCGTAGTGTGCCACCGTGTTAATCGTTAGGCTATTCAAACGGGCAGCAACGATGGCAAAATTACTAACCACGGCTTAAGGCTATTTCTTTTTGCGTGAAAATATGGCGAAATTGGGAAAAGAATCTGCCCAGATTTGAGACTACATGGACTTTTTGATCTCGAAAAACTCCGTTAGAGCCGTTTTCGAGAACGTGATCACAATGTTCTGGACCAGATTAATACGGCATTATACATAAAGCCCTGATTAACACTTGGCCCATGTCATATATATATATATATAGGTATATACAAATATTGCTCGTTTAATAGTATTTATTTATTTAGACTTCATGCATAAAAAGGTACAAAGGCGGACTTAATGCCTTAGGCATTCTGAGTCCGGGGCAGTGGTCCAACCGATCTGTCCAACTAGTTGGACCATGGGTCTTACTAGGGGCAGTTATCCAGGGGTGCAAGTTGAAAGCCTCCACGCGGCGCACCCTGGGCAACGTCGGCTCCAACTGCCCACCTACGTTGGGTGGACAGTTGGGGCGGGCGGCTAATTTCAACACACGAGGAAAGGTCACGGTTTCAAACACAGTTCATGATCCATGATCTGTGAAGGGAACCGGGCTAAAGGCGGGACGGCTAGTCCGTCGCTGCGGTGGCCATCTAACGCCTACTCCCCCCTCTGCTGACAGAGAGTAGGTTGAGTGGGCGTGGAATAGAGGTGGAACCCAATCCCAAGGTCTCGCGTGCCGAGGGGATGAATGGCCGGAGGGTTTGTATCCGGTCCCTAGCGCAGGGAAAGGGACCTCACCCTTAAAAAGGAAACAATGGAACACAGACTAATGGATAATAATCCTCAGGCGGGTACCCTTGCGCAACGCAAGGGCCAGTCCCGCCCCTCTAGGGATCCCCTAGAGGGCAGCCCCATCGTATCTGAGGGGGGCACCACTAGTCTCGCGGGCCGGCAGAATACCGCCGACCTGCGCCAAGAGAGCCACGAGCGAGAAAAGGAGCTCCAGGAGAACCTGGAGCGACTGCGCGAAGTGGACGTACCACTTGCCGCCGCCGACGGCAACAAGAGCCGAGGAGGCTCAGGTCCTGGAGACAACTTGTCTGACCAGGACTCGCGCGGCACCTCCAAATTTTGGAGGAAGCGTCCGCGCAGCAAGAACTCGGGGTCGCTGGGTCTCTCCTCGAGTGAGGAGAACCTGTCTGCCCCGAAGGTCTCAACGGGACGGAGAGGGCGGGGTCGCGCGTTGGCGGGTGTTGCCTCCGCTCGGGGGCCGGAACGTGACGTGCGGGGTCGCTTTGTGCCTAGGCCCGACACACCTGCCCCTGCAGAGTGCGTGCAGAGTGACCCTGGGCACATGAGTGCGGACCAGAGCGGTGGCTCCACCACGTCCCTGCTAGGGGCAAATAAGGCGGAGGCGAATGCCGCAAAGCGGGCGCAGCGAAAGGCTGTCGCGGCTGACGAGGTCAGCGAGTTGGCCCGACAGGCCCGAGAGCGGCGCTCGGCTCGGACAGCTGCTGGTGAAGAAATGTCAGCGGTGGCGCTTAGTCGCCAAGTGGCGGACGGGCTGGAGGTCGTCCTGTAGGTTGCCACCAAATCGGGCAATCTGAAGGGCACTTTCACCCATGCCCTGAAGCAGGCAGTGAGCGACATTCAGGAGGCGGTTGAGGTCCTCATAAACCGCACAACCACCGATGAGACGGCAAAGTTGTGGGAAGAAAATGGCCGTCTCCGAGCCGAGTTAGAGGACCTCAAGCGGCAGTTCACCGCCCAGACGGCAGCTTCTACCGTCACGAGCCCACCGCTGGCGCCGTCATTGGCTCCATCTCCGGCCCCATCATCGGCCCCAGCACTTGCGGATGCGGACATTGAAAAGATCGCACGCATCTGCATGATGCAGTGCGGACAGATGGTGGGTGCCCGTATAGAGGCTATGGAGTCGAGACTGCTTCCGGCTGAAACCTTCCGCCCACCGCTCGCTGCGGACAAACGGAGACAGGAGGGGCCCGCTAAACCAGGGCCGGACCAGACCAGTGCCGGGAAAGGGCCCAGTAAGCTCACGGAGGGTAGGCCCGCGCCCACTACCCAGGCGGCGACTGCGACCCCGGCGACCCCGCCTGGCAACCTCGCAGAGGCCTGGACGACGGTGGTCAAGAGGGGCCGCCGAAGAAAGAAGAGGACGGCGCCGCCGGCACCCGCTGGAGCACCGGCACCAGAATCGAGAAAGGCCGCGGGACCGCCTAAGGTCCGAACCCCACGCTCCGCGGCTGTAGCGATCACGCTGCAGCCCGGAGCTGTCGAAAGGGGCGTCACATACAAGGCGGTCTTATCAGAGGCGAAGGCCAAAGTCGCGTTCCCCGATCTTGGCACACCGTCCGGCTTCCGATTGAGGTCGGCGATTACGGGGGCGCGGCTGCTCGAGGTGTCAGGTGCCTCAAGCGCCGAAAAGGCGGATCTGTTGGCCGCCAAGCTGCGAGAAGTCCTCAACCCCTCAACCGAGGACGTCCGGGTGTCCAGGCCGATGAAGACCGCTGAGCTGCGTGTCGACGGCTTGGACGACTCGACGACCACAGTTGAGGTCGCGGCGGCCATCGCCCGAGCCGGCGGATGTCCGTCCGAGGACATTCGGACGGGGGAGATCCGCGCCGACGCTTCCGGGCTCGGCATGATTTGGGTGCGGTGCCCGGTGGCGGCGGCGAAAAAAGTCGCTGACGGTGGACGACTGCTAGTGGGGTGGGTTGCAGCGAGGGTCAAGTTGCTGCAACCTAGGGCATTGCGGTGCTATCGTTGCCTGTACATTGGGCATGTCAGGGCACGATGCACTGCCGAAACAGACCGCAGCGAGCAGTGCTATCGCTGTGGTCAGCCCGGCCACAAGGCAGCCCAGTGCTCCGCGGCACCAAACTGCAGCCTCTGTACAGCTGCAGGGAGGCCCGCTGGGCACAGAGCGGGCGGAAAGGCCTGTGGCGTACCTGCGCAGCAGAAGGGGAGAAGGAGGGCCAAGGTTGCCGGGGGCTCTTTACCCCCCCGTCAACCTGGCTGCTCTTCGGCCGACTCCCGGCCTAGGAATGGAATAGAGGGAATGGATTGCGCATAATGGCGCTCTACCATTTCCTCCAGGGCAATATCAACCACTGTGCCAGAGCTCAGGATCTCTTGCTCCAGAGCATGGCAGAGTGGTCGATTCACGTGGCTGTGGTCGCCGAGCCGTATTTCGTCCCACCCAGGGATAACTGGGTTGGAGACCTCGACGGTTTGGTGGCCATCATTGGCGGGGCTCTAGTCAGCCCGTCCCGAGGTCACGGCTGGGTGGCCGCCCTCGCGGATGGCGTTGGCATAGTTGGTGCGTATTTTTCGCCCAACAAGAGTCTCGCCGACTTCGAGAGTTTCCTTGTCGAGTTGGGCGCCGTCGTAGGCCGACTCCACCCTCGCCCTGTGCTGTTACTAGGGGATCTCAACGCCAAGTCTTCGGCGTGGGGATCTCCGGTAACCGATGCTAGGGGTGAGGTGCTGGAAGAATGGGCAGTCACCACCGGCTTGGTCGTCCTAAACCGGGGCTCGGTCTACACGTGCGTGCGACAGCGGGGCGGTTCAATAGTGGACGTATCGTTCGCAAGCCCTGCTGTCGCAAGCCGTGTCCGTGACTGGCGTGTCGCCGTGGAGGTGGAGACGTTATCGGATCACAGATATATCCGTTTCGACGTCTCCACCCAGACCGCAGGCGGCCGCAGTGCGCTGGCCCCGCGAACGAACGGTCCGCGCTGGGCGCGCAAGCGCATCGACAGGGAACTTCTCGAGGAGGCCACCATTGTCCAGGCCTGGATCCGGGAGTCGGCAACAACCGGACCCGTCGACGTCGAACAGGAGGCGCTGTGGTTCCGCGGGGCGATGACGCAAATCAGCGACGCGTCCATGCCCCGGGTCCACGCACAGTCAGCGAGGCGCCAGGTGTACTGGTGGTCCGCCGAGATCGCACAGTTCCGTGTTGCGTGCGTAGCGGCCAGACGCCAGTACACCCGATACCGGAGGAGACGTCGTCGGGTCCCTGACGAAGAAGCCGCGCTGTATGAGGTGTACCGCGCGGCGACGGAGACTCTGCGGCTGGCTATCGGCGATGCGAAGAAGCGAGCCAGGGAGGAGATGTTGGAGACTCTAGACGGGGATCCTTGGGGGCGCCCTTATCGAGCGGTTCGAGGAAAACTTCGAGCCGCCGCGCCTCCACTTACGATGAGTCTCCAACCCGAGCTGCTGGAGGAGGTAGTCGCAGCCCTCTTCCCGGCGAGAGCGGAGCATATCCCGCCGCCGATGGCTTTGCCCACGGCCGCAGAGTCTACCGAGGAGGACGCCATCAGCGTCCCAGAGGTGACACAGGCAGAGATGGGGGCGGCCGTGATGCGGCTCCGGGCCAAGAACGTGGCTCCGGGGCCCGACGGAATCCACGGCCATGTGCTAGCCCTCGCACTGAAGGAGCTAGAGCCCTGGCTGAGAGGACTCTTCACAGCGTGCCTTGAGCGGGGCCAGTTTCCTACTCTGTGGAAATCTGGTCGTCTGGTCCTGCTCAGGAAGGCGGGGCGCCCTGCGGACTCGCCGTCCGCGTACCGGCCCATAGTGCTGCTAGACGAGGTGGGTAAGCTGTTCGAGCGGATAATCGCTGCCCGCCTCGTCAGCCACTTATACAGAGAGGGGCCGGACCTTGACGAAAGCCAGTTCGGCTTTCGGCATGGGCGCTCCACCATTCACGCGATATCGCAGGTGAGAGTCCTGGCGGAGGAAGCGGTGTCCCGGGGTGGGGTGATGTTGGCGGTGTCCTTGGACATTTCCAACGCCTTCAACACCCTGCCCTGGAGTTGTGTTCGGGAGGCACTGCGGTATCATCGAGTGCCTCCCTACCTCCGCCGCATCGTCGGGGCTTATTTGGCGGAGAGGTGTGTCACCTACGTGGGACGTGATGGCGTCGAAAACCAGCACCGCATGTCGTGCGGTGTTCCACAGGGCTCGGTCTTGGGCCCGCCCCTGTGGAACATCGGGTACGACTGGGTGCTGAGGGGCGAACTCCAACCGGGCGTAGACCTGACGTGTTACGCGGACGATACGCTGGTCACCGCCCGGGGGAGTTCGTACAGGGAGGCAGCGTTGCTGGCGACGGCTGCGGTCTCACAGGTGGTGAGCCGCATACGGCGCCTTGGCCTGGAGGTGGCCCTCAACAAGTCGGAGGCCATTGTCTTTCATGGCCCCCGGCGGGCGCCACCGCCCGATGCCCACATCGTCGTCGGGGGGGCTCGAATCGCTGTCGAGTCAACCATGAAGTACCTGGGATTGGTGCTCGACAGCCGGTGGGATTTCGGCCCCCACTTTCGACGGCTGGCGCCCAAGTTGCTGGGCGCGGCTGGGGCGCTGTCAACGCTGCTTCCCAATCTGGGGGGCCCGAGCGCTGCCTGTAGGCGGCTCTACGTGGGGATCGTGCGATCGATGGCCCTGTATGGGGCCCCGATCTGGGCGGCTGACCTGACGGCCGGCAGCATCGCTGTTTTGCGAAAGCCGCAGAGAGCGATGGCCGTCAGAGTCATCAGGGGGTATCGCACGATCTCGTACGAGGCGGCTTGTGCATTGGCCGGATCCCCGCCCTGGGACCTGGAGGCGAAGGTACTCGCGTCACTGCATATGTGGCGCGAGGAAGCGCGGGCGCGGGGCGAAGGACTGATGCAGCAACATATGGAGTTGCGTCAGTCTCAGCTTCGCGAGGTCCTGGTGGCGGAATGGCGGGACAGGCTTTCACGACCTACCGCCGGCCTCATTACCATCGAGGCGGTCCGGCCAGTGCTCGAGCGCTGGCTCGGGAGGAGGCACGGCTCCCTGTCGTTTCGGGTGACGCAGGTGCTCTCGGGGCATGGTTGCTTCGGGAAGTACCTGTGTCGCATAAACAGGGAGCCGGACGCCCGGTGTCACCACTGCGTCGACTGCCGGGAGGACACGGCGCGGCATACGCTGGCAGAGTGTGCCGCTTGGGAGGAGCCACGCCGTGCCCTCATCTCTGAAGTAGGCAGTGACCTGTCGCTGCCGGCTGTAGTCGAGTCTATGGTCGGCAGCGAGGAGTCCTGGGACGCAGTGGTATCCTTCTGCGAAACAGTCGTCTCGCAGAAGGAAGCTGCGGAGAGGGAGAGGGAGATTTCATCCGCTAACCCGATCCGCAGAAGACGCGCCGGGCGTCGGCGGAGGGCGGACAACGCCCTCTTCCAGCCCCCCTAAATGGGTCCAGGGGCGACGGACTCGGGGACGTCCGTCGCCCCCCAGATATCAGGACCCGAGGTGGTGGCGCGTAGTGTTCCACGCGCGCCCCTCTTAGACGTCGCGGGGGGAGTCCAACACCTCACTCCCCCCCCAACCCGAGATCGTGGCCCGCGGAGGCGGGCCGGCACTAGCCGGGGGTTGCGGAAGTATCGTTGTTCCCGCGACCCCCGGTGCAGGTGTGAGACGGAACACCGGGGTGGTTTTTAGTCAGTACAAGTCTGACAGACCCCTTCGCCCCCCAGGGCGGAGGACATCCAATGAGGATTTTCCAACCCGAAACAAAAAAAATAAAAAAAAAAAAGGGGCAGTTATCCAACTTTAAAAATAGTTGGTTCATAGCAACTTTTGGGAGTTCCATGGTCCAATTCATTTAAAAAATAACTTGCCAAATCTAAAAACCTCAACTGCATCTATAAGTGTGAATGGTACCTACTAGTTTAGGGTTATATTGAACCTCTTTGCAGTAAATAGGTAGGCACTGGCTGCTTGTTGTCAATTATAGTACAATGCATTTGTCACACTGACCTCTATCATACATTGTACACTGGACTTCATACTATCGATGACAAAATGAAGACATTTGATTATCGCCATTTTGGCGCTGATAGCAACGTGAATTAACGTGAGAGTCGCATGGAACTAATATTAGAGATGGGACACAGCTTTCGGTAAAATACTTTTATGGGTTTTATCGATCGTGAGAATAATTTAATACGTAAGAGAAAAAAAACAGTTATTTTTATTATGATTAATTTTTAAGTAATAGAATAATTGCTGTAAAGGTTACTAAAAAATATTTTCAGTCAGATTGCAAGCTATAAACTAGTGGATAGCGTGCTAGTAAAGTTATAGCGCATTACTGTCAGATCAGTGAGATTTAAATATGGGGTTAGGATAACAACTTATCCTAAAAACTATCACATTTGAGCAAGTATCTCCTCGCTCAAGTACACTAGTTGTACGCCCATCGGATTCGTGAATGGAATATCATTTATATAATAATAATAATAAATGAGATGGATAATCATTTACAACGGACGTATTTCTCGCTATCATCGCTGAGATCCTGTATCTGTAGTGTTAAGGTGCAAATAGGAGTGGTAAAACATTTGTTATTATAATTATAACTATCATGATATTATTCCAGAATTAATTCCAGGCTCAGGAACGTGGTGATTGGTACAAGAGAGAGGGCTGTGCTCAGCAGTGGGCGAAGTCGGGCTGTGGATGATCATGATGATGATTCCAGAATTTAGTATTACACATCGCTTTTGAACATATTATTACTGATTATTAGGCATTCATATACCTAACATTCATCACCAATACCAATATTTGATATTTAGTTCCAACCACAGATTACCTCCCAATAGATTCCGCATATAAGACAACTTACGCCCACCACACATCAGCCTACTTAGGCTGATATAACTCAGCACACGGTATGATCTCTTTAGTATCGACCAGACATTAGAGCTGTAGGGACGCAAGCGATTTCTAGTTTTAATTCTGTTTAAAAAATAGTTATCAACGGTTTGCCTTAAAAAATGACGAAATGTGCAGTAAAATGGTGTGAAAATCAACCAGCCCTTCAAGTTCAAAAAAAGATGGGATAACATTCCACCAGTAGGCAAAGTAATAAATATTGACCAATCTAAGAAAGGTCAAGTTATAATGGTTAACAAATCAAAATTGCACACTTTACAGTAGCGCTCGTTGATGTCTTTTGTGAAAGTCCCTTTCACTCTTATGGAATTATTATATTGCCATCTTTTTCCCACAGAAGTAAAAATGTTGAGAACAATACGTTTTTCGCTTATCGAAAAGTATCGATTATCGATGTTAAATTAGGTATTAATATAGGAGAATAAAATAATTTTGTTAAAATTGATTATTTAAAAATTAACAAATTAGTTTATTTTTACTTTGAACTAATTGTGCTCTACTCATAACCAGAGCTCAGAGTGGCCCTGTTTACCTACATAGGATTACTATTAAATTAAATCACTTTAGGCCAAAATCTAAATCTTTTCTCGATCGATGTTTTTCTTTATCATTATTAAAGTAATTATAAAATCGTCAGTTAAGGGCCTACATACGCTTCAGTGCCGTAAAACGGTAACTTTCTAAAGCATACTCCTCAGTAACAGCTAGGTTAAAAGGTTTGAAAAAAATATATATTTATTATTGATTCATGTACATAATTTTGAACACAAGGTTTTTTCGTGTAACTAATAGTTTTGCTTTAAAAAAATAATTGACAACACGATATTTTTTCGCAACTTTTCGAAACGACTTGGATGTTTAAAAATATTTTTATACAGAAAAATTGATGGCTGGCATTTCTTCATACCTAACATAGCATATGTAAATCAAATAATATTTTGCAAACAAAACTGTTCAAAAGGAGGTTCAATTTTGATATTTTGGCATCGAGCGGGCGCACTGCCAGTACTGGGTTACATTGGGGCATATATATCACCTTAAGAAATTTTACATAAAATACCATTCTGTTTGACAAATATCGATATTTTATCGACATTTAATGCGCATGTCCCGTCACTACGACATGTACCGTGACCTTGAATAGCCAATCACGGCGCACTTGTCACTCCCCGCGCAACCCGTGCCTTCCGCCAAATTTGGTGAACTCGGAATCAAACAAAACAGTAGGCATGCGGTTTCTATTGGGAGGTAATCTGTGGTTCCAACATTCTACGAGAAGTCAATACAGTAAATGAGTGATACGCCTTGCCAAGACTACTATTTTGATATTAGTGTAATTTAAAAATATCACTAATACTGATATATTAGTTACAATATTATAATATTTCCAGTCAAATATATTAGTATTACCTAATTTTTAGAAATATCGGTAGTATCCTATCTCTAAATGTGTCAATTTTAGTTCCTGATACGCTCGAGCGGGGGGCTTTGAATCAGCACAAAAATCAACTGTCATTTCATATAGTATGTTTAGTCCAGCGTACTTGTATAATAGAGGTCAGTGATTTGTCATAATTTATAGAGAGTCAGAAAATGTAGATAGTAGTATGTGTGTAGTATGTAGAGAATGTTGCGCCTTTGGTTTTTGCTTTTTTAAGTGACAAAAAGCAATCCTCTTATTTTGCGTTATTTGAAATGCTAAGATCACAGTTAAATTGGGATCCAAAAATATTACATTGTGACTTTGAAATGTCTATTCTGTTTATGCTGTTTTTTCATTTTGTCCGACAGTTAAAATTGTAGGCTGTTATTATCATTGGTCATAATGTAAACACATCAACACGGTCTAGGGATATTTTAAAAAAAGCGAATTACTATCAATGTGTTAATTATTTATATGACATGTATATATTTAAAAGATACGTTATTTAATATTCTACCATTTTTTAATAATGGTTAAGGTACTTCGATTAAAATTTCAGGATTTTATGGGAAAAAAATGAAGCATAGACGGAAACCGTATATGAATTAACTTTTAATTTATGAGTTAAAACTGACAAAAAATAGAAAAATCATTTAATTTGTGTTTATAAACTTGAAGTTAGTAGTCTGAGAAAGCGCCCATGATGTTCATAACACATCGGCAATGATTCGGCATACTCAGAACAAGGTTGTCAATGTCTTGCTGCGGAATATTGTCCCATGTCCTTCTGAGGTGCGCAAAAAGTTGATCTTCTGTAGCCAGATTTTCAGGAACTTCCTTCAGAGCTCTTCTTTGCAGCATATCCCACGCATGCCCAATGGGATTTAGATCTGGCAATTGAGCAGGCCAGTCTAAGGCCCTAACTTTGTGTGTATGTAACCAAGCTGCTACCGTTCTCGCCGTGTGTGCCCGGGCATTGTCTTGCATGAGCAGGAAATCTTGCCGCATTTGTGTTCTGTGGGGCAAGATTACGGGCCCCAGCACCTGTTGGACGTATCGTTCTGCCGTCATATTGCCCCGCACCCAAACGAGATCCGTCCGTCCTCCAAGACGAATTCCTGCCCAGACCATAATTGTTCCTCCTTGGTATGGGTGAACTTCCTGAGGGTTCTGAAGACGGCTCCATCGTCCAGGAACTCGCCAAACACGCGTCCTTCGTGAATCTGGATGGAAGCCGAACCTGGATTCATCCGTGATCCACGGATCGATCATCCGTGAGCAATGGTCCAATGTGCTGTACATTGGACCATTGCTCACGGCCCCAGTCCACGTGGTTCCGAACCCATTCTAATCGTCGTCCACGATTGCCTCTCCGTAAAGGTGGGACCCGGAGTGGTCTACGAGAGCGTAGATTGCTTTCATGCAGTCGCCTTCTTACAGTTTGGTCACTCACAAGCACTTGGTGTTCCACTCGCAGCCTTTGGACCAATTGAGTCACCGTTGCATTTGGTTGAGCTCGCGCAGTAATATGCAAAAATCGGTCTTGTCTGCGGGTAGTGATGCGACTTGGTCCACGGTGCCTCTCCGCTACTTCACCTGTGGCACGATAGCGTGTCCACAATCTTGAAATTACATTTTGGTAGGGACCCCTATGGCCTCAGCAACATTACGCTGAACAGACCCAGCTTCCAGCATTCCCACAGCTCGTAACATCTCCGCCCTCGTCAAATGTTAGCGTTGCATGGCTACAATACCTCAATTTTAACTTTATCTTTCGTTTAAAAATGTAAAAAAACTGTAACTAAACGTAATTCGTATTGTTTTCTAAATTTCGTACAAATGAAAATTCCCTCTCCTACACATCAAGACATTTTTATGCCACCGAAACAAAAGAATTTTCAAAAATTAGAATTTGGAATTAGTCTGAGATAAATTACAAACAAATCGGTGTATAAAAGATTCCAATGCGGCCAGTACTTTTCGAGTTATTTAATTGAGTATGAAATATCCCTAGACCGTGTTGATGTATTTGGAGAAAAGCAAAAAAATTAGGCAAAAAAAAAAAACTAAATCAAAAAGAGTCAAAAGAACTATTTCATTAAGCTCAGTTTGTCCACTATTGCAGAGTGATGCATTTGTAGAAGACTGGGATTACTTAAAAAAATAAAGTGCTGTTGAAGCTCACAAACTGATTTAATATAAAGAGTAGCAGAATAGCGTTATTGGATTAAAGAAAATATTGATGAATTTTCTCAGCTTATAAGCGTATTTAGCCAGAAGCATAGGTCTAATAACATTTCAGAAATCTCACATGCAAAACTAAGTCAGCGCATTAATGCAAAAAATGTTACAATGTTACGTCTATTAAATGTTTTAGAAAATTTTACAACTTTATCAAGCGAAATCGCACACAAAAGACGTAAGGTCCAAATTGAGAATGATGATTATATACGAGAAATTCAGCTACAACTGATTTCTGGTGATATTACTTTAGGACTTAGGTCATGCTTTAGATAAATTTCGTTGAATGTTGTAAAACATTGTAAAAAAATAAAGTTTATAAAAATTTGTCACTAGACTTTAATATTTTTATTTTACTGCAAATAGGTTTAATACTCGTATAACCGTAAACCCCTACTGGTTTACGGTTATACCATACTGAAGTTGTGGTTTTTAGAGTTGCTAAGTTATTTTTAAATGAATTGGACTACGGAACTCCCAAAAGGTGCTGTGGACCAACTATTTTTAAAGTTGGACAACTGCCCTTAGTAAAGACCCATGGTCCAACTAGTTGTACAGAGTAGTTGGACCACTGCCCCGGACTGGGCATTCTCTACCAGTCAACCAATGGTGGTGAAGAGATAACAAGGCAGGTGCATTGTTTAAAGAATTAAAAAAGAAAAAGTTGTTACTAACATACTAAAATATGTAAAATACACGTACCTACATATATATTGAATATAATATATACTTATATAAAATATATATTTATGAAGTTCTTCTTGTTTACGTCTTTTTAGTTCGCTTTTTAAGCAGTCGGGTTTTTTGATTTTTAGTTTTTTTTTATAACTTTTTAGTTAACATATTTTTTTTTAATTAGGTACATTTAAACATATAAGTATTGAAATCGCCTCTTATAATTCTTTATTTTGATACTCCACACGATGGGGTTGGAAGAGAAAAGAAAATTGGGCCTCCACAATATGGCGCCCAAAATCCGCCATTATTCTATTTTCCAGTTTTAATGTAGCCAGTGACACTCGCAGGGTTAAGACGAATCGATTGACGTAAGAATCATCAAAATCGGCTAACGCGTTTGGTCTCTAGAACGCCACATAGGAACAAACATACATATATGCGTAATGGATTGTTAAAAAAATAAATGAAAAAAAATAAACTGTTCAACTGATGATTTAATCCACTGGGACACATTTACTCTCAATACGGACAAAACCACTAGGACATGAATCCACCTCAATAACAAAACCAAATCCTACTCCTATTTCTGGGTAATCTGTCACTCCCGAATCTTCTGGACTGGATGCATGGCAAATCGCAACATACACACTTAGGACACAAATTAAAATGGCAGCTAAAAACTTCATTGTCACAGCTGACCGTTCTCTGTGTTCATTTTGGTAAAATGATTCGATGACAATAATTTATGAAATTAGTTTATAACATTTGTGCATCACATAAATTGGCTACTAACAATTTGTCAAAATAGGTCATCCTCAGCTATTGTTATCATGAAAATTTACCAACTACACATTCGTTTAAGTTAAATACTTTAGGGAAATAAAACATGACCGTGTTGATTTTGAAAAAACTGTGCCTTATGGCCGGTTTCTGAATTAAAGCAGCACACTTCAGTTGATCCTTATCAAATAATTTAGGAAGCGTTTAACAAAGCACTAAATGGATTATGTACCCGGGTACCCGCTGCAAACACAATTTGGTGAAATGGGCTTTTACAATACCTTACTTACATAATTACCCCTCTGATACACAATGCAAGAACGGCGCCCCTGTAACGGTAGGCCATGCTCGCCCGGCTGGAGTGCCCGAAGTGTCCATACACATGCACGATTTGCGTAGCGCATCTACTGGTCCCAAAATATTTAAGGAGTTTACCAACGACCCGAAAAGAACAACAAGACTAAGATCAGTCTCTACAAACTTTTCTTTTGCTAGCCTTGAATGTCCCATTGTTAGCCAAAGTGCTCCTTCATATCTAATCTGTTAAGCTGGTTTTTGAACTTCGTTGATGTTATTTTGACAACAGATTTTTGGAAACCAGGGCGAGCTTAATAGTTTAGAAATAGTTTGTGTATGAATAAAACAGAAATACAAAATTAAGTGAAATTAAGTTTAATCAGCCGTTACCGACAAAGCCCGAAAATTTGCCAAACTTAAGTGGTAGTGGTTTGGGCACATTGCTCACAGAACGGATGGTCGATGGCGCTGAAAAATTCTGGAGTGGCGACCGCGTACAGGAAGACGCAGCGTTGGAAGGTCTTCGTATAGGTGGACCGTTGTTGCGGACATCCGCTGGATGTGAGTCGCACACGTGACACTCGGGGAGACCTATGTTCAGCAGTGGACGTCTTTTGTCAGCAGTGGAGATGATGATGATGTTTAATCAGCAGGAACACAATGATTATGCATTCTAACAGTATTCTTTGGACAAAAGTTCACAATAAACGCCATATTAGAATTAACAACATGTAATATATTCGATGTTTCATTTGGCTGTAGTATCGTTATATTCACATCAATGCCGTTGATTTCTTGGGAATCCATTACCTTAAAATTTATTATTAAAATACAAACTAATAATGTTAGAAACATCTTCAGTTTTACTTTTCTCTGTCTAAGTTTGTAGAATAATGACGGTTGGCGCGGTTGGCGCGGTTGGCGCATTTATATGTATGCTCAGGCGATACTGAGCGATCCCGATCTTACGCACACATAAACAACGTGCATGAGCATCTACACACACGACTAAGACCAACCCGTCGCCATGCGATAGAACAACATGCTATTTTTCATTTTTATATTTTATTCACGAATTAGGTACCTACAGAATTATTATTCATCAACTGTCAAATTAAGTATTTGTTTTAAACATTTATTGACGCAGTTTTGCGTAAACACTGTGTATTCGTTCGGAAGTAGGTACGTCGTGAGGTGTCTATTTATTTATTTATTTATTATAAGGTACACCAACAGCATTACATACAAAACAGTTTGTAGTAAACATAGAAAAATAAAGGTGCTGGTATGTATGCCTATTACAGGTATACGCAGCTTGCACCATATGGTCAGAAACACTAAATTATTAAAGAAAAAAAATATTAATAGATATTAATCTAAACTTAAAAAAAAACAGTAAAAATATACAAAATGAAAAACAAACTGACATGATCGGTCATCAGGAGCGCCATGCAAACATCGACCTGGTGATCCGCTAGCCGCTGGCCGCTAGATTGGCTGGCTGGCTGAATCTGAAGATTGTCATCAGGTTCAGCCAGTGACACCCACGTACAAAATAGACGGTGCTATGCTATTTGCCCACTTACTAAACGAAATAAAGGAAAACAAAAAAATACCTTATAAAAATAATCTTTTATAAAAACTATTTATAAAAAAAATACTAACGACTTCCAAATAAAAAAAATACAAAGTGAAAAATAACTTTCTTTTTGGAAGTCAGTGTCTTTCGTAGGTACCAGTTTTTTGCCTTATGGACACCGACTTCCAAAAAAAAAGTTATTTTTCATTTTGTAGTGTTCTTATTTGGTAGTCGGTAGTATTGTTAAGTAAGGTACCTATAATGCTAGAATATCATAAAACTTGAACACAACCGGTGAAATGAGAGTGTACCAATAAACTGTACACATCTACGTGCAACAACTTTGAACCCAACCAAAAGTAATGTCTTAGTATTTTCTGATAGATTAGGAACAGGTTTTGGATCTTTGTTAAATAACCGTTCTAAACATACAATAGTGAACCATTGTTATCACAAACTGCAATTTAATGAGCTTATCCATATCTATCTTGTCGTCATAGTGACCGTTTATTGTTTTTTGACACCAACAATTTTGTTAGTGATTTTGTTTTGATTGGGAACCATATGTTTCTTCCCAAAATAGTCGACATTTATTAGCTACATTGTTAGCTTTTAATATACACGCAGTTATTGATAATTTAACTGAGACTAGGTTTAGTGATTTAACAGTATTATCCAGTTTTTCTGATAATACTTTAAACGATTAGAGCCGACAAAAGAGAAGTCGAATAGTAATATTTTACTATATCATCAAAATATAAATCGCTTCTCCGGCAAAATTTTAGACGTGGAATTGTTAGTAGATAAATACCACATGGATATCTTATGTCTTTGTGAAACTTGGTTAAAACCAGATAGGATGTTGTTTTTTTTTTTTTTTCTCTTTATTTATTAGGGACTTATAACCAACAACAGGTTATGTCAGCCCCATCTAATCAGTAACCTAGTTACACACACTTCTTAACACTATTTAGGATAAACTTGGATTTAATACTTGCAGGCACAGCTAACACAGATTGAAATTTGCCTAAATCTAGTGAATTTAATTTTAATCGCCTACATAAAAGTTTTCTTTCTAAATGATTTCTAGTGCAATCCAAAAGGATGTTGTTTAATGTAAATAATTTCTCAGTTGCCAGCGCGTACAACAGATCCACAGTGGGTGGTGGTACCCTGATACTTTGTAATAGTCATTTAAAATATAAGGAAAGGAAGGATATCACTGCTTACTCTGTTGATCGCTTGTGTGAGGTAGCATGTGCAGAGGTCGATGGGCATACTGTCTTGTGCGTTTACAGACCACCAGCATCAAACTTGTCATTGTTTTTTATTACAATGGAAGAATTATTAAGTAAACTTTTCAGAGATAATAAATTAGTTTTTGTTTGTGGTGACTTAAATATAGATCTGTTAGTCAACTCGCCTGAAAAATGTAAGCTCATTTCATTATTTAAATCATTTAACCTAAAATATTTATTTAATGAACCAACAAGAATAACAGCAACTTCAGCTTCTTGCATAGATAATGTATTCACTAATTGTAAAGTAAAAGATTCGTTTTTAGTTAGTGGCGTTAGGTCAGACCATACTGGTCAACTAGTATCTTTTGAGTCAAATAAAAAAATTAACCTAGCTAAATCAATTCGATTAAGACCACTTACTAAAAATAAATTAATCTCTTTTAATAATAATGTTTTTAGCAACCTTTGTAACGCCAGTTTTGATTCAAACGACCCGAATATAAATTACGGCACGTTGTTTTCAACAGTTTGCCAAGAATTCAATAAAACGTGTCCTGTAAAAACAGTTAAAGTCAACAATTCCAAATCGAAATTTAGTGTGGGCATAAAAGCCGAGATATCTTATATATCTCGGCTTTTTCTCGCGAGTGACTATTGGTCGTAAAGTTGGTCGGTACTTCATGCTGTGGTTTATAGTGTTTTAAATAAAATAACCCCTTTAATGAGAAAGTTGATAATACAGAAAGTTTCTACATACAATAATAGAGGACACGAAACGTTATCCAGTGCACAGGTGCAGTGAATAAATAGTAATTATTGTGTAAACTTAAATCTGTACACTAGTGACCAAAATCTACCCTTAACATTTAAAATATCGAAACAATTTGGTGAATATACTCCAAGTTGCTTATATCAAGTGTCACCTAAGAGTGTGCTTCAACTCTGTTTACCCAAGTGTCATTGTATGGTGTTAACAAACCATAAAACTCCCATCAAACCTTAATTTGTATATGTTCAAAACAGCGCCATCTATTGACACTGCGCGGAACGACTTGTTAAGATCGATAACAAAGTGTAACTTACGTACGAAGCACACTATGCCTGCAGCGAAGTGCGGTGGTTGCGCCAAATTTTTATCGCCGATAGAGGCCGCTAAATGCGGCCAATGCAATGCCTTTTATCATCGTGCTTGCGTCGGCTTGCCTAGTACGGGTATTATTGCACCAACCCGGCGCTGCCATGAGTGCGGAAAAAATCTGGTCAGTTACAGCAAGACGGAGATGCCTTTTCGAGGTAGGGTGGAACCTGCACAGGAAGAGAAGCACAGTGGCCCTGAGGAGCTCATGAACGGTCCATTACATGGCACTGCGTTGAACGCTACTATTAATTTCTCCCCTGACTTGGCAGATGAGCTGCGGTTATTTAAAGAGGAGTTGCGTGCCGAGTTTCGCCTGATGCATCAAGAATTCCAACAATTCCGCACGGAAATGGCCCAAATAAAGGATTCCTTAAAGACCTCTGATAAGCGGGTGGATAGCCTAGAGGCGCGATTGGGCGTCCTTGAACAGAAACTGGAGCAAACAGCTGACAGGGATCCATTGGAAAACACCATAGCTGAACTGAAATGCCAATTGAACGAGCGTGATCAGGAACTCCTGCTCAACGACATTGAGGTGACCGGAATACCGGAGTGCAAGGGTGAGAGCGCCCTACACCTGGTTGGAGTTCTTGCCATAAAGCTTGGAGTTACTGTTGAAGAAAGGGACATAGTTCATGCTGAGTGAGTTGGATCCCCGCGCCGTAATCGACTGCAGACTTCTGACGGTGACATCTCTGCTGACCCCACTGCGCAGAGACCGCGGTGTATATATGTGAGATTCGCAAGACGCGCCACGCGCCACTCACTTCTGCGCGCGGCCCGGGTTTGCCGCGGTTTAAGTACAGGTGACCTTGATATCACTGGGCCGCCGCACCGAGTTTATGTCAACGAACGTCTAACTCGGACAAACCGCCTGTTATTTTATCACGCTCGTCAGGCTGGGATTCAGCACAAATGGAAGTATGTATGGACAAGGGAAGGGAGAATCTTGGCTCGCAGAGAAGATCACCAAAAAGCAGAACGAATTAGGTGCGAAAAGGATATCTGTAAGATTTTTGGGTAATGGTCGGTTTGTACCACATCCGAACGCGTCCTGTAAACTTGTTGCATTTACCTATTGCTCCTGTGGATGTTAACAGTTTGATTTCTTTGTTGTTTTGTTTTGCGCTTGGAGGTTTTTTTAATGGTTTGTTCTTCGTTGATTATATATTAAGTAATGTCACATGGCGGTGTGTGTTTCCTGGGGTACCGGGTGGGAATATATTTTGCTCTCAACGTCATTGGTCAACACTAAACAAAATATATTTAAAAAAAGTTGATTATGTTGGTCAATTGTGGACAGTTATGCTATTTTATCAGTAGTAGTAGTAGTAGGGACTCCCTTTTCCGCACTTAGACTCCCATTTGGTCCGTTGTGCGTGGGGGTACTGGCTAACATAGCCAGCCCAACTCCGCCCAAAAGCACAGAAGCTTCCTGGGAGCTTCACAGGCTTCACGGAGCGACCTCACTGTTCCGAGGGTTTCTTCGCGTTGAGAAGCCACGGCCTCGCATTCCAGGATTAGGTGGGCGGCTGATTCTTCGGCGTTAAAACAGCCCCTGCAAAGTGGGCTGTCCGTGGCGCCTATGTTGAATAAATGTTTGTTAAGAAGGGTGTGGCCCGTTAGTGTCCCTATAATTATTTTGAGGTTATTTCTACTCAGGCTGAGGAGTTTCTTGGTGAGACGCGGGTTTACTATCGGTACAGCCATTTTTGACTGTCTACAGTCTGTAGCCCGTGACCATCTGTTATTGTGCAATTCTGTTGATCTTTGACGAATCCACGCACGAAATTGCGAGAAAGGCAAGGGGATAAGTGGGTACGGGCCTAGCACCAACATCTCGGAGCCCCTTTTCGCAAGTTCATCTGCGGCATCATTGCCTAGGGATCCACTGTGCCCCTTGATCCACTGGAGGGTGATTCGATTGGATTTTGATATACTCTCCAGGGCGAGGTGGCATTCAAAGATTAGTTTATTGTTGGTTAGTTTGTTTTCTAAAGCTTTGAGCACAGCCAGACTATCAGATAGGAATCTGATTCCGTAGTTCTGGATACCTAAACGCTTTACGGTTTTTGCGGCTTGTGTTAAGGCGACACATTCACATTGGAAAATTGAACTATGTGTGCCTAACGGTATGTGAAAGTTAATGTTGAGGTCAAGGGAGTGAACGCCAGCACCTGAGCCGCTATTAGTTTTTGAGCCATCTGTGTAGATTCGCACTTCATTCGCTCCTGACTGATCCCTTTCTTCCTCTATTGTTTGTATGTTATAGTTTTTGTTGAACATAGGTTGTTTTTGTATTCTATCACACGGAGCGGCGATGAGAGGTTGATACTCAATCGCCCGGTCCAGGATTTTAGCGTGTGGGCTTGTGTGGTTTTTACCCCATATGCCTAGATGCATTAGCCTGATAGCAGCTAGCGCCGCTTCTTGCTGTATGTACAGGTCCAGGGGAGTTATATGTAGGGCTATCTCCATGGCTGCTGTTGGGGTGGTTCTCATGCAGCCGGTGATAGCTGAGCAGGCCTGTCGCTGGAACCGTTGGAGTCGGGTGATGGTGGTCGAGAGTTCTGTCCTAGTCCACCAAACCAGAGCACCATAAGCCAACATTGGCCTGATTACCGCTGTGTATAGCCAGAGAGTAATCCTTGGAGACAGCCCCCATGTTTTTCCTAACATTTTTTTACACTGATAGAGTGCGATTGTGCATTTGTTGAGTTTGTAGTCAAGATGCTTGTTCCAGAGCAATTTGCTATCAAGAATTACCCCCAAGTACTTGACCTCCTCTTTAAGTGTTAATTCTGTGTTGAAAAGTTTTGGAAGCCTATGCGGTCCAAGATTTCGTTTGTTAGTGAACATTATTAGTTCCGTCTTTACGGGGTTAACCGACAGTTCGTGTTTTGTGCACCAGCTCTCGATTATTTTGAAGGCCTTTCTCATGAGATCACATAAGATGCCCTCAAATTGCCCCGAGATTAGAATTGCTATGTCATCTGCGTATCCTACCGAGTAAAGACTGCTGGCGTTGAGCTCTGCAATGAGCTCATTTACGACTAAATTCCACAGAAGTGGTGACAGCACCCCACCTTGTGGGCAGCCCCTGCTCACGATTCCTCGTGTGGTAGTGTTCACAGTAAATTGAATAGCACGGTTTTTTAGCATGTTGTTAATCCATTCTACGAGCGTCGGCGCAACACCGTGCGTGTTGAGTGCCTGACCGATGCTGGTGAAGTTAGTTTTGTCGAATGCACCTTCGATATCAATGAAGGCACCTAGGGTTGGATTTTTGTTTTTGAGAGCATTGCCTACGCGTGAGACTACGCTGTGGAGCGCTGATTCAGTTGATTTGCCTGCACAGTAGGCATGTTGGTACGGGTGCAGAGGTTTTTGAATCGAAATCTGGTTTCTTATCTTCCTGTCCCCCAGCCTCTCCAGTGTCTTTAGAAAGAAAGAGGAGAGGCTTATGGGTCTAAAAGATTTGGGCTGGGTGTAGTCGCCCCTACCTGGTTTCGGAATAAATATTATTTTTACTTCGCGCCATTTCAAGGGGATATATCGGTGAGCCAGACAAGCCCGAAAGACCTTAACAAGGTAATCAGCTAGCAGAGCACCGCTCCATCTGAGCAGAGCTGGAAAGATACCGTCCATCCCCGCTGCTTTGAAAGGCAGGAAGGTGTTGATTGCCCATGTTAATTTATCTTTGTCGATAACTTCTAACGCCACCTCCCAGTCTAAGCTGCTCGTAGCCCTTTCCCTGTACGGTTCCCAGCTTTGCTGGGTGGCAATCTGGCAGCCCGGGAAGTGGGTAGTTAGGAGTAGTTCGCTAGTTTCTGCGTCGTTTGTTGTGTAAGTGTTATCTGGTTTTCTTAGGCATCCTATAGACAGGTCTGCCTCTTGAGCAAGACAAGTTTTGACCCTATTTGCCTGGTTGTTGTTTTCAATGTTAGTACAAAAACGCCTCCAACTTGTTTTACCTCGGAGGCGAATTAGTTTTTTATATGTTTTGCGGTTTGTTATGTAACGGTCCCAGTCTACTGGCGACCGTGTGTTCTTAGCTCTATTGAATAGCCTTCTCAGTTTGTGTCGGTGTCTCTCCAGTTCAGGACTCCACCAGGACTGCCTGATCCCTCTCCTGGGTAAGGTGAGGGGACACGACTGTTCATAGCTCGATAATAGGATGGAAGTGATTTTGTTTACGTGTTCGTCTAAATTGTTTATCGTTATTTCAGCCGGAAGAGAGGGTAACCTACCCAGTTCAGTACCTATAAGTCTGACGAACTTCGATTGGTCTGTGTTGCGAGGAACTCTTCTTGGCTGTGGTGTGGTTAAGTTGAAGTTAATTGTAAAACGAATCCATCTATGGTCTGAGCATGATATCTCATTGGACACATGCCAGTCCTGAATGGAGTTGGATACACCTAAAGTTGCTAAAGTTAGGTCTATTATTGTTTGCGATCTTGCGTTTATGAAGGTGGGTTCGGAACCCTTGTTAAGTAGTACAAGGTTATTGCTAAGAATAAAGTCAAGCATTTCCTCACCTCGGTTGTTGGTTTTGACATTACCCCAGAGCGTGTGATGCGCGTTGGAATCTGTGCCGATGATTAGTTCTAGTTTCTCCCTTTCACAGTACTCCACCAGCAAGGCGAGCTCTGGTAGAGGCACGTCCGCGTCGCCTGGCAGGTATGCCGAGGCTAGTACAATGTCTGGGCGTTCTTGTTCGGTTCTGAAAAGCCTGGTTGCTGTCAGGTCCCTTGAACAGAATTCGTTAATTAAAAGGTTAGGTACATGTTTTGGGACCAATATGCAGGTACGCGGATTACTTACGGAGGTGTCTAGCAGCAACTTACCTCCGATGTTAGCAAGACCGCATATTTTGCCACTTCTAATCCACGGCTCTTGGATGAGGGCGATGGTCTTCTCTTGTTGGTTCTCCAGCACTCTGCGTAAAGTAGCCGACGCAGTTTGACTGTGCTGGAGGTTGGTCTGCAGGATCTTAGTCCTCCCGCAAAGGAGAGGAGCAGGGATCGCTGTCCTCGTCCCTACTTCTCCCCTCCGGCGGAAAGCAGTCCTCGTCCGAAGTTAGTCCGGGCGAGGGTGGATCCTGTGTTGATCCCTCAGTTGAATCGACCTCAAGCGCTGCCATGGAAGTCGCCAGCTCCACCGCCTCCCCAGCGGTCCCCGTCGCGGGAGGCGACGGGGAACGCCCAGGCAGCGGCGGATCAAGCTCCACTCCAGGCGCAGTCGAGGCCGTTGAGGTTGAAGGCGCAGCGGCATCCTCCTTGGTTCCACCTTCCTTCAGGAACCGGATGTATATACTACCCATAAGGTAGTATACTCGCCTCTGCTGGTCTTTAATGGTTTTAACCATGGACTCCGGCACACGAAAGTAGAGACAGGTGCACGGTGGCTCCTGACTGACCCTTGCGTGTGTTAGAGTCCAGGTGTTAATTTTTAGATTGGGGTTCTGCCTCGCCAACATCCCGAGAAGGTCTGATGTGTCCTCGCTGTTCTCGGGGACATACAGCATGCACAATGCCTTCTTGGGTATGTCGGCCTGGGGCCGAACGGTGAGTCTGGTCTCCGGTAATGGGGACGGTGTGTTATTTATGACCCCCTTGAGCCAGGCCAGTGTGAAGTCGTCCTCGCACCATGTTTTGAGGACGCCTTCGGCGTAGTGGGCCCGACCTCTAAAGTGGATCGCGGTATTTTGGGTTGGGGTGGCTGGTTCAGGAACTGCCTTCAGCAGAGCCCGGAGCTGGTCCTCAATAGTTTGTCGGATCCCCTCCGCTTGCTCCTGCGTCATGTCCAAGAAGGGCTCGGTCATGACGGCGACACACAGCTCGTTGTTCCTGAACGACGCGGCCGCTTCGGCGTAGCTCACCAGGGTTCCATCAACCATATGGGAGCGAGCGGGTTTGCTCTTCTTGCTTACCCCAGTTGGTGTGACGGAATCCTCGGGACGCGAACGCTTCTGCGCCCTAGCCGGTGGTTCGGTGTTTTTTTGCTGTTTTTTGCGCCCTCTAGGCCTCGTGCTGCGTTTGCGCTTAGCGCCGGTGGCAGCCTCGCCTATTGGTGTGTCAGCCGTAGCAGACATCACCCTGGGGGGCGTCTTTTTGCTTGTTGCTGTTTGCCATTTATTGGCGTTAGATGAGCCTGCCATATGGCCTTCGGCCAGCTTCGTCGGGTCCCTCTCGGAGACCGCAGCCGCTAACGCAACCCGTGTTTTGGGCGCATCAACTTTTGCAGTGCTCTTCGAGTCGCCGTGAGCGAGAACTGTCCTTGGCTTTTCGGTCAGGGTAGTGTTAGGGGGCGCATCCATAGACGCAGATGAGGTTGGGATCGTTTGGGACGCAGCCTGTTGTGGTGCATCCCTTGCGGTTGCCTTCCTCATCGCATCCTTGGACGCAGCCGAGCGTTTATGTGTGTTGGGTGCATCTGAGGACGCAGTCTTAGGCGGTTGTTGCTTAGACGCATCCTGAGACGCAACCCTTGGGTTAGTCGTAAAAGGCGCATCTGAAGACGCAGCCCTTGGTGTGTTTTGTGTAAGCGCATCCGACGAGCGGGACGCAGCTTTGTTTTTTTGTTTTTTGTTTTGTTTTTTGGTCTCTTTATCCATGAGTATGGTATCAAATAATTCACCGTTGGAGCTCTCCACCCGCCACGGAGCCCTCAGTCGGGGACGCCGCTCGTTCAACAAGCGACGCCAGAGCTACTCCTTCGGTATAGGACCAGCTTAGTGAAAAGTAGACGAACCTGCACGCGACGGAAGATCACGGGACTGTATACGGCACGAGACTATGCCGCAACTCATCCCGAAACCCCACGCCACGCCGGCTGCCCCCCCCCCACTAAACCGATCCTCGCTTGACATCCCGCTTATGGGATGCCTCAGCCGATTGATCGTGGGTAGCTACCCCATGACCTCCCGTTTGAGAGGAAATCCGGGCCAAAGTGGTGTGTTGTGTGCAGCCTGCTCCACTCAACCACCAGGATCCCTTCATCCCCCCGTACGGGTCCCCGCGCACGGCAAAAACACGCAGGAGGTCATTGCTATCCATCATCTGATCTTGTTCGATGGTGGACACCCAGGGGCATGACCTCGCCACCCCTGTGATAAGTCGCCTGGTGATTTCTGTTGCGTCTATTTCATATGGAATTAGACCAATAACGGGGCGGCAACCACGAGAAGGTTCATCACCACACTTGCCTTGAGGATCTACACGACCGTAGCGCTCTCCCTCAAGACCACGCCACCTTGCCACCTCAGAAGGAGTAAGGCAAGGTAGGCCTGCGTCTACAAAGCCAAACCAAGCAAGCAAGCGAATGAACGAGCGAAGCAAGGCATGTTGCTGGATACAAAGCACGAGTTTGTGAAACGCATGACCCTCCCCAAATTGCTATTTTATCAATTACAGTTGGCTTACAGCAAGTTATTAGTGTTTTCATGCACAGATTACTTGGATGTTAAAACATATTATTATGCAGATATTATTTACAAACACATGGTTGATGTTTACACTTTTTTTATTGCACTTATTCATAGACACAATTCGATGCGAATTTCGCATATAGCTTTTAAATTATTATTTGCAAAAACTTATATTATACAACTACTGTTTGCACTGGCTAATATACAGTTTTTATTCACAATTATTTACTTTAAATTTTTATATAAAATTAATTTAAAAAAACTATTGTTTTTAATTTTTAATCTTTACAATGTTGTTGTTATGTTTGCATTTTTTGGCTTTATTTATGTTTTTTTTTTACGAATTTCAATTATTTGTTATTTACAACGCTTATTTACAATATTACCACAGAACCACACGTTACAATTTTATTTTATGTCCCTTGACAAATGCAAAAACGTCGACACTTTACGTCTGCGACAGTGCCTCTCTGATTTGTTGTGTATATCATTGCATTAAGTATGCTTGAAAAATACCTTAAAGTTGGTTTGTTAAACGTAGGCTCCCTTAGTACTAACCACGATGATTTTATAGCAGCCGTAGGAGGGCATTCTTTCGATGTATTAGCAGTTAACGAGACTTGGCTACGACCAGGCGAAGAGGGGCGAGCGCCTACTGTACCAGGGTACCGCTTGCGACACTCACCACGACTGATGTCTGTACATGGGGGACGGGGTGGTGGTGTGGGTTTTTATCTTAAACGCGGCCTGACCGCTCGTACCTGCTCCATCCCAATCGACCCTAGATACGACACTATCGAACAAATGTGGATTACTAAGCGTAACATTCATACATCATACCCTCAAGCTTATGAAGGAGAGGCGTGAGATGATCCTGCAGTCTTCAGATGAGGCGTGCAAATACCGGCAGCTCAATAGACAGATCTCTAAATCCTTGAAAAGAGACCTCCGCCGCTTCAATACCGAGCGTATTAAAGACGCGATCGAGCGAAATAAAGGCTCCAAGGTGTTTTCAAGGGATCTGGCTATTGGGCAGAGCCAACTCACGAAACTGAAGACCGACGATGGCAGGATCGTATCCGCCAAACCGGAGCTTCTCAGGGAGATCGAGACATTCTATGGGCAGTTGTACACATCGATCAGCAAGCCCGTTGCGAGTCTAGCAAATGACCCAAGAGCTAGATTGACCCGACACTATACCGAAGATATCCCGGACGTCAGCCTGTACGAGATTAGGATGGCTCTGAAACAGCTCAAAAACAACAAGGCGCCGGGTGATGACGGAATTACGGCCGAACTCCTGAAGGCGGGTGGAAAACCGGTCCTTAGGGCCCTTCAGAAGCTGTTTGATTCCGTCATACTCGAGGGCAAAACGCCACAGGCATGGTGCGGGGGTGTGGTGGTACTCTTCTTCAAGAAGGGCGACAATGCCCGGTTGAAGAACTATAGGCCCATCTCACTTCTTAGCCATGTCTACAAGTTGTTTTCAAGAGTCATCACGAATCGTCTCGCGCGCAGGTTAGACGAATTCCAGCCCCCCGAACAAGCCGGATTCCGAAAAGGCTTTAGCACCGTAGACCACATACATACGCTGCGGCAGGTTATACAGAAGACCGAAGAGTATAACCTGCCTCTCTGTTTAGCGTTTGTGGACTACGAGAAAGCCTTCGATTCGATAGAGACTTGGGCTGTACTGCAGTCTCTCCAACGGTGCCAGATCGACTACCGGTACATTGAGGTGTTGAAGTGTTTGTACAAAAACGCCAACATGTCAGTCCGTCTTCAGGATCAGACCTCGAAACCAATCCTTCTCCAGCGCGGCGTGAGACAGGGAGACGTCATTTCTCCGAAACTGTTCACTGCTGCGCTGGAGGATGTCTTCAAGGTTCTGGACTGGAGGGGGCTGGGCATCAACGTTAATGGCGAGTACATTACTCACCTTCGGTTTGCCGACGACATAGTGGTCATGGCTGAGACCATGGAGAGCCTCAGTAAAATGCTCGATGACCTCAGTAGAGCTTCCGAAAGAGTGGGTCTTAAAATGAACATGGACAAAACCAAGATCATGGTGAATGCCCATGTAACACCCACTCCTATCAAGGTCGGAGACTCTACTCTCGAAATTGTAGACGATTATGTCTACCTGGGACAAACGATCCAGTTGGGTAGGTCCAATTTCGAGAAAGAGGTCAACCGTCGAATCCGACTCGGCTGGGCGGCGTTCGGGCAGTTGCGTGGTATCTTCTCGTCCAATTTACCGCAGTGTCTCAAGACAAAAGTCTATGACCAGTGTGTGTTGCCAGTGATCACCTATGGGACCGAGACGTGGTCGCTCACAATGGGCCTTATCAGAAAGCTCAAAGTCACCCAAAGGGCAATGGAGAGGGCTATGCTCGGAATTTCCTTGCGTGATCACGTCAGAAATGATGATATCCGCAGGAGAACCAAAGTTACCGACATAGCCCGAAGAATTGCCAAACTTAAGTGGCAGTGGGCAGGGCACATTGCTCGCAGAACGGATGGCCGATGGGGCCGAAAAGTTCTGGAATGGCGACCGCGAACCGGAAGACGATACGTTGGAAGGCCTCCTACTAGGTGGACTGATGACCTGGTTAAGGTTGCGGGAAGGCGCTGGATGCGAGACACACGGGATCGGTCAATGTGGCGACGCCTGGGGGAGGCCTATGTCCAGCAGTGGACGTCTTTCGGCTGAAATGATGATGATAATGATGATGTAGGCCTTCTAGATGCTAGTTAACATTTGTTAACTTTTTTATAAAATATATAATCTTTTATTTTTATTTTTTTAGTTTCTTACGAATTATTGTCATAAGTCGGGCCTACGTTGTCCCCCCATATCTAAGTACTAATGCTGTAACATGGAAATATTGTAAAACCAAACCATTTTTAAAAGAGTAACCATGGAGTTTCTTGCCGGTTCTTCTCCATAGGAAACGACCAACCCGAACCGTGCACCTTTTGTCGACGTTTTATAAGTGCCCATGTAGGCCTAAAAAAAATGATTTTGATTTTGATTTTTACGTAAGCCTTTAAGCGTACTGGTGTGATGTTATGTTTTGAAATGGTATAAACAATAAACAGACATGCGATTGCAGCAATCCCGAGAGATTTGCCTTTATTTATTGAAGAGTTGTTTTAGTTATTGAGATACCACCACCAGATATTCACCAAAATAAAATGGGACCAATTTCGAAACATATTCCTTACTAGCTGTCCCACGCGGCTTCGCTCCCGTCAACTGGGTACCTACCCATCTACCCTACATACATGATTGTTGCGTAACTTAAACCGTTTACGCAGCGCACGCAACGGATGCTCTCAAAAAGGAATAATTTTGCCCGTTTTTGCAACATTTTTCATTTATGCGCCGCTCCTATTGGTCGTAGCGTGATGTTATATAGCCTATAACCTTCCTCGATAAATGGACTATCTAATACAAAAAGAATTTTTCAATTCCAACCAGTAGTTCCCGAGATTAGCGCGTTCAAACAAACAAACAAACAAACAAACAAACAAACTCTTCAGCTTTATAATATTAGTATAGATAACAAAAAAAAAATTCATAATCTTTCCACAATGACGTAGACATCGGTGAAAATACACAAAAAATAAAACTGGATGTCGAACATAGAACCTCCTCCTTTTTGGTAAGTCGGTTAAAAACACATTGAGTATAGGTACAAATTGTGTGTACGGCAATATCTGCATAAGTTAAAAACTGTGTCGCAGCCATTGACGGCACCTCCAGGGTGGATACGACAGTGCTCCAACAGGATAAAGAAATCGATCAAAAATATTAATTAAAAAAGACCTTAACAATATACACTACAAATAACGATTACGACGAGATATTACGAAGAATCGCTGATACAGTGATAGTGATCGTAATCGTGACCTTCATCGAATATCGTTAACTATGCTTCTTCATACCGATTCAACAAGCTAAAAACTAACTATAGGTAATGAACTTATCGTGAAATTAGATTGGTATTTAAAATAACCTATTGTGTGTTTCTTCGATAGAAAAGTATAAAATGCAACATTCATAATCAAATATGACACCAGAAGCAGTTAATATGAAATACTTAGCTGTAGTATTATTCTGTCTACTAGCGTTACTTCTAACGCATTCTAGTCCTTACGATAAGGCCGAGCAAAATTAATGGCCGAAAAGTGCAGGTGATTGAACTGGAGGGACATGCTGGAGAATTTAAACTTCCAAAGGCGATAACTGTCAGAATTACCGGCAGGAGATGCTCAATCTGGAAAACCGCCACTTAAATAAACCCTTCAAGTTAGGGTTCGACGAGGCAGAGTTGAAGCGATAAGACCCACCAGGGGTTCACACACCGGGACAAGGCCGTATCTGAAGGCTCCAAACGAAGTCCTATTGCTGTCACTCATGTGTTCGTCTGTCTGTCCGTCTGTCAGTCGTCTGTCACACAGGTTTTACAGCCAAACAGTTGGAGCTACTTCTTCGTCTTCAAATTTTTTACAGTATAAGCATCTTGTTGACCCAAAGACATAAAAATTTCAAAACATATTTTTAAATATTTTAAAGGGGGGCTCCCATACTACTAAAAGGGGCACGACAACAAAAAAAGACCTTCCTCATTGAGTGGGGTATTGTTTAGAGCTCGTAAAGTACTTTTTATTACCCGACTGCCGAAGGAGAGTAATGTGTTTATCAGTCTATGTATGTATATTTATTCCTATGTGGCGTTCCAGAGACCGATTTTAATGATACGTACGTCAATCGATGAGTCTTAACCCTGCTAGTGTCACTGGCTACATTAAAATTGATAACAAGGAAAATGGCGGCTTTTGGGCGCCATATTGTGGGAGCCCAATATTTTTTTCTTCCAACCCCATTGTGTGGGGTATCAAAATAAAGGGTTTTAAGAGGCGATTTCAATAATATATAACACTTATATGTTTAAATGAACCTAATTAAAAATATAAAAATAAATCGGTTAAAAATATTTTAAAAATCAATACACACGACTGCTTAAAATGCGAACTAAAAGGAGGTAAACAAAAAAAAAACATGGTGTGCAGTCGGAGGAAACATCTGGTTTTGGTCAGCCAGCTCGCGAATATGTATCCTCCGACTGCACAGCTTGATTTTATTCTTGTTTACGTCTTTTTAGTTTGCTTTTTAAGCAGTCGGGTGTTTTGATTATTTTAATAATTTAAGAAATGTTGGAAAACAAAGGAATAAAAAGCTACCAAAGTTAGCTAAAAACTACAAAATTTTGTTCCGAAGAATTTTAACTTCCCATTGACCAATGAACTTGAAATGTGGTGACATGTTTATTATTACGTATATTTTACTAACAAATACCAATATTTTGATAAATCGGACTTTTTCTTTCAAATTCCGTTTTTCTCCTACTAAAACCAACTTGTTTTTGCGGTCAAGGTACGGAACACAATAAAAAATTGCAAATTCCCACGCGCACTTGGATGAGTTTTCCTTGTTTATTCACTTAACCATTGCTAAAGAAAGTAAAACTAGTTCAAACTGTTCGACTGCTGTTTATGAAACATAGGGTTATGATTAACACCAGAAATAATAAAATTAAACAAACATACTATAAAAATCAATTTTAATCAACAGGAACACAAATATCTGCCACTTTTACAAAATTAACCGCACATTCATCTGCACTGATCATCGCACCTTGTGGAAGGTCAGGGAATGTTGTTTCTTCTAGAGCACTCTCTTTTAGGCCGGATGGGTAGCACAAAGTTACATTGAGACTTAAAATAACAGAAATAAGAATTGTTGCTATGCAGAACTTCATTGTAGGAACTGTCCACCGTGTCGGTCTGTGACGGAATAGTTTCACGACGATATATAGGTCGTTTATATTTAATCCTCAGTAAAATTACCTTCAATGTACGCTCAATATTGTAGTGACAATTTAAATTACTCTATACATTCTACAGTACTTCATTTGGCTCTTTACCTGAACTAAACGTCAATACATACATAAACATAACATACACAAACTCACGCCTTTTCCTCATGGGATTAGGCAGAAACTACAGAACGTCAAATTAAGTGAAATACTAAAATCCATTGACCTCGAGATTAGGCAGTCGTCCTATGTAAAACAAAGTTGCATCCGGTTAGACTAGAACGTAACTGGAATATAGACTTGTTAGGCAGTTAATGATGAATTGAAAATTTCTACGTATTGGCTTGCAGATCTTGAACCAAAACAACCAGTCCTGCCATAGGTTATCATTGGTCTGATCATATCTTGACCCTGACCCTGGGTCTGACCCATGTCAGATAGGCAGTCGTTCGAAGTAAAATATTGGTTTATTTTACTTCAGCGGTATCCATGTAAAATATTAAAGTATTCATCTGCATTTGATTAGATAGACAGACTGATAGATAACAAAACAACAAAATATTTTCAATTGATTTAATATTCCTCTTCACAAGTTTCACCAATTCTTATTTTATCATCTGGACAACCATGTCCAGAAATCGCAACTCTGTAAGAATTTTGTAGGTATGGATTGAGGAGCCTCTTCAGATTTTAAAAGAAAATATATACTCTTATTTAGTAGGTGATTAGATAATTGTGTAGGCCAAATTATATCAATGTAAAAGAGGCTCTACAATCTATCTGAAAATAGCGAATGTATTCAATGAATTCTTTCGAACAATCAATATCATTAAGTAGTAATTGTGATGGTACTTACTAAAATTAAGATCCAGTAGTGCTAATATTCAAATAGATACAATACTTTGTGCGTGGATCCTCACATAGGTATAAGCTAGAATTCTCATTAAAGTAACCGTCGAATAAATATCTTTCTTAAATATTATACCTGGGCAACCGAGCTCTGCTAGGGTGAAAATAGAGAAAACGTCGTTTTCTAAAACTGAAACCTGGCTAGATCGATTTATCGCCTCCGAAACCTCTTGCGTACTAAATTTCATGAAAATCATTGCAGCCATTTCCGAGATTCAGATTATATATATAGATACACTAGCTGTTGTCCGCGACGTCGTCTGCGTAGCATTAGTACTTTGAAAAGCATATTTTTATATCGCGCAATAATATTGTAGATTTTACATACAAACTTCCATCCCCTTCCCACCCCGGTAAGGATGATTGCCGGGATAATCCTATGTCCTTCCCAGGGTCTCAGACTATCTCCATACCAAATTTCATCTGAATCGGTTCAGCGGTTTAAGCGTGAAAAGGTAACAGACAGACAGACAGAGTTACTTTCGCATTTAAAATATTAGTATGGATATACACAAGAATTGCTCGTTTAAGGGTATTAGATTTTGTAGTAGACATCAACGTCTACTACAAAATACGTCTAATATAACATCAGGAATGAGGAGCCAATAACATGCTTAAATTCAGTCGCTCCTACTACTTTACTACTAAATTATATGTTTTCTTTTCAAATCTGAAGTGGCTCCTCAATCCATACGGGCATTATGAACTTGTCTATCAGTCACTTTTATGACGTCTACCTTGTAAACAATTGTACTTCGGACCCACCACTTCTTGACTCGATAGCTGGTAGTACAGAGTTCATATAGAGAATAAGTGGAGGCAAAATTCAACACTGTTTTCTGTCACTTCTTCACCGTATTTATTAATTTCTATCACTTTTACTTAGTGTATCCACACTTCTACACGACAAGGGATCCTCACATATAGAAAAAAAGGTCAATATGTAAGGTACGATCACCAGAACACAAACGATTACTATGACAGTCAAGTATCTCATGGTGAATGATTCTGGAGTTATATTTGAATTTGGTCGTGAGTACGGCTTTTATAGATTTTTTTCACACATCCTTACACAGTTTTTTTAAATACGGCTCTAAATTTGTATTATATAAACCCATGTTGTAAACTAACAAAAAACAAAAACCAGCTGGCTAATAAAACAATATATCATATAAATTACGTAAATATAACACGCAAAATATCAAAATTTAAAAAACCCCCGACACATGTATCTTGCGAAAACATCCCGATTCAAACAGTAAAACGCCCATAACTTTTGAACGGCTCAATCGATCTCAAACATAGCTAAGAACACTCTCGACACAATCACCTTTCAAACAAAAAAAACTAAATCAAAATCGGTTCATCCGTTGAGGCGCTATGATGCCACAGACCGACACACAGACACACAGCAACACACGTCAAACTTATAACACCCCTCTTTTTCCGTCGGGGGTTAAAAATAGGTTGATCCATCAAACAATTGACGTTCTAAGCTTAATTAATTGTGATATTGATTACAACAATGTAGTATTTCATACGCAGAATAACCTCATACAATTGTATCGTCATGCACTACATTACAATGGGTCGTAGACAAAGATACATAAATATAATCATTTAAAACACTGTAATGACGCAAACAGGCGAAGACACTAGTTCCTATGATACAGTTAACATTAATAGTTTAGGGGCTTCACATTTTATATAAAAATGTTTGTCAATAAAACTTTACTTTACATGTACATGCTAACTTAATCTTCTTGTTGACAACTTCCATCGATAGCTCTTACTCCCCCATCCGGACAATATTTGCCATCCACCGAAGAGTAGGAGGGACGCAGGGTTGCGCTCGTGTCACTTTGTGTATTACTTGGCAGTGACTTTTGGCTTCTAACATCTACAGCTGGTAGAAGTTCAGAATTCCAATAGGTGTTATCTAGCGGTTGAACCTGTTCTCCATATTCATTCACTTCTATCACTTTCACTTTCTGTACCCACACTTGTACCCCACTAGGATACCTGAAGTACTGACAGTCCGCTAAATCTAACACCAGAACACATACTAGCAACACAAATAAGTATTTCATTTTAACTGTTTCTTGTATTATGCGATATTCGATGATGGCTACGACCTTTATAAGTTTAATCAATAGAACACACACATGCATAGTTCCTTTTAAGGAAACTAGTTCTTGGATAAATCAACCATACTGGATTTGGCTCATCGTAGAGATATTTCTTTATATAGTCAAAACCTGATTGAGTACAAACGATCAACAAAATAAAGGTTGATTGGTCAAGCAATTTACGAATGATAGTGTAAATAATAATTTTATTTGGCATAAAAACAAATTACACAAAAACAAATGGTCATGAAACTCTGATGCCCGTGGTAGGTTATGAGAACCTGTATTACAGGTCACCAGAATTCCGTCCCCCAGCAATTTAAACACATTTTCAATTTGTGATACCAATAGAATTAAGGCAGGCAAGCATAACAAGAAATATATATATACATAACAACAATTAAACTAAATTATGTTATAATTAAATCCAAATTAAACCAAAACAAAATTAAATCACAAATTAAATACAAATTAAATTAAACTGAAATGAAATCAAAATAATAAATAATAATGCGACTTACAAGTTGTAGGTCGTGGGTTCGAACCCAGGCAGGCGCTTTACTTTGTGTAAATTATTTCATCACCACTGCTCTCAAAAACGGTGAAGGAAAACATCGTGAGGAAACCGGCATGTCCTAGAACCAAAAATTCGAAGGCATGTGACATCCACCAACCCGCACTGGGCCCGCGTGGTGGATTATGGCCCATTCCCTCTCACAGAGAGGAGGCCTGTGTCCCAGCAGTGGGAACATTAATAGGCTGATGATGTGATGTGATGTGATGCAATCAAAATTAAATTAAAATTAAATAAGAACAGAAAATTATATTATACACAAATCAATCAAAATTAAACTAAATTAAAATTAAATCCGAACAGAAAATAAAAACCAAAGTAACGTTACGGAACAAAAAAGTAGATGTGATATGGTGTAGAGTGTGTAAGTGTGTGAGTCAGAGTGTATGAGTGTGATGTGTGAAAGGTGTGCCTATTAGTATAAATTGGCTAAGCCAGAACCTGTAAAAGGTCCTCTGTTGGGCTATATGATTGCTTGAGGAGCCAATCCCGAACAAGAATTTTAAGATTGTGTAGATTAAGTTGGTGCACGTTTAACGTTTTATATTTAATAAATATATAATTTTGTTGTATAGGTACGGACCAAGGAAAACAAAGAATCTACGGCTAAAGGTGGTTTTCATAGTGACAGATGTGGCTACAAGGTGGTTACGACGCGTGAGCGCTGTAGTGTACAGTGTCAAAGAATGTTGCTTGATCATGACAGCCAGAACAAACAATTGCCGCACAGTCAACGCTTGGCAGTATTAATAAAGTTCGACCGTAGGAAATAGGCGAGGTTTGAAGCAGCAAACCTTGAGGACCGCTCTTTGGGCGCGCTCAACCTTGATAAGGTTAGTCTTGGCAGCACCGCCCCAAGTGGTGTTGCAATAATTCAAAACAGACTGACACAGCGCCTGATAGACCATCTTCATGACACCAGCATCCGCTGATTGGCGCAGTTGCTTAAATATGTAAATAAGCTTACCTATATCATCTATCACTATGCCCAGATACTTTACAAGCGCGACTTTTTCTATACTGCTGTCACCAGTAGTAATTTGAAGGGAGTCGTCAGATGGGGCTGTGCAATTGCGAATCGAGAAGTTAAGCAACTTAGTTTTGGATACATTCAGGATGAGAAGATTCCTATTAAGCCAGTCGCTAACAGCATCAAAACCTTTTTGAGCGAGGCGATACGTTTCAGACCAATTGTTCGAGGAAAACACAAGTGCTGTATCATCCGCGTAACAGAATATCTCCCCGTGCTCTATGATGAGATTACGTAAGTCATTCAGATAACACAAGAAGAGGGTCGGTCCAAGGATGCACTCCGTAAGCAATTGGCAACGTGGAACTGATATGAGACCCTATCTTCACACATTGGGTCCTATTGGAAAGATAACTCCGGCATAGCGATAACTGAGTACCCTTATCCCCAGATTCTCCAGTTTCCCCAACAGTATAGGCATCGAAACCGTGTCGAATGCCTTAGCAAGATCCAGGAATAGAGCAACACAAGCTTTCCTACTATGTGATTCACCAGGTTATGCACCGCATCAGCCGTGGATACTTTTTTGAGAAAATCGAATTGATGTTTTGATAGCAATTTACGTGATTCCAAATAATGTATCAATCTAGTATTAATAATTTTTCCTAAGATTTTAGATAACGCTGGTAGAACTGAAATAGGCCTGTAGTTTTCTACCCGGTTTCGATCCTGGTGCGTATAACCTCTAGAAGATTACTAGTAAAATCACACGCGATTGAACCTAAATTATTAGAGTAATCTAGGCTATAATTGCTGATTCAGCAGTGCTAAATTGAAGGAGAAAAGTACGCAGATGAGACGAAAGGCAATTGATAAAGTTCAATTTACTAATTATGCCACATACCTTTGAAACAGCGATTCCCATGCAGATGCAGATGGATGCCACGTTCGGGAAGTTCAGCTCACAGACAAGGTCAGCTCACAGATTACCTCCCAATAGATTCCGCATAGAAGACAACTTACGCGCACCACACATCAGCCTATTTAGGCTGATATAACTCAGCGCACGGTATGATCTCTTTAGTGTCGACCAGATATTAGAGCTGTAGGGACGCAAGCGATTTCTAGTTTTAATTCTGTTTAAAAAATAGTTATCAACGGATAGCCTTAAAAAAAACTACTAAGTATGCAGTAAAATGGTGTGGCAAATCAACCAACCCTTCAAGTTCAAAAAAGATAGAATAACATTCCACCAGTAGGCAAAGTAATAAATATTGAAAAATTTAAAAAAGGTCAAGTTATAATGGTTAGCAAATCAAAATTGCACACTTTACAGTGGCGCTCGTTGATGTATTTTGTGAAAGTCCCTTTCACTCATAATGAATTATTATATTGCTATCTTTTTCCCACAGAATTAAAAATGTTGAGAAAACATGTTTTTTGCTTATCGAAAAGTATCGATGATCGATGTTTAATTAGGTATATAGGAGAATAAAATAATTTTGTTAAAATTGATTATTTAAAAATTAGTTTAGTTTTACTTTGAACTAATTGTGCTTTATTCATAACAAATGCTCAGAGTGGCCCTGTTTACATAGGATTACAATTAAATTAATTCACTTTTGGCCATAATCAAAATCTTTTCTCGATCGATGTTTTTCTTTATCATTATTAAAGTAATTATAAAATCGCCGGCTAAGAAATTTTACATAAAATACCATTCTGTTAGAAAAATATCGATATTTTTATCGACATTTAATGCACATGTCCCGTCACTACCGTGACGTTGAATAGCCAATCACGGCGCACTTGTCACTCCCCGCGCAACCCGTGCCTTCCGCCAAATTTGGTGAGCTCGGAATCAAACAAAACAGTAGGCATGCGGTATCTATTGGGAGGTAATCTGTGAGGTACATTATGCTGGCCAGCGGTACACAACATAGTAGGTCTAGGTAACACAGATAACACTTTACATGTAGGTTCAATTAAGAGGTTTATGCGCGCACCCCAGCCCTGGTTGGCAAGAGACACTCGACGACCGCCGGCTGCCGGCCGTCCATGGCGGCGGCGTAATGACTGTAGCGCCATCATGCGGGATATCACCAAACCAACGATATGTGGCACTTATTTAATAAATTGGAACTATTAAACCAATGCCTCTCAATCGCCCTATGGTGATGTAATAAAATATGAACTATAAATTAGGAAGCGTAACCATTTTCCCCGGCTTGAAAGTTCCCACTTTCGAAACACAAAGGAGAAGTAAATAAAGTTGCAGATCATCACAACTCTACCAAAGGTTATGAGAACTCTAAAGTTGCGACTCTATTATAAATAAGAATATTCAATTAACTATTCTACGCGGTAATTAAATCTAATAGATGATGGAAATCTTGTTCCGATGGCACCTCAATATCATGGGAACTTGCAGTCGCCTCCCCGAAATACATAGGTGAACGCTGGGAACCCGTCTCGCCAGGCGCGTTGGCCTCCCTCTCTGGACATACCCGCCGCAAGTGCCCTGGGCGTCTGTAATTACTACAAAAATCAAAAAAAAACAAAATCAAAATTTCTTTATTCAATTAGGCCATTAAGCGGCACTTTCGAACGTCAAAAATAAAAATTAAATGTAATAATAATTGATTCTACCGTCCATTCGGAAATGTAGCTTGTTATGGAGAAGAACGGACAAGAAACTCCAAACTTACTCTTTTAAAAAAAAAAAATGTGTTTTACAAGTATTTGGTTACACTAATCTTGTAGGAAAAATACATATATGTGAGAACGATGTAAAAATAAAACGCACTTAAAAGCGTCTAGAGTAAAACAAACAATTAAAAATACAATAAATAGGTAATTAAAAACAGGCGGAGGCAGCTAAGATATGACCAATCCCAACTGACGGCGCCCGTTCACGAACATGACACATGGATCGGCACCACTCAGCTCAACCATCATGAAGGGAACCGAATGATCCAACACATGTGCCACCATCAGAGAGACATTAGAGAGAGCATGACACACTCAACTGCCAGGGCACACTGAAGTCAACAAACGACACATAGGTAAAGTAAATGGTAGATTTACAGTTGGTACATAGTACTCTGCAGTAGTGCTGTGCAGTTATATAATCCAAAAAATAAATTGAGTTTATACAACACAAATATACATTATAATTATTCGTACAGTCTTCAGCAGGTCCAACAATACTTCAGAACTTTTCTACTTATCACTTGTTTTTGTGCCCTAGTGGCTGTGGAGCTGGAATAGCGTTGGGCCAAGCATTTTTATCAGCGATGTAATCCCCCAACCTATAATATGCCTGCCTGCATAGTGTGCGTTTTATACAAGTTTTAAATTTCGTCTCATTCAATTCTAGAATGTGTGGCGGTATTTTATTGTAACATTTTATACAGTACCCCCTAAAAGATGACGCTACTTTAGCCAGCCTAAAACCTGGTTGAATTAATAGGTCCCTATTTCTAGTAACATAACTATGTCTATCGCTGTTTTTACTAAAAAGATGTAAATTCTTTCTAACGTTCATGATGTTTTCGTAAATATACTGACAAGGTACCGTCATGATGTTAATGTCCTTAAACAGTTCCCTTAGAGAATCGCGCCGGCGAAGATTGTATATCGCTCTGATGGCTCGTTTTTGCAGAACAAAAATTGACTGAATGTCTGCAGCCCTTCCCCATAGTAATATGCCGTAAGACATTATACTATGAAAGTAACTAAAATAGACCAGCCTCGCAGTATCTACATCAGTAAATTGACGAATTTTTCTAACAGGATAAGCCGCCGAACTTAACCGCCCCGCAAGTGATATTAAATGAGGACCCCATTGTAACATTGAGTCTAGCGTGATACCCAGGAAAACCGTTTTGTCGACAAATTCTAGCTTCTCGTCGTTTAATATAATGTCACAATCATAACTTTTGACATTCGGCAAGGCAAATTTTACACACTTAGTTTTTTTAGCATTCAAAACTAAATTATTAGCAGTGAACCAATTTAGAACTTGCCGCAATGCATTATTTATGTCGGCAACGTTACTCGTACGTCTATTTATGTTAAAAATCAAAGAATGTCATCAGCAAATAACACCATGTTCAGTTTGTTTTTCAATAGATGGGGTAAATCGTTAATGTATACTAAAAATAAGAAAGGACCTAAAATTGAGCCTTGGGGTACCCCCATTTTCACGTTCAACCCCGACGAATTGACACCGTTTATTTGAACTAATTGCTGTCTATCATTCAAATAGGATTTTACTAAATTTAATGCTGATTGGCATAGCCCGTAATGCTAAAGTTTCAAAATCAATGTTTCATGATCAACGGAATCAAACGCCTTCGACAGGTCGCAGAAGATACCTATGGCATCTTGTCCCTCCTCCCACGCATCAAAGATGTGTTTTATTAAGGTGACACCAGCGTCGGTTGTACAACGTCCTTTGGTGAAACCATATTGTTTCTCGTGTAGGATGTTTTTCGTATTAAAATAAATGAGCATTATCTTTTCAAATACCTTGCTGAAAACCGGCAACACGGATACTGATCTATAATTATTTGTGTCTTTACTATCCCCGGATTTAAAAGTGGTATAACCTTACTATATTTCATTAGATCCGGAAAGACTCCTTGATCTATACACAAATTAAAAATTAAAGCTAAGTCGCCGTCGCCGGCCCCGGCGAGCGAGCCTCAGGCGGGTGTGACTGAGACAGATGGATGCGTACTATCAACTGATGAAGAAGAGCCGTCCCGTACTTACTGTGTGCCGCGAACGCTAGCGCCGATTAACGAAACAGCTAATGTTTGTAAACAAACGGATGTTACAATTGAGAAGCGTCCCTCGTTTTCTGAGGTTATTCAGAAGGACGGTGAATGGAAGGTATTAAAAATGTTGAAGAGTGGACCGTGGTGCAGAAGCGGAGACATAATAATCGGTTTATTAGTCAGAGAGGGAGTGCGGTTGTTGATTTTGAGGAGAAAAGTGTTCAGTTTAGAGCGGCGGACACGAAAGTGCCACTATTTATATCTAATGTGCATAAGGCGGTGTCAGAGCAAACTATTGTAAACTACGTATATGAGAAAACTCGAGAGCGAGTTACACTAATTAAATTAAAAATGAAACAAGAAAGAGACTATAATGCTTACAAGCTTTTTGTAACAAAGCATAAAATTGATTCATTTTTGGATGATAAGTTGTGGCCATCTGGAGTATCTTTTAGGCGTTTTGTGCACTTTCCTATGAGGCGAGTAAACAAAGATGTAGATGAAAATATAGATAACAAAAATGCACAGTTTAAGTAAGATAGTAAGCTTTAATTGCAAATCACTCAAGAGGTCTATGGAAGGAATAAGAGCGTTATGTCAGTCCGCGGACGTGATAGCCCTTCAAGAGACGTAGTTGCTGCCACACGATCTGCCGTTGCTCAGCACGGTTGATAACAACTTCGGGTGCACCGGGACGTCGGCTGTGGACACTTCAGCGGGCCTTTTGAGCGGGAGGCCATACGGTGGTGTCGCGTTATTGTGGCGTAAAAGTGCGTTCGAGACAGTGTTGCCGATTGAGTGTAATAATGTGCGAGTGTGCGCGGTCAGAATAACCGTAAGTACTAGATCTGTAGTAGTGTTCAGTGTATACATGCCAAAAAACTCGAATGATAATCTTCCTGAGTTTACAACCTGTCTTAGTACTATTCGCTCAATAATAGAAGTAGAGGAGAATAAAGGAGTTGAGGCTTTTTATATCATAGGAGATTATAACGCGCACCCGAATGGGTTGTTTTATAACGAAATGATAAATTTTTGTTCAGATCAAAGCTGGAACCACTTTTGCGGACGATAGTGGTCCCCATAGTTAAAAATAAAACTGGTGACACATCCGACATGAACAACTATCGACCCATCTCGCTGGCCACCACCACGGCCAAGGTGCTTGACGGTCTGATGAAAGGCTGCCTCTCAGATTATGTTAAAGTGCATGACGCCCAGTTTGGATTCAAGGCGGGCGTGTCCACAGAGAGTGCCATACTCAGCCTGAAGCACACCGTCAAGTACTACACCGCGAGGAGGACGCCGGTATACGCGTGTTTCCTTGATTTGTCGAAAGCTTTCGATCTTGTCTGTTATGATGTGCTATGGGACAAGTTGAGGGAAACGGGTGTGCCGGCGGAGTACACAGCCCTTCTCCGATACTGGTATGCTCACCAGACAAACCGGGTGAGGTGGGTCGGTACTCTGTCGGGTGAGTATCTAATGGAATGTGGTGTAAGACAGGGAGGATTAAGCTCGCCCCTGCTATTTAATTTATATGTTAATCAGCTTATCGAGCGGCTGAGCAGCACGCATGTCGGCTGTCATATAGACGGTATATGTGTCAATAACATAAGTTACGCGGACGACATGGTGTTGCTCAGTCCATCGATGAGCGGACTGAGGCAGCTGCTTAGGATCTGCGAGACGTATGCGGAGGTCCACGGCCTTAAATACAACTCAAAAAAGAGTGAGGTGTTAGTGTTTACGGCACCTAAACAAAAGCCCCGTCGTGTACCTCCAGTATATCTCAACGGCGTAGTACTTAATGTGGTGAATAAATTTAAATACCTGGGTCATATTGTCACCAATGACCTACGAGATGATGGCGACATAGAGCGCGAGCGCAGGGCGTTGGCGGTGAGGAGCAATATGCTCGCCCGTAGGTTTGCTCGCTGCACGGCAGACGTCAAAGTGAGTTTATTTAAGGCGTTCTGTCAGTCCTTTTACACGAGCGGCCTGTGGGTCTCATATACGCGCCGAGCCTACAACGTCCTGCGCGTACAATACAACAACGCTTTCAGGATGCTATTGCGGTTGCCGCGACGTTGCAGTGCATCGGGAATGTTTGCTGCAGCTCGTACGGACGGCTTTCATGCTATCATGCGTAAGAAAGCGGCTTCCTTACTGCAACGCTTGCGTGGCACTCGGAACGGCATCCTGAAAATGATTGTTGGCAGAGTAGACTGCCCCATCCAAAGACACTGGGTGGAAATAGGTATAGGTTTATTGTAAATAGAATTAAGTACTAATAACACTAACATAGCATTTAAGCACAATCTGTTACTAACCACTAACAACTTATGGACTGATATAGGTCTGAAATAAAGATATTTTATTTATTTTATTTTTATGTATTTAAGTACGGCGCTATAGTCTGAATAATGGAGGTACAAACTTTGATGGACATTCCCCATGGTTCTTCTGTCAGTTTTATCTTTATATGCTTAAAAGCTTTTATCACTGTTATTAGGTTTATATGTGAAAAGTTAAATTCAGTCGGGCATGCTGAAACGTTAGCGTGTAATAAACCATAAGCGAGCGACGGCGAAGAATTTAAGGTTTCAGTAGTTTTAATTGGGATGCTGGTAAAGAAATTTACAAATTCTTGAGCAACTCCTTTGTTATCTCTAATAAGTCCATGTGTAGTCTCAAGCGTGTAATCAGTATTATTTCTTTTGTTCCTGTTTGTTTCATTGTTAATAATTTTCCAAACCGTCCTAATTTTATTTTCTGCGAATTTAACCTTATTGCTAATGTATAAAGCCTTAGCTAGTTTACATGAATTTTAAAAAATTCTTGAGTAAGTAGCAACATACTTATCAAAAGTTTCAGTGTTTATATAAGGCTTAAGGCCATACAGCTCGTAAAGTCTTTCCCTACTTTTCCTGATTCCTTTAGTCGCCCAGTCACTGAATAAAAACTTAGGGCATATAGTTTTAGTTTTCTTCTTAAAAGTGTTATTTAACTTACCAATTAAAGCGCTGTTAAATTTATTTAATTTGCCGGATGTTATTGGTCTGGATTGAATCTGCACTTGCTATATTGGTATGCTGGACTCAAATGTTACCAGTAGCCCACTATGATCTGAAGGCAGACAATTCATAATGGCTTTGTTTAAGTAGTCGCAGCAACAAAAAACATTATCAATACATGTAGCAGTAGTCACAGTTGTACGGGTTGGTTCCTCAAACACATGCGACAAATTTAATGATTTGAAGAGATTTAACAGTCTACTGCTATCTGAATTATTTTCTAAAATATTTATATTAAAGTCACCACAGATTATGACTAGTTTATTACCAGTTGCAAGTTTTGCCAAAACATCTTCCATCACTGACTCAAATATACAGTAGTTTTTATAATTGGGGGGTCTGTAAACGCACACTATAATATGCTTATCCAGCTCAACACAGGACAGTTCAACACTATGTTCAACTGATAGATCTACAATATCTTTACGAGATTTTGATTTAATACCATTTTTTATTAAAATAAGTGAACCTCCACGTAACATAACATTTCTGTTAAAACAGCTGCCCACAGTATAATTTTCATAATTAATAAGCATTGAATGTTCCTTCAGCCAATGCTCAGTAAAACAAATAATTTCAAACATTGTCTTTTCTAAAAACAGTTCTATTTCCAATTGCTTTGCAAAAAAACCTTGAGTGTTTTGATGGAATAATTTTAAAGAATTCTGCTTAGCCCCTTTTTTTAAATTAACTATGTGAGAGCAAGAAGGTACCTTCTTGTTGGTGGATGTACTACTAACTATTTGGTTATTGGTACCCTCCCTTGTCCTACAAACTAGTTTAAACTATAAATATTAATAGCAGAATTGCTAACGTTATTAATGTTATTGGATACCTGTAAATTAGTATTACTACTAATATCAACATATGACTTCAATATATGTACATGACTTCGACATACTATTTATGTCTGAGTTTAAAGTAAAAGATAATAGCCTCGCTATTTGACGTCTTACCCTAATAGGCAGATACACTGTATTGCCTGTCGACTTTAATTTATCAACAAAAATGTTGATGTCAAAAAAAACTAATTTGTCACTGTAATGGCTGACAAGGAAATGAACATATTTATTCAGCATGTGAATATAATTATTTTGTCTACTAGACAATTTTTCCAAATATGGAAAAGCACACAATATTATTTTATTACAATTTAATTTTAGTAACTTTGTTACACACTCAGTGATGTCGTCTTTTTTTACATCCAAACTGTTACCTATAAAGACAGTTACATTGGTGTCTGATTTATATACATTGTTTGTTACAGATTCCATGATATGCTTGTAAGATGACCCAGGCATACAATAATTAATAGTCGAATAACTCTGATTGCTATTTAATAATTTACCTAAACCTCTTCCAACACCATCTGGAAACATAACCGAATGAGACCCATGATTACTATTACTAGATGCAAAGGTAGCAGTCTCAGGCTGGTCTACTTGAGACACTTCCTGTGAAATATCAGGTGTGTCTTGGTCTTGGACAATGATACCGTCCTGAGGCACCCTCTCAACCTGGGCCGGGCTCTCCGTTACCTCAGGCTGGACAGCCTTCAGGTTTGAGACTATCTGACAATTGCATTGACACATCACCAACTCATTTGCGGCCAAAATGTGTTCCTTGATTTGTAACTGGGATCTAACATATTTATTGTAGAGGGAGCCCAGTTTGTCTTCAAGTACCTTAATATCATTTTGTAAGCTCTGTGTGTCAATTTCATAAATTTTTATACTGTCCTCTAATTTAATCTGGTAATTGTTTAATTTATTAAGCAGGTCAACTCGTTCTTTTCTGAGTGGAATATTTTTAAAGAAAGTTTGTGTTGTTTCCTGTACTGGGTATAATTTTTTAATTATTTTATTAAATTTTGCATACTTTTTCAATTTTTTATGACTAACTTTATATTTATTTGTCTCATTTAATAAGGAATCTTCAGTCAGGTCAATAGTAGTAATGGAATGAGGTTTACAATTTGATTTTATTAACTCACTATATAAATGGCACGTTTCCTGTACCTGAGTACATGACTTTTCTTTTTGCAAATTCAGAATTTGAAAATTAGTATGAGCCAATTCCTCTTCTAGGTCCCTAACTTTACCTAAAGCCTCCTCATATAGATCACTGCAATTATGGAAACCATCCGTGACTACCCGCAGTTGGTCGCGTTCATCAACAACATTTTGATATTGCTGACTCAGCACCACTAGCTCCCGCTTAAGGCTTGTGTTTTTACAAATGACATTCTGTACTTCTACCTCACATTCATCTCTCTCCTGCAACATTTCCTGACATTGATGTTGCGATTCTTTTAGTTCTTGGAGAGTTGTTCTTAGTTTGAATTCCAAGTCCTCAGTAGTAGACTTACGGGTCATTACAGGCATGGTTTCAGGAATGTTTACTGAAAATAGAAATTAAAGAAACGGTGAGAACCAAAAGAACAGAAAAAAAAGTAGAAAAGTTGAAAATGGAGGACAGAAAATAAAAAAAACAAAAGAAATAAGTATTAGTATATTATTATTAATAATAAAAAAATATGTAGCAAAATGAGGTGGGCTGCTGAATTGGCTTGAAGAGCTAACTATTATTGTGTTTTTTACTTTTGATTGCCTTACAGCTTTACTTTTTATTTAATGTGGGTATGGTGCCCAAAATATGAATGTACGATTTATTGCAGTTTTATAGTTTAATTATGCAAAAAATCGTAAAAGTTTGTTATTGAAAGATAAGAATCAATTAATAGAACTAAATAACTGGACTTGAATGTTGGTTTTGTTTCGTTTTCTACGCTGTCAACGAAACGATTTATATGCCCTACAGAGTGCTAAATCAGCAAAAATGTTACGTTAAATCTAAAGGAGAGCGTGTTAGAAAGTTAAAGTGAAAATTGTGTGCTATAATTATAAAACTTAAGTGAACAATACTCCCCAAGTAATTCCGTAGTTCGGTCGTCAGCTGTTTGATAGGTTACCGGTCGACAGCCGGGCAAAACTCTTATTTAACTAGTTACTTCGGCAGGAAAACAATAATCCTGAGTATTTATGCCGTTTTGTTGTATTTTTACTTAAAATTACACCCTAATTTCACATAAATACTAATTAAATCCGTACATACGTAGTTACGGAACCGACAAACCGCATGTGTATGCTCCGTGGCTCCGCAACCCGCACAATTTGTTGAGCGATCCGCCTTGATACCGCCCGCGCCGCCGCTCCCGCCAGCATGCTGTCTCGTGGCGCCAGCCGTGCGCGGCCGCCTCGCCGGCGCTGCTCCCCGCGGTCCTCCGCGTGCCGTGCGCGCTTCCCTCTGCACCCGTGCCTGCGCGCCGCCGCCGTCCCGTCCGCTGAACAGCGCGTGCATCGCTTGTTCCGGTCCCCCGCTCCCCGCTTCCGGTGAACTTGCTAGCCTCACAGCATCCGTGAACGATATAATGTCGGCCTCCGCAAACAATCGTTGCCGAATTATGTCGCTCCGTAGACCGCAGACGAATTGATCGCGTAAAATCTCGTTCAAGGTTTCTTTGAACTTGCAATGTCGGGCAAGTTTCTTGAGCTCGGCTACATACGCTGCTACCTTCTCATCGCTGGTCTGTCTCCGCTGTCTGAACCGGTAACGATCGGCGAGCACCGAGGGTGTTGGTTCTAAATGTTGATGTAGCAATTCAACCACTTTAACGTATGTTAGCTCCGCTGGCTTGTGTGGACTTGCTAGATTACACAAAAGTTCGTACGCCTCATCTCCCATAACGGCTATAAGCGTCGGCAATTTAGTGTCGTCGTCTATTTTATTTGCTTTCAAGTACATTTCTACGCGGTCCACGTACACTGACCACGTGCCGGATATTACATCGAACTCCTTTATTTTTCCGATCGACATAATTTTCGAGATTTTTTTATACACTCGACAGTCACAAACACTCCAATCCGTATAATTACACGCGAAATTGTCCGGATTTTGTCCAACTCGTCGCCACTGTAATGTATTTAGGGAGATGGAATAAAACCAGGCGTTCTATGACACGACTATAATTGAACTGCCTTTAAATACAGGATCTTAACCTACCTACATTTTCTAAATATTACTAAAACATTATACATATATACAACTACCCAACTACCTACAGTACACGTACTTTCTGTTACAGGGATCTCACAACAACTTTGATCCAAGTGGGGATGGGCACAGAAAAAGGAAAATTATCCTTGCCTCTGTCTACCTCCCATATGAACAAAAGGAACCAGTAACACCACTAATCAGAAGCCTGGTTGACTACGGCAACCAAGAAAACCTCGACCTGATACTTGGCTGCGATGCGAATGCACACCATGTCGTTTGGGGCAGCTCGGATGTCAACAAACGAGGTGAGGATTTGTTGAAAGAAGAAAGCTACTTTCAGGACCTTGGCGAGAACTGAAGTTATTGACCTGACACTGGCTTCAAACAAGGCCAGCGCTTACATCGAAAATTGGCATGTATCGGACGAAATCTCTCTATCTGACCATAATTATATATGCTTTAGGTTTAGGACGGCGGGAGAAGCCGAAACTAGACGAAGGAGAAACCCAAGGCATACAAATTGGGACTCGTACAAGAGGGACCTAAAAGTAAATCTAGGGAGCCCTAAAAGTAAGCTTAATTCAATACTAGATATAGAATTTGAAGCTGATAGAATCAAGGTGGGCACCATCGGTGCATGGGTAGATAACTGCCCAGAGAAAAAGGCATTTTGCAAAAAGGTACCATGGTGGACTCCTGAACTAGCTAAAATACGTCAGGAAACACGACAGGCCTTTAATGATGCAAAAGCCAGGAAAGATTTCTCTGGCTATCATAGCATGCTGACGAGGTATAAGACGGCGGTACTACTACAGAGCCTGCATAGCCTTTGGGTATGTACCCAAGGACATGGAGGCATGGAGGGAGGTCAAAGTTACCTTTATACCGAAGGTGGGTAGACCGACTTACGAAGAAGCTAAAGCTTACGGGTCAATTAGTCTATCATCCTTTTTCTTGAGAGGGACCACTTAAAATCTTCCCTCTACATAAATTACAGTGCGCCTACAGCCCTGGCAAATCTACAGAAACGGCATTGCACTATGTTGCGAGTCGAGCCGAGGCTGCGCTAGAGGGACAAGAGATCTGTGTCGGGGCTTTCCTCGACATAGAGGGAGCCTTCGACAAGACAACATTTGAGTCCATACGCATCGCTGCAAAGGAACATGGCATCAATGATACACGTGGTACAACTGGATTGACTATAAATGCTGAGAAGCAGAATAGTCAGATCGGAACTGATGGGAGACAGACTTAGTGCAAAAACAACAAGAGGTTGTCCGCAGGGTGGAGTGCTGTCTCCATTATTGTGGTGCTTGGTAGTAGACTCGCTACTTACCAAGCTTAATACTGGACCATTCTACACAATAGGCTATGCAGATGACATAGCTATAATCGTTAATGGTAAATTCCCGAACATAGTCTCTGGATTATTACAACAGTCATTGAGGATGACAGAGGAATGGTGTACAAAGAACCACCTCTCTATCAACCCAAGCAAAGCAGTCATTGTTCCATTCACGAGGAAGAGACAACTAGGAAACCTAGGAGAGCTCTCCCTCAATGGAATAAAGCTGCCCTGGTCTACCGAAGTTAAATATCTGGGTGTAACGCTTGATAGAGAACTTAGGTGGAAACCTCATGTGGAAAATATTACGACGAAAGCCCTACGAGTGTTCGGCATGTGTCGTTCCACCTACGGTAAAACTTGGGGGTTAAACCCCAAAGTGATACGATGGTTGTACCGGACAATGATAATACCTATTATCACATACGGCAGCATAGTGTGGTGGCCCAGAACAAAGCTTGCCTCGTGCAAAGCGCCACTCACCAGATTACAAAGAACAGTGTGTCTAGGCATCACGGGTGCTTTCAGGACAACACCTACGGCAGCGATTGAGAGATACCTCAATATCCCTCCTCTGCATATGATGGTTGAATTCGAGGCAAGGAAGACATTACATCGACTTGCTGTGGTTGGACTATGGGATGCCTCTAAGCCAAGGCTTCATTCCCGTCGAACTTTGTATGGTTGGTCCATACAAAGTTCGACGGGAATGAAGGCCTGGATCGGGTAACAAGCATGTTATCCGATAAAATGCAAACTATGTTTGTATTTGAAAGGTCTTTCAAGGTCCAAATCCCTACAATAGAGGACTGGAAGAAGGGAATCGATCCACCAGAACAAGACAGTCTGGTGTGGTACACTGATGGATCCAAAATGGAATCAGGTACAGGGGCGGTAATATACGCAAAAGGTTACAAATGTAGCAAAAGCCTAGGGAAGATGGCAACTGTATTCCAAGCAGAAACTTATGCCATAATAACCTGTGCTCAAGAGAATATATATAGAGGAACCAGAGGTAAATCCATATAATATATTCTTAGTGACAGTCAGGCTGCAATTAAAGCCATGGCATCCTACAAAGTGGACTCCGGACTTATTCTGGATGCTGTCCAAACCCTAAACAGGCTTAGGAAGCACAACAGGGTAAGACTGATGTGTCCCTGGGCACAAAGGAATCCATGGTAACGAAATGGCAGATGAACTGGTAAGAGAGGGCTCAGAAAATGATTTTGTGGGTCCAGAACCATCTCGACGTGCCTCGTAAAAGCCGCATTTAGGGAGTTTGCAGATCACAGACAGCGAACTCATTGGCTAACTAGCACCGGTCTACAACACTCCAAGAAATTCCTAGGCTCTACGTTCAAAGCCCAGGAATAAATTTGGAACATGAGCAGGGGGCAAATCCGCTACCTGCTTGGGGCCTTTACTGGCCACTTTGGAACCAACGACATGCTCATGAAGATGGGTCTAACCGCGACACCCATGTGCAGGTTGTGTGGGGAACATACGGAACGCATGGAGCACCTTCTTTGCACATGCGATGCACTGGCTGTTAAGGGAATGAGTCTCTTAGGGGCTGGATATCCAAGACCGAAGACTATAGGCTCATATCTCCTAGCCTCGTTGTAAAATTCATGAAAAGAGTTTTCAACGAGATTGGGGAGGAGTAAGGTATCTAGGGGACCACAATAGATCCCAATGGGTCGAAGTTTCCGAGTTGTTTCTCGGCCCCTCCACAAGATAAGATAAGATAGGTGAGTGGAGGAACAATAATGGCTCTATACTTCTTTAGGAAACTCGAAGAGATGCCATCAAGACCAACCGCACTGTCATCTTTCAACGACGATATCAATGAGTCAACTTCTGCGTCGTCAGTTTCAAGCATTACAAACGATTCTAGCGTGGCATCAACAGGAGGGGGCGGCGAGGAAGCCCCGCTAATATTTTCCGCAAGGTGTTTGCCTATATTGGCAAAGTAAAAGTTCACACCGTTTACTGAGACCTGCTTGTCCATACCAGTCTCCAATAAGGCAGATGCAGAGTCCCGTGATTTGCTGGTGTTGGTAACGGATTTAATTGTTTTCCACAACTGTTTGGAGTTTCTGCCCGCCCTTTCAAATTCCTGTCTTCCATATTTGTTTTTGGCTCGTCTCAAAAGAGAAACACAGTACGAGTAGTTATGATACCTTTTGTAAGAGATAGCGACAACCTTATACTCAGGGTTTTTTTTAGATGCTTTTTAAGATTATCCCTGTGGCGCATACACTTAAGTAAACCCGGGGTAATCCATGCTTTAATAGGCCTACGTCTTCTTGAGAGTGGAGTTATTGAGGTGTAACGAGGTCTTAATATTTGCGTGATCCAAACAAGTGGACCCATGTGTTGGTAAGGTATGTCCCGGGTAAAGTCCATGGTGAGTTAGGGGATCTAGATAGTCGAGCGTGTATGTTGATTTATTTTCCTGGCCAGTATCTATATTAATATCACCAACTAGACAAATATTTTTATAGGACCTAAGTTCATTGAGGACATAAATATATATAAATATTGATAAAGAAGATACATATTCATAAGGATAATATGATTCTTAAAATGAGACATGGTTTGACTGCTTAGAAGTGTAATCTGTTTCACTGTCTTCAACTATTCAATTCGAACTATTCAAATCGTTCTTCAATTATTATCTAACGTTTTAATTAATTATTCAGGACAGCAAATACAAGAGGTACAATCCACAAAATTTCTGGGACTGCATATAGATAATAATTTAAAGTGGCAAACACACAGTGAATATATAAGCTCCAAAATTAACCAATTCTCATATGCGCTGTTCAAACTCTCTAAAGTTGCGAATTTCAGAACACTTATGACTGCATACCACGGACATGTTGTCTCTCTTCTTCGGTACGGGATAATCTTTTGGGGCAACTCAACTTCCAGGGAAATGATATTAATATCACAAAAGAGGTGTGTTAGGGCTATTTGTAAACTAAAAAAGACTGATAGTTGCAAGACATACTTCATTGATTTGAATATTTTGACCGTGCCATGTATTTACATATATGAAATGTTAATATTTGTGAAGAACAATATCAATCTGTTTAAAAAAATGAGAAGTACACGCTATAAAAATCACATATGTTTCCCTTTTAATAGAACGCATTTTTTGAATAGTAGTATATTCTGCATGGCACCAAGGTTGTATAATCATTTGCCAAAAGAACTGCTACAGATACAATCTTTGAATGTTTTTAAAAGTACTTTGAAAAAGCTTTTGATTTCTAAGGCCTATTACAGTGTCACTGAATACTTAGAAGATAAGATATGACAAAAAAATGGATTATATGACATTGTACTTATTTAATATTGTGACATTTCAAATTTATAATTTTATGTGCTGTAATTTTTAATAATTGTATTGACATTGTGTATGAATTATATGACATTGTTCTTGTTTAATATTGTGACATTTCAAATTTATAATTTTATGTGCTGTAACTATGTATTAATAATTGTATTGACATTTTGTAATAATAATGAATGAATCTTATTTATTAATCTAATTGTGATATACTTGTATGCTATTTTTGGCTAACATAGCGGCAAAAATGTTATTTAAGACCTAATGTTACCTATGTCTACAAATGATTAAATGAAATGAAATGAAATGAACAATAGCAAGAAAAAACCGACCAAGTGCGTGTCGGAGTTCGCACATTTATGGTTCCGCACCAAACCGCAAAATCAAGTTGTTTGTCATAGAAATATGGAATTTCAGAAAAAAACAGATATATAAATATATCGGTATTTGTTAGTAAAATATACGTAATAGCAAACTTTTTGGCGACCATTTAAGCTGAAACTTGGAGTTCTTATGTAACTTTGAAAAAAATGGCATAATATGTTACTATGGAGCTGGTCTCATTCTGGAGCCGGAAGGTGGCCATAGCAATTCCTCAACCAGACAGGATATCACCATCGTCTTTGAGCTCATTGCATATATATTTTGTGACAAGACGTGACAAGCGATTATATATTGTGTGGTATACAGCTGGATTCATTAAAATAATAGAAATCTGTATTTGATTAAATGGGAAGCCAACCACAACATACTTGGGAAATGACAGAATACAAAAAAAGACTACATAAGATTTTCAATTATTTTAATGATCCTCTTCACAAACACTAATTCTTATCTTACCATCTGGACAACTATCCCCAGAAATCGAAGCTCTGTAAGAACTTGGTCTGTATCGATATGGGCTATTAAACACTTCTATGACGGCTACCTTGTGTACCCACACTTGTTCTCAAACCTCCCACTAGGTGGGCCGATGACTTGGTTAAGTTTGCGGCAATCCGATGGGGTACCTGAAGTACTGAGAATCCGCTAGATCTAACACCAGAACACAAAATCGTACTAGCAACACAAATAAATGTTTCATGTTGCCTGTACTATGAGATATTTGATTATGACTGCGATCTTTATAGATTCGTCAATATAACACACATAATTATACAAGTTTTCTATAGAAACTAGTTCTTGAATAAATCAACCTTACTGTATTTGGTTCATCATAGTTTTTTTTTTTCAAATAAAAACGTTGCCCCACACTAGGAATTTCTTCCTGTTTCGTGGGTGCGTTTACAAACATATAAACTCACATACATAACACCCAGAGCCGGAACAACTATCTGTAGGTCATACAAATATTTGTTCCGTGCGGGAATCGAACCCGCGACACGCAGCGCAGCAGTCAATCGCTCAACCACTGCGCCAACCGTGCGCCCAAAAATATTTTTAATGTTGCCAACATTAAAAATATTTGCCTGTTTGAGTACAAACAATCAACAAAATATGGGTCGATTTGTTAAGCAGTTAAAGAATGATAGCGAAAATTTAAACATATTTATAAGGTTAATCAGATTCTTAAGATAAGACATAGTTTGACTGATTCGATGTGTAGTTTGTTTCACAGTCGTTGTTTTGTGAATGTGTGAACATTGTAGGCCTTCTAGATGTCTAGATGCTTGTTAACATTTGTTATCTTTTTATCCCGTTTTACTTTCTTTTTTTTTGTCTTGAATCTTAAATAAATATAATACATAATATTTTTTTTTAGTTTCTTACGACTTATTGTCGGGCCTACGTTGTCCCTCCCATATCTAAGTACTAATGCTGTATCATGGAAATATTGTAAAACAAAACCATTTTTTAATGATTAACCGTGGAGTTTCTTGCCGGTTCTTCTACATAGAAAACGACCAACTTAAACCGTGCAACTTTTGTCGTTTTATAAGTGTTCATGTAGGCCTAAGTGAAAAAAAAAAACGATTTTGAGTCTTCAACAATATACTCAATAAACAATAATAAAGGTTCAGGTACAGAATGTTAAGAAAAACTTTGTTTTAATTAACTGTATTGTTACATAAATGGTTTTGATGTTTTACGATGTACTACCAAATTAGCAGAAGCTCGTGGTGGCCCAGTGGCTAAGACCTCGCCTGTCGTGCTTGAGGTCGTGAGTTCAAATCCGGGTAAGTACCAATGTGACTTTTTCAAATTCATATGTACTTTTTAAGTTTATCTTGGACATTACAGGCAACGGTGAAGGAAAACATCGTGAGGAAACCTGGGCTTATATAGTTAATGTATATCTGAAATAGCCAAGTCAGAGGCCTGTGGGGTTTCCCAAAGGCGGCTTAATTAACTCTGACACCAGAGGTGGCCACACCTCACACGAAAAGAAGAAGAAAGAAGAAGAAGCAGAAGCAATAGATATAGACATAGAAATGTAATCATTTAATCGTCTTAATCTTCTTTTTGACATAGAGTGCCAACTCTTACAAGACCGCCCGTACAATCACCAGCCGAGAAAGAAGAGATTGGCATTTGTTTAAACTTTGGCTCGTCAAATTTTAATTCTTCCACCAACACAACACACACTACACACAAGACTACACCCACACGCACTTACATTGCCGTTATTAAGAGGTTTTTGTCCAAATTGACCATCCACTGCTGGTAATTCTGATAGTATCGCCTTTGGCAGTTGATCTTTGCCAGCGTTTTGTTCCAGTTCAGCCAACTGAACATGGTGTACCGTTACTTTAGCGCCGCCAGGGTAAACCAAACATTTAGAATGCGTTAGAACGAACGAATACTACAGCTAAGTATTTCATATTGACTGCTTTTAATATGACTGTGACATATTTGATGATGACTACAACCTTTATAGGTTTCATTAATAGAACACACACATACTCACATCATTTTTATAGGGCAACTAGTACTTAAATAAATCAACCATACTGGATTTGGTTCATCATAGAAATATTTATTTATAAATAGTCAAAACCTGATTGAGTACAAACGATTGACAAAATATCGAACGATTTGTTAAGCTGTTTTCGAATGTTGATGAACATACGTATTCATGAGTTTGATTTATAAAATAAGACAAAGTTTAGCTGTTTTACTGTCTGCAACAATCCAAACTAATATCCAAACTAATATCCAAACTATATCCAAACTAATATTATAAATGCGAAAGTAACTCTGTCTGTCTGTCTTTCTGTCTGTCTGTCTGTCTTTGCTTCACGCCTAAACTACTGAACCGATTTGTGTGAAATTTGGTACAGACATAGTTTGGAACTTGAGAATGGACATAGGATAGTTTTAATTACAAAAAATAAAATATAAAATAAAATTTATGCCGGACATACAGCGCCATCTATTGGTCAAGAGTCGGCATCAATTCAGTACTGAAAATTCATCGGAAAAATGTAAATAAATAGTAAAAAGGCATTAAAATATAATATAATACAACTTTTAGTACAAAGAAAATGCTCTAACGGAGTATAAATAATTCTATTAGTACTATATGTCGAGTTGGTGATTGCGCAATGGTGTCGATCTTTACACGAGTTCGGTTCATGTTATTGTTTTAATTCATCGGAAAAAAGTAAATACATAGTAAAAAGGTATGAAAAAATAATATCAATATAATAAAACTTTTAGTACAAAGAAAATGCCCGAACGGAGTATAGATAAATAATCCGAGTTGTCACTATGCTCGATAGATGGCGTTGGGATCGAAATAGATCGCGCTATGGTTTCGTTACACGCATTTGGTTGGGTATCGGCCGAGCGCTTCGGTACTGTCGTGGAATTGTGGATTGATCGTTTCGTAAATTTAAAATTGGCTCCGTTGTATTAGTAGATTAAAAGGTTTATTTGTTGGGTTGTCTGGTGGTTGTTTTCAAAATTGGTCCCGTTGTATTTGTCGATTAAAAGGTTTATTTGTTGGGTTGTCTGGTTGTTGTATAATCAAGTATAATGTAAGTTTAGTTTGATCTCGATTATTAGTAGATACTAAAATTGTATGTCTAAATTCGTTTTGATTTTTAAATTAATTAGATTGTTCCTTTTAAATTATTTAGTTTTATGCTTGGTTATTAAGAGAATAGGTTGTAATATAATTTCTTTTAAATTGTTATCAAGTTCGTAATTCGTATTTTTTTTAAATTCTTTTGTTTTCAGTTAGTTTTCAATTTAAGTTTGGAAAGATTGTAATATTTCTTTAGTTTAAGTTCTTTTTTAAACTACTTTTTTCAATGACGAGAAAACGCTAGTTTTCACGTCATTGAAAATTAAATTTAGCACGTAGTTCCAGCGGAGCTCGAGCTAAAAGAGTTGCAAGAAGTCAAGAGTCTCAAGAACAGACTCAAGCCCGTTTAACTTTAGACGCCGTGCGTCACGCTGCTCAAAGAGCTGCTGAGACTGAAGAGGTGAGGCAGGAGCGACGGCTCTTAGACGCTGAGCGTCACGCTACTCAAAGAGCTGCTGAAACCGAAGAGATACATATCTTCAATTCAAACGCAGAGCTCATTATGTTGATTTTTGAAGAGTTCCCTAGAATATCTTCCACATTTCATTTTTGAAGAGATCCCGCGAGATCGGGAACTATGTGGGTAAAACCAAAAATCTGCCGGAAGTCACTATTCCACGCGAACGAAGTCGCGGGCAAAAGCTAGTAGACTGATAAACAAATTACCCTCCTTCGGCAGTCAGGTAAAAAGATTCAGGGGTTGACCAAAAAAATACACTTATTATACTAAATTGTATTGTTACATATGCATAGTTTTGATGTCTTATATATACTACTTAATTAACAGAAATAATGCGTATAAACAAAGATAATATTACTTTTTACATAATTATTAATTCAATCGTCTTTATCTTCCATTTCACATGCATTGCCAACTCCTCTTACAAGATCGTCCGTACAATCACTCACGGAAAAAAAACCGCTTGAATATTCAGGTGGGTTGGCTAGACGTTCAAACTCTGCCTCGCTGTATTCGTACCCTTCTACCTGTTCTACCCACACCTGTACTTTGTCGTTTTTATGTGGTTGTCTTCCAAATTGACCATGCACTGCTGGTAATTCTGACAGGATTGCCTTTGGAAGTTGATACACTCCAGCGTCTTCCTCCAGTTCAGCTACCTGTACGTTGTCGACCGTTACTTTGGCTCCGCCGGGGTACACCACATAGTAAGAGTACGAATGTGTTAGATCGAACGCTAGAGCACAAACTAACACCACAGTTAAGTATTTCATGTTGACTGCTTCCGGTGTCAATGTGAGATATTCGGCGAATGCAGCATTTTATACTTTTATGTCGACGGAAGGAAAACATCCAAGGTCTTTTTTTATGTTTGAAAAACTAGATTTTGAATGTCGCTTCTTCTTTGCAATTTTAATTTAAATTAGTTGTGTTTGTTTGGGTGAGACGATAACAAACACAAAGTTATCATAAGCATGTTACGCATGGTCAACCTTAATAGATCGCTGCATCGGCATACCTGCATATACATTGCACACGGCACCTACGGGCACGAAACGCAAGTTCAGCATAACACCCATCGTAATTGGCGCAGTCGGTAGGATAGTCCAGTAAATTCAGTGAATCGATCACCGACAACGGGCTATTCGAACCTACGGGTGTGCGGCTACGGAGGAGTATCCGAATATCGATACCACAGAGAGATGCAGATTTGGTAAGTACCTAGATCTACTAGAGTTGCTCGCCTTCCTATATTTTAGTATCCTTTGTGTAATTTCCTTTTTTTTTCCTCTGTGTTTCCTTTGTGTTAATTTCCTCAAGTGTTTCTATTAAACTTTCAAAATTTTTCACCCACGTATATCACGGACTCCTAAGTCGAGTATTTCTAATAGGAACTCGCAAATCGATGCGAATAGGAATTTAGATACTATATTAGAAGATAGTGAAAGTGTAGAATCTTGCTTAATCATAGAGAATAATTTAACTAACAAAATGAGTACCGATTTGGTAGATCAAGTTTACAAGGCCTTACGCCTCGTTCCCGAATTCGACGGGAACCCGAACGTGCTCACGCGGTTTGTACGTTTATGTGACCAACTTGTCGCGCAATTTGTTAAGGCAGAGCCAGGTTACGAACTAAGTAATTTATCCTTGTTGAACGGCATACTTAATAAAGTTACCGGAAATGCCGCCCGCACAATAAATTCAAATGGCATTCCCGAAACCTGGCAGGGTATTAGAAACGCCCTGATTAATAACTTCTCGGACCAGCGGGACGAGACCGCCTTATACAATGATTTGGCCCTGTTAACGCAAAAGAATTTATCACCACCGGAATTTTACGAAAAGTGCCAAACTTTATTTAGTACAATTATGACGTATGTGACCTTGCATGAGTCCATATCTACTACCATCGAGGCCAAACGGGCACTATATAAAAAATTAACCCTACAGGCATTCGTTCGTGGCCTAAAAGAACCTTTAGGCTCGCGTATTAGGTGCATGCGACCCGACACCATCGAAAAGGCCCTCGAGTTTGTGCACGAGGAAATTAACACCATGTACTTACAGCAGCGTAATGACCATTTGCCGGAGCGGAGACCTGTGCAGTCTACGTCTTCATTTAATCCCAGTACGTATCAGATTAAGCCATTTAATTTGCATACTCCACAGCCAGTCACTTTTTCAGCGCCGTTTAATCAGCCCGGTCCCTCCAAAAGTTTTTATCAGCCACAACCGCCAAGGCCAATGCAAGCTTGGGGACCCCAAGTGCCTTTCAATCGCGGTCCCACGCGAACCCAACAAATGTTAAGCGCACCCCCGCCTAACCATAGGCCCCAGAGCAACGTGTTCCGATTGCCTCAACAAAGGCCTAGTTACACGCCCATCAATAATGGCCCTAAGCCCATGAGTGGTGTAAGCCACTTTGTTCCTAAACCTATGCCGAGACCTTCGACAGGACATGACTGGACTCAACAAGGAAATCCACCTCCCAGTAACTACTTTAAGACTCGTGAGATGAATGTTAACGAAGTAGACTTTTACGACTATTATGAATACCCCGACTATGCCTATAATGACTATTACGACCAGTTCTACCCTGTACCTTACAATTACGAACCTGTGTATGAGCCACTAGCTCATAGTGATTATGTTCCTGTGCACGTAGAGGAACATCAGAATGTGCCTGAAGGAACATCTGCCCAAGGAACGTCTGCTGAAGGCCAGGATTTTCATACAGCCCCGAAATCAGACAAACCAAAATAGAAATTAACTTACAAACCCAGAGACAACTTCCATTCATTCAGATTGCTAATCCACCCATTAAACTATTAGTAGATACCGGGGCGAACCTATCTTTTATTAGCCCGAACGTTGTAGAAAGATTTTATCATCATATCCAGTGTAATTATGAGCCTTTCGAAGTCACTAACATCCACGCGACAACTCGTAATAATTATTCCATTACTATACCGTGCTTCCCGGAATTCGGAGAAACCTGTGACATTACCCTATACATTTACAAGTTCCACAATTATTTTGACGGCTTAATAGGCTTAGACTTACTAGAAAAGTTAGAGTCTAATATAGATCTAAAGAATAAGGTTCTTGTTACACGTAATTCATCTAATCCCTTGCGAATGTATGATTCACGTAATTGTAATCTTTACGAGGACATAGTACCCGCTAATTCATCCAAATTAGCTAGAGTCCCCATTAATCTTCATGATGGTGACGTAATAATATCAGAGCAGACTATTTCCAATTGCACTATTCGCGACTGTGTTACTTCTGTTAAAAATAACCGTGGCATCATAGAAATAACTAATCCAACTAAACATGATGTAGTTTTCTCAATGGACAGGCCAGTTACCGCGGAACTTTTTAACGAGCAAAGCGCGACCATCTATCAGCCTAGCGATCGCGTATCCGAGGTATTATCAAAACTACGCACTGACCATCTGAATCCTGAAGAACGAGCCAACCTAGAATCTCTTTGTGCACAATATGCTGACGTTTTCTATATCGATGGTGAACCTCTAACTTTCACCAATAAGATAAAGCATAGTATTCATACCACCGACGAATTACCTGTCTATACTAAGACCTATAGATATCCTTTTGTTCACAGACAGGAAGTTCAGGATCAGATTAGCAAAATGTTAGACCAAGGGATAATCCGTCCCTCGCAGTCAGCCTGGAGCTCACCCATCTGGGTAGTTCCAAAAAAATCTGATGCGTCCGGAAAGACTAAATGGCGCATAGTCATTGATTTTCGTAAGGTCAACGAGAAAACCCTCGATGACAAGTACCCAATCCCCAATATTAATGACATCTTAGATAAACTTGGTAACTGTCATTACTTCACAACTCTAGACCTTGCAAGTGGATTTTACCAGGTAGAAATGGACCCAGCCGATATTCACAAAACGGCCTTCAATGTAGAACATGGGCACTTTGAATTTTTACGCATGCCCATGGGTCTCAAAAATTCTCCATCCACGTTTCAACGCGTGATGGATAATGTCCTCAGGGACCTCCAAAATGTCATATGTCTCGTATATCTCGATGACATAGTCGTTTTTAGTGTTTCCTTACAGGAACACATGGTAAATTTAGAAAAAGTATTCAAGAGATTAAGGGAATCAAACTTTAAGATCCAGATGGATAAGTCGGAATTTTTAAAGCTTGAAACTTCATACTTAGGTCACGTAATAAGTAAGGACGGTATTAAGCCTAACCCCGATAAGATCATCGCCATCCAGAAATTCCCTATTCCTAAGACAGCTACCGAGATCAAACGCTTTTTAGGCCTGTTAGGATACTATAAGAAATTTATTCCTGACTTTGCGCGCATTACGAAACCCATGACGCAATGTCTCAAGAAAGGTTCTAGGATCACCTTCAATGACCCTAACTACATCGACTGTTTTGAAAAGTGCAAATTACTACTGACTAACGACCCTATACTGCAGTACCCTGACTTTTCTAAGGAATTTGTGCTTACGACTGACGCATCTAACTTTGCCATAGGAGCTGTCCTTTCTCAAGGACCTATAGGACAAGATAAGCCCTTAGCATACGCGTCCAGGACATTAAACTCCAGTGAGATTAACTATAGTGTAATCGAGAAGGAGTTATTAGCCATAGTTTGGGCTACTAAATACTTTCGTCCATACTTGTTTGGGAGAAAGTTTAAGATAGTTACAGACCATAAACCCTTACAATGGGTTATGAGCCTTAAAGAACCAGGCTCCAGACTCACACGTTGGAGACTTAAGTTGAGTGAATACAATTTTACTACAGTATACAAGCAAGGCAAAAAGAACACTAACGCCGACGCATTGTCCCGCATTGAAATCAACAACGAGGACGCTATGTCTATAGCGGTAAATGTATCTGAAAAGCCTCACTCAACAGCAGGTTCTGAAACACTGACAGCCCCTACAAACAACCCTGACATACTCGACAACTCTGACACAGCAACTGTTCACACTAGTAACGAAGCCCCTATTCTAGAAGTGCCAATATCAGACGAACCCTTAAATAAATTCAGTAGACAAATCTGTTTTGTACTTGTAGGCGATATTAAAAAACGACCGACAGTGAGTAAGCCATTTGAAACGCATACCCGAACTACCATTCAACTATCTGAGTCTAACCTGACTAACGACGTTATTAATGCAGTTAAAGAATATGTGAACCCTAAAGTCAAAACCGGTTTAATCATCCATCCTCCTCTTGCCATGTATAAAATAATCCCCATAATTCAAGACAACTTCAAAAGCTCTTCAATGAACATGGTTCTAACTAAAGTTGAATTAGAGAATGTTAAAGACTACCTGCGTCAACAAGACATCATAAAGAAATACCACGAAGGTAAAACAAATCATCGCGGTATCACTGAATGTTACTTAGCCCTATCTTCTAAATTCTACTGGCCTAAGATGAAAGAACACATCTCCAAGTACATAAATGAGTGTACTATCTGTGGTCAGGCTAAGTACGACCGTCACCCCATCAAGCAAAGATTTAACATTGTACCACCCCCTAGTAAACCTTTTGAAATTATCCATCTAGATCTGTTCACAGCTCAAACAGAGAAATTCCTTACCATTGTAGACGCTTTCTCTAAGTATGCACAAGCTTATCACCTTAGAGATAGCACCGCTTTAAGTGTAGTACAAGCTCTACTTGTATTTTGCACCCACCATGGGGTCCCATTGACTACTGTCACGGACGGAGGCCCTGAATTCACAAATCAGATTTTCTTAGAATTCAACCGAGCTCATAAAATTATTCACCATAAAATATTAGCGCATTCCCCTAACGACAATGGCATAGTAGAAAGATTCCATTCTACCATTTTAGAACATCTTAGGTTATTGAAATTAGAGAGACGAAATGAACCAGTCGTTAATCTTATGCCTTATGCCATCTTAGCGTACAATAGTTCGATCCATAGCTTCACAAAATGTAGACCCTTGGACTTGATAACTGGACACTTTGACCCTCGAGACCCAATAGATATTGACCTATCTGAACACTTACTGCAACAGTACTCACAAGACCATAGGAAACGGATGGGTCAAGTATACGACCTTATTAACCAGACATCCTTACATGACAGGACACAACTGACTGAAACCCGTAACAGGGACAGAGAACCCGAGAAGGACTATACCCCTGACCAGCAAATCTTTGTACGCAATCCCATGGCGTCTCGACAGAAGTTAGCCCCGCGTTATACGCGAGTATAACGCGGGGCTGTACTCGCTGTAAGATACTGTACTCGCAGATCTTCCAATCCACATCTATACGAAGAAGAAACGCGGTCCAGTAGCAAAATCTCGCCTTAAGCGAAGTCCTAAAGATCCCACTTTGTTACAGGATAATACTATGGCTGATGACCCTACATCCGGCCCAAGGACAAGAGATAACAGTTGAATCACTTGACAATGGACCAGGACTACTTCCCTTCAAATTAGGAGCGGCAAAGATCGTTTCCCATTTCCATTCTTTCCTAAGTCATATAGATTTAGAGAATATCCATCTTCAAATTGAAGTGGTAAAAACACAGATGGCTGAATTAAGTCCCTTAGTTAACAATAAAACCTTATTCCTATTCGACCCTCATCTGAAACATCTCAATAGTAAAATCAATTTAATTACTAGTAAAATTAGTATGTTTGAATCAACTCGTAGTAAAAGAGGCCTTATCGACGGTTTGGGTTCTGTAATAAAATCAATTTCTGGTAATTTAGACTACACCGATGCACTTAAATACGAAAACGCCATAAACACCTTACGTAATAATGAGCATAAATTAGAATTAGAAATTAATAACCATGTTAGTTTAAATAGTAAATTTATTTCACGTAGCTCTCAAATAATAGATAGTATAATTTCAAATCAAGATAAGATGAGTAAAGCACTAAACTTAATTTTGGAAAGTAACGCTAATAGGGATACAGATTTAATTAAATACGCCCATCTGGCCCAACATCTGTTAATCTTAGGAGATAATGTAGAAGATCTTTATGAAGAATTACGAAGTTTAGAGAACACCCTAACATTTATTCGTGCGTCGAGTACCCCGTACTCTTTATTTAATTTAGATGAAATTAAGTATATGTTAGGTAAATTAAGGATTTTATATGCTAATGACGAAATCCTTGACGTAGAAATTAGGCATTTTTATGAAATAATTAAACTAGGTTACTTCTATTCTAATAAGCAGATAGTAGTAGTTATAAAAGTCCCGATAGTTGTTTCCTCCACATATAATTTGTACAAACTTTCCCTTGTTCCTAACAGAAACCACGAAACTCTTATACCACCCTCACCTTTCGTAGCACTCTCTAGCTCAGACTCTAGGTACATAGAGACAGAATGTCCGAAGGTAAACTCCATATATCTCTGTGAGTCAACAGCCAACCTACAAATCCAGAGCAAACCAGATTGTATCCAGCATCTCATAGTCCATCAAGAACTTCAACCCAGCTGCAAGCTGACACCCGTAGCTCTCACCACCGAAGCCCTGGAAACCCTGGACGACAAGCATTATACCTTAAGTTTTCCTGTACCAACAAAAGTGAAGATGTCTTGCGGTCAAGAACAGTACCGGACCCTACGAGGCAGCTATTTGGCAATCATTCCCCACAACTGTAACCTGAAAACACCCGCCTTCACCATCTCCAACACTGACGACCACATCAAAGGACATGTCGTGAAGATCACTGAGATGCCCCTATACAACGAGTCGAGGCCTGAAAATTATCCGAAGCTCATCCTAAATTCGCCAAATCTACAAAAACTTCACACGCTTAGCAACGAGATAGCGACGCAACTGCCTGTACATTTAGATGACGTCACCGATCCCGTCATTTACCACACTACTATACCCATGTACCTCGCACTATCCGGTACATGCGCACTCATCGCCACTCTAATCTATCGTCGGCTACGCATAAGAAAAGCATCCAGAGAAATCACAGAAAACTTCAACAGCAACCCTGAAGTCGTCTACGCAATCCCACCACCACGCACTATCAACCCAAGCCAAATAAGGATTGACCCTGGATGTCTACCAGCGACCATCTTGAACAAGTCCATCGATACTCGCTGTTCTACGGGGGGAGGTGTTACGCATGGTCAACCTTAATAGATCGCTGCATCGGCATACCTGCATATACATTGCACACGGCACCTACGGGCACGAAACGCAAGCTCAGCATAACGTGACCAATTGACGTCAATCGAACCTTTCCATAGAAACATAAAAACGTGGAGCGGCACTTTTGGATCTGACATCGACCAATTGACACTTTAGTATAATTAGTCGTAATTTCAATACTTTGTAATACAGTAATAAATTAGTTTATTAAAATAAAATTTGCATTTTTTTTGGATCCTCCGGTTGCACCCATCGTAATTAGCATTCTATATACTTATATATATGTTTTTTTCCATATTATTCCATTTGCAATCGGTCGTCGGACCATAAGCGAATTCGTTCCATGACAAATGGTGTTGTGGTGGAGCAGGCGGTGCTGTGCCTCCCACTTATAGAAGGTGGTTCCTCTTCAGCCTTTTTACCACCGCTGTCGGGTTTAACAGTTCAGTAACTGGTGGGTTTGGATGCGAGGATAGGCGTGCCTTGTGTTGTCTTTTGTATCGCTCGATTTCAGAGTTTACTGATGATGACATTTGTAGATAGTCGTGGATTTTTTCATTCCTAGCAAACCAAGGTGCATTTGCTATTGATCTTAGGATACCATTTTGCACTCTTTGCAGGCAGAATATGTTGGTTTTGCTGGCAACGCCCCACAATTGGATCTCGTAGGTACATATGGGCTTGAGAACCGAGTTATAAATGAGGAGTTTGTTGTCTACAGAGAGCACAGAGTTTCTTCCTATGAGCCAATACAGGTTGCGGAACTTGTGGTTTATCTCATCCCTCTTATATTTAATGTGATGCTTCCATGTTAGGCGCCTATCCAAGTGAAAGCCAAGACACTTTACGCAATCTGTGTGTGGTGGGGTGTCAGGACCAAGTCTAACAGGTGGGGAGTTTCCGTGCCTGAGCGTGAAGGTGATATGATTAGACTTGGATGCACTCGCACGTATTCGCCACTTACAGGGTCATTTATGAGTTTCGTCTAATTGTTTTTGGAGTCTTTTGCTGGCCATTTCTGAGTTGTCATCAACTGATAGATAGGCTATGTTGTCGACATATGTTGCTATTGTTATGCCATCCAATGTGGGTAGATCTGATGTAAAAATATTGTGGTATACCAGCTTTTGCTTCAATCAATCTTGATCTTGCTTCGCCTTGTTTCACTTGGAAGCAACGGATATACGGCTAACGGATAAATACGACTGGATGAGCAGGAACATTGAGTGTGGAAGTTTTTCTTCACTGTGGCCAGCAGTCCTTTGTGACAGACACGGTCAAAGGCTTGCTGAACATCAAGGAATGCCGCTGAGCAGTATTTTTTACGTTCGAAGGCCTGTCTTCCTGTTTGGTAAACTCGGTGAACCTGTTCTATTGTTGAGTGAGATTTCCGAAAGCCAAACTGATGAGACGGAATAACATCATTGGCATCCATGCACGGTTTTAGGCGGCTGAGGAATATCCTCTCCCACAGTTTCGAGAGTACAGGCTTTAGGCTTATCGGCCAATAAGACGAGGCCTCGTGTTCAGTCTTGCCTAATTTATGGATCATAACAACTTCAGAGATTTTTCACAGGTCAGGAAATTGAGATGTTCGAAAGATTGCGTTGAACAAACTAGCTAGGAAAGAAACGCATTTTCTGGGAAGATTTTTAAGTATGCAAGGCGTGATCAGGTCAAATCCCGGAGCTTTGCTTGAGTTCAGCAGTCTAATTTTCTTCAATATTTTTTTAGGTGTTGTGGGTATAATAGGCATACACATCTACAGATGTTGCCTTGAGAGCCTTGTTCTAATATTGCGTCAATTTCATGCTCATCAGCAACACTCTCGTTGGGTTTGAATACAGAGGACTGCGGTTGGGTTTGCGTTGCGAATACCTCGGCCTTTTACAAGTCAGTTCTTGCCCAAGAACCCTCTGATCTGATTGGGGGATAAGTTTGTTGAGGCTTATCTAAGTTTTTAGTGGCCTTCTAGAGCGAGTTCCCGCCAACCCCCGTATATGACATCATCTGTAGGTTAGCTGTCAACGTTGTGTTAGTAGACTCTTTGACTATAGGCTTTAGCTCCTTTGCTGCCTTGTTGGAATTGAGTTTATCAAGAGGATGACAGGATTGACGCCATATTCTTCTAAGTTTGCGCTTTTCTAAGATTTTTTGCATTCTGTCTGGTGGATGAGAGTGGTTGGTGTGACCTTTGAGCCGGGAGGGTGTGTTGATCCAGGCAGCCACTTGAATGGCGTTAGTGAGATATCTACAGGCGTTATCTACATCATTTTCGTTCTTCAGTGGAATATTTGCAGTAAAGTTTTCATTGAGGTAGGTCTTGAAGCCGTCCCAGTCAGTATGGTTATTCGTCAGAGATTCAGTAATATCCCGAGTAAGCTCACTAGTGCTAATTGTGAGGATCACCGGTGTGTGATCTGATGACCCGATTCGTAGAGGAGGCATTCATGGTGTTATTTTAGTGATGACGGTAGTCAGTAAGCCCATTAGGGTACTGATTTGTTGTAGGAGAAGGTCGATTTTTTCATTTTGTTGATTTAAGAGTTGTTCCATGGCTGTTACATTTTGTTGAGGGTTTTCTTCGTGGCTAGATGTAATGATTGTGATGAATAATGATCGTGGAGGAAACTTGGTGTGACCAGCAACAACATCCGAGTATTTTTGGTCCGATCTGCGATAGGAGTTTGGCTGAGGTTACTGAGACAACACAGGCTTTCTGAGTTTATATTGGAGCAGATTGCTTTAGTAGGAAAGTTTCGAATGGCCGGTAACAATATTTCTTGGTTAAATTTTTCTTGACATTAAACTTTGTAAACTTTACAACCTTTGTAATTGGCAGGATGGTCGCAGGAGCAAAGAGCGCATTTGGCGGGTGTGTTTATATCTTTTTTGGAGCATTCAGAAGTTTTGTGACCCTCCCCACATTTGACACATCTGTTTGGCCTCATGCAGTTATTTTTGCAGTGGCCATATTGTTGGCATCTTTGACATTGTACAATTGTATTAGTTTTGCGTGGATATATTGGATATTTTTAACTAGTTTGTTATTTGGGCTAGGTTCTAAATTAACAAAAACGTGGAAGTAGGTGTTTTGTTTGGTCCATAGCGGTAGTTGATGATTTCTCTTTTAAATTTGTTTCCACATTTTTCCAACTCCTGTTTGATGGCATCATGTGGTAGTAGTAGTATTACGGAGGTATTTTATAACTATTCGGTAGCATTTCGTGTCTTTACGGGAGAAGGTGTGTCCAATTAATCCCTTCTGTCGTATTAAATCAATGACTTGCTTGTAATCATTGGTAGTATTTATTATCCGTAGGAGATTTTTATTAATTATTTTGTACCGAAACTCTTCTGGGCGAATTACAGACTTAATGAGTTTGTCCAGATCCTCAATCCCATACAGCACACTAGGAGGGGGCTTATTTGGTAGTTTAGGCTCAGTGTGAGTGTCCTCTGTTAGGTCAACCGGTAGGTTTGAGAATCGGTTTGCGGAGGCGAGTTATTGTCGCGTATTTTTCTTTCCTTAGAAGTAGGAACTCGTTGCCATGGTGGAGGTTCTGTAGCATCTGTACATTTATTTATTTATTAAAACTTTGTGCATAAGTACAAAGGTGGACTTAATGCCTTAGTCTTTTTCTACAAGTCGACCTTAGGGTGGTGCAGAGATAAAACAAGGCAGGTGCAACTAAATGATAGGATGAATAGAGAAAAGAGTATATAATTATAAAAGAAAAAAAAAGGAAGAATAAATATATACTTAGATACATACATACATATAAACAATGTTATAGAGAATCCGAAACGAACAAATCAATTTTGTGATGATTCTGCAAACTTAAAACTTCTGCTGAGGCTTAAATTCTGTGGCTTCATCTTTATCTTTCTTACAGCCGAATAGGATGGGATTGTTCGCAGAACCCGACTGCTTCGATGAAGTTTCGCTTAGTGAACTAGATCGTTGCCTATTGAAAAGGCTTGGATAAAAGATTTGTTGAACAAGTTTCTTAAATAGTATTAAATACTTATTATAATAATTATTTTCTGTCGGCTCTGCCCTTTTAGCTTACTAGTCGCAACCATATTTGTAGACCATGAGCACTCCTCGTTGGTCTCTCGTTGGTCCAGTGGTCGCAAGCTCCACTGCTGAGCACGAGGTCCTGGGTTCAATTCCCGGATCGGGCAAAGTATTATTGGGTTTTTACATCTGATATTTTTCAGTAACAGACCGGAGTTTAGATGTGCCTGGTTGATTGCGATAGGCTCGCCACCTTATTACATGGGACTTATAAAACTTAACTGGGATAATTTGGGTGCATCTCTGCCTAACCCTATGGAGAATAAGGGCGTGATGTTTTTCTTCGTTATTGAAAAAATAATAATCCAAACTAATATTATAAATGCGATAATAACTCTCGTTTGTTTTGACCCAGCGAGCGCGAAGCGTCTCCGTTTCATCTTGGACAAAAATGCTTTCGTATGTCCGGCGGATGTCCAGCTGTTCTTCTCTAGTGGTCGCATTTCTCAATCGATTCTGGTGAAATTTCGTGACAGACTCGCGAGGTCTACAGCTCACAGAGGCTAAACAGATTTAGATGAACTGGTATTGAGATAGTTTGAAACCTTGGGAAGGACATACGATAGTTTTTACCCCGGCAGTGTGTTCGCTTGGGACGATAAAACAGTATTTACACGGGCGCAGCCGAGGGCAGAAGCTAGTGCTGTATATAAATTAAATATGTGTTTTTAAATAAGGAATGTGGTTTTCCCCTGTATCCTATAATTTTAAATAAGTTGCACCATGTTTGGCATATTAACATTGATCAAGTTAGTTTTGCAGACGGTCGTCGAGTGCAAAAATCTTACATCATCACTCGTAGAACCAGCTTTGTTAACGATGTTGTCTACATTTGTCAAGGTTACACATATAACAAATTAGCTTCTGCCAGCGGCTTCGCCCGTGTAAAAAGTGTTTTATCTTGCCAAGGGACGATTATACCGGGATAAAAGTAGCCTATGTGCTATTCCAGACTATAATCTATCTCTGTGCCGAATTTCATCCAGATCCCATCAGCCGTTCTGGCGTGATAGAGTAACAAACATACATCCATCCAAACTTTCACATTTATATTATTAGTAAGAAGTAAGACTATGTTTAAATATCAAACAAAATAAAAATGACCTAACCAGTTTGGAATCTTATCATGAATTTGGAACAGTGCAGTTCAACACTTGGACCCTATGAATCACAAGCACTTAAAAAACTATCAAAAATATTACCTTTTGGTTCAGTTCAATCATTTTTGTTGGGTGGAAATAAAACAACAAATTGGTAGATTAATTTTAATCTTCATGAGTACACTTTGCTATAATTTTATACAGTTCCACAGGACAATAGTTACTCGAAAATCCTCCCATACCTCCTCAATTTGTTTGGTTTTTTAGGCACTTCAACTACATCTTTATTAAGAATCCACACTTGTTATTTCCCTTTTTTAGCACTTGGCACTTCAGTCACTATAAGCTCACCAAATCTTTCATCAATATCTGGAAAGTTTTCAGAGTTCGGATCAAATTTGTCTGGCACCACATTTACACTTGGAGGTTGAACCGCCAGACTGTTTTCTGTAATTTCTTCACCGCGTTCATTCACTTCAATCACTTTTACTTTCTGCACCCACACTTGTACACCATTGGGGTATCTGAAGTACTGACAGTCTACTAGATTTAACACTAGAACACAAACTAATACCACGTACAAGTATTTCATGGTAACTGATTTTCCTTAACGGTTTCAACGCCTTTATTCGACGTAATGGTTGTGGCTGAAACTTACTACCATTTATATTGGATACTTTGATAATACAAAATTTATGCACACTTTAAAACGAATGTAAAACTAGATACAAAATTTGCCTTTGAATTAGCATTTGTATTCAAATAGTTTCGACAAGGAGCCGGAAATCAAGTAGTGTTGCAAACAGATGGGCAGATTAGCAGACTAATGTGAAGGTCACAGGTTTAGTATGATGCAAGCGATTCTTTTACTATAGGCTGTGCATGCTAAGATAGTGCACATTATATTAGGCAAACGTGAATTCGTGATATACATTATAATGTGGTTATTAAGAACTGGCAAAATTGGGTTCAAAAGCATATCTGCTGGTCCTGAGTTCGATTCCCGTGCCGTCCAGTGTTATAGGGTTTTTCATCTGGAATTTCTCAGTAGCAGCCCGGAGACTGCGTTTATGCCTGGTTGCCGGCAGTAGGCTCATCCCCTATTACTTGGGACTTAAACATAACTGGCGAAATGTGAGTGTACTATATACACCTCCGTCTAACCTTTCGGGAAATACAGCAGCCTAATTGCGTAAGTGAATTCTTCAAGGCAAAGTGTGTGTGTGGGTGTGTGTGTAAGTTAGTGTGTGTGTGTGTGTGTGAGTATGACAAATTCTCTTAAAATAATTAGGTATTGCCAATGAAAGCGTCCAATAATTTTTGGTATTACTTTTTTAAAGATAATTTGTCATACTCTTTAACGGGTCAACCCCATTTTTTTTATATAGGTACCTTATAGGCTCGCGCTTGACCATTATCTTACCTGGTGGTAAGCGATGATGTGCCTTTGCTTTTCCGAATTCACTTACGCAATTAGGCTGGATGTAATTTTATTTTATTAAGAAGTTCATACCTTCGGTTAAGAAATCACCAAAGGGGAGTCCCTTAGACGAAGTAGGAGTACTATACCGTGGTGGCCAGTAGTGTAACATGGAACAGAAATTACCCTGTACGTGCTATTTTATACGATCGGTTTATGTGGACCTAGAACTTTGTAATATCTGGCCAAATATGATTAAGCTTTGAAATGGGCAAAGCTTAATTGAAGTTAAGTTGCCTAAGCTCTCATAAGGATTTATCAATTGAATAGCTCCCTCATTCAATTGTTTCAATATTACTATATCATTCGATAGACGGATGCACATGATTCGCATATTTGGATTTCAAAAAGACAATATAGCTATATGTCATATCTCGATGAACTATGATGTAATATTATTATAGTCAATGCCATTCGGTCGATCACCTTCACACAACCTTGTTCGACCAAAAACTAACTTCTTAGATGGTCACATGATATTCAAGATAATCATCTTTATTATCCTTATGCGTAGATTTTTCCAACTGCAAATCTTTTAGAGGCGACCTACAGTATGACTGGCAGTAGATGATTTTTTATTTTTCACTTTTTAGTTGTAACTACCTAATAGGCAAGTTGTTTATTAAGGTACATATAACACTAGAATAGATTACCCAAATATCATGAAACATGAACATAACCGGTGAAATGAGAGATCTGCGTACCCCTTAAAAGCGTACTGGCGTGATGTTGTGTTATGAAATGGTATAAACAATAAACAGACATGCGATTGCAGTAATCCCTAGAGATTTGCCGTAATTTTTTTAAGAGTTCTGTTGTATATTTTCGAAGTTCTTCATTAGATCTTCACCAAATTAAAATGGGACTAATTTAAAGTGGGACTAATTTGACGGAAATATTAGTGACCATACATAAAAAATAACATCCTTAATGTCGAACATAGAACCTCCTCCTTTTTGGTAAGTCGGTTAAAAATTAAAAGAGAAACTAAAATAACAGGCTAATATATCAGCTGTTTCTTTGGTTATTTATTTAATTAATTACAACGGTTAGGTTACAACCATTTTAGTTACTAAAGTTATAAAAATAAAAAAGAAACAAAACACATGTTAAAATATACAGAACTAGCTGACCCTCGGGGCTTCGCTCCCGTCAACTGGGTACCTACCTACCTACCTACCCTGCATACCCTGCCTACCCTGCCTAACCTGCCTACCCTGCCCCTACCCTGCCTACCCTGGCTACCCTGCCTACCCTGCCTAACCTGCCTACCCTGCCCCTACCCTGCCTACCCTGGCTACCCTGCCTACCCTGGCTACCATGGCTACCCTGGCTACCCTACCCCTACTCCGCCTACCCTGGCTAGGTAGCCAGGGTAGCCAGGGCAGCCAGGTAGACAGGGTTGTCTACCTGGCTACCCTGGCTACCGTGCCCACCCTGCCTACCCTGGCTACCCTGCCTACCCTGGCTACCCTGCCTACCCTGGCTACCCAGTCTACCCTGGCTACCCTGCCCCTACCCTACCTACCCTACCTACCCTGGCTACCCTGGCTAACTTGGCTACCCTGGCTACGCTGGCTACCCTGTCTACCCTAGCTACCCTGGCTGCCCTGGCTACCCTGGCTACCCTGCCTACCCAGTCTAACCTGCCTACCCTGCCTACCCTATCTACCTACCTACTATTTTTTATCTATCATCAATAGTTTTCTCAGCGCACGCCAAATTATGTATTTTACAGGCAACATTTGCTACCTTGGGTTACATTATTGCAATTTGTATAAGGATCTCCAAGTTTTTTGTAATTATATTATAGCCTTATGACACTCAGAAATAATTTAGCTTTCTACTGGTGAAAGATTTTTTTAAATCGGTTCGGTAGATCCAGAGATTACCCCTTACAATGTCACAAACTTTACCTCTTTATAATATTAGTATAGATAAACAAAGCAAAATTTGAAGTGAAAACATTTATCTAATAGAAGTTATAATATTTAATGTTAGAATCATTTTTTCTTGTCCTTCGAGCACCATTGATCCTTCCACTTGTTATAATCTATACCCAGGATCTTTTCACAAGGCACCGGGTAGTTCCTGAAAATTGAGTAAATAATTTCATGATAAGCTCATCCGTAGAGGAAATATTTTCTACTCATTAAACTCAGAACAAAAGATTGGGTTGTGTAGATGGCCAGATGTTGGGTTCTGCTAGACTGTTGGCAGAACGGACTAAGTTTCTAATGCAAGAAGCAGAGGCTTTTAGAAAAGGTTTTTACAACAATAAGACACAGGGCACTGCAGTGCATTGAGATGGCACTGTAAAGAATGGTCAAAACTTTTTTGCGAGACTCGCTTGTGCCATAACTTATTATGATTTTTGTTTGTGTATTTGTTTGACATGTAATTTGATTAATTTGGTCGATATTGATGTAATAGTTTAAATTTTGTGTTGTTTTAATGTTTGTTTGTTTGAGTCTTACATTTTTTGTGTGTGGTTTGTCTATTGTAAATGTAATTACGTTAGCATTGACTCCTTGCACGTGTTGGGTCACACTGTTAGTGCAAGGAGTAATTGAAATAAATAAATAAATAATAAATAAATAAATAACCCAGCCAGATAACCCTGGCTGGGTTATCTTTATACTCTTCTTAGTTTGTTGCTTGCACGGGTCATTATAATACGGTGAGGTGAGGGTCATAACGATTTTGCATATTCGATGATTAAGATAATTACGATATATTAAATGATGGGGTTATGGGGATATAGCATATAATCCGACTCCATCTTAGCTAACTCTAGTTTTTTGTGCAAGCGGAGCTAAATAAACCCTTTACTTTATTGAACCAATTCCCTATCCCATGATCCCAAAGTTTTTCAGCCATTTGATAGATTGATCAGCTTCTACATGCCGGTAAATAAATGGGGTAGTTGTAAGCAATATGTTTAAAAGGTCGGTCTCGGTTGGTATCGGGTGGTATCGAGTGGTATAGGTATCTATCGCACGTACGCGATGGTAAATATTTTGCGTCCGATGGATTGTATATTAGTTTCCTGCCAAATGTTTAGAGACCCTCTTTATTTATTTTACTTTCCTTCGTGCGTAACAAGTTTTGTTCAATATATTTCGTTACCTTTTTTATTATTGTGGTACGTGAGGCTTTGTTGTCTGACGCGGCCACCAGTTTTAATAATTATGAAATGTTGGTTTTAGACAAAACAAACTTTTTTATACATATTATTTCCATAATTTTCCTCCTTACCCCAATTTTTTTAGCGTTTTTTTTTCCATTTAAGTTTCACGTTTGGCCACTATCCCGCTTGATGGTAAGCGGTGATGTGGTCGACGGTGAAGCTTCAACCTTGACTTAAAGACCCCTAGGTTATAGCTATTAGGGATCAAAGACTCCGGCAGGGAATTCGACTTCTTATCCTTACGCCCAATGAAAGTATTGCAAAATGCTTAGTGGGTGGGATGTCTACCAAGCACCGAGTGTGCATTGCCATACGTCTTGTAGTCCGATGATGGAAAGGACGGCGCAAAATGTTTTTTCTTTCCGTCGGTGCTCCGTAGACCAATTGAAGTTTGACCAATTGGTCTATCGGGAAAATTACATGATTCCATCGTCCAATTTTCAGTTGGGCTATGGAGAACACTGGACGTAAACCAAAACTATGTTCCATTATAACATTATAATCCTGAGTTCACACCAGTTTTCTCTACTTTCGGTTCAAAGAAGCCTTTGACATATTTTTGGTTCACATCAAACTGAATTCAAAAATATTATAAATAAATAAATATAATATAATATTAGCTAATTATAGTTAATAAAAATAGACTCTTCAATGAAAAGATAGGAAACTATGTAAACTGTTTGAAATGGCCACTGCACAGAAAACGTATATGTCATTATGGTGTCCATGTAATTAATGGCAATGTATACATTTTTGGATTTACTCGTTTCCCTCCCAGTGGGAAGAATTGACGATATTTTTTGTTTTTTTTTCCAAGACAATAAGCCGTTTTTTGAGCATTTAAGGGTCATCCATTTTGTTACAGAATATTTCAGACAGTTTGTCCCACCTGCATATTTTTCACTGCCGTGCTTGCAATGCTTACTTCTTTTATTTGATATTTTAAACCATCGATCTATATAAGTAAGAAAGTTTAAAAAAAAATACATCCGACTTCCAAATAAAAACACTACAAAGTGAAAAATAACTTTTATTTTGGCAGGCGGTGTCAAAACCCGAAGAAACGAAAACAGGAACACCGATTTTCGAAATTGAAGTTATTTTTCACTTTGTAGTGTTTTTATTTGGAAGTCGGTTGTATTTAAAAACAAACGATTTTTTACATGCTTATGAACAAGGCTTTACAATACTATTAAACTGGTCAGCGGAACATTTCTCAATTCTCCATAGCCCAGTTGGTAATTGGACGATGGAAACTTGTAATTTTCCCCATAGACTAATTGGCCAAATTTCAATTGGTGCATGGAGCACCGACGTTTCATACTTTTCTATTGGTTGGCATGTCTGTTGTCCCCCTCTTTCTAGCAATAACATCTACACAGAAGGTCCATACTTACATAGTTTCTGTGTTCCATTTATCGGTTTTCCTCCTACATATTATTTTTCATGAAAATATACTTAAGCCATTTACCTACATGTCGCTTTTAATGCGATTTTAGTAGCTTTTGTGCGTCAGCTTGCGCACAAAAACGTAAATCAAGGACTTTCAACTGAACTTACCAAGGACTTCTCCGAAAGAAGGCTGCCGGTTGTATCTGCTTGACGTCATCTCCACTGTCACACAACACGCGTGCTATACTTGTCTTTCGCACTTCGTTTAGTTGAGCTGAAACAAAAAAAAGATTTTTCGGTTTTTTTATGGTATACGTTATACCTGGCAAATAAACTCGTTTTACAAGCGTTTATTTTATTTCATCTTTCCCGGTGTCTGTAACCAAATCTTGCAAGGTAAATTTGACTAACTTGCAGGTGTACGATTGAGCATATTAAATATTTTATATTTAAAATCGAAAGATACCAAGTGAATGGGCAAAATGTGATATAATACTTTATAAAAAAGGCGATCCATCTAATATCTCCAACTATCGTCCTATCAGCTTACAATCGTGCCTCTACAAACTATTTGCCTCATGCTTAGAACAACGCATCTCTGCATTTACAGAAGATTATCAACCAGTCGAACAAGAAGGCTTCAGAAAGTGTTTCTCAACTACAGACCATATATACACTCTGGAACAAGTGATAGAGAAATTCAAAGAGCACAGACGTCCACTCTACTTGTCTTTCATCGATTATGCAAGGGCTTTCGACTCAATTTCTCACAGCAGTATGTGGAAAGCTTTGGAAGGTTGCAAAATACCAACAGAAACGATTTAAGTCCTGAAAATATTTATAAGAAAAGCGTAAGTCGAGTTAAACTAGACTAGACATGTCCGGAGTTCAACATATGTAGAGGAGTAAGACAAGGCGACCCATTATCTCCAACAATATTCATATCCGTACTCCAAAGTGTAATGAAGAAGCCCAACTGGTCTAAAAAAGGCATTAATATAAGGGGTAAACTATCTAAGTAATTTAAGATTTGCTGATGATATAGTTTTGTTCTCTGAAACATCTTCACAACTCGAGGAAATGATAAATGAACTTAACTCTGTCAGTCTCACTATTGGTTTGGAACTAAACGCAGAAAAATAAAGATTATGACCAACAACCTAGAAAAACCTATAAAAGTAAACAACAAACTATTGGAGTATGTGCAAGAATATATATATCTGGGTAAAGAGATATCTTTTAAAAGATCTAGGCATCGAGACATGCTTAACAGACGTGTGAACGTGACGTGCAGGAAATTTTAGAGTTACAAATAGATCTTAAAATCAAACCTTCCTTTAAGACTGAAAAAGAAAATCCTGGATTGATGTTTACTTCCATGTCTCACATATGCAAGCCAAACATGGGTTTATAATACATTCACAAAGAGGAAAATTGGAACTTGTCAGAGAAACATGGGAAGGAGTATTCTAAATCTAAAACTTGAAGATAAAATAAGAAACACCGATATAAGGAAAAGGACAAAGGTCATAGATGCTCTATCACATTGTCTGAAATTGAAATTGAAATGGGCAGGCCATCTTGCACGTATGTCAAATGAAAAATGGACTAAGAAAGTGATTACCTGGAGTGGCCCTCTAGGAAAACGCAAAAGAGGGAGACCGCTAGATAGATGGACTGATGAAATTAAGAAGATTGCAGGAGATGACTGGTTTGCCACAGCCCAAGATAGAGAAAAGTGGAAAAAAATGGAGGAGGCCTATACTCGTCGAGAGGTCCTTAAATCATAAATCATAAATCATTTATTTCTTTGCAAACATGGGTAATTGATACATAGATGTTCTTTTTTACATAATATAGTCCTCCATATTCTACCGTCGCATGGGCATGCAAATAATATTCAATTCGAAATTTAAATCAAATTAAAAAAATACAATGTGAATAAAGATAAATGTCAAATCATAAGAAATCATAAATGTCAAATTAAGTTAAATAAATGTTAGGTATAAATGTCGGACTGGTTACACTAGTAAAAATTTATCGCAATGATGTCAAAACAAAATAATAAATATGTCAATCAGGATACTTGGAAGCAGCTATAACAATAATAAAATAAGTCAAACAGTCAACGTGTCATCATTGAGGAAGTCCTCAATTTTGTAATAACATTTCTCAATTAATATTGCGTTTAGCGCCCTTTTAAAATTTATTACAGTCATTTTTTTTATTACATTAGGTACTTTATTATGAATGCGCGGGGCAATACCAAAAAAACTTTTCTGCATAAGCGCGGTTTTACATTTCACATGACAAACCTGGTTTAGATATTGAGTCCGTATTGGATTTCTTCTGACTTCCGACAGTTTTTTAAATAATTTTGGATTGTTTTTTACAAACAAAGCTGTTTCCAAAATGTACAAGGACGGAAAAGTTAAAATTTTTAAAGACTTAAAATAGTAAAGACAGCTATCTGTTGTTTTTAGACCTATCATTGACCTTATACATCTCTTTTGCTCTCCTTAAGGGGCTGAATGCCCAAAATATGCATTATTTTCAACATTTTTTGCCAAATCTATTGAAGTTGTGGGAGCGGAAAAAAGATATGTTAATCTTGATCATAATTCCGAAAACTTTGTTGTGGCCAAAACACGTTTACGCACAAAAACCTCGATACAATTGAATGGCAAAGTAACCTCTTACCGTGATCTTCAAAACATTTTCCCGGTAATACTGACCGTACGTTTGTACAATTAACAACAATAACGTATCATAACAGGACGCAAAACTTCATTGTCGTTTATTTTGAAGTTTCATTAATTATTTTTAAGTAATTCATATTATTATATTTTATAAAAAAATCTATACAAATTCCATTGTGCTTCTCTTTCCATCCAGTGCAATTCGACAGTGATCGCTTTATGGCGTTGCTAGGAGGACGTATGTCGCTTTTTTTCGCAAAATGCAAAAATATATTCGATTTATTTCTCGTCAATTCAATCTGTCAAAAAAAAATCTGTGGCTTAGAACCTCAGATGTCGATTGTCAACTGTTCAACCTCAGCCCCTTAACAAAAGATGACAAATTGAGAATTTATCATGATTTATTCAAAGACATTATACGTATTTCTTACTACTAGACTGTGTACCAAAATTTTTTATTTAGCTAAAATGAAATCTATTATATAATAATATTATCATACACCTAGGTGTATGATAATAGATTTCATTTTAGCAAACCATATTTTCAAACCTAGGTGAGATATTTCCTCATAAGGTTTCCGCTGGTAGTGTGTCGTTGTCTGACCTCTTGCTAGCTCAACTAATCATTGGATTTGGTAGAAATGGTAGAAAAATGTTATACCAAAACGAACAATTCCTAGACTTTGACACGTATTTAAATATTTCTAGAAACGTATTTAAATATTTCTACAGTTCCTATATTTAATCAATTCGTTGTATTTAAAAAAATATTCAATAATACTGAGTAAGAGTAGTACTTTTAAATGTTTGGGCCTGGTAATACTAAATGTAGAATGTGTTTGGTGGTTTGCAGTGATTTTTGGCGGACTTTATTCGAGTGAAATTCAGCGGCTGTTAATATTATTAGCAAATTTATTCCTAGTGGAATACAATTGGTTTAGTTTTATTTCTCAACTGTCTACGCAACTGGACAATATGTGAAATCATAGATATCCTTTGAGGTATATTTAGCTGCCGGTATTTCAAAGCACCGTCTGAAGACTGCAGGGTTATCTAACGCCTCTCCTTCATGAGCTTGAGAGTAGGATCAAAGAGCTTTTTGTTCCTATCTATACGATGGTCTAGAAGAATGAGACTTGAGGAGACTTGGGATTTGAGGATTATTGAGTCCTCCGCTTCTCTTCGAACTTCAGATAACCCTTTAATACTCCATCGTAAACTGCTCAATTCCTCTTCGAGTTCGGTGATTTTTTCGTCGGTCCGGAGTGTGCGCCTGTTGTACGTTGCCAGGTCCAGTCGTCGGTATTTATTGGGGTAGCCGGATCTCGACCGGGATTCTTAGCACCCCTTGCCATACCGTAACCTCGACCGCTACCGTAGTCGAGGGTACAGGCTGCCGTGCAATATGGGCTATGTTTTATTTGTGCTATTCATGGGGAGTGCTTTGCAGGTGGGTTATACCAAAGATCGCCAGATCGCAGTATGGTTGTTACAAATGCACAGATAACTCGCAGACTAATCGCCTCTTACGACACCCACGCTACGGGCAAACATGGGATGGTGAAATTCTTTACGCCCGACACCATACGGTTAGTGATGTAGATACCAAAAAATATAAACGCTATTTTTTTTTATTAACTATACATTAGGTAGGTTTAGGTAGCGCAGTTAGGTAGCATCAATATATCGGGATACTTAAACTATCGTTTTTACAATCAATTTGTCCCGTGTTCTGTTTCGTCATGGTCACCTCATTAGAAAGAGACACACTACCAACGGGAGCCTTCTCACGTGGACCGGTTTTTGCGCCATAGTGCACAGTCTAGTAGTAAGAAGTATAAGGTCTTTGGATTTATTTGACATTTATGATGACATGAATTTTTGACCATGATTGTATTATTTTAATGATTTTTTTTAACGAAAATTTGACTACGATTATATTTATATTATTGAATATTTATATTATTATATTATTGAATACGATGACATTTTTTATTTTAATCATATTTCTAAAGCTAATCCAAGATTTTAAATGATAATGTTTAAGCTCAAATCAAATCAATAACAATGAAATGTATGTAAATATTTGTTATAAAGGGCTATATTATTATCGAATTGCCAGGTTGAATAAAAAAAAATAGGAACTTGTTCTTTCTTTTCCAAATCGGTTTTGACTGACTGATAAGTTTATGACTGGTGAAATCCAATAGTGGCTTTGATATATTTGGGTACGTAGAAAAATCAAGGTGATTGACTTCTGTATTTATACACCAAATCACGACTAAGTCCATAACTTCACAGCAATTTAATGAGAATTGCCCGATCATGTGCGTAGTGCGATTTTTACGACTTACGAGCATTTTTTGTAACTTTGATCGTAAAGCTTGAATCTATAGACTCTAGATATCATAAAAACAAAACAAATCTTCTGTCCAAATAATTGGGACCGGCGCGCGCAGGCCGTTAAGCTGGCAAAATTTAAATGCTCTGTAGTCTTAACTCTCTCTCTAAACTCTAATGATTTTATGTTCATTTCAGAAACAGAGTATGTAGTTGCTCGTCTTAAGTATTATTTTCTTCTATAGTGTTATTATCCGGTGGTGTCAATAAGTTGTGGTGACCCAGTGGCCAAAACATCTCCTCTCGTTCTCATGGTTGTGGGTTCAAATCCGGGAAAGTACCAATGTGACTTTTTCAATTCGTTTTTACGTGAAGAATGGCAAACAATCGTTGTCAGCGATGACAACAATGTTTTCCTTCTCCGTTGTCATCGGTGACAACGGTGCTTTCCTTCACCGTTGTCAGCGATGTCCAACACAAACTTAGAATGTACAGTCGGTAATAGCTGTTACCTGACCGACCCTGCCGTTAGCTGACCCACTAAAAGTTAGACGATTTTGAACCTACAGGAATTAGCAGTAGATAAGTGTTATTCGATACGCTTGAGCTTATCGGACTAGAACGACTTGTTCAAGGTAGGCAAATATTAGAATACAGTTTGCCTTCCTTTTTTCTTTTTAAACTTTGCCCCATACTAGGAGTTTCATCCTGTATCGTGGGTGCATTTATAAACATATAAACTCACATACATAAACACCCAGAGCCGGAACAACTATCTGTAGGTTATACAAATATTTGTTCCGTGCGGGAATCGAACCCCCGACACGAAGCCCAGCAGTCAATCGCTCAACCACTGCACCAACCGTGCGTCATTTGATCTTTAACACGTAACGTTAGGGTAGGTAAGCGTTTGAATACTGTTTTGTCATCATGATGGACTTGTTATATTCAACAATATTTGTTAAGTCGATTTGGTGTAGTGGTTGCATCAGTGAACCTATGTCAACATGGTTGCGAGGTCAAAACTAATCTTCTATTATGTTTACAATATTCAATTATGTTTTTTGAATTTCAAATACTATTTATATTAAATTAAAATAGTTAATTCAAATTAACGATTTAAATAAAAATAACAACACAAATGAAAAACAATAATGATTGTGGTAACGTTAAATTAAACAATTGGAAAAAGACGTTGTTTTTTGCAAGTTAGTGAGGCAAGGTATAAAATGTTCGCGCGTAATCACTGCTATTATATATTGATATTTTTTATTATTTAAACAACCCAATTGTGCGTAGACTGGCTTTAGTTTTATTGTCACGGTAATATTTTTTTTGCCTAAGCTTAAACGTAGTAACATTTGATTTCCAGTTTTATAATGAATACACATATTTGTCTTTCAACTACCCGCTTATTTTAAGTTACGCAAAAATATTACCAATTTAGAAATTTTATATTTGTGGAATGTGTCCGTCTTCACAATAATGTAAGAAATACTAATTATTGAATAGATTCTAAATTGAAAGCAAAATAATAATATTCTCGACGCAGGATTTGATCTCGTATCTTGTTCGCCTCAGCCTTATACACAAACCACGAAGCCAGATTATTTAAAATAAGCTATTAGCAGCAATGACACTAATATTACAATTTTCTGATAAACTTTTAGGCTTACAGCATAAAAATCAAAATCAAATAGCAAATAGTTATAAATATCCTAACGCTGTTTTAAAATCAAATTTGCGTATCTGTATTATTGTATTTTTTCATCGAGTAGCAATAGTCAGATAAACTCATACAACTTAAATAATCCTTAATTTTATAGGCGGAGGCGTCTTTAGGATGGATCAGGTAACAGCTATTACCAACTGTAAATACGTAATATGAATAAAAAGTCTTTTTTTTATTGGCTGCTAGAGAATGCCTCAGGCATTAAGTCCGCCAATAAACTTTTATGTTGCATGAAGTTTTATAAATATTTTTTTGAAATCGCCAACTCACCTTGATCACCATCTAGGCTGGTATTATTATTAAATACTTACGAATAGTCAAAGCAGCAGGGAAGTCCCCATGCTCAAAGAAGAACTTGTCAGAGCGTCTCCAGAGCAGCAGGTTGTTTGTCATGATGCAGTATAGCGTCGGAGGGACGTAGGCATCCGGTAGTAGCCTTTCTATGTAGATGGCCACCATCAACTCAACGTCCTCTACGTCGTCGTAGATACGACGGAGGGTTTCTACTTTCTGAAAGTGATAGTAACACCATAATAAAAATATGTTTAGAGGATTTTTTTTAGAAACTATTTTCTTCAAATTTCTGTCAGCAAACCTTTTTATATGATACCCATACCCATATCATAAGGTGCATGAAAAGTTATTGGTCCACCATCTTATGGAGTTCGCCATATGGTATTTAGAAATATGTCACTTAGCTAACCGTGCATTTTTATTTAGTTTTTTTTTTATTTAAAGTGACTAACTGAACAAATAAAATCACTTCTTTTTGCAACTACAAATTTTTGCTTATAAACTCACATCTTTATCAATAGTATCGTAGAAGTCCTCCCAGCGCTTAGCTGGCTTAAAGCCACAGATCTTCCGGTAATGATTGTATGGCGGTAGACCAGCATCTCTGCCTCTCATTATGTCAGTAGCTGGGAGGTCACTGGCCAGATGCAAGTCACCCAAGAACCTCTCTGCTAACTGTATAGAAAAAAAATGGAGGTTGATGAGGATAACATATTATACAAAGTCAATTTTTCAAGTGGGCGTGCATGGCCAAATCCGAAATAAGAGGAATATCGGCAAACACTCAAAGGAGTCTCGATTCCAATTTTAATAAAACATAAATTACATCATTGTATATCTGAAATTATTCCTAGCCAGGAATCGAACCCGTTGATTTTGGAAAATACACACGCTGTGCACACCATTTGATAGTGTTAAAAAAAGGCCTAGTTTTTAACAAATTACTCTTTTATTCTTCTTGAAAAACAGAAAAATAAAAAGTATTATTAACCCCCGACGGAAAAAGAGGGGTGTTATAAGTTTGACGTGTGTTGCTGTGTATCTGTGTGTCTGTGTATCTGTGTGTCTGTCTGTGGCATCATAGCGCCTCAACCGATGAACCGATTTTGATTTAGTTTTTTTTTGTTTGAAAGGTCATTAAAGCTATGTTTGAATAAAATCGGTTCAGCGGTTCAAAAGTTCTGGGCGTTTTACTGTTTGAATCGGGATGTTTTCGCAAGATAAATATGTCGGGGTTTTTTTACATTTTGAAATTTAACTTGTGTTGGTTGTTTTAGCCATCCACACACAATTCAAAAACTCAACCTAAATATATGCATGCATGTAAATGCTTAAGATATTGATTTAAAAGAATTGTACTACTGATTTAAAATTTCTAATTGATTTAAAAAGTTCAACATTTTTTCAAGAGAGATCGGCCGTAATTCCGTCATCACTCGATGCCTTGTTGTTCTTAAGCTGTTTAAGAGCCATCCTTATCTCGTACAGGCTGACGTCCGGAATGTCTTGGGTATAGTTTTGGGTTTATCTAGTTCTAGGGTTATTTGCTAGATTCGCGACGGGTTTACTGGTTGACGTGTACAACTAACTGCCCATAGAATCTCTCGAGCTCCCTTATCAGAGATCTGTAAGAGAACCAGGTTTACCGACATAGCCCGAAAATTGCCAAACTTAAGTGGCAGTGGGCAGGGCACATTGCTCGCAGAACGGATGGCCGCTGGGGCAGAAAGGTTCTGGAGTGGCGACCGCGAACCGGAAGATGTTGCGTTGGAAGGCCTCCCACCAGGTGGACCGATGACCTGGTGAAGGTTGCTGAGATCCGCTAGTTGCGGGATTCACGGGACCGGTCAATGTGGCGACGCTTGGGGGAGGCCTATGTCCAGCAGTTGACGTCTTTTGGCTGATATGATGATTTTAATTGGACCAATCTGTATACTTTGACAAGAACCGGTTTTCTAATAAGCGGCCTAATAGCGCGCTCCGTAGATGATACATGGCATACACATATACACCTACCCACAGTCACACTAACAATTAGACACAATTGTTTCTCCTACCGACAGATGTTTACCTACAGCTTAAACGAGTGCGTGAACAGAAAAGTTATTTTTTGGGATGAGTGAATAGTTTAGTGATAATTATAGTTGTTACGGCGAATGTGAGTACCAACACAAACCCATCCAGGTTTAATAGTACAAAAATAAATGTACAACTGTACTCAAGATTGTATTTATGAATAATAAAAAAAGGTATGGAATGGTGAAATTCTTTACTTCCTACACCATACGGTACCAGTCCGACACCATACGGTACTACGTGTGTGTTTTTTTGTTACTTGGGATTTAAATAATAACTGGCAATATATAAGTGCACCTGAGTCTTTCCTTTCGAGAAATACTGATATAGAATTATGTTTATGTAATACTTACATCAGGAGCCATTACGTAGTCGAAATCGTCACCAGGCTGGATGAGAGCTCCCTCTGTAAGGTCAGCTTCAGTATTGTTGACGGCGAGGATGCCACTACGTAATTCATCCTCTGGAGCGGGTCTGCTGCCCAAGTACCTCCCATTCCTGTACAGACTGATGGGAACGAGATTAGTTACTGTTTATGGTAGGAGTTGTGACTGCGCTAGCTTTGGGCTTTCTTCTTCTTAGCGTGTATAAAAATTTAAATATTGTGTTTGGCCCAGAATTCAGCCACGGCAACACCATTCGGTGACGCAGTCATAAGGTCTTCGCAAGTACTCGTACATGTGACAGGGCATGCTGCGCACTCCGTCAGATGGGCCATGGTCTGCGGAGAGATGCTGCACAAGCACCGAAGACTAGTGCCATCTGAGAACCCCCACCTGTGGAGGTTGCCCTTGCTGCGGCCAACCTGAGTGCGGAGTCTATTTAGGGTTTTCCAGGTCGACCACGGCAGAGTGTGCCCAGGTGGAAGGCTCTCCGATGGCCCCATGAAATATTCAGGCGTCTCGAGTTTCTCTCGCCAAAGGTCACATCTCGCCGAAGAGGAAATGCCATCATATAGACCCACGCATCCTAGAAAACTTTCCCGGCTTTTTAGGCGCTGGGGCACTTAGCTGTAATTGTGCATTGGGTGGCGTGGGTCGTTTTCAATTTTGGCCCTCTCTTTGCAACTTACAATAATCCTGCGAATTTCCGGAGGCGCAAAACCGATAAGTGGATACAACATTCGTACAGGAGTCGGTTTGAGGCAGCCTGTGGCAATCCGGCACGTCTCATTTAGAGCAGTATCCACTAATTTGGAGTGGGCAGAGCGGCTCCATACTGGACTTGCATATTCACCAGCGGAGAAACAGAGTGCCATACCAGTCGTTCGCAGGACTTGAGGAGACGCCCCCCATCTAGTGGACGTTAGGCGGCGAAGCAAGTTATTTCTTGAATGCACCTTCCACTTGACATTCTCGCATTTCTTTCTGTAGTTGAGGGACCTGTCCAGAGTAATGCCGAGGTATTTGTACAGGGGATTCTAATTTTGGGAGTTTTGCCAAGGCGTTTTGCTGGTTTTCCATTAAGAAGGAGTTGATGAGCCACTTGGTTAGCCGTAACTGAGCTAGGTGAATGAGCTGGTGGTGCTTCACTAGTAAGCTTGCGAATAGTGTTCCAAGCTTTTTTACTATTGTGGGTCATGTCGATGCTGGTGATGGTGTCCATCCATTTTTCCTGGCGTCGCTCACTTATCTGTACCAGCAATTTTCTCCAGCTTCAACTGTCTCTTCCGAGAAAGGGTGGTTGTCGTAGAGACGTTCGTAAGCTTGTAGGAGTTCACCGGATTCTTGGGATATGCCTGGAATGTACGAAGTACGACATCCTCGGGGAATACATTTTCGGGATATAGCCGAAACTGCACCCACGAATTTGTCGTAATTTTGTGGGGAAGGCGGGATGTTATGTTCTTCGTCCATAGACGTCGAGAATTGTTCCCAGTCAGCTTTAAGGTAGTTGAATCGGCGTTTGAATGGCATAGACGGACGACGGACTGGAGAGTGCAGACGATCGGCCTACGTTGCGTTCGGGGGATTGGGCGACATATAGTCTTTTAGGTCTGAGTGCTGATACTTGAGCTAACAAATATTAGATCCGGATTGTACCCGCGCTTCTATCTTCCGCTATTGAATGACGCTGGTTGTTTAGGGTCATGGATTAAGGTCAAATCGTGAACTTCTGCCTAATCCTCAACAGCTTGACCGTCTGAATTTGAAGAGCTATAGCCCCAGCTGGAACTATGGCTGTTGAAGTCACCAACTACTATTTTTGCGCGCTGTATGTCAATATCAGGTGCTTCTCATTGAAACGGAATGCCAAGCGGTTTATACACCGATGTCACTGTGCAGTTGCCAAGATCTAGAGAGATAATTTATATGTTGTTTACACTAGAGCATTTTGTAGCATTAACACACTATTACCGTGCTTCGGGTGACAGATCTCAGCGACAAGTGACAGTCCAGGAACGTGAGGCCTGCCTTGGGTGGAAACGTGATGGGTCTCTTGAACACATAGAATGTCACAGTGCGTCTTGCGGGACAACTCAGAAAGAATTTCTGCTTTGTCCCGCGAGAACCCTTCGAGGTTAATCGAGACTACACACAAGGCTGGTTTTGTGAGTGGACTGTTTGGAACCGAGAAAGGCCGATCTGGGCTTATATTTGCCATCGTGGTGAAAGGATTAGTCAATCGACAGAAGTTGACTGCCCAGGGTGCGACGGACGTAGCAGAACGTAGGAAAGTACGTCACTCGGGGAGGCTCCTTTCTTGCACCCCAGGGTTTGGGCATTGATTAAGTGTCATAATGCTAACGGTAACGATGGTCCAAAAGTCAATATGTAATTTAGTTCCCACGAGACATTTCGGTAGCACCTGACAAATCCATATAGTATTGACTTTTTGATAGTTGTTATCGCTATAATGTCGAACATATTCTCTATAATTTAACCAAGAACCTGAGGCTCTAGATAAGTGACATTCTTTCAACGAAAGCGTCGCGTTTAGCGATTGCAAAACTGTCAAAAATGTATGGGATAACATCGAGATGTAACGTGATAAACCCTATATTTTGGCATTCGACCATCACGATTGGTACAGCGGTTTGAGAAACCTCATTACACGTTGTCCCTATTATAAATTTTAGACTATATTTGAAGGATATGGCAATTGGTCCTTGAAAAAGGTGGGCACTTATTCGCGGATTCAAACCGGGCGATCAGTAGTAGTATGGGAGTCAGAGAATAGTACCTACGCCATAACTGCAGTTCGAAGCCAACTCACGTAGCGCGAAGACTGGCGAGCTGTGGAACTTATCAGCTCATTTTGAAAGGTCTGTCTTTTTTGACTTTAAAGACTATTTATGGGGCTACTTACTTGGGTTGTATCTGCTATGGGGCGCCTGTTTGGGCTGATAGGGCCACAATAGGGGCGGTACGACGTAAATTACTTCAGAATCAGCGTTTGGCTTTGATATTCTTATGCAAAGCATACAGGACGGTTAGTACTGAGGCCTTACCGGTACTTGCTGGCGTACTTCCGGTCGACCTTGAAGTGCAGCGACGTGCTGCAATGTACTATTCCTCAAAAAAGACCATGGACGCGGAGTGACCGTGCCAAAATCACTAGATTATTTAAACCACATATTGACGTCTGGGAGGAACTTTTATCCGAATGGCAATGTAGGTGGGATAATTCCATCAAGGGCCGACACCTCCACCAATTCTTTACATCCGTTCGCGTGCGGCTGGCCAGGACTTGGCTGGAGGTGGATCACTGTGTTGCCCAATTTCTCACAGGGCATGGTAACTTTAAAAGTAAATTATTTTCCTTCAAGCTTGTTGCCTCGCCATCATGTCAGTGTTCTACATCTGACTGCGAATATGTACAATCTGCACATCATATCTTATGGGAGTGTATTCTTTGGCAGAATGAACGCAATACTATGTTGAATAATGTACAGGCTGTATCAGGAGCTGTTTACTATACGGACCTTGTGGAAACTAGAACAAATTACCGTGCGTTCAAGCGCTTTTGCCATACCTATTATTGGAATCAAATATAACAGCTCACAACGTTAGGACCCATTAATATTAATGCTACTTTTTATCCCTGGTGCTAGCCAACTGGGCTTATCCCAGTTGTAAACGACCCTTTGTGCCTATTGGTCTTGTTTGTTCTGTCTCCTGCTTGATATGGAGAGAAGTGAAAATTTGTATTTTTCTTACTCCTCCATTTTCTTTTCTGATTAATTTCCATTTCCAGGGATCCAAGACAGTTAAATTCATTCTCCGGGACTTCGTCGAGCTTCATTGCCTCGGCGCTTTTCTGGTGGTCGCCACTGTTGATTCTGGCTTTCAGGAGTTGCAGTGGTTTGGGAATAGTGCGGTGGGATTGTCCCAATAAAAAAAGAGCTGTTGATTCTTCATAGGTACTCCAAAATGGCGACTGCCGACACTCTGCTTATTCACGCTGCACACAACACTTCACCTTTATTTTATATCCTCGACGCTGGTAATAGACTCAGTTTATAAAGTTCTCTGCAATCCAAATATTTGGATACATCAGTCTTCAGCCACGAAGCATAAAGAGCTGGCAGTGAGAGACGAAGTCTTTTCACGCACAAGGTTTAATTTGCTCTGACTTGTCAGTGGTAAAGGCGTACTTAATACGGGAAAAGGAATGAAGGGAGGGAGCGAGCTAGTTCGGATCTCGATCGTCCGCGAAATCTCAAATGCATTTGTCAATGTATTCGGTCATTGGCTTTTGACATATTGCAAGATATGGTGGCACTAACGATCGCTGATAGAAAGTCACTTTATCTAAAGCCTCTCAAATATAACCCCTATCCGGAGACTAAAAGCGCTTTAGTGTGGCATTATTGGTACTCTTTTTAAATAGCTAGGTTAGTTCAAAACTCGGACAGCTTACTCCGTTTTGCCCGGTTGGAAGGTGTGGAACCAGCGGTAGCCGATGATGTACTCGCGGAACACGCCGGGCTCATAGCGATGGTCGAAGTCATTGACGTAGCCATCTGTCTCGAATATGATGCCATCCTCTAGAGCGTTCTTGCGACCTGCGAGAACAGATTTGTAAATACAATACAGTACTCTATCGCTTATCCACTAGACTTAAACAATTAAAAAGCCTTTGTGTCTCGCGTCAATCCACGTTTCGGGCACTGGTTGTTCGTATATACACTATATAATCTGTCTGTTTCAGTCCACTATTAGATATCATTTTGTGATAACGGTTTGTGTGAGTCTACTGTAATTTGTTGGTATCGATTGCAGTAGTATATAAAAGGTGATTTTCAGGTTTCCAAATTGTGATTAAAATTACCCAGTTACTCAACGAATGAATTTATTTAGAGCCAGTCTTATTCATAAAAGTCTTTGAACGTTTTAGCACCTGTTAAGCATAAGTAAAATCAGCCAATTAATCTCCCACTGATGGGACACGTTATAAAAACTGTCCTGACTTATTATAAAAATGCTTTATACAAAACTTGGGATTAGCAATCAGAAATTTGTATGAACACGAATATTTGGTATGATCTATTTGACTTTCGTTTTCTAAGACTGGAATAAGTCAAAGAAATAAATTTTATTTATATTTCCTTACCAAGAAACTCCACGATAAGTTCATAGTAGAAGATGTACTGGTACTGCGCTATGTTGATCTGCCTGGCGGTGAGGAACAGCTTCTCGTCATCCCAGCAGGAGTTCAGCTTAGCCAGCTGCCGGGCTATCCGGTTGTGCTCTCTGAAGAACCACATCGTCGACAAGTAGATCCCAGAGAGAAGGTTGCCTTGGTAGTCGTCTCCTGCAAAATAATGTTATCATAAGATGATTAGATGACTTATATCCAAGAGGACTAGATGTATGAAAGTAAATGGAGCAAAACGAATATGTAAAGCTCGTAGTAGGTGGCGCTCAATAGTTTTTGCAAACCCCCATCGGCAAAATGCGTGAGTATATGTATATTACGTATGTTTATAAGAATATTTTCTGTCAAGGTAAATACGTAAGATCATGTATCAATTTCAAGGCATAGAAAAATATTAATCGTCCTTAAATATTGCCCAAGGTAACTGACAGTTAGCTTAGGGTTAATAATAGGAATAACCTATCATCATGGTTGTTAATGGTTGGGGATGGTTAATTCTTCTCAACTATCCTATGGGCTAAAAGTACGTAACAGAAAGGCCTTTTGGCTTTTTTATTAACAAGATGATGATGCTCCAGATAGCCTTTTAAACTGACTGTATACTGTAATACTCGTTAATGTTTACCGAAGTTATAGCAGCTGATCTCAGCAGGAGGTCTGTTGTTGAAGCAAAAGATGCTATTTCCCTGCGGAACTTCCCGATTCCCTTCCATCCTGAACGCCAGCTCTCCTCCTTGGTAAGCTCTGACCATTCTGTTCCTGGCTTCGTTGTTACCGTAGACGGGTGAAAGGTCCAGCAGGGGTGTTACTACGGAATACTGTGAAAAACGGTGGTGATTACATGGTAGGTAGACACGTAGGTTATTTTAGAAGAGATAACAATGAATAATAATTGGTCTTTATTGGGATTTATAAAAGTCTCATCAGTGTTTGGTATCTGATTAGCAGCTCTTCAGACCAACCCGCACTGGGCCCGCGTGGTGGATTATGTCTTGCGAATAACTGGAATGGCGCTCTGTTTCTCCGCTGGTGATTACGCCTGTCCAGTGTGGAGCCACTTCGCCCACAACAGCTTAGTGGATACAACACTAAATGAGACAAATCTTGGTTGCGTGAGTCCATCTACCGGAAACATCACCACGGAGATGAGATCTTTAGCGAGAGTTTAAACCCCGTGAACATTTCCTAAAGCCTTCGGAGACCCTTCCACCATTGCCTTGACCGACTTAAGGCTCCAGACAAGTGGCATTCGAGTTCAGCAATGTTTTGATATCGCTTGTCAATCCCATACAATTTTGCCTTTTTGACAATTTCTATCGCCACGTTTTCGATGATAGAAAGTCACTTGTGTAGGGCCTGTGGAAAACTCTGAACAGACTTCGCACTCAGCTCGGCCGCAGCAAAGAAAATCTCCATAGAAGGGGGTTCTCGGATGGTTCCGATCCTCGATGTTTGTGCGCGTCTCTTCGCATACCATGGCGGAAGGCGTTGCCGTGGCTGAATTCTGGGCCAGGCAAGGCACTAAAAAGAGTCTGTTAGTCAGTTGCTAAATAGTCTCCTGATTTTAATAAAATAAAAGTGTTACACGTAGGATAGGCAGAAGGAATGTTGGTCGTCAGGCAGCGTTCTGGACAGACGACATTGTTGCCATCGCGGGCAGAACCTGGATAAGGGTGGCAGAGGAGCGTGGTGATTGGCACAAAGAAATAGAGGCCTATGCCCAGCAGTGGGCAAAGTCAGGCTGCGGTTGATTATGATGATGATAATACATCTAGATATTTATTTTGCAAGGAGAGTGCAGTTCTCGTTAAACTGCATTCTCCTTGCGAAATAAATATCTACTAGTCCATGAACAACAATATTCTGCGATTGCTTATGTCATTATCTGACTAGTAAAACTATACCCAAGTTTTGTAGTAAGCTTAATAACCTAAAATAATGAAATATGTAGAAAGCACCTACCCTTTCAGCAGGCAAACTATTCGGTAAACATCCAAGGTCCTGGTAAGTGATGACTCTGGTGAGGTTAAGGCACCTGATCTGGGCGATGCGCAGGTAAGGGTCGTCACCAGGCACAGGGATGGGGATGCAGATCGGGTTCACTCTGTTAGGGGTGTTGCCGAGGCAGCAGTCGCTGACTTGCGTATATCTGACTGTAGATCAATATAATTATTTATACTGTTCTAAAGGTGACGATTTTTTTTAACCATGAGACACGTTAGACATGGACCAAGAAGTCGTTCCAATAAATTAAAAGATTTAAGAAGTTTTGCCTTGAAAGTAGTAGTAGTAGGAGACGGGATATTTCACTGTTTCTCTAGGATCACAAATTCACTTTCATTTTGACTTTAACTTTGATGGCTCCCTGCTTGTTTTCCGCCTATTCAATCGTCAGTGGAAAGGCTAAATGGTTAAAGCGCTATTTTGACGAAAATGAGTTATATCACTAAACTGTTTTTTTTTTGCCTTGATTGGGCAAGGTTTCACGTTGATCTGAGCTTTTTGGTGCTTTAGTATGACACATTTTCGTACTTTCATCGTATCATCATGGTCTAAAGCGACATATTTGCCATGTTTTTGAAGTTGATGCCGAATAAGTAATTAATGCAAAAAGTATAGTTTAAAAGTCTATACTTTTAAACTATACCCTAAGACCCTATGGTCTTTTACAATACTTAAGCATTTTTGCGATTTTGTATTTGATGTAAAAATACCTTATTAGGAGTTTTAACTGAACTACATTATTCATTGTTTGGTTAAGTAAAATTATTTAGTTATATGGAGCTTTAGCAATAGTGCTCGGCAATATTTTCGTATAAAACGACGGTTTAGCATTATTCGACATTCTACTATACGATTTTAATTGCAAATAAGTAAATAGTATATTGCTTTAATCTTATAATGTATTGATCTTAGAACTAGAAACTATTTTCATTCAACGTTATGTATAAGTCAAGTCAAGACAAGCCGTTGTGTGTAAGTCATCATCATGCTCATTTAAGGCGAAGGTCGTCCACTGCTGAACATAGGCCTCCCCCAAGTGTCACCACATTGACCAGTCCCGTGCATCTCGCATCCAGTGGATCCCCACTACCTTTTACGAGTACCAAGTAGGAGACCTTCCAGCGCAACGTCTTCCGGTTCACGGTAATTACTTCAGAACTTTTCAGCCCCATCAGCCATCCTTTCTGGGAGTAATGTGCCCTGCCCAATTCTACTTAAGTTTGGCAATTCTTCGGGCTAAGTCAGTAACCTTGATTATCTTGCGGATGTTATCATTTCTGATTCGATCACGCAAGGAAACTCCGAACATATCCCTTTCCATTGTCACTCGGGTGATTTTAAGACTTCTGATGATGCCTATTGTGAGTGACAATGTTTCGGTCCTTTATATAATCAATGGCTTCACACACTGGTGGACTTTCATCTTGAGACACTGCTGAGGACATGGTTGGCGTAATGTTGTTGAGCGATCGGCTGCTGCGCTGCGTGTCGCGGTTTCGATTCCCGCACGGAACAAATATTTGTATTGCCTACAGATAACTGTTCCGGATCTGGGTGTCTTGTGTATGTGAGTTTAAATCTTTGTAAACGCACCCACGATACAGGAAGAAATTCCTAGTGAGGGGCATCGTTTTCTTAAAGCAAAGCAAACAGCAATAAAGCAAAGCTTTAGTTTAGTCTTTGCTGTACGGTGTGTACAGCAAAGACTAAAGAAGAAGGTATTCTCCGAGTTCCTAAAAACAAACGCCGGCACAGGCTTCCCCATAGTCTACAACTTCGAGTGTAGAGTCTTCGATCTTGATAGGAGTGGGTGTTACATGGGCATTCAACATGACCTTTGTTATGTCCTTGTTAATTTTAAGACCCACTCTTTCGGAAGCTCTACTGAGGTCATCGAGGAAATAAGCAATTCCTGCTTACTGTATTTATTTTAATTTAGTTTTTTTTTGTAAAGCGACACTTATATCGCGAAATAAAGGTTATATAGAAATAATTTAGTATCTATATCATAGGGGAAAATATGATTTACTTTTAAAGGTATGCGTTTAACAGAATAAAAACCCTTTAGATAATTTTATGATTTGTTTTTGTAAAAAAATACTTTAAATATCTCTCCTGAGAATTTTAATTTTGGTTCTTTAGCCATTTAGCCTTTCAACTGACGAAATAATTTTGGACTAGTGCGAGGTGGTGCGTGAAAAGATTCCTGGAAGAACTAGGGACTTTTGCCCAGTAGTGCGACGAATAGCCTATAAAAAATGTATACCAAGTTCGTTCAAAGACTAAGGGCGCGTTCCAATTGAAAGCTGTTAACTAGGTTATCGTACTTGTAAACTACTTTATTTATTTTGGGATAAATAACAGTAATACATCCGTTTAGAACCGGTAAACTATAGTTTTTTTTTTCTGTCAAATCTTGTAGATATAAGCGCCGTGTACAACTACTTGATCTACAACACTATTAGTCAAAGGCTCTCAATGCGACCGTCCGAAGATTCAATAAAGGTTCTTACTGAGGTACAGAAGATCCACGTTATCGCCAGCCGTAAGCGTCATGTAGTGGGCCCCTAATGTGGAGAAGTGGTGGTTGGTTAAGGTTCCGTCTGCAATCAGGGAGGTTCGCAGGAGCCGAGCTGATGGGAGCTCTGACCCGTCCTTAGCTGGTCTCAGTGTGTTGCCTGTTCAGTGAATGAATGATAGACATCAATCTAACGAATGAATCTTTATTTTCTAGAATATAGATTTATAAGGTGGTGGGAGATTATTTAATGTCACACTATATTATTCGACGTTCCAATCGTGCAAATGTTAATGTTATTAATATTGACTTACTATTACAAATAATAAAGAAATAAAGATTGTCGATTGTTCAAAAAGGTTTGTTTATTGAGGGTAACATACCACTTGGATCTATCGTTTGTATTCGCAACTCCATGTCCAAGCACGTATTTTGCCTATGGATCTTAAGTGGATTTAGTAAGGTTAATTACTTTAAAGAAGTCTCTCGGCTAATATAAAATGCTGTCAAAACTAATGCTGTCGAAAACAGAACGATAATGTGATAAAAGAGACAACGTTTCTTCAGTGAGTGAAACGATTCAAGCGCTGCTAGTTAAATAGTCTCTTGCATTTATTACTTTTACTCTACATCAAGTGCAGATAGAATCCAGAGCATCATTGATACTTTTACAGGTAAACTCCATCACATACCGGGTCCAAACAGCGGTGGTAGAAGTCTTGGGAGAGGTGTCATGCTAGCTCCTCTTGAAGGGTACTTGGGATTGCTGCAAGTGCCGTCTATGCGACGACCCTCTTCTTTGGTGCATGGTTTAACCGGTATTGTGCATAAGCTGAGAAGAAAATTGAAACGAAATTTAGCTTGGTGGCCCAGTGGCTAAGACCTCGGCTCTCACGCTTGAGCTCGTGTGTTCAAATCCGGGCAAGTACCAATGTGACTTTTTCAATTCATTGTATTGTACTTTCTAAGTTTATTTTGGACATCGCTGACATCGGTGAATTAAAACATTGTGAGGAAATCTGGAATTATAGTTAATATAAGTTTTAAATCACCAACCCGTCACCGCCGTGATTAATTCGTGCTTTCCCTGTATGATAAGAGGCCTTTGCCCTGCACTGGGATAAAAACATGTTGGTATTGTTATTATTTAGTATCACCATTTCTCCAATGTCACGTAGGTACTAGGTACTATTAACTTTTAAATGTAGAAGTATGTCCAGCGAAGTAGATAATCAATGTATAAATACAACAAAATTATAATGATAAATCTACGACAGATGACATCATTAGACTTTAAAAAAAGTTACCTAATGTATCACCAGTTCATCATATTGCACAAATTATGGTACGTTAGTCGTTAATTATGATTTTTGCTTGTTTGTAGATGTCTAAGGAATTTATGGATTTTACTATATCCTGTTATTACCTTGAATTTTGTGCTAATGAAATCAATAGCCTAGTTGACCTACTAGTTACCGGTGAAACCGTTGAAGTTATGTCATCTTGTGTTAGTGGAAATTACGATGCGGTTGCCTAAATAACTTAGTATTGTTTTTTGTATTTTTTTTTACCTATTAGATATATTGCGGTGTTTTTTAACACTCATGTTTTTTTTCTAAAAATTTACCTTTATATTCTAAGTTATTGCCTCCATTCAACTCAATCACAGTTATAGCTTGAAATTTATTGTCATTAATTGTGTTCTTTTTTTTTGTTTTCATAGCAACTGTGTTGGTTTGGATAGAGAATGTTTCGTTCAAAAGGACTGAGAATATGGATCTTAGTAGCCAAGTCCCCTAGTCATAATATAATTAATGGTTTTATTGATTCAGGGTATTTTCATGTTGTGTATGTGTATCTAATTATAAGTGACTAAAATAGTTTATAAGTATTTGTACGTATAACAAAACTATGGTTTTTATATCTGACACAAATAAATAATAATAATAAAAAAAATGTTTATTAAAATAGTGGATAATAACAATGTTTTATATTTTAAAATCCCTTTTTACCCGACTGCCGAAGGAGGATAATGTGTTTATCAGTCTATGTATGTATGTTTGTTTCTATGTGGCGTTCTAGAGACCAAACGCGTTGCCCGATTTTGATGATTCTTACGTCAATCGATTCGTCTTAACCCTGCGAGTGTCACTACCTACATTAAAATTGGAAAAGAAAAAAATGGCGGAAATTGGCCGCCATTTTGTGGGGGCTTTTTTTTCCTTCCAAACCCATCGTGTGGGGTAACAAAATAAAAAAAAACGGGTTTTAAGAGGAGATTTCAAAAATATATAACACTTATATGTTTAAATGTACCTATTTAAAAAAATAACTATCTAAAAAGTTGTAAATAATACAAGCTAATTAAAAAAATCAAAAAACCCGACTGCTTAAAAAGCGACATAAAAAGACGTAAACAAGAAGAAAATTGAATACAGGACATAACAATAATAATAAGAGAGATACAATCCGCAGAGCAGCTTTGTGGCGAGCTGGTGGGCAATAGCGACCCCACGGACCTAATCTCCAGGGAGAAGTCTTGTCCCTCATATCCAGCTTGCCTTTATTTGCCGGTCAGAGTGAACACTGACGGGGAACAGAGCTTCCACCTCTCTCTTGCCTTAATTGGCTGGCTTGAGTGGAGATTCGCAAGCACAAATGTGCTCAGAGGAAAGAAGTTAACCCAGTAAAAGCTGCTAGGGATCTTGACCGTACTTCCGGGATGGTCCTGATAGCCGTGGCATACCTCTCGACTCCTGAAGCACCTCCGTATATGTTGCCCCCTTGGCGCTACGTCACTAAAGTGCTAGCGACTGTTAATGGGGGTAGGGGGAGGGGGATTTATTGAGTGTGCAATTCATCCCCTGCCATTTTATAACCGTTCAGATCAACAGTGGTCAGGCAGGGGCCAAAAGTCCTCCTATAGTTTTATGTAATCGATTCACGAAACCGTCCAAACCCATAGCCCTATGTGTTTTGTCTCCATATTATGCAATAGTCCTGTAGTAGTCGGGGATTGTCCTTGGGTGCTCACTAGTGCATACCTACAGAGATAATGGCCAGTTGGTGACACCTTTCATCCTATATGTCTAACAAGGCCTCTGCGAGTTAGACATATAGGATGCCCCTGGTACGCCTTTCAAAGTTCAGGGACCCTAGGGTCTCGAGAATCTCAAAGAAATAATAAAAAAAAAATGATATGTGTTTTATTTTTCCGCCTTGGAGCGGGCGGAGGACATCCATACCGGTCACCCTCTGTGGTCGTAAACGTTCGAAGTTCCTCTCGGGAGATAAGCGCGGAACACGGCACGGTCAGTTGTGGCGCAGAACTTTCCAAGTTTGTCACCCGCGGGTCACACCTTGTGACAGCCGGCTTGTGGCTTGTGGTCGCGATTTTCGGTGCCCAGTGCGTCTGCTATGGATAGGGAGGGAGATTATATCCTCTCGATCTTTTTTTGCCGCCTCCTTTGCGATGATCACTTCCTCACAGAAGGGGGCGATTTCGTCTCACACACTGTCTGATTCGGCCGGAAGAGAGTACCGACCAACACGACGAGGTCTTGGAGCTGAACAAGCTAGGCTGGGAACTTGTCCAGACGGTGTGGTCTCCAACCTCGAGTGTAACCCTTCATGAGACCGGAAGTATTTTTAACACTATCATGAGACGGTTACTCGCAATAGTGCATTAATACTTTGATTCTTCTTCTTGCTTCAATTTTACTTTCAAAAGAAATTATATAATGAGCCATGACGAAAAATCGATAGTAATTTTTCAGTATAACTGTACTTTGACAGTAGGACGTTCTGCTAATAGGACGATTTCCTACTAGGTCATTTTGAGAATATGACGTTCTGCTTATAGGTCGTTTTGCGAATTGATACATATCTAACGTTCAACTCCATACATGAATATCGTATTTCTTAACAAAGCTGTTAGACACTTTTCGAATGTTTATCTTAACTAATATTATACAGAGAGAGCCCGAACTTTGTGAGTTTAATCAAACGTGTGGGGTAATCTCTGGAACCACTACATCCATTTGAAAATCGTTCACCATTTGAAAGGTACATTATTGCAGACGGTTATAGCCTATGAATAAAATGTATCTGTATTTGTTACTAACATAATGTACTAACAATTTAAATAAAATGTCTAGTCTACGTGTGTTGCTAACATAGTTTCTAAGTAATGTGTACGTACTAACAACTCGTGGATTTATGGTCTGTTATTTTTTATAATTTAATATGACTCAAGCAAAGCCGAGGTGGGCCACTAGTGCAGTATAAAAAGCACTAACCTTGTTCCATTGACGACGCCTGCTAAGTAGTCGTTCCGTTTATCTGTGATTGGCTTGCCGAAGTACGCATCATACAAAACTGGCGCTTCTTGTGACAACACAGACCCGAAAATCAAGAAGAAAAATAATAATGTTTTCCAATCCATTATTTTTGCTATAGGTTTAATTGCCGCATCATTTATTATGAGAATAAAATATAGAAAAATAATTGTACTAGATTTTTTAAATGAGACCTATTTTTACCCGGCGGCAAGGAAAGGGTTACCTATGTATTTTTGTTAGAGTACACGAGTATGTATTGATCGTGATTGAAACGACTAAAAAGTTCAAGTGTGAAAAATAAAGTATTTATACCTATGATTGATTACACAATTGCCTTGTAGTTTGTGGAGCAAACTAATTATATTTTAGCATCGTTATGAGGTTGTTGGCACGATCGATTATACATTAGTAAGCAAATGATATAATAATATAATTGATATACTTTAACACACTTAAAGTTTTCAAATCCAATTTAGCGGACCTAACGCATAACATGCTATTTTAAATCATATCTTTTAAATATTATTATACTAAAATTCCCTGCCAGGCAACGTTCAACCTAAACCACTGGGTCTAGAAACCTGGAATTTCACGCAAGATTTCTATAATTTATAAATTATACAACGAAAATGAACATGACTTTTGAATATCTATTGGTCGATCGCATGAAAGATTATTTTGTTATTTGTTTGTCACACGGCTTGTCTAGCCATACTGCAGGTTATCAGGTGTCTTTTTTCTTATACAATGCGTGTATAAAAAGCGTTTTCTATCCCTTCGTATTTCGAATATATTTTTCTAAGTAATGCAAAGGAGTGCCCAGAAGCAGTATATCGGCTTGAAACAGAACAAATATATGCGTCGTCTACAGACAGCCAGTCTTGTGCATGAGAGACTCATATCTGTAAAAAAAACAGCAATATAGTTGAAAATCCAACAACAAACATAGCTGCGTGACGAAAATGTTCAGACACGCGTGCAATGAAAATCGTGCAGATATCTAGAACAATGTAGCTGTTATAAACGCTTAGTTTAATATGTTATTAAATGTTTGATTAATAATTTAAGATAATTATAGTATCAATTATGATATTCTTACCGCTGTGGCAAACTAATTATCTTGTAAGTGGTTTATAAATGAATTAATCCTTGTTTGCCGAATGAAGAGTAGCTAAATAAATACTAGCGTTAGACGTTAATAGTTATGAGTCAATGGCTTGTCATATTATTATTATATGTTATGTTTATATTATCCGTTTAAATATTTTCCACAATCTCTGGACTCGCGATCGCATGTATAACTGTTGAGCGTGAGGTCCCGGGTTCGATTCCCAGGTTGGCCAATGTGTTAATAGATTTAAATCAATCGTTGTATCAGTGGCGGAACAAAACCATTATAATGCAGTAATACAAACCAACAGAACAACGCGGCAGGCCGCGAGCTGGATACCATTTTAAAAGATTGGCATGCTATCGCAATACACTGGGAGAAGTGAAAGGAGGGAAAGGAGGCTTTTGCCCTGTAGTGGGACAACACGGCCAATGGCATAATAGTCAAGAGCCTCAATGAACACCTGAGGAGGCTCTCGTTGGACAACTGAATCAAGGGCTTGATTCAGAAAGCGGTACTCCTGGAAAAGTTTCGTTAGAAGTTTCCTCTCTAAGGAGCCCAGACCACCGGTAGCTTGGACCCTGTTCCCGATTCCAGTGGCTTACTACGTTTTATCTTCTTATATGTATATACAAGACAGGTAGGGTAGGCAGGGTAGGCAGGGTACGCAGGGTACGCAGGGTACGCAGGGTACGCAGGGTACGCAGGGTACGCAGGGTACGCAGGGTAGGCAGGGTAGGCAGGGTAGGCAGGGTAGGCAGGGTAGGCAGGGAAGGCAGGGTAGGCAGGGTAGGCAGGGTAGGCAGGGTAGATTAACATTAGAATCGGGCTATTTACCATGTATATTATATTTGTAGCGAGTTTCCGATATTTCGGCGCTGTTGCAAGCACCAAGATCACGAATAAACTGGAGTTATTGCGGGTGGGTGAACACCTACAAGGAAGTGAAGTACAACCCGACGGCACGAGTGACCCGCAGTACACGCAAAATAATAAAGGAGTATCAACATATTATCACGGATGATACGGCTAAGTACTTGCTCCGTCCAAGAAATATACAGCCCCCAAAACTATATGGCTTACCAAAAGTGCACAAGCAAAATGTTCCGCTACGACCCATAGTCAGTCAGATTGACTCGCCCACATACTACCTAGCGAAACACGTAGCTTCTGTTCTTCAACCATTAGTTGGACATTCAACATCTTATGTAAAGGACTCTCGACATTTCGTTGACATATTGCAATCGATCAATCTCCAAACAAATGACGTAATGGTCAGTTTCGATGATGAATCCTTGTTTACCAACGTACCAGTGGCGGACTGCATGGAGGTGATTGAGGTGAAATTGCGAGTAAATGACATCCCTGTAGAGTACGTGAAATTACTTCATCACTGTTTATCTACCAGTTACTTTATATACCAAGGTCAATACTACCTGCAGATTGATGGTGTAGCCATGGGTAGTCCGGTGGCTCCAGTGGTGGTAACATTTGGATGGAACATTTTGAAGAGTTGGCGATCTCCACTGCATCTACACCTATTAAGTTTTGGAAAAGGTATGTTGATGACGTTTTTGGGATCATTGAAGGAGACCAACATGAGGTAGAATTATGCTTGGCACACCTTAATAGCATACATGGCAAAATTAAATTTACCTACGAGATGGAAAATGAGAGGGAAATTCCATTCTTAGACGTGAAAATAGGGGTCCGTGCTGACGGCTCTTTGAGTCACACTGTGTATAGAAAATTGACTCACACGGATCGATATCTACACGCTGATTCTCACCACCATCCCCGACAACTTATTTTCAAAGAAAAATACATTTTATTTCAACTAGGCTACCAAGCGGCACTTTTGAACGTTAATACATTAAAATTTAAAAGGAATAAGAATTGTTTCTACCGTGCATTCGGAAAGTAGCTTGTTATGGAGAAGAACGCACAAGAAACTCCATATTTATTCTTTAAAAAAAAAAAAAATATCAGTGATGCAATCCCCCAACTTATAATATGCCTGCCTGCATAGTGTGCGTTTTATACAAGTTTTAAATTTCGTCTCATTCAGTTCTAGAATGTGGGGAGGAATTTTATTGTAACATTTTGTACAGTTCCCCATGAAAGATGAGGCTACTTTAGCCAGTCTGAAACCTGGTTGAACTAATTGGTCCCTATTTCTAGTAATGTAACTATGTCTATCGCCGTTTTTACTAAAAAGATGTAAATTCTTTCTCAAGTACATGATGTTTTCATGAATATATTGACAAGGAACCGTCATGATGCTAATGCCCTTAAACAGTTCCCTTAGAGAATCGCGCCCGCGAAGATTGTATATCGCTCTGATGGCTCGTTTTTACAGAATAAAAATTGACTCAATGTCTGCAGCCCTTCCCCATAGTAAAATACCGTAAGACATTATACTATGAAAGTAACTAAAATAGACCAGCCTAGCGGTATCTACATCACTAAATAGATGAATCTTTCTAACAGCATAAGCTGCCGAACTTAGTCGCCCTGCAAGTGATATTAAATGAGGACCCCATTGTAACCTTGAGTCTAGCGTGATCCCCAGGAAAACCGTTTTATCGACGAATTCAATTCCCATTTTCACGTTTAACCCCGACGAATTCACACCGTTTATTTGAACTAATTGCTGTCTATCATTCAAATAAGATTTAACCAAACTTAACGCTGATTGACCTAGCCCGTAATGCTCAAGTTTCAGAAGTAATGTTTCATGATTAACGCAATCAAACGCCTTCGACAGGTCACAGAATATACCTATGGCATCCTGCGAATCTTCCCACGCATTAAAAATGTGTTTTAATAGGGTGACACCAGCGTCAGTTGTACAACGTCCTTTGGTGAAACCATACTGTTTATCATGCAAGATGATATTCGTATTAAAATGAATGAGCATTTGATTAAGCATTATCTTCTCAAATACTTTGCTGAAAACCGGCAAGACGGATACTGGTCTATAATTATTTGTGTCTTTACTGTCCCCGGATTTAAAAAGTGGTATAACCTTACTATATTTCATTAGATCCGGAAAGACTCCTTGATCCACACACAAATTGAAAATTAAAGCTAAGCACGGCGCTATAGTCTGAATAATGGAGGTACAAGCTTTGATGGACATTCCCCACAGATCTTCAGTCGGTTTGATCTTGATTTGCTTAAAAGCTTTTATTACTGTTATGGGGTTTATATGTGAAAAGTTAAATACATTCGGGCAGGCTGAAACGTTCGCGTTTAATAATCCAAAAGCAAGCGAGGGCGAAGAATTTAAGGTTTCAGTAGTTTTAATTGGGATGCTGGTAAAGAAATTTACAAATTCTTGCGCAATTTTTTGTTATCTCTAATAAGTCCGTGTGTGGTCTCGAGGGTGTAATCAGTATTATTTCTTTTATTCCTGTTCGTTTCATTATTTATAATTTTCCAAACCGTCTTGATTTTATTTTCTGCTAATTTAACCTTATTTCTTATGTACAAGGCCTTAGCTGCCTTACATGTATTTTTAAAAATTCTTGAGTTAGTAGCAACATACTTATTAAACGTTTCAGTGTTAATACAAGGCTTAAGGCCATATAGCTCGTAAAGTTTTTCCCTACTTTTTCTAAGTCCTGTAGTCGCCCAGTCACTGAATAAAAACTTAGTGCATATAGTTTTAGTTATCTTTATAAAAGTGTTATTGAACTTTTTTTGAACTACTGAAAAAACTTCATCATACAAAATATTACCATCATTCACTGTGAGGTCCTGATCGCTTAACTTACCGATTAAAGTACTGTTAAATTTATTTAATTTACCGGATGTTGTTGGTCTGGATTGAATATGCACTTGTTTTATTAGCATAATGGACTGAAATGTCACCAGTAGCCCACTATGATCCGAAGGCAGATAATTTATAATAGCCTTGTCCAAGTAGTTGCAGCAACAAAACACACTATCAATACATGTAGCAGAAGTCAGTGTAGTTCGGGTTGGTTCCGTAAACACAAGTGACAAATTAAATGATTTAAAGAGATTTAATAACCTACTGCTATCTGAATTATCTTCTAGAATATTAATATTAAAGTCACCACAGACAATTACTAGTTTATTACTAGTTTACTGAACTCTGTAGTGGCTTCACTTACCAACCGCGCATATGATCTATGTGACGAGGAACATTTACGTGCTGAGCTAACACATGTGCAGAGGGTCCTACAGAGAAATGGATATACAGGGAAGGCTGCACAACCGAATCAAAAAACTGGTTGTAAGCACCGGAAGTGCGAGGTTGAGAGGCAACCAGCATTTTTCATTTATCAGCAAAAAAAAAAATGGGACGAATATCTTGTCCCTTCTACGGGGTTTATTAAAGGGTTATGAAAGTTCTGTTATTTTTGAGCTCAGACGCACCATTTCAAAGATATTTTCATAATACCCGACAAAACTTTTGCGTAGTTTAGTTATTCTAAAACCATTTCAATTTGTTTTATGAACCTTGCATCATGCCTCACGAGGCGCCAGCCCAAGGCGCACCAGTCCAGGACGTCGCGGCCAAGGTGGCGCAGTCCAGGACGTCGCAGCCTAAGGTGACTCAGTCCAGGATGTGACAGCGCAAGGTGACTCAGTCCAGGCAGCGCAAGGTGACGCAGTTTAGGACGTCACAGCCCAAGGCAGTGGTCCAGGACATCACAAAAAGAAGCTAATACAGCAGCAGCCTGGATGTTCATAGCTAAGTGATCGTTAATTTTTTATCGAATCTACTACTCTAATTTTCTATAGACTTGTTTCATAATTCTGGCTTTGCCGAGGGAGATCCGTTTGCCCAGATGGGTATGGTGATGACATGTACTCGTATTTACTCCTCTTACTGTGGCCAAGACACCTTTAGCCTTCAACGATCCTGTGAGTCTGTTGGATCGGCAGTGAGAAAACCATTTCCTGTGTACATTGCACGACGTACATAAACCTCTATTCCTACCCAAATTCCGTATGTTACCGTAGGTCTCCTTGTAACAGACATCCCGCACGTAAAACCAACTTAACCTACGTTTGGTGTGGTTTGTATGATAGGGTAGGGCATTAGGATAGCTATGGTGCTAGGTAATTGTTATAGGGCTAGGTTTGTAGTCGGTGGGGTCTTAGGTATCGCATAGGTACCAGGATCAATTGGTGCAAACGTGCCAACACTACGCATTCGAAATAACGGCCGTAATAAGCTGCAAGTCCCGGTGCGTACAGTAAGCGTGACAGATAAGCAAACACACGCATTTATAATATTAGTTAGAATTGACCATGGTAAATAGTTGTGGAGTCGAATCGTTACCCATCACCCATTTAATAATTAAAATGTGGTGTGTTGAAGATAGGTCATATCCATACTTGAATGTTTTTCAAAACCTAGTACTGACATACAAATTCTGGGTTCGATTCTCGCATGGATCTGGGTGTATAAGAACTCCCACGATATAGAAAGATTTAGCGTGGGACCTAGTGTGGGGTAAAGATGTTCAACGATCAGATTTCCTCATTTAGGTTTAAAGATATTTATTTCCCATAAGAACTTTTAGATAACAGTTTACTTATAATGAGATACAAAGTTAATTAATCTAAATAATAATATAATATTTGCCTCTGGGGCGTTGGCGACGTTATATGGTACATATTCGTTTTATAGAATTTGTTTTTACTTCTTGTGTTGTATGTTAGTTCTTTTATGCAAGTGTGTTTGATTGTAAGGAATTCATGGTGATTTTTTTATGAGAATGCATGTGTGTAAAGTTGTGAGATTTAGCAGATTCGTTTCTTCGTATATTTTATTGTTGTGAAAATATAATAATAAATAATTAGTGGTAGTAAATAGAAATAGTGGTAGTGAAATAATACTTTAAAAATTTTGTTCAATGTTCTTTGTAGTGAGTTTAGATTAAATTTAGCAGCTGATCCCTACACTTTGATTAGGTATTAAATTTTAAGAATGTAGGTGATCCTACATTTTACGAACACCTTAGAAAGATTAATTTTGGTCATAAATCATAAATTAGTTATTTTACAAGAAATGAGTTTCGAATTTGGAATTAAGGTTCAACTAGTCGACAGCACTAACTATTTTGTGCGCGAGGTGAAAATGCATGCCATCTCATCCGACAATACGTACGAATGAGATGTATGCTGTGATGAGCAGTAAGAAGCTACTTCACGTACGAATTAGCACTTTTGCAAATTTGTATCGAAATGGGTGATGATTTAGGACGAAAACGAGCGCGTGAAATAGTGGAGTAATCACTAGACTACGTTTGTATGGAAGAATGATCGAATAGGAATATGTAACTTTAACTGTCATAAAAGGAAGTACAGAACCTTGTCGGTTACAGAAGCTTATTTTTAAGATTAACATGCCACAATTTCAATATCCACCGATATTGAAATGGTGGCATGTCATTAAAATGACAAAGATATTTATTAAATAGATTTGTTGCTGAAGGAATGTCTGTAGGTAAATTTGCTTATAGTGGGTCATAAATTAATCCAAACGTACCTATCGATCTTTGGTATTTCGTTTGTAGAGGTTTATAGACGCCCTACTTTTGAAGATATGTATAGATTATGTCGCCGCCAAGGCATCCATTTGCTGAGGTTCTCAACTTGGTTATTAGTCTAAAATATCAATTAATATTTCAATATTTAGTTAAAATGTGTAAGTAGTTGAAAGGGTTTTTGAATAAATAAGGCCAAAAGTAGGTACCTTTTGAATGGTTGTTTGATGTTTGATGTCGAGTTTGATGTTTGATGTTAAGTTTGATAATTGATGTTGAGTTTGATGTTTGATGTTTGATGTTGAGTTTGATGTTTGATCTTGAGTTTGATGTTTGATGTTGAGGTAGAAGAGTTTGATGCTTGATGTTGAGGTAGAAGAGATAAAAAGTATAAAATAATTGTTTGATATTTATAGATGGTTTCATATATATAGATGGTTTGATAAATATAGATACGAGTTTGATAAATATAGATACGAGTTTGATGAATATAGATAAGAGTTTGATAAATACAGATACGTGTTTGATAAATATAGATACGAGTTTGATGAATATAGATACGAGTTTGATGAATATAGATACGAGTTTGAAAGCAAATAATAAATAAATGTGTGTATGATAGAATTATGACCAGATTCCAGATGCTACGGTTTTAATGACGAGCGACTTGATATTGGTTTAAATCTTAAGACTGTTTTTACCCAGTTATCTAATGATGAACCTTCGGCTAGAAAGATCTTTGAACTACAGGAAATGAGGATAGATGAGAAGTTTGGGGTTTATGTATTGTTGTGTATAAAATCGAAATGGCGGAAGGGCAGAGTGAGTAATGTCAGGTGCCATCAGAATGGTATAAAAGAAATGATTTTACCTTTGGTCATGGCGTTGAGATTATTTCAGTTTTATCTCTATTAAGTGAAGAGTATTATAGTGAGAAGTTAATTTGATTAAACTTTCCAGCATTCAGAATGAGGCTTGTCATTACAATGCAATAGTTGAAAACGATGATACTTGAAATTCCAGTGATTCTGAATTTGAGGCTAAGAATTGTCTATAAAATATACATCAAATTTAATAATTTTAAATTACGATGTGCCTAATCTTATTTACAAGGACTGAATTTAGTTATGAATGAAAGTCGAATTGAATCGTTGGTATTCTATGCATTGCCATAGATAATTTTAATATATATTATCTCAGTAGATCTAAAGTCAGTGAAATTTGCTACAGTGAACCATTGCACGCTCGAATTGCAATGAAATAATATTGAGCAGTAGATTGCCCATTAATTTGAAAACTTTCGACACGAACCACTGAGAGATTCTTTATTTAAATGAGAATGATTTAAAGTAGCACTATTATCTTAGCAGATGTACAGACGCCTATCGAATTATATAAAATTGATTATTCTGGAACTTGCTGTTGATTAGTTTTATCTTAGCGCAATGAAGTATGCCATCAGCATGCGCAGCTAGATTTTTATTTGGTATCCGATATCTCACCAGCAGTTGATGAATGTGACTGAAATTGTAAGGTATCTGGTAGATAATTTTGATTATGACTGATGGTGACCACGATATCTTGCAAGTAGCATTGTATATATACCTGATTGTAATTGGATGCTACATTTTATAAAAAAAAATATTAATAAAAGTGACAGAAGTAGTCTTAAGTCACTGCTGTGATCTAAGCTCTTAAGTAAGTTTTAGAATGGGAGACCGTTCTCCATAGTTGTTGCAAATGCAAAATGAAACCTCGAAAATCCTCACAAAGAGGACATAGCTTCTTCTAGTGAATATATTGATCTTTAGTTTCGAAACTGGATATTTACTCTTGACATTTGTATTAATGAAATTTAATTTGAATTTGAATTGGTAGAAACTGAATTGAATTGAATTGTGTTGGTGGAATCCAGGTTAAATAGATTTGATTATGTATTTCTCTTTCTTCACATTTTATTGAGATAATTGTATAAATAGTTGATATAGTAATTTAGTTGATTGTTTTGCAATATATATTTTCGGCGTTATGGTGTATAAATTTAAGTACAATGACAAAAATTGGTCGATAATAAATAAATGAAATGAATAGTCTGGCCATTTAAGAGGTATCAGGCCTCTCAAGTATAATCTGCAAAGCTTTGTAAAATATGTTCTATGTATGTAGATTATAATATTGTTTACATGTTATTACTATTATGCTTTTATTAAGTTTCCTTTCTTGTTTTTGTTGTTTGTGACGTACGAGGTCGTACTTAATAAACGGATGGCCGACTGTTAGCGATCTTTATATTTAATTGAGCACACTAAGTAATTTTTGTATGTTGGCAATAATTTTTGTCAGGTTGGTAAACGATAAGCTTGCACTTCTCGTTTCCCGCCCATTCCGAGGTTATAAATAGTGGCTCATGCCATCAAAGGCAGTCTATTTTTGATCGAGGCGCCGTTAATATGTATTAGGGTAAGTGCTTTATAAACTGTATTCTATAAACTGTATTCTATAAACTGTGTTCTATAAACTGTGTTCTTTAAACTGTGTTCTTTAAACTGTGTTCTATAAACTGTGTTCTATAAACTGCATTCTATAAACTGTATTCTTTAAACTGTATTCTTTAAACTGTATTCTATAAACTGTATTCTATAAACTGTATTCTATAAACTGTATTCTATAAACTGTATTCTATAAACTGTATTCCATAAACTGTATTCTATAAACTGTATTCTATAAACTGTATTCTATAAACTGTATTTTATAAACTGTATTCTATAAACTGTATTCTATAAAATGTATTTTATAAACTGTGTTCTATAAACTATTTTCCATAAACAGTGTTCTGTGTAACTGTGTATTTGATATGATAATACACTGGGTGAGTAAACCCTTTTAAGCATTTTTATTTGCATCGCCATCCCCGCTGAAATTTTAGTCTTTTGAGTAAAAGACGACAAATATCTAATTTAATAAATTTAAACGAGAAATTCTTGTATATATATTATAATCTGAATCTCGGAAACGGCTCCAACGAGAAGCTAGGGTAAGTTTTGGTGGGAATCGCTGTTGGTGAGAACAGCATTACCTATAAAGTGTCTAAAATACCTTTAGCAGTACTCTGATGACTCGGACTGTGCCAGTTCGAGTCATCCATGTCCCGTCGTTCTCCCTGGGACCTGCTGCAACCGCGCCGCCGCGTGTCCACCACTCCGAGTTGCAGCTGAGCTAACGAATACAGGGCAACGGGCGAATATTCTGCGCCTTAAAACAGAATCGGCTCACTAGGGAGGATACCCAAAAAAAAAACGAGCAAATCCGTAGGCTCTAAAGCCGCAGCCCCGCTAGTGGAATAAGGCACAGTGGGCTAATCACTCGCTTGCTCGAAAATAAAAGATGAAAGAAACCAAAACAGTAAGAAACCGGACCGATACCCTACCGACGACTTTTGGCTTTAAATCACGGACACGAATTGCTTTTTGGAATGTGAGAACGCTTAGCGATGACAGTAGACTAGTCCACGCAGAAGCAGTAATGTTAAATTACAACCTGCAAATACTCGGTCTAAGCGAAGTGAGAAGAAATGACTTCGGTGAGCTGAGAACGTCCAGGGGCTTGACTTTGCTGTATTCTGGTAAAGAAAGTGAGGAAGATGTGCGCGAGTACGGCGTAGGGCTTCTCCTTTCTAATACAGCTAAGAATAGCCTCATGGACTGGAAGCCGATCTTAGATCGAATCATGTACGCCCGTTTTAACTCGAGACCCCGGCAGATATCCATCGTAAAATGCTACGCCCCAACTAATGCATCACCAGAGGATACCAAAGACGATTTCTACAACGCCCTCAACGCCACCTTTCGGAGCATCAAGAAACAAGATATCGTCCTAGTCATGGGGGACCTGAATGCAAAGGTTGGGAGCGTTAACACAAATCGTGAGCGGCACATGGGTACGCAGGGGCTTTGAGTTTGTAATGAGAACGGAGATCGATTTGTCGAGTTTTGCCAGAACCACGACCTGACCATTGGAGGAAAATTATTTATACATGGCGACCACCACAAGTACACGTGGAACTCACCCGATGGGGTTACCAAGAACCAGATTGACCACCTTGCCATTAGCGCCAAATGGCGTTCCTCATTGATCGATGTCCGAAACCGCAGGGGCGCCGATATTGATAGCGACCACCAATTGGTAGTTGCTGAAATCCGGTTTAAGGTTGCAGTGGCCCGTGCGGCTTGACCTGGGCATCCGTAAAACGTTCCAACTCGAGCTACGTAATCGTTTTTCGGTACTTGATACCGGTTCGGATTTATTGGACGAGGAGTAGAAACGCATCAAAGTGGCCTATACAGAAACCAGCTCCGTCGTTTTAGGACACAAACCGACTCATTCTCGCGAAGACTGGATGTCACAGCACACTTGGAGCCTAATCGAAGACAGAAGAAAGCTTCATCTGAGATTGCTTGAGACCCGTAATGACGCCATGCGAGCCGACCATAACATGCAATACCGTCAGAAACGCAGAGAAATATATCGCAGCACCCGCAAAGAGAAGGAAGGCAGGAGTCAGTGGGCTGATGGTATTGCTGATCGTGCTAAACAAGCTGCAAACACCGGTAACCTGAAGGAATTGTATAAAGAATAGAATAGAATACTCTTTATTATGTACACCATATAAGTTACAGAAAGTATAGATGAAGAAAAAATTACACTGGGTGACACAATGGTCGGGCTAATCGCTAAAAGCGATCTTTTCAAGACAACCTTTGGATGGATTTTAAAAAAGAAAGGAAAGAAAGTACTGTAGGTAGTCTATTGGTGTACTATTATGTAAGCTACCAAAACCTTGGCAGCAAATATAAGAAGAAGCCGCTCAAGTCTAAGGACGGTCAGCTCATAGTGACGTCGGAAGGGCAGCTCTTACGCTGGCGTAATCAATTTGAGAAGGCCTTCCGTTTGTCAGCAACATCAACACCTGACGCGCTGCAAGTCAGTTCTATACCATCCCGGCCTCTCGACATCGACACGGAACCACCATCAGCTTCGGAAGTTGCAAGAGCAGTCCTCTCTTTGAAGACAGGCAAAGCGCCAGGACCTCGACCTGATAACAGCGGAAATGCTACAAGCTGACTTATCCTCCGCCGTCAACGTTCTGACGCCTCTCATTGAGAGGATATGGGCCACCGAAGAGCTTCTGGGTGAATGGAACAAGGGTCTTTTGATAACTGTACCCAAGAAGGGAGACCTTAGTTAATGCGATAACTGGAGAGGTATTACGTTGCTCTCAATTCCCTCGAAGGTTTTCTGCAAGATTATCCTTTTTTTTTTTTTATTACAGCCTTCGATATCCTCTCTCCTACGCAAAGAGCAGGCTGGTTTCCGCGCGAACCACTCGTGCACGGATCAGATCAACACTTCGTATCATTTTAGAACAGGCATCAGAATGGCAGAGGGAGATCTATCTCACCTTTGTTGATTTCGAAAAGGCATTTGATACGCTGAAGTGGTCCAGCATCTGGTCCTGCCTACTGGACATCGGAGTGCCACCGAAAATTGTCCGTCTCTTGGAGAGTATATACAAGAATTATTCCTGTAGAGTGACTCACGACGGCCTCATCTCGGATGATATAGCAGTACACGCAGGTGTCTGCCAAGGCTGTCTCCTTTCACCGCTACTCTTTTTAGTCGTTCTTGGCGGGATTTTGCTTCGCATTTTCGACAACAAGCGCCGCGGGATAGAGTGGGGATTATCCAACGTCTTAGAGCACTTGGATTACGCCGATGACCTATGCCCGCTGTGTCATACCCACCCTGACATGAAAGCCAAATTGAAGGATTTAAGTCAGGAAGCGGCAGAAACGGGACTAAAAATAAACTCCCGGAAGACCCAAGAAATGAGATCTGGTGTGAAGAATACCTCACCGTTGCTGATTGGCACGGAGGCAGTGGAACGCGTCCACAAGTTCAGCTATCTCGGGAGCCTCGTGTCAGAAACTGGAGGTAGTGAAGAGGACATCGCTTCAAGGATAGCCGTTTGGCAATCGCGGAAACTGACCCGAAGGATTGAACTCAAAATCTTTGGTTCAAATGTCAAATCTGTGCTGCTTTACGGGTGCGAAACGTGGAATGCACAAATCACAAAAGACATCTCACGCCAGATCCAAGTCGTCGTCAACCGCTGTCTTCGTCGTATACTCGGAATTTACTGGCCCGAGACCATGACGAGCCCGATCGACCGCCAGATCAAGCGTCGCAAGTGGAGTTGGATTGGCCACACGCTGTGAAGGCATTCTGATCATATACCGAAGCAAGCGCTGGATTGGAATCCCCAAGGCAAAACCCGTCAAACCTGGTGTCGGACCGTGTTGGCGGAAGCTGCGAGCATCAGTATGACGTGGAGCGAGGTGAAGCGTGAAGCCCAAGACCGATCGCGATGGAGGCCTACTGTGGACGCCCTTTGCCCCATCCAGGGGACGTAGGACATTAAGTCAAGTAAGTCAGGAGTTCGGTCGCCCAGGTACTGTATTTTTATTTATTTATTTTTTATATACTTTATTGTACACCATAAGTTACATTTATAAAGGAAACTTAAAACTTAAAACAAATACAATGGGCGGCCTTATCGCATACATCACTGTATATAAAATGAATAAATGAAATAATGATAATTACACACTGCAGTATCTCTACATTGACGTCGTGGTGGGGCTTGCGCGCTTCTATAATCCAGGGTCTGTACCGGTAGATTCTAGTTTGCCACAACATGCCTAGGGTGAGGGGCCAGACTAAGAGAGATACAATGCGCAGCGCAGCTTCGTGGCGAGCTGCTGGGCTGTGGCGACCACACGGACCAGATCTCCAGGGAGAATTCATGAAGTATGGCGAAGTCTCCGTAAATTCAGTCAGCGCCTCGCTGCATGTGTTAAGGTCGATGACACTTAGATAGGGCTGACACACAGTCCTAAATGATTCGATAAAAATTAAAATCTAGAAGGCTTTACTGTTTTAACCGACTTCACAAGTGGGGGAGACTTCCACAGGTTCTATGTTAGCCTATATGGATTTTTTTTTGTATGTACAGATTACTTCGTCAATTATGGACCGATGTAGAAAATTCTTGTTTTGTTTGTACTGAGTATACTCTCGAGTTGGTTCGATTGTCACCAAGTTAGGATCTGATGAGGGTATTTCATGGAAATAGAGGGAGGGTGGAATACTCCTCAATTTTTTTGGGCATAATTAAGTTTATATCCATTTGGTATTTTCATCAAGATGGCAAGCATTCGCATTCAAAAATTATTATTTGGAACTTCTTGTAACTTCGCAATGATGTGTATGTTTTGCGTATAAGATATCTTGAATAGTTAAATGACTATGATGAAGCAAATTTAAATGATTTTTTGTAATGAAAATAGTACCATCGAATTGATCTGTTGATGGAGCCGGAAGGTATGCACCGGGACTCCGTAATAAAACAATGTAAGTATACCAGTATAGGCTTGTTAAGATCGTTATGAGAAGCAGTCTGATTTTTCTTTGATTTCAGGTGCCTAGCCAAACTAAAAAATACATAAATAAAAACCTTTTTAACAAAAATTCAACCGGCTTCCAAAGCAAAACACTACAAATCGAAACGTATATTTTCTTTCTGCGTTCCGATCAAGATACCAAAGATGTTTAGTACCAAACACTCAGACTAGCACTCAGTACTTAAATGTTTGACCTGATGAACTAATGTGTATACTAGTAGGGTTGATTTGTGTAAATAAAACAACGATACTGTATGCTGATCTATAGCTGGTAGCCTATATTTGTTAAAATTCTCAAGACCCTATATAAAATTACAAAACAATCTCACTTGCGACTTCTATTTCGAAGACAACGCCATCTATCGAGCTTAAAGTTAAACTTTGCTAATTTCTTTAATTGCTTGATTTGACAGCAGGTTTCAATGCTTTAACAGTCTCAGGTCCCCGCCCACCAAGGACATTTAATGGCGAAATGGCCTTCCACTATTACAACTCGCTTGAATGATTTATATATAACAAGGATACAAACTCTACTTATACCTACTATCTACATTTAAATACATACATAGTTAACCTCCTAAAGCAAAGTATGACAAGTGAACCCCAGTTTCGTAACTCTATATAAATATTTGATCTATACAAAATAAAATCATACATATGCCTCAGTGCGGCAGAATAAATTGTAGTTATATCCTTTACAACATGCAACTAAGTACTTATAATAAAATGTAAACTTAAAATATAAAGATAACAAAAAGGTAAAATACTAAAAATACAGTGTATAATTACAATTGCAACAAAAAACAGTGTATAAAGAATAAAAACAATGTAAAAGTTAAAAGGTAAGGTAAGGCAAAAACATTCGTTTTATGAATCCGCAATGGGTAACATACATATTTTGTTGGTTGGCCTCTTTATGGTACTGGATTTGGTGCGCAATGTGACAACTCGAGTGACCTTATCATCTCCCGGATGTTTTTCAAGAACTCGTCCTAACATCCAACGACTAGGAGGAAGATCGTCTTCTTTGATAAGAACGACGTCTCCAATGTTTGGCTCAGGAACTCTAGAAGTCCATTTATATCTATTCATTAAATTAGCTAAGTATTCCTGCGACCAATGTCTCCAAAAGGATTGCAGCATCCGTTGAACAAATTGTGCAAATCTTCGTAGTTATAATCTGGTACGGAGATTATAGGTTCACCTATTAAAACATGACCCGGAGTCAATGGCATTGGTTCACTTGGATCCTCTGAATTAATAATGCTCATAGGGCGTGAGTTTAAGCAAGCCTCTACTTGAGTAAGGAGTGTACTGAGTTCCTCCTACGTGAGTGTAGACTCTCCTATTACACGTTTGAGGTGAAACTTCGTAGATTTCACTCCCGATTCCCATAGTCCGCCAAAATTAGGTGCGTGGGGGGAATGAAATGCCACTCAGTGTTATTTGCTTCCAACTGTTCTGCAACTGCGGTATGTAAATTGTCTACAATCTGTCGCAGTTCCCTTGAGGCTCCTGCAAATGTGGTGCCATTATCACTCCACAACTTAACGCCATGACCTCGCCTAGATACGAGTCTCCTAAACGCAGCTAAAAACGCCTGAGTCGTCATGTCACTGACAACTTCCAGATGGACAGTACGTGTAGACATACATTGTTGTCCTGATATTTAAATATTTATTAAGCATTTTTATTATTTATCATATTATTACTAATCTTATCATGTTATCACTAAAAAAAATAAGTATGCTTCTTTTTAATTTTAGTTTATCATTTATCACAGTAGTATAGAAACTTACCCAATTCTAGATGGGCTGGTTGTGGTGAGCCCGTTGCGTCTGTTTCCGGGAACTCTGTGACTTTCACATTTACTTTATTTTATCTATTTTTTATTTTCCTTGAAGACTCCTTTCTTATATTATTATTATTTTCTTTTCTTTTTCGCTGCAACCCACACACACACACATAGTAGCTCACTATACACGTCTTATTCTTCAATTATTTCATTGTACATTATTTATTTACACATTTTACACATCCTTAAATTGTAAAATCCTCATCTCATCCTTTTTACTCATGTCAAATTATGTAAGACTAGATTATATTTTTATTTTGTTGCCCAGGTCCGTGTGTCACTAGCGGGGTGCCAACTGAAAACCAGCGCTGGGTGTCTGACGCGCAGCAAATGCTGAGTTGGTAACCCTTTCGGTATGGGCGCGTACAGCGCAATTTGTCTTTGCACTCCTTTTTTGTATTTTACTCCATTTTTGTTGCTGTTGTGTTGTGCCTGTGTCGAATAAATATATTTATATTCTATTCTATTCTAAATATAGGGCCAGCGTAATCAACCCCGCTATGCAAGAATGGTCTCGCAGGTGAGCATCGAATAGCTATTATCAAGATAAGGGCATAAGGATTTGAGTTTACTACCTTTTAAGTGTAACTGCCCGTCATTTTTCAATTGTGTGTACTCTATTGTGAAACTTTCCCTTTGTGTTTTCTTAAGGCAGCATTCTAAAGCATCTTCTATCTCCCTTTTTTGTATATAAGTTTTCCTATCTCCTTTGCTCTTCAGTATTCTACGAAAATATGCTACTATTCTTAGTAATTTTTGTAAAGAAGAAAATCTATCAAATATACTATCATATTACTATTGGGACTAATTGCTACGTGAGTCTTGATAGACTGTTCTAGATCTATTACTAAATCCTTTGGTTTTTTATATACATTGTCTTTTTCTTTCAAGAACTCTGGTCCCGAAACCCAGGGTGTCTTCTGAATGAACATACTAGGCGGTTGGCGACGAACGTTTTCCATCTACTTGGGTGGCTTTTTAATCACGCAAGCACTACGGTGGAATCCGTCCATGCCCTTATCCTTTCTTTTGAAACATTCAAAATCTCCGCAGTTTCTGACAACAACTTCGCCAGCAGAACTGTCCCACACAACTCGAACCGTGGTATGCTGACTTGTTTTATAGCTAGTCTTTGCAACTAGCAGCGAAACCTTCACCTCATTTGCCGAAACAATAAACCGTAAGTATACAACCGCGGAGTAAGCTACCTTCGAGGCATCGCAAAAGCCATGGAGTTTTACATCGCTCTCTGTCTTTGTACCAAGCCAACGAGGTATGTGTATTTTGGCAAGTAGAGACAACTCTTCTCGGTAAGTATACCATTCCTTTATTAGATCACTTGTTAGTTGTTCGTCCCACCCAAGACCAACTAGCCACATTTTGTATAAAGATTTTGGCTAACACAATGGTAGGTGCCAACCACCCCAATGGATCGAACAATCTAGCAAAATCTGATACTACAGATCTTTTTCTTACAGGTTGACTGTTTGATGGCTGAAGACACACCGTGTACCGGAAGGATTCCTCTTAGCGGTCCCAGATAAGTCCAAAAATCTTCATAATATCATCTACCTTAATTGTTACTTCTTTATGGTCGTTATTATTTATTGCTCTATTGTTCTCGTTGTCCTCCTCATTACCTTCTATTGTACTTATTTTATTTATGTTCTGATTACTTTCTATTGTCCTTATTTTCTCTAATATTTATTTACTATTGCTGTTCCACTTTTGTAATTGAAATCCAACTTTGCCTAACAACTCATTCATTTGTTTATATATTTCTATGCCCTCTGTAACGTCCTTGCATCCACTCATGAAATCGTCCATGTAAAATGAGTTTAAGACCCTTTCAGCTACCAGTGGATACTTGTCACCTTCATCATACACAATTTGATGTAGAGTCCTTACAGCTTCATATGGCAATGAGGCTGTACCAAAGGTATAGGTAACCAATTCATAGTCCTTGATCTCCTCTTAAGGGTCATCTCGCCAAAGAATCCTCTGATACCTGGTATGTTCATCAAAGACTCTGATTTGACGGTACATTTTAATGATGTCCGCTACTAGGCCAATTGATTGTCTTCTCCATCTCAAAACTGTGTGCCTCAAATCAGCTTGCAGTTGGCCCAACTATCAGAGTGTCGTTTAGAGAGACTCCTCTGTTGTTCTTTTCCGATGCGTTGAATACGACTCGCACCTTAGTAGTGGTTTTGTCTTCTCTTATAAAGACGTGATGAGGTAGGTAAACTGCTATTCCTTTCTTGTTATCTTTTTCCTTTACAGGTCTAAGGTGTCCTAACTGTAAGTATTCGTGTATTACTTCAGTGTACCTTTTCTTTAACTCTTCATTTTTTCCTAATCTTTTCTTTAATAATTTTAATCTATTTTCTATCGACCCACCTGATGAACACGGAGGATCTTCAACGCGGAATGGTAACCGGACCTCATATCTTCCATCTTGTCTTCGCTTGGTAGTACTTGCATATAAATCTTCACATTTTTATTCTTCGAGCGTTAGTAATTTCCTTGAACTAATTTGTTCTTCGATTTCCCAGAATTGTCGTAGAATTTGGTCTGTAGTTAGATGAACATGCATTACACTGACACATAGTTGTGTGTAGCGTGAACTAGTAGTTGGATCGACCACCCCAGACAAAATCCACCCTAAACATGTGCTCTGGGCGACTAGACTAGCGGATGGGCTTTTCATCATGCCCTCCTTCACCAGGCAGCCATAAACGTCTGCACCTAATAGAATGTCAATTCTACTAGGTTTGTAGAACTGTGGATCGCCGAGTTTCAGACTCGCAAAATCGATCCAGTCAAAGGATTTTTTATCTTTAGTTTGTTCTGGCAGGTAAGACGTAATTATACTTAGAACATATGCGCTAATATTTAACCTAAACGTTGGATCAACACGGGATTGGATTTTTACATACACTATATGCTTAGCTGTTGTTGACTTTTGGCCTAATCCTGACACAATTCCTTGTATCGGTTTTTTTTTTTTATCGGAGGAACTGCACTGTGAACTCGGTAATGAAGCAAGCTTGAGAGCCTTGTTCGAGTAAAGCTCTAACCGTTTGATAACCCATCTTAGACTAGCGCAGTAGCTAGCAAAACCTGCCTAAGTACGGGGACCTTTTTAGTGGATAGACAAGAGACTACCGGCGTGGAATTAGTCAACGTACTAGTTTCAGCCGCAGACGTGTTTGCTGGAGTATCCACTTTATTTTAAAAATTCGCCATTCGGATGGAGCAACGAATGATGTCTATGGTGACAAAGCTTGCATGTTGTTGATTTATTACAATTTACTATCATATGATTACCACCCAGACAGTTGAAACAAATTTTATGTTTTGCCAGGAAATCACGGCGTTGATCAACTGGTTGGTTTGCAAATGCTTTACAAAAACAAAGTTTATGACATTCGCTGCAATATTCACATTTAATGTTGCTTGAACTCACTACCATAGCCTTTGGAATGTGTGAACTATTGACCTGATTCGATAATTTTCGTTTTGGTTCCATGAATTCTAAAGCACAAAAACGATTCTCTAAAAAGTTGTCAAATCCCTCAAAGGTGGGCAATTCCTCGGAGTCAATATTGCTAATACTGAATTCCCACTGTTTACGGGTTTCTGGATCAAGTTTAAAGGTGCTTATATGAATGATCATGACGTCCCAAGTTGTCACATCCACCTTTAAATTTTTCAAAGCGTTAAGGCAATCATTAGTTGTATCAAGCATCTCCTTTAATGACGATGCAGACTCTACATGCATACGTTTTTGCCTAAAGAGACGTTTTAATAAACAGGCAACTAGATATTTCCTATAACTATATCTCTTCTCCAATTTTTTCCCAACATTGTAATTGGAATCAGACACGGGTGTTTGTCTTACTCACTGTTCAGCTTCACCGCTGAGATGAAATAGAAAATAAATAGTGCATTTTTTGCACATTGTCCAACCCATCATTTTTATGTACTAGTGAAACAAACAAATCCCGGAAAGTCGTCCACTCCGAATATTTGCCACTAAATATCGGAATATCGATCTTAGGCAATCTTACAAATGTACATGACTTAGGAACAATACTTGATGAACCTGACTCCTTATCAGTCATCTTTGCAACGCTAAATTTGCTCAGCATAGATTTTATTAAACATGTATATGTAATGTAAGTATCCTCTGTACTCTCATACATTTCTGCTATTTCTGTATTTTTTTTAGTTGTATATACTCGTAGTTCATGAAGTTTAGTATAATTATTTGTAAATAAATTTCAATCCCTTTCTAATAATTCTTCCCTGGTTTGTATGTAATCTACTGTTAACCTCCAAATAATAATCGCCTGTTTGTCGCCAGAACAGCTGCTCAGCTTGTATCAAGCGCAAGTTCGATCATGCATGGAGTACTGTTCTCATCTCTGGGACGGATCTGCCAAATACCAGCTTGATGCACTGGAGTCGATCGAAAAGCGGGCCAAGAGGCTCATCAGCGATGAGGCACTGGTTAAGTCAAAGCTCCAGAGCCTTGAACATCGTCGCCGAGTTGCCAGCTTGTCGGTTTTTTATCGGTTACATTTCGGGGAGTGTGCGATGGAATTGCATGATTTAATTCCACCCAGCCCGTTCCATCATCGGACTACCAGACGTACGGCGATGCGTCATCGATATATGGTGGACATCCCACCCATACGCACTAAACGTTTTGGGAATACTTTTATTATGCGTACAGCTAAGGAGTGGAATTCCCTGCCGGAGTCTGTGTTTCCCGATAGCTACAATCTAGGGGTCTTTAAGTCAAGAGTGAATAGGTTACTTCTAGGCAAGCGTGCTCCACCATCGACCACATCATCGCTTACTATCAGGTGAGATAGTGGTCAAGCGCGAGCCTATATTAGATAAAAAAAAACCTATCCTTCGGACTCTTTTTAAAGTTAGTTAAACTCCGTTGTATTACATTTTGAAGTTATTTTAACACATTGAGTAATCCTTCCATTTTAATAAATTAATTACTAAATCACTATAAATAAAACGTGTAAATAGTATTCTACCAGTTGATTTAAATAAGTATAAATAAAATTTATAACCTACAATAAATATAAAACAAAAACCATATATAAAAATAAACAACAATATCAATAATACCAGTTACAAAATTTCCTAAGTGTTAAAACAATAAAAGACAATTCTAAAACCTACGCCAATTTTTCTAAGTCCATGTAAACAAATAAATTTGTACCAGTATAAGCTTATAATCCTAAAAATTTTACAAGTTCAAAAATTTGCTTAAAATTTTACAAGTTCTTAGAGATCAATTTCTACTGTGGGGAAATCGGGCATAGGTTCCCCGTTTCCTCGTTTTTTATAAAACTATTCTAAGTCCTTATAACTCACATGCACAATTTTAAAGCTAAGAAGAATAAATGTTCTAAATAATTAAAGTTTAAATCTTCATTAAAATAAAGTTCAAATTTGCTTGGCATTATATTTCCTAATCTAAGTAATGTTAATTGTCACTTCTCCTACATATTTTATTTGATTGTACTCACGTTTTCACTTTACTCACTCAAACACGAAGTTGAACTGGTGGCGCCACCTTGTGGCGAGTAGCGACACTTTGAACTCTGGGTGTGACGTCAGTCTTCTGGGTGTGACGTCCTTTGTATGACGACACGTTGAACTACGAGTATGACGTACACCGTCACCTCACAATTGAACTGGATGCAAGAGGCGGCCTCTGTGACGTCACTTTTCCGCCGCTGCTGCTGAACCCGTCCACAACACTGGACGAAGCTGTCGCTGCCGATGCGGGTAAGCGTGTACTTTAGCCGTAGCGATCCACTGCGAGTATCACGGACGAACTCGCAAAACCGGAACTTTATTTATCGGGCTCGATGGACCAATGTTTAGTACCGAACACTCAGACTAACACTCAGTACTTAAATGTTTGACCTGATGAACTAATGTGTATACTAACTAGTAGGGTTGATTTGTTTAAATAAAACAACGATACTGTATGCTGATCTAATATCTGGTAGTCTATATTTGTTAAAATTCTCAAGACCCTATATAAAATTACAAAACAATCTCACTTGCGACTTCTATTTCGAAGACAACGCCATCTATCGAGCTTAAAGTTAAACTTTACTAATTTCTTGGTTTGCATGATTTGACAGCAGGTTTCAATGCTTTGACAGTCTCAAACATGGTGGTCAGACGTGATTTCAAGCATGTTTGATGACGTTTTTCATGAAAACTTTGTTGAATATAATTAGTAGAGGGAGAGTTGGGAAAGGTTTTTAGCGAGCATATTCAGGGTGAAAATTTGTTAGATGAGTAGGTGCGGTTTGCTGAGGGAACGACGAGAATATACTTATAAGATAAGAAAAGATTTAAAATACCAACCTACTGAAAAAATATTTACATAATTGATAACTCGGCACCAGATCGACATTCCAACAAAAATTTTCATACGGTTTAGCGGGCTACGTAGCCCGCTAAACCGTATGGCTTGTGGCTACATAAAATCAGCTGCACGGTTCAATCTTCGAAGTTGGCAACGCTTGTCAAGGTTGGCCCGTGGAGCCAAAGTGATCACTGAGATCACTTTGGCTAACCACAAGGGCGAAAAGTTGGGTATCCCGAGCCCCCGGCTAATGGTAGCGGGAGGAACCATGGGATTTTAGTCGGTAGGAACCTGCTCAAACCATCCGTTAACTATAGAGGAGGTCGTCCACGAGGATACCATACAATAAGTCAGTATAACCGTACGGCGTGCCGCAACGCTTGCATCAGTTAAGACGTGAGAGAGTGGTCAAGCTCGAGCCTATCAACAATAATAAAATAAATAAATAAAAACGGTGATCAACTATTATTTTTTAACCGACTACGGCGATGCCAAAAGGAAGGGTTATGATTTTAGCAGTCTATGTATGTATGTATGTTTGTGTTTACTTATGTTCCTCCGTAGCGCCTAAACTATTCATCCGATTTTGATTAATAAGGTGTCAATCGATTCATTATTATGGCCCGGATAACAGGCTAAGGATACAGTTTTTAATGAAACGTTTTGCTTGTTGTATTATAATATGTTTTGTTTAGTGTCAGTGATTATTTAACAAAAAAATAATTTTAGTTGTAAGTTTTAGGTACTAACCATTTTTGAGTCTTATTGTATTCTATCACAATGTATTTTATATCTAATAGCACCTTAACCAGCTCTAAATTATGGCTGCCATGGAACAATGAATACCAAAGAAAATCGTTCATTCTTATCACCTATGATAATATTATGATATTCATGTCAAACACTTTCACAGGGAGGAAAGCGGATATTGCGACGCGCAGAGGTGACAAATATTTTGTTACAACGTCACTTTGACATTCATAGCTTGTTCCTGAATATTGACATCTATACTAATATTATAAAGAGGTAAAGTTTGTGAGTTTGTGAGTTTGTGACGTTGTAAGGGGTAATCTCTGGATCTACAGAACCGATTTTGAAAATTCTTGCACCGGTAGAAAGCTACATTATTCCTGAGTGTCATAGGCTATAAAATATAAAAAAAAAAAATAGAGATCCTTATGAAAATTGCAATAATGTAACCCAAGGTAGCAAAATGTTGTCTGTAAAATACATTATTTGGCGTGCGCTGAGAAAACTATTGATGATAGATACAAATTAGTAGGTAGGGTAGGTAGGGTAGGTAGGGTAGGTAGGGTAGGTAGGGTAGGTAGGGTAGGTAGGATAGGCAGAGAAGGCAGGGTAGGCAGGGTGAGCAGAGTAGGCAGGATAGGCAGGGTAGGCAGGAAAGGCAGGGTAGACAGGGTAGGCAGGGTAGGCAGGGTAGGCAGGGTAGGCAAGGTAGGCAGGGTAGGCAGGGTAGGCAGGGTAGGCAGGGTAGGCAGGGTAGGCAGGATAGGCTGGGTAGGCAGGAAAGGCAGGGTAGGCAGGATAGGTAGGGTAGGCAGGGTAGGCATGGTAAGCAGAGTAGGCAGGGTAGGCAGGGTAGGCAGGGAAGGCAGGATAGGCAGGGTAGGCAGGATAGGCAGGGTAGGCAGGAAAGGCAGGTTAGGCAGGGTAGGCAGGGTAAGCAGAGTAGGCAGGGTAGGCAAGATAGGCAGGGTAGGCAGGAAAGGCAGTAAAGGCAGTATAGGCAGGATAGGCAGGGTAGGCAGGGTAGGCAGGATAGGCAGGATAGGCAGGGTAGGCAGGAAAGGCAGGATATGTAGGGTAGGCCGGGTAGGCAGGGTAAGCAGAGTAGGCAGGGTAGGCAAGATAGGCAGGGTAGGCAGGAAAGGCAGGGTAGACAGCAAAGGCAGGGTAGGCAGGGTAGGCTGGGTAGGCAGGATAGGCAGGGTAGGCAGAAAAGGCAGGGTAGGCAGGGTAAGCAGAGTAGGCAGGGTAGGCAGGGTAGGCAAGATAGGCAGGGTAGGCAGGGTAGGCAGGAAAGGCAGGGTAGGCAGGGTTAGCAGGGTAGCCAGGGGTAGGCAGGATAGACAGGGTTTGAAGGGTAGGCAGGGTAGGCAGGGTAGGCAGGTTAGGCAGGTTAGGCAGGGCAGGCAGGGTTGGCAGGGTAGCCAGGGTAGGCAGGAAAGGCAGGGTAGGGCCAGGGCAGGCAGGGTAGGCAGGGTAGGCATGGTAGGCAGGATAGGCAAGGTAGGCAGGGTAGCCAGGGTAGGTAGGCAGTTGACGGGAGCGAAGCCCCGAGGGTCAGCTAGTGATTTATATGTGTGTTCAGGCATATTTAGTTTCATACATTCCCTTATTCATAAAAAATCTTTGAAAAGATAAGCTGCTGATTTGAATCTTAATCCGTTGCTTAGTTCAGAGATTTTATGGGACCGAGAAGACAATTGCTATTATTTTTTTTTAAGCCTGAATCCAAAAGTCTGATTAAATCACAGATGAAGACTTGACTGACTATTTGAAAAAAATACAGGTGCTTGAGTTTTAAGCTGTTTAAACCTTTTCTCTATAAACTAATAAAAAAACATAACCTCATTTGTACACTCCAACATCGTTAAGCGGATAAACCCGTTTGTAAGACGGTATTATATCGCCGACAAATAATTTCCCAAGTTACTTAGCTACTTACTGCCTAAAAGCTATTATAACCAGCACATTGTAAGACGGTATTATATCGCCGACAAATAATTTCCCAAGTTACTTAGCTACTTACTGCCTAAAAGCTATTATAACCAGCACATTGTAAGACGGTATTATATCGCCGACAAATAATTTCCCAAGTTACTTAGCTACTTACTGCCTAAAAGCTATTATAACCAGCACATTGTAAGACGGTATTATATCGCCGACAAATAATTTCCCAAGTTACTTAGCTACTTACTGCCTAAAAGCTATTATAACCAGCACATTGTAAGACGGTATTATATCGCCGACAAATAATTTCCCAAGTTACTTAGCTACTTACTGCCTAAAAGCTATTATAACCAGCACATTGTAAGACGGTATTATATCGCCGACAAATAATTTCCCAAGTTACTTAGCTACTTACTGCCTAAAAGCTATTATAACCAGCACATTGTAAGACGGTATTATATCGCCGACAAATAATTTCCCAAGTTACTTAGCTACTTACTGCCTAAAAGCTATTATAACCAGCACATTGTAAGACGGTATTATATCGCCGACAAATAATTTCCCAAGTTACTTAGCTACTTACTGCCTAAAAGCTATTATAACCAGCACATTGTAAGACGGTATTATATCGCCGACAAATAATTTCCCAAGTTACTTAGCTACTTACTGCCTAAAAGCTATTATAACCAGCACATTGTAAGACGGTATTATATCGCCGACAAATAATTTCCCAAGTTACTTAGCTACTTACTGCCTAAAAGCTATTATAACCAGCACATTGTAAGACGGTATTATATCGCCGACAAATAATTTCCCAAGTTACTTAGCTACTTACTGCCTAAAAGCTATTATAACCAGCACATTGTAAGACGGTATTATATCGCCGACAAATAATTTCCCAAGTTACTTAGCTACTTACTGCCTAAAAGCTATTATAACCAGCACATTGTAAGACGGTATTATATCGCCGACAAATAATTTCCCAAGTTACTTAGCTACTTACTGCCTAAAAGCTATTATAACCAGCACATTATCCCACGAACTTCAGAAATATCTTTCAAAAGAAAACGTTTGATCTCGCAAACAATAGCGCGCGTTTTCAATTCTTTTTTGTTGGAATCGCACGGTTGGTTCCGATTGGGAACGTGTGACCAAAGCACGGTTTAAATCCGCATCACGACCGTCAGTTACACTGCCAGGAAAATGATGGCTGTTCACATCGAAAGATTCATATGTGTGAATCTCGGATATTTAGAACATAGAATTTTCTTTTTAGTGGTACATTTCGAAAAGTAGTTTTCAAGAAAAGAACTTTATGTTGCGGTCTGTACATATTCTGTCTTAAAGCGAATCTGACCTAATGCGAATCTGACCTAACGCGAATCTGTCCTTATGCTAACAAAGGGTACATAATGGACAAGTTCTATGGTAAGAGTCCTATAAAGCCTACTGTGATACCAGAATAGATTACAAGAATAACATGTAACTTGAACATAACCAGTGGAATGAGAGTGTACCAGGGTGAACTATACACATCTGCGTACCCATTTAGATAATACTGGCGTGATGGTATGTTATGTAATGGTGTAACATTACATAACATACCATCATACATACATTATTATACAATAAACAGACATGCGATTGCAGCAATTTTCGGAATAAACATCTTTGGAACTAAAAAATAAATTTAAAAATCCGTTTACATATGACGGAGATGCCCGGACATACATAATAAATATATATCAACATCCACCGCCTTTTTTAATGTTCCCACTGCTGGGACTCAGGCCAGTTTATATTTATATATATAAACATCCGAATTGAGAAGCTCCTTCTTTTTGGGAAGTCGGTAAACATAATTACTTATAAGCTAAACTATGTAACTCTTTTCCAGGCTGGAAAAGAGTTACATAGTTTAGCCCATGTGAACCTAAAATATTCTAGCAAAATAGCCCTACAAAAATTTGTATGCGAGAAACAATTTTTTTTTTGAGAAATTGCTCTGACTTTCTTGGCGAAAGTTGTTTATTTACACCCTGTATATTGGAGGATTAACAGTATCTATCCTATTCATTTCTGCTAAAACCTAACCTTATCGAGCCATAATAACGTGCCAATTTTTCCCACAATTATTTCACTTGTAGACAGGGAAAACCACATTTTCTAACGCAAAGAAAGGAGAAAAACGGCTCGCAGCCGTAAAATGTTTAAATCCAAACAATGATTACGTTGCGATGGTCGATTCCTTACCTATTGCTTCAACAATGAGTCGTTCCGGAACTCAATTTGCGTGCTATCAAGTGGTAAAGGGCTCCAATCGATGCTAATACATTTTTAACCTACTTCAAAAAAAGGAGGAGGTTCTCAATTCGACTGTATTTTTTTTTTATGTGTGTTACTTCAGAACTTGTTACTGGGTGAACCGATTTTGAAGATTCTTTTTTTATTTGAAAGCTGGTGTTTGTCATGTGGTTCCATTTAATTTTCATCAAGATCTGATAAAGAACTTCGGAGATACACATCAGAACTCTTCAATAAATGACGGCAAATCACTCGGGATAGCTGCAATCGCATTTATGTTTATTGTTTACACCATTTCATAACATAACATCACACTAGTACGCTCTAAAGGGGTACGCAGGTGTAAACAGTTCACCTTGGTATACCCTTATTCGACCGGTTTTGTTTAAGTTTCATGTTATTGGGTAAATCTATTCTGGTTTCACTTTGGGCATTATTGGTACCTAGCCTATATAAATTATGTAGCACAACTAAAAAGTGAAAAATAAAAAACCTTTTTACAAAAAATACAACCGACTTCCAAATAAAAAAACAAAAAAGTGAAAAATAACTTCTATTTCGGAAGTTGGTGTCAAAAAACGAAGAAAATAAAACAAGAACACCGACTTCCGAAATTGAAGTTATTTTTCACTGTTTTGTTTTTTTATTTGTGTATAAGTATTATACGATATTTAGCTTATCTTGGAAAAGGAAAATTCCGTATAATGAGATATGCCGGAGGTACAGAATGGGAAGAATATAAATGTGGAAATACATATATTTAAGAGCGCTTTTACTTGCGTTTTAACTATGTCGATGCTAGGGTTAATTTCTTCCACTGAAGATTAGTCAATAATGGGGTTAAAACTCATATCCCATCATCCTGATTTCCTAGTCATTGGGGCTATGATGCCCTACCATACTATACCTACCAGTTTCTTGTAATAGCCCCACTGCACACTGGGGCAAATGAAAGATAAACGAAGTCCAGTGGGGTGACCATAAGGATTATTTTGAGTATGCGTAAGGGACAGATGTATATGACTTGTATACATCTATCTCTTTTTTACAGTCGAACTATGTTAGTTTTGACTCGTCGGAGTACGGGGGCTGGTTTCTTCCAGATATCTAAGATTACAGCTATTATCACTTCATACTTCTTATTATCCCAACTTTGTATTACAATCATAACAGTTTAGTCTCACGCATGTTCCAAGCTCGTTCAAAGCCTGAACGATGTAATATTGTGCATCAGAGTCCGAATCCCAAGCACATAGGGCATTACGACCGAACAATTCAGGGGTCGGGCACAGCTGTGCACGCACATAACTGGTAATAGTGCGGTAATGGAAGCATGGCGTCTGGAGCTAAGTGTGTCACGATCATGAATAAGTGAGTACTTAGATACACATTTGGATAATTCAATTGGCTGTCTGTGATATTATGGCTGCAAGTTGTAAAATGCATGATACGAACATTGAAATAAAGTACAGATAGTAGTGACATACAGAAAGGTTGTTTCAATACTTTTTGCTTTTAATGCTGGGACACAGGCCTCCTCTCTGTGAGAGAGATAATAATACGAACAAATACATACATTACAAATAAATGTAGTGAATAACAGAAAAATCCGAACTATAGATATATTCAACTCCTGATATATTGCTAGTTTTTAGTGGGAAATAGTAGCTGTGGCGTTTCTTGTTGAGGTTACGTCTAGCAGTGGTTTTTTATCGACTGAGCGATGATGATAATTGAAAGATTATATAAAGTCATGTTATGCGTTCATAATCAAAGTAGGCCTCTCCGCAACTACTGGAAAATCGGTAAGATAAAAATAATGCATGGCGACTTTTAGACACGAGTAAGATGAAAAAATATTACTAAAACGTGACGTGTCGACACCCGATGCGAAGCGTGCAAATGTACAATACGCCACGTGATGCTACAACACGCTTCGCTATATTATCATAGCTTCGTTTCTAGTATTATTTCTAATACTGTGATCATGGTATTGGCGTGAACTCATCTATACTAATATTATAAAGAGGAAAGATTTGTAATCTTGTATGTAACGAATAAATTTAAAAACTACTGGACCGATTTCAAAAAATCATTCACCGTTGGGAAGCTACACTATCCCCAGGTGACACAGGCTACTTTTTATCCCTGTATTCCCACGGGAACGGGAACTACGCGGTTGAAACCGCGAGGCGTCTGCTAGTATCATATAATACTGAGTACCGTTTCACTAATTCTATTAATTGTTCATCCGACATTTTGAAAAACCGGCCAAGTGCGAGTCGAAGTCGCCCACGAAGAGATCCGTACCATTATCGCAAAAAACGGCAAAAAGATCACGTTTGTTGTATAGGAGCCCTACTTAAATATTTATTTTAATCTGTTTTTAGTATTTGTGGTTATAGCGGCAATAGAAATACATCATCTGTGAAAATTTCAACTGTCTAGTATCACAGTTCGTGAGATACAGCCTGGTGACAGACAGACAGACAGACCGACAGACAGACAGACAGATAGACGGTCCGCGGAGTCTTAGTAATAGGGTCCCGTTTTTACCCTCTGAAAAAAATATCTTTGTACCAGGCATGTTCTCGAATGACTGACGCGTGGCGTCGGGTGTTAATTAGAAACACACCGCGTGCGAAGCTCTCTCGGCAACACGCTGATCCAGACCGACTGGAGGTTACCGCGTAGGAGCGATCACATGGCGTGTTGTCTATGTGTTTCTGACCATATTAAATATATGGGATTGATTAGTACTGCAATGCTTCGGATGGCGTCGGGTGGCGTCGCGTTTTAGATGTATATACCTTGTACCTTCATACCAAGAAGGCTGCTCATGCAACTTTAGATATCAAGTCAAAATGTCTAATGTGCTTGCTTTAATACCCCAAACTATTAAACAAAACATCAAAGCAATTTTTGACTACAAATCCCGCATCGTTACGTCAAAATATCTTCCAGAGAATCGCCACAATTGTACCTTAAGTTATCCGCTCCCATCTGAAGTTACCCTCCATAACTTATGCGTTGACAAGAAAAGCCATGCTAACCAGACCGCCGACGATCCCAACTTCCTAAAACATCACACTTATCATCCCCTGCTGGAGAAAGACAGCCCTATCTGGGGGAGTTTCTGTCTCCATCCCTCATAGAACAATGATCTCAAGCCGGTTCGAGTTCCGAAAGGATTAATATTCCATCAGAAGTACTTCCAGTAGAAATGCAATATCGCTCGGGAGAAAGGGGGGAGACCAACAATTAAAGTAAGGTTAACAATTAATTATTATGTGAGCCGTTTGGGGTTAAAACACTAGGGCCATGGGGTCCGAGTGCACACCTAATATTTCGAAATATCGCCAAGCGGTTAGTCGACTCTTCACGAGACCAGAGGGCTGGCCTTTTTTTTGGCCAAAGAATCAGCATTGCCATCCAACGTGGCAATGCTGCCAGCCTTCTGGCCACTTTTCCTGTTGACAGCGATGTGGACTATTTTTTTGACGCCCCGTAATTGTACATATTTTTATTCTTATTTAAGTTTTAAGGGACAAAACGGGTGACTCCCGCTCCAGCTCGTTCTTGGTGCAAAGGTTAGCCATTGCCATCCAACGTGGCAATGCAGCAAGCGTTATGGGCACCTTTGCGCCGGGAACAGTTAGGGGCGGGTTATTTGACTAGTTATAAGACAACGCTTTTTGACGTGTCGTTGTGACTTTGACATCTAATTTGTTAATCTTTATACTTGTAGTAATTTAATAAAATAATCATAGAATAGAATTTAGTTTTAATATTAGTTTATAAATATTAATGTACATATGAAAATAAAAAAAATAAGTAAGGTATAAGAAACGGATCTCACCGTCAAACTTATAAGAATCTTTTTATTAAATTGAATAAAAACGGGTTCGGATAAGGGTTGTGTGGGTTCTGATGGCTTTAGTGTTTTAACATGGACTGTATTATTGTTATGGTATCAATTTAGCGGTTGCGTTAATAAGTAGGTAGTGGCTCTGAATTCGTCGCCAGGATATAATATTGTTATATTGAACTGAGAGGGTTTTGGTTTAGTTGTTTTCGGTATAGTCTCTATGATTCGGATTTTGATTTTACGAATGCACACTTTAAAATATTAGGTACACGATACCCAAAAGTGTTGCATTTCGTATAAGCTATCAAGGCTTTATTAAGGTTTTAATCGAACTTGTTGTACTTTCGGTCGCAAGCTTTACCATTGAGCAATGAGCATGAGGTCCCGGGTTCTATTCTCGGGTCAGGCAAAGTTTCAATGGCATTTTCCTTCTAGAATTTTTCAATCACCAGCCCGAAGTCTGGAAGCAATCCAGGTTTATGGCCGGCCCAGTTGATCGCAATGGGTTCGCCCCCTGTTACATGGGACTTAAACTTAACTAGCGAAATGTGGGTGTACTAGGTTCACCTTTGCCCAACCCTTCGATGAAAAGAAATGGAATGAATCGTTTATTTGCTAAATGTAGGTATACAAATTACACACGATACAGGCGTGATGTTATGTCTGTTTTTAACCAAATTTCCAAAAAGGAGAAGGTTCTCAATACGGAAGTTTCTATTTTTTAATTTTTTATTTATGTTCGGGCATAACTCGTTAACATAACATCACGCCGGTACGCACTAAACAGGTACTTAGACGTGTATAGATCATGGTACACTCTAATTTTACCGGTTGTGTTCAAGTTTCATGTTATTCGGGTAATCTATTCTGGGCATTATATATATGTAACAAAACCAAAAAGTGAAAAAATCTTCTTTTACAAAAAACTACAATCGACTTCCAAATAAAAACACTATATAGTAAAAAATAACTTTAATTTCGGAAGTCGGTGTCAAAACACGAAGAAACAGTTGCAACACGAACATGAGGCGACCAAATAAAATACTGTTCCAGAACGGAATTGTACAGTGACTGGCTCCGTCTAAACACGCTCTTATCGACTAGCAGTCAAACTGCCCGACATGGCAGTGGTACAGATAATGTAATACAAGACAATGGAAAGAAATGCTCGCTCTTGGTGAAAACTTCGTGACTGTTTATAAAATTTCAGGATTCTCGAAAGGAAGACTGTGCAAGTGTACAACCGAGGCCATTGTGAATTTGTATTAGGATCTACGGGATCTACCGCTGTGTTAATCTATAAATATTATAAAACAAACTCGCTGTCAACGTCATTTCAATTTCTCCGTAAACTTCTAATAAACCACGCAACGGATTTTAATACGGTTTTCACTAATAAAAATAACGATAAACATGAAGATATTTGTCCCGTGCGAAGTCCGGGTGGGTCACTAGTATTTGAAGTCTTTGTTAGGTACCATTTTTATGCGTTATGGACACTGACTTCCAAAAAGAAAGTCATTTTTCACTTTGTAGTTTGTTTATTAGAAAATAGGTAGTTTTTTTTTTAATTTTCGCCTTTTAATTATATTTACCTAATAGGCAAGTTTATTTATTTATTTATTATTATTACGGCACACCAACGAATGTTTCACAAAAACATTGATAACAGATTGATCACATTCCTTGTATTAACTACAGTGAACTATTCACTTAAAGGTGTGCACAGCACTTACATATATTTAATTACATAGAGTCAATGAAATTCAAATAAACAGATATGTTATGAGCGCGCGCATTTTGAAGACCCGAATAGGTCACAATTGTGAACTTTAGTCTTTAGTTTATGTCACGCATGGCGAAGAGCGATAGGCTTTGTTGAAACAAAAACAAAATAAAATAAATGCCATCGTGTGTATTTGTAATTTATTTATATATTGATTAAAATAAATATTTTTTAATGTTAGATGAATGAAAAGTGTGTATGTGTGCTGCCGCTGCTGCGCGGAACACTTTTTCAATTGTTTTGTGAGTGCATAACGTATCTGTTTATTTGAATATCTTTGCATAGAATACAAAAAATGTCGCCAAATACAAAAAAAACAAATGCAAAAATGTCAAATAAGCAAAATCAATAATAATCATTAAATCAAAATAAACAAAACATAGAATTAAATTAAAGTGAATAACAACAAAGAAGTAATGAATAAACAATAACAGAATACAATAATTTAATAAAAAAAGTTCTATAGTAAGATACCTATAATGCCAGAATATCATGAAAGTTGAACATAAGCGGTGGAGAATGTACCAAGGTGAACTGTACACATATGCGTACCCCTTTAGAGCGTACTGGCGTGATGTTATGTTATGAAATGGTATAAACAATAAACAGACATGCGATAGCAGCAATCCCAAGAGATTTGACTTTATTTATTGAAGAATTCTGTTTTTTTTAAATTTAATTTTCCTTAGGTTTTCTACGAGCTTTTACTATCAGCTACATCCCCATAGGACCCTTGACAAGGTTATCCTCACTGTTTACAAAAGAAACGCCCGCTGTTATCCGGCCGGTACAATCAGAGTCCGATAATATACTGATACAATATAATATTAAGGGCACCTTTGGCTTTCTCTTTTATCTTTATGTTGTTACGCTGGAGTTATTCTGAAGTAAAATGTTCATTTCAGTCAATTCCTGTAGATATAGATGGTGTCTAAGGAACTGAGCTTATTATTTTACAAAAAAACAAACATGAAATAAACGTGGGTTCGAACTCAGGCAAGCGCTTTACTTTGTGTAAATTATTTCATCTCCACTGCTCTTAAAACGAACGAAAACATCGTGAGGAAACCGGCATGTCCTAGAACCAAAAAATCTAAAATATGTGATATCCACCAACCCGCAATGAGGGGAAGGCTTGTCCAGCAGTGGGAACATTAAAAGGCTAATGATGATGATCAAACATGAAATAATGAATTATTTATATCAGTAAGGGTTCAATTACACGGCAAACGACATTGCGGTAAACGGAAATCGTGAGATGAGTTGGGCTTCTACGATAAAGTCGGGTTCCTACACAGAGAAAAGTAAAAGGAGAGTAGGGATCCAGGCTAGAACTAATAATATAGGATCAACATGGACATGCCACAGTAAAGAGACCGCTGGGTGATGTTATTTTTTTGGTTAACTCTAGCAGTTCATCGACTAAGTTAAAAATACTTGGTAACTTCACTTACAGAGACTACCAACCTCGAAACAGGACAGATAAAGAGCTCCAATAAACTAGGTATTAGTTACAGGAGTATTATTAGTACTAGTTGAAATAAATTGTCAAACTTACCCACCGAGCCTTGCCTTCATCCCTTAAAATTATGACAAGCTTGGTACTGTGCCGGAAGATGTTACCGTAAGTACCGCGACATGAAAGCATTCTGAAGGCGCCTAATTAGGCCAATCATTTTTATATTGGCTTTCAAAGTATTCATACATTTTCTTAAGTGATTGAAGACTTGCTCTAGAAATAAAATGGAAAGCTTTTTGTACTTAGAGGAAATACGGAGATAAATTGTCACCGTTATATATAAGGGTGTGTTCGATTCCCGAGCCTGGCAAGTATATAGTTATTTTCATCTAGAACTTTTCAGTAGAAGCCTAGGGTCTATATTTGTGTCCAGATGATGGCATCATTCTTAAAATGCCTAAGAAGAGAAATCTCCAAGATAAGTTTTCTGATGTCTGGATACTGTTAGGATACTTTCGGATACTTTCTACTTAGATACCTGTTTTTAAAAAGAGAGTGAAAGAGCACTATCTTTCCATTCCGTCATAGTTGCAAATAATCATATAATACCTTTTATTAATTTATTATATTATTGAGTATTTATTATTGTAATATTTAATTTATTAATATGTATGTTTATGGGAATTTTATTCTATTTTATAGTAAATTGTTTGATATGTTTTTTTTTTTATTGCCCGTCCACATGGTATCTACATATCTTTTTTTTCAACTCTCCTCTCGCAGGTATGCTGGAAGAGATTTCTTTGAAATAAGCGTACCTTTGTACCTATTTTATGTTCCTTCTTCTTATTGTCTCTTTATTATGTGTGTGTACATTAATGGTTAAATAAATAAATAATAAGCTATTCCAATATAATATCTAGGTACGATTAATTCGGACCACCTTTTCGTGATTTAAGAATCGGAGTGATTGGGTACCTTATTCGTTTTTATCGAGAACCCAACCCGAGTCGACGCAACAGACTCGTGGGCATATGTAAATACGCTAACATCTGCCTCTTTGTATCGTTTCTCCATAAAATATGAGACGTAACTTAAGGGTTTTGTCTTCAGATAGGATTTGCTGATTTGGGACTCGTTATGTTTGGATTTCAACTAATATTTTTACGGAAAGTGATGTAAGAACAGGCTTATGTTGCGGTTCAGTAGCTTTACTTTGTACTGGCTTACTAAACCTCTTTTTAGGGTTCCGAAGTCAACAAGGACCCCTTGTAGTTTTGCTCTGACCGTCTGTCCGTCCGCAGCTTAGCTCAGAGACTCTTAGTACTAGAAAGCTATAATTTGGCATGGATATACATATTAATAATTCCGACAAATAATCTATACTAATATTATAAAGCTGAAGAGTTTGTTTGTTTGTTTGTTTGTTTGTTTGTTTGTTTGAACGCGCTAATCTCAGGATCTACTGGTCCGATTTTAAAAATTATTTCACTATTCGATAGCCCGATTATTGAGGAAGGTTATAGGCTATGAAACATCACGCTATGACTAATAGGAGCGGAGTAGTAATCAAAGATGCGAGTGAAACCGCGTGGTTCAGCTAGTATACAATAAAATCACGAAAAAATATGTTTTTTTCGTGTACCTCCTATAGAAGTAGAGTGGGGATGTTTTTTTATTTTATCGTCTATCCCATGGTGTGAAGTATCGTTGGATAGGCCTTTCAAAAATATTACGGGTCCGTTAAAACCATTTTTCGATTACGAGATCCGTTTGCGTAAAATTAAGCTTTTAATTGCAAATTTTTGTTAGAGTCAAAGTATAACGAAATTTAGGAAAACTATCACAGCTAAGTAGGCTTTACAAGATTATTAGTAATAGTCGACCAACTTATAAAATGTATTTGGAACAGTAAAGTTTTGTTCAAATGCCGTTGAAAAATTACTTAAATAAAGTTGTTATGTGTACATGCTAAATAATAATGATGTCCAAATTAATAATGTTTAAGCTCCGATAACGCGTTGGAGTGGGCGGAGTCGTTGGCAGTACCGGTCCATACGGCGCATGCGCGCGGGACGTCTATTTTGTGTTAGTGCAGAAGTATTTTCGACATTTTGTAATCTAAAGTCAAACTAGATTCGATTGCCAAGAAATTTATGCTATCCAAACATAGATGGCGGTATTCTCAGTGGTCGCAATTATAAACTTCAAGGAGCGTGCGTGCGAGGATCCAGGAACGAACCATACCTTTCCCCGTGACTCTAACGCGCGCTCGTTTCGGCTCCTTTCGCAATTGTCGTCCTTCATATAGATTATTTATTGCAGCTTATTTACGTTGGTTGTTTGTTCCTATCATTGAATAATTTGATTTTGCTGTTTGGTAGTTGAGCAGGTGGTTTGAAAATACTCATACTAAAATATTTGTTTTTGGTTTGTAAATATTTGGAGATTATTAAGTGTCATTGGCTATAAATCTTTATTACAAACGCTTGCATCTACCCGCGGGGGTACGCAAACAGATAAGATTTTTTGTAACTTCACTTGTGGAGTTGGATTTTATAACTCCTTCTTGAGTTACGAGTACCATCGTCCTATGTAGCCTGTTTTTAGAAGTTGTGAGCCGCTGAAACCGTTTTATTGTTAATGTAACAACAAAAACCATCTTCTTAGCCCGCATTATTATGCAAATACGGAACCCTATTACTGCGCGTGGCCAGACACGCACTAGGCCGGTTTTTTATTATGAAAATAGAACTAAGTCCTGGATTGGGTGATGGGATGCTTTTTATCCTGGTTATATGATCCCTTGGAATAATAAAACACGCTAGTTGTTATATAAAAATTGCAGTAGGTATCTCTTGTAGTATGTAAAGAAGAAGATCTGCTTAATAAATCTTTTTAACAATAAAACTAAACCGACATCAAAAACAAAACACGACGAAGCGAAAATTCACTTTATTTTCGGAAGTCGGCTGTGTTATATACATATTTACTTACCAATTTTTTTTTTCGTTTTTTATACCGACTTCTGAAAAGCAAATTATTTTTACCCGACTGCCGAAGGAGGGTAATGTGTTAATCTGTCTGTGTATGTATGTATCGAGAACAAACGCGTTGGCCGATTTTGATGTTTCTTACGTCAATCAATTTGTCTTAACCTTGCGATTGTCACTGACTACATTTAAATGTGCAAATAGAAATAATATTTTTTTTTTTACTAAAAAGATATAAATAAAAAAGTTAATTAAAAAAATCAGAAAACCCGACTGCTTAAGAAGCGAACCAAAAATACGTAAACAAGAAGAAAATCATGCTGTGCAGTCGGAGGATACATCTGGTTTTGGTCAGCTAGATCGCGAATATGTATCCTCCGACTGCCGACTTCTTGTTTACGTATTTTTAGTTCGCTTTTTAAGCAGTCGGGTTATTTTGAATTAATTCGCTAGGTAGTATTTTGTTTTGGAAGTCAGTTTATATTTCTTGTCAAAAAGATTTATACAAAAAAAGTTTTAGTACCTTACATTACCATAAAAATCAATTATAACCACAGAGCTTCTCATAAAAATTCCAACAAGCCTAAACACGTTTTTTTTATGTGCTGTATCCAATGACTTGCCAACAAGCCGTCTATGCTATTGGGATACATTGTTTTATTACGGAGTCCCGGTGCATACCTTCCGTTCTGGTTTCATTACCAGAGTAGCGGCCATCTGTGGACTTCTTTATCAGTTCCACTTCACCAAAATGATACTTTCTGAATGCAAATGAAAATGAAATGCTTGCCATGTTGATGAAAATACCAAATTGCTATAAAATTTGAGGAGTTCCCTCGAATTCCATGGGATCTCCTCATCAGATCCTGACCTGGTAAAAATGAGACCACCTCGAAAATATGCCCTTTTAAATTTAATAATTTTCAAAATCGGTCCATAATTGACGGAGTAATCAGTGAAAATACAAAAAAAAAGAAATACATACATACAACTGATCATAGAACCACCTCATTTTTGGAAAGTCGGTTAAAAATAAACAGTACAGAAAAAGAAAGAGTGGTTTTTCTACGACTGGAATTAGACTGTAGTTGTTATAAATAACTTCATTAAAACATACTAGGAAAATGTTAATAATGATAACCCTCATCGCGTCAAAGTTATTGAAATGGTTTTACAGCAACATTACACGTGCCCAGAATATTAAGAAATACATTCTTAACAATGTTTTGTAATTAATGTTCTCTTTCTCTTTGGCCCCGTTTTTTACTAGCCCTAGACGAAATCTTAATTATATTATCTACGTAAAAGCAAATAGTGCTACAGTATTGAGGCGTTGGTTTGTTTAGGTGTCACCTTGCTTCAGTCGAAAAGGACATAGTATACTCACTTACGTTGTGGGTATATCACTTGTGAGTGATTTCACGGCGGATAGTGTACCGGGTGAAGTATACACTTGAGATTCTTTTACCCGACTGTGCGACAGCACGTTATGTATTTCTGCTGGTTTGTGCCACCCGCAAATTATATTCGAGATATCTTATACGCAAAAGTACCAAAATCGCTATAAGTATGCCTACAAAATTTGAAGAGTTTCCTGGATTTCTCTGGAATCCCTTCATCAAATCCTGTCTTGATCACAATAGTTCCATTGTGATCAAGTCAGGATTTGAGTAAACCGAATAAAAAAAAAATCGGTTCATAGCTGACGGAGTAATCGTAGAACATACATTAAAAAAAAATACATATAGTCGAACATAGAACCTCCTCCTTTTTGAAATGTCAGTTGAAAAATCAAACCATTTCTCTGCAAGAAATATCTTTTTCTCTCAAATTTATCTCTCCGTGTTGTTTATTCGGCGACTCAATTAAGAGAATCACTATCGCCTTATCACCTAATCTATCTGTTCTCTCCCTCCCTGCGAAGGTTTTATTTAGAAGACAACTCTGAGTTATTGCAATTGTTATTAGAACTTTTTTTTTGATATGCAAGATTTTCTTTAAAAATAGAGTTAATTTGCTGTGAGACAATATTTTATGGTAATCTAATGAGCTAAGTTAGTAACATTCTTTTAATCATCATCATCAGCCTTTACCAGTCCACTGCTGGACGTAGGTCGTAGGTACTTCTCGCGTGGATCCACATTTCGGATTTAATATGCAGGAATAAAAGTATTTCTGTTTTAGTTCCTAAATCTGGAAGTTTTCCTTTTCTTTATACACTTTTCTGATCACGCACAAACACAACTTAAAGTTTTTCCGAATCAGTTTGTGTGGGCCTCTCGTCCCTGTAATAAAGGACTTCTTTACAAAATTCTCTTTATGTAATTTTGTGTAGGTTGTAGTCATGGGAACCTTTTACAAATTGCCTCTATTCAGTCAGCTTCTCTTTGAAACTATGAATGTTAAAAGAATTTAGGTATTACCTTTACTTGCCATTTAATTTACAAATTAATGGAGGAGTAAATCAAAGGCACCACTGAAAGCCATCGTTTCGTTATTTCTATTCAATTGATAGAAAATAAGTGAAAACGTTTTGAAGAAATATTTTTTACCCATCTTAATGTTTAGTAAAATTCGTTATTATAAACAGGTTGTTTATAAACTCTAAAAGTGATTCGATTGCGAACCTTCTTCCACTTCTTCTTCTTAGGGTGTCGATGACAAATATAAAATAATAAATGTTGCCACCTAAACCAAAAAATAACGACGATATAGTGCGTTGAAATAATTTGTGACGTTACAGTGTGCTACACTTTACACTGTCAAAATGACGCCACAAGCCCCCACTCCTGAACTTTGATGCGCTTTGTCTTTGTATTTTTTTTTATTTGATAAAGCAAAAAATACGGGTCCAATATTATTTGATAATCTCACTGACGGATTAAATATAATTATCATTTTTCTACCCAGGAAACACCATATTCGGCTACGGTAACACAATTCGGTGACGCTGTCATGAGGACTTCGCAAGACAGGTGAGATGCTGCGCTCTCCGAGTGGTGAGCCATGGCCTGCGGAGAGATGCCACACAAGCAATGAATACTGGAGCCATCCGAGAACTTAAAAATTCTTCCACTGAAAGAAAGCTATCTGTAAGTAACTAAATAAATCTAATAATAGTCCACCTGGCCGTATTTTGATAATTACAGTTACTCTCTGCAGTTATTAGCCATCTCGCTGCAGCGGCACGAGGGACCTCATAGTGTACAAGTATTTGGGCAAGCACAGGTGCACTCTCTTTTCACTTACTCTCATAGCCCGGTGGGAAAGGGATCAGGTGGGTGACCACAAGCTCTTAGAGTGAGGTTATTTTGAGATCGAGTAAGGGACAGATGTATATGACATGTATACATCTGTCACTTACTCGATATCAAAATAACCTTACTCTAAGAGCTTGTGGTCACCTCCCTGGGGCATTACCATGAAGTGTCAAAACTGTCATAGTGCGACTATGAAAAAGGGAACGCGCTATTTGTCTTATATAGCTCCGTCATTCTCTTATAGTGAAACCATGATAGTTTTACACGTCATTGTAGGGCCCAGGCATAAAATCGACCACGGCTTAGCGGTCTTTCCAAGCAAGATTTCCGTTGTAAGCTGGCGGTGCGCTACCCGCCGTGGCACACCGCCAACTTCCAATCTCTGGGCAACCAATTATGCTTATTGCAGAATAGAACGGCTGATTCGTTTAAATGTCAATATTTCATCTACCACTAGTTGTCTCTGCATCACTCAAAGGTCGACTGGTAGAAAATGCCTAAGTCATTAAGTTCGCCTCTGTACGTTTGTGTGCATGACGTATTAAATAAATAAATATAACTTGTGCTACGGCCTAAGAGTCCAAACCAAGGAATACACGCTCAAAAGTCGTGTTTGCGACCGCGAAATCAACGGGTTAGTTAGAAAAAGCTGGTACTTATAAAAAAAAACCGGTCAAGTGAGAGTCGGACTCGCGCAGGAACGGTTCCGTACCATTATCGCAAAAACCGGCAACCGAATCACGTTTGTTGTATTGGAGGAGAGAGAAAAAAAAATATTGGTGTCCCACTTCAATATTTATTTTATTCTGTTTTTAGTATTTGTTGTTATAGCGGCAATAGAAATACATCATCCGTGAAAATTTCAACCGTCTAGCTATCATGGTTCATGAGATAAAGCCTGGTGACAGACAGACAGACGGACCGCGGAGTCTTAGTAATTGTCCCGTTTTTACCCTTTGGGTACGGAACCATAAAAAAGACTCAAACGTTTCCCTTAGAAGAGTCCCTAATAATTTACCTTTTAATACTATTATTTTAGCGCGGGAGTGGACTTAGGTCTGAAAAATCAGTCAAGGTCAAAGAGATTTTCAGGATGCTTTCACATATTAAGTCATCAGCGGAAGCGATGGACCGCTCTGCTATTAATTTTGCAAAAGGTTGAAGACTACGACAAAATTTTTGTATTTATTTTCTTCCGTAGAATTTTTACATTGTGTCGAAAATCATAATTGCCAACAAGCACCACTACACCTTTATAAATTAATAATCAAATCAGAAATTTATTTCAGCATATCCTGCCATAATATGGCGGGCATAAGTATTGACAATCAGTGATAACACTTAATCTAACTCACAAATTACAGACTTTATTGACTTGTCTTCCAAATAGTCCTTAATGCTATAATATCTTTTAAATTATAATAGTTTCAAAAGTATTTTTTTAAATATGGTTAGTGGTACGTCTTGAAAACTATTAGGTAAATGATTGTAAAGAATAATCGTCATGCAGTATACATACTTCTTAAATAATTCTAATTTTATTGATGCCATCTGAAGTCTATCTTTATGCCGTGTTCTGCTATTTGGCCTGTCAGTGTTAGTTTCAAATAAATTGTAGTTTATCTTTACAAAAGTACATATTTGAAAAGCATATAAACATGGCAAGGGTAGAATTTTAAGTTTTAGAAATAGTGGCCTACAGCTGTCTAAAAAGTGAGCTCAACAAATTGCTCGGATACATTTTTTTGAGCTTTAAAAACTCTGTCGAAAACTACTGAGTTACCCCATATTTTAATGCCCTATCTAAGTACGGATGATGTCCATGATAAGCCAGCATTGCAGTGTTAAAGTTTATTCATTCTTAAACTTTATTCATTAAACTTTATGCACAAGTACAAAGGCGGACTTAATGCCTTAGGCATTTTCTACCAGTCGACCTTAGGGTGGTACAGAAATAAAAATAAAACAATTTAATATATATATAAATATTATACTTAGATACATACATACATAAAAAATAATGTTATTGAGAAACCGAATCCAACAAATTAACTCTGTGTTGATTCTGCAAACTTCTTGCGAATGTGCTCACAACCGACTGGTTGCCATCCTGATGTTCTGAGGGAGCGCATTCCAAAGGGAAATCGCCTGGACAAAGAAGGAGGAATGGATAAACCAAGTTCGGTGAGAGGGGCATTGTAGAAGACGATTATTGGCGGAGCGAAGATTTATACTGTGAGCAGAGCAAAGGAATTGGACATGTGAAGTCAGATAAGAAGAAGAAGTGGGTTTATCAATAAAAGAAAACAGGGTAGTCAAGGCCTACGCTGACGAATCGGTAACCATTTTAAAAGTGATCGACGCGGCGACGTGCGGATACATGATCATACTTACGGAGGTTGAAGACAAATTGAATGCTGTTATTTAGAAGGCGGTCAAGTTTATTGAGTAGATCTGCATTCAGGTCATAGTAGCACACATCACCATAGTCAATTATGGGAAGATAAGGGACTGTACAAGCATGGCCTTTATGTAAGCTGGGCGAAGATTCTTCAGTCGATAAAGCGAACGCAATGATCCGGTGACCTTTTGGCTGACACTCGTCATCTGCTTGCGCCAGTCAAGGCAAGAGTCGACGAGCAGACCAAGATCTTTAACCTCGGAGCTAAACGGGTTTTTTATTTGTTTATTTATTTGTTAAAAACACAATTAAAACCAGCAATCAAATTACAAAAATAAAAAGATAATTATACAATCATAAGAACCGTAGATCTGGTTTTGAATTCACTATAAGAATCGCAACTGACATCCTAGCTAGGTTACAAAATAACCTGTGTTAAGGGTACCAGTTCCATTCCCCAAAAGGTTAACATTATAGATATAATAATTTAAGAGGTGCAAAGAGATTGAAATCTAGGGCTTTATAGATATCAGACTATAATCACAACTTAAAATTAAAATAAAATTAAACTAAATTTAAATTAATATATACCTTACATCACAATTTAAAATAAAATGAAATCAAATAAGAATTAAAATAAAACATCATAATTTAAAATAAAACGGTATTAAGTTAGAGTTCATATCAGACATCACAATTTAAAATTAAAATCAACATAAAATGGCATTTAATTTGATATAATATAAAACAATGATAATAATTTTGTAATTGGTATAAATAAATAATTCATTCATTCATAAATGTGATTTAAACTAACATTCAATTATTTCATGGATTAAATAAAAACTATAGGTAATAATTTAAAATGGAGTTACAATTTAATGATTTTGTAATTAAAATACAAGAAATTGATTGTGCTTTTAAAATTTAACATTGAAATCTATATATATAAAAAGGCAATGTCCCGACTGACATATCAACGCCTAGCCTAAACCACTAATGATACAAGTATGAAATTTTGGGAGGATGTTGATTTTATTCTGAAGGCGTCATTTAAGAAAGGTTTTTTGGAAATCCATGGTGAAATGTGAAACATGTGAAATGGTGAAATAGGGGATTAAAGTTTGTATGAAACTCTGTCATTTTTAATTTGAAATGAATGAAATGTGGTATTTAGCGTTTAAATTAAAAATAATAAAATACGTCTTGGGGGATATTTTGAATTACATCCCTTAAAGGGTTAAAAAGGGGTGTTAAAGTTTGTATGAAAAATAAATAGTTTATTTTCAAAATTACTTGAAATTTTGTATTTCTGCTCTTCAATACAATTAAAGAAACAATATTTAAGGATTTTTTAATTACATCCCCTTAAGGGGTAAAAAGGGGTGTTAAAGAAAGTATGGTAAATAAATTGTTTATTATCAAAATTACTTGAAATTTAGTATTTCTGCTCTTCAATACAATTAAAGAAACACTTATTAAGGATTGTTTGAATTTCATCCCTGAAAGGGGTAAAAAGGGATGTTAAAGTTTGTATGACAAATAAATTGTTACTATCGTAATTACTTGAAATTTATTATTTCTGCTCTTCAATACAATTAAAGAAATACGTACTTAATGATTTCTTGAATTTCATCCCTTAAAGGGATGTTAAAGTTTGTATGACAAATAAATTGTTACTATCGTAATTACTTGAAATTTAGTATTTCTGCTCTTCAATACAATTAAAGAAACACTTATTTAAGGTTTGTTTGAATTTCATCCCTTAACGGGGTAAAAAGGGGTATTAAAGTTTGTATAACTGATAAATTGTTTATTATCCAAATTACTTGAAATTTAGTATTTCTTCTCTTCTATACAATTAAAAAAACACGTATTTAAGGGTTTTTTGAACTTCATCCCTTAAAGGGATAAAAATGGGTGTTACAGTTTGAATGAAAAATAACTTATTTGTTATCAAAATACTGTTATCAAAATACTGCACAAAATATTATAGAGGCCACTGTGATTACTGGATGTACTCGAGGGAATCTGTTTTTATGACTCGAATACCACTCAACTGGTAACCTTTGACTATGTCTTTTAGTTTAAACGATTACAATCGAGGTCTGCTTTGCAATGATCATAAATAAAACTCGGGGTCAAATTTACTTCCCACACAGGCAATTCTACTTTGCCTGATCCAGAGTCAGTACTAATAGCAGCCAGATCATTTCGGGACCAGACAGAAAAACCACCTATGCGGTATACAAAGAAGTGTTTAATTCAATTCTAACTTCCTGATGGCGACTTTGTGAGCTAATTGAAGTACCCATATCTAGACTACACAGGATCGCGCAAAACTCATCACTCTATTGGCAGATGCTATAATTTTTAGGGATACCCCTCTGCGTACCCCTTTAAAGCGTACTGGCGTAATGTTTTGTTATGAAATGGCGTAAACAATAAACAGACATGCAATTGCTGATTTATTGTTCCCGTTGTTTATTGAAGAGTTAAGTTGTATATATCCAAAGTTCTTCATCAGATCTTTACCAAATTTGAATGGGACCAATTCGGGAACATACTATTTAAAAAATAAAAGATTGTTTTTAAATCGGTCTACAATTGACGAAAAAATCGGTGAACAAACACAAAAAAAACAAACATACAGCTGAACATAGAACCTCCTCTTTTTTAGAAAGTCGGTTTAAAATATAGTTGGTAATCTCCAAGTGCATGTAATGTACATCAAGCTATTCTAAATCGCGACCACGAGGATGGAAATTATTCATCGAATATTATCACGAGTAAGCTCTGTGAATAGAATAAGCAAAATTATCACTTCTGTGGCACCGAAAATAATCCAGGAAGAGTCAAACACGCTCAAAGTTACTGCTAATGGTGTGTTGTTTCATCAAACGACTACTGTGGTCGACGAGGTCACAGAGCCATGATCAACGTCTTTCTCTATCCTTAAAAGGAATAAATTGGAACTGGAGAACAGGATAGAGCAACGGCGCTTACTGCACGAGCCACAACCAAAATTCTGAGGGCTGCATTACCAGGTCTTGCAATGGCCGGTAAGATAGTCTGATTGAACTGTGCCAGACTTCTTGCTGTGGTTTTTTTCATTGTCTATGTCAACTAGCGTCAGACTCTTGAAGCCCTCAAAGATAGGTAATATCCGCCAAGAAGTTCTGGCAAGAGTGATGGAAAATGCCACAAATCGGGCCCGAATGTTTATCAATTATGGTGGCGGCCACTTAGCCGTATCATTTTATCAATCAAATTGAAAAAAGAAAATAAGATACGAAATGAACATTATCCAAAAGCAGATTCAAAGTTTTCCGTGCATAAAAAAAATACAGCCGAAGAACATCGGGTGATTACTTTTGCGCCACCCTTGTATTAATTTTCTATCGTATCGGTAGCAGGATTAAAAAATTGAAAGCAAAATGCTCTCCACTATTTGTATCCGTAGAAATCGATCCCAACAGACCACCAGAATGAAAGCCCAGCGCTCTGTTTTAGAACACGAAGTTCAGTATATGCTCATTTTATATCAATTTACATGTAATTTTTATAATTCGATAAAATAATGAGATGCAGAAAATTTTGTGGTCTAATATGTTTGGATAATAATTTGCAACATCCTGCCAAAACTGAAAAACGAATCAGCCAAAATCGGTCCATGCAGGCGAAGCTGCAGGCGGAAAGCTAGTAAAGAATAAAGTAAGAAAAAATATATATAAAACAAAAAAAATAAACTTTCCATTGTGGTGGGTTTGTGCGTGTGTGATAGTGATGGTGTGTTTGTGTAGGTGTATATGTAACTAGAGGACGACTCGCGGTTTCACCCGCGTAGTTCCCGTTCCCGTGGGAATACAGGGATAAAAAGTAGCCTATGTCACCCGGGGATAGAGTAGCTTCCCAACGGTGAAAGAATTTTTTAAATCGGCCCAGTAGTTTTGGAGCCTATTCGGTACAAACAAACAAAAAAATCTTTCCTCTTTATAATATTGGTATAGATTGATGAGGGTAATATGCGTTGATGTAACACTAAGACCATCTAAAAGACCAATAGACTCTCTGTCTCGTCGTCGGTTAAGCAAAGGAGCCACTTATTAACTTCTTTTTTACAGGCCTGGCTAGGGAGTTGATAAACAGGCAGTAGCTTATTTACTTTATTATATAACGTCGGAGCAAGGAAATATTTGTATCTTTTGGATTGGGTGAAATTACATCTTTTACGTCTCTTACGTCTTTTAGTGATAACTCGGTATGGGGTCCCAGCATGCTGAATAAGGACAGTATTTAAAATAAAAAGTTGTCTGACCGTCTCAATACTTGACAATATTTGCATAGGTCAGCTGTCGGGAATGTGATTTTTTTTAAATTACTGACTTTTAGAATGGCTCTTTGGACTCTCTCCAGTTTTAGAAGGAGCGTTTAGGCGCACCACCCCAAGACTTTATGCAGTAACTTAGGAGAGATTGGCATAGCGCAAAATAAACCTGTTTCCTGTTTCGGGCTGGATCTACGTGGCGTAGGGTTTTGAAGATGTAGAATAAGTTAAATATAAGAAATAGAGTTAGAAAACTAATCTACATTAGTTTTCTAACTCTATTTTGTAGAAGCTCAATGTGAAGAGAGAATGAAAGATTAGTATCAATTGTTATGCCTAAATATTTGGTATTTTTTACTTATGTTAGTCTGGGACAGTCACAGGTCTGGTTAGGGGAAGAAGAGCACAAATGGGCGATAGGTGATAGTGAAGGCGGAGGTTGGGCAGACTCACGGAACGAAAAAGTCATGTAGTTTGTTTTGTCAGTGTTGAGAGTCAACGAATTGCCAGGTAACCACGTCTTAATGACATTAAAACCACTCTGCGCCTTACTAAAGACTTCCGGCCACAAGTCACCAATGAACGTAAGTGCTGTATCGTCCGCAAACGCCGTTACCTTGGTGTCATCTAGTTTTATTTGACAAAGTTCATTAATGTATACAAGGAACAGCGTCGGCCCGAGCACACTACCTTGTGGGACTCCGAATGTTATGGGAAGTTCACTACTCATGTGATTATAAATTTTAACACACTGAGTTCATAGGTTAATAGGTAATCACTTAAAATCGCGAGAGTTTGACCCCAAACACCGATCTTTTTTCTAGTTTGAAAAGCAAGAGGGGTATGGAAACTGTATCAAATGCCTAAGCAAAGTCTAGGAAAATAGTGAGGACTTTTTTCTTACTGTCCAGGTTTTTGACGATATGGTTGGTAAGGTCTAATACTGCATTTGAGGTGGACTTGTTACGTCTAAAACCATACTGGTTTGGAGATAATAGGTCTTTGTCTTCCAGAAACTTAATTAAACGTTTATTTATAACTATCTCCAGTATTTTAGACAGTATTGTTAGAAAAGCTATCGGGCGGTAATTTGAGACACAGCCTCTACTCCCACTCTTGTAAATAGGATGTATTAGAGCCTTTTTAAAAAATGAGGAAGTCCCAGTCTCAAGGCAGAGGTTATACACATGAGTCAGGACGGGGACAAGTTGGCATTTATTTCGCTTGAGGAGAGCAGTAGGAATATTGTCCCAACCAACGGCACAGTCTGACTGCTACGTTGTTAAATATTATGGGCGGAACAGTTAAACCATCGAGCTTTCTTAAGCTATACGGGGTCCCCACTATGATAGCCTGACACTTTGCAGGGTTAACTGCCACTTCGAATCGGTCTTTCAAACAAACTTTCGGAACAAATTTAAATCGCAATCAATTCCCGGTTAACCCCTCGATCGCATCCGATAAACTTATGTGAGGATAAACAAGGAACTTGTGGAAGGAAGAACTTGTGAGGCAGGTGTTGACAACTGTCAACACCTGCCTCACAGTAGAGCTGTAGATCTTCAGCATAAATATGATACGCACACTGAAGTTCGGTGGTTATGAGATTTATGAAAATGGAGAACAGAAGAGGAGATAAAATACCGCCTTGAGGGACGCCAGCTTCAAGGTCGCACCACCCCGAATTAGAGGTTCCAGCACAAACTGACTGCTGACTGCTCCTGCTGAGTTTACTGTTTGTTTAATTCTTTTCAAAACATATATGAAGAGATCTCTTTTTGTAAGAATTTTATCTATGTGTATTTTCCAATTACAATTTTTATCGACCGTTATACCCAAGAATACACAATTATCGACAGTGGTCAAGTGAGAATCTATATAAAGAATATAAGTTTTTAAACTGTCATGGTCACTTACACTAACATTAACATTATAAGCGGGATATTTACCATGTTTACTGTTTGTAGCGAGTTTCCGATATTTCGGTGCTGTTGCAAGCACCATGATGAGCTCTAAGTTTTTGTTATCGTCACTCTTAATAATTATTGTCGTGTCATCAGTTAATAGTATGCAATCTTTGCCTATCGCCTCTGGAATGTCGTTGATGTAAACTAGAAAGAGTTGTGGGGATAGGATATATCCCTGTGGCGTGCCATAATTATTTTGTTTATATCGGCATATATGTTTTTTTTCCTTTTGATAAGTTTTTGTTATTTCCACGCATTGTACTCTTTCAGAAAGATAACTTTTGATCCAGTCGATGGCCTAACCCCGGATTCCATAATGCTCAAGCTTTGAGAGTAGTGTTTTATGATGAAAATCAAAGGCTTTTGTCATATCTAGAAACACGCAACTAATCTTCGATTTTTGATTCAAACTTTCAGATAAGTATTTTACTAACATTTACTTTATAAGCGGGATATTTACCATGTTTACTGTTTGTAGCGAGTTGCCGATATTTCGGTGCTGTTGCAAGCACCATGATCACGGATAAACTGAATCAAGAAAAAGTATTTTACTAGTGCGAAATATGCCAAACCTAAATTGTTCTTTCCTAAACCCGAATTGTTCTTTTTTAAGTATATCACAAGTTGTTATAAAGTTCTCTATTATAATGCACATATAACTTTTTCAAATATTTTAGATAGGGCTGTGATTGGGCGATAATTGCTCATGTCAGTTTTTGCACCTTTCTTATAGAGAGGTATAACAATTGACTTTTTCAGACGTGTTGGGAATACTCCTTCTGTAAGAGACAGGTTAATAATATAGGTTAAGGGAGACACTAAAGTATTTGCGCATATTTTTAACAATTTAGTGCTCAAGTCGACATATCCAGTCGAGTTAGTGTTTCTTAGACTGTGAATTATAATCAAACATACTTCGAAATAATAACAAGACAATGAGCCAAAGTTTTACATTAAACGTTAATACGTTTCTATTTCAACGTGTATTCTTCATCGAAGATTTCAACCTTAAAATAGTCATACAAGTATTCAATGGTGTCAAATAGATACTCATATAATATACAGATAAATCAAATAAAAATGTCAAACACAAATATAAAAATAAATAAATTCAGATACCATTAGAAACAATCGTAAAAATATAATGTCGTCCCAAGGACTGGAAAAAACTAAAGCTTACAGACAATCGGCAATAATTATCCTGTAACATCAGTTCGACAAAGAACAGTAGTCACGTCAACATCGAGTCCGCATTTTAAAATTATTTAAAAATAGTTTAAGTTATAGTTTAATGATAAATCTAAGTGTATTTGTGAGAGGACACATTGATACAGCAGGTACATTGTTATTAGGTGAACCGATAAACAATCAGCTGTGATATCAAAATAAAACAATTTGTGTGCATGAATAGTGTTAAACGTTTTTTTTTTTTTTCAAAACAATTGAAATCGTATTACAAAGTGCATGTTTGGTAAACATAATACCTAAATCAGTGTTCGACTGCATATTTTGTGACAAACATAAACAAAAAGTGATAAAAACTGTGACTGCAAACACAAAGACAATTCAAATTTAAACCGTCCCGTACACCACAAAAGAAACAAAGAAATTGAACTTTGAACCAAATTGCCACTTTACCTACGTTTATGTCATTTGACGCAACAAGCATCTAGTAGCTAATGCTTCCCTATTTCGGCTTTTGTTACTAATGATCGCATGGCCTAGTGGCTGTGGCTTACGCTTTTGACTCGTGCGCCTGAAGGCACTGCGTTCGAACCCCGCTTCTAACACTGTCTTTTTAAAGGTTTGCTTTGTAAACTTGTCAATTACCACAAAATGAATTTCTTCGAGAATATTACTCTGCGACGAAACCGAACGAAATCATTGTCAGAGACGGCAGTTACCGATATCAGTGCAAATGACGTTAGTTGTAATAACACGACACTAGATGGCACCACCAACAGTATGCCAAACATATCGGATGACGAGGAGAATGATCAAGTACAAGACTTACAGCGAGAAATCGGAGAACTAAAGTCACAACTTTTGGCAGCCCATGAAGAGATAAACAATTTATCAATAGAAAATAGCGAGTTAAAACAGACCATCAATACTTTAAATAACAAATATCAACTAGTGAAGAACGCAACCAGGAAATTAACCAGTGAAATTGGAACTCCTAAAAATAATGTTAGATTGTCTACTCCCTACAAAGAACAGCATACTAAAACACAATTGGATCTAAGACGAAATACCGTACAAGAAGGTTACAAACGAGGATCTACGTCTAATAGAGTAACAACTACATTGAAGTTTGCCAAAGAAGCTATTGAAAGTCATCAGGAAAATGATAGCAACTCGTCTCAATTGCAAGCCAAGAAAAATAAAAATAAATTGTGTATAATAAGTAGTAATAAAACTAACAAAGTATTATCCATAGCTCACAACGCCTTTCCAAACCATCATATATGCCATTATATAACAACTAACTGTGGAATAAGTACGCTTGTTAGTAATCTAGACTCAAAACTAACTAATTATACTATGCAAGACTATTGTGTAATTCTAATAGGTAGTGAAGATTTTAATGTAACTAAAAACTATTCAGACCTTATTTGCAACATTAGGGAAAACCTTTTAAAGTTGTCACACACAAATATAATTCTATGTCTGCCTACATATAAGTGCAATGACTATTCTAGTATGTTCAACCGGAGAATTGAAATGTTCAATAGCTTACTATATCATGACATACAAATTTATGACTATGCCGTAATATTTGACTCTAATTTGAACTTATTATATGATTGTACTATGTTTTCAAATAACACTGGTAGATTGAACAATTGTGGAATGCAAACAATTTTTGACAATTTGAAATATGAAATTATGGACACTGACATTCCAAATCATATAGTTCCTGAAACTGAAACGAATCCCGGAATTCAAAATACCCCAAAGAAATCAGATTTTTTTCGTGTATAAAAATATAAACATCCTTCATCAAAACATAAATGGACTTGCTAGGAAAATGGATTTATTGTCTTTATCTCTGACGTCACTTCAAGACGCAAAAAATCCAGTAGATGTCGTATGTCTCACAGAGCATAATATGTTGAATACTGATACGGATATAATCGATATTCCTAACTTTATTCAGGGATCCTTCTTCTCGAGGAATAATCGTCGAGGGGGTTCATGTATCTTAGTACGTAATAATCATGCGTTTAAACCAATTACTACACTAAAACAATATTGCATCGAAGGCATTCTGGAGTGCTCAGGCATCGAACTGTTATGTCATAATATCATAATACTCTGTATATACCGACCACCAAGGTCAAAAACAGATGACTTAAACACATTTTTCGACACTTTAAACCGACTATTTGGGAAGTACTGCTACAGTAAAAAGAAAATAATAGTTTGTGGAGACTTTAACATAAATGTATTGAATAAAAACAAGATGACTGCAATGTTCATGGAAACACTAGCTTGTCATAACCTACAGTTAGGATTATTTGAACCAACAAGGACTATTAGTGGAGCATGCTTAGATAATTTCATGTATAACATTCGTGGATGTAAATGTAAAACTATGGAGTTCGCCTTATCAGATCACAAGGCACAATTACTATCCTGTCCCGTAAAACTTAGCTGCTCACTAAAACATTGGTATGTAAAAAGACGAGATTACAGTAAGGATAATATTATGAAATTTAATAATTGCATTGATTCGATTTCGTTTAGTGACGTATTTGAAAATAATGACCCGCAGGAAGCTTTTGACATTTTTTATGACATATTTACCTTATTTTATAATCTATGTTTTCCATATATTCGTATTAAAGTTTATTCTCAAACACGAGCCCGATGGATGACTAAAGGAATAAGAAAATGCTGCATGCGTAAACAGCAATTATTATGGAAGTATCGTAAGAATCGAAATGACTTAAATAAAACCAATTTTAAAAACTTTGCGAGTAGATTACAGCGTGTTATAAAATTAACAAAAAAATCTCAGAATAATTACTTTATCCATACAGCTCAAAACAAGTGCAGGGCTACTTGGAATGTTATTAGTAAAACAATGTGTAATGTCCCAAAACGCCAAATCAATGAAATTTATATAGACGGTAAACATTGTACGCATGATCCGCAGATTATTGCGGACAGTTTTAATAATTTTTTTATAGACAAATTAAAAGGGAATACAAGTTGTGCTAATAGGACAGGTACCTTACCTAACCACTCGAAAACATTATTTATGTATCCAACTACACCCGAGGAAATACACAAAATAATTTTAAACTTAAAAAATACTAATAGCACTGGATATGATAATATCTCGACAAAAATTTTAAAACAAGCGCCAATTAAAATATCCTACATATTGAGTCATGTCATTAACCTGTCGATACTAAATGGCCACTTTCCTGATAGACTTAAATTAACAGTCATTAAACCTCTTTTCAAGAAAGATGATACCAACAATATGAATTGTTATAGGCCCATAGCATTAGTACCGGTGCTTTCTAAGGTCTATGAAAGAGTTATTTATGTCAGGATTAATGACTATTTTGAAAACTTCGATTTATTTGCTAAAGAGCAGATAGGTTTCAGGAAAAATAAAACAATTAATATGGCCGTCTTTGATTTTCTGAGCACAGTTATGAGTAGCTTAGACAGTAAAATTCCGGCGTGCGCATTGTATATGGATCTGAGTAAAGCATTTGATTACGTGGATCACCGAATTCTGTTAAATAAATTATATAGTTATGGAATTCGGGGTACGTCATTAGAGCTGATAGCTTCTTATCTTACCAACAGAAAGCAGTCCACATTAGTTACTAGAATATGCACCAAAACCAGAAAAGAAATTAACTATACATCGAAATACAGAGAAATCAAACAAGGCGTCCCACAGGGAAGTGTTTTAGGCCCACTGCTATTCATCATTTATATAAATGACCTTCCAAAAGTAACCGATCATCCCTCAATACTTTTTGCTGATGATAGTACTGTCGTTTTCACAAGTAAGGATAAGGTATCCCTAGAACAAGATATAAACAGCACTCTAAGTGACATTATAAAATGGCTAACTAATAACAATTTGAAAATAAACTATGACAAAACTAAAATTATGATATTTCGCAATCGTAAAGCTCAATTTACTGACTTTAATATACAATATACAGGGAACAAAATAAATGAGATAACAACTACAAAATTCTTAGGCATGTCCATTGATTATAATTTGAATTGGAAGACACATGTTGATAATTTAAATCTAAAATTAAATAAACAATCATACGCCCTACATATGCTGGCAAAAACGGTAAACACCTCTGCTGTACTTGCAGCATACCATGGCTACGTGGGATCCTTGATAAAGTATGGTATTATATTCTGGGGTCATTCCACTAATAAAGATATGGCATTCAAGGCGCAAAAGCGGTGTATTAGGGGTATGTTTAATATCAACCAGACTGATAGCTGCAGACCATATTTTATCAAACATAATATATTGACATTGCCGTCTGTCTACATATATGAGATTGCTAGCTTTGCAAGAACTAACAAACATCTTTTTGATAGGTACAGAAGTAGGCGGCATAGTGATAAAATTTGTTGCAAATCTTACAAGACAGCCTTATATGCCAAGAGCATTTTCAGTATGGCGCCGCGTGTATACAATCACTTGCCAAAGTCCATAATAGAAACTCCATCTATCGGTGAATTCAAAAAGAAATTAAAAAGATTCTTGCTATGTAAATGTTATTATAGTATTCAGGATTACTTAAGAGAGGATGTAAGGACATATTGTTGATGTGACTAGTGCACTAATTTTATTATTAATAGTATTACTTTGATTTTATTTTGACATTTATTTAAAAATATATCTTGACATTCTCATCTAATAGGTACATGACATTTAAATTTTAATTAATCTAGTGACATTATTATTTGCTTCATGAATGTTGTGTTTCATTATTATTTGTCGTGGTGAAATTACCAAATAATGCACGAATTTAATTATTATATATTATTAACTTGACATTTTCATTTAATACATGACATTCTAAATTTAATTATTTTAGTGACATTATTGATAGCTTAAGTTTTCATGTTTTCATTGTTATTTGCCACGCAATGAAATAGATGTGTTGTAAATTATAAATTATCTTTGCTAGTAAATGTGTGTTTATCAAGCTTGTGATTTGCATGCCTTAAGGTGTAATATGGTTGGACTGTGCTATATTTTTAACAACTTTATGTAATTACCCATATTAGCAAATAAATGATTATGAATTATGAATGAATTATGAATTATAAACATTACCGCAGTCTCTTCAAATATTTAAAAAAATTATACAAATATGTCAAAAAAACTAAAACACCATCAACCACATTATCGCTTACAATTAGGCGAGACAGTAGTCAAACGCGAGCCTAACCTCACTGAAAAATAACTAAAATGATTGTGAACCTTATAAAAACAGCCATTTGCTATAAGTGCACGTCAACGTCAAAGTCAATCTTTTACCTCCTGGTTTTGTTATACCACTAGCCTGCGGCCTAATAACATAATCATCATTTCAGCAGAAAGATGTCCACTGCTGGACATAGGCCTCTTCCAAGCCTAATAAATCATACCTCAAATTAATGCTTACCATAGTTACCATTACATTAACAGTTGTCCGCTTCCGCCCGTGACTCGCGCGGGCAGTAAGTCGCCAATTTGTAAAGGTTTCCTGTTACCGTCCTTGAGGATGGCATTGAGAAGTGTGCAGTGTATCTTGAATTTAAATCGACCGCCACCTACTTGTGTTTGTTTATTTTACTTTATTCTTGATTCTTAGGAGCTCGGTCAAGTAGTTTTGTTAGAGGAAAGATAGTAAATAATATGTATCAATCAATTTACGTTTCATAAGTTATCATCACTATCATCATCAATACATATAATAAATCTGTAGAAAAGTTGTTTTTGTAATAGAAAAAAAAAATAACCAGGGTGTTAAAGGATAACTAACAGAACCCATTTCCAGCATTTTTGTTTTTTTTGTCTGTTTATCTGTTTATTTGTGCACGCATCACTTAAAATGTACGAAACCAATGTAGATAACCTTTATACATAAAAATTATGCGTAAGTATTACTTAGTTTTTGTTTCATCGCAATCGGTTCACTTTATCAAAAGTTAGATGAATTTAAAGTGTTCAAGAAAAAAAAAAAAAACAACACACGCAATTCAGATACTCGGACGGTTGAACTCCATTAAGATTCTCCTCGGAAAAATAACAATAGAAAAAAAAATGGTAGTTAGGTAGGGTAGCTAGCAAGTCAAGTAGGGTAGGCAGTTAGGTAGGGGATGCCAACTCTATACGTCGAATCAACTACATATACATATCTTCAAGGGCTATTTCAGGTGTGGCTAGAGTAAAAATAATAATTAGGGCTAATGCACCAGACCAAAAAAAATCGGGTCATGAGGTTTTACGTCTCTAATCAAAATCATACTACTAATGAATGTCAATGTTGACATTGACGTGTGTGCAATGTGGTTCGTATTTTTGCCACCGCTACTGCCTGTTGAATAGCCTAATGATAAACGCGGTGGCCTACTATACCCAAGGTTCCGGGTTCGAGTCCCAGCTATGGATAGGTTTTTTTATGTTTTCATTTCGGTGTGGTGTTCTGTAGTGCTACTAGATGGCGCACAGCAAAACTATCTTTATTTTTTTTTCTATGGAGTCAATATTATTCTCCCTAGAGTAAATTATATTCTGTGCAGGTAGGTAAGTTGGGTGGGTAGGTAGGTAAGAAGGGTAGGGTAGGCACCTGACGGGAGCGAAGTCGCGGGCACAGCTAGTAAATAAATAAATATGAAAAACAACAATTTAACTACCATGAATCTAATCAACACCATTAAGTTAGAGTCAATAAATGTCAATAATGTTACATCAATTTTAACAGACAACACAGAAAAATCAACCTTAATGCCACTACAACTAAAACTAACTGAATATCAATTTAAAATATCCATAAACCATCACACAATCCACAATCCATACAATCCACACATTAAACGTGGGCGTTGCGTTCCGTTCCCATTTATTTTACATGTGATGGAAAATTCTCCTAACGTGAAAAGGGATTTAACGCGGCACGATGGTCAGGAAAAAACGCGGGGTCCACTCCATGCTTGTGTGACGCGGTACTAATACATGTCCAAGTACGTCCCTGGTCACACACTGACAGAACTGACCCGTGATTGGTTAGATCGATTCGTCACTTATGCATGTGTGCGTAGGGTGTTTCTATTTGTAAAGAGCCGGTGCTGGTGTGTTCCTTTAGCATGTGTGTGTACGGGTATGTTTGATGGCAGACGATCCGCGTCGTCATCACGACTGATTGCAGCCCGTACGATGAGAGCTCTAACGATTAGTTTCTCTTTTGGGGATTCTTTGAACGTTGTTGGTATGGTTTATAGCTTAAGAAGTGAGAAATATGCGAACAGCTTTGTCCTAAGTAGATACTATATTGAGCTACAGTTTATGCAGTTCTTGTAAAGTTGTTAATGCTGTTAATCTCTAAACATCATTAACTAGAACAACATCACTTCGCCGCCAATTTTAAATAGATGCATTTCTCGTATCTTTGAGTAAGTGGCCATATGTGTGGTCGCTGCTTTGAGTAAACCAGTGCATATTTAAACCAATTCAAGTAAATTTTCTGTTTTAAGTCGGTATAAAAGGGTAAGTAAACAAAACAGTAACGTATTGCGCCGACCCCAAGTAACATGGGATAAGAGCAGGAAGGAGGAGAAACAAACAATATTGCTTTGAATTGTAATAATACAAACTATTTCTAACCGACTTTCCAAAAAGGAGGAGATCTATGTTCGACTGTATATTTATTTTGCGCATTTTCACCGTCAATTATGAACCAATTTAAAAATCTTATTATTTTTTTAAAGGAGTATTCTTTCGAGGTGGTCCCATTGTCACCAAGTCAGGACCTGCCTAGGGGACCACATGGAAATCGGGGGAACTCCTCAAATTTTATAGGTGTATATGCCTGTATAGCGATTTTGGTATTTTTATCGATATGGTAAGCATTCAGAAAGTATAATTTGCTGAAGTGGAAGTAATGAAGAAGATCACAGACTGATGGCCACTGGTACTTCTCGGGTGTTTAATGTTAAGTTTGTTTTGGGTATAAGATATCCCAAATAGTTAATTGATTGTAAAGAAGCAAACTTAAATAAATGGTTCTAATGAAAATTGTACCATCGAACTGATCTGGTGATGAAGCCGGAAGGTAGGCACCGCAACTCCTTAATAAAACAATGTATTCTAGTCGTGTTAAGGCTTGTTCGAATTATAATAAGAAGTAATATAAGTTAACAAAACTAAAAAGAGAAATTAAAACATATAACAAAAACAAATAGCCAACTTCCAATACGTCTTGTTTTGGAAATCGGTTTATTTTTTTTGTTTAACAGTTTTTCAGTTACTCTCCGTCCAGCCTGTTATTTTACTTTTGTTACTCAAAAACTAATCAAATAGTGATAAACGAATGCGGTAGCGATTTGATTTATTTTAATAATCGACTTTATCAATAAATAAATTGTAATCTACTTAACACATTGTTATTTTATTTTTGCTTATCATTTTTCATGTTTGAAATAAAATTTATTGCATCCATAATGCATAACCAGGTGGTAAATATTAATAACAGAAACAATGTATTTTTTTTAACGTCTATCATTTTGTGCACTCGAGAATTGTTGGAACGGGCTAGGAGGAATTAGTCGATGCAATTCCAAAGCACACTCCCCGAAATGTAACCGATGAAAAACCGACAGGCTGGCAACTTGGCGCCGATGTTCGAGGTTCTGGAGCCTAGATTCGACCAGTATACTTCATTGCCAATGAGCCTCTTAGCCCATCTTTCGATCGACTCAAGTGCATCCAGCTGATACTTGGCAGATCCGTCCCAGAAATGAGAGCAGTACTCCATGCATGATCGAACTTGCGCTTGATACAAGTTGAGCGACTGTTCTGGCGTGAAGTACCGTCTCACCTTCGCAACCAGTGCTGTCGTCCGTATACCCAAAGGTGCCGAGTTTTAGCAGATCATTTATGAGCAGCAAGAACAATGTTGCTGAGAATACCGACCCTTGAGGGACCCCGGCATTAATACCCAGTAGGTCAGAAGAGCGGCCATCAATAACCACTCGAATGGACCGGACCCTCAGGAAATCTGCAATCCAATCGCACAGACCACTGGGCAGCCCGAATGAAGGAAGCTTACCAATAAGGCTTTCATGCCCGACCCTGTCAAAAGCCTTCGAGTTGCCGAGGGAGACGGAGAGAGATATAGGATATTTTACATCCTCGCAGTATGTTTCTTTGGGAAAATAAAACACTTTTACTCAATATATATTTTTAGGAGGCAAGCCGCGGGCAGAGCTAGTCTACTAGAAATTGCAAATGTAATCTAAACCTTTTGTGTATTTGAGACGTGAATCCACGACAGACACAATGTTATGGCTTTTCTATTGTTCGGTAATTACAGGCATTACTTAGCAGAGGGTTCTTAATTGCTGGTTTGCAACAACAACTAACCTCATTTTCTGTTCAGTATGTACTTAATGTGTTTCCCTAGAGATCGGTAATTATATCCGTCTTGCGTGGTCACCGCCGCGTGTGTAACAAGGGGCTGACAAGTTACCGCAAATGTTGGACTACTAGTTCATCGCTCAATCGAACATTCATTACGTTTGTATCGTGTGGGGTGTAGTTCCACAAAATAAATAATAGTACTACACGGTCAAAACAACTGTGCATTTGGAGCTGTTAATGTCATTCTGACGTTCGACGCTTGATGTGCACAGTTAGTTTAACCGTGTAGTACAGGCGATCTCATGTCAATGGTAGCACTTTAACTTAGGCTGCCTGTCCACTTGGCGCGGAGCGGAGAAAAGAGGAGCCGAGCCAACCAATCGAATTGCATAAAAACTTCGCTCGCGCGTCGGAGCGAAGTTTTTGCTGGCCTAGTGCAGTACGTAAATGGTAAAAGAAAACAAAAGCTTTTTTACAAGACAAAACAACCTAAATAAATAAAAACACTGTAATAATGTGCTAACTACACTTACTCGTAAAATATATTTTGTTTGCAATACAATCGTATTTTCGAACTACCCGCATTTTGAAAATCAAACCTACCTAAGTCAAAACGTTCTAGACGTGATATCAAAACAAAATTATCTTTATTATTGGAAACGGAACCAATTCAGATATTTTTTTAGAGTTGAGTACCTAGTGTCTGCCTGCCTAGTCATAAAATTTACATGAATAACAAAATTCACGCATGACGTTCGAAGTCTTAACACTTTTTCGACTTACTACAGTCAAAATAACCGTGCACTTGGCTGGCAATGTCACTCTGTGACGATAGACTCTCGCTATTGGCGCAAGAGGTGAACGCGGGGCGCCGCGCGGGTAGTCATAGGTGGGGTCGCTTGATGTACGCAGTGCACAGCTATTTAGACCGTGTAGTAGCTCTCATTTGGAGTGTGACGTGCTATTGACAGCAGGAAGTGGTGGCCCAGTGGTAACAGCCACGACTTACAAGTTGTACGAGTAAGTAGGTAGCTAGTTGCTTTCGCCGTTATTGCTATCTCTTTTATTTTAAGTGAACCATGTTGTAACTTTAGTGGTTTTCACGCTTACCTACGTGGCACAAAACCCGTACAGGCAAACGGATCAGTGGGTCGTCTTAGGGACGGAGTTTTAGGAGTTGGAGTATATGCTTAGGGGCACTATGAGCAGCAAAGAAAACCAAAATAAATATTTGGGGTTAAAAAAAAATTTGGACTTAGTCCATTTTCATGAAATTTTTTTACGGGATTTTCCTAAATTTATTGACCTTGGGTTGACCTTGACCATAACAATCATGTAGTATCTGAGAAGCATAGCCCTAAGACGCACCGTTTCCTAATTATGGGCCTCCGAATTTTATTTCATTTTGCATAAAACGCTTTGTTTTGTCCCATTTTTTAACGTTTACTTGCAACACCGTTTCGGTGGGCTGTCAACGATTTTGAAAGCTGACACTACACAGTCGAAAGAGAAAGTTTAAAACGTGAACACGCGGAAGTCGGGGTTTTGTCGAAACATATCTAATCGAGACGTATTTCACCCATTGTATTTGTTAATCGCGCCCGCCGTTACGAAACGGCGTTGTGGGGCGCCCCTAAAGTGGGTTTAGAGTATATTTTCACGCGCATCGAAGTGCTTTTGCGGGAAACGTGCTGCCTGGTGGACGCCGGCCGGATTTTTCGGTCCAGACAGCCGTCAGTCTATCCCTTATTGTCATTTATTGTATATATTCTCCTATCCCTAACCTCACGGCACGAGATTGATCGACGCCCAGGAGTCTACCGCAGGAATCTAAGGTAAGTACGAATAATATTACCGGCCAACCCTTGTGCCACCTTAAACCCGTAGTAGGAACCAGTATATCTACCAATAAGGAGCAAATCCCTAGCCCTTTCCACTGCCGCGAACCGCGGTTTCGTGGGATACGGTTCTGATTGGATCCAGAAGTGGCACGCTGCTAATGGGCCCCAGTAATGAGCTCCTGGCTTGGGATCCGCAGTACTGTATTTAACATTTGGTAGCAGAGCGTGGTTTGCATTCCACGAGCATAGTAAACGCTAGGACACTCGTTCACAGTGAACGCTGTACTGTTTGTCGGTTCGCTTTTTATTGCTGAGAATACTGGGTTGGAAAGTGGTACATTTTGAGTCACTCAGAGTTAGCTGTGTCCTGTTAGAGGCCAACAGCCCCCATAGTTACATTCCAATTTGTTAAAATAAAGTGTACAACTCACAACTTAATATTGTCACTCCGGGATAGAGGTTACAGTTAAGTAAGGTTACAGTTTTGTATTGAATTTCGTTTATTTGTTGTATACAATGTAGGTTTGGTGCAGACTAAATAGTCTTCCCTTATTGTATTTAATTGAATCATAGTTATTTCTGGACCTTGAACCTTCTATCTTGGGTTTGTAAGTTTGTTTACATTATAAATATACTCAGTGCCCGCTACAGTTGTTGTTGTAAAGTATATTGTTACCAATTATATAAGAAAATTGGTTAGTTTGTTTGATATTGACAGTAATATTCTAATTGATTCAAGTTAAAGTCATTGTTTTTAACTATTAAAGTAAATTGAATATTGAATTCTATTGTAAAATCAACCTACCCACTTTTGTGTTGATAATGTTTGTTTTTTTTTAATACCCTCTTGTGTGTTGATAATTTATAAATTGATATTTGGGGTTCCATACCCGCTTTGTTTTTGATAATTTATAAATTGATATTTGGGGTTCCATAATAATTTTGTACTGAAAAATAATTAAGTAAATGTAACAGGGTTCAGTACTATTTGTTGAATTAACTTGTTGTTTCTCTTACAGACTTTATGATTTGATATTTAATTTGGTAAGAGAATTACTGTCAAACTATTGTTTTGGTTACACACATATATTATTAATTTAAGTTGTTGAACATTTTGTGTATTAATTAATATAATCACCGTTGCTTACGTTTTGAAAGTATGACTGCCTATACATTTGCTTGTAAGATTAGAGCGGAATTGAGATGGGTGACCTTGGTGCCCTCTTTAAGAAGTAGATCTGATAGATCAGAGGCTTTGTTGGCCCGTTTTAGTGAACTCCCAGCCCGTCAAGCCAGGGTGGATGAATGCTTTGCGGAGTGTTTGGCGCTATTGTCCACCGAGGACACTGAGTTGGCCGCTGCGGTTGAGGCAAACTTCGCGCAGTTTTACGGTTTCTCTGATGACATTGTTGAGGCAACCGCTAAGTTGAGGGGTTTTTCACATGGGAAATATGGTGGGGATAATGCCACACACCTCCCCCCTTTTGATAATTTGTTGAAGTCTTTGTACTTTTTACTAACACTAGTTATATAAGTAATTGTTACTAACAAGAATTGGACTGTAAATTGTCTGAATTTTGAAATAAATTATTATTATTATTTGTATGAGAAATGTCGCCTTTTGGACAATTCTGGTTTTGAATGTCCCTTGCGGGCCCCAGAGCGGCCCTCTCCGGACCAGCGTCGTGTTGGAGCGCGCCCCTCCACTTGTGGGTTGGGTGAGCCACGACGCCAGCCTCATAAATTTGTAGCGACTCAGGTTCGCAGTATGCGTTGCATAAATTGCAACACGGATGGCCATATGGTCACGTACTGTCCGAAGTTTCTAGAACGGAACACAAAGGACCGACGTGGAATCGCCAACAGCCGCAAGTGGTGCTACATTTGTCTGGGACAGCATTTGCAGCGGGATTGCCAGAGGTCGGATCCTTGCCCGCACTGTCAAGGTAGGCACCACCGCGTGTTGTGTCCGGACCAAAATGGTGTTGGTGGCTCTGATGATGTCGGACGCTCCCCCATAGGTGGGGGAGCGCATCCCCACCAACCCCAGGTGGATCCTCGACGGTGTATACTTCGCAAAGGTGGGGGCACCCCTCCACCCCTTCCTCAATTGGAGGAAGCGTCGGCTTTTCAGGACGACTACCAACCCTAGGTAGATCCTCGACGGGGTATACCTCGCAAAGGCGGGGGCACCCCTCCAGCCCGTCCTCAATTGGAGGAAGCGTCCGCTTTTCAGGACGACTACCAACCCCAGAGGGGTTATCAACATTAGGTATTCGCCTCCCTCTCCTCCACTACAGCCGCCCAGCCAGAGGCAGTCCTTCTGCCAGCTGTCCCTGTAATGATCTGTGGCACGAAGAGTAAATCTTTGTTTGTTCGTGCTCTTTTGGATTCGGTTTGTCTAGGCTGTCTTGTATCCTTTTGTTTAGTGGAGAGATTGGGTCTCCCACGTGATTCTACCCTTCTACCATATGGGTGGTATTGAAGCGGTTGGTCAACGGGGATAAATTGAAATTTGTGTTTCGTCTGTTCATTGTGGGCCAAGAATCTTGGCCAAGGCCGTTGTTTTGAATGATATTTTGGGCAGACACCCGCAGATAACCATTAGCCCTGCAGTGGTGAAATTTACGTCGGACCTAACTCCTGCCGACCCGAAGTGGTTGGTACCCGGACCCGTATATGGGTGCGAATGTTTTGGCTTTGATTTTGTCCGGGACCAAGTGGGTTCTGCAGACGAATGGGTTAGTAGTTGTACCGACGGTTTTTGATTTTGGACTTACGGGTCCCGTGTTGAAGGGCCCGCGGATTGAGGACCAAGGACTGATAATGGCATAGTCCTTTGTTGGCGTTGCACCTCAGCTCATGCTTTGGAGGTTTTTGTAGCGAGTAGAGTCTCACAGATTCAGAACTCTGAGACTAAACTGATCTGGAGACAGACCTGTCCCAGGAGAATTGATCCCCGCAGACTGCGCGTCACGTGGTTGCGAGGCTCCTGCCCTAGTTGAACATTCTCTTTGGTGGGGACCAGACTGGTTGACGCATCGCAAGTCGTCCTGGCCCCAGAATAGGTTCTCCTCTCCAGAGGTTCTGCCAGGCCTGCGTATTGGAATTGTGGAAACGCAACCTGCATATTATTTGGATTATCTTTTGGACAGATACAGTTCTTTGTCGAAATTGGGAGTTACCGCTTGGGTTCGGCGTTTCATACGTAATGGACGGAACCCTAATAATAAACTGTTATCCCCAGTTTTGTCGCCTCATGAACGCCAAGAGGCCCTGATGTTTTTGGTTCGTGCTGTACAAGCCGAACACTTTGACCAGACTATTGAAGCCCTGAAGAAATGCTCAGCTTTGAAAGGCTCAATCGCTCGTCTTAATCCATTCCTAGACCAATCTGGTTTGCTCCGAGTCGGAGAACGACTGCGGAATTCGAACTTGCCTTATGGTGCTCGCCATCCTTTGTTGCTCCCTAAAGGAAGAGCGTTGGTGAAATTGTTGGTGTCCGATCGACACATTAATAACGCACACGCCGGTTGCAACGCCCTCGTAGCCATTTTGCAGCGTGAATTTTGGATTTTGTCGGCCAGACGCACAATTCGTGGCATCATCTTTAAATGTATGCAGTGCTATAAGTTGAAGGCTGCTCCCACTTAACCCATAATGGGTGATTTGCCATCCGACCGAGTGACTGAGAGCAGACCATTTGCTTCGGTCGGAACCGATTTCGCTGGTCCCAGAAGGGACCAAGAATGGTGAAGACTTCTCAACTTCGGAACGCCAAGGCTGTGAAGGCCTACTTGTGTGTGTTCGTTTGTCTGGCCTCCAAGGCGGTTCACTCGGCACTTGTAACTGCCCTCAGCACAGATGCGTTCGTTGCAGCGCTAGGTAGATTTGTTTCCCGCCGAGGACATCCATCTTTGATCCGTTCTGAAAACGGTACTAATTATAAGGGCGCTGATAGATATTTAAATGATACTTGTAATTATCTAAATAAGGATAAACAGAATTTGAGATTTGCCATAGCGCAAATGGGAATTAATTTGTATTTTTGTAAATATTGCTATAGTAGCAAAACCGCTTCTCCGCCGTGTTGTTGGTGAAAGTATTTTCACATTTGAGGAACTTGTTACGGTATTTTGTAAAGTTGAGGCCGTCCTCAATTCGCGACCTCTCTGTCCGATCTCCTCAGACCCAAATGACCTGGAAGTCATGACCCCTAGTCATTTTTTTGATTGGTCGGCCCCTCAGCGCCCTGCCGAAATAACCCTTCAGGGAAATTGAATCTTCGCAATTGACTGCGTTTTGCATTGCTCCAACAGATGTCCCAAAGCTTCTGGCATCGTTGGTCTTTAGAATATTTGCATACTTTGCAGCAGCGCGTTGAGTGGACTGACAAAACTGACCCTCCCAAAGTCGGAAACCTTGTATTTGTTAAAGAACCTAATTTGTTGCCTTTATATTGGCGTCGTGGACGCATTGTAGATTTATTCTATGGGTCTGAAGGAGATCCCAGAGTTGCAAAGGCCATGGTCGGAGATTCGGTTTTGAAGCGAGCAGTGGCGAGTTTAGCACGATTGCCCATTTATTAGCGGACATAACTTCTTATGTCCGAGACGGGGGGATGTTTTGTCCCATTTTTTTATGTTTACTTGCAACACTGTTTCGGTGGGCTGTCAACGATTTTGACAGCTGACACTACACAGTCGAAAGAGAAAGTTTAAAACGAGAACACGCGGAAGTCGGGGTTTTGTCAAAACATATCTAATCGAGACGTATTGTTCTATGTTCTATGTTATGGGGTTTGGTTTCCGCACTTAGTCCTTCGGTGGATCATTGTGCGTGGGCCATGGCGGCCGTTGGGTGGGTTATTCCAACCAGCCCACCTCCCTCTAGAAGCCAATTAGGGCTCCTGGCTTACTTAGAACGTCCGTGTATGATCTGGGCGACCCGAGAGTTTGTGTTCTTATCGTGGTGACCTCTCTGCATTCAAAGAGAACATGCGCAACGGTTTCCTCAGTCTCCATGCATGCCCTGCATAGAGGACTGTCCGTTATACCTATGGTGTGAAAGTGTTTATTTAGTGAGCAGTGTCCCGTGATGGTCCCCGTCATCAGGCGCAGGCCATTTCTGTCCAGACGTAGCAAACGCCTGGTAAGCCTACTGTCCAAAGATGGCAAAGCCTCTTTGGACTGCCTGCAGCCTGGTGCCGAAGTCCACCAGGTTTCCGCTTGTGCCTGGGTGAATTCCTTTAGCCACCTGCGTATTTGGTTGAAGGGGATGGGTACAACAGGTTCGGGTCCATAGACCGTCGTGCCGGATCCTCGCCTCGCGAGCTCGTCAGCCGCGTCGTTACCCAACGATCCGCTGTGTCCCTTTATCCATTGCAGTATCACCGTGTTACGACTAGATAACGTTATTTGTTCCAGTGCGTTGTGGCATTCTAGTATTAATTTTGATGTAATGTATTTTTTCCGTAAGGATTGGAGGACTGAGGCGCTGTCGGAGAGTATACGTATGTGAGTGTCCGTAACCCTTCTGGCTTCTAGGGCGTGGACCGCCAGTATGATGCCCACACACTCCGCCTGATAGACGGTGTTGAACCCTCCTAGCGGTCTGGATATATTTATATTTAGGTCGTGTGAGAAGACCCCGACTCCGGTACCGGAGTCCGTCTTCGATCCGTCGGTGTATACCCTCATCTCTTTCGGGCCCGAGTAGTCACATCGTTCTTCTGTAAGTATTATGTTGTAGTGTCTATGGAAGTGGTGTGTTTTTGGGGCTTTGTCGCATGGTGACGCTAACATGGGTTTTCGTTTGATCGCGTCCTCCTTTATGCGTGTGTGCTTAACTCTGGAGTCTTTATTTAGGGTACCTGATAGGTGTAGTCTAAAAGCAGCCAGGGCTGCCTCCTCCCGCACGATAAGATGCAGAGGTGGCAGTCCCAGCATTGCCTGTAGGGCGGCCGTGGGTGTAGTTCTCATACTGCTAGTTATTGCAATGCAAGCAAACCGCTGCAGTTTTTCGAGATCTTTTTGGGCTGTGCTGAGGTCTGTCCTGGGCCACCAGACCAACGAGCCGTATGTAATGATTGGTCGGATGACTGTGGTGTATAGCCCAGCAGTCTCTTGCACTGAAACAGGGATATGCTGGCTTTTGTAGTGATATAGTTCATGTGTTTCGCCCAATTCAATTGTTTGTCCAAATAAATACCCAGGTACTTGGTTTCGGTTGAAAGGCTTAGTGTTGTTCCAAAGAATCTTGGTAGTTGCATTTTCATCGGTTTCCTCTTTTTCGTGAAGAGAATTAGTTCCGTTTTTGTGGGGTTCACTGAGAGTTGGTGCTCGCTGCACCATTTCTCTACTAGTTTTAGGGCTTGACGCATGAGATTGCATAGAGTGTTTTCGTGGGTCCCGTTTATTATTATTGTTATATCATCTGCGTATCCAACAGTGAAATAACCTATGTCGTTGAGTGTTTTGAAGAGGCTGTCTGCTACTAGGTTCCACAGGAGTGGTGAAAGGACGCCCCCCTGTGGACAACCCTTCGCGACGACGGCTCTTGTGGTGTTGTTAACCGTGACTTGAACCGCTCGCAGTTTGAGCATGTTGGTGATCCAGCCTCCTAGGGTCGGGTCTATGCTGTGTCTGTCGAGGGCTGTGTTTATGCTGTTGAACGTGGTCTTATCGAAGGCGCCCTCGATATCAATGAAGGCAGCCAGTGCTGAGCATTTATGGTCCACTGCGCATTCAATTTTAGAAACCACGTTGTGTAATGCGGATTCTGTTGATTTGCCTGTGGAGTACGCATGCTGTTGTTTGTGAAGTGGTTTTACCCGGAGAGGCCCATCACGGATGTGCCTATCGCAGAGTCTTTCGAGGGTTTTCAGTAAAAATGATGTGAGGCTTATAGGTCTATACGCCTTGGGTTGTGTGTAATCAGTTTTTCCAGGTTTGGGTATGAAGATGACTTTCACCTCTCGCCATGCAAGAGGTATGTATCTTAGTGCTATGCTGGCCCGATAGATCTCCAACAGCCATGGTGTTAGATATTCTACCCCCCACTGCAGCAGGGCTGAGAAGATGCCATCCAGCCCCGCCGACTTGAAAGGTTGAAAGGTGTTGACAGCCCATTTTATCCGTTCTACTGTTACTATATTGTGGGCTCTTGACCAATCTTGTTCCGTTGGGGTCCATTCGATATCCACTTCCCACGTCCTGTCCTCCAGGATTTTACAGTCCGGGAAGTGAGTTTCGAGGAGGACCTTGCTGGTCTCGTGATCTGTTTGTGTGTATGAGTTGTCGGGTTTTTTCAGCGTGCCGAGGGTTCGGTCCTGATCGGTTGATAGTATTTTCCGTACCCTGGCGGCTTCATTATTTGTCTCAATGGATTCACAGAATCTACGCCATGCCGACCTCCTGGCGGTTATAATCTGTTTTTTGTATACATATTGTGTCTCTTTGTATATCTCCCAGTCTTCCGGGAGTCTTGTGTTTTTTGCGCTCTTGATTTACAGCATGCGTGGTAAGCTTCGGTTAGATATTCGGATAATTTTGTTACAGTGTATTCTAATTGTGCTTGGTCCCTTATGGGTACCAGTGCTAGATGCCCAGCTAAAAGCGAGGCCAGAAGGTTTTTTATACCCGGGCACATTGGTACGCCTTGGGTTTCGCCTTGGTGCGGGATTTTTAGTGTTTGTAGTTAGTGTAAAGCGGATTCTTCTGTGGTCTGAGCAAGAAGGCTCGTCAGATACGTGCCAGTTTGTGATAAGGTTTGTCGCGTTTTCTGTAGCGAGTGTTAGGTCTATAATCGTTTGTCCACGGACCGTGACCCAAGTGGGTTCCGAGCCGCGGTTAACAATGTTAAGATTAGTGGAGAATAAAAAGGTGGATAGTACCTCTCCTCTGGAGTTCGGTGTGTCGCTGCCCCAGAGCGGGTGGTGGGCGTTTGAGTCGGTGCAGATGATCAGGTCCAAACTGGCGCGCTCACAGTGCTGCACCAGGTCGGCCAACTCCTTTGGCGGGCAGTCTGTGTCCTCGCCTGGCATGTATGCCGAGGCCAGTACCACATCCGGAACGCTACCTTCGGTTTGGAGCCTGACAGCTGTCAGGTCTCTGGAACAGAATTGGGTCAGTGACGTAAAGGGAATTTCTTTGGGTATGTAGATGCAGGTTCTTGGCTTGTCTTGGCCATGTGTGTCGAGAATTATCTTACCTCCGATGTTACCGAGGCCACATATTCTGTTGTTCCTGATCCACGGCTCTTGGATCAGTGCGATGGTTCGGTGCTTAACCTCCAGTGCCCTGCGTAAGCTAGCCGTGGCAGTTTGGCTATGCTGGAGGTTAGTTTGGATGATGTTTAGGGGCGTTGTTGGAGGTGGAGTGGGGTTTATCGGAGACGGATCCATCTGATAGTCTCTCCGTCTCCACCTCCCGGTATTTCTCTTCGTCTTGTGTGTCTGTATCTCCTGGCAACGAGGTAAGGAGTTGGTCGTTCCAGCCGGGTGATACAGGCATTATGGTGTCGTCGACATCGGCCATTGCCGCTTGGGCCATCTCCATCTCGAGTTGGACAATGTCCGTGTCGCTCGTCAGTGTTGTCGTCGGTTTTGTCGTCTGTGTGCTTTCGGTCTGGGTGTCGAAGGGGCGGGTCGTGGGCCAGAAGCGCACGTATATCGACCCTAAAAGGTACGATATCCGTCGCTCCCGCCCCAAGACCTTTTCAGCTTCCTCCGGTGGCAACCCCAGGGTCAGGTATGTCCTATAACGGTCGCCAACGATGGTAGTTGCCCTGTACAGCGACCACCTTGCTACATCGTACCAGGTGTTCTGACGGATCAGAACACCGTGGAGCTTGTTCACGTCACCTCTGTAGCGAGGGACGAAGAGCGAGGCTCGGACACGGGTGGGTACGTCGGTCTGTCTGAGCACCGTCAGTGTCTGGTCGTTGTTGGGGAGTCTGATGTGTGGCACATTTTGGGTCAGCCAGGTCATGGCGTTATCGTCCTCACACCATATCTGCACCGTGCCTTCCGCTACCCGTGGGTATCCGCGGAAGGCCGGGAGTGGCGTCGACGGGTCTGAGTCCAGTAGTCTGTCCTCCAGGGCGGTCTTAACGTGCTCGGCCTCATCCCTAGTTAGCTCCCTACTGGGGTGGGGAAAGCAGATTGCTACCGCTAGCCGCGCAGGAATGTCCTTCGTGGCCCGCGCGTAGGTCCTCTGCCCCTCCTGTGTGGGGTGAACTTTCACCCGTTTGGCGTCTCCCTGGAGCGTGCTAGGTGAGGCCGTGTCGTCGGGGCGCGTCCTCTTCCCCGGCCCCGTCCCACTCGGTACAGGCTTCGGGTTTGAGGTGCCTGGCAGGGCGTTGGATGCCAGCAACGCCCGGCGTGAGGCATGGGAGCGCTTGCCCCTTTTGTGTCTCGGTCGAGTGTAGGTTGTGTCAGTGTCTTGGCGTCGGGCGGCGGCCCCGGCAGTTACTACCGCTTGCGGAGGCTCTTCGCTTTGGGTTGCCCTTTCGCGTACTTGCCCCCGCTCATTTGGGTCCGCGTCCGGCCGCTTTTCGCGTTGGGTTTCCCCTGCGCGTACTTGCAGCTGGTCGTGTGGCCCCGCGTCTGGCCGCTTGTCGCGCTGGGTTTCCCCTTCGCGTGCTTGCGGCTGGTCGCGTAGCCCCGTGTCCGGCCCCTTTTCGCGCTCTGCGCGTACTCGTGATCGGACACGTACCCACCCTTCAGCGTCCGATCGCGCTTCGCGCTGGCTGTTGCCTTCGCGAGAACTACGCTTTCGGTCGCCTACTTCCTGTTCTCGGGCTGGGATTTTTCCGCACTTTTCCAGGCGTACTTCATCGACTACAGCCGAGAGAGTGGTAGAGCTGCCAGGTCTGTCGTCCTTCCCTGTGTCAGTCTTGTTGTGTCTGTCTGGGTCACTATATACGTGGGTGGAGCTGCTCTGCATGACGCTCTGTTGCCAGAGGTTCGTGTAGTGGGTGTTGGCGCGTGTGTCGCAGCCGGAGTCGGGTTTAAGGGCGCGTTAGTCGCAGCCATGGTCGGGTTTATGGGCGCGTTATTCGCAGCCTGTGGATTGGGCGCTAAATCAGCTGCCAGCCGCGCAGAGAAGCGCGGCATTAATGAGTCGATGACGTTGCAGAATGGTGCTTGCTCCCCCCATAATACGTTGGGAGCTAACCGCCGAAGCGGTGTGGGATTCCCCGGCTTGGCCGGGACCCACCTGGGTAATTTGTTGGTCAGTCTGCTTTTTCATGTTGTCGGGGGGTGGGCTTTTTTGGAACCGAGGTTACCCTTCCTCTGGGAGCGACGGGACTGAGGGGAGGGAAGGAATTTTGTGGATGTGGGTGTGGGTTTCTTGGGGGTCACCCTAGGCTTGGGAGTTGACCTAGGGATTTAGGGATTGACAGGATCTGTGCGGATAGGGAAGGATGGTTTTGTTAGGAGATGGGCACATAGGATGAGGGTATATGGGTTACCCTAGGCCAGGGATTTTGGCTTTTGGGAACTTCTCTTGTCCGGGATCTCACTAGGAGATGCCCCGACCGCAGGATCACCCACTAGCAGTGATGCAGCAGCCAGTGGTCGGTCCCGCAGCCGGGGTCGGGCTATCCGCAACCTGCCCACCCGCTCGGTTGCATGAGAAGAAGTGCCTGGCAGTCCGGGTCACCCCACCACGAATGTACGTATACATTCGCGTTGGGTCAATCCAGCCTCCCCCGAGATCGAGACGTATTTCACCCATTGTATTTGTTAATCGCGCCCGCCGTTAGCAATCGGCGTTGTAGGGCGCCCCTAAAGTGGGTTTAGAGTTTATTTTCACGCGCATCGAAGTGCTTTTTAACTTTGTCCATAGAAGCCATTTAAGCTCTGAGACACATGGTCCTATGACGCACCATTTCCGAATTATGGGCCTCCGAATTTTATTTTATTTTGTATAAAACGGTCTTTCCAAAATGGTAGTATAGTATTCATGTTGGGATGCTGCTAGCATGGGAGCTACATTTTGGTTATGTTTTGCCTAGGACACACCGTTTTCGAGATATTCGGATATATATGTAATAAAATACGGAGGCCCATAATTCTGAAACAGTGCGTCGTAGGGCTATGCTTCGCATAATCCAAATGATTGTTATGGTTAAGGTTAACCCGAAACTGCAATAAAATTGGAAAATTTCCGATAAAAATAATCGCGCCATAGTGCCCCTAAGGCTACACTCTGACCGGCAAACGGAATAATCCTTCGGTAAAGAAGAAATAATATTTTTTTTGCCACAGAAACGAAAAAAACCTAACATAACCTATAGTCTCATGTAATAGAAGATAGAACAGTCTATGTATACAGACTCCCATTTGGTCCGTCTCCTCACTGTGAGAGGGAATCGTTGCTGGATGTCAAATGTTTTTTTTATATCGTTTGCTTCGCGCTTGACCACTATCTTACCTGATGGTAAGCGATGATTTGGCCCACGGTGAAGCACTTTGCCTAGATGTAACCTATTCACTCTTGACTACTCCGAGGTTGTAGCTATCGGTAAACACAAACTCCGGCTATCTGATGTCTTCGAAGTTTTGGTTCTACACATGCCGGTTTCCTCACGATGTTCTTCTGCACCGTTTTGAGAGGAGTGGTGATGAAATAATTTACACAAAGTAAAGCGCCTGCCTGGGTTCGAACCCACGACCTGCAACTTGTAAGTCGCAGCCGTTACCACTGGGCCACCACTGCTTTCATGTAATAGGTGCCGAGAACCTAGCACAAATCCTGACTCCAGGATGCTACTGAGCAATTGCATACCTACGGAGAAGTCGAGCAAACGAAAAACAAACAATTAAATAAATATGTAAATCTGAATACAAGCTTAATTTTATGGTCTTTAGTATTAATTTCACGTGCGGTACTCTAAAAAGTAGGTTTTAATGGCGGTCGAATAAATTAATGGCATTTTACGGCAGCGTCCACAATTAATTGACTTCATCTATATTTATATAGACTATAGGTCGCTGCGCTGTTTGTACGTTAAAGATTGTAGCGGGCAAAATTAAACCATTGGTGAAAAATTGTTACAGTAAATTGTTGCGAGGAAACATAAAAAAACCGGTCAAGTGCGAGTCGAACTCGTTTGCCGAGGGTTCCGTACCTACCCATCATACCGTTATAATAAAATTGGTATCATTTCTATTGGTGGCTAAGTTTTAAAGATATGGGCAAATTTAGATTTTAGCGAAAACTTGTAAGTACCAAAACTTTCCTTAATTTTCAACTTTTAGATTTTTTGGTATTTTTCCTTTATGTGTGCTGTAAGACCTTATTTATTGCCAAATTTCGTGATTCTAGGTCAACGGGATAAATGATAATGATAAATGATTTTATTTCTGTAAGTTGGTTTGTACAAACACTTTTACATGTCGAACATATTTTTTAAAACTAGATGAGGTCGGCGTTTCCTATCTGACTACTCTGAGAAGAAAGGCCGAAACAAACTCAGAGGTCACAGTCTCTTTTAAAGTCCAGACATAATCTTGATTAGATCATTATTATCTCTTTTATTTAACTTTTTTCTTATTTATTACATTTTTAAATATTTTTACAAAACACACAAAAAAGAAAAACATTTAAAAATATAAAAAATAGAGGCCCACCGGTATCGGGAACAGGGTCCAAGCTACCGGCGGTCAGGGCTCCAGAGAGAGGAACCTCCTAACAATACGAGCCGTGTCCAGCAGTACTGCTTTCTGGATCAGGCCCTTGACCCAGCCGCCTAACGAGAGCCTCCTAAGGTGTTGGTCGAGGCTCGTGGCTATTAAGCCATGGGCTGACACGACTATCGGTACAATGATCGCTGAGTCCACATCCCACATGTCGACAACCTCGCGAGCCAAGTCAAGATACTTGATTTGCTTATCTTTCTCGGCTTTCACGAGGTTCCCGTCATGCGGGACAGTTATGTCAACAATCATTGCACGCCTCTCGATTCGGTCCACCACCACTATATCAGGCTTATTAGCGATAATAGTTCTGTCAGTGATGATGGACCGATCCCAGTACAATGTGATATTGCCATTCTCGAGAACTGGGTCGGGCACATACCTGTAGTACGGCACCTCCGACGCCACAAGAGTGTATTTCAGAGCAAGTTGCTGATGGATAATCCTGGCTACAAGGTTGTGCCTATGCAAGTACTCTTCGTTAGCTAGACGAGAACAACCAGAGATAATGTGGCGGATCGATTCACCCGGACGGTGACATGCCCGACAGATGTCAACCGTGCCATCCTTTACAATAAATCTCCGGTAGTTATTCGTCATGATAACTTCGTCCATAATTGCACAGACGAAACCTTCGGTTTCCCCAAAGAGGTCACCGAATCGCAGCCAGGCTACGGACGCTGATTGATCTACTTCGGACCCATGTAGGGCCCGGAAAAAGCGTCCGTGAAGCTCCTTACTCTGCCATACCTCCTTGCGGTCGTTAGTGTCAAGCACTACAGGCTTGCGCCAGTTCTCATTCGCCAAGGAGATCGGGGTGAGTCCCTTGTCCACTGCTACTACATCTCGATGAATACCCACGTCGGTGTTTAGAAAATATTCTCTGAGATTGCATATCTCGCGGTTGTGGAGATGTAGATACCGCGAGGCTGGTCTATTTTAGTTACTTTCATAGTATAATGTCTTACGGTATTTTACTATGGGGAAGGGCTGCAGACATTGAGTCAATTTTTATTCTGCAAAAACGAGCCATCAGAGCGATATACAATCTTCGCCGGCGCGATTCTCTAAGGGAACTGTTTAAGGGCATTAACATCATGACGGTTCCTTGTCAATATATTTATGAAAATATCATGTACGTGAGAAAGAATTTACATCTTTTTAGTAAAAACGGAGATAGACATAATTACATTACTAGAAATAGGGACCAATTAGTTCAACCAGGTTTCAGACTGGCTAAAGTAGCCTCTTCTTTCATGGGGTACTGTACAAAATGTTACAATAAAATTCCTCCCCACATTCTAGAACTGAATGAGACGAAATTTAAAACTTGTATAAAACGCACACTATGCAGGCAGGCATATTATAAGTTGGGGGATTACATCACTGATAAAAATGCTTGGCTCAATGCTAGTCTTGCTCCACAACCACTAGGGCGCAAAAACAAGTGATATGCAGAACATTATTGTTCTGTAGAATTGTTGGACCTGCTGAAGACTGTATGAATATATTTGTATTATATAGACTCAATTTCTTTTAGTATAGTATAACTGCGCAGCACGTGTGTGAGTACTATGTACCCAACTGTAAATCTACCATTTGCTGTACCTTGGTGTCGTTCGTTGACTTGTGTTTGCCCTGGCAGTTGAGTGTGTCATGCTCTCTCAAATGTCTCTCTGATGGTGGCGTGTGTGTTGGATCATTCGGTTCCCTTCATGATGGTTGAGCTGGGTGGTGCCGATTCATGCGTCATGTTCGTGAACGGGCGCCGTCAGTTGGGATTGGTCTTAACTTAACTGCTTCGGATGCTAGTGTTTTTCTAGTGCTTATTATGTAACTGCACAGTACATGTGTGAGTACTTTTAATACTTTGTACGTAGTATAGTATGTAGTGATTCTGGGTGCATTGTCCTCACACATATAAATTTATTAATGTATGTACTTATGTACCTAAATTTTGTAAAAAAAACATATATTTTTTTAAAAGAGTAAGTATGGAGTTTCTTGTGCGTTCTTCTCCATAACAAGCTACTTTCCGAATGCACGGTAGAATCAATTTTTATTCCCTGTAAATTTTAATGTATTCTAACGTTCAAAAGTGCCGCTTTGTGGCCTAGTTGAAATAAAATATCTTTGTCTTTGTCTTTTGTCTTTGTCTTTGGCATTTAAAAAGCCTCGGCCTCCACACTTCCGCGGGATATACAATCTCATGACTGACGATCGTGGGTGATGCATTCGATATGCAGTCAGCAGTGTACGGACCCGCCTATCCAGGGCGTCAAGTTCCGTTTGAGTCCATTTGAGTATGCCGAAAGAGTACATCAGCACCGGCATGACCCAACCGTTGAAGGCGCGCACCTTGTTCCCGCCCGAAAGAAGGCTATTGAATACCTTCTTCAGGCGGCCAAAGAAGCGTTCCCTCAACGATTGCTTCATGTCTATAGTACTGATACCTAACGCTTCCGACATACCCAAATACTTATAGGTTTCGTTTGGAGAGAGGGATCTCAGGTTTATGGAATCCGCAAGTTGAATTCCTACGGATTCCACAATCTCCCCTCGCTTTACATGCATGACCGCACATTTGTCCACACCAAACTCCATCCTGATGGCGCTACTAAAAGTTTCAGTTACCTTTAGTAGCTCCATCAGCTGAAGATTGCTGGGGGCAAAAAGCTTCAAGTCATCCATGTAAAGGAGGTGAGATATAACCTGACCACCTCTCTTCAACCGATAGCCTAGACCTGAATTCTCCAGCATCATGCTTAGAGGATTCAAGGCTAGGCAAAACCAAAGTGGACTCAAACTATCGCCCTGGAATATACCTCGCTCGATCCTTACAGGTTCGCTATTCCTCTGGATATTTCGACATCCTGGATAGCGAAGGACTGTGCTCCATTGCCTCATACACGACATCAGGAAGGTGCGTAGAGTTGTATCTATTTTATACAATTCTAGCACCCTCATGAGCCATGTATGCGGCACCGAGTCATAGGCCTTCTTATAATCTATCCAACATGTCGACAGATCCTTTCGGGAACGCCGAACCTGTTGGCTAATGGCCATATCAATAAGGAGTAGCTCCTTAGTACCGCGGGACCCGTTCCTACATCCATTCTGAGAGACCGACATGATGGAGTTATTGTCAACATGTTTATTAATTTTTACTCTCAAAATGGATGTAAGAACCTTATAGACCGTTGGTAAACATGTAATTGGTCTATAATTTTTGGGTTCCGCGGTGCTACCAGACTTGTGGAGCAGGTGGGTTATACCTGTCGTAAGGAACTTGGGTAGCGAACCAGACTCTAAGGCTGCCTGGTACTGAGATGCCAAACGAGCGTGTGACCTTTGTAGCCACTTGATCCAAAAGTTGTGCAGTCCGTCCGGTCCTGGAGATTTCCAGTTCGGCAACGGACGGACTGCACGGGCTACATCTTGGGGGCTGATCGTGATAGCCCCCATTTCTTGTATTGGATCACACGCTCGTTCGACCTCCCGAGTCCATTCACCTTCGGTGTGACTGACAGGCACCGACCAGATGCTGCGCCAGAATGAAGACATAGCGTCATCATCCGGCAGTTGCGTATCAGTCACACCTTGGTTGGGTCGCTCCCAAGCCCGATAAACCCACCTTTCATTACTTTGGAATGTGCGATTCTGGGTGTATCGCTCCACTCTCCGCCTGTACCTACGAATACGGTTTGCCCATGCATACACTTTTTGTTTCAGGAAGTCGATGCGCTCTGTGACATGGGATATATAGTCCCGGGGGCTGACATCAGTCCCCGAAAACGCCCGTCTCACAAAGCGCATCACTCTTGGGCGGCTATTGCCCTCCCTGAAACAAATTAGTTTGCCGATGAGTGCTCTGGCCCCACCAATACGACGCTCGATCCTGCACTGCCAAGCCGGTACGGCTGGTTTCGGTCGTGTAGCTCTGTCATCTGCAAATTTGACAGAGCTACACACATTTCATTATTATTATTTATTGTACACCTTTAAAAAATACATACAGAACAAACATTTCATCATGTGAAGACCATGTAGACTGATGTCTGAAATGGTCTTTTGAGGAATGAACCAGCCAGATTGAGTGGACCTGTCCAGTCAGTGCACGCATTTGTCAATAACCGAGCAGCTCAACTCAGAATTTAAGAAGCTCAACGATTCGACGAACAATACCAAAGAAAGGACATTCGGGTAGGCCGCATAAACTACTCAAACTGCCAGACCATGATTAAAAACTAAGATAAATTTAAATAAAAACAAAAAAATAATAATCACATACACCATGTGGCGTCCATAACGCAAAAAAATGGTACGTACGAAAGACACCGACTTCAAAAAATTAAGTTATTTTTCACTTTGTATTTGGAAGTCGGTAGATTTTTTTTGCAAAAAGTTTTTTTATTACTAAACGAAATTGCAAGTGCGTTCACATGGGCGCAATGCGATGCATTTTATCTTTTTCTTAGAATTTTTTCTAGACATATTCTATTTAGACAGATAGATAGGCTCTAGACAAGTGATATTCGATGTCAGCTAAGGCGATAGTTAAGTCAAAATGTAATGTATGTTGTATGTAGAAGTGAGTTTTCGTTATCGCCAGTCAATTGGTCAATCCCATACAATTTTGCTGAGGCCCTAGACAAGTAAAAAATTCAATTATCGAAAAAGAGGCAAAATTGTATGGGTATGAAAACGATATCGAAAAATTGCCTTCGCTGATATCGAATGCCACTTGTCTAAAGCCTCTAGTTCCTAACATAAAGAAAGTTACTAAGATAATAGTTTATTTGGAACTGAACTTGGTTTCTTCTTAATATTTAATTGCTTTACCAAATCTATATTTTGGTATATTCAAAAATCTCGCAACCAAAGCTATAGCACAAAGATAGATATAAGATAGATAGACCAAATATATATAATAAAATATTCATTGGAAAGCGCCGCGTTTTCTTAATTTTCCCCCGATATCTTTTAAATGTGGTACCTATTATAATAGCGTTAGACTGGCTCCAGCTTCTGAGGTTATTAGATGAGCGATTATACTAGTTTACAGTTATTTTATGCGAATACATTAATTTTAATTACTATTACACTTTGTTAATCTTTTATTTTGAGATTAAAACAAAAATAGAAGTCCGTGGGTAACTAATAACAGCCGCACGAATCTATCTTCAAGGCTAAGCAACGCTTGCCTAGGTCGGTCCGTAGATGGGTGACCATTTTAACAAACTGAGATTCCTGCGTGCCTTGGTAGGCACGTGAAACCCCACCAAAGATCTTTAACAGTCGCCACGGTAGTCAAAAGTCTGAGATCTGACACCAGTCTTGCTAAGGGATATCGTATTACCCAGTTACTGGTTTGTGGAGGTCAGATAGGCAGTCGCCTCATGTAAAATACTGGTACTCAACTGAATCCGGTTAGACTGGCAGCCGATCCCAGCAATTATTTGGGAAAGTGCTAGGTTGATTTATTAATGCTGATCCTACTTCCTTCTAATATTATAAATGCGAAAGTTTGGATGGATGGATGTATGTATGTTACTCAATCACGCTAGAACGGCTGAACGGATCTGGACGAAATTTGGCACAGAGATAGATTATAGTCTGGAATAGCATAAAGGCTACTTTTATCCCGGTGTAATACTCCCGTAGGATAAAGCTCTATTTACGCGGGCGAAGCCGCTGTCAGAAGCTAGTGAATGAAAAAGTATTATCTTCTCAAATTAAAATAAATTCGCAAATCTACCTAATTACTGAAGACAGTTCATAAAGTGTTCTTAAACTAACAAGAGCCTCAAACATAATAACGATTTGCTGAATTATTACGAATCAGAGCCTCAGAGTTCAACGCCCTCATCCCAATCAGCCGAGATCAGATCAAACAGTGATCACAGACTCCGGCGATGTTTGCACTCTTAATAGATCTATGACAGGCGAAACTTTTCAGGGTACACTTTCCCAATATATCTCGAGCCCTGTTAAACGAAAATGTACTTTATTAAAAGGAGGTAAAGGTTACAGTGACGGTTAAAGTTTACAGGAATAACCCACCTGCTCCACAAGTCTGGTAGCACCGCGGAACCCAAAAATTATAGACCAATTACATGTTTACCAACGGTCTATAAGGTTCTTACATCCATTTTGAGAGTAAAAATTAATAAACATGTTGACAATAACTCCATCATGTCCGTCTCTCAGAATTGGATAGGCGGGTCCGTACACTGCTGACTGCATATCGAATGCATCACCCACGATCGTCAGTCATGAGATTGTATATCCCGCGGAAGTGTGGAGGCCGAGGCTTTTTAAATGCCAAAAACCTCCACAACCGCGAGATATGCAATCTCAGAGAATATTTTCTAAACACCGACGTGGGTATTCATCGAGATGTAGTAGCAGTTGACAAGGGACTCACCCCGCTCTCCTTGGCGAATGAGAACTGGCGCAAGCCTGTAGTGCTTGACACTAACGACCGCAAGGAGGTATGGCAGAGTAAGGAGCTTCACGGACGCTTTTTCCGGGCCCTACATGGGTCCGAAGTAGATCAATCAGCGTCCGTAGCCTGGCTGCGATTCGGTGACCTCTTTGGGGAAACCGAAGGTTTCGTCTGTGCAATTATGGACGAAGTTATCATGACGAATAACTACCGGAGATTTATTGTAAAGGATGGCACGGTTGACATCTGTCGGGCATGTCACCGTCCGGGTGAATCGATCCGCCACATTATCTCTGGTTGTTCTCGTCTAGCTAACGAAGAGTACTTGCATAGGCACAACCTTGTAGCCAGGATTATCCATCAGCAACTTGCTCTGAAATACACTCTTGTGGCGTCGGAGGTGCCGTACTACAGGTATGTGCCCGACCCAGTTCTCGAGAATGGCAATATCACATTGTACTGGGATCGGTCCATCATCACTGACAGAACTATTATCGCTAATAAGCCTGATATAGTGGTGGTGGACCGAATCGAGAGGCGTGCAATGATTGTTGACATAACTGTCCCGCATGATGGGAACCTCGTGAAAGCCGAGAAAGATAAGCAAATCAAGTATCTTGACTTGGCTCGCGAGGTTGTCGACATGTGGGATGTGGACTCAGCGATCATTGTACGATAGTCGTGTCAGCCCATGGCTTAATAGCCACGAGCCTCGACCAACACCTTAGGAGGCTCTCGTTAGGCGGCTGGGTCAAGGGCCTGATCCAGAAAGCAGTACTGCTGGACACGGCTCGTATTGTTAGGAGGTTCCTCTCTCTGGAGCCCTGACCGCCGGTAGCTTGGACCCTGTTCCCGATACCGGTGGGCCTCTATTTTTTATATTTTTAAATGTTTTTCTTTTTTGTGTGTTTTGTAAAAATATTTAAAAATGTAATAAATAAGAAAAAAGTTAAATAAAAGACATAATAATAATAAAATTTATTTGTACCAAAATTTACAGATTTACAGATTACAATTTTTATGGTCTATAAGTAATAATAATAATTAGATTTAATTTCAATAACAATTCCAATTAAAAAAAATTACAACTGGTTGGTAGAAGAGACTTAGACAGGTGCTGGATGAACAAGATCTGTACACAATTAGTGAACCCTGCCTCTTAAACTAGGGTTACCTGTATCTTAAGAGACAGTGGTCTGATACCTGTATCTTAAGAGACAGTGGTGACTGTAAGCTTTCTGTTTTTTTTTTTTTTATACTTTATTAAAAAGAACAAAATTCTTAATAATTAATTACGATCTAGCCTAAAAGACTAATAAGCAATTTAACTCTTACTTAATATGTTACGTTTTAGATTATGTTAAAACTAAGAATAGTGTCCATTTGCACTTTTACACAAGTCCGTAGCACTTTCTTAGAGATTGATTTTGGCTAACCTGCGGTGCAGTAAGTTGAATAATATTTTATTATCATTAATTCATATATGACACTATGTGAATAACGCCTAATCATTCATATCTGTTACGTAACAGAAAAAGTGATGGATAAAATAACGCATATGAATTAATTGCACGTGTCTAACCTACAAATCTATTTATTTCCACATTCATTTAAATGTTATACGAATATTTTATATTTATAACAATTAGCACAATACAGTTATTTCCTAGTATGGGTAATAAAACAGTAAACTTACTTACCGCTATTTTAAACGTCTCACATTAAATATTTACTTTTAAAAGTCTAATTTTCTTCGACAACGAAACGAGCTGAGAAACTATATTGAACAAAATGGCCGATCATTTATTTTTACGTCGTGTAGTGACAGGTAGTGGACTAATTTTGCCAGTATATCAAATTTCTTTATTACCATGTAAATAATGTTAAAATAGCATAACAGAGAAGAATAACAGATATGTGTAAAATCAGGAGACTCATTAATAAATTAAATTTGAAGAACAATAAATAGTATTTTATATTTTGTTTAGTGAAGTGTTGAAAGTTTAAACAGTATTCTCTAAATATAGTTTTTTTTTTAACCTTTGTGTAATAGTTAATAATTAAATTATTTTTTTTAGTTAACAGTCAAAGACGTGGACATTGAGTACTTGTATGAAACGGAATCTACGCAATGTTTGGTTTCATTTTTTTTAATGAATTGTTTAGCTATATGAAATGTTTCGTTGTTTTTTATTAAATTCAAATAAACATTTAATCTGTTTGTTTATGAAATTCTAGTCAGTTGTATCTCGTTATAAAAATAATTGGGTTGGACACTATGACAGTATAATTATTACAATTATTTTGAATATGACCCATATAAAGCTTTCTGATGAGGCCCATTGTGAACGACCACGTCTCAGAGCCATAGGTCATAACTGGCAACAAAAACAGGTTTTACTTTATAGACAGAGGTAAATAAATAGTGCGATAAGAACTTTAATATTTTTTTCGCACCCCCCCCGCCCGACCGTCGCGACGAGCGGTTGTGCTTTGTGTGCTCCCGAAGTTTTTAATTCAAAAAAATTGACTAAAATCAATTTCCGACCACAAAACATTTAAAATTTTATGGACAGATGTAAAAGAAATAAACTAGTGAAAATTCAAGGGTGTACATAAACATAATCAAGTGTAAACTATTGAAACAATTTTTGGAATCAAAGTGTAGTGTCGTGCCGAATAACTTGTGACTCTAAAAAGTGAGGGTACTTGCTGCGACCAATGGTCAGGGGTCTCGAACTCTACACGTCGATACATACCAACTATTAGCCTATTTCGCCTACACTGTCATTGGCGTGTTTGGCTAAGTGGCGTTAACCAGCGCACCAGCTACGCACCGCATCAGTGATCCGAGTTCGAGCCCGGCAAGTCACATAAGATATATTTTTTTGTTTTTGGCAATCTTTTGCTTAGTTTTTGCCGCTTTAATTTTTTGACTTTTTGCCACTTTTTTCGCTTGACGTGAAGAATCTTTTCGTGGCCCTTGCACTGCGCTGCACGCTCCTCGCGCGAGATTTTGCCGTGTGAGGGAGGTACGTGCCTGTGCTCCTAGTATCTTTGGACCGTGCGTCGCCGCTACTCTGAAATCGGCCGTGCTATTTATTCGCTCCTCTGTGGTGCGTACTGTGCAATCATTGCGCGCTCCTGGTCCCCTGGTACCTGAGACGAGTAACGGAATAAAATGCCGCCCAAGCGCACGCCGCTAGAAACTACCGCATCTGGAGATCTAACCCTATCCGTCCTGATCACTAACCAGTCTGGCTTGGATATAACACCCGTGGAGGATGAATGTGGCGCATCACGTTTCAAGAAGCGTAAACGCGGCAAGGAGGCAGATGACGACGACGTTGTAACATTCATGCAGGAGATACGCGAAAAACTAAAATCCTCCTCATCTGAGACAGACAACAGGTTTCTAGCTCTTCAAAAATCTATGGACAGAATTATTTCTCAGAATGCAGAAATAAAAAAATCCCTAGATTTTACAACAAAACAGTATGATGATATCATGATTAAGATGGATCAACTTGAGTCTGAGCGCAAAGCTGACCGGAACTACATAAACCAGCTTGAGGACAAAGTTGAAAATATGGAGCGTTTACTAAACCTGTCCAAGATAGAGATTAGAAACATACCAAGAGTGGAAGGAGAATGTAAAGATGAACTCTATAATGCAGTTAAAAAAACATCAAGCGTCTTGGATATTAAACTGCAAGCCCAGGAAATCAAAGATATCTACCGCATTAAAAAGAAAAATGGCACATCCCCAATTATTGTCGACTTCGCGAGTGTTACCGTTAAAGATAAAATTCTTAAAAATCTTTGGATCCTTAACCAAAAGAACAATGGAAACAGGCTTAATACACATCATTTAAACCTGGCGGGAGCTGCAAAACCCAAAATCACAACGGCTATTTTCTCTGGCACGGAAATTTGCCACAGAGAATGACTTCAAGTTCTGCTGGACATCACTAGGCAGAGTTTTTATTCGTCAAGCTATAGGGAAAAGACATTTTCTGATTGGAAACGAAGCGGATCTCACTAGGATTGAACTAGATAAATGACTAGATATTGTATTGTATATATTTAAACTACCCCTAATCTTATCTTTGTTAATCTGATTTCTAATGCTTTTGTATTCAATTTATATTTTTATATTGTTTTTGTATTGTATCCTTAAGATAATCAGAAGACCACACTCAAAAAATCTTAAAAATCATACCAGTTTCACACACTGCACTCACATTTCACAAACACACAAACAATCACCTAATATGATCTACAGTTTACAGTATGCATCTGTCACACATATAATGTTAAAACGAAATGACCTACCTCATCTAACTAACCTAGCCACCCCATTGCGGTCCAGTAAATTGTATTTTTTTTTAAATGGCTAATCCGAAGGACTTCATCTCAATAAACATAGACAATATCTCAGTAGGAACAGCCTATCACTGTGACACAGACACATGTAATTCTATAATAGCGACCTCAAAACCATCACTAAGAATAGCGGTACAAAATATTCGTAGCATCTATAGAAACCTAGATAACCTGCAAGCCCAGTTAGCTAGATTTTCGTGTGACCTAGACGTCATAATTCTGACGGAGTGTTGGCTTAATGAAAATAAACCGATACCTGGCTTGGAAAACTACATAACATACTCCTCTGAAACTTATCTTAACCAGAACGATGGGATAGTAATATATGTGAAAGAAGACATCAAATGTACAGTGGAAAAACCGGCACCTATAGGGGCTAACTTTCTTCTTTTGAAAATACATCCGGACATCGATATACATTTCTTTCCTCACTCGAAAACATTATAAGACCCCTAAATACAACCAATGTGATCCTTGCTGGAGAGATAAACATAGACATCAAACCTAATACCATACAACCTAATACGGGTCCCTATAAAAACTAGGGCGTTTTACTATGGCTATCAATAAGTGGCTATAATTTACAGGATTAGATGCATGGTCCTTAATGGTGGATAAACTCACGAGATTGTAATGTAGGATATTGGTATCCTTAGGCCCACTAGTATTTCGCCAATATAGTTTTCATCATAACTAAATAAATAAACAGCTGACTAGCTTTGTCTGACTATATGGAACTGAATGAGTGAACTGCTTGCCTGACCTCTAGAATCCATTTATTGAGCAACAGCCGCTGGCAACATTGGTTATCAGACTTTCGTGTTTCTGAATACCTGTACCGTCTGTTAAAGATATACGGGCCAACGAATTTACGGTGGAGGGAAACCCGATATGATTTGGCTGAACAATCTTTCACGGATAGGCCTCGGCAAGCGTTGCTTGAAGATCATAATCAAGCAAATATTTTTATTTATTCGATTAATTTCGGAGACTTACGAAAAGAATTCCCGTCTGATTAAGAATATGTTTCTGTAGTCGACTAATAAAGTGGTAATAACCCTCTCCAATTTGCCGAATTCCCCTACATTATCACTAATGATACCTGAAAACTTCAACATAGAAGAAAGTTGTGAAATATTTAGCACAAGCTTCTGCAACACTGCTGACTTCAAAAGGCAAAACTCACCTTGATTGGCGTAAGCTTCTTTGCAAGCACTTCGTTTGTGAATTCAAGTTGCAAACTTGTTCCTAATGGCGTAAGGTAGTTTAAAGTAAGTATTTAGAGGTGAAGCGTTTGACGTGATAAGTGAGTATTTTTCGCAAAGGCGCCTTTTATGAGGACGTGTTTCTTGTTCTTCTGTATGTGTCATGGACCAAGTCATTAATGTGTAATGTGCACAATGTGTAATGCCCAGGCATTATGAATCTAGTCTAGTCAAATCGTGCAATGTAATGAATACTGATTTATATTTTATTACTAGCTGACCCGGCGAACTTCGTACCGCCTAACAGTCAATGAATGTCGTGTTACTTTTTAGCTGAACTAATTTAGGCTTTGATGAACGTAATACAATGATACAAAATAATATATTAATATAGATAGAAACAAAAAAGTATTTTATTATGATGAATGATGATGAAAACATACATACAGAATGAGAATAAATATAAAAATAAAAAAAATAAAAAATTATTAATTAAGTACTTCAAACTCATGTCAGATTTTTTTTTTTAAAACTATGTTGTGCAGATTGGGATAAAAAAAATAAAACTCGAATTAATTAATTAATAGGATTTTCATTCAAGCACTTTGTGGTAAACGACATTCTTTGTTTTTTGGTCAGGCGCAAGAACAAATAAAGCGGATGGTTTGCCGACACGTGAGCATGCCACGTACAATTGACCATGAGAAAAACATGCATTTTCTAGATTGAGGCCACAAATAGTCAAGGATTGGCCCTGTGATTTGTTGATCGTCATGGCGAAGGCAAGACGAATCGGGAATTGAATTCGTTTAAACTCAAAGGGCATATCCGTTGGGATCACCGGAATCCTTGGAATAAGAACTTCCTCATCTTTAAATTTTCCTTTAAGTATCGACGCGTGAATCACATTGCTCATCAGTTTTCTTATCACCAAACGCGTTCCATTACGCAGTTTTGGTTGGTTTAAATTTCTAAGCATGATGACTACCGAGCCAACTTTAAGTTTTAAATTGTGCGGTGGTAAACCAGGCACATCCAAGGAGTTTAAAAATTCAGTTGGATAATTAGTGGCTTCTTCTTCGTTTGTTACACAGTCGATAGATTTGAATGAATACAGAGTACCTACGATTTGATTTTGAATTATAAAATTGAGGTCATCTACATCTTTATTTTTAGCGGCCAAAATTGCTCGCTCACTTAACCATTTAGTATTTTTGTGGTTAGCAATGATATCCGGGAATACTTTGTTGGTAAGCTCGTCTTTTGATGATACGAAATTGCAAAAATTTGGAGGAAATGAAATCAAACCGCTCGATTTATCAACAGGAACACGGCCATTACCGATAGTCAGCAATTGCTTCGAGAAATCATCAGCAGATAGATCGTTTAACAATGCAACTCTCATATTTACAGACAGTTGAAGTTTGTTTACATATCGCCACAGATTTGATGCTTTGAGGCAAGCGTTTATTTCGTCGGCAGCAGTAGATCTTGGAATGACTGGTAGTGTTTGTCGGAAATCGCCAGATAATAAAATCATTGCACCACCAAAACATCTCGAGTCATTGCGCAGATCTTTTAATGTTCGATCTAGTGCTTCCAATGCGCGTTTGTGCGCCATTGTGCATTCGTCCTTATGATGATTTTTGATGCTACTAAAACTTTGGCCATTGCGGAGTGTTTCGAAATGTTACATGTCGGTTGATCAGTAGTTTGAAGGTTTAATGGCAATTTTAACGCTGAGTGAGCCGTACGGCATCCGTCTAACAATGTGGCCGCTATTCCAGAAGAAGCAATTGCTACCGCAATTTCGGATCTCGCACGTACTGTGGCCAAAATCAATGACATGAGGAATGTCTTCCCAGTTCCACCGGGGGCATCCAAAAAAATAAGCCGCCATTTCCATCATCAATTGCATTAATCAGTGTATCATAGACTTCCCTCTGCTTAGGATTCAACAGAGGTACATTCGTTTGAACTGATTGGATTAGTTCATGTGGATCATATTCACGTTCACGTTCCAATTCTCTATTAAATGCGTCATTCATTCCGCGATCTGGCGCTGGCATTCCTAACCTAACTAACAAACTGCCGCACATGAGGTAACACATATCTTCGATCAAGAGCAAAGTCTGGTTATGGATCTCCTCATTCACCTCAAGATCGGAATTTCTTGAGCTGACGCGAATTCGATGTAAAATATCTTCTGACATGTTATCTTTGTATTTGTTCCACAGGTCACGTGGGTTCGATGGGAAGCATGTTGAAATGATGATAGCAAATAATGTGCGTATCTGACTTGGAGATGCAGAAATAATTGCTTCAGCGATTGTCGTGTCCCAATGAGTATCGTTTTCAAGAAAATTTAGCTCTTGACATGCTGCACGAAATGTGGGGCACACGATACCATTAACAGTTTGTAGTGATTCAAATGATGTTGGCCCTCGAACATGTACCAGCAACAACCGCAAATAGAAACATTCATCATTCTTCGGATGAACTGTGTAAATACGACCAAGAGCATCAGTAGAACGCATATCTGGATGACCAGGAACTGCATCGCCTTGCTTCCGACGTTGAAATTTCTTCGATGTAGCGTTCCAAGTGTAATAACGTGGCATTTCTGAGTAAAGCAAAGTTCGTGCGAACGGATCGCTTTGACAAATCGCAAAGAAACTGGTCAGTGTTGTCGTTGGAGGTGTTTTGGCACGTTGAGCAGCATTCGACGCTGTGAAATATACTCTCTGACCGTTCTCTAGATGCACCCCCAAATGTAAAACAGTGGGATGACGTTCGTGAATAGGGAATGAAAATATACGCCAAATTGCTTCATTGCAGTTAACATATCTACCAACTTGATAGCGCGTGATTTCATCGTTGGTATTGGATGTTTGGATACCAAAAACCGCCATGTCGCTCCCTTTCGTGACATATTTGCAAATGTATTTAATTGACTTGACCGAATTGCAATACTCAACATTACAATGTGCCTTGAATGTTTTGGAAAGAAGTGGCGAATATGGAACAATCCAACTGTTGTCAACTACGAAATCGTTTCCTTTCACTTTAGTTGTGATAGTTCTACCATTATCATCTGGCGATCGACGCCGATACAATGGATAACCATCGTTGCCTGTAATGATCTCTGCCGTCAATTTTCGTGGATACCGTTTGAAACACTTGCCGTCGACCATGCACGGTGATTGTCGGTTGATAGTGCCACACGGTCCATGAATCATATTCGTGACTACAACATCATGCAGGTCTGGATCGGTTTCAGGAGCAGGAATCTCCGCACATATGATGTCATCTATTTGATCTGGCCGAATTCTTTCGACTAACCAAATCAGAATGTGAGCATGCAGTAGGCCTCATTTTTGCCATTCGATTGAATACATCCAGCATCGAGTATTCCCAAAGACGTGTTGCTTAACAATGTAATTCATTAGTGACCGAATTTTTTGCCTGAAAACACGTGCGGTGATGTCGTGTCGATCACTTGATGTTTGTCCGGGAAGCATCAATTGAATAATTTCTATCCATTTCGGATTACATGTAAATGTAATGAATAGATCTGGCCGACCATAATGACGAACATATGTCATTGCATCTTGCGCATATTCATGCAAATGACACGGGCTACCTATGTATGTCGCCGGTAAAATAGTCAATCGACCAACATTTTCTGAATCTCCTTCTGTGCTAATTGCATTGCGTAAATGGATATACTCTTCCGAACGCAATTTAGCTTGATTCAACCGAATGAAAGGCAGGCGCTCCGTTTCGATTTTAACGTACATGTCAACGCAATATTGTTGAAGCAGTCGACGAAATCGCAACAAATAATTGTCAGAATTTTCACGAATCATCAAACGATATGCGTAATAATTCATCGAACTAACCTTCTTGGTAGTTTCCTCACCTGAAACAAATGCAGTAAAAATTGTATTTTAGATCCCGTAATAGGTTAACGACTCTTACAGCTACTCTCTACTAAATTAGAAATTACAACTTTTTTTGAGTATTAAAAGCAAACAGAATAAAATGTATATCAAGTTAAAATGAAAACAACAATATTGATCTTACCATTCAATGGATTAATCATTTTGATATTAAAGTGATATCCATCGTCTCCTTACCAAAACATCAGCGGGTATTGTAACGTGTCATATGAACGGTGTGTTTCATATATTCTTTGTAGTTGCCCAGTATTGCGTCGTGTAAGTACAATATCACGTGTTTCCAAGTTTTCACCAACAATCAGGATTGCCACTTCATCGATTGTTGGAGCATTAAATGTGCGTTCATGTGTTCCAGCTGGTCTTTTATCTGCTCTGATCACAACTTTATAGTCATCACTTGGCATGCGCTCTAAAGCAGTCTTGAACAGCCTGGCAAATGCATGATGTTCATGAAGTATTTGCTGCAGATCTTGGAGAATTGCTCTTTTCGTAGCTGTGTTGATCCCTTGACGCCGGTCAAGTTGTTCTTCCATATTGCCCATGAAGTATATTTGCATATGAATGAAGTATATTTGCAAGAATTTATGCTGTGCATCTTCTATAGGTTGCAATGATCCAATGCGATGGCAAATCTGGCCTTGAATCTGTAAAGTCAAAACCATAGTTATAGTTAGATTTACAAACACTTTTTTTACAAACACTTTTTTTTCAAATAATAACATGCCATTTTTATTTCAGAGACAAATACAGAAATCTAACAAACTACATTCCAGATTTTTTTCACAATGATAGAAAATCTAGTTTTTAACGTAAATTACCTTAAATGTCGGATTATATCCGTGTTCTTCGATAATTTCCGCCCCAAATGAAGTCATTTGGAAACAGACATTGTATTTTTGAGTGTTCGCTAGAAAATGTCGTGATTCTAGTGTTTCGCCATAAAGCAGGGAGCACAATGGCTCTGGTGGCGGGACCAATAATGGCAATTTCACTTTACCACTAAGGCAGCACAAACCAGGCGTTTCACCAGCAAACTTCAATGCTCCACAATGCTGGCAAACAACGTCCATTGGACCAATGCAATCTAAACGATGCAAGCTGTAGTCGATGGTGCAATCATACAGAAACGCTGCTCGATTCAAATCAATACTTGAACCATTTCTTCTTGCACTTCGAAGATTATTCCTCTGTTCATCTGTACGATAAGCTCGACGATTTCTCGTTTCTAACCTAGCCGTTTCACGGGCTGCCTCTCTTTGCTCTTGTGTTTGAGAAGCACGAATTAAGGCCCTTCTTTGCTCCATACTAACGCGGCGCTGTTCTCGTGCAATATCTCGTTCTCCATCAGATAATTGACTCGCGATATTCCGTTGCCTAATTACATTACGGCTTCGCTGGGAAAGATTAGATCTTCTAGGACGCGGCATTGTTATTAAAATGTGCACTCGCATAAAACCACCAAATATAATAACAGTGCCTGAACTTTCGAGACATAGACAATAGCTCAAAGAGTATATAACCACTACGTATGAATAGCTTTTCAAGAAAAATCATAGACAACCTATAAAAAGACATTTACACTTTTGTTAACCTGTAGATTTTTTTTCCTTAATCTTATAACCTTTACCAACAGATTTTTTATTCCCTAAATTCCGTTCCTTTCCGATGATTTTATGTTTTTACCCGTTTCCTCGTTTTTAACTTAGGCCACAGTGCACAAACCGTGCGAGACCAAAAAAAATAAATAAATAGTTGTTACACTATTTGACAGGATTGGACAACAAATGTTTGACATGTAATAAACAAATCAGCATTTATTGAAATGATTAAGTATTCATTACACATATCGAGTTTTCATTGTTTTTAAGATGTATTCTGCTATTTGGGACGGAAACAAATCCAAGAAATCAAAAACCATGGCAATCGGTCCAGCCGTTCTCGAGTTATAAGTGTTGTAACAAACACGACTTTCTTTTATATATATAGATATACTTTATTGTACTATTATATTTATCACATTGTCTGCTCATTATGAATATTGCTACGTACCAGTTGGGCAATTCGATAATTATGGTTAAGGCCGTACCCTGACCAAAAAATCAGCGTGAGATATGAGCATTCCTATTGGCCTAGCGGCACTGGTGGCGCATGAATTACAGTAGTGAATACGCCCAGATTTTAGAATAAAATCTTTATAAAATCAAATAATGGTCTTTTGAAAAAAATAAAACTTATCAAATTGTCTATCCATTAGTGTTAGTACAAAAAATTATTAATGTACAGTTTACTCATTATTATGGTTTTGTTGGAAGGAGATTAGTGAAACATATACTTCATTAAAAAAAAGAAATCTACAATTTTGGAATCAATAATATGTAGAAATTTAATGTATTTTTATTAGTTGATATTTCATTTTGAATAACCAGTAGATAGCTCCTATAAACTGCACGAAAAACGGCTAGCGCGGCGTTTTGCTCGGGGTAGCGCCTTAATGAATTAGTCCAAGAGCAACCGAAGCGAGCTCGGGAGCTAAGGGCACCCCGACATGGATAGGTTAGGTTCGAAGGGAACTGAAGTGAGCGAACTGAACTCCCGTCATCTCCTTCATGTAAGGTTACTTTAGACCCTGCAGAATTAGGAGCCCCGCGCAGGGGGTTCCGTCGCCTTTGTTGCTTAAATAGTAATCGTACTTACCTATACTATTTTAAAATCAATGTAAACATTAAAATGATTTAATAAACACATCTTTTTATTACCCTGCCCAATAAGTGAAGGGCATTATTCAGAAAGCCCGGTCAATTTAATTATTTCAAGGGTTTTTATCATATTACCTGCTCATATTGGGCATTTTTCAAATTGCCCGGGCAATATGAATAATGCCGTATCAATCATGTCTTGGTCCATAAAATATGCATGTATGTCTTCTGAAATGAAAGTTTTTTTATTTTTTTTATTTTCCCTTAATTTGTAAGTTTTCTATCTCTCCCTGACCACCCTCGCTGAGTTTTGCTAACCACTCCTCGTGGTATTAACTACACGAATATTTACCATTTTCCTCTTTTTTAATTTCTCTCTTATTACATCTCCCTGGGCTTCTACGTAGCTAGGCAAAATGTAAAAGATGAAAAGGAAAAGGGAAGATTTTAAAAGGGTTCTTTTTTAGCCCTATGGTAGGCAGCTGAGGTTTCTGTTTTTTTTTTCCAATATTTTCATGATGACTGTTGGGAATCGACCCAACACATCGCGAGTGCTCAACGCCTGTGGGCCGCACGGCAGGCCTAAGGACAAAAAAACCTGTAGCGTTAACCTCAGACACTAACATCAAAATGTTTAGCTTTATGACATTACTACATACTATCGCCTTCCATAGAATGCCACTTGTCTAGAAGTGGCATTCTATGGAAGGCGATAGTATAAACGTCAAAATGTAAGGGATTAATCAGGTGATTTTTAGATATCGTTAGAATGTCACTTGTCTAAGGTCATAACGACAAGCGGCACTGGGATAGAAGTGTTTTGACTTGAACACGTAAGCGACGCGTATTACAGGCCTGTGGATACTCAAATGGCAGCGTGACACACGGGACAGATGCGGTGGCGCCGCGGCGGCGTGTGAGTGCGCGGAGCAACGGCGACACAGCGCCGCACAGGGCCGACCGACACTCGTTTCAATAGACCGTGCCGCACCTCTTCCTAAATCTTATTGTTTCCGGGACAGTTTAACTTGTACAGAATAGTTACGACACTAAACCATTCGCCTTACATACAGTCCACTATTTTGTTCCACCTCCACGAACTGTTTCTCTACGTACAATGATGTTTCAATTCAATTCATTTATTTGTTCTCTCTTTACAATAATAGGTAACCTTAAAATTAACAATGTTTTTGGCTAATGCTATATTCCACCATTGTAAGAGACAGGTGCCTGAAGTAGGAAAACCAATACCAAAAAACCAAGACAAATACACAAACTTGTAACATTTACTGCCACGTGTATCATAAAAACTGTGCACCATACGAATGCAACACAAAATCTCATCGCAGCTCAGTGAAACGTATAGTCCTTGAGATCCGTCTACAAAACAATGTATTGTCTCTGTCGTTGCTATATCGGAGAATTGGCCATTTCTTTGATGTGCCCGGCCGTAACATTGGATTGGATTGAATTTGTTCATCCACGTTTGGCCATCACATTAATATAGGATCCCCATAAAATTACGTATTTTTTTTAAATTACAAACTTTTAAAAACAATATATCGCGCAGTTTTCGACCGTTACAATATTCCATTGCAATTTATTCCTCAATTACCAAACTATTATTATCTTTTAAAGGAAGATAATAGTTCACAACCACCACAATTCAAATTAAAATTCAAAAAAAACTTTAGTTCGAGCGAAAACTCATATAGGGTTAGTAACAATGTGCTTAAAACTAAGTGTTAGTAAACAACACGATACGGTGACACATGTAACTGACAGCAGTGAACTATATACGGACAGTCCACTCTGTCAGCAATCATTTTCAGAACCCTGTTAGGGCTGTCCATAACCCGGGCCACAATTGATGTTGCGCGCTTGCGCATTATCGCGTAAAAACAATCCACACGCGCCGCTGCAAACATCCCTGACGCAATGCAACGCCAAGCCAACCCCATCAGTTTTCTGAACGCGTTATTTTAATGGACCTGAAGGGCCCCATACGACGCCCGCGAATACTTCTCCCACAGGCTGCAAGTGTAGAAGGTGGTACAGAATGCTTTAAAAAACGTCACCTTTACTTCTGCAGTACAACATGCAAACCTGCGAGCTATCATATTCGCACGCACGGAAAGAGCCCTCCGTTCCCTTTCAATGTCAGTATTGTCTTTGAGGTCAGTGGTGACCAAGTGACCTAGGTACTTAAATTGTTCCACTCGCTCAAGAGTAACACCGTTTAGCCGTATGGGAGGCACATCAGGAAGGTACCTGGTCCCCGCTTCAAAAACAATGTACTGACTTTTCTGAACGTTATATAATAAACTATGTTCAGTTGCGTAACGTTCACATATGGCCAATAGTGTCCTAATAGCACCGACTGACGCGCTCAGCAGCACCATGTCGTCCGCATAGCATAAATTATTGACACAGACACCATCAATATGACAACCGACATGATGACCGCTAAGCGCCTCAATCAGGGCATTCATATACAAATTGAAGAGGGCAGGGGAGGTTAACCCCCCCTGTCTCACTCCACACTCCAATTGATAAGGCTCCGACAGCACACCGGCCCACCGAACACTGTTGACCTGGCCTACGTACCAATGCCTGAAGATACTTATAAGCTCGATAGGCAAGCTTATAGCTTCAAGTTTCCTCCATAATATATCGTAGGAAACCAGATCAAAAGCCCTAGACAGATCGAGGAAGCAAGCGAAAACAGGTGTTCCTCTTTTTGTGTAGTACCTGACGGCCTGCTTGAGACACAGAACTGCACTCTCTGTAGAAAGTCCTGACCGAAACCCGAACTGATTGTCGTGATTGATGTTCGCTTAGCTGCGTATCAAGTAGACCATCAAGCACCTTAGCGACTATGGTTGCTAGAGAAATAGGTCTATAGTTCCCCTTATCCGAAAGATCACCTGTTTTACTTTTAACAATGGGAACCACGATCGTCCTCATTAGGTCGGAGGGCAAGTATGAATGACCAATACATAAATTGTACAGCAGTGCCAAAACCCTCGGTAAATGAGGACCAGCGTATTGTAAATGCTCTATACTGAGCCCGTCATGTCCAGGGGACTTACCTCTGGTCGTAGACCTGATGACCCTGGCCACATCTTTGGCACTGAAGCGGTTGCCCACCCTGCCACAACGGGGCTCAGCATTCAGCATCTCACAAGAGCTCCCTAGCGGTGACTTTAAAATAAACTGATACGCAATATCTTTCGCACCATTCACACTAACAGACAGGCCCGGCCGAATGCTCAATTTATTAGTGCTCTTCCAGAAACCGCGAAAATCACGCTTTGAATGCTTAGAAGCAATTATGACCATCTTTATCTGTTCCTCCAATGTTCACCTGGTGGTCAGACGCGGGGTTCGTGAGTAACCCTCAAGCAAGTGAGCTCCTGTGAGCGAGCTGCATCTCCGGCACTTTCCTGGATAGAAAGTAGAGGACTACCCGTTGTTAGATTAGTCTTCCGGCAACCCAGCTGTAGGTATTGGGTAGATGCGTTGATTCGTATTCGAGAGGTGAGCGTGCTTGACAGCTCCGGGACCATTCTGGAGAAATGGTAGCCAGCTTTTCTGGCGTCTCTAGCGGGGATTGAATCCGCTAGCACCAACAAGGTGCGCTGGTGCCGGTGCTTGCGCTAGTGCTGGTGTGCTGGGGTGCGTGTTGAGAGCGGCTTTACAGCTCCGGTACCATTCTGGATAAATGGTAGTGAGTAATCACGATGCGACTCACATTTTCTTTTGAGTACCAGGGGCGAGTACTCTGGAGGCGTGACCTACCGCAGATGGTCCCAGACGCCTCGTAAGGGGTTGCCTGGTATAGTGTGCCGTCTTATATACCGAAAGGTGGCCACTATAGAAAATCTCAGTAGTTTTTAAAGGCAATTCTTCACTTATTTTAAAGGCAGTTCATCCAATGCTTCACTTAAACAATGTATCAACAATGGGCTATGTGTCGCTAGCGGAAAATCATCATCATTATTTCAGCCGAAAGAAGACTACTGCTGAATGTAGGCCTCGCCCAAGCGTCACCACATTGACTGATCCCGAGCGTCTCGCATTCAGCAGATTCCCACAACCTTAACCAGTCATACGTTTACCTTCTATGAGGCCTTCCAAAGCAAGGCCTTCCAGTTCGCGGTGGCCACTAAAAAGCGTCACTATTTTACGATTATGGTCATACCATGTTTGACCATATCACCAAACGTTGAGCATTCAGTGATATGCCATTGGTCGGCCCGGCCAAAGAGTACCGGATATTTTTTGGGTTGTGGGGGCCAGATAGGCAGTCGTTTCATGTACATAAAATATTCAGCCAGTTATACTGGAAGCCGAACCCAATACAGTTGGAAAAAGGCTGGGTATATTTATTGGGCGACCATTTCATAAAATGACTAACTCAATAATCTAGCTGTGACATCTATTTATTGGCTGTGAGCGCGATCTAGCGTGAAGGTGAAGATAAGTGTTATTTTCTTTTTTAATCGCGCGCCATGTAAACAAGGAGCAAGGTCGGATCGATCGCGGCGTCGACATTTGAATAAAATATATTCTACGACATGGAAACCCACTCGCTTTTTTGAATAAGAACTTAAGGTTCCTACAATTTCTAGAAAATTCATCGCTCTTCAAGAATACAAATTCATGAAGAGCGATGTAGAGCGTTTCATGTTTAATTTTTTTTTGTCACCGCTGATTTGTATTAGGGTTGTAACAGAACTTCGCCTCCGCCTCCGTAACTGCGGAACTTCCGCAAAAAATTACCTCCACCTCCTTAAATGTTTGCGAAGTTGTATTTACGTTGACAATTGACATACAACCAACGTGCGAGGGGCGACGAGTCCGATCGTCTGCGTGCTGCACTCATGGGCAACGGGTAAAAGGAGGCAGTAGCGTACTGTTACAATGGAAGACACTCGAATCTTTTTAAAAAGATTTATTTATACTTCCTAATTAAAAAAATATATATTTTGGGAAAAAATCGGTTTACGTCCCAACTTTTTGAATGCCAAACCCGAACTAACTGGAAATTAACGAGCAAAACAACTTCTAGGTGGGCCATTGCTGACTAAGCAATAGTGTCAGCATTTACTAATACAGAATAGGGATGTAACCCCCCCCCAACAAGATGAAATTTATATATTTTTTACATAAGTTTCAGATATTATAAGTCTTGGGACTGGAATTTCATCTAATTCCTGAACTTCATCTGCTAAACTGTTAGATTCTTTCTTTGTTTTGAAAGTTGGACATTTACCGAACTTTTTACAGACTTTATAAGATATAAAGATTATACGTAGAATAATTATACAATATGTAATAATAGGATAATAAGATTCATATTTTATGAATGGGCTAAGTTCATTAATAATTTTGTCAATATCTGACATTAATTGATTATTTGAAACAGTTACAAGTTTTTGAAGATGTACATCATTCAACTTTAAAGGTTTTAATTTTGGTTTAACCAACATGAACTTATCTTTGTCACAACAAGGATCACTGATAAAATTAAAATCAGAAATGATAGGTTTAATAACAATATTATAATAAGGTTTAGATAAAAGTGCCCTATCTTTACAATAAGCTTTAAATTCTGGATCTAGACTGATTATACCAGTACCTAACAGCTTGTACTCTGTTATCTGTGAATTACATTCAAGGGTAAGTTTAGTTGGTTCTGATTTGACAAATAACCATTTATTGTTTTTTCATTCTTGCCAAATATCTATAATCCCATAAATTAATTTAGTTTCACATTGTTCAGACAATTTATTGATAATTTTACTTATCATTTCTGTTTCACAAGTAGGCGTAGTCTGATTAATAGTTTTAACACATTTACTTATTTCTTGGAGGCATACATATGATATTTTATCCTTACTTATGGCTATATGATTACAATGAGGTATAATCATATCATAGGAATGAGGCTGGTCCACATCATGTGGCATAGGTACAGGAATAGGTTTATATAATACGTATTCTGACTTATATACTAAGGGCATTTTAATGACAAAAACTACTTTACTATTTATAAAATAGCACGATCGTTGTGCTAAGTCGGTTAACATATGGATACTATCTAAAATTAAGCTAATAGGTAATACACTATTCTTATATTTAAATCTTTAACATTATGGATTAACTCTTCATAGAGTTGTTTACGGGTTAAGATAGAGGGATGTATAGAATGACTCTTAGTGAACATTATAGCGTTAATAATATCATCAAGTCTAAATGATAAAGTAAGTAAACTAGAAAACAATTAATTATAGATTTCATTCATTTTAGACTCTATATATAATTCTTTAGGTATATCAGATACATTGTTTAATACAGCAGATAAATTTTCAATGGCATTGCCTAATCGAGCTTCATTGGTTTTGATTATCTTAAGTGTTTCATTATAATTTTGTAATGCTGTATTAGTGATCAAAATATTATCTTTTAAGAGAGAAGAAAGTTTCTTATTATTATTTTTTAAGTGTTGAATTGCGGAATTATACTTAATTAAGTCGTCCTCATCCATTGTGCCAATTACTTGTTTGAAAAAGGAACCGATACCTGCAAGCCTTGCAGATCTCTTATCTCTAATATAATAATCTCTAATCTAATATCTAGAATAAGATGAGATATAGCACTGTAATCTTTCAGAATACTGTCAAGGCGAGATTTTAAAGGTTGTATGTAGTGATGGCATTTTGAAACACTTAATTCATTCTGTTGGCAAAGGAATCTAGCAGTTCCTAAGGCGGACTTAATATTTTCTATATGAGGTTGTATATATCCAATGTAAATCGGGACTAATATGTGGAGATAGTTATTAGAGATTTTCAAAGTTCCCTCAGGGTCAAAATAGATTCCAGTACTTTCTTTAATGGGTTCTATAACATCGGCTGAGATAACGGAGATGCACGCCGAGGCGATCCTGAAATGATATTCTAGGTTATAAAACTAATCTACTTACTAAATACAACTTAATAAAACTAATAATTCGTTTCAGCAAGTTTAACTTCATCATAGTGATGTTTTACATGCCGACGGTTTATCAATAAAGTGTGTTATTTCCGTTTACTCGGATTACTTTATAGGGACCTTTCCAAATGGGTGATAAAGCTTTACGGAGTCGTAAGTGATTTTTGAGGTATACCATATCACCTGCTTTGTACTTCACTGATTTATATATATTTATCGTAATATGCTTTGGAAGTTATTTTTGATTTCAGTATATTTTCTATGGCTTTCTCTCTAGAAATTCGTAGACATTGTTGTAAGATCCTAACATAGTTGTTGTATGTACTGGCAAAATTAGCGGCACAAGAAAAAAAATCGCAAAACCTTTTTTTTTACCTTTGCGGGGTAGTTTTTCTTTTATAATAAAACCAATTATTCCTAATTGATGAAACAATTGAACTTTTCAAGCGATTGTTTTAACTTATCCTCTCATCGCGCAAAGAGAGCCAGAGCAAGGCAGCCGACTCTCCGAGAAAGGTATGGATAACGGAAGAAACATGGAAGGCCATCAGAGAACGAAATAAACTACTCAAGGGCAACACTGAATCCAAGCTTGTAGACTACCAGAAAATGTCAGCAAAGGTTCAACGTCTGTGCCGCAGGGACTATAGTGACTACCTGAATTCAGTTTGTCAGGATATAGAAAACCATGCGTAAAAATTTCAGACAAGGGATCTCTTTCTGAAAATTAAAAGTATCACTCGAGAATTCAAGCCGAAAAACATGGGCCATAGAAAGTGAAGAGAGAAGACTGTTGACCGAGATAGATGAAGTTACACAAAGATGGAGATAATACTGTGAAAACTTATACGCTGACTCTGCAGCACGAGCTCCAAGTAACTCGATTGCAGACAGGCAACGGATGGAACCCGAAATCCTCGAATCTGAAATCCGAAGTGCACTGCACAAGCTCAAGTCAAACAAATCAGCCGGTAGAGACAACATTTTTGCTGAAGAGCTTAAGCACCTAGGTTATCTAGGGATAAAAATAATGCTTGACCTGTGCAATCAAGTCTGGAAAACTGGCGTTTGGTGTACCGACTGGAAAGAGTCCCTACTAATTCCTCTGCACAAGAAAGGCTCCAATGGAACATGCGGGAATTACCAGACAGTTGCACTTATATCTCATGCCAGCAAGATAATGCTTTATGTAATCAACGGCCAACTGCAATCGTACCTTCAGTGGCAGATACCCAGTGAACAGGCGGGTTTTGTGAAAGGTCGAGGCACAAAAGAACAGATTGTGAATGTGTGGCAAATAATTGAGAAAAGCCGAGAGTTCAACACGCCGATTTTAATGTGTTTCATTGATTACTCGAAGGCGTTTGATTGCGTCAGATGGGATTGCCTGTGGACCATATTGCAAGAGATGGGCGTACCTCAACACCTCGTCTCGTTGATCGCTAATCTGTACCAAGACGGGGTATCCATGGTAAGGGTTAATGATGTCATCTCAGGCCCTTTCAAGCCAGAAAAAGGGGTAAGACAGGGGTGTATTCTTTCTCCTATTCTCTTCAATATATATGGTGAATACATAATGAGGAAAGCCTTAGAAGAATGGGAGGGAGGCGTATCTGTCGGGGGAATAAAGATTAGCAACCTGAGATATGCGGATGACACCAAACTCTTTGCGGCTTCAGAAAAGGAGCTAGCTGATCTGTTTCGCAGAGTAGAATATGAGAGTGGACTGGTTGGACTCAGCATTAATAAGTCGAAGACAAAAGTCATGCTGATAGACAGAACCGGTCAACTCTCTAGAACGAAGGAACTCGCGGACCAAGAATTTGTCAGCGAGTTTATATACCTCGGATCGCTACTTACTGACCAGGGAAGAACCGAAAGAGAGATCAGGAGAAGGACTCAAATGGCCAAAGCTGCGATGAGTAAGCTGACGCGTATTTGGCAGAACAGAAAGGTCTCCAATGTCACCAAAATAAGACTAGTCCGGACACTGGTCTTTTCGATATTCCTTTACGGATCGGAGTCGTGGACGATTCGGGCAATAGAACGGAAAAAGATAGAGGCTTTTGAGATGTGGTATTGGCGAAGAATTCTCCGCATACCATGGACCGCCAAGAGAACGAACAAATCGGTCCTTGAGCAACTAGGCATAAAAGACAGACTGACCACGCCCTGCTACCGAAGGATTCTCAGCTACTTTGGTCACATTGCCCGTCGGGAACCAGACAATCTAGAGAAGTTGGTGGTAATGGGCAAGGTGGATGGGAAAAGACCCCGCGGCCGGTCACCTAACCGCTGGTCAGACCAGGTAACCGCCCTCACTGGACTCTCTGTTACAACCGCCCTGAGAGAAGCTGAGGACCGATTGAAGTGGAAGAAAATCGTGCATGAAGTCACGAGAACCTTTCAGGGACACGACCTTCAGTAATGATGAACACGACCAAGAAGAAGTTTTAACTTTATTCGAACTTACATCACTTTAAGAGAATTTTTCTTATTGCCACTTCATGGTTTTGATTTAAAATTTTGTAATTTTTTCATTAACAACCTGAGTTATTTGTTTCATTTTTAATGATTAGATCTTTATTAAGTAAGTAGTAAGTAAGTAATTCTTTATTTTGCAAAAATGGGTACAGTACATGGTGATACACAGATAAAAAGTAGGTTCGGCCATATTTTACCAAGAGGCATGCAAAAGTTATAATTTGACGCTAAAATTATAAATAAAGGCAATTAACAGACACATCGAATAGTTTTAAATCACAACTTATTATATCTAGGTAACCCGCAGCACAATTTATATAGATTACAATTATACATTTCATTTCATTTATTTACACAAACAGTTAACATTGTGTAGAATATTGGGTACACAATTACAGAAATTGGTGGAACATAACTGCAATAAAAATATCACATAAATATTAATTAAATTATTGTAGCAAATTGTATATTGATTTAAAATGTGTTACAAATAGATGTGATGTCATATTAATCGAATAAATATAAGCTGCAAACCATTATATCATCAAATATACCACAAAAAACTAAAAAAAATAATAGAATGTCAAATTTATCAAATATGTCACAAAAAAATTTGCTTAACAATTGTATGTTCAATAGTTTATTATCTATATATATTATCTCACAAGCAAATATAATGTCAAATCAATCAATATGTCACGAATAATTAGAATGTCAAAATAATCATAAAATATGTCAAATAAATAAATATGTCAGAAACATTATTAGAATGTCTAATAAATCCAGTGTATGTCCCAAGAACTATAATGTCAAATTAATCCAATATCACAATTTATATTATTATAGACACATTTCATTATTATATACAATACTTGTTCAAAATTCTTTCTCAGTGAGGAATTCGCTGACAGTATAGTATGCTTTATGCGCTAAAAAGCTTTGGAGCCTGTTTTTAAATAATGAAAGCGGCAATTCTTTCCATTGCTCAGGTAATTTATTATAGATGACCGAAGCCATGCAGTAGACACTCTTTTGCATTAGTGTCGTTTTGGCGGGATGGGAGCATAGTAGGCTATTGTCGCGTCTATTACGTGGAATTACGTCAGCCAGACGCTTAAAACGATGCGGGTTTGATTTCACAAACACAGCTACTTCCATTATGTCCAGACTAGGTAGTGTTAATATTTTGTGCTGTTTAAAGTATGGCATGCAACTATCAGTGGATTTAAGTTTAAACATCGCCCGTAGACATCTTTTCTGGGCTTTAAAAACGGTTTCTCTTTCGGTTGAATTGCCCCAGAATATTAAACCGTAACGTAAGTGGGATTCTACTATGCCGTAATAAGCAGTAAGAAGTGCGTCCATGTATACTATTGGGGATAGTGAATATAGAGCGTATGCGGACTTACAAATTTTCTTACATAAAGTTTCAGTATGTGCTTTCCAATTTAGGTTTTTGTCTATTACCAGTCCCAGAAATTTTGTATTTTCTACTTCTTCTACTGCTTCATTGTTGTAGTTTATATCAGGGCTAATTCTAGGAATCCGCTGACTAAAATGTACAACTTTTGTTTTTTTCAAGTTAATTTTTAAATTATTTTCCTCTAACCAATTAACAACATTTTTTAAACAATTATTAATGTCCGTTTCATACGTCTCCTCACTTTTACATGGGATTGTAACAGTACTGTCGTCCGCAAAAAGTGTTATTGGTTGTTCAACGCATTCAGATAAATCGTTTATTTATACACACATCAACACGGTCTAGGGATATTTCATACTCAATTAAATAACTCGAAAAGTACTGGCCGCATTGGAATCTTTTATACACCGATTTGTTTGTAATTTATCTCAGACTAATTCCAAATTCAAATTTTTGAAAATTCTTTTGTTTCGGTGGCATAAAAATGTCTTGATGTGTAGGAGAGGGAATTTTCATTTGTGCGAAATTTAGAAAACAATACGAATTACGTTTAGTTACAGTTTTTTTCATTTTTAAACGAAAGATAAAGTTAAAATTGAGGTAATGTAGCCATGCAATGCCAACATTTGACGAGGGCGGAGATGTTACGAGCTGTGGGAATGCTGGAAGCTGGGTCTGTTCAGCGTAATGTTGCTGAGGCCATAGGGACCCACCAAAATGTAATTTCAAGATTGTGGACACGCTATCGTGCCACAGGTGAAGTAGCGGAGAGGCACCGGGGGCCAAGTCGCATCACTACCCCCAGACAAGACCGATTTTTGCAAATTACTGCGCGAGCTCAACCAAATGCAACGGCGTCACAATTGGTCCAAAGGCTGCGAGTGGAACACCAAGTGCTTGTGAGTGACCAAACTGTAAGAAGGCGACTGCATGAAACCAATCTACGCTCTCGTAGACCACTCCGGGTCCCACCTTTACGGAGAGGCAATCGTGGACGACGATTAGAATGGGTTTGGAACCACGTGGACTGGGGCCGTGAGCAATGGTCCAATGTACTGTTCACGGATGTATCCAGGTTCGGCTTCCATCCAGATTCACGAAGGACGCGTGTTTGGCGAGTTCCTGGACGATGGAGCCGTTTTCAGAACCCTCAGGCAGTTCACCCATACCAAGGAGGAACAATTATGGTTTGGGCAGGAATTCGTCTTGGAGCACGGACGGATCTCGTTTGGGTGCGGGGCAATATGACGGCAGAACGATACGTCCAACAGGTGCTGGGGCCCGTAATCTTGCCCCACAGAACACACATGGGGCAAGATTTCCTGCTCATGCACGACAATGCCCGGGCACACACGGCGAGAACGGTAGCAGCTTGGTTACATACACACAATGTTAGAGCCTTAGACTGGCCTGCTCAATCGCCAGATCTAAATCCCTTTGAGCATGCGTGGGATATGCTGCAAAGAAGAGCTCTGAAGGAAGTTCCTGAAAATCTGGCTACAGAAGATCAACTTTTTGCGCACCTCAGAAGGACATGGGACAATATTCCGCAGCAAGACATTGACAACCTTGTTCTGAGCATGCTGAATCGTTGCCGATGTGTTATGAACATCATGGGCGCTTTCTCAGACTACTAACTTCAAGTTTATAAACACCTTATAAAAGATTTTTCTATTTTTTTCAGTTTTTACTCATAAATTAAAAGTTAATTCATATACGGTTTCCGTCTATGCTTCATTTTTTTTCCATAAAATCCTGAAATTTTAATCGAAGTACCTTAACCATTATTAAAAAATGGTAGAATATTAAATAACGTATCTTTTAAATATATACATGTCAGACTAAAATATATACATAGACCGTGTTGATGTGTTTAGTATGAACTCAAAAGGACCCAACACGCTCCCCTGTGGCACTCCAAACATAACTTCACGCTCTGAGGATCGATATAACTCTTCGCACTTGCTGACTGGATTAATTTGACAAAATTTTTCGAAGTTAAGGACATCATTGTGCCCAACTTTACCCAAACTGAGAGGCCCAGGGCACTTGAGATGAGAAGAAATGATCAAACCTACAAAATGATGCGCATAATTCATCGTTTATCTGTTTCAACCATTTATTGAAGTTTTTAATGGTTTAGAGAGACTAATGCTTTTGTGAGAGTATCAGAACAAGGCAGGAATCTCGAACTTCTAACAGAAATAATCTTTTTATTTAGTTTCGCTTTCGAAAAAACCCGCGTTTAAAGCCTATTCAAGCCCGAAATGAGCTGGCGGAAGTTCGAGGTGCAATAGAAACTAGATTTAAGGAACGAAGGAGAATAAAGGCAGCTGTTTCTGGTTTGTTCGTCTCCGCCAAAGGTCCAAAACTTGAGGCACATCACCTTTGAAACAGAACAATGTTTTCCCGGGAATATCAACTTTAGTACACCGACTAATGGAGGAAAATTTTGTTCAGTGATGAGTATGGAATTAATTTAAATCGAGTTGAGAGAGGGCAATGAATGTGTGAACATGTACAAGAATATGATAATCTGTAATTTTTTTAAGCTACAGTGGCATATGGCAGAGGAACAATATTAGATTCAGGTAGGATATGTTTGGGAGCTCGTACGGACTTGATGATGATCGATGGAGGGAATCTTATTGTACACCGCTATAGAAGTGTTATTTAAGAATAAAACGCGGTATCATTTGGCCCTTTATCAGTGGTTACTTCGTTTTGATCTAGGAAAATCCTAGGCTGCCACTTTTTCAAATCCAGCCTATCTTAATAATGTCAATATCGCATTTTTGGCGGCGCCGGCGAGATCACCAGACATGCATCCGATAGAACACGTCTAGGAACTGCTAAAACGAAGAGCAAAATTCATACTCCCTGCACCTGTCAATGTGGGTAAACTGCGAAGCGCCATTATATAGGAATGATAAAAACTACCACAAGATACAATGAATAACATTATACTCAACATGTCTAGGCGGGTGAAAATTTTATTCAGAGCAAGTGGAGAAAACACGCAATATAATGAGATATTATTTTATTAACATTATAAGCGGTATATATTTACCAGTAAACATGGTAAATATCCCGCTTATAATGTTTATGTTAGTGTTAGTGACCATGACAGTTTAAAAACTTATTTTATTGTAAAAATGGTTTTTTTATTAACTTTTTTTAACTTTCCTTAAAAAATCAACAATGTCCAGTTTTCCCATTAAGTCATCTTACTCACAAAAAAATGTACTAAATGCGACCTCATTTTTATTTTAAAAGGTGTATTTTAAGTAAGGAAAAATATCTTAATTAGAAATTAATTCTTATTAAATATAAAAATAGTCATTTTTATTTTGTGCCGCTAATTTTGCCGGTGTTGTAGATTCTAAGGTGGAATCGTAAATGGATGAAGGTATAAGTGCTTTATGACCGAATACCACCTCATAAGGGGTGAAATTTGTAGTACTATGAACTGTGGGCATGGCTGTATAGACATATCTGGGCCAATTAGTTTGATTTTCATCCACAAAAGATTTAAGATATTCTTTTAAAGTCGAGTGGCTCCTTTCAAGGGCACCTTGTGTTTGTGGGCAGTGGGGGGTAGACCAGAGCATTTTTATTTTCAAAAAGGTGCAAGTTTGTTTGAATAGTTCGGCCGTAAAATTCGTGCCTTGATCGGTTAGGATTATCTTTGGAATACCGAATTGAGCGATAACATGAATTAGACATTCAGAGGTTTCTTATGCGGTAGCATTAGAGATAGGATAAGCAGCTGAATATTTTTTCAAATCGTCCTGCAATGTTAGAACAAACTTTAATTTAGCGTTACCAACTTCAGGAAGTGGACCTACGATGTCTAATGCAACGCGTTCAAATGGTTGTGTTGAAGTTGTAGTGATCTGCATAGGTGCACGGTTAGTTTGACGTAGTGCTTTATTAGCTTGGCAGGACACACATTTACGGACATAATTTTCGATATCACTACGCATACTTCGCCAATAATATTTTTCTTGAATTCTTTTTAACATTCTGTTAGAACCTAAGTGACCTGAAATGGGGCCATCATGATTTTCACGCATAATTTTAGCAATCTCGCTCATAGTCGGGTACATTATAATGTTTTTATAAATAGGTATTAATGGTTACTCTTGTTTTATGAAATATGTACGTGATTATATTGTGTATCTTTATAAAACTGTGGCTATCAAATGGATTTATGAAATCTGTGATGCTGAACTCATTTACATTTGCAGATAAAAGGTGATTCTTTAATTTTTTCAGGCTTTTGAAAATATCATCATAAGTTGTCGTGTCATAATGATATACTTTAGTGAATAAAAAATAATAAGTATCTCTCTCACTCTTTTTCAGATATCAAGAATGAATATAGAGTTCTTTCGTACGTTCGTAAGTGCAAGGAATACTTTACTCTCAGTCATATTACCGATAATTTCAGATACATAACGGTTTGATTCATCAAAATCAATTGAGGTAGGTATTACGATATGTTTTGATTTTGTCTTTAGGAGATTTTCGTTATGTTCAAGAATTTTAGTATCAAATGTCACTAATATATTATTTATAGTTTTTAAGGATTTGGAATACGTATCATCATCATCAATGACTTCACTGGATTGTGGAGTAGGTATATTAAAGTCATCAGGTAGTGCCAGGTTTTCAGGGAGGACAAAATCGTCAGGTAAGTCTAAGGTTCCAGGATTTGATTGTGATGAGGACTGCGATGGAGGGGTATTATCGGTAAGTATTTGGCTTATGGTCTGTCCATATTTTAAATTGATGGCCAAAAAGGTAAGATCGAAATGTTTTAGTTCCAAAAACTATAGCTAGGCATTCTTTCTCAGTGACACTATAATTACATTCTGCTTTATTAATTGTCGTAGACGCGAAGGCGATTGGTTGATCTTTGCCAATTACACCCTGGGATAATATTGCTGAAATGGCGTAATTTGACACATCGCAATTTAAAATAAAAGGTTTAGTAAAATTGGGGTAAATAAGGACTGGTGCAGTTACCATTTTTTCTTTCAATTGCTTAAAGAATAATTGTTGATTATTGGTCCAGTTAAATAGAATATCCTTTTTTAGAAGGGAGGTAAGGGACTTAGCATATTTTGAGAATTCTGGTATAAATCTTCTATAATATGACGCTAAACCTAGAAACGATTTTATGTCTTTAGCGCATTTTGGTACAGGGAAATCCACAACAGCTTTTATTTTGTTAGGATTGGGTCTAACGCCTTGACTACTTATTACATGGCCTAAGTAGGCGACTTCTTTCCGCAGGAACTCACATTTGTCCGGCTGAAGTTTAAGGCGGCATTTTCTCAAATTTTCAAAGACAAGGATAAGTTTTTTTATATGTGAAGATAAATCTCGTATGTAACGATATCACCTAGATACACGAAGCAATGTACAACCTGTAGTCCAGACAATACAGTGTTCATTGTTCTCTGGAAAGTTGCATTTTTTAAACCAAACGGCATCCGCTAGAATTCGAAGTGTCCTTGGGGTACACTGAATGCGGTTTTTAATGCATCTTCTGAAAACATTTGAATTTTGTGAAATACGAAAGCTAGGTCCAGGGTTCTAAAGTATTTACTATGACCTAATTGGTCTAGGATTTCATTAATTTGGGTAATTGGATAATTTTCACCCATAGTAATATCATTTAATTTCCTATAATCAATTACTATTCTCCACCTTTGACCGGTGGAGTGATCCGTTTTGGGCACTATCCAAATAGGGGACCATGGAGATTTTGATGGTTTAATAATTTGCTTGTTTAACATTTTGGTTATTTGGGACTTAACCTCTTCTTTATGTATTTCTGGAAATCGATTTGATTTTACATTAATTGGTTGTGAGGAATTAGTTTTTATTTCGTGTTGAATTACATCTGTACAGATTAATTGGTCTCCTGGTAGATTAAATATATCAGAGTACTGATGTCAGATTTCATTAAGATATTGTAATTCTTCCTCATTTAAATGAGATGTTCGCAGGAGTTCGGATACTTGCCGGGATCTTTCAAGGCTGTTAAATAATCTATTATGTTGTATTATATTACATTGAGTAAGGTCAAGTGGACTTAAAGTAAGTATAAGGTAAGCATTTAAGTGAATTGGTTTTTCGGATACATTCACAATTGTCAAATTAATTCTGTTATTGTCTTTAACTTTAACAAGGCAATTTGATTTAAAGAGGGAATCGGAAAAATGTTGATCTACTATCATTCCCTCTTTTAATTCAGGGTTTTTCACTGAACACTCTATTACTGTTTCGGTACGAGGTTCAATGACATATGTTGGTTTATCGAAGGATAATTGAATATTATGATTATTTATTTCTAAGGAGTTGGTCTGATAATTAATGCGACACTTATGTTTTGTGAACAGGTCCCTACCTATTATACCATTATAAGGTAAGTTTATATCTTCATATATTTGAAAAGGATGGTTATAGTTATTTTTTTATTGAACTGTAGTTGGAAATCAAAACTTCCTACAATTTTCATAGTTTTATTTTTTGTATCTATCCCTTTAATTGCAATGTCACTATCTGCTAATTGCAGAGTGCTTGTAATTCGTTTCTTTTTCAAGACACAAAGAGTTGCTCCAGAATCTATCAAGAAGGTAAGTGGATTTTTATTTACAAGGGTTTGTAGTTTAATGAAAGGCAAGTATCTTTCTCGGGTAAGAATTTCATATATTTTAAGTACTTTTTATGTTTAAAATTGGACTGCTGGTTCAGAACTTCCATATGGGGCTGGCTATCCTGTGGCGTGGTCCTACTATTAAAAGAGTTCAGACCTTCCTTTTGGGGCTGATTACCCTGCGGCGTGGTCCTACTATTAGAAGAGTTCAGACCATCCTTTTGGGGCTGGTTACCCTGCGGCGTGGTCCTACTATTAGAAGAGTTCAGACCTTCCTTATGGGGCTGGTTACCCTGTGGCGTGGTCCTACTATTGGAAAGATCGTGAGTTTGGGGCTGGTTACCCTGTCCATTGGTCTCTACTGTAAAACTCTGGAACGTCCTTCCCCTTGACATAAAAAAAACTGAGAGTAAATTTTCATTTAAGCGTAGAATCCGGAACTATTACTTGTCCTCTCTTACATAGCTCGGTCTTCGTCTTAGTTATTATGTTTAATTTCTGTTTCATTTAGAATATGATATTTATTATAATATTTATTAGTCTATTGTTTTAGAAATTATTTATGTATTTTATTTGTTAGATAGTTTATTAATATCCGACTTTAATTATTGTTCATTTTTATTTTGTACTCCTACCACCTGTTTGTCCTTTTTAACCCAAAGGTTGACTGGTAGAGAATGCCTTGCTGCATTAAGTCCGCCTATGTATCACCATTGTACATGAAGTTTAAATAAATAAATAAATAAATAATAGGGGTAGTATCGACTTGATTAATAGGGGTTTGCCCCGTGCGATACTTAAACAGGACATTATTTAGTTTAAATTGATATTATTGATGGATTCGTCAACTTCATCTCTGTCTTCCTCCTCATAATTATCAGTTGTAAGAGGGGAGTGTGTAGAGAGATTAAGTAAACCCACAGTTTGTAACAACAATTATTTATTTGGACTATCTTAGGCAGAATTACAATAAAAGATGAAACGTTGGTAAAAATAGTCTAATAAAGTATGTACAGTAAAGTTAACAACTAACTTAAATACTAACTAACAGGGGAATATTGGAAATATCTAAAGAATACGCGCGTTGTATATCGCTTGAATGGTGTGTGGACCGCTAACAATACCAACACGAGGCAGAGAACACGGCGAGGTAATCTTGACCGACCTAAGTCGATACTGAGAGTACTCTCGTAGCGTGCCGAACTCGAACTGCTGCTGCTAGCTTCTGAGAGGAGCTTTATAGTCGGTTGTGCCACGGCGGGGACGCGTTGCGCGGGGAGGAGGTGATGACTCGTTGGCTCTGCCGAACGGCGCGGTAGCAGTGTTGTCGCGTTGATGTTTTCGTCGCGTTACAGTCTCCCCCTCTGGTCCCGAAGACGTCCCGGCGAGGAGACCAGTTTCTGCTTCTGGAACTAGATTCTGCTTCCTCAGTCTATCGCGTCTGCGCAAATGATTTTGGATTAGATAGGATAAGGTTTGAGCCCTTGTATGGACTCAGTGCTGATGAGTGGTAAATACCCAGAGAAAGGTTACGCTCTGCCGGGTATACCACTTTATAGGAGCAGGACCCATGTTGTCGCAGAATGATATACGGCCAGTCGCGTTGTGGCGCCAGCTTCGCTGTTTGATAGCAAGCTGCGTTGCTTTGGACGCTGGCCACAACCATGACGAGGACGCTGGGCTGGTAGGCAGGGATACTTGCCACTGTACTACCAAAGAATCTCCTATGTAGCCTCTAAACTTTGATACAGCCCATATGGCTGACAATGCTTCGCGCTTGGTGGCGGAATAATTCCGTTCCACCTTAGTCAACAAGCGACTTTCATATCCCACGGGGTGCTCAGTTGTGTCCTCCCCCTGCACCAAATAGCTGCTGGCTGTGTGGGGAGAGTGTGACTTCAGCACTATTAATATTGGATTGTGCATCCCGGAACAATGATCCCACAAATCTCAGCGAGTAGCCAGTTAGCTTGGGTTCTGGTCGCGAGGGTGAATGCGGCGGCGTACAGAACTCAATTAATGGAGGTGGTCCATACCAATCTGCCATGTTACATTCCTCAGGAACATGTGTAATTTGGGATGGTGTCGTGGGCAACGGGCTAAGCATTGGTTCCAGAGGCGTGATTTTGGCTAACCTAGAAATCACTGACTCGGTTTTATCAGGCTCCGCTTGCACCGTGGAAACGGATGCATCACTTTCTTCCTCATTGTAGAGCTCGTACTTCTTGCCAGGCTCATCCAAGAAATGGAATATTAACTGCGGAAGGTTAAGCATGATGCCTGCATCTTGGATGAAATCAACTCCTAGGAGCGTTCGGTTATCGTGCGACTCAGGCAACACGATAAAATTTGTGGGGATCTTCCGACCACATAATGTGACTGTCACTGCAGCTGTCTTGACAGGCTGTCTCCGCCGTAAGCCATCAGCTAAGGTTATCGTTGCATTTTCAGTTTTGAATTCAACTCCCTTTCGCTTTAATATACCGTACAATGACATAGATGCGACACTTAGCTTGGCCCCAGAATCGATGTGAGCTTGTCCGTTGATAACAGCTATGCAAATCTTGCCAGTTGGCCTAAGTCGTGCTGTAGATACCAGGGTGGAGTTGAGGGAATAAAACCCGACGTCCACTGCGCCAACTTTGTTTTTGTTACACTTTGGACATTTGCTCCTGATTACGCCGGGCTCACCACAACCGTAACAGGTGATTTTGTGACTAGGCATTGGTCTGGCTGCGGCTGGAACTGCCGCGACATCTACCGCTGGAGTCTTGCCTCTGATGTCTTTCTTGCGACACTCCTGTTCGTTGTGGCCAAACGCACGGCAAAAGGTACACCTGGGTCGTTTCCCTGATGGAGTGACAAAGGTGTTGCTTGAGTTGGGTCCTGATCGTGCAGCGACTGACTCTTCAATTTGACGTACCTTTGTCAAGAATTCATCAAAGGTTGCAACCGAATCTCTTGGTATTCAATCTCTTATAGATATATGTAGGGAAGTATACAAGAGGTCCAGGCCTTGCGATGGAGTAAGAGAAGGCTTGGGTAACTCAGCCATAAGGGCTCGCTTCTTAGCAACAAATAATTCTGTGCCCGAAGGACTCTGCTGCTTATCGCAAAAAAATTCATCGTACACCAGACAAGCTGGTCTCTTCGGCGCAAACGTTGTCCTTATCAGGGACACAGCTTCCTGCCAGTTCACGATTGTGTCTTTCACTCCGAGCCACCAGATGGATGCCTCGTCAACCAGCAGCAATGTGAGCCCCTCAATGGCGTTGTCATCACTTATTGCCTCTATTTTCTTATACGTGCTGATGGTTGATAGAAATGCCTCCACCACCGCCGTATTTCGAGATCCATTGAAGCGAGTTGTGCATGACGCAAAGCTACCGGATTTTTGTGGGACCTGATCATTCCGTTTGGCCAAGACCCCTAATAGATCGCGGAACTGGTCGTCAGAGAAGCTGACGTTCGACATATTATTGCCTAAATTTCTACGGCTACGCCTAGGTAATATTTTATTAAAATCAATATTGTTAACTATTACACTAAGTAAAATTCTACCTACCCCGATCGGGATCTAACGTGAAGATAAATAATAAAAACAACAAAATGATAGCGGCTACGAAAGTACCGAAAAAGAGGGTAGTCTCATAAGACAAGTGGGTACTTTAATAAAGTCAGCTAATGAAAAATAAAATAAAAATTGTGGGTATTACGAAAAATTACCCGAGGTGATAAGCTAATTGTAATGACAATTGGCAATAAAAATGTGGGAAAAGAGCCCGAGTTGGGACGCCAGTTGTAAGAGGGGAGTGTGTAGAGAGATAAAGTAAACCCACAGTTTGTAACAACAATTATTTATTTGGACTATCTTAGGCAGAATTACAATAAAAGATGAAACGTTGGTAAAAATAGTCTAATAAAGTATGTACAGTAAAGTTAACAACTAACTTAAATACTAACTAACAGGGGAATATTGGAAATATATAAGAAACCCTACGCGCGTTGTATATCGCTTGAATGGTGTGCGGACCTCTAACGATACCAACACAGCCAGACAACCAATATACGCCGCTAGCCCAAGTCCAGCAAGAGGCGAGGTAATCTTGACCGACCTAAGTCGATACTGAGAGTACTCTCGAAGCGTGCCGAACTCGAACTGCTGCTGCTAGCTTCTGAGAAGAGCTTTATAGTCGGTTGTGCCACGGCGGGGACGCGTTGCGCGGGGAGGAGGTGATGACTCGTTGGCTCTGCCGAACGGCGCGGTAGCAGTGTTGTCGCGTTAATGTTTTCGTCGCGTTACACAGTGAAGTTTACACGAGATCCTGGTTTAACGCCAGTTTGTCTGTTATTATAGGACGAAGGTTTAAACGGAGTAAATGGCTGAGGACCATTTGAAAATCTTTTATTGTTGAAGTCACGCAACTTGCAATTCTCAAGAATGTGTCCTGGCTTTTTACAGTATCTACAGACAACAAAATCATTGTAAGAATTATTAGGTTGACTGAAATTGTTACTTTTAATAAAAACTTTTGCTTGTGATGTATTATTTGTATCACCTCTTTTATTAAAGGATTCAGCATTTGTGTACCTGTTGAAGTTGCGATAAGAGAATTGTTGTTTTTTATCTTCGGATATCGCAGCATTAATGGCATCATTTAAAATTTTGTAGTCTCTACATCTCACAATATTAGTGATTCTAGGGATTAATCCTAATATAAATATATGGAGTGCGAGGTCTTCCATCGCGGCTAATCTGCCCGGAAGTTCGGTCTTTGTTTTGATACAGTAACTTCTGTGAGAAGTTTTTGCAAACAGGTTTCTACTCTCAAAGAAAATTGGCTAACGGGTTCTTGATTTTCTTGCTTACAGTCTTGCAATTCATTGAGTAGATGAGCATAGTGTTTCGTTTACTAAACTGATTCTTCAAAAATTCTTGAAAGGATGGCCATGTTTCAAAATCTTTAATAGAGCACGCGGTCTCTGCCTTGCCTTTTAATTGGCTTAGTACAAATTTAAAAACGACGTCTTCCTGTTGACAAGACACTTGGTGTCTTGTCAACAGGAAGACGTCGTTTTTAAATTATATTGCACTATCGCAATTCCTTAGGAAATCTGTTAACTTGTCTCTATCGCCATTAAATGGTTTTATGAATTTTAGCACAACATTTAAAGGAATTTCCACATCTTCTTTTTGTTCTTTAATGCCCTTTTTAGAAACAGATTTTGACATATTTGCTTTTTTTTGCAAATTAATAAGGAATGATAAAAGCTACACGCCACTGCTTAACCCTTTAGGAAGTATCGGCGTGATGTTGTTACTGGTCTATTATGTTATGGACTAATAAACGTTAGCGGCTACTGAGTTCTGAGAACTACGTGAGGTCCGGATGTATATGTTATGCACAACTGATAAGGACGACTTGTGGTGTCAAAGTGCCTGCCTCTTAACAAGTAACTTTGAATCTATTTATAGATGTTTAAAATTAATCTTGTTTTAAATTAACACACGAGATTATAACACGATATACGCACTTAACGCACAACACACACTATTTTCACAGGATAGAGTAATTTGGACTTACAGGAACAGCTTGTAGTAATTCTTCACTCTGGATCTACTGGATAACGTATACCTTGGACGTATGGACAAGAAGCCGACGGCTGCCGTCGAGTCGGCGCTGGATACAAAATTGATTGGGTGCAGCAAGTGCTACCCAACTGCTTAACACCACTTACTGCGCAGGGGACCCGGAGTGGCGACCATGCTTAGACGAGGTCGAACAGTATCGACCTTCGATACTTCGATTGAGTTAATGGATAGTTGCTGTAATGTGTGTTGCCAGTGATGACCTATGGCTCTGAGACGTGGTCGCTCAGAATGGACCACATCAGAAAGCTTACAGTCACCCAAAGGGCAACGGAGAGGGCTATGCTCGGAGTATGTATGCCTTGCGTGATTGAATCAGAAATGTAGAGATCCGCAAGAGAACCAGGGTTACCGACATAGCCCGATGAATTGCCAAACTTAAGTGGAAGTGGGCAGAGCACATTGCTGGTAGATTTATGTTGTTGTTTTGTGATTTGTGGTATGTAATGAGTTATACCAGTTCGGTGAAAACTTATATGTATACAAAAGCACCTTAGCTAGTTCTAAATTTTCGTCCAACTATAATCTGTTAACGAAACAAGGATGTTACGTTACGAGTTTGATTGTTATAACTAATCTACGTAGAAATTAGCAAGAGATAATCCCGGGGTGAATTTTTAAAAAAAATTACCCAATGACGTCGGCTTTTTAAATTTGGTGATCTTGCAAGTGTGCAGTGACGTTAAAAACGAGTTTTCTTTTAAATTATTATTCCATTATATTTTTTTCGATAATAAAACAATTAGTTATTCTTATTTAAATCGCGTGATCAAATCATGATTTTATATTTTTTCTACTTCCAATTTCACCTCCGCCTTCGCTCCTCCCCTTTGAATCCGCCTCTGCCTCCGCTAAGAAGGCCTCCGTTACCCTAATTTGTACAGCGTAGTGGATGATGGGATAGCGTAGGAACAAAGAAGCACGTTAAGGTTTCAGTTTTCTAAATCGATTTTGATAAATAAGTTTATCAATCGAATTGAAACAACACATCTAGTTTCATCTTCTTTGGAGTTGATAAAATGAATTTCCGGTAATTCCATTTTAAGACGCAGGGTTGTTACTTTGTCTAAACAAAAATATGTCAAAAAAAAATGTCACATTGACATCACATGTAACTTTTAGGTAATCTTTCACCTAAGGTTTTAACGGTGAGATTTATAGAATAGCACCACAGTTACAAAGGCAACAAGTAAGTATAATTACTCACGACACGATACTTGACAAAATAAAGATATGTTCTAACATCTACACTTCACGTGCACGACCTACACTACTACCTACCCCCTAGACAGACGCATTAGTCCGGTAAGTATTGGCGTGGAGAGTAATGGTGGCCGCGCGTGGCTAGAATGCGAATATTATAAAGTAACACAGCTCGCTGGCCGGCCGACTGTACCGCGGTCTGGCCGTAATGGACCTCCTTATTTCGCCGTGCGGAATATTAAATGATCATCTTATTGGTTTAGTTGCTGGTACTTATGGTTCATGTTTTAGAGCCAAAATAACAGTTCTTTTTTATCAAAACCTTATAGGACCAGTAGATTGAAATAGGACCGATTTTAAGACGACAGTGACCAGCCTTGATTTTCTTAACCTATTACGATCAAGGGGTGAAATTGTTTGTTTATAAATATTGTGAAATGCCTCGTTGATCTAGTGGTTGCAAGTGCTAATGCTGAACGTGAGGTCCTGGGTTCGATTCACGGGTCGGGCAAAATGCTGATTGCAAACATGGCTGGTGATATTTGGGTGTGAGTGCACCTCTGCCAACCCTCCGAGGAACATAGGCGTGATGATATGTTATATGATTGTAAATGTGAATTTCTGGTACTACTGGTCCGTTTACAAGAAATATTTTACTGCTAAACTATTTCGAAGGAATTTAGGTCATGTTTTATGTCAAAACAAATAATCACGGCGACAAAGTCGCAGGCATAAAATAGATATTTAAAAAGATACTTTAACAACTTACTAATGCCTTTTAGTAGTTACCACATCTTGAAATGAAATGGCTAAAAAAACTTCTACAATTCCTAAACACGCCAAAGACAAATATAATCAACTGTTACAAATCCAATCCATAGTTACCATCACATCTACATACCATCTGCCACCGTCATCCTAAATCCCCTTCATCCATAGCCCTATCACAGAGCTGACAAGGGTCACCTGCGAGCCAACACCAAGGTCACTGCCGAGGCCTAAACGATCTGTTATCATCTTGATGGTTATCCGACAGCTTGTTTGAGGACTGAATATTGATTGGGTTGTCGATTCGTGACGGATTTATGTAGAGTAATGGAGGATTTTGATTTTAGTTACTCAGGAGAGAGGACCTCGTGGCTAGATAATGGTCGGTAAAGCAACACTTGTCAAGGTTAGTTTGTGGATGGGTGATCCATTACATGTCTAGACTCCTCTGTCTCGGGCACCGTTGTCCGGGCTGTCATTTGAAGATCTCCGACGTTACGGTAGTCGGAAGCCATAACAATCTGAAACCAGTCTTGCCAAAAGGGTATCGTGTTACCCAGTTGGACGCACGGTTGGCGCAGTGGTTGAACTATTGACTGCTGCGCTGCGTGTCGCGATTCGATGCCTGCATGGAACAAATATTTGTATGACCTACAGATAGTTGTTCCGGCTCTGGGTGTTGTGTATGTGAGTTTATGTGTTTGTAAACGCACCCACATTACAGGAAGAAATTCCTAGAGTTCGGCAACGTTTTTAAAAAAAAATAAACTGGTTGTGGACGTCAGATAGGCAGTAAAATACTAGTACTCGGCTAAATCCGGTTAGACTGGAAGCCGACCCCAACATAGTTGAAAACGGCTAGGCCGATTAATCTAGAGCTGATATAAGACTTACCTGATGGTAAGTGATGATGTGGTCGGAGATGAAGCACGCTTGCCTAGAAGTAACCTATCCACTCTCCTCTTAAAGACCACTAGGTTGTAGTTATTTATTTATTATTTATTTATTTAGACTTCATGCACAAAAGGTACAAATGCGGACTTAATGCCTTAGGAATTCTCGGGCAACTCAGATTCCGTCAGGGAAATCCACTCCTTAGCTGTACGCACTATGAAGGTATATAGTGCTTCTTTGACAAATCTTTCACGATTCAAGCAGCTCGGTTGTGGAATGCATTACCTATTGAAATAAGACGTGCTCAAACACTGCCAATATTTAAGAAAATGGTGAAGGAGCATTACCTTTCACTATATTTTTTATTCTTCTCCTGTCTCTGTTATATTTGATATATATTAGTATATTTTTTATATTGTATTTTTGTATTTTATGTTATTATGTCTAAGTAGTGTATTATTTATGTTAATTTGTACACTGACAGCCCTAAATTCTTCTCCTACTGCTCAGTCCATCCAAAGGTTGTCTTTAAGAGATTGCCTAGTGCGATAAGACCGCCCATTGTACACTTGTTATTGTGAATGTTTGTCCTGTATGTTTTTTTTTGTGGTGTTCAATAAAGTATATAATAAATAATAAATAAAATAGTGCGTATGGATAGGAGGTCCACCATGTACCGAATGACGCACCGCCGTATGTCTTGTAGTCCAATAATGGAACGGACTAGGCGGAATTGAAAGTTTTTTTTTATGGCTGCACTATTTAATCAAACACATCTCATGTGTAAGAGATAATATCAACATTATCATCTGTCCCTGTCCCTTGTTTCTTAGCGTCGGTGCAATACGGTTTATTTTTCCATTCTCCTCTGTTTGCCATCAGACTACCATGTAGGAGTAAGCATGCTTTGCCAGATTTATAAATACCGTTCTTGGTTGTATATCCTTCTTCACCAAAATTTGTTTAAACCTGTAATGAGTGTTACTTATTGTTTCTTTTTTTTTGGAACTTTCAATAGCAACCCGGTGTTTGGAATTGTGTCCATTTGATGGTAAAAGGCTCGCCCCCTATTAAACCAATCCCCTATTTTACCGATGAAAAGTGTATAATGGGGGAAGGGCCTACGTGTGGGTTCACTACCAGATAAACTGTGAGCGAGTAATTTAAACCTGAATCGATAGTGCACATAATCTTGCCTCAAAAAGATTGAGTGTTATTTTTTATGTAAAATGTATGAATGCATGTGAAAATAAATAGTTTGAAATATTAAAGAAGCAGATGATGGATTGGTTTTTTAGGAGAAGTCAACCTCAATATTATTAAACCAAATTTTGTTAATGAATAAAACATTTTATTATTTATATATTTTTTTAACATAAATGTCGAAATTTGTGTGTAGAATAGATGCACTTCTGTCTAATGTCGGTCGGCAACAGGTGGACCGCGGTCCATTTCCGTACTGCAGAAGGTCGGAACCTGGATCGCCAAATATTGTTGAATAACTTACATACCTAGTCATATAAAATAATATTTTTTGAAAAATTCTTACGGAATTTGTTTTGCCATATTTTTTTAAGTATTTTATTTGTATTTTTTATAATCACCACAATTTACTTTATTTAAAAATAAACAACTGGTAAGTAGGTACCTACTAATTATATTATGAGTTTAATTTTTCTGGACCTCGATAAAAATATCAAATCTATTCGGACCCATTTGAAATTACTTGCCGACCTCTGTATCTAACCCTTCTGGGAATTTAGGCGTGATGTTATGTTAACTGTAAACAATTCGTGAAAACATAAATAGCAAAAAAAAAGTTCTAACACTGCCAAAAATTCTTTCTTGCTCGCGGCTCAAAAGACCAGGCAGGAACGAACCACAATATTCATATTTCGAGCACCACTCTTCAAACATGCGAACTTTTAGCATCGCGTGCCTTAAACGCTAAAAATAACGAGTCTCCGACATTACTGGCCTCAGAGAGATTAAAAACCTTTTTTGTACATTTTACATCTAAACCTTTCTTACATGGAGAATGGATTGAGCCTTTGCCTATACAGGTATTTTGAGTAAATACGGGTAGAAAATTGTATTCATGAATTCTGATTGGGCTTTCTTGGCTGTAAGCCGTATAGTGACGAAGGTCACATAATCAAGGAGACAAGAGCCACATAATCGAACAGTTCACTCTGTGGGAAGCAGCTCAGGCCAATAACTATCGTGCTTCTTTTTCTTCTTTTCGAGTCGATGGGAAACTCTATATACATTTTGGGCTCAGTAGGTGGCTACTCCGATTGCGGCGTCAGTGGCGAGTATAAGGTCTTCCAAAGTGCAGGTATATGGGCACTTGGGACACTCCAGCATGTGCGCCATATTTTGCAAAGGGGCACCGCACTCACACTAGGTATCAGACGGGTCTGTAAAACCCCATTTTGCCAAATTATAATTGCAGCAGCCTACTTGGGTGCGTAAACGATTGAGTGCTTTCCATATAGGCCTCTGCAGTTCCCGTCCAGGTAGCAGGTATTCCTGGGGTTTCAAGAAGTCGGGTGGCAGTTGAGCTTCTCTCCAGAACTTGCTTCTCACTATAGGCGGTGGGTCTTGGATGGCTCGTTGTAACGTAACGTTAGCTCAGACGAGCTAAACGTTAGCCACGTTAAAAAAAAATAAGATAAAAATAGGATTATTAAAAATAGAGCTACTAAACAGGATATAGGGTATAAACTAAGGGGCCGGCTTCACAAGTCGTTCGTTGCTTGTTTTCGTCAGCTAGGCAGGCAGCAGGATCGACAGGATCTCTTCAGATCTACCAGGGCGGCGTGACACGGTGCGATGGCACGGCTGGTGTGCGCACCTCGAGATGTGGACTCTCTGGTTCAGCGTGCGCACCCTGCGCGTACTGCTGGAGGGCGAGCGTGGCCTCAGCGAGGATACCGCCGTGACGCTGAGGACTTGTCTGCCGCAGTAATACACCAAGTACGGTAGGTAGGCAGCAAGGAGTGTCGGGGATCGGACTGTGGCATCACACGCCGTAAATTCGCAGGTAAACAGGAAGGTAGGCAGGTATAACACTCAATGTATATATATATATTTAATAAGAGCACTTCAGATATTACACAAGCCTTATTTATTATAGTTTAAAGAGTTTTCAGATACGATAGTACACTTGGTAGTATTAAGAAGTCAACCGACTTTCGGATTCAAAACTAAAAAAGCTGACGCCCGTTTTTTTTCTCGTTCTGCTATCCCTTCTAAATTTCAAATTCAAATCTCAATAAGACCAGAACGAATAAAAAATGACTTTACAGAGGCGGGGCAGTCTGCACTGCCCTTACAATAATGTACAACTAGCTTAAGGAAAGGTCTAGGTAGTCCATGGTACCTATGTTATGTCTATGGCTTAAGAAAATAAAATAGACAGACAGATGTCATGTCAGATGAAAATGTCACAGTAGAAAAATATTGCAAGAATTACAAATTAGCAATATATTTTAAGTTTTAGATATTAAAACAATCAGAGATAACTAAAAATATGCTTTTCAGATGATAACAATAGAAAGAAAACATAAAAATGAATTATAAAAGTTGATATAATATCAAAAGATATGAAGGTGTGGTTTGTATAGTGTGTTATAGAACGTAGATAGACTCAAAAGATGTGGCTCTGTTTAGCAGAATACCACACCGTGTGCATCGAAGAAAACTCTACCGACTCTTAAGTCTACCCGGGGTTGTAGTGTGATCATAGGGAGGATGTCGGGAATCGGATTCTTGGTATTTTTCTCAAGCGCGCTAAGACATCCCTTCGCACTTTTGGTAGTGCAATAAAGTAATCGTGCTTAATAAGGCCAAGTTCAAATTTAAGTCACAAGCACACGCCGAGTGGCTATGCTGGCTGCATAGCCACTCGGCGTGTTAAAAATTTACAAAACATTGGGCAATTAGAGGTACTTTTGACAGATTGCTACTGAGATGTGAATGCGGAATTTCCTTAGAAATACGAATAATGGCCACTGAGGTATGAAAAAAAATGTTAGAGAGATAAAACAATCCTGTGACCAGTAGTTGTCATTTAAGGCTCCTTCGTAACTGCGTTATACAAGAAAAGGACAGCTATTGTCCGCATAGTCATCTTTTACTACAAAGTGGTAAATTTTGTGAGTGCGGTACTCAGTCCATACTCTCTGTATCTGGTCTAAACGTAGGAAATAACTGTTGCCACGCGGCTTTAATTAAAGGGCCACATGACTGTAATAATTGTACGTTACTATAATATTAAGCTGAGGTATGGCAATGTAATCACGGCTTTACTACGACGAATATGCGATAATATTCTAATTAAATCCAGCATATTAAAAGGGAATATACTCACTTACCTATTTATTATTCAAAAGTTATAAGGTCGTTAGGATTTAAACATAACTGGTGACATGCGGGTTTATAATTATAGGTGCACCTCAAGCTCTACCCACCCGTTCAAGGCATACATGCGAGATATGTTATGTTATCTATATTATTATATATATAAAAATGAATCCCTATTTCCCTTGGTCAGCGCATCACGCGTGAACGGCTGGACCGATTTCGCTTATTATTTTTTTTGTTCTGTTTGTTATTGTTAGGAGAAGGTTCTTAAAAAAAAAAATAAGAAAAAAAATGGACCTTACCTACGTAGGGTGGGGTAGGTAGGGTAGGGCAGGTGAGGTAGGTAGGTTAGGGTAGGGTAAGGTAAGGAAGGTAGGGTTGGATAGGTAGGGTAGGGTAGGGTAGGGTAGGTAGGGTAGATGAACGTTTGGTGTTTTTATGGCAAAACAAAGTTTGCCGGGTCAGCTAGTAACCTATATTTTTATTTAGCATGTAAAGCCGTAATCGACTATTTGACAACAACTAAAGAGGTTACTATAATAATGTCATAAACTATAAACGTCCAATACGAAAAATGACCAAATATAAAAATGTTCAATACAAAAAATTACCAAAAATAAAAATATCTAATACGAAAAATTACCAAAAATAAAAATGTCCAATACGAAAAATGGTCCAGTACCTAAGAAAAATGAATTGAACAAGTAAAGTTTTTCGAATGTGAGCATTTCTGACCTCTATTTTGGGCTAAATGTAAGTTATGTTGTGTAGGTATAATAAAATAAAAGTCTATAGTAACTGTAGACACAAACTTAATTCTTCTTAACACAGTTAAACACTTGTTGGGTTACTGTAACAAACACCTGTACTACGACAGGACTGAAACAAACATTATGCAAATAAATATAGTGCTTCTTAATACATTAAAGATACATTGTACGATGCATAACAATGCAATATGTGTCAGAAATAATGACAGGACGTTGTCGTGTAGCGAGATGGTTCTTTGTGCTACGGCGTAGCAACGTAGCAACAATATCATAACGTCAGCTACGCCGCGTAGCAACTGACAATGCAATACAATGACTTTAACAAATTTTGGTAAATAAGCTACTGAATATGAAGCGGTTGTCATTTTTAGATTCATCTTTTTATTATTACAAGCTTTATATGATCTGAGGGACAGTAGGCAACTCACAATTGTTACTTATATATTTAAGATAATCAGAGGGAAGATGCACAATGCAGATATATTGTTACTGGTGCAACTAGTCGTCCAGACGGGTATATGGGTCGTCATCGCCAACCACGGTTACTGTCGCGCGCGCTGTACGCGCAAACTATCTTGGGCGCCGCTGAAGAGCGCGCTCGGCACTCTCAACCTCATTGCTTATGACGTCGACATATTCTGTTGCACTTTGGGTGAGTTTGAAAGAATAGAATTTAGTATGGTACAAGCAGTGGAACTATTTAATTTTAAGTGTACTATATTATCGCCATGGGCCTGAAAGGATATGTGTTTATTTGGAGTGAATAAATAAATAAATATGATTTTGCTTTCGTGTGTGTGTTCAGCATCTAGTAAGCCATTTTTCAAGCCGTGCCTGACATCTGAAACTTGGCGTACTGATGTAATTTGGGCAACAATGAAATAATATGGTACTATGAAGCTGGTCTTAATTCTTAATTCTTTATTGTACACAAAAATGACATACAACATAGAGTGATTATAAAGTTGATATACAAATGCGAGCTTAACTCAAAGTAGAGTTTTCTACCAGGAAACCTTACAGTGATAGACAGAGTTTACAAATGAAAGAAGAAAATTAGTCCAGTGTACCATTATAGAATAATATAATATAAATCATAAATATATGACATACGTAAGTACAAATATATATATAAATATGTACCTACATACATATACTAATATTATGTCATTCCGAAAGAAAATGATCCTTGACTTTCCTCTTGAAGACATTCAGAGTAGGGCTGTTGCGTAGGGAAGTTGGAAGAGAGCACTGCAGGGTCGCGGATAAATTTGTAAAAGTGTTACCGCTGCCCTGGCTCAAGCAACTGAAGGAACACGGTTGGGTTTTAATCAGTAAAAGTCTCACACGCTCTCGAGCGGGAGAAGTCATAGGACGATTACACAACAAAAAAAAAAAAAAATGGACGCACTGAAGTAACAGAGAAGGAGTCATCATAGCGGCTGGAAGTGTGACGTGGGGTACGAACCAGAAAATGAGTGGAATTGCGACTGAGTTAACCCCTCGGGGAAAAGTACTCAAAGCGTTCACGAAGGTATTGAGGAGAATTAGGACTGTGTAGGATAGCATAGAGAAGAGATGAAGAGACTTTAGTGTGCTATGTTAAGAATGTTTGGAGACGTTTAAGAGACTGAAAAGTGTAGAAGTTCTTCTCACTTACATTAGCAACAAGAATCTTCCAAAATATATTAGTATCCATATAGACGCCTAGGTTTTTCGTGCTTATCGAATAACGTATGGGCACTGAATCATACACTATTGGCGGGAGGGCTTGGTGATGTTGCTGGTCTCATGATGAAGCCGGAAGGTGGCCATAGCAACTCCTAAGCCATACAAGATAGCACCATAGCGTTTAAGCTCAGTGGATGTTTTTTGACAAGTGATATTGCATTTAGTCCTTTTCAGTTCAAAAAGCTTGTTATGAAAATAAAATGTATAATCAATACTTATTTCTTTTTCGTCTTTGTACCTAGCGCAAATACACTCCTTTGCTTTCTATCTTTGACAGTCTGTGCAGAAACCAGAGTATATGACATCAGTCTTGCCAAGGAGTATTGTGTTTCCCAGTTTCTGGGTTGTGGAGGTCAGATAGGCAGCCACTCCATGTCCAAACTTGTATTCAGCTACATACGTTTAGACCAGAATCCGACTCCAAAATAGTTGGTCAAAGGGTAGACATGAGATGAGTCATGAGTCAGATGGGCATTAAATTGCTATCGCAAGTAAATACAATCTGAAATAATAAAATGTATAATCAACATTAAAAAATATTTCTTCGCCATACAAAGTCCCTTCAACCGTATAAAGGCACGTGAACAAATAAAGGCATGCTATATTAAATCTAAATACACCTAGATTGAGTCTAACAAGTTCAGTAGACCACATGTCAAACACCAACGAACAAAGTTTCAGCCTCTGCTATTATTTGTACGATTCAGCGGTATTTGATCAGCGCTGTCCCAGGGCGTTTTAAGATCCAAGATAAAAATATTATTCCATTTCAAAAGGATCCTCCGAAGATTTGTTTCTGTTTGAAGAAGGGGCGGAAAAATAAAAAATAATTTTGCTTAGTTTCCGAAAGGATCATTTCAGAACACAACAAACACTTGAAATTAAAGACTCTGGGATGTTTTTATTTTAACTGAATTCAAGAAAAGACTCGCTCCTTTATATTTTTTCGTGATTTTATTTTCACTAGCGGGCAAACGCGCCTTCACATAGTGCGTAAGAGGCAATACTGAAAAAAAAAACAAACATCAAAATTTTCTTTCCATCCCCATACTGAAAACTTACTTTAAATACTGCTATTAAAATACAAATACTATTAACAGTAATTAATTAAAGCATATCGTCTGGTACTTGGTATATCTGTAGGTCATTTGAGTTAAACAGACCGCAGCTTGTATCATCGGATCATTGCTATTGGAAAACGATGAAACCTTATTCTTAAGCTTACATTCCAGTAACCATGGAAGCACGTTATAATAAGGTCACAACAAAAAAAACTTCTTGCTGTTTCCGTATACTCGTACGTAATAAACTCTACTGCATGTACCTACTATGCCCAATGTTTTGTACGAATAAACTTTTAACGTTCCGTAAAAATGAAACGGTTTCCATTGACACGTTTTGGAAAAGACATTCATTGTGAAACTTAATTTTATTACCATTGCTAAATTTCTCGACCGCTAATCCATCCAGTAGACATCATGAATATTTGAATGCGGGATAAAGCAGGAGCAAAGTATAGTATTTAAATATGAGATAAAATGAGTGTCAGAAGTACTTGCTACCTGTAGTTTGCCTAAAATAAAAAACAAAATATACTTATTTCTAAGCAACTTTTTGCTAAGCTGTTTTCGCAATTAACAGTAATAATGTTGATGTCTGTACACCAGAAAAGTTTGGGGAGCTGCAGTTAAAAGATACGCCGTTTTATGACTACTTCGCGCAAAGTTACGGAAAACAGGATAAACTCCTCGAGATTCTACGTTTCGAGTATTTAGGACTAACGTTACGGTCGTTAAAGAATCTTTTTAGCTTTGTCAAGGGGTTTTAGATGAAGAAAATCCTGTGGGTGGTAATGAAATAAATTGGAAATTTGGCCACCCAAATGCACTTTATTTTTAACCAATTTTCAAAAAGGTGGAGGTTCTATGTTCGACTTAATGTATGTTTTTTTATTTATTTTTTATTTTTGTGTATGTTCACCGATATCTCCGTCAATTGTAAACCGATTTTGAAAATTATTTTTTTGATTGATAGAGTATGTTCCGAAATTGGTCCCATTTGAATTTGGTGAAGATCTGATGAAGAACTTCGGAGATATACAACAGAACTCTTCAATAAATAACGGTAAATCTCTCGGGATTGCTGCAATCGCATGTCTGTTTATTGTTTAAACTTGGTGGGTAGGTGTACAGTTCACCTTGGTGCACTTTCATTTCGCCGGCTATGTTCATGGTATTCGGGTAATCTATTCTGGCATTATAAGTACCTACCTTACTAAATGCAAGTTGCTTAATAGGTACAACAAAAAAACTTGTTTGCAAAAAAATACTACCGACTGCCAACTAAACACTACAAAGTGAAAAATAATTTTGTTTTTCGAAGTCGTTATCCATAACGAAAAAGAACTAGCCTTATAACTATGTAACGATTATACTCAACTTCGAGTAAATAAAAACGAAATTATGGAAAATAAGCGAACTATCATAATTTTTATACCGTGTATTGGCAGACACAGTATGCAAAGCTTCCCACAAATTAGACAGGTGAGCGACCGCTGAATGCGAGAAGCGTCGTGTGACGTCTGGGGAAGGCCCATGTCCAGTAGTGGACGTCTTTCGACAGAAATTTTGCTGATGAAACTATCTCATCTCGCAAAGCACTCTGACAAACAAAGCCAACCGGTAGCGCTTACCCGTTACCTTGACCTTTTGGTCAGCTCCACGTGCCGTTCGTAATTATACGTGGTCATTGGATTGTTCTGCCGCGATTATTGATATTGTATTGTGTGTCGGTGACTCGTGTATTGTATTTAAATCTGAATATGGTCGTTTCTTCTGACAACATACAATCCTGGGTAATCTGACCTTTATACAAAAGGTGCCTCTTAGCATGCTCAAGATCTGGGAGAGTTGTGTGGCCCTGATCTAGACATGGTGTGATATACAATAAAGTGGTGTTCAATGCAGACAGTTAGGCACCGTCTGATACTGTCTCTGTTTGGATGAGGTTGTTGCATGTGGATTGTGAAAAATAGCGCTGCCTGATTTGCTGGATGTGGGAAGGTGACTCTCATTGAGAAGAATCTCGAATTGGTGACTGGCTGACTGGAACAGAATGCCCTGCGGAATTAAGTCTACCTATGTCCATCACTTTACATCAAGTTCTAATAAGTAATATAATAATAGAAGAGTATAATAATATAGGAGTTTCGTCTCTGTATTAAGAGAAGTTGTTTAAGTGCGTGTGTGTAGTAAGTGTTGTTTATTATTTACTGTCCTTGAAAGCTGAAAGGGACTTAATATCAAAGAAATCTATTCAAAATCAAATTATTCGTTAATTCCTAAACTAGTTCAATAGGAAATATGTCTAGATCCGTTCCGCTGGCGGGACAATGATCGTTATTGAAAAGTTGGTGAAGTTCCGCGCGGCAAGTATTCGCGAGGCATCGGATATAGCTGAGATTGTACCGTTTATATCTCACGGCACGGGAAAGGGAAGATCGGTTGGATGGAGCAATATCCTTATAGGTTCAAGGAATATTTTGCAGACAGATGTCACAGTAGATATTAAGATAGATGTCAAGATCGAACTTAAAAAAACGCAATGTTTTCTAAACCTAATGGCTGGCTTCTGATTTAAGTATTTGAGGTTAAGAACGATTTGAGTATTTATCAAACTATTCTTTAGTGTGAAAATCTGTCAAAATTTGGCACTCAAGTAGGGTTTGAAACATTTTTAACCTCGATCAACCAATTTGTCAGACCACCTTGCATTGTTAGAGCTTATCGTACGGTTTTGAAGAATCCTTGTTGCACATTTTTAGCTTGTGTTTGCGGCAGGGTCCCTACCCGGACGAGTGGAAGATCACCCGAGATATCACAGTCCCAAAAGGGGGAGCAGACACCGACGTGAGTGGATACCGACCGGTGGCGGTACTGTCGGCCTTTGCTTAGGTATTTGAATCTGTGTTACATGCAAGTATTTATATACAAGTGAGCTCACAACTGTATGACACTCAACACGGCTTTCGGCCGAGTTGCAATACGGGGGGTTACTTACTGTCATTTGTGAACTACCTATCGCCCGTCATTGCCGCTGGGGGGCAGGTAGATGTGGTATATTTTGACTTCCGGAAAGCTTTAGATACCGTGGATATTGATGTTCTTTAGCACAAAACACATACTCTCGGTTATGGGATTTACACCGCACTTACCTAAACTCTTTGCCAGTTATCTTAGCGAGCGCCGGCAGTACGTCGAGTATGCGGGACGTAAATCACGTCCTCATTACACGTTCTCTGGGGTGAGTCAAGGCTGTAATATTGGATCTTTAGAATTTATTTTAATGATCAATGGTCTGCCTACAGTCGTAAAAGAGGCGAAGTGTCTGCTTTATGCAGATGATTTGAACTTATATTTGAATGCTGACTGTACTAGACTCCAGTCTGATATTAATAATGTAGGCGAATGGAGTAAGTCCAACAACCTACATTTCAATGTGTCTGAATGTTGTGCTATGAGCTACAGTCACGCGCGTCCATTGCAGCATCAGTACGACATGGATGGTGTAGTTATACTGTGTGTCTCACATGTATGAGACCTGGGCGTTCAGATGGTGTCGGAGCTGACGTTCCCGAAGCACATAGTTGAGGTGTGCGGCTTTCGTGTAAGGATTTTACCGCCACTGCAGTTATAAAAGTTCTGTATAATGCAATTGTAAGGAGTCATCTTGCAACAAGTTTATTCATTTGGAATTCACATGAACAGTCCAATGTTGTAAAAAAAACATATTTTTTATGATTTCTTTATTGCAAACAATACGGAGTGTACCCCTTTTTACAAGCTTTTAATTATCTTGCAATGTATGTAACTGTGTTTGGGTCAAATCTTACAACTGAATTTTAAAGCAGTTATCCTCCACCGATTAAGATGAAATTTTGCATACACGTTTACTTTGGATGAATTGTCATCGTCATGGTTAGATAAGTGACGTTATTCTAAATTCAATATGGCGGACGGCCCGAGATGGTGGACTAGTTATTTTTTGTGCACTGCCATGATACGGGTATCAAATGAAAGGGTTTGCTGAGAAGAATATAAAAAAAAACGTATTAAAAAAAACGAATAAATTATTTCGTCCTGGGCATGGTAGAGTACACCAGGCTAGCAGTAAGAAGGGACGTCACTGTAATGTTATGAGTCCGGGGCAGTGGTCCAATCGCTCTGTCCGAGGAAATCTCGACATATTTTGCCCAAATATGTCTTCCGACACTGTAATAACATTGCCAACTGCTCTGTGCAACTAGTTGGACCATGGGTCTTAACTAGGGGCAGTTGTCCAACTTTAAAAATAGCTGGTTCACAGCACCTTTTGGGAGTTCCGTGGTCCAATTCATTTAAAAAATAACTTGCCAACTCTAAAAACCTCAACTGCATCTTTATGTGTGAATGGTACCTACTAGTTTAGGGTTATATTGAACCTCTTTGCAGTAAATAGGTAGGTACTGGCTGCTTGTTGTCAATTATAGTACAATGCATTTGTCAGAAATGTTTGTTATACTTTGACACAGATTTTGATTGAAATAAAATCGTACAGAAAATTATCTAATAATTACAAATATAATATTTAAAAAATAATGGATGAAGATATTGCGTGTGTTTATGTGGAAAGAAAAGGTGGAACGGTGATGCTATTGAATTGTCGCCAATACTATAAAGTTCGTGTTTACAAAAGTGGAAATGCATATTGGAGATGCGCAAATAATAGGAAAATGAGTTGCAAAGGATCTGTGACCGTTAATGAACGTATTAATAGGTAATTCTATGTATCCCTGAATTTCTAATTATAATCCAATCCTACAGTTATTACGGAAACACGGTTAACAATAAGTAATGGAAGATTTTCTTTAATTTTAGGTAAAGGATGAAGTTGTAAACACGACGCCACATTGTGATAATTGTATTCCAAATGAAGTACAAAATGAAATATCGCTATCAATAGACAACTTGAAAAAACAAGTAAAGGTTTCCGATGAACCTATTCCAAAACTGTATAACGATACTTTAACTCAATATAAAAAAACAACATATGATACTATAACTACATTTCCATCATATTCAAATTTGAAGCATAGCCTTTATAATGCTAGAAACCAATCATTAGGTGTTTCAAAAAGGGTATTTTCTAATACGGAAGTAATAGAAGTACCACTAAAATTTAAAGATTTTCTATTTACTGATTATTATTATGAAGGAAAGCGTATAATAGTTTTTTGTTCATTAAAAGCAAGAGAGTTGATGAACAAGTTAAATGAGTATTTTGCGGACGGAACCTTTAAATGTTGCCCCAGACCTTTTGTACAATTTTTTACTATATTTGGCGATACGGGAAGCACATATGAGTCTACTAATGTTGCGCCTTTGGTTTTTGCTTTTTTAAGTGACAAAAAGCAATCCACTTATTTTGCGTTATTTGAAATGCTAAGATCACAGTTAAATTGGGATCCAAAAATATTACATTGTGACTTTGAAATGTTTATTCTGAACAGCGTTAAAGAATTTTGTCCGACAATTAAAATTGTAGGCTGTTATTATCATTGGTCACAATGTATTTGGAGAAAAGCAAAAGTAAAATTAGGTATCTCAAAAACTAAATCAAAAAGAGTCAAAAGAACTATTTCATTATGCTCAGTTTTTCCACTATTGCCGAGTGATAAATTTGCAGAAGGCTGGGATTACATAAAAAAATAAAGTGGTGTTGAAGCTCACAAACTCATTCAATATATAGAGCGTTATTGGATTAAAGAAAATTTTGATGAATTTTCTCAGCTTATAAGCGTATTTAGCCAGAGGCATAGGTCTAATAACATTTCAGAAAGCTCACATGCAAAACTAAGTCGGCGCATTAATGCAAAAAATGTTACAATGTTACGTCTATTAAATGTTTTAGAAAATTTTACAACTTTATCAAGCGAAATCGCACACAAAAGACGTAAGGTCCAAATTGAGAATGATGATTATATACGAGAAATTCAGCTACAACTGATTTCTGGTGATATTACTGTAGGTCATGCTTTAGATAAATTTCGTTGAATGTTGTAAAACATTGTAAAAAAATAAAGTTTATAAAAATTGGTCACCCGACTTTAATTTTGTTATTTTACTGCAAAGAGGTTTAATATAACCGTAAACCATTAGGTATCATACACACATAAAGATGAAGTTGTGGTTTTTCGAGTTGGCAAGTAATTTTTAAATGAATTGGACCACTGAACTCCCAAACGGTGCTGTGAACCAACTATTTTTAAAGTTGGACAACTGCCCCTAGTAAAGACCCATGGTCCAACTAGTTGCACAGAGCAGTTGGCAATGTTATTACAGTGTCGGAAGACATATTTGGGCAAAATATGTCGAGATTTCCTCAAAGGGCTCAAATATTTATTGAAAATAATTATAATTGGTGATAGTCGTGATAGTAAATATACAAATAAATTTGCCAGCTGATGCTCAGTTTATGGCACAGGTGGTTTTTTGTAGGTATGTATAAACCCAGGCGTGTCTTTTTTCCGCAAAAAAGAGTCAATTTCACCCGGCTCCAACTTTCCGAGATGTGACCGTGTCAATAGCTGACCATCTTGAACTTCTTGGCGTTACGTTAACATTGACTCTCAATTTTGGCCCATACATTGAGGCAAAGGCTCAGCTGGCTGCCAAAAAGCTGGGGATCCTTGCAAAGGTGAGAAGGTATTTCACGCCAGAATAGCTGCTCAGCTTGTATCAAGCGCAAGTTCGATCATGCATGGAGTACTGTTCTCATCTCTGGGACGGATCTGCCAAATACCAGCTTGATGCACTAGAGTCGATCGAAAAGCGGGCCAAGGGGCTCATCAGCGATGAGGCACTGGTTAAGTCAAAGTTCCAGAGCCTTGAACATCGTCGCCGAGTTGCCAGCTTGTCGGTTTTTTATCGGTTACATTTCGGGGAGTGTGCGATGTAATTGCATGATTTAATTCCACCCAGCCCGTTCCATCATCGGACTACCAGACGTACGGCGATGCGTCATCGGTACATGGTGGACATCCCACCCATACGCACTAAACGTTTTGAGAATACTTTTATTATGCGTACAGCTAAGGAGTGGAATTCCCTGCCGGAGGCTGTGTTTCCCGATAGCTACAATCTAGGGGTCTTTAAGTCAAGAGTGAATAGGTTACTTCTAGGCAAGCGTGCTTCACCGTCGACCACATCATCGCTTACTATCAGGTGAGATAGTGGTCAAGCGCGAGCCTATACTAGATAAAAAAAAAAGGTATCGTGTCTCATTAACTATGTAAAATGAATATATTTTAGCAATTCTTCGTCGGCTAGTTAGACCTCGTACTTGTTTATTATAACACCAACTCCTGCACTCTACAGAAACGGATTAAAAGATTATGGCATTCTTTCGTGAGCAGCGGCGGTTCAGTGGTACCTTTGACGAGCCGTGGTCCTCCACTCGTCAAAGGTACGGGAGACTTGGCCTTGGACAAACAAAAAAATCTTTCCTCTTTATAATATTGGTATAGATATATTAGTGGTGGATTATATTCAATGCCCGAGTCCCAGCAGTAGTGGCATTTTATTATATTGTAGATTGATATCTTTATTTATTTATGAAGTTTTCGTCAACCCTTTTTCAAGGTCATATAAAATCTATACCATTTATACCAATATTATAAAGAGGAAAGATTTCTTTGTTAGTTTGATTGTTTGTTTGTTTGTACCGAATAGGCTCCAAAACTACTGGACCGATTTCAAAAGAAACCGCGAGGCGTCCTCTAGTCACGTATAAAGTAAACTAAAAGCCGTAAAATCGTTCGATATAAAAGCACCCGGGCAGCGGATTAAGTTTGAATCGGTCAATGTTGTTCGCCCAACGGACTGCAGCCCGGAGTTCGGACTTACTCAAATATATTAAACTCGTTATGTGAACCATTCACGATATACTAGCGTGGAGTGTGTCGTGGTGGCCCAGTGGCTAAGACCTCGCCTGTCGTAATTGAGGTCGTGGGTTCAAATCGGAGCAAGTACCAATGTGACTTTTTCAAATTCATATGTCCTTTCTAAGTTTATCTTGGACATCACAGGCAACGATGAAGGAAAACATCGTGAGGAAACCTGGACTTCTATAGTTAATGTAAGTGTGAAATAGGCAAGTCAGAGGCCTGTGGGGTTTCCCAGAGGCAGTTTAATTGACAAGACAAAGATATTTTATTTCAACTAGGCCACCAAGCGGCACTTTTGAACGTTAATACATTAAAATTTAAAAGGAATAAAAATTTATTCTACCGTGCATTCGAAAATTAGCTTGTTATGGAGAAGAACGCACAAGAAACTCCATACTAATTCATTAAAAAAAAAATGTTTTAATACAATATTTAGGTACATAAGTACATACATTAATAAATTCATATGTGTGAGGACAATGCACCCAGAATCACTACATACTATACTACGTACACGTACAAAGCATTAAAAGTACTCACAGATGTACCGTGCTGTTACATAATAGGTACTAGAAAAACATTAGCATCCGAAGCAGTTAAGTTAAGACCAATCCCAACTGACAGCGCCCGTTCACGAACATGACGCATGAATCGGCACCACCCAGCTCAATCATCATGAAGGGAACCGAATGATCCAACACACGCGCCACCATCAGATAGACATTTGAGAGAGCATGACACACTCAACTGCCAGGGCACACATAAGTCAAAGAACGACACAAAGGTACAGCAAATGGTAGATCTACAGTTGGGTACATAGTACTCACACACGTGCTGCGCAGTTATACAATACTAAAATAAATTGAGTAATACAAATATATTCATAAAGTCTTCAGTAGGTCCAACAATACTTCAAAACAATAATGTTCTGCATATCACTTGTTTTTGCGCCCTAGTGTTTGTGGAGCAAGACTAGCATTGAGCAAAGCATTTTTATCAATGATGTAATCCCCCAACTTATAATATGCCTGCCTGCATCGTGTGCGTTTTATACAAGTTTTAAATTTCGTCTCATTCAGTTCTAGAATAGGGGGAGGAGGAATTAACTCTGACACCAGAGGTGGCTACACACCTCACACGAAAAGAAGAAGAAGAGCGTGGAGTGACTTTATTGTATGATCATATATTGTTAAAATAATCGTAACTGTTGGGATAGGCAGATGTGTAGGTTCAATAAGCGGAAATTCACGCGGATCTGTTCTGTACAATACGTAAAGTAAGATTTAATACGTACAGTAAGATTTAATACGTACTATAAGATTTAATACGTACAGTAAAATTTAATACGTACAATAAGATTTAATACGTACAGTAAAATTTTGTGAGTACCGGTATCCCACTCTTCATACGGATAAGAACAAATTCTGTATTAAACTACCACATATTAGGATTCAACGCCATTTGTACGAGGACTATGCCTACGCGTTGTCAGTTATGTTTTTAAGTCGTGTGTCATAGCGAATCTATTACCATTAAAAGGGAACGCCACAAATCTAGACTCCGGGCGCGCAATTGGAGTTAAAATAAAAACTTTTAACAAAAACTTTAGAAGTCGGTTCATTCTGAACCGACTTCTAAAGCAAAACACTACAAAGTGAAAAATTACTTTGTTTTCCAAAGTCGGTGTCTTTGGTACCAATGGTACCAAAGACACCGACATTGTTTTTCGACACCAACCGGTTTAAGTTTTTATTATTCTCTTTTTAGTTTTACCTCATATTACCATGAAAATCATTTATGGCCAGAGCACATCTCATTTCGATTCCAATAAGCCAAAACACTACTAGGACACATTCCAGGTTCATCATCAGATCAGTTCGATGGTTCCAATTTCATCAGTACAATTTATTTATATGTATTTGCTGGTTCTCTATTGTGTCACCTAACTTTTTTATCCATAATTTAAACTGGCATAACTTTTTTGTCCTAATCATCATTTGTCCGAATGATAACTCGGGTAAGTTACGGGTAAGTTAACTTAATAAACTTGATGCTAGTGTTCTTAACTACAAAAATAAGTATGTTAAAATTTATAGACGGGTAATTTCAAGTGCCAAAAATATTACGATCAATGATAAGAATAATCAATCGAATAATTCAAGTTGAAAAAGGGGGGATATTAGATTAATTATAAATAACCAATTAATAGGTAATCCTCAGGAAGTTGCTGACATTTTGGTAAACCAGTTTCATCACAAGTGTGTTATGCCTGGTAACAGTACCCAACAAGCTGTTGACTTTCTTCAACAAAGTACGAGAAGAGTGAAAAACGAAATGGTCATCTCGCTTACTAACCCAGAAGAAATTTTTAAAATTGTAAATAATATGCAAAATAAGAAATCTTGTGGTTTTGACGAAATACCAATACCAGTAATTAAGGATAATCTATCAGTATTATCTGGACCCCTCTCGACTTTTTGTAATAAATTCATTGCAGAAGGCATTTTCCCAGACCAAATAAAACATTTTGAAGATCGCTCCAATACATAAAAAGGGTACGAAAATAGATCCAAAAAACTATCAGCCCATTTCTTTATTACCCACCCTCGCAAAAATTTTGGAAAAAGTTTATTTTTTGTTTAGTTTTTAAGTTATTTTTTGTTTTTTTTTTTGTTTTTGGTTTAAACAAAGTAAGTAAGTAACAAAGTAAAAACACATCTAAGACAATTTGGATATCAGAAGAACGTCGGTGCAGGAGATGCTATTTATACCTTACTAAACGATGTGGTTAATAAATTGAATAGTAAAATGAGATTGGCTGGTATTTACATGGACCTAAGCTCAGCTTTCGACACGATTGATCATAACCTACTCATCATAAAATTGGAACATTATGTTGTTAGAGGTAAAGCCTTACAACTCTTCTCATCAAGTGCGAGTCAAACTCGTGCGCCGAGGGTTCCTTACCTACCTATTATACAGACAAAGATACAGATAAAGATGGACATAATTGCCTCTAAGCATTCAAAGCGTGATTTTTGCGGTTTCTGGAAGAGCGCTAATAAATTGAGCATTCGGCCAGGCCTGCTTATTAGTGTGAATGGTGTGAATGAGCTGAAGGATATCGCAAACCTTTTTAGAAATCGGTTTGTTTTTAAAGTCATCGCTACGGAGCTCTTTTGAGATGCTGGATGCTGAGCCCCATTGAGGGAAGGTGGGCACACGTTTCAGTTCCAAATATGTGGCTAGGGTCATCAGGTCTACATCTACAGGTTAGTCCCCTGGACATGATGAGCTCAGTAGCTCGAGCGTTTGCAATACGCCAGTCCTCACTTACCTAGGGTTTTGGCACTGCTGTATAACTGATATTTTGGTCATTCATACTTGCCCAATGAGGACGATCGTGGTTCCCATTGTTAAAAGTAAAACAGATGATCTTTCGGATAGGGGAAACTTAGACCTATTTCTCTAGCAACTTGAACCTATAAGTTTGCCTATCGAGCTTATAAGTATCTTCAGGCATTGGTATGGAAGCCAGATCATTGGTATGGAAGTAGAGTAGAGTTCGGTGGGCGGGTGTGCTGTCGAAGTCTTATCAATTGGAGTGTGGAGTGAGACAAGGAGGATTGACCTCCCCTGCCCTCTTCAATTTATATATGAATGCCCTGATTGAAGCGCTTAGCAGTCAACATTTCGGTTGTCACGTCGTTGTTTCGGTTGACGCTATCTGTGTCAATAATAAGCTTTAAAGGACAATGCTGACATTGAAAGGGAACAGAGGGCTCTTTCCGAGCGTGCAAATATGACATTGTACCGCAGAAATAAAAGTGACGGTCTTTAGAGCATTCTGTACCACCTTCTACACTTGCAGCCTGTGGGATAAGTATTCACGGGCGTCATATGGAGCCCTTCGTGTCCAGTATAATAACGCGTTCAGAAAACTGATGTAGTTGCCTTGGCGTTGTAGTGCGTCAGGGATGTTTGCGGAGGCGCGTTTGTTTTACGCGATAATGCGCAAGCGCGCAAACTCAATGGTGGCCCGAATTATGGACAGCCCTAACAGGGTTCTGAAAATTATTGCTGACAGAGTGGACTGTTCGTATATATACGTAGTTCACTGCTTTCAGTTACATATATGTCACCGTATCGTGTTATTTACTAATACTTAGTTTTAATGCACATTGTTACTAACCCTTTAAGAGTCTTTGCTCGAAATAAAGATTTAGAATTAGAATTTTACCGCCATAATAATATTGGTTATTGGTGGCTAAGTTTTAAAGATATAGGCAAATCTAGATTTTCGCGAAAATTTTAATGTACCATAATTTACCTTAATTTTCATTTTTTTTTATTTCTTGTAATTTTTCCTTTATTTGTGCTGTAAGACCTTACTTTTTGCCAAATTTCATAATTCTAGGTCAACGGGAACTACCATATAGGTTTTCGACCCAAAACCTATAGGTTACTTCCGGTTGGCCTAGAATTGACAATTTTGGTTAAAAGCAAGGTATTACAGCACAAGTAAAGGGAAAATGCCGCAAAATATAAAAAAGTTGAAAATTAAGGTAAATTTTGGTACTTACAAGTTTTCGCGAAAATCTAAATTTGCTTATATCTTTTTATCGTGGTGACTCAGGACCTTGGTTTTTATACACCTAATAGGGACTATAGAACTCAGTATCTGGTATAAATTTCAACTTACTAGCTCCACCCGTTCCTGAGAAAATCGGTAGTGACACACGGACAGACAGACAGACGGACAAGAAAGTGATCTTATAAGGGTTCCTTTTTTAACCCCCGACGGAAAAAGAGGGGTGTTATAAGTTTGAGGTGTGTTGCTGTGTATCTGTGTATCTGTGTATCTGTGTGTCTGTCTGTGGCATCATAGCGCCTCAACGGATGAACCGATTTTGATTTAGTTGGAAAGGTGATTGTGTCGAGAGTGTTCTTAGCTATGTTTAAAAAAAAACGGTTCAGCCGTTCAAAAGTTATGGGCGTTTTACTGTTTGAATCGGGATGTTTTCGCAAGATAAATGTGTCGGGGGTTTTTTAAATTTTTAAATTTTACTTGTTACCTTTTAAGGTACGGAACCCTAAAAATAGAAAAATGTTTGTTGAAGTTGATTCTACCCACATGAATGGTTTAAGAAAGAACTACAGGTCATTTATGTTGAAAATTGTAACTGGTGGCCCCAAGGATCAGTGTTGGGCCCATTACTATTTATCTTGTTTATTAATGACCTCATCAATTTCCTTCAAAATCTTTCACCTGACATTCAACTGGTAGTCTTTGCGGAAGTCACCAATGCCGTAGTAGCAGCTAACGACATCCAAGAGCTTACTGTAAAGGTGAATACAGTTCTGGCTGCCTTTCATTCTTGGTTTAGTGCAAATATGCTCAAAATTAATATCACTCAAACAAACGTAATGCTATTCAAAACAACTGCGCGTAACGACGAAAAAATTAATATAGAACTGGATCGAGTTAAAATTTACCTTGTTAAGGAAGTCAAGTTTCTTGGCATTTATATAGATGAACTTTTAAACTGGAAAAGAGAACTGGCGGCACTGGATTCATCATAGTCATCTGCTTGCTATGCTTTAAGAATCCTTAGGGACGATTTTAGGGACGACCTAAAATCAAGGGACGACCTTACACATCGTATAATGGTGTATTATGCCCTGATCGAATCCAAATTGTCCGCATTCCTCAATGGGAGAGCTGTAGACCATTTTTTAAAGAACTTGGCATTCTGACAGTCCCTAACCTATACATATATATATACATATTTTTATACTGCTATCTCCAACATGATCGGAGTCTATTCTAGTCTATACGTTCATACCAGTTCTCGCATTTTTTCCCCTCGCACTTTCATTCCTCATTCTCGATCTTTCTTTCATTCATCCTCATTTGCGTCTGTTATGGGTGGGATTCCCATCTATCTTATTGTATCTGTCTATCTATAGTTAACTTTATTTATTTTTATTCAGGATTCAAGAATAAAATAGGGTGAAGGGTTTTTATTTTGTGACTATTTGTATACATTTTTTACACTTAGGGCCGATTGTTCAATCATCGAATAACTGAACAAATAACTATCTAGCTAATTAACTTGATCTTCTTCAATTGCCAGATCATCAACAGTGTCGAAAATTTTCATAAGTTTGATATAAATTTGGAAAAAAGAAGAAATAAACTCAAACTAAACGTCAATGGATCTTGTTGTATCTATTGAATAGACGTTTATCTGGCCGTCAATGAGGCAGACAGATTTATTCCTCAGTTAGGGCCGTTATTGACCAGATAGAGCCTATCTGACTATTGAAAAATGCAATATTTCCTTATCTGTCTAATAAGTACTATCTAACTGTTTATCTGAGAATTGAAAAATCGGCCCTTAATCATCTTAGTTTATATCTATTCTTCAATTTATTATACAAAGTCTTATTCTATTTAACATTTCATATCTTATCTTATTATTATTTCAGATCTTATAATATAGAGGGAGCATTTATTGTTTGTACTCACATATATATTTATCTTATTTTACTTATTTATATTTAATATATTATATTGTCTTGTTTTATTAAACAGTTTCTTATCTTATTACTTATACCAGATCTTACACGGTAGGGGGAGCAATTATTATTATTGCAATCACATATCTATCTTATTTTACTTATTTCTATTTTACACATTGTATTTATTCCCTATTTCTTAATTTATAATACAGTTTCACTATGCTAGCCTCTAATATAACATATTATATTATAGCAGCATATTTTCTTATACGGTTTTATTTCTTTTGATCAACATGGAAGCTATTTCTCCACAATAATTTAAAAACGCATCTCTTTTCTATCCCATCATCAGATTTGACGCATTTTGTGAAACCAGCTCTACGGCGAGCCTCTGCTCCGTTTCGTACCGCATGTTTGCGGTGATTGGACATTCAAACAGTATGTACAGAACCGACTTCTCGACAACAGGTTCGCAGGCGCACGATGGTTTCTCCTGCGTTCCAAGTATGAAGAGAATCCACCGTGCCCTGTCAAGATTTGCGTGGTAATGCTCCTATGGGTTATCTTGCGAACCACGCCGTACGCTAACACCGCGTCCGGGAAGAAAAGTTTCGTACCCGAAGCCGTTTCACCCGTTCTATATCTTTCGTTCCATTTGCCAAGCGTCTCCAATCGGATTCTACGCTTGACGAATGAAACAGGGCGCAGATCATAGCCCGGCCTCTTCTTCAACCTTAGGGTGGCTTTCTTCGCAAGCTGGTCGGCTCTCTCGTTACCCTCCAACCCCGTGTGGACTTTAATCCAGAACAAGGAGACGCTCTTGTTCTGGAGCTTGCAGCGTCGTAAGGCGTCCCTGGTTTCCACTGCCAAGGGGTGGGGGGAACGTGTATTGGTCACCGACTGGAGAGCCGCCATAGAGTCACTGAAGATGCCGAACGTGGTTTCATTGCGCTTGAGCGCTTCCACTGCAGCTCTTTGCAGAGCCAGGAGTTCTGCTTGATAGACGGTGCAGTAGGACAGCAGAGCAAGCTTGAGGGTTTTCGTTTCGGCGGCACCATTCCACAAGGATAGCGCCGCTCCAACCTTGCCCTCAATTTTGCTGCCGTCGGCTTCCAAACTCCAGGCTCATTTGCTCTGCGGGGTGTGGGGCCTCCAGCGCTGGGAACATCCTCTCCACCTCCCTGTCCCCCAATACAGGCTGGGGCATTTCTTTCGGCATGCCAATGTCGATCCCCCCCATGTTCAGGCGTGGCGTGTCATAATTAAATTTTCTGGTTATCACCATAGTGGTGGTCTTAATCGGAGCAAACTTTAGTTTGTTCTGGACACCCCACGCCAGAACAAGACTGAGAGCGGCATTGGCACATTCCTCCACCTCCAGTGCAGTCTCACCGTCAAAAATCAAGAGAACATCATCCGCAAACGTCTGGATGTAGTTCCCCCTATCTTCCAAAGCTTTTAGGAGAGGGTCTAGGACTAAGTTCCACAATATGGGTCCCCCTATTGAGCCCTGGACACAGCCCTTGCTTGTCCCCTTGCTATATACTTCCCCACCGTACCTGATCGAGACTTTCCGGTCCCTGAGGTAGCTGTCGATGACCCGCCTGAGGTTGATTGGACATATCTCCTCCGCCAGTCGGACTCTGATCATTGGCTACCAGGAACTGTCGAATGCTCCCTCTATGTCTAAGGATACCAGCGTGACTATCCTTTTTTGTGCTAGCTTGCTGTGGACGTGTTGCATGAGAGCATAGAGGGAGTCCTCCGAGCTCCTTTGCGGCATGAATCCGTATAGGCGGGTGCTCATTCTTGGCGTTAACTTGAGGTGGGCCACCAGCACCTTTTCAAATATTTTTACATGTAAAATTAGGAGATTCAATTATTATAGTACTCGATATTATGACATAATACTTTTAGATCTAAAGATAATTATGTTAAACAAAATTTCGGGATTCAAATCAAATCAAATCATATTTATTTGCGTAAAACATGGTATATAAAGGTCTTACAGTATAAAATAGAGCAGACATGTTTTGCCAAGATTAAACACAGAATGCAAATATTTGGAATAACAATTACCTTAACAAAAATATGATTATATTACAAGAACGCTATTTTCGCTTTAGGTATTGTTTTACAGTATAGAAGTTGTTATCAATTAACCATTCATACAATTTATTCTTAAAAGAATATCTCGAGTTTAAAATTTTCAGATTATCCGGTAATTTGTTATAAATTCGTATACACATAGTTAAGCAGATTTTATTGTACTTAGCAAGCCTGGGAGTACTGTTAAGTACGAGTCTATGAGGATCTCGTCGGCTTCGAGGATTTATATCGTTTGCTAATTTAAATAACTCCTTATGTTTCCAAAAAAAACAAACATGCATATTTCATTAATATACAGACAAGGTAGCGGCACAGATTACTAAGTAGTTACTAGTAGCGGTAACAAGCCAAGTTTCTTAAATACTGGCTGACATGATTCCTCAGGATGAAGTCCATATAGAGCCCTAATGCTTTTTTTTGAGCAACAAATGTTCTATTCTGGTCGGTACTATTACCCCATATTATAAGACCTTAACGTAATATGGATTCCACATACGCTTGGTAAGCTAATATAGCTGTTTTTAGATTAGTATTTTTTTTTACTTGTCTAAGAGCATACACAAATTTATTTATCTTGCTTGAAACATTGTCCACATGCACTTTCCAGTGTAGGTTTTCATCAATAGTAACACCTAGGAACTAACCAGTAACACATACCGTGTTACTGGTTTAATTTTGGGTATATATCAGATTTGTCAAGGTTTATTTTTAAGTTATGTACATAAAGCTAGTTAATTAAAATGTCAGTTGTATTGTAATGTCAGTTTCGTGGTCATAAATTGTATTTTTTTTTATTGGGTGTCACAATAATAGAGATGTCATCAGCAAACAATATGCTTTTATGATTCGTTATTTTAATGATGTCATTTATATATATCAAGAATAAGATTTTGAACATTATGGTAACTGAAGTTTATAGCAACCGTGTTATGGATAATGATTTTCGGACAAACCATTTTAAGAGAAGATAGTACCGTATTTGCTTCATAGCCGCTTATCTATTCGAAATATCTTTCACCCATGGCATACTTTTTAAGGTGAATGAACTTTGGTCTTCTTCATTAGTTCCAATTCACCTAATTGTTATTATTATTTATGTACTCAGAAAGTTCTGAGCGCAAATGCTTGCCAAAGTCATAAAAATACCAAAATCGCTATTATATGTCTGCCTATGATAATTATTACCGTCGATATTTATGGGATCCCATCATCAGATCAGATTTGATTTGTTTTGTTGATCACATTCTGTCTTGATGACATTGGGACCACCTCGAGGGTTTACCCATACAAACCAAAAAAAGAATTCTGCAAATCCGTTTACTTATAAAGGAGTTATGCCCGAACATACATAACAAAGGCGAATTGAGAACCTTCTCTTTTATGGGCAGTCGATTGAAAAATAAATAATAATGCCCAATATATGTACGACTCAATGCTAAGTAGTCTTGTTTACGACTAAGATAGTTTCGTTCTTTAGTTCTATATGTTATATGAATAAAAATAACATAGTATTTCTAGAAACCTACATTTAATAAGAACAGAATCATGCAAACCTACTAATTTACATATCAATTCGGGGCTAGAATACAAACCTTCATTATCATCGTCTGCCATCATTTCCAATCATATTGGTTCTCAATTCAGCTTAATATTACTGCAATAATTGAATACCAAGCTGAGTAATAATACAATAACTGAAGTGGACATAATATATCAATTTAAGCCGCAATTGGAACCCAGATTAATAGCTGTAAATAGTAATATCTGTTGTCGGTTTGTAGCATTTTAGATCTTACTGTGACTACCAAGTGACATTTGATGTCAGCAATGACGATGGTCGAAATGCCAAAATACGTCATTGGTTACTTGACATTTCCATAGCATTTGACATTCCCATATATTATTTTATATTTTTTCAATCGCTATCGCGACGGTTTTATTGATAGTGTATCGAGCCTCTGGGGTCTCTGGGGCCGACCATTACCTTACGACCACTTAACAACTCGGGGTAGACTAAAAAGTCGAAAGAGCTTCCTGCAAACCACACGGGCGATCCAGGATAGGCCGTCTAGGGAGAGGAGCAAACTGTGGTTAGAGAAGTACCTACCACCTCGTGACTTCATTAAGCCCAAGGACCATCTTCCCCTCGGTCATGAACTGCAGTAGCACATATGGAAGGCACTGAATCGGTGGCGCACCCAGGTAGGCCGCTGCAAATTTAATTTGGCAAAATGGGGGATTATTGGTCCATTGCACGCTGGGTGCGAGTGCGGTGCTCCTGTACAGACCATGCCCCACTTGCTGCAGTGTCCCGACTGTCCATTCACTTGCACCTTGGATGACCTGTATAATGCATCTGACACTGCAATAAACGTGGCTACCTACTGGGCTCAAATAGTTTGATCAAATGTACCATCGAAACGAAAAAGAAAGGGGTCTTTTAGTCACTAGGTTAATTCTAGGCAAGCGCGCTCCATCATCGACCACGTCACTTGTCACCGGGTGCGATAATGGTCAAATGCGAATAATAATAAAAAATGTTGTTTATTTAAATCCAGGGTTTGTCATAATTTTCATTATGATTAGCAAAGTTAGACAAAATCAATGCCCACAAAATTTGAATTATATACCTACATCCTTTGCACCATTGTAAAATCGATAGACAATAAAAAACATGGGTTCTTTTTATATGTACGGATTCCCGAAGCCCCGGGAGGTCACAACTAACACAATGGAAGTACGTTTTTGCGCTTTTAACCATATTTACAGTGCAATTAATGATCCTATCTCTTTCTCTCTAATGCAGTATATACTTTTTCACCCTAGGCTCTATATAAAGTGTCACTGTATCAGCGAGGGCGATTGTTGAAATTCCAAAATAAGATCTTCATAACATGACACATTAGAATAGAATAGAAAACATTTATTCCAAACAGACACAACACAACAGCAACAATTACAAAGTAACAGGGAAGATCAGTAAAAAAAATAAGGTTCCAGAAGAGGTGCGCTGGGCGTGCCCATACTGAAAGGGTTACCAATTCAGCATTTGCTGGGCGTCAGACACCCAGCGCTGATTTTCAATTGGCACCCCAATAGCTAAATATATAATAAATAAAATAGATACTACACTACTGTATGTACTAATGATACATTAGGTACACTGCATTTTAATAAACGCTATCGTGACGTATTCTATAGAATGACCCTTGTCTGTAACTTCTTATAAACATATACAATTATGTTTCCATTTTGCAATGAACGGTATAAAATCAGAATTATTTATTCTTTAGGTACAAAGTTTTAATTATTATGTAGATTTAAATATTATTCATTGTACCTTAACCCAAATAGGTATCCAAACTTCAAGTGGGGTTCACTATTAGTCGGGCGTCCGGGACAAAAGAGCTACAGAAAAACATAATCCCACTGGCTTAAGCACCATCTCCAGTAATGCAAATACTCGTAGGTATTATAAGGAATGTAGGAATTTGATTTTATATCAGAAAGTATCGACGACGTAGAATGTAATCGAATACTTTTCGAGAAAACGAACATGCTGTCTTACGGGATCATGGATATATATTCCCAACTCTACACCACCTCTAAATCACACTAAATTTTACCTTACATCATCGAGATAGGAGCTACGAAGAGTGCACAAAAAAGGTTGTCGAAGAATAAACCCTAAGAAGTTGGCAATCCATTGTAAAACGACCCTTCCTACATTGTAATAAGGTTGTACCATTAGTCTGTATTATTGCGGGTACCCATGTGTCTCGATTGTAGGATATTTGTACTGATAGTTTTCAAATAAATATCTTGATGTATCGCACGGTTGATATTCAAGATGCGTAGGGAAGGGCTGTATTTTTATATATATTTGCTGTAATATATTTCTTACGCTTTGTCACATCCTCCCGTAATGCGGGTAGAGCGAGCGAGGTGGGTCTGATCGTGTGTGGCGTGATTCGTGGTTGCCCGGTAACGATATGACTGCTCCTTCATTTCTTGAGGCCGTCGCCAGAGGTTACTGCCAATAAATTTTATAGAGATGGATGTATTGAAAAATAATGGAGCTTTCTGCTTTTAAGACTTTCAGTGTCGGTCTACTACTCCTTACAAGTTATGACTTGCTTTGACCCCCTTTAATCATTATTAACCCCCGACGGAAAAAGAGGGGTGTTAAAAGTTTGACGTGAGTTGCTGTGTATCTGTGTGTCTGTCTGTGGCATCATAGCGCCTAAACGGATGAACCGATTTTGTCGAGAGTATTCTTAGCTATGTTTCAATAAAATCGGTTCAGCCGTTCAAAAGTTATGGGCGTTTTACTGTTTGAATCGGGGTGTTTTCGCAAGATATCGTGTCATAATTACGTGTTCAATAGATTGCCGATCGAAGCGTATCTACTACGTACTATATAAATCATGTAGCATGAAATAAAAATGTGTCGAGGGTTTTCAAAATTTTGAAATTTTACTTGTTTATTGTAAGTGGTAATGATTACAAATATGTACCGGTTCGATGAGAAGAAGCTTCGTCTTTTTGCTAGAAAGATGGAAGCATTCGCAAGCCTGTTAGGAAAAACACACACTTTATATGCATTCTCTACCATATAACAGGATCTACATCAACCTAATTTGAATCAGTAAGACGCTTAAAGATAATATGAAAATTCTTATAAAATTCGCCGCAAGTTAAGTCTCTCAGAATCATGTTGCCACTTGTATTACAGGATAGGGAAAGTAATAAACATTAAGAACAGCTTAAAGATGAAAACGATGCGCAAAAAATACGTTACTTCACTCGTTGTTTAAATTTTAAGTAATCTTGACTTTAGAGGAAAAAATTTAAGGAAAAACAAGTTTATTACAGTCCATCTGTTGATGGATTGTAAACTTGTTACGTTCTTTGGAAAAGGGTACCCCTGATTGATACTTGAATTAACAATAGTTAAATTAACATTAGTATCAATGTGACTGCCTCGTCTATGACCAGTATGTGTTGCCAGTAATAACCTATGGCTCTGAGTCGTGTATGGCTGTGTGTTCGCTCACAATGGGCCTCATCAGAAAGCTTACAGTCACCCAAAGGGCAATTGAATGGAGAGGGCTATGTTCGAAGTTTCCTTGCTTGATCGAATCAGAAATGTACATATCTGCAAGAGAACCAGGGTTACCAACATAGCCAGAAGAATTACGAAATCTGGGGCAGGGCACATTGCTCGCAGAACGGATGGTTGATTGGGCCGAAAAGTTCTATATCGGGCGATCGCGAACCAGAAGGCGCAGCCTTGCAAGGCCTCCCACCAGGTGAACAGTTGACATGGTGAGGGAGGCGGAGGTCCGCTGGATGCGAGACCCACGGGACCGGTCAATGTGACGACGCTTGGGGGAGGCCTATGTCCACCAGTGGGCGTCATTCGGCTGATACGATGATGACTGTCTCGTTGGTCTAGTTGTTGCAAACGCTGCTGCTGAGCATGAAGTCTTGGCTGAGAGGTTCGATTCCCGGGTCCGTCAAGGATAAATTTGACATTTTCCACCTGAAATTTCTCGGTAGCTAACCGCGGAGTCTGGATTACTGCCCGGTTGGTGGCAGGCAATAGGCACTTCCCAAATGACATGGAACTTAAAAAGGGTTGAGAGGGAGATGTCAATGTAACCATATAAACTTGTGTTCTTTTATAATAATGTTCAGTATTGTATCAGCATTCGTAGTGTCATTTACTCATAATATCACTCATCCGTACATGGCGATCGTGACAGGACCATAAATGCCAGTAGCGTATGTTTACATTTCTTTGACCACAAGTAAAATTTCAAAATTTTATAAATTTATTTTATGCTTTATAATTTATCTAGTACATAGTAGATACGCTTCGATCGGCAATCTATTGAACACGTAATTATGACACGATATCTTGCGAAAACACCCCGATTCAAACAGTAAAACGCCCATAACTTTTGAACGGCTGAACCGATTTTATTGAAACATAGCTAATAACACTCTCGACAAAATCATCTTTCAAACAACAAAAAACTAAGTCAAAATCCGTTCATCCGTGTAGGCGCTATGGTGCCACAGACAGACAAACAGATACACCGTCGGGGGTTAAAAACGGGACAAGCGTTGTTACAATGTATAGCGACGAGACCAATCTCCTACTGGAACTTAGCGCGATTAATACTCTATTCTACAAATATTTACCGCGACAATCACATAATAGGTACAACTATCTCTAAAGAAGAAGTTATAATTCCACAAACCTTAATCGTGGTACTTCTTATAGCATCGTTGGCGTTTTTACCCGACTGCCGAAGGAGGGTAATGTGTTTATCAGTCTGTTTTTTTTTTAATCTTAGGAAAACTTACAGCTTATAAAATAAATACGCAGAAACAACATGCAAAAAACAGGCAATTAAAAGTTTTCACAAATATAAAAATTTGCATAATATACATGTCAGCGAGAGTTTAAAATAAAAAAGATATGAGTAAACGCCCAACAAATACAAAAAATAGAAACAGAAAAAGAATTCTACATATCAAAGAAACGCTTACTCAAGCTATTCTTTACATTCTTGATCTTAGTATGGAATAAAGCTAGATCAACATCCCGACACACCATATTAAACGTACGACAAACTATTATCATGTACGAATTCTGTCTGTAAGTAGTTCCAACTTTAGGTACATGAAGGAGACGCGAATGCCGAAGAAATGCATACGGTACACGCAGTCCAATCTTGCCCACCAGCTCAGGAACGTCAGTAGATCCGTTCATAATTTTAAAAACAAAAGCAAGATCAGCGATTTTTCTTCGCTCGTGTAAAGGCATAATGTGATTTTTTTTACACCGACTTAAGTAATTAGGGAGATAGGTATTCGATCAATATTGTGTGTACTGTAGAGGCGTAGACAGAGTCTATATAAATTAAACTAAATAATTACTTTTATATTTTTTATATATTTTGCACGAATTGAACAATATGCCTGCCTTCTGGGCGGCTACACTAGAATTGTCAATCAAAAACATATTCACTTATTTTCTGTTCGAAATTCATTTACCTTTTAAGTAATACCAATTGCCAGTGTTTTTTATAGGCAAGTAGGTTGCCTTCTAGTTAAGCAGAGTCCTCACATGAGCTACGCCCCTACGAATAGACGCGCAGAATCATATGAAGTGCTTCTATTCTATGTCTTGAAAGGTTACATGAATCCTACCTTACCCTCACCCGAGCATTTACCTAATAGGGGAATCACATTTACAATTGAGGTACGACCCTTAAAAGGGGAAGGCTTAATCATGACAAACGAGCTATCGGACGCTCCGATATGTGCTTTTAACTTCAGCTGACGTGCACATACGCACTAACAAATCAACGCCGTCATGCTTGAACCTCCTTGGCCAAAATCCAAAAAAAGGAACAAGGCGTCCTCCCAACACTAACAGGAATGATGCGTCAACTCACATCGACCCGGATGGGGTTTAATCTCAAAAATTCAAATATGATACAATTTTTCGATCTCGTGCGTTTATCAGGCCAGAGAAGGAAAGGCTGGATAGCATCGAATTTCTAATCCTATTCATAGAGCTTGCACCAGGGTTTATTATTACAAATGCATTTATTCTTTTAAACATCAGACATAAACTGGACCAATGATGTCAACTCGACATCCTTTGCAAAGGCTATGCCCCGTTAGCAAAGTCGGTTTCAGTTATAACTATTACTTTAAAAAACTCACTGGGTTATACTAATACCCTGGCTTGTGCCTATGCATTATTCGAATAACCAATAAACATTTCTTCGATGCGTGGCCTACGTTGCCAGCCTCTTCTTCCCCCTGCGGCTCACAACTCATCAGCACATCATCAACACATGCAACGGAAAGAACTAATTTAATTATATATATCGATACTATTTGAAAATATCGATAAGAAAACTATCGATACATTTTTTCCTACTTTCCCATCCCTATTAACTTCAATATTATTGTGAATATGAGAAAATAAAGAAAATATGTCAAATTTGATAGTTGTTATTCATATTTCTTTTTTCTTTTATTTGACAACAGGCCTCTTACTATATGGAAACCTTACTAACCTTAACCTATTCTTATTCTACTCTAACATTAAAAGGTGTTAATCTATTTACATGTACTATGTCCCAAAATCACCTCCTTTTTTTTATAATTACATAATTTACATCAGATAATCTTCTAACTATTCGGTATGGGCTTTATACAACCTACATAGTTTTATACTTCTATTTATGGTCCGGCCTAACTAATCTGTGTCTAATACGGCGCATAGAGTATAAATAAATTTAATTATGGTGTGAACACAGTGCTTTATTATGTTGTTTATGGCACTATATGTCAAACCAATTCTTATAATGAAAACTATGCTTTACTTTTGACAAGGTTTTGACACTGTCCTTTTTTATATTATCTGTAGGACTACGTGTCAAACCATTTCTTACAATGACATCTATGTTTTCAAAGCATTTATTTGCCTTAGGGGCTTAAAAGACTTTTCTATTAATTTTCATTGAGGTAATAATGTACTACGCACTAGAGAAGTCACTACACATCACTGCCGTGTTCTGTTCATGTGGGGTCGGCCGGCCGCACTTCACTCAGTTGCTTGCTAGATCTTGAGCGCCTATGTCATTGTTTGTTTTTAAACGAAAAAAACGATCAAACGCATTAAATATGCTGTCGTGTGTTTTAAGATATTGCACTTATAATTCAACTAATACGGCGAAATGCAAAGGAATAACTTTTCGAAAATGAGTAACTAGATAATTAAAAGCCATTATGTCAGTGTTGTACATCTGACTGCGAATATGTACAATCTGCACATCATATCTTATGGGAGTGTATTCTTTGGCAGAATGAAAGCAATACTATGTTGAATAATGTACAGGCTACATCAGAAGATATTCACTATACGGATCTTGTGGTAACTAGAACAAATTTCCGTGCGTTCAAGCGTTTTTGCCATACTTATTTATTATTGGAATCAAATATACCTCACAATGTTAGGACCCATTAATATTAATGCTAATTTTTATCCGTGGTGCTAGGCAACTGGGCTTATCCCAGTTGTAAATGACCCTTTGTGCCTATTGACCTTGTTTGTTCTGTCTCCTACTTGATATGGAGGGAACTGGAAATTTTTATTTTTTCCTTCTACTATTCCATATTTACCACTATTCTTTTCTGATTAATTTCGTTGCGGGATCCAAGGCAGTTAAATTCATTCTCCGGGACTTCGTCGAGCTTCATTGCCTCGGTGCTTTTCTGGTGGTCGCCACTATTGATTCTGGCTTTCAGGAGTTGCAGCGATTTGGGAATAGTGCTGTGGGAATGTCCCAAAAAAGAAGTACATAAATATAATATTAAATTAATGTGCTATGTTATTAATATAATATTATAAAATATTACTTTATTAAGGTTATTTCAACTAATTTTATTTTTCAAAATAAGTGTGAATTCTAATGACGCTTGTTAGGTATAAAGCTACCGTTACCGTACCGTTTCTGTAGTCAGTCAGCGGTTTAGTCTATATGAGTGACAAGTTGTTGCAGAATGTTGAACGAAACGCGTAAGCGCCATGAAAATCACGGCGCTTCCGTCTTTTTGATCGCGAGAAAACTATACCTTAGAAGCGCTCTAGCGCTGCGTGTTTATACTGTTTTGTTAGACGGCTAATTATTGTTTCAGCGCTGCAGCGAAGTTTAGTTTAAACTCTTGTCAAAATGGAGCATGTCCTTTACTTAGGATAGCTTCTCTAGTATATATTAACTCAATGTTAATTTTTGACTGTTTCTGACTTAGTCCTTATGGGTTTGTATTTGCACTTCGTCAGCAATTTCAAAAGCGAATATTTAGTAAATAAAGACAAGACAGAGTAGTATTTTTTATTCAAATAATGAAATGATTATCGCTAATGACTTCGCAAAGGAATTTGAAACAAGTGTGTCTAATATTGTGCCTGGGTGTGATAGACCTTTGCTGGATGAGTCTGAATATATGAAAGCACAAGATAAATCCATATTCTTCAAAAAAGCTACATCTTGTAAAATTATTAAAATCATAAACAACTTAAACACTAATAAATCAGCTGGATTTGACACAATAAGAATTATAGATATTAAAATGATAGGCGATAAAATTGTGAATGCTATAGTTAAACTAATAAACGCGAGTATTGAACTAGGTAAGTATCCATTAGATTTAAAAACTGGTATAGTTAGACCTATTCATAAAAAAGGTAAATTAAATGAATTAGCAAATTATAGACCTATAACAATATTACCAGCCATTAATAAAATTGTTGAAAAATATATCTGCGACCAAATACACTCGTTTTATCGTAACAATAACATAGTTTCCAAAGCACAGTATGGTTTCCAAAGTAAAAAATCCACAGCTCAGTTACTATCCAATTTTACCGACGAGGTTAACAACCACCTGGACAACAAAATGCATGTGATACTAATATTTATTGATTTTAGTAAGGCGTTTGACACACTCAGACACAACACGCTATTAAAAACACTAGAAAACACCGGAATAAGAGGAAATTTACTAGACTGGTGTAAAGAATATCTACGTAGCCGATGTTATCACGTCAAAGTCGGCCCTAGCCTAAGCAGACCCGTAAAAGTTACGCAAGGCACAGCCCAAGGATCTGTGACAGGTCCCCTCCACTATCTGGCCTATGTCAACGACCTGGATAATATTATAAAATACTGTTCCCTCTACCAATACGCTGATGATACTTGTATAGTCTCTGCTAACAAAGACCTTAATATGGCCGCAGAATGTTTGCAAAAGGATTTTACTTCTATGGCCAGATGGGCCCATGATATGGGACTTGTTCTGAATCCACAAAAAACTAAAGTGATGCACGTACACTCAAGTCATATAAATTCATCCCTTTCTTTTCAAATCAAAGCTCATAGTCATGATTGTCTGCATAAAAATGTGCTAAACTGCCATTGTTCGACTATTGAGCAAGTCCCATACCATACCTACTTGGGACTTATAATTGACAATCGCTTCAACTGGAGTTATCAGGTGGAATCTGTATGCGGCAAGTTGCGTGCAATACTCACCAAATTTTCCATTATAAAGCGGAATATACCTTACAGAACCCTCCTTCAAATGTACACAGCCCTTGCGGAATCGATAATCTCATATGGACTTACCAGCTATGGACGCACATTTAAAACTTACCTCGATAAAATACATAATTTGCAAACACGGTTGTTGAAGCTGGTAGTACCAAAATATGTCAAAAATAAATACCGCGAAAATTATATAGGTCTATTCAAACATTGTAAAGTGTTACCTGTTCTAGCCCGCGCTGAGTACCTGTTCCTCATAGAACATTTCGATAACACTGATGTTCAAGTTCCAGTAAGATATGATGTGAATACTCGACAAGCAAAAACAAAATCCTTTCAAGTTCCACGCAAATATAATTTTTATGGTAGACGCACCGCATCTGTCATAATACCTAATCTACTAAACCAAATACCCTTAGACATCAGAGACTCAATGAGCAGTAAAAATGTGAAGCGCAAGCTGAAACAACACTACATCGACCTGATTAAACCTTAATTTATTAATAGTGCGTTGATCAAATTCCAGAACATGGCATGCTAAGACAGACCCCAGGGGTCTAATGGTGTGCTTTGTGTAATCCTAAGGACAACTTGTTTGTATAAATAAAATAAATAAATAAATTTAATTTCATCAAAACATATACAGATAAACCATTCAAAAATAATCAATCGCATTAAGTTTCTTTCGATGCTCAGCGCGCATCGCAAATTCCCTCTAGGTTGGACCGTATTCATTTGCACGACATGAAAAGAAAACATTGGTTAATAAAGCACAAGTTACTTCTACAATGTTACATCTTAGGCAAATATGATGGGAATTCTTCTATTCTGGGATCTTCTTTCTACCAAACCTTGCTCCCCAAGAAGTTTTATTATAAATTCTTTTGTATTTAATTCGGATCATAACTTTTTTATTGATCGCCTTCTTTGAATTTATGTTGGCGCAATAAGAACCTTTTCTAAATACTCTTTTAATTTTCGTACGGATCTCCTTCGATTTATTTCTAGAAAAACTTTTCTTAAAGGGTGTCAAAATATTTCTTTTCAAAATGACTTTTATAAAATTTTGTTTTAAGTCAGATTGAGAAATTTCAATATTTTTATCAATATTATGGTTGAAATCAATAGGATTCTTATCACTGACCTCTATTATACAAGTACGCTGGACTAAACATACTATATGAAATGACAGTTGATTTTTGTGCTGATTCAAAGCGAGCGGGGGCTCGAGCGTATCAGGAACTAAAATTGACACATTTAAAGATAGGATCCTACCGATATTTCTAAAAATTAGGTAATACTAATATATTTGACTGGAAATATTATAATATTGTAACTAATATATCAGTATCAGTGATATTTTTAAAATTACAATAATATCAAAATAGTAGTCTTGGCAAGGCGTATCACTCATTTACTGTATTGACTTCTCGTAGTATGTTGGAACTAAATATCTCATATTGGTATTGGTGATGAATGTTAGGTATATGAATGCCTAATAATCAGTAATAATATGTTCAAAAGCGATGTGTAATACTAAATTCTGAAATCATCATCATGATCATCAACAGCCCGACTTCGCCCACTGCTGAGCACAGTCTCTTGTACCAATCACCACGTTCCTGAGCCTGGAATTAATTCTGGAATAATATCATGATAGTTATAATTATATTAACAAATGTTTTGAAGTCAAATAATTTATTATCTGCATCTGAAACAGAGTTAAAGTCTTCACCTTGCTGGAATGCGATACCACTCTTATTTGCACCTTAACACTACAGAGACAGGATTTCAGCGATGATAGCGAGAAATACGTCCGTTGTAAATGATTATCCATCTCATTTATTATTATTATTGTATAAATGGTGTTCCCTTCACGAACCCGATGGGCGTCAACCGAGTGAATCCGAACGATTGTAAGTATTAACTAACTAGTGTGCGAGGAGATACTTGCTCAAATATACTGGTTTTAAGGATAAGTTGTTAGCCTATCCCCGGTATTTAAATCTCACTGATCTGACAGTAATGTGCTATAACTTTACTAGCACGCTATCCACTAGTTTATAGCTTGCAATCTGACTGAAAATATTTTTCAGTTAACCTTTACAGCAATTATTCTATTACTTAAAAATGAATCATAATAAAAGTAACTGGTTTTTTTTTTCTTACTTATTAAATTATTCTCACGATCGATAAAGCCCATAAATTTTTTTTTACCGAAGGCTGTGTCCCATCTCTAATATTAGTTCCATGGACTCTCACGTTAGGTCACGTTGCTATCAGCGCCAAAATGGCGAAAATCAAATGTCTTCATTTTGTCATCGATAATATGAAGTCCAGCGTACTTGTATGATAGAGGTCAGTGATTCTTATGCATGTTACTATCCGATACATATTGGTGTCCAGATGAAACTAGTTGTTCTGACTGAATCTCAACCTGGTTCTCTGCAAAATAAACGGAATCATTGCAGTCAATTGGACTGGATCGACACATTACTACACCCTCGTCCACGCACTCGCTGTTGGATAGGAAGTCCAACTCTTGGTCAGCCGGGCCGTCCGCGCGCTCGCCCTGGAACGACGACGAAGACTCCACATCCAACTGGACATCGACGGGGCCATCATCTCCACTGGTCTGGTCACTTTCGTCCTCCAACATGCAGCTCTCTCCGTTGGTGTCATCGCCATCAATTGCGTCGCCTTCTCCGTCAACGTGGTCAACGCTTTTTTCACTGCACTGTATATTGTTTTGTGTTTGTTCGTCCTTAATCACGAAACTAGAAAATAAATGTGCATTAACATCCTCACACAATACATCAGGTTGTTTTTTATCTGCTTTTATTTCAACGATTATTATGCGCTGTTCGTTATAACGACATCTGCGGTGAAATATAGAGAATTCACTCCTCAAGCGATCGCATAACACTTTAAAGTCCATGTCATATTTAAAAATCATACGGTAAAAATAATATGCAGCCCCCTGCAGGAATCCTCCCAAGATCAGGCTGTAGTCGCTCTCTCTCCATTCATTTATTTCGGCCACTGACTTGAATTCGGTTAAAAATTCCTCTAGGCAATACCCGTTCGTTCCTGAGTAATAATTATGCATCATGCTTGCTTTATGCTCAATTACACTAAATAATAAAACCACTTAGCTTTACTCCGACACTTCCTTATATTTCCATCCGCTTAAGGGAGGGAATGAGAGGTAACAACCCTCTCTGTTAAAACTTATCTCGCTTTATGTACGCCGATAGGGCTTCGTGCACCGTATATCGCCATGCACACGCGAACTTCTGTCTTTAAACACTTTCAACGTTTTTCACTCATACGTATACTGTACGCCGTATACACGCGTATTTATTTTGTATCTTCTTTTACTGGGATAGTTTACTGTACCCGGCGCTTCCACCAAATGTAGAGGCGTAGACAGCAGAGTATATATAAATTAAACTAAATAATTACTTTTATATTTAAATATATATATATTGCACGAATTGAACAATATGGCTGCCTTCTGGGTGGCTACACTAGAATTGACAATCAAAAACATATTCACTTATTTTCTGTTCGAAATTCATTTACCTTTCAAGTAATACCAATTGCCAGTGTTTTTTATAGGCAAGTAGGTTGCCTTCTAGTTAAGCAGAGTCCTCACAGTACCTTAAAAATCGACTTTGTATGCTTTCAATACGATTAACATGTACATTGTAAATTGGATTCCAAATTTGAGAAGCATACTCAAGGTGTCTACGGACGAACGCACAGTACAGAATCTTCATAGTTTTTATATTCTTAAAATCAGAAGATATCCTATTAATAAATAAAGCCTTGTTGACTATGTTATCTTTATGTGCGTCAAACAAAAGCTTAGAATCAAAAGTTACCCCAAGATAACGCTGACTCTGGCTAATAAGGTGCTTGATATCTTGTAATCATACATAACAGGGCTTGGCTTACGAGTAAATGTACATACATAGCATTTGGACAAATTTAAATCCAACTTGTTTGTAACGCAATGGTCGTGGAACCGGTCCAGATCGTCCTGTACACTGCATGCATCCTCATTAGTTGATACTTGACCTCTTCATGTCATCCGCAAACAATAAAATTCTTGAATTGAGGAAACATGAGGCAATGTCATTTATAAAAATGTTAAATAAAAGGGGTCCTAACATGGATCCTTGGGGAACAACCATTTTTCACGTATGATGAAAACCATCTAAACAAATTACTCGTCACACCAACCAATAATAATTTGTGCAAAAGCAGCGCATGATCAATTCGATCAAAACACTTGCTGTAGTCAGTGTATACAGGGTGTTTGGAAGGGAGCTGTACATACGCCTAGGGTAGAAACTAGGGATAGTCTGCTACCTACCCCCGCCCATTATATTGACCTTGGCCTCAAGGTTTTTTTTTAATTTATTATTATTTTTTATTTGACTTTTTTATGATTTTTTGACTAAAACTACCTGTAGCTCAAAATCTATCCATGGGACCGGTCGGCTAATGGTCTTGTTTTAATCGTTAGAGTCTTAGGGTCCTGCAAAAAATTATTTTACACCAGAAAATTGTGGAGAAGAAAAGTTATGGGGCCTGAAGTACCGTAGTAAGGTAAAGAAATAATTTTAAGGGCAACTTTCTATGGGGTTTAAAAAAAAACTAACAGGGTTGGAGTTCTTCTGATTTTTTTAAAACATCCTCAGTCCATGCCCTTTCTAACGATATGCTAAAAGTGTAATTATCACTTTTAGTTTTAAAGTTATTAATTAATTTCCGCAACTAGGGCACTTCAAGCAAAAATTTCAACTAATGAAAATTAAATGTGTTCGATCGTAAAAGGATGGCAAATGAAACAAAAAATTTGGTAATGACTAATGTCATTAAATTACAAATTTTAATTAATTACTAATTTTAATTAATTACAAATTTTGTTCAAATTGATGACCATTGACCTGTAAACATGCTCGGCACCTCTTCCTCATCTCCACGGTCACCGTTCTAAGCAGCAGTTCCTCGCGCATTGTATCGAATGCGGCGTGGATCCTGTTAATTAGAACCTCCCTCGTTGGAACTTCTTCTGCGTACACCAACTCTTTCGCCCTTCCCCAGACGTAGAAGTCGAGTGGGGTAAGGTCAGGCGACCTTGGGGGCCAGGGAATTGGCCCACCCCGACCAATCCAAGAATTAGGAAAGCAGTTGTCCAGAAGCTCCCTCACTGCTAGGCTCCAATGAGCAGGACAGCCGTCGTGCTGGAAGACTATGGGCCGATCTTCGTCAAACACTTCTTCCGCTAAATCAGGCAAATCGTTTTCGAGGAAATCTAAGTAGTTTTGCCCGTTTAGGTTGTCTGGCAAAAAGTGCGGCCCTATCAACCGATTACCGATGACGCCTGCCCATACGTTCACGGAGAACCTTCGTTGAAAACCTCTGTGCCTCTTGACTCTCGGGTTTTGATCTCTGGGTGCCCAGTGATGGAGATTGTGGTAATTTACAATTCCTTCCTTGTCAAACTTGGACTCGTCAGTCCAGAGAATACTCCGTAAAAAATTAATATCTTCCACGTCCGTATGGAGCAAGTGGCGGCAAAACTCCACCCTTCTTGCATAGTCGTTATCCTCTAAGCCTAAAACAATAAAAATATCAACGTTAGCGGTTTCCTTATGAATTAGTAGCTATGTAACATTGATTGCTATCTCTGTCTTTCCATTTCTCTCTCTCTCACACACATGCTCATGTTAATTTAAAAATTGCCTATGAAATTCACATGCTAGTTCATTACATAAGAGCTAAAAACAAAAACTTTATGTAAAAAAGTTACCTTGAACAGGGGTGTAGTGGAAAGGATGACGTCCATTTTCGCGAAGAACCGACCAGACTTTCCACACGCTTAAACCAAGCGTCCGGGCTACGGTTCTTACGCTTCTGGTCGGATCTTCCTCAAATTCAGCCAATATGCGTTCTTCCGCAGCCAAATTTGGTTGAAATCTGTTCACGGCTGGTTCCCGGAAATTTAAATTTCCGGTTTCTCGCAGACGCCGATAAGTTGAGCCAAACGTTTGGTGGTTAGGCACTCGCCGGTTAGGATACCGTTCTTGATAAATCCTCCGTGCCTCGCGCCCGTTGCAATCAGCCATTCCATACACCACCAGCATGTCGGTGTACTCTTCACTGGTAAATCCAGCCATTTTGCCAACAACAAGGTAACAAATAACAAAACTTAACAAAAACGAAGTAATAACAAACTCAACAAAATTAACGAAAACAGTGGAGCGTCGTAACGGCAAGTACGTAAGTTAGCTAAGATGGGTAAATCTCGACTGACTAACAAAGACCCCAACGAGTTACCTGCCCGGCCCCGTCGACCCAAGAGCGAAAGAGACATGACATGACATGTTTTGTCTCTTACATGTTGCTCTCGTGTAAGAGTGAGACAACAAATTTGCCAACTGTAGGCCAAACTGGTTTAAATTCTGGAAATTACATTTGTCTTACAAATGTCGACTCGTGGTGGTAAAAGTGCCCTAGTTGCGGAAATTAATTAATAACTTTAAAACTAAAAGTGATAAATACACTTTTAGCATATCGTTAGAAAGGGCATGGACTGAGGATGTTTTAAAAAAATCAGAAGAACTCCAACCCTGTTAGTTTTTTTTTAAACCCCATAGAAAGTTGCCCTTAAAATTATTTCTTTACCTTACTACGGTACTTCAGGCCCCATAACTTTTCTTCTCCAGAATTTTCTGGTGTAAAATAATTTTTTGCAGGACCCTAAGACTCTAACGATTAAAACAAGACCATTAGCCGACCGGTCCCATGGATAGATTTTGAGCTACAGGTAGTTTTAGTCAAAAAATCATAAAAAAGTCAAATAAAAAATAATAATAAATTAAAAAAAAACCTTGAGGCCAAGGTCAATATAATGGGCGGGGGTAGGTAGCAGACTATCCCTAGTTTCTACCCTAGGCGTATGTACAGCTCCCTTCCAAACACCCTGTATAACGTCGACCTGTGACCTTCTGGACATGTGTTCCGATAGATAATCGCTACAGATCACGAGATTGGATGTGGTGGAGCGACCTTTTAAAATCCATGTTGATGTTCTGAGAAACTTAATTTAAGTGATGACGAAAGTTGTCTGTGTACAATTTTCTCCAAGATTTTATCAAACACGCAAAGCTTAGAAATCGGTCAATAGTTGTCTATACTGTCCTTGGGGTCTTTTTTGTGAATTTGCGTTATAAACTCCGACTGCCAGATTAGTGGCACCACTCCCAATTCCAATGATCGCTTAAACAATATTGACAGTAGAACGGATAGACTCTTAGCACATTTACTTATAAAAAATGGAGGAATATTGTCAGGGCCTGCGGATTTATTAAGGTCCACTTGTTTAAGCAACCGTAACACTTCCTCCTCCCGGAAATCAATAGAGCACAAGTTTGATACATAACCAGCAGCCTGACCACTAGGTCCATCCACATATGCAGTGGTCAAGAACTCGTCATTCTCGCTGCGCTCTTGGAAATTAGAAAAGAAGTATTCGCCGAACATATTGCAAATTTCCTCCCCATTACTCGATGAAGTTTCATCCAACCTAAGAACAGCCGGGTAACAGTTGGTTTGTTGTTTTAATTTTACATATCTCCAAAAAGCTCTAGGATTTTTAGATATTGCAAATTTAATGTTTGCGATATAATTATTAAACAAATCCTTCTCCAGATCTTTAGCTCGCTCACGCAAAGTAAGAAATGATTGATGATCTGAAATATTTCCATACCTCTTAAATTTTGAGTGAAATTTAGCCTTTTCCCTAATAATTTTAATAAGAGGGCTTTTGTACCAAGGAGGATACTTGCCCCGTGGCACAATAGTTTTAGTAGGAATATATTTATTGTGAAGCAAGTTGATAGTGTCGTAAAAGAACTTTACAGCTTCCTCGAGAGTCCTACAGTTTAGTTCTAATGACCAATCTCTTGCCACAATTTCATGTGTTATGGCATCATAATTCGCAAGGGCATACAAAAACTTGACTCCAAGCCGAGAATGCAACTGATGCAGTTGATAGAATTCAGCAGAGATACAGAGTGCCTTGTGGTGTGAGTCCTCTTCCACTAAAGGATCCTGGCTGCAAGCGACAGTAACTTCATTGTTCGACAGCACGAGGTCAAGAATCTTGTCATTCACGTTACTATGATGATTGTACTGTAACAAATTGCAAGCGGAAAGAGTATCGCAAAAGCTGTGCCATGCAGGTTACTAGGGGACAGATAATCACCATCCGCTGCCACTTGCCAGTCAATATCTGGCTGATTAAAGTCGCCAAGGATCAAGAACTTATCAGCAGGATGTTTAAGAACAATATCAGACAAATTACTAGCGAAGTGGTGTAGTTGTACCATCAAAGAGTTGCCAGACTGCTCATTACATATGTAAACAACACAACAGTGCATTTTATAGGATACTTTGGGTTTTGAATGGTGTAAAGTTAAAGTGAACCACAGATCCTCAGCGGACGAACGCCATTCATCGCGGACATCGTCAAAAAACCCATGGTTTGGTTAGTGTGCAAGTAATTTCGATCACGTCTCCATACAAAGTATCGGTCATCAAACAATTCACTATCAAATATACGCTCAATAAGCCAAGTTTCTGTCAAACAAACGACATCAAAAGAGTTAATACAGACATTCCTATAAAAAGCTGATGTTTTCGTCCGTAGCCCCCGAACGTTTTGGTAAAAGATACTAATAGGTGTCATGAGAAGTCTTATTTAACACTAGAATTATAATTGGTAAGATAGAATAAGGTACAGTCACATTATGCTCGAAGTAAAAATCATAATAAATAACGGTCGGTTTATATATGATCAAACGAACTTCTTAAGTGAAGTTCGATCGATATAATATGAGTGGTTTCATTTGAAGATATAAATAAACAGGTAGTCCTTTCACCTACAAGGCAACACTCGCACGCTATTAAAAGTTATTTATAATCAGATTTAGGAATTGATTTTTTTTAAATAATAATCGATTTAATAATCGACTCGTCTGCTACACTATACTTGACAGTTGACAGTGACCTCATTCTTTTTAGAGTTGCGACTTGAGTTCAAGTCCTCTCGTGTTAAAGTAAAAATAAACTGGGATTTGGGTGGGTTGGGTATTTATATCTTCAAATGAAACCACTCATATTATATCGATCGAACTTCACTTAAGAAGTTCGTTTGATCATATATAATATTTCGTGGTTTCATTTTCGATATAAATAAACAGGTAGATGTTCAGAGACTGTGTTATTTTTACGTTTGTTTTATGTCTATGTATAGGTGTATAACAATAAAAACACGAGATAACATTAAGCATAAACTTCTTATAATAAATGATTCAACAAACAAACACATTACAATCACTTGATTCGTAACTATTCCAACATCATTCATGGTAATGTGTATCGTTATGCAAACAAACAGATTTTGCAAAAGTATGTTTTTCTACAATAGGCCGATTATAAAACTTAGCAAAGGCTTGGGAGGACGCGGTCCAGCCGGCGGTTTTTCGGATGAGATCAAGACTTATCCCAGCCGCGCGCGCCGTTGACGTGGCAGCATGGCGGGCGCTGTGTGCGCCGTAAACTGACACGTCAATGCCGCTCGCATACTACGTCTGTTTGATCCACCTGCTTATAGTCTGTGCTGTCGCGTTCTTGTAAGGGCGCTTCACAGTAAAGAGGTGATCTGTGTCTGAAGGCCTTAAGGCCTTCGTTGCTGACATATAGTCGACTAGCGTTGTGGCTGGACAAATAGAAAGATTTTCACGAAAATATGGTAAATACAAAACCGGCTGGTCCCGTCCTATCCCTGAAGTTTTAATAATATCCGTTATAACAATCTCGATACCGTTTGAATGGAATTTAATATTAATTATTTTAATTAATGAATGCAATTGTTCTTTTTTTTTTGTTGTTTTTATTTTGATGCATGAATGTGAGTGAAGCAAAAGAAGTATGTAAGGATCGTAGCAGGTTCTGTAGTTTCTGCCTACCCCCATGGGAAAAAGGCGTGAGTTTATGTACGTATGTATGTTATTTTAATTAATGAAAAAGTTTGTATTCTGTGTGCAGTGCACAAACCCAGTAAAACAACAAGTATTTTAGTTATTTTTTCTAAATTAAGCTGAATATGTGGAACCCATTCCGAAATATGGTCCAACACTATTTGAGGATCCCAAGTTGTTTATTTATTTTATTTATTTAATTAAGGACAACCAACAGTTGTTGTTGAGTATTTAGGTAAAGATGGTCTTAGTTTAAATTAAGGAGGCGTTTGACGCACTCGTCGGACGATAAGTTGTTTTCTATGAGCAAGGATAAAGCTGAACGGTGGCTGTTCGTGCCGTAGGACGCACCTTTATGGTATTGTTCAGTTAAAAAATTGACTATGTGAGGAATGGAACTCTCGAACAAATTACAATGATTATCCTTGCAGTACTGCCACCACAATTTGTAACAAACGCTATATTGCTTCAGTGTACTTTCTGATAGTGAGGCGAGCATCAAACGCAGGGCCGCTGGTGGCGTGCCGCGGCGGGAGAACGCGAGCCTGAGAGCATCGCTGCTCCCAGGAAAAGCGTCTGGTGGAGCGGGTGTTGTTGTCTGAAATGCGACAATAGTAATTTTGGGTGCGGTTCTATTACAACAATATCTCCAATTAATAGATCACTTAACATCGGATTATTTACATTGTAAACCTTCTGAGACCACCAGTTCAAATCACTTAAGACGTTATGAGGAAGTTTAACTTTTACGTCAAATGTACCGTGTTGTTTTAGAAACAAATATTTATTTCTTTCTAATACCTTCGTATACAACCAACCGTAACGCGCCGCTGGGCACGCTGCTACTAGTACTCCTATCAGTTGGGCGAAATTTCTAATCGAAACTGTGGGTAGTTTAATATATTTTTGTACTAAACGGGTTATCCTGTTGCGTTTGTCTAGAGGTAACGATAAAGTCATATCAGTGGTGTCATAAATTAATCCTAAGAATTTGCATGATGTTTGAGGTTGCAAATTGGTTTTTTCTGTAATTTATTACGAACCCCAAACATTCTAGTAATGCTACAGTTTCCTTTACATTACGAATACATTCTTCGTAACTGCTTCCTAAACAAAGCAGATCGTCTAAATATTATACAGATAAAAACCCGCGATTACGTAAAAAACCTACAACCTCTCTAACAATCTTAGTAAAACAGCTAGGGGCTATGGCAAGTCCATAGGGTAATGCGTTAAACTCGTAAGTTATTTTTTCGTTCGAGTTTTGCGCGATATAGTGGAATCGAAGGTATTTACGAAATTGCTTAGCAACAGGGATAATTAGATATGCTTCCTTCATATCTACGGTCGCCATATACCAGTTTGATTGTATTAACTTACAGGCAGTCCTATTATCCTCCATTTTAAAATGTGTTTTAGGTATAAATTGATTCAGAGATTTTAAATTTAGAATGAACCTTTTACCACCGTTGGACTTTGGGGCTAATAAAAAACCGGCCAAGTGCGAGTCGGACTCGCGCACGAAGGGTTCCGTACCATTATCGCAAAAAACGGCAGAAAAATCACGTTTTTTGTATGGGAGCCCTCCTTAAATATTATTTTTATCCTGTTTTTAGTATTTGTTGCTATAGCGGCAACAGACATACGTCATCTGCGAAAATTTCAACTGTCTAGCTATCACGGTTCATGAGATACAGCCTGGTGACAGACAGACAGACAGACAGAAAGACGGACCGCGGAGTCTCAGTAATATGGTCCCATTTTTACCCTTTGGGTACGGAACCCTAAAAAGGTACTAGAGTAAACTGATCTGAACTGGGCTCGACCTGTGAAATAGCACCAAGTTCAGTCAAATTCTCAATAGCCAATGACATGTCGCGCTGTTCACTCAATGACCACGTTATTCGAGGGAAACACGTTTGAAACGGCTCGCATAGAAACGGAATAGGTATTCCCTTCAAGGTCCAATTAAGAATATTGTTATTTTTGATAATGTGGGTCCAACAATTATAAAAATGTTGTACCCTACCTGCATGTACCTGTGTTACTGGCGTGCAGGGGCACGTGACCGGTTCTGGTTCGCTTTGATTAGCGACGTCGCTGTCGCCGTCGCCGCTGCTGATCGACGCGATAACGTGGGGTATCTCCTCTGACCCCCTCGCCCCCCCCTGTTCGTTGGGTAACGAGAAGGTCCGGCCCAGTTTCCCTGGACCTGATGGCGCGCAGAAATTATGTTCTGGGCATTTGTATTTGATTTTACTGGTAGTGGCACAGACTTCTTTATTTGTAGTCCCTGTTTTTCAATGGTTTTAGACGCTTTTATTTTATCCGGTAAAGTGGTACCGAACAATGTGTCATCTCGCTCGCTGTCCTTTATGACATTGAGGAAGGGCTTCGCTAGCCCGGGTGTAATCATTTTTATTCGAGCCTGGGTTTCGGAGTGATGTAAGTCACATAAAATGCGACAGCCATCACTAAGAGTTTTGATCGCTTCGATCTTGTTATCACTAGTTAGTAATGACGTCATCGCCTTGCTAATCGCGCTAATACCCGCACCCAAATGCTGTTGAGATGTCTCAACTTTTTTATCGCGTAATCTTACCATTTCTGGAACAGCGGCTGCGATCTCAATATTTAATTTTGGCGCTTGAAGCAGCGTACAGTTACTGGGTATGAGATACTGTTTTAAAGTTTTGTCTCTCATTTCCTTAACCATGCCCTTTTTGAGCACTGGTAACCATAATTAGGTTAGGTTATTATGTATTTCCTGTCCCCATATAGGTCCTACATCAGTTGCCTCACCAAGGGCCGACAGGATTTCTGGATCCAACTGAGGTTCAGGAAGTTCCGGCGGCGGTGGCGGTGGTAATAACTTCAAACCATCCTGCTGAGTCGAAATAGGCTCTAACGAAATATCAGGCCGACGTCCGTCGGGATCAGGTAAAACGACTGCCTCTTCAGCCCCAGGACCAGGTTGCAGCTCAGTTTCTAACGGTGGTTCTGATACATCCCACATCACCGTTTCGTCTCCTTAAAAAGAAAAATAATAAACGTAACGCAACTAATATGGATAGCAGGTACGTTAAAAAGTAACAGTTCTAAATTTGAATCTATTACTAGTGACGCCTCGTTCGCTATGGAATCTATGGCGGATAGAATATTTGCCGCGTTCAAATTTGAATCTATGGCAAATTACCAATACCAAGACTGTCACTTAGACCAGTACTTGTACGGTAATGATGACAATGATAAATCTTAACTAACCTTGTTGATTTTCGTCATCCGAACATGAGGATGAATCTTTTCGACGGCGTCGTTTGTGACGGTGTTTTTCTTGTAATCTCTCCAGATTACAAGAAAAACACCGTCTTCTTCATGTAATAATTGATACGTTTTTCATACGTCCTTTTAGGCATCGCGAATACGAAGAATCACCGATTTTGAAATTCGAAAAAAGAACAAAGCAATCGAAGGTAGGAGCGCGTGCACTCGTTGCCTCGCACGGAAAAAGAATGAGGTCACTGTCAACTGTCAAGTATAGTGTAGCAGACGAGTCGATTATTAAATCGATTATTATTAAAAAAAAAACAATTCCTAAATCTGATTATAAATAACTTTTAATAGCGTGCGAGTGTTGCCTTGTAGGTGAAAGGACTACCTGTTTATTTATATCGAAAATGAAACCACGAAATATTATTTAAATGAAGGTAAAACGAAGTGGTAGCAATATAAAAAAAAGATGTCACAAAACATGCGCAATAACTTGTGGTCAAAATGTTAAAATACCCGGCTGTGTCAGTGAAGCAAAAGAAAAGAAATAATTTTAAGTATAGGCTGATCCCGATCTCTGTAGTATAAACATAAAGTTTAAAATATCTAAAAGCTAAGCTAAATGAGTATGTAACACCAAGCGATAAGCGAACAAAAGGCAGGCGAGAATGGAATGCGTGCAAAAAATAAGTACCTGTGTTTCTCAAACTTAAATAAAGTGTGTCAACGATCAACAATATTAGTGTGTCGGCAGATCGACCGGCCTAAAAAAACTTTTTCTAGTCCTGTTCAGTCCTGATGAGGTACTTCGGTGATGGATGGCTTTTACGAATAAAAATTTTGCAACCTGTTACCCAAACATATTCATAGCCTTTTTCTTTAGCTAAAATCTTGGTCTTGTTTAGTAAAGCGATGACGTCGAACAAGTTCTCCTATTTCGTTTCAGGCACACCCTTGATCTCAATATTATTCATCCTGGATCTTTGCTCGTTGACACTGAAGTTCCAGGCTCCTACAGCGCTTCTGTAATGTGGCATCGTCGTCTTTGGTCTTCTTTAACCCAACTATCTCCTGTTCCAATCCTGAGACCTTGCTTGTGAGATCTCTTACCAAGCCGTGCACAAATTCGAGAGACTCTTTCATCTCTGCAATGGAGTTGGTGACATCACAGAAGTCCGCTCTCATGGCTCTCAGTTCCGCTAACTCGTTGTTAATTTGTTTTAAGACTTACATCAACACCGGCAGTGACTCCATTTGAGAAGACAATCTCCTTAGTTCAGAGAGTACACTCTCCATGTCTGTTGCTGTTGATTAACCGATCCGGGGACTCACCGCTTGGGCTTTGCATGAATTGCACCTCCATGTTAGTTTGCGATCTCCGAGCTTACGCCATCCAGTCTCGGTAATGCCAGCGCACGGAAAGTCAAACTGGCTCTTACATGCAGTGTATCTTACATCGTCGTTCACCTGGTTGTCGCAACTCTTGCACTTGCACATTGTATGTTTTGGAATAACGAATGTTGACAAAAACAAAAACTTGAGAAACGCTGTCGAATAACAGAACTGTACTGTATGTACTTATGGAGCGTAGAATGCGTGCGCACGGTTTGCTGGCTACCGTCTACTGACGGTATGTATGTAAGTAAGTATTTATGTATGTTTGTTCCTATGTGGCGTTCTAGAGACCAAACGCGTTGGCCGATTTTTATGATTCTTACGTCAATCGATTCGTCATAACCCTGTGAGTGTCACTGGCTACATAAAAATTGGAAAGATAAAAATGTTTTTTCTGCCAAACCCATCGTGGGGTTATCAAAATATATTTAATAGGTGATTTCAAAAATATATAACGCTTAATAATATAAGCTAATATATGTTTAAATGTGCCTAATTAAAAAAAAAAAACTATATATAAAAAAAAAACTATATATACTATAAATAAAAAAGTTAATTAAAAAAATAAAAATACCCGACTGCTTAAAAAGCGAACTAAAAAGACGTAAACTCATGCTGTGCAGTCAGAGGATACATCTGGTTTTGGTCAGCCAGCTCGCGAATATGTATCTTCTGACTGCACAGCATGATTTTCTTCTTGTTTACGTGTTTTTAGTTCGCTTTTTAAGCAGTCGGGTTTTTTTACTTTTTTTATTATTATTTTTTTGTATGGTGTCTTCAGAATTTACAAGAATTTCCACCAGAAATGGATGGGTAACGAGATCAGGAAGGACAAGCTACGATATTGTATATGGAAACGTAGAGCTGGCGTAGAAAAGGAGATGCTGACGAATGCCAGAAGCTACAAGAAGGAGTTACGGTACTAAGGGCTTACGAAGAACAGTGCGCGGCCATATATTTATCAGTGCGCGAAAATCGTATTCGTTATGTATCAGTGCGTGGTTGTAAGGTGATGACTATTTTATATTCGTAGTAAACGTGTAATCGCATAACGTAAATGACATTATTATAGTGGACTAAGATAAGTGACAAATGAAAATGAAATAAACACTGGAGCGTAAGCAGTATAAAATAATGGTATGTAATTCAGTACTAAGAAGATAGAAATATGTTAAATGGCAGAAAATTTAAAAACATTGCACGACTAGTTATTTGAAATCAGAAAATATTTGATAAAGATAGGTCCAGTTAGAAGAAAAGGTAACATTATACTCGTAGTCGTAAAATTAGGGGGGCAGATCACTTAATAAAAGAGTACTACTTATTTTTAGAATATTATTCTAAATCGAAAAGCACCGATGTGAGAGTGAATGTTCGCATATTTACGAACTTTGCGCAAATTTTTACAGTTTATATGAACAAATATTAGATTTGTGCTCACAGAAACCTAGTACGGCAGATAAAATGGCAACCACTTGTAAATTTGATTTACAAGTCGCTTTTAGTTTATTACCAGTTTGTACAGACGATGAAGCTAGCGTAAAGCAACTTATAGACGGCATAGAATATTACTAATCAGAGTTAGACGAAGATTCAGAAAAAAAATTGTTAAATTTTGTGTTAAAAAATAGACTCTCTCAGACCGCGAAATTTAAATTAGCGAATTCATATGTTAATATTGCCGAATTTATAACTGACTTGCAGATCCAGTTATTGCCTAATCGGCAACAGCAATTCAACGAAAGCTGCAAAGTCTTAAACAAAACGAGTTATCAATCGATGATTTCGGCAAAAAAATAACGGAATTGTTTGTTGATTTGACGATCTCTCAATCAGGGGGTTACGACGCCATTTTGAAAGTTTTAAATCCAATTAATGAGAAGCAAGCCATCAAATGTTTCTCAGATGGATTGAGAAAACGACGACTCAGCACAATAATTTCTGCCAGAAATTTTACAGCATTAAAAGACGCCGTACGTAGGCGGCTGTCGATGAAGATATCACAAGTCAATCAACATTATCTGATATTTTAACCATGAATTATAGAGGCAGATCGTCTTATAATTGGTCACAACGGAGAGGCAGCTTCTCATGTGCGGGTAGAGGACGCGCACGTGGCAATCAACAGGTTGTCCAAAACCAAGACGAACAACAGGATCAGGTTCGGAGAGGATCGCAGGCAAGCTGGCGCAGGTCCACCCGATCATTTTATGGAAACAGAGCTAGGTCTAATTGTAGTACCTCCAGGAATCAGCACATACATACTTTGGACTCAGAAACGCAGGAAAATAAAGAAACGGCACAACGGAATGTAGACTAGTTTTTTCGGGACTAAACATATAATCTTATCATGCACTAAAGTAGGCTACGTAAACATAACATCGCATAATCATTATTCATACCAATTATTAGTTGACACCGGTGCATCCATATCTGTCATAAAGCATAAACATATTCTCGACCAAAACATTCCAATCCATAACGAGAAGACACTTGTAAATGGCATCGGGGACAAAGTCCAGGCCATAGGATATACTTATTTGCGCCTAGTTATTGGAAATCAGACACTACAACATAAGTTATATGTTTTTAAAACATTACCTTGTAAAGGTAGTGGCATATTGCTTTTTAAGCAAGTATAAATCAGTATTAAATTACGGTAAACAAACTTTGTTACTATGGAATAAAAATTAAAAGGCATCATTACCATTAATAATGAGAAACTATCACATTAATATACCGGCGAGATCCGAATCTATTCACTTTATTCGGACATGTGAGACAGAACAATGTGTAATTAATGGAACAGAACTGCGAAAGGGGATCTTTGTTGCAAATACTTTAGTTATGCCTATAAATAGGAAAATACCAATTAAGATTTTAAATACCACGGACACAGATTTAGTCTTAACAACAATTAGTCCAACACTATAAAAAGCAAGCGAGTATATGATGTATGTTTATTTCAAGAAACTAATAATAATGCAGAACGTTTCAAAAAAGTATTCGCTTCGCTATCGCTAAACCATTTAAATAAGAAGGAGCACTTGTCTATAGAGTCCATATGCGCAAAATATGCAGATATTTTCTTCCTACCGGGTGATAAATTAGGAACAACTAAATTATATGAACATTCAATAACATTTAAACCAAACGTGGCAACATTGTACGTTAAGCCCTACAGGATGCCGCATTCACAGAAAGTCGAGTTAAAAAAACAAATTGATAATTTATTGGAACAAGAGTGGTCTAGCCCAGTACTTCTAGTGCCTAAAAAATCAGACGCAAACGAGAATAAAAATGGCGGTTAGTTATAGATCACCGTAAGCTCAACACTTACATTCAGGATGATAAGTTCCCACTGCCAAACATTGCGGACATACTAGATTCCCTATGTGGATATATTTATTTCACACATTTAGATTTAAACGATTTTTTAACGTAGAGTTAAACAAACACAGTAAGAAATATACTTCATTTTGTGCAGATGGTGGTCAGTATCAAATGACAAGAATGTCTATGAGACTCAAAGCCAGTCCCAGCTCATTTTCACGTTAACGGAGCCTAACTGACCATAACAAAAATAAGTAAGTAAAGAAATAAGTTTTTGAAAAATTGCGGTGTGCACACTTTCACTCATCCGTACAGGGTAGTGCTCAATTTCACTCATCCGTACAGGGTAGTGCTTAGCCTCACCCTCCAGGGGATACAGTCGTGATTTTTTGTTATAATCATATGTTAAAAGGGAAGTTTTCCAAAATATTATACGATATTTTTCTAGGAATAGGCTTACAGCACAAAATAGAAAGTTTACATAAGGACCACTCCTTTGGGCGCACGGTTGCCGCAGTGGTTGAGCGATTGACTGCTGCGCTGCGTGTCGTAGGTTCGATTCCCGTACGAAACAAATATTTGTATGTCCTACAGATAGTTGTTCCGGCTCTGGGTGTAGTGTATGTGAGTTTATGTGTTTGTTAACGCACCCACGATACAGGAAGAAATTCCTAATGGGGGGCAACGTTTTTTTTAAATCAAACTTCCGCCATCCTCGAATATTGTTACCTAAACTTTGAGTGGACTGCTATAGGCTGATGATGATACATTTTCCTCCAAATTTAATATCAATTTGATTTGACATAGATATTAAGATGAAATAAAATGGGGAGGGCGCTGACTCCTGTCATACAGGTCTGCCTAGTTCAGGAGTCGGAGGCTTCTACATTGCTGTAACTATTATTATGTAAATAAATAATATTTTATTTTATTGATTTGATTTGATTTAAAAAAACATTTTACAAATTATTAACTGAGCGACTGAGCTCTGTCCAATATTGCCCGAGAATCCTTGTAAAATCGTAATGACAATGTGTGCGTGCAAAATGGCGCTTTTTTCGCAGTGGCCTTTCTTTTCGAGCGCCTCTTACGTATTTTGTGCTTACAGGTCGACAGAATTCTCAATATAACCTAGTATATCACTCAAATATTATTATATCTCTTAGTCTATAAAGAAGGCACGAAATGAGCACAAGGATTGCGTTAATTTGTATGACTTTCAAGTACGATACCCAAATTCATGGGCCGCTCGTGTTCGGCTCGCTTTGTGTAGACGGAGCTTAACATTGTGAAAAGTACTCTTTGGTGAGTGGGTAGTTTTATGTTGTAAAAGATTCTATCTATAGACAAAAAAAATATATTTGTGTTTAATCCGCCTAAGAATAGACTACGCCGTGTAATCCTCAGAGTGCTGTGCTACTGTTAGCATAAATATCAGCCTAAAATGTTTCCACAGCTGGCTCTCATTTTTGTGAGTTGGCCGTGATACACCACGAGGTCGCAGTGATCTGCACTGCGCCCTCGTGGCGCTACCCACAGAGGCATTAAAATTGAATTTAGGGGATGATTGGCCACTTGGATCGGTCTGTCTTCTTGTAAAAGGTTTTAAAATAGTTGTCTGGTGGACATATATAAAAATGGAGCATAAGAATTTACGTGAAGTTAAGTAATCATTTTGAGAGCTTTAAAGCGTCTGCAAAGCAATACGGCCGACGGAAAGTGTTGCGAGTATTGGCGACTTATTTTTAAGAATATTACCTAAAATATACGTAAAAATCAGCTTGAAGAATTTACGTGAGGTAAGTAATGTTTTTATACTTTGTTTACCTGGTGCCTGAAAAGTTGGCGTCTAAGCAAGCTAGCAGGTAGGCATGCGTTCTTAGTACATACTAACACTACTCTATCGTCCACATTTACTTCGTCAGAAAATACGTGACGTCTGGTGGTCCTGGGATCTTACTCTATTAGCTCAACGACTCTTAGTACTAGAAAGCTATAACTTGGCATGGATATACATGTTAATCACGGCCACATAGTAATAAAATATATTTTATACCATTCCACATATACATTATGGTTAGCTCAGTGACTTCATTCTTAACCCAATATGGTGGACAGCCCAAGATGGCGGACTAGTTATGTTTGGTGCACTGCCATGATTTGGGTACCAAATGAAAGGGTTTGCTGAGAAGAATACCAAAAAGCTTGTTCAAAAATGTCAGTCCCAAGTCCTTGATTTCGTTGACGCGCTCCAGAGGGACATCCAATATGTGGTAGTCATATTGAATGGGTGCATGCAATCGAGTAAATGTAATAGTCTTGCACTTGGAGACATTAAATTCCAAGAGATTGACTTTACTCCATTTTTCCACCATAACGATATCCCTCTGCAACACTCCACAGTCTTGTACGCTATTGATACCCAAGAATAGCTTCAGGTCATCAGCAAACATAAGACACTTGGCCGTCCTGACGACCTTCGGCAGGTCATTAGCCATAATAATAAATTGTGGCGGCCCGAGGGTACTACCTTGGCTCACACCAGAACAAGTTACATATGTGCCAGATTTATGACCACAGAGTTGAACATACTGTAGACGGTCAGCATGCATGGAGACTGAGGAAACCGTTGCGCATGTTCTCTTTGAATGCACAGAGGTCACCCTGATAAGAACACAAACCCTCGGGTCGCCCAGATCATACACAGACGTTCTAAGTAAGCGTTCTAGGTGGGCTGGTTGGAATAACCAACCCAACGGCCGCCATGGCCCATGCACAATGGTCCACCGAGGGATTGAGTGCGGAAACCAAACCCCATAACATAGAACATAGACGGTCAGCAAAATAGCTGAAAAAGAGATGAAGTAGTTTGGGGGTAAATGCCATCGCAGATAATTGCCTTAATAAGACGTCATTGTGGTCTCGATCAAATACTTTGTAAAGTCGAAATAGGCCACGTCAACATGCCTTTTTTTATCCATCTCTTTGACAGCATAGTCCACAAAGTTAATAACGGTTGATGGACCGGTTCCAAAACCATGCTGGCATTCGGCTAGTTGAGATTTGACCTGTCTAGTGATATAACGGTTCAGTATCGACTCGAATACTTTGCCGAAGGCCGACAGGACCGCAATAGGCCTGTAGTTGTCGACTTTTGACTGTCGCCACCCTTTGGTACAGGAGTAACCCGTGCAATTTTCCACATTGCTGGATAAGTCGCTGTTTTTAAGGCTTAATAGTAGCGGTTCACTTAAAACATCTGAGCAGTCCTTAAGAATAAACGGCGGAATTCCATCAGGCCCTGCAGATAAATGGACTTTTAGACGGCGAATAGCTGCTGATATGTCGGCTGAGTCAACTACATCTATGGCGATCCACGCGGAGCACAGCGGCTCTGATGCCTCCTGTTCAGCATTCGCTGGAGATAGAACGGGATCATGCGGCAGAAACACAGAGCTAAAATATTGTGCAAATGCATTTGCTGCGTCCAGGGGTCTTGTCACAATCCACCCATCGTATATAAACTCATTGCATGTTTGCCTAGAAGCCTACTGACCCTTTTCAAATTTCCAAAAGCTTTTAGGATCCCTCTTTATATCCGTCTCCGTCCGTCGGATATACCCAGTATACGTCTGATCAATAAGGTCTTTAGATCTCTGTCTATATATAGTATTTATATAGTTCACGATTGAACTCTTAAGTGAAACTGTTTAAACTTTTTTAAATGAAAATATTTGTCTTTTAGTGTTCTAATTATGTTGGGTGTAAACCATATCGGGTATTAGTATTTTGAATTATATATTTATTTATTTTTTGGCACAATTTTATCAAAAATATCATGTAACTTCTTATAAAACAAAGTAACAGCTCGTCATCGTCAGTAAGTCATCCCATATATCATCCCTATAAGAAAGTATCTCTGAATATAAACATTGATAATCAACTTTGCGGAAATGCCATTCCGTCGGCTTAAAATCGTCATCACAGACCGAAAAACGTTAACCGACCGAATAACTGGCGGGTGATAGGCATCAGCCGGGACCACACGTTCTACCTCACCACTCACGTCAATCGACTGAACGTCCAAACTGCTCAGCACCAGATCTAACATTTTACGTATTCTAACATTGTCATGAATTTTATGAAAACGTATCAATTTAATCGTTATCAATACATCGCAATTCTCTGGACAGATCGTAGTGATTTAAAATATTAGTTTTTAAGAGTAACTTTGAAAGTTGCAGACTTGGAGTACATTGAACTGCTGAGATAGAGTTTTATCTCTGTTTATTAGAAACTAACTTTAGTAAAGAGTTGCAGTACTTCTATTTAAGCCTATTTTACCAATCAGTTTACAAAGTAGCAGACTTTTAAATAAATGAGGGCTTATTTGTTCACAATTTTAAATAAAAGATACCTGATTAATTTATTATGGCTTAGTAAATTTTTCGCTCAGCTCATCAGTGAATCAGTCAAAGCTCTCCAAGATGGGCACGACCTTCAGTAATAAATAACACGAATAAGAAAAACTTAACTTGACCAAAAACATTGCCCGTTTAAACTAACACAAGTCCACACACCATTACCGGACATACTTTTTTCTTTTAGCTTGCGCTTGACCACTATCTCACCTGATGGTAAGTGATGCTGTGGTCGACGATGAAGCATGCTTGCCTAGAATAAACTTATTCACTCTTGATTTAAAGACTCCCAGATTGTAGCTATCAGGCAATACAGACTCCAGCAGGGTATTCCACTCCTTTGCTGTACGCATAATAAAAGTATTGTCAAAACGTTTGGTGCGTATGGGTGAGATATCCACCATGTACAATCGGCCAAAGCTATATCTGGTCACCGTAAGGACTATTTCTGCTTGCAGGGCTCGCCCGCTAAATTAACGCCGACTTATACTCATCAACCAATCGCATCACAGCATCGGGTGACTGTTTCTCTAGTAGCTGTCAGCCCCTTGTTTTTGTAATAAAAAAAGACGGCAAAAAACAAACAAGTCATTTGGTTATGGTTGATGCAAAAAGGGCGGAAGCAGCTGTGGTCATCTTGTGCACGGGATTTAGTTTTCAAAGTGATCAGATCTAGCTTTGGCCCATAAGCATCGTCGTACGTCTTGTAGTCCGATGATGGAACGGGCTAGGAGGAATTAGTTCATGCAATTCCAATGCAATGGTAGATCCGTCACAGAGATGAGAGCATTACTCGACTCACGGCCATGCATGATCGAACTTGCCCTTGATACAGACACGCACTGAAAGGACACCATCATTGGGTACTAGTCTGGAAACTGCGGGGACACCCGACCCCCCCCGGGAATGTCCATCGGGCCCTCCCTTCTGATCGCCAACCGGCAGGATGGTGCATTCCGAGCTTTTTCGTCAGTTGGCGGGAAAGCCTTTCTTGTGGGGATGGCACACTGCGGTCTGCCAGCGGTACAACAGAGGAAATAACGACAGTGTACAAGCCAGGAGATGAAGTGCTCTATAAAAAATATATAAATAAAAATAGATATCAATGGTGCAAGGGTGTCGTCATAAACAAATTAGGATCAGTGTTATACCTAATCAAAGACAGCATCACATCCAACAGTGTCAAAAAACATAAAAACCAAATAATAATCAACAACTGCGAACTGCGCACCTGTATCATAGAGGACGTGGACTTGGCAGCTAAGCCTCAACCGCAAGTGAGGGGGGATGCGAGTGAGGAACCCAGTCAGATGACTTTATCTAGATGTCCACAGAGACTCCTGCGCAATATACCCAGAGTGGATTATGCGCCTTATTTGTAATTAAGAAGATAAAAATTTAGGTAGAATATTAAGTAACATTAAGATAATTTTAAGATAGTATTAAGAACTTTAAATAAAGGGTTGTTGTAAGCTAAATGGGGGGAGATGTTGTGTGGAGCATAGGCTGAATGTCATTTTTGTCTATGTCATTTTAGTTGTCGATGATAGAATTAATAAACCAGTGTGTCTAATACCGGCTTTTGATTATCACGTATATTTTACCTAAACCCCGCATCGAAACTTAACATGGGGTGAATCCAACACCAGCTAACTTTGCAAGCAACATATCATTATCGACTAAGTCGAATACTTTTCGAAAATCAAAGTAAGCAGCATCAGCTTGCCCCCCGCTATCCACTGTCGGCACCAGATGAGCCATGTGGCAGAGAAGATTACTGGTGGTACTCCTTCCCGTTCGAAAAACATGCTGAGCGTCTGTGAGCTGTGCGCTAACCAGTTGATAAATGATCTTGTAAATGGCAGTTTCCAATACTTTTGCCGGCGTCGACAATTCTTCTAGATACTTGTTATAAATGTAAAGAAGCGGCTTAGCTACCACTGAACGAAAATCCTTAAAGATGTAAGGCGGAATACCGTCAGGCCCTGCGGAACGTTTCGGCTTCAGGTCTCGAAGCGCGCGACATACGTCCACCAACTGCAATTGGTCTAAGTGCACTCGTGCCGTTCCATTCCGACCTGCTTTCTCTATAGCCGTGTCTACATCCAACACAGATAGCTCTGCCCTATAGACCGAGTAAAAATACGCCGAAAACTCCTCTGCACACCGTTGACCTGACAATACCTCACCATCCTTCTAAATCTCCTGCGGACTTCTCCTACCTCTCCTAGATTTGTCATGTCAAAACTCAACATAATAGACTTTCTGTCCTTATAATACCAGCCTGTTACTGTACCACTGCAGGGCGGAGGGAGGCTCATACATAGAAGCCACACGGATTGAGCGAGCGTGGTGAACGTGGTGAACGTGGTGAACGCTCGCCGGGTTGGCTATTATTCCAATGTATATGGAGCGGTGACTTCTGCTTCCATATACATTTTTTTATTATTGATAGGCTCGCTTTTGACCACTATCTTACCTGATGTTAAGCGATGCTGTGGTCGACGATGGGGCATGCTTGCCTAGAAGTAAATATAATAATAGATATATATCTATGATATATATATATATATATCTATTATTATCCTTACATATATCTATTTTAGCCGTCATATCTATATCCTTTTAGTCCTCTCATCATTCACATAGTCCAAACTTCGTTTCTTTGGCCTACTCTTATAGCAATCCATATTGATACTCAAAACTTTCCTAATTCTTCTATAATATTATTTTAAATTGTTCCTTCAAAATGTCCCGTATAACTCTTGTCTGCATCCCCACAATATGCCTTTTTCGATGGGCTGTACAGTAGTGTACAGCCTCTGTTATGTTTTCGGCCATTCATCTCAACATGTAGCCAGGGATCGAACCTCAAACGTCAGAGTCCGTCCGGCCCCTTCCTGTTCTTGACATTGAAATTTTATTTGTATACGGGCGTGAATTATCGACTTCTTCGGTGGTATGACTCCCTGGTACCTATATTACACAAACACGAGTAGAAGATCGCCACGTGTAGAAGATTGTCTCTTTGTATATGCTCCTTCTTATCATCGTTATTGATGGTGCCATGACCATGTGATGACAAAAAGTTTCCAATTTCGTACAGAGGAAAAGAGTGCCACCCTAAGGGGTCATAATTTGTAGGAACGCTACCGAAAATGGCGTAAATGGTAATTAGGTCGTAATAAGTATGGCGGTTAAATTCAGTTAGTTCTGTGTAAGTTCATATTTATAATACAAATTGAAATCAAGCATTCGAGAAAAAACGGGCAATAAGTTCTAACCTAGAAACGCAGTCATTAAAATAATGACAGAAAATTATGCGAAACTTTTAAACTGAACTAACGTTCTACCTATCATTTTAAAATCACTCGCGAGAAAACTTCAAGTTAGTTAAGAAAGCTTTTCCTTAGTTAATAAGCGGCTGCGTTAATTACATTAGCAGCTGCAGGGATGCTGCGTCTCGCGAGATGGCGCGTCAGTTAACTCAAGTTTAATTGTTCGACTTAACTGCGCAGTTAACTACAATTTCATTTTTAATGGTAAAGGAAAATGAGAATGATATTGGAAGGCGGTCGTAAAGTGTTTGTTTGACTTTTAATATTCTCCTTTGTTTGTAAAAATGTATGAGTTTTAAAGGTTAATCCTTCGGACAATGAACTGTTTGACTGGCTGTTTGTATTGTAAGAAAACCTCTGAAATGATTTCAATTGAACACTTTCCTGTAATTTGCTATTGTTTGTGAGAAAAATAACGAGACCTATAAGACTAGACGTCTTTATAGACTTTCTTGTAGGTTTTCTAGAATATAAAAGATTGATGTTTCTAGATAAATGTTTATAAGGAGCAAGGCACATAACCGGCACGGTTTTATTCTTATGGGCTCCAATTACACGAGGATAGTTTTTCAAGCTTAAGATAGTAAAATTATTTACAACAGAATTATCCTCATTCTTGTAAGTAGGTACCTAGGCTTAGAAACAAGCCTCGTATAGCCCATATCCTTTCATATAACCCCTGCATTTCTCCTGTGTTTGTTTTTTAAAGTTATTTGCCCGGACAATAACAATAGTACCTAACAAAAATAAAATCGATAGCCCAGCAGACCCACGGCACATTTAAATCAGTACAGAGTTACATAACTACGTACACATAGGCCATCGACGCTGAACGCTCAGCTTTGCCAACATTATGCTAAGTCCGAAGGTCGCTTTGTCATGCTAATGCAGATTCGTCACTTTCACGGCTTTGTGTGATGGTAGCCAGGTTTATTTATTTTGTATAAATGATTTTAAACATGATGACATTTAGATAATAATAAGTTTAGTGTAGATCTCTTTAACATTGTATTTTGTAAAGTCTATGTGAAATGCTTACGTGTAAAATGTCTAGATTTAGTTTAAGTTTTGATTACGTTCCTAATTCCAAGTCATTTAATCAATCAATACCAAATTGTCATACTAATAAGAGAGTTTTGTATTACTATGTATGTACTACAAAGTAACCTTAATAAATACTGATGCGAAAATATAAACACATATTTTAATGGTTTTATTAATATCCTAATCGAACTTGTGTTCAATACCGTGATCACGGTATTGATACATTAATACCGGTATTGAAAAATACCGGTGTTTCAAAGCCGTAGCTGTAATCCACTACGCGAGTACAGTACAGATGGGTAGATGTCACCATGTTGTCGATTTTTTGGTTCTAGGACATGCGGGTTTTAGTGTATGGTGATTATGGTAGCCTATTATTCTTCTTAGTTCATATGGACACGGACTTTAATAACAAACTATTTTAAAAACATTTTAAGAAGGGCCAGCGTAGCCTGTTTATACTATATTCTCTTTATTTATTAATTACGCGCACCTAACCTTAATGTCCACAGCTATCTATTATTAACTAAATTAGACTTCAAAGTTATTTACTCTGCCAGGCCTGAAAGCCGACCTTTCAAAATGTCAAACTAACCTTAATTCAACGTTAACATTAAGAAGCCGTTTCCTAGCTGACGACCAAATTACCTTCGAATGCTCCATCTTGCTACGAAAACAAAATTTAGTACAGATCTCATCTGGAGATTATTTCTATCTTTCTTTGACTGATAGAGTTCTCAGGGGGACTTTTTAATCAGTAATTAGATTATATTGCCGTCTCTGTCGTCAGACCGAGAAAATGTTTGAAGATTCTTTATCTAATAAAAATATTTTGTAGGTATTCAAATTGTGAAGCTCTTTAAATTTCCTTTTTTAATTAGACATTCTAATGTAGAGATGTTTGTGTAGTGTATTTACTTTATGAAACTTTTTTAATGATAGTATACACGTGCCAGACTTTTCAGATGTGATGTATATGTGTTCTTATGTTAACGGAAATTTTAGAAACCGTGCAGAGACCGTAACGCACGATTGCCTAAAATTCGCTTGTCCAAAGCACGTTTGCTGTGAAAGGAGTGCTTTTAGTATTAAGGTCGTATCTTATGTATTAAGTTCATATCGTCTATGTAAAAAGTAACCCCCAAAACACATGTTCTTAATCATTCCCTCCATTTGACTCAACCTCGACTCAGCATCCCTCAATCAAATTGACAGTTATTATAACTTATATTCATAGAAATTAAGGTCCTCGAATAGAGCGAAATATCTTCATTGTCATGTATAAAATGAGCCCTAACCTACCTTTTTCTACAGAAACTTAGCATTAAGTTTAAATAATTTGCTGTTTCAGTTGAAATGTACCACCCAGATGCATGTTTTACACAATATCATGACTTCACACTTCTTCTGATTAATTTAAATACCCAATTACCAATTGAATTCAAATCATGCAAGTGATCTCAAGCTAACTTGAAAGGAATCAGCATTGAAACAAATATATGTTGCACAGTCACTGACAGTATCAGTTAGTAGAAACCATTTGGAAAAGAATCAATCCATTACAACGGGAGCGGCGACACTGCGGTATCCGCGGACCGATCTTAATGTGCTGCTCTAGTGATGGGCAGCGCGAAAGACCGGCTTTTGAAATCTATTGACTATGTTATTGGGTGTTAATAGGCTTTCCGATGTTGGACAGTTTGGGTTTTGGTTTTGTTTTTTTGGTGTTGCTTATTTGTGGTTGATTCATAAAATATTGTATGAATACTGTTATGATTTTTCGATTCGATTTCAATCACTTCAATCAGGATTCTAGTGACGTTACATAGCGAATAAAACCTGCCTTTTTTCTGAAAAGGCTTAATCAAAACACAACTAAGTCCTGGCGATTTAGTTATGTTTTGATATAAACTTGTGATCCGAATTTGAGGCTAATTTATTTATTTGTTTGGAACCGAATATTTTATTTGGTCATATTAACTAGCTACATTAAGGACGCTATCACATTTTTCTACAAATATCAGTGCTTTTCAGGTACAATTTTAATATATATGCAATCACAGATGTGAAGATATCGTGGTCTTAATTTAAAGATAATATATTCAGCTCCAGATTGGCATCAGAAAAATTGTATGACATCATACAAAATTTTCGCACAAATACGTTTTGCCCATCACAATAATCGTAAAAATATTAAAAAAGTAGGGTCCGAATAGGTCCCAGTTTAGGTAAATTTACAGCATATTTTATCATCAAAATTAAAAAAATTGCGGTATATATAGTCCTTTACAGGTTCAGCTAATTATTTTTTACCTAAACCATTATATTTTTTAATTATTAGCTAAAATAAAAACACTTGCCGACTTCTTCATACATTTTGCACTCGAGGCCAGTCGAGGCTCATCATTCCGCGCTCAGAAGCGCTTGTGGAAGGACGGCGTATCGCTTTTTCGCAAAAAATAAATACGATAAAATTAATAGAAAAGATTGTAGTGTGCATGCGTGTGAGTGCCATCGTCGTCGTTTGTCTTGATCGAAAGGAGTTGATATTTTATCGGGCCGAAATAAAAATATGTTTGAGTTTCCTATTATTATTAGAATGTGATTTAGAAATTATGTTGGGTAAGATCGGGATTTGGATAGGTGGTGTTAAGCAGTTGTTGATAAGGTTGAGAAATGGATGGGTGGGTTTAAGCAGCTCTTAGTAAGATTAGGATTTGGATGGGTAAGGTTAAGCTGTCGGCGGTGAAGGTTAGAAGTGGATGGGTGGGAGGAGATTTATGATTTTAACCAGTTTGTATGTATGACGAATACGAGTCCAAAAGTGCCAAAACCAAAACCCAAGATGGCGCCGACGAAAGTTTGACATCTCTTCGTCATGGGTGTAATTTTCATGATTTTTGGGGTCGCTTAAATCGAATATGGGGTCAAAAACAAAATACAAGATGGCACCGACGAAAATTTGGTCGCTTTTCGACATGGGTGTCATTTTCATGGTTTTTGGGGTCGCTTATATCTATTACGGGGTCAAAACCAAAATACGAGATGGCGCCGACTAAAATTTGGCCGCTTTTCGACATGGGTGTCGTTTTCATGGTTTTTGGGGTCGCTTATATCTAATATGGGTCAAAACCAAAATACAAGATGGCGCCGACGAAAATTTGACATCTTTTCGCCATGGGTGTCATTGTCATGGTTTTTGGGGTCGCTTATATCTAATATGGGGTCAAAACCAAAATACAAGATGGCGCCGACGAAAATTTGACATCTTTTCGTCATGGGTGTCATTGTCATGGTTTTTAGGGTCGCTTATATCGAATACGGGGTCAAAACCAAAATACAAGATGGCGCCGACGAAAATTTGATATCTTTTCGTCAGGGGTGTCATTGTCATGATTTTTGGGGTGGCTTATTTCGAACATGGGGTCAAAACCAAAATATAAGATGGCGCCGACCAAAATTTGACATATTTTCGACATGGGTGTCATTTTCATGTTTTTTGGGGTCGCTTATATATAATATGGGGTCAAAACCAAAATACAAGATGGCGCTGATGAAAATTTTACATCTATTCGTCATGGGTGTCATTTTCATGGATTTTGGGTAGTATGTCATTAGCTGCTGCTCATTATGTAAAAATTGTAGATAACAATATTTTATATGTTCCATGTAATGCAAAATGTTCAATTATTTTTTTAATCCTTGTGACCAAAACTTATTTTACGTACCTAACTTTTTTATTTTAAATACCTACTTACTACAACAAAGTCAAAACTAATTTTCTTTTTGCAAGTCGGTGTCGGTACCTATTGTTTTTTGGTTTTTCGACACAGACAAGTTATTATTTTTAAATTTTTATTTTTTGTTGGTACCCCATAGTGGGTATGCTAAATACATCTGTTCATACCCTAAAACCATATAAGCGTGATTTTATATTATGGTATGGTAAAACAAAACATAAACTTACGATCGCACTAATCGCAGGTCATTTGTTATTGAAGAGTTCCATAGTCTATCTCCGAAGATCTTTATCAGATCCTTATATATTATACAATAAAACCTTCCCTGAAAACACATACATTTATCGACGAAAAACCGATCAGTATCGGATAAGTAGTTTTCAATAAAATCGCGGATACGGGTCGACTAGATAGAGCACCTCCTTTTTTGAAGTCGGTTGAATATAATAACCTACTTTTTACGTCGACGGTTTGTAAAAGTTACCAAATTCATTTTAAAAGTGCCAACTAACCTTCCTGAATCAACTTCAATAAAATTAAAAGTAATATCAAGGACCAAGATTATTTCAGTGATGTATAAAATCGAGCGCTCAGTAGTTTCAATGAGTGCGTGCGCGTAATGTTGCTGTGTGCGACCAGATACCTAAATTTGAGTTCGTTGAAAATGTAACAGCGTCCTTAAGTATCATAAAATTGTGCAGTCACAAAATCATACCCTGAAAAATAAAAAAGTCGCAGTCGACTTCAATATAGGACTTGCAACTTCCAGTAAGGACAGTACCTTAACTAAAAACATTCCGCGTTCTCTCGGACAAGTTCGCCTGATGAGGTACGACGCGACGTCCGCGAATATTGCCATAAAATTGAATTTCACGTCGCGCGCTATTGATTGGCATCGAGATGATTAGTGCTGGCCACTCGATCGATATTTTTTGATCGATAGATTGATTGATAGGTAAAAATGTTTGTGTGCTGTATATTTCCAATTACTGCTGTCAGAATGGAATTGAGGAAAGAGGAATTGTGCCCTGGAAAAGCTCCAGTTGTTGTAGTCAACAGTATAGCATGGAGTCGGATGCCCAATATGTTCAATTTTCTTGGTATTGGGTTATATGTTAGCTATAAGACTTTTTTCGATTGCTGATTTAACCATAGCATCATAAATGAATTAAAATTGTTTGACTAAACAAAACCAAACTTTTATTTCACTTTTACTACTGGAGCATATTTTCTTCTACGATAAAAACAATAAATAACGCCTTCTTTAGCCCTTATATTTGTTTGGTCATAAACAACTGACTGTCAAGAAATCATTCACAAAATACAACAACAAAATCTTATTTGTAAATCGAACAAAGCCGCGAGCATTCCCGAGTATCAAAGTAACAGTTTGATTTATCCTAGCTAAAGGGGGCTGGGGGAGTGGAGAGGGGCGTTTTAGTGCACAATCACAGTGTTCAGATAAAAGGTATAAGATTGAGTTTTGTAAGATGAATAAAAAGTTTGAATGGTTACCTGAAAGGTTTTACTTTAACTTTCAGGTAAGTATTCAAGCTAATAGTAGTAAACTAAAACTGGTACGGTTTGTAGGTCTACCTGATTAGGTCGTTTACAGTATTTACAGTTTACGGTATATTTTTTAGACCTGATTTCGCCCATGGCTGGGTAAGGTCTCCCCTGTAGCCTACTACTGCTCCCTGCTCCCGATGTACTTCTTTTTCCCACCCACCAGTGTTTCCTAGGCCTTCCTCGGTGACGAGGCCCGTCCTATGGCTCCCACTGCATAACGACTGGCTCATTTGACTTGGTTTTTTAGTTAGAAAGGTTGTTAGTAATTAGTATTTTGTTTTACGCTTTTGAAAAAAAGTATTTATTATCATAAGGTACAAGAAACATTTTGCATTAATCTAGAACGTTTCTTACAAGTCTTAAAATGAAAATATATATTTGTCTATGTTGCAGTTAAATAGTTTCAACTTTACTGTCGTTCCGATTTACTGGGCATCGTTACCAAGAGAGGCTAACCATTCAACGCCCAGCATTTACCTTTCATTTAGTTATTGGGAAGTTTGCGGCATCGTTATTGCAACAGATAGTCGGATCAGGACTAATAAAGACCCCGAAAGCTTTCCAACAAGCAAATCAATTGAAATGCCTGTTATTACGTAGTATGGTTTCGTTTCTGTTGCGAAGGTCATATAGCCGTCGCTACAAGTAAACTAAGGTGAAGAACTACGACGGGCGGCGTCTTGTTAAAATGGAGCCTACGAGGCCGCGACACCACAACACTGTTGTCGCTAATGACGAGTACTGAGAAACGTTTCGTAAAGGTGAAAGGGGTTCAATATTAAATTTAAATTTTGTTATAAAGAGAGATTAGTAAACTGTGTGTTTGTAAGAGGTAAACTCTGTAAGTATCTTTCGAGTTTCAAAATTAGTTCACTGATTGAAAGCAACACTATCGCTGAGTTTTAACCCGAAAATGCATGGTTCCATACGGATTAGATACGGAGGTCATCGTGAGGAAACCTAGACTTATATAGTTGATTTAAGTCTGAAATAGCCAAGTCAGGGGCCTGTGGGGTTCCTAAAGGCAGCTTAATTAAGTAAAAATTCTGACACCAGATGTGGCCAAATTCTCACGTGAACAAGTAAAATTTCAAATTTAAAAAGCCCCCCGACACATTTATCTTGCGGAAACATCCCGATTCAAACAGTAAAACGCCCATTACTTTTGAACGGCTGAACCGATTTTATTCAAACATAGCTAATAACACTCTCGACACAATCACCTTTCAAACAAAAAAAACTATATCAAAATCGGTTCATCCGTTGAGGCGCTGTGATGCCACAGACAGGCACACAGATACACAGATACACAGATACACAGAAACACAGATACACAGACACACAGATACACAGCAACACACCTCAAACTTATAACACCCCTCTGTTTTAGTCGGGGGTTAAAAAAGTAGAAAAAGAGTTAGAGAGGTGCAGAAAAAGGCTATATTTAAAACTCACATTTTGACGGACTTGTTTAAGTTCCATTTAAAGGAAGCGACTGCCTCTTTGATCTTGTGGTCGCAAGCGCTACTGCTGCGCATGACGTTCTGTGTTCGATTCCCGGGTCGGTCAAAGTTTTAATGTATTTTTATCTGGAATTTGTCAGTAGCAGCAACATTTTAACTGGCCAAATTTTGTTGTATTATAGTTAAATCTCTGCTCGGGGAACACCGGCGTGCTGTTATGTTGTGCACAGGAAGCGAGCCTGTGTCCATTAACATGACATGAATCCAGACGCTTGTGTCAAGTTATCACACGTCATACGTATATATATAACACTAATATTATAAAGGTCAAAGTTTGTGAGTGTGTGTGTTTGTATGTTTGTAACTTCTTCACGCTCAAACGGCTGGACGGATCTAGATGAAATTTGGCACAAAGATAGATTATAGTCAGGAATCGCTTACCTGTCGCTGTGATTATTAATTGACTGTCATCATTTTGTTTATTGCCTTTATATTTTAGTAAGTATGTATATATTAAATGGCATATCTATGTATCTGCATATCTTTTATAATATATATTTTTTGAACACTGGTATTGTCACACCAATAACAGCCCCACTTCGTGTCCAGCAATTAATGTCCATACCTGGTTGCCTGGAAGAGATCGCGGACGCGATAAGGCCGCCCATTGTATGTGTTTTTAGTTTTAAGTTTCCTTTATAAATGTAAATTATGGTGTTCAATAAAGGATATAATAAATAAATAAATAGGTTACTTTTTATCCCGCGAATATGTTCCCTCGGGATAATTTTCGATATTCACGCGGGCGAAGCCGCTGGCAGAAGCTAGTGCAATCATAAATGTATAAAGCCGTTTTGCGATTTCAGGGATCGTTCTGATATAAAAATTATTCATAATGAGGAGTACAATGACCCCTTAACATTTCAGTTATTTCATTATCATAATCATAATCAGTTTTTATTTGTGTAACATAGGTAGTAAATATATTTCTTAAATTAAAGTTCGTAGGTCGCTATGTTATGCCAAGAAGCGTACAAATATTATGGTTACATGAGAAATACAAAGAAAATAAAATTTTATTCATGCGAAAGGTACACACAAATCATTTGGTAGGTATGTCAAAATTAATAGAATATTTATATATTTTAATATGGAGTAATTTCTACAGTCAATGCATAAATAATAATCATAAATTACAATTAGTCACAGTTGTTCAGTTAACAGCATTTATAGTGAACTAATAAAAATGTGCTCATATCATTTTACAATGTTATTATCATACAGGGTGTGGAGTCATATTTTATAACTACTTCAGTCCATATAAATTAACAACTTTCTCTCAAAAGTCAATTCTAAAAAAACAACATATCTCCCATACTAATGGTCAGCTGACAACAAATCAATTTTTTTAATTGGCTGTGATTTCCTTGGAGACAATAAAAAAAAAACCTTGCTGTTTCACCCTGTATATAAAAGAACAAAAATCACATTTATATGTTGAAGAAATATATAAAAAGGACACCCAATTTTTGAGGGGGATTCTTAGCGGAGGATTACACAATCAAAGTTTACTGGAGATTTAGTTGCCTAGGAACGACGCTCAGACTTTATGGGCAAATAAATAATGTTCGCAGGTATGCAGCTTGCTTCAGCTTCAATATTATCGACGAAGCTACAATAGAGAGTTTTAAAAATGTAAGAAAATATTTGAAACCTTTAAAATATTTTTTATTTTTGTCTGGGATAAATAAATATTATTTTTGTTGTACTCAGGCGCAATCAAGCATATTTCCTTTAATAAGCTCTACTACACGTTAAGAAAAAGGCAAAGCAAATAATTCAGGTATTGAAGCTTAAACCTACAGCTATTTATAAAGTTATTTATTTTTTGAACTCTGCCTACGCCATCTTACTAATTTCTAATATAACCGTCATATAACATTATTGGCATAACCCCCAAGAAGGCATGTGAAACACAGAACAATAATCTCGAACTCAATAACAGACGAAACTAGGACAGCTGAAATGTTTCGATCCCGCCACAACATGCGTAGACCCGAGCTACGCTGCTACGCGTGGGCGTGCTACGGCGTAGCCACTACGCTACGCCGTAACGCGTAGCAACGTGTTATTGTATATTTTGACGGCGCGGCGGCGTCTGGCAATCAGCTGATGCGTTTGTAGTAGCATAGTAAAATACAAATACAGATGTGTTGTATTTTGCATTTGTAACTTCACGCTTTTATCTTTAATACGGTACGTTGTTCTCTAGCTAGATTGAGATAAGTTTCTCAAACGGTTATTTGGACTAATTTTAATAGTTATTCAAATACAGAATTTTATTAGTAAGGACAGCAGAAGCGTACAATTTTATTTTCTAAATGTAGAATAACATCGTTTGCCAAAACAAATTTTATTTTATTTTACAGCTTCGAGTAGGTACTTAAAAACGTTTTGTTAAGAGGCGTATCACACCTTTATCATGATAATAATTCCCAAAAACATAAAGATTATAAAATACTGAGAACCACTCCTAAGATTTCAAGGAGCCTTTCCACGTACCTTTATTTCGGGGAACTTGTCAAAAAGTAATTCCTTCTGAATCTTTTAAATGTATAGAATAAAATAGTACTCTGAAAGGTTTACGTAATGTTTGGTATGGACAGCCGGCGTCATAGACATTAATCAACATAATGCGGGTAGGAAGATCAATCACATGGCCGGGATACTTCTTTGACATTGTTCAAGGTCGGAGGGGTAGTGGAGGGAAGGCGAAATGGAGTTTTAGTATCGTTTTGTGTTAGTACGTTTTAATAAAAAAAAACTAATATCGTTAAGAGAGTTTTTTTTTGTTTGACTGGAGGTAATTGTCTGATTATGAAAATACCTTACTGATATAAAGCTACACCATAGTAGGAAGAGAATCCACGGGAAAAAGTTATTGTACTATAAACAAATATATAAAGAAGATCGCCCACACACAGACCCCTTATGAGGTATCGTAGGTACGATTTAAATATATATTTAAAAGTGTTTTTCCATATATTTTATAGGCACGGACAACTATAGATCAGGTCACTTTGACATTTGTATGCAACTTATTCAAGAACAGAAACTTGGTTATATCTCGTGAACCTGGGTGAATAAATAAGAAATGTTTTCTAAGTATGAATATAACGTGTTTTTTCTACAATATACAACCAAATTCATCAAAATACAACCATTTTTTTCAAACGGGCCAAAATTTCCTTACAAAATGGGCTTTCTCCTTAGGATACTATGAGATAATTAACCCCCGCTGGAAAAAGAGGGGTGTTATAAGTTTGACGTGTGTTGCTGTGTATCTGTCAGTAGCATCATAGCGTCCAAACGGGTGAAGCGATTTTGATTTAGTTTCTTTTGTTTAAAAGGTGACTTAATCGAGAGTGTTCTTAGCTATGTTTGAATAAAATGGGTTGAGCTGTTCAAAAGTTATGGGCGTTTTACTATTTTTTTATCGGAGTGTTTTTGCAAGATATCGTGTCATAATTACGTGTTCAATAGATTGTCGATCGAAGCGTATCTACTATGTACTAGATAAATTATGTAGTATGAAATAAAAATGTATCGGGAGTTTTTTAAATTTTGAAATATTATTTGCCTTTATTGCAAACAGAAACTAAATGCCTTGTTTAAACAGATATTTGGAACGCATTATTCTCTATTGTTTAGACTTCTCACTTAATAGACTATCCCGTTTTAATTCCATTTAACTTATCCTTTATTTTGGTATTGTTTTGATTTAATTTAAGTTTACATTATCCGGATCTTCTATTTGATTTGACATACGCTGTATTTTAATTAAATTGAATCTGTATTTTAGTGTTATTTTAATTTCATTTAATGTGTATTGATTATTTATGCAGAGCATGCCATGGACCAAGTGAATTGTTCACTATATATAATGCCCGCGAATCAAGTTATTTTTCACTTTGTAGTGTTTTTATTTGGAAGTCGATTGTTATTGCTATGTAACACGTTGATGATCCTAAATAAATAAACTCTGAAAATTTTTCTCCTGTTTATATTGACAAAAACAAACAATTTCTGTCATGAAAGCCCTCCTAAATATTACACAGAAGCAGATGAAATCATTTCACTACCTCTCATACTAGGAACGAATAAAATAAAAATCATATCTTCCGCCGCGTACAAATGCGAGCAATTGCTGTAATACTGAATAATATCACACATCTGTCTAGCTGAGAGTGGCGAACTTGTGAAAGTTGAGCGGCACTCCTGTCGGATAGCGGCAACCGGCGGGTACTCGTGAATATCATAGACCTGTGCTCGCTGCCTCTTCGTGTGTTAGGTCTCTAAAAATTCAAAGCGAGTTATGATGCTTAGGTATTGCTAGCAAGTAATTTCATTCTTACTGATAACATAGTATACTGAGCGCTAAATGTGATTGCCCAACAATCACATTTGTCGCTCTTTAAATAGGGAGTGCCTTAATCACCAATCAATTTAATTTATATATTACAGATAAATCAATTACGATAATGCTTTAAATTTTTATCAATAAAAAATCAAGCTGTAATCTCATGTCTTCAACAAGGAAAGTCAAAAAAAAAATTTTCATCCTATTTAAACTGACCTGTGAGTGTTCTTAAAATTACATCAATTACCCCTCTGATTTCATTCTTTAGCAAAAACTATTTTCAATATACTCCTATTTATTCAAACAAAAAGGTGGCGTTTTCAAAACAAAAAGCTTCATAACGTGAAACCGTCAAGGTCTAGTCATATAAACATTTAAAACTGGGACACGGACGATATCCAAATCCACAGTGGAACCAAATGACCGGTGGAATCAATTCGGTGGCCATTTAAAATGAAATCAATGTTATCTATTCACGCATCGATGGTGATGACATGGAAATACGTGGTGTGTTGCTGTGTAAGCTGTTAGCTAATGTTTTAGGCCATTATCTATGTTTTGTAACCCAGTGGGTGAAAAAGCCATGATACAAAACCGAGTCATGTGGTTTTGAAAAACGGGTTGTACTACGAAGTGCCAGTGCCAACATGATTATATCTCACACCGGTTTCATGATGGTTTTACGACCTCATAGTATGGAATAAAGTAACAAATTCAAATAATTATTTACTTTTAAAGGTCAGACGGGTACGGTGTGACAACTCGTCAACCGTTTTCCATGAAAACTTTTGTATGGTATATTATCCGAAATGGAACCCGCTGTTTTAGTGACTTTAAACCCAAGAAAAAACAGTTTGTTTCTCTGATTTTTTTATCCCGTCGAAGAAACACAACAATATTATATACAATTTTCACGGCACAATACCTCCGTACTTGTATATTCTCCTGTCACCTTCAGACTACCAGAGCAATATTCATATCAGCCAGCAAATTGATTTACATCCATGAATACATTATCTGCTCTGAAATAAACAAATAATTCTCAAAGAGGTCTCTGAAAAGTTTCGTCGTTATTATTCAATGAATAATACTTACTTTTAAGTACTTACTGAGTTTGATTTTGTGTAAAATTAATTTTAATATCTCATCAAAGGGGAATGGAAATGTACATTTACGACGTTTATATATAATTTTAAATTTAAACTATAATTCTATCATTGTCAACACAATATCACGCCTGCATATTTGAAGATTTAGACAAAGATGTTCACCAGTTACCACATTATCTACATTTCGCCAGTTATGTCCATAATCATATGGGGGGAGGAGGCTTTTTTTCTTTCTTTCTTTTCAGATGGCCTATCAAAAAATGTAATATACTCAAACAGCGTAACTAAAATGCTCGGAAAAGATAAAAATGGTACTGAAGAAACAATTGAATATGTCTAATCTTATGACTAATAACAAAACAAAAAAAAAGCTTATTACACATCAAAAAATTCGTCCATATCGATGTCAATGAGAAACTTGCCCAGAACGCTGGCAGCATTGCCACGTTGAATGGCAATGCTGATTCTCTGGCTAAAGAAAAGGCCAGCCCTCTGGTCACGCGAACAGTCGACTAACCGTTTACTTATGTCTCGAAACACTCGGTGAGCACTTGTACCCCATGGACCTAATGTCTCAACCCCAAACGGCTCAAACATATAACTGCCAATAAGGTTGTTATATTTGCGCCGTTTGAGGTTTTCTGCTCCAGCAGCAGACGCCCCAGCACAGCCCGCCGTGCTAAGAAGATGGGATGGCGCAAGGGTTGGCACATGTTGCATCCCACACCAAAGGCCTACCCAACTTCAATGGCATTATGGTCATCCCGTCCGTAATAAATAATATTTGTATATATTATTTGAATAATAAAGAAAAATTCATCCCTCCAAAAATACACAAACCAGGCAAACATTTTGAATACAGGAAAATTCGCATGAGTTTCTGGGGAAAATATTCAATACACGGATTACTTACTCGCATTTATTTAGTTGTCGAGGATGCCTCCTTAGCCATGGAAGATAGAGAGGCTTCTAAGTTTCGCGGTCAAAGATAGTTGTACAACATTTTCATAAAGCTTTATAACTGCACTATCTTTTCCTCGCGGCTTCGCTGCTGTGGCGCACCCCACAGGACCCATTTTCGGGATAAAAAGCCTATGTCACTTAGGAATAATGTAGCTTTCTACTGGTGAAACAATTTTCATAATCGGTTAAGTAGTTTTTGAGTTTATCCATTACAAACAAATCTTTCCTCTTTATAATATTTTAAGTGTAGATGAAGATTTATGGTTGATTTTAAAATCTGAACAATAAATATTACGATATGACAGTTCTTGTACAGAAAATTATACTAGTGATATGTCAGAAAGTACGGTCGGAAAAAATTACAAACAGCCGTATTTATTCTACAAATAAAAGTAATCCAACTACTGAAAAACCCTAAAACAATATTACCCCAAACATAACGCTGGAAATCGTTAAAAACACAACCGTGAGCCTTCTAGCGAATTCCAAGGAGGCATAAATCCTTTTCCGTCGGACTTTTTTAATAAGCAGCAAGGTGTGGCGGGGGTGGGGTGGTGGTGTGGTGGGAGGGCGGTTGATGAGAGGGGGTGTAGGGGGGCGCGGCCGCTACGGGTCCCAGACGCCCGCCTACGCGCGTCGCTGCGGACGTCTCCACGTCCCGGGCCCTCCACAGTTCGCCAGCGGTGGGCCGCGTGCCCGCCGCTCCGCCGCGACCGAAATTACCCACTCTTTACGATTTTCTACCTATTTGTATTTTTAATATTAAGTTAAAAGGTGAGTCTATATTTTTTATTTAAAGTTTTAGGTGTTTTTTTGGCATTCGTGCTTTTTGCTAGTGTGTTTTTTGTTGCTTGATTATTTTATTTTTCAGTGATTAATTTTTGTGGGTGTTTAATTGTGAATTTGGGAATACAGGAAAATGTTTTAATTAATTTTACTAACACCTCGTAAAATACCAGGTATATAAACACAATTTATTTTTTGAGGTAAGTAATTAAATATATATTTTTTAAGAAAAGCTCGTGAATGTAAATAAAACCATTAATAGTTTTGTGCTTCTTACATCTGCTACCAATAAAATTGACATTAGAATTAAATTAGTGAGCATTGTCATTAAATTCCTGTCAGACACGTTAACGTCTTCGCTCATTCATTATTTTTAAATTAAAGCATGATCCATTTAAATTACGAGTGGACAGTTTAAGTATCTCTTAATTAATTTAAATCAATTAACGTGTTCTTAAAGGCTCAGATTCTTGAGTAAAAATTGTGGGCCCTTTCTTGGGTCTTAAGATGGTTTTCCATTTGTCGAAATTATTTTAACGTGACTTAATTTAATAATAAGAATTACTTTTTTAAATATTTGTTTTTTTTTTAAGTTTATTCGAATAATTTTAACAGTTTTTATAGCGCTTTCGGTTTTGCGGACACGGTGCGTGCGTTTCACCCCGCGCTTTTCATTTTCAACTGACAGTTTATTTTACAGTCGGACACTTGCCAACGTTTGTAATAACGACGTGGGTTTTACTGAACCATAACTTTTATTGAGTTTTGTAATTATTTTGTGTGTTCTGCTTTAAAGTAGGGATTTTTTAGGTCCTTTGACGATATATCACGACGTCAGTTGAAGGCCGTTTATCCGTAGGTGTAAAACGCTAAAATCAGTGTCAGAATAATTCTATCTGTCAATAACGAGATGTGTAGCTATTTCTATTTAGACCGCAGAGGCGGTAATGCACATGTTATGCGTTGGATATTCAGGAATGTGATGATCATAATGAGAAAAACTAAAGACACGATGGATGGATTGTGAATGATTATATGTCTAGAAAGGAGACTGCCGACTCAAAATTAATTGTTTTTATTTTGTATTTTTTTTGTACAAACACACTGCACTATTCCCAAACCACTGCAACTCCTGAAAGCCAGAATCAACCGTGGCGACCACCAGCAAAACACCGAGGCAATGAAGCTCGACAAAGTCCCGGAGAATGAATTTAACTGTCTTGTATCCCGCAACGAAATCAATCCGAAAAATAACGGTGGAGTATAAAAAAAAAACAAAATTGATAAGGGCACGTTATATGATGACTCCTTGGTTGACTGAAGTTAGAAAGTTAATATATCAGCCTATTAATATCCCACGGCTGGGCAAAAGCCTCTTCTAATACAGAAGAGGCACGAGCATGAGTTTGATTCTAACATAAATGCACTCGAATTGCGCAGTGGCAGCTTAAGACAATCTTGGCATATGATGGGATTACTTACAGTTTGGTCTATTATTACGGCGTAGTCTTGAAATGGGCTCTCCACAGCATATGTATAAGAAACAACGCTATAGACCAAATGGTAGAATAGGTACGCCAGATCTCGTGAATTCGATCCCCACTGTTGCACTATTTACCCAGCACACGCTACGAGATGATTGGAATACTAATGACCCGCATTACTGGTAGAATTCTATAGACAAAGGTTTTATGAAACTGTTAAGACACGGATTGCTGGTCACAGCTTGCTATTATGAAAGATGGAAGGATCTCGCTGCTTATTGTTTTGATAAAGCCTCCTTTTACAACGCACTCGGGTAGAGATGGGTTGTAATATTGTTTCAAGGAAATCAGCAAACAGGAACATTCATATTTTATAGACTACTCTAAACAAAACAACTTGACATTATCATTTTCATTATCTGGACCTTATTCTAATTTACTCGGGTTCGCCGCAACATGTCCTCTTATTCTTCCATTCTTCTTAATATCTATCATCACAGTCATCCCTAAAAAACATCACGCTGATTTTCCCAAAATAATAAGCAGAGATTTTCAATAAACAACTAATATCTTTTAATACGTTACGTCTTTTAATACGTGCACGTTCCATACGGTCAATAGGCACGTTAGTAAAACAAACCCGCAAATTAATTATAATTTAAGCTTACCACTTCAAACTTTCATTCAGCACTTCAGGAAAATAATAAACAAACATATCAAACTACCCTCCGACCCAAACAGTTTGAAATAGATTCGATACAATAGCCGAGTATGTTGTATTCAAAATAGACAACATTACAGTGAGTGGGTACATAGTGCGTACAGTATTGAGCACAAGTTGCGGGCTTAAGTGAACGTTTAATTAATACGCCAGCCGAGTAAATTGTCACTACGTACTAAGTTACCCACATAAACTATGTATCTACACGTATATAAGCCTTAACAGGTTATAATCCTTTGGTCCTTGTAGATCTTCAGCAATATTATGTGGTTTATTTGCTAAGATCAAAGGCTATATAAGATAAGTATAGCGTTTCAGGGTTTAGTAGTGTTAAAGATAAGCTCGTCTTCAATGTTTTTATAGACTTGTAATTATAACCTAAATTATTGGCTTGCACACCATTCTCCACATTTCATCTTTTGCACCTTTCTGGTGCTGTGAAAATACTCTAGAGGGAATCCATTTTACCCGACCGCACGACGCAAAGGAGGGTAATGTGTTTATCAGTTTACGTATATATGTTTGTCCCTTTGTGATGTTCTAGAGAGCAAACGCAATGGCCGATTTTGATGATTCTTAAGTCAGTCGATTTATCTTAACCTTGCGAGTGTCACTGGCTATTGGAAAAGACACGATTTAAAACCCTTTGTACGATATCTATGCAATATGCATCTATATATAGCTTAAAGCTTTGTCACAACCAAAAGCCCATACCTACCTACTCTCGTATATTAAAACACAAAATATCGATACATACTCCGTCTCATCAAATACCGCCGCCGGCCATTTTAATATCGTGACCGTGCCCCGGGTGCGCTACTGGCACATTATGGCATTTATGGCACACAGAAACCTTTCCGCGGGTACTGGCACATTATGCCACACAAGCCTCGGGTACCGGCACACATAGCACACAAACCCCTAATGAACGAAGGACGGCGATTTGCATTTTTCTAACGTTTTGGTGGCAATCATGTGGAGGTTACTTTTAATATCCTAATTCCTGAGCATTCACATGCATTTTACGCAATCGTTGTCTTGGTTAGTGGCGAAAATTAGCTACAGTTTTGGGATGACTAGAAAAACTAATTCGAGGGTTTTTACGGTTTTGGTTTAACTAAACCAGCAAAGATTTATATTTATAAACACAAAATTTTACCGTTAAGGCAAGTTGTGGACAAAATATTAGTTAACTTTACCTATTTCTTGTATCCCTTAATTTATCAAAATCTTTGGGCAGTTTTTTTTTTTACCTTTTTTATCAATCATATATTTGTATAAGAGATCAAAAGAGATCTTTTTATAAAAGTCACAAGAAAATCTGAATATGCAAAGAGCAGAGTATTGGATCCAAGCAGTCCCTTAGCAAAGGTTAAGAAACTTGGGGTGACCTTTAACGATTAAGGTTTATGTAAACAACATTATGGGTGCAAATACTACGTTCAAGGGCGATGGCGTTCATCTAACTCAACAAATTTGTAAGTACATCTACTTGTTAATTTCTAATGCTCCTTTGATAATTACAAATTAACAGTTAAACCTGCGGTGCGATGTTTTCTCGGAATCATTTTCATATGTTTTGCGTCCAATATTTCACCAACAACCAAGACAAAAAATTTGCAATTCTTTTCTTTTGTTTTCTCGATAACTTTCAAGAAGCTGAAGGCATTTTTGTTAAAATTCGTAATTTTATAAAAAAATAACTATCACAACAAGAACTCTGATTGTATGCTAACCTTTAGATGTGTCTATGTTAATTTAAGAATAGACCGCTGGTACGTTCTGATGCAAAACAAGCCATTACATTTTTCACATACATAAGTGACGGGTATTTTCTTCTCCCTTAAAATCTGAACGATCAGTGTCTGTCAAAAGGTACAGCTAATTAATAAAAATCTTTAACAAGGAACTTTGTACTCGGCAAACACAAAGTTGGACAGTACCGGGATGTGTCAAAAGTTTGAATTTTGGAAGAAAATTAATCTTAAACGCTGTCTGGAGTCGGTGAGCGGTACAATAATATTAAATCGATTGCTTGGTGTTACTATAGCACTCTGCTTGTAATTAGGGAAAAAAGTTGCTGTAAGTAAAATTAACTTTGGCTGGTTTTTATTCAACTGCCATGATTTTTGACAGTTTTGAGCATCTTTTGTATTAAGGTTCTGCTCGAAGAACAAAAATATTTTTGGCGAGATCTGCCTTTATTATTTTTTGACATCATAACGATACAGCCATAACTTATTTGATAATTATGGCGGTATCGTTACGCCCCTCAATTCCAGTTGTTCAGTAACTTCATATTCTTTCGTACACGAGCAGAATCACAGTAGGTAACACACCCAACATAGAATTCATGCCACAAAGGACAGAACACAATGCCAACAGTATTCCCAAAAAACAAATTCCTGGCAATCTGCCCCCCTTCGTCCCTCATGTCACTAATCGCTCACACTCCTGAGCCCTCCACTTCCCTCTCTCTCCCTCACAGACGAGTGAGGGAAAGAGGACTACTCTAGTAGAGCCCCGATCCCCGAACGTCTTATTTGGGTCAAGTTCAGCCACCATCTGGGCCGTTTAGTGCCAACTTTGACAATAAATATCGACTTCTTAAGAGTTATTAGGTAGACAAAGGTGTGTTATGGGTTATGGTTAGTGTGGGTATGTTTTTAATGAAAATGTAGTTTAGAACAGTCTTGTTTGTTTTTGATTTTCAATAAAAGAGCTTAAACATATGAACCTTACCTATGGCCATAGCGTAGCTATAATCACTTCTTGTTGGTAATAAGAATGTTATCAGCAATGAGATACTAGTCGAGACTAGCCTCCAGAGCATTAAACATTGGCGCCGAGTTGCCAGCCTGTCAGTTTTTTATTGGTTACATTTCGGGGAGTGTGCGATGGAATTGTTTGAACTGATTTCTTCCTTTCCCGTTCCATCTTCGGACTACAAGAATTACGGCAATGCGTCATCGGTACATGGTGGACATCCCAGCCAAACATACCAAACGTTTTGGGAATACTTTTATGGTGCGTACAGCCAAGGAGTGGCATTCCTTGCCGGAGCTATATTTCCTGATAGCTACACAACCTAGGCGTCTACTTTAAGTCAAGAGTGAAAAGGTTTCTTAAAGGCAAGCGTGCTACATCGTCACCACATCATCGCTTACCATCAGATGAGATAGTAGTCAAGCGTGAGCCAATCAATAAAAAAAAAACCTATCTTAAATGTATCAGTATTGATTCTTTTTTAAATCTTACCGATGAATACGACATCCCGCTTCTCGATTTTGCATCGTACAATTAGTTGAATAAATTAAGTCACTATATTCTGAAAGGTGATAACTAGGTTAATAGTCTTCCACTATATTATTCGAAAATTCTAGCTCAGCTAAAAGAACTTCAATCCCCCCAACAAAAACTATTGATACAGCCAAAGAATCCCATCAATTTGTCCCTAGTGGAGACGTATCCCCGTCATCCCCCATGTCCCGAAATTTACCGGTCACCGAAGAGCCTCCATCCTTAAACCGTTTCACAGTTAATGTGGCAAATTCAGTTGTTTTTTTTTGGTCTCCGCAAAAAGCAATAAAAGTTTCTTCGAGCGAAAATCTCAATTTGCCCAAAGTTTAAAGACGACCCCAGTTTATCATCTCTCTAACATTATAATTGGTTTATCGTGAGTTGTGATTCTGAGATAGAAATAACTTATTTTTTCACCTTCTGACGTCTTTAGAATTCATGGAGGCATTTTGTAAAGTAATTTTCTACTATTGGGCCAATGTTTTTTCAAATTGCTGTATAAAAAAATCATGCTTTTTTTTTTGTTATGAATTTCACAGTAAGTCAAAAGACACAGCATTGTTTTACTACACCGCACGGTGAAAACCAAAAATATTCACGATGCTGAACTTGTAAACGAATCACACGGGCGTTGGACAGACCAACAGAGATATACTATGAAAATAAAACATTAAAAAAACACCTTGCAAACCGCGTTTTACACTAAAAGTACAGTCAATAGCAAATATTTATGTCCGTATTCATCGCTTGGCAATATATCAGAGTAACCAGCACCTGTATGTATTGTTTGCGATTCCGCTCGTAAATTTTGTTTTATTGCTTTCCAAATCAATTTCCGATGCAAACTGAACTTTTTGTGGCCCAAATTGGCGCCAATTGTTGGATATTTTAATTTGCGAGTATTTTTCAGCTCATATTTGCCAATTTATTAAAAGGTTAACCTTTTGAGCATACCATTGGCATCCTTGTTAACCCTGTCCAATGAATCATATATGATTTATTATATTGTTTACTAATTGGACAGTGAATCTGTTAAAATAACTTTGGTTAAAAAAACACGTTAATTTTTTAAAGAAATGGGATTGTAAAAACTACAGACATAAATCTAACTAGATGACGCGTTTGTATGTATTTCGCGTGCCAACGAACGGATTAAAGTTACGAATAATGATCGTAATCTGAGCTTTTCATTTAGCATTATTGGCACCGGAAATCCACCGAAATCTAGAAGGCCTTTTTATGCCATATTGAGCTGCAAAGAATGTATAGAAAAAGTTGGCCGAGGCATCGGCAATTTTTCTTTCATTGGTAAGTAAATTTGTTTTTAAATTGTTTGTGAAAAAGTGGCACGCTTGGTTTTCATACAGTTAGAGGGACTTGCGTTATCTATTTAGATTTATGTCTGTGGTAAAAACCGATAATCTATTGATTGTGTTATGCTAGCGGGATATTGACACAAATATTCTAAGTCACTCAGCGAGCGTCAGAACAAGCGAGAGAAGTTATATCTGCCATCTGGAGCTGAAAAGCTGTTGAACTAAAATTATAGTTATTTAGTTAGAAAGAGTAGTTTCTAATTGTCCCGTCAACAAACTCAAATACAATTTTTTTCAATAATATCAACGGTGACTGGTTACTAAGGCTATCAAACTGTTGTTTAGTGTAGTTGAATTGAATGTGCCCTGGCAGTTAAGAGTATTTCATGCTCTCTCAAATGTCTGGCACATTTGCTGGATTCGGTTCCCTTCATGAAGGTTGAGCTGAGTGGTGCCAATCCATGCTTTATGTTCGTGAACGGGTGCCATCAATTGGGATTAGTCATAACTTGGCTGCCTCGGCCTGCTTTTAATTAATTATTGTATTTTGGCGCTTTTATGTGCACGTCTTTTTAGATCGTTCTTACATATGTGTAATTTTACAACAAGAATGATGTAACCAAATACTTGTAGCTACGTACAATTTATTGAGTTTCTTGCACGTTCTTCTCCATAGAGACCTACTGCCGCTTGCGGATGTGCTAACTAGCTTTATTTTAGTTTTTGTTGTTGACAAATCAAACGTTAATGTAAAAGTAAAGGGTTTAGTTGAAATAAAAATAATTTGATTTGATTTTGAAAACATTCCTCACGATAATTTACTTGAATTCAATTGCTTTGACAAAGTAAATTGATATTCCTTCAGCGATGACGATTGTCAAAAATCCGTAATGTTCAGAAGTTCAAGACAAGTTCGACCTTCGATCAACGAAAGCATCGTGATAGCGTTTTGTAAAATGTCAAAAATGTCTCGAAGCGCTATCGAAATGCCACTCAATCAATCCCTTGTATTTTGGCCTTTCTATCATCGCCATCCCTAATAGAACTATTTTACTTAATATTGCCATAAATTGATAGAGTGATTCAATTACATCAAATTATCACTAACACAATCAGAATTGTCTAGCCCTAAACAAGCAAGACACAATAATTATCAATTACCATACGTGTCTCTAATCGTCGGCATTCTGTTGACTAACTAACCAATACAGATAGGTATTACGTGTGTTGGTTAAATGTTTAACTTGAACTGTTATCATGTTTCCACACCAACAATATTTGCCTATCTCTGTCGGCTCACTGGCGAATCAAATACAGATATCGAAATTGTTGCCAGAATCAATGTTATTCGTGAATAGTACAAAACATTCATGCAGGGATGATTGAATCTAAAAGCCTTAACACTTTAAATTGAATTAAACAAACATAATACTTAATATACAGTCTTGATAATAAAACCATGACAAATAAAAAGCAACACTACCGCTGGAAGCCATAGGATAATCAACACTCTGAAAAGAAAACGCGCTGTTTTGACGATTTCCAGCCTCCCGAACAAGCCGGATCCCGAAAAGGCTTTAGCACCGTAGACCACATAAATACGCTGCAGCAGGTTATACAGAAGACCAAGACCTGCCGCTCTGTTTAGCGTTTGTGGATTACGAGAAAGCTCTCGATTCGATCGAGACTTGGGCTGTACTGCAGTCTCTCCAACGGTGCCAGATCGACTACCGGCACATTGAAGTGTTAAAGTGTTTGTACAAAAAAAAACTTTTTTCAAAAAAATACTACCTAACCTATCCGTTTTGTATTTGGAAGTCCCAAATACAAAACTACAAAGTGAAAAATACCTTAATTTTTTGAAGTCTGTGTCTTTCGTATGTACCATTTTTTTGCGTTATGGACACCGACTTCAAAAAATTAAGTTATTTTTCACTTATTAGTTTTGTATTTAGAAGTCGGTAGTATTTTTTGCAAAAAGTTTTTTTTATTTTTCACTTTTTAGTTGTACGTACCTAATAGGCAAGTTAGTAAGGGAACTATTTCGCCAGAATAGATTTCATGAAACATGAACATAACCGGTGAAATGAGAGATCTGCTTACCCCTTAAGAGCGAACTGGCGTGATGTTATGTTATGAAATGTTATAAACAACAAACAGACATGCGATTGCAGCAATCCCGAGAGATTTGCCGTTATTTATTGAAGAGTTCTGTTGTATATCTCCGAAGTTCTTCATCAGATCTTCACCAAATTAAGATGGTACCAATTTCGGAACATACTTTTTCAAACAAAAAGAGAATTTTCAGAATCGGTAGAGCTTCCGAAAGAATGGGTCTGAAAATGAACATGTACAAAACCAAGGTCATGGTGAATGACCATGTAACACCCACTCCTATCAAGATTGGAGACTCTACACTCGAAGTTGTTGACGATTATGTCTACCTGGGACAAACGGTCCAGTTGGGTAGGCCCAACTTCAAGAAAGAGGTCAACCGTCGAATCCGACTCGGCTGGGCGGCGTTCGGGAAGTTGCGTGGTATCTTCTCGTCCAATTTGCCTCAGTGTCTCAAGACAAAAGTCTATGACCAGTGTGTGTTGCCAGTGATCACGTATGGGACCGAGACGTGGTCGCTCACAATGGGCCTTATCAGAAAGCTTAAAGTCACCCAAAGGGCAATAGGGAGGGCTATGCTCGGCATTTTCTTGCGTGATCGCGTCAGAATTGATGATATCCGTAGGAGAACCAAAGTTACCGACATAGACCGAAGAATTGCCAAATTTAAGTGGCAGTGGGCAGGGCACATTGCTCGCAGAACGGATGGCCTATGCGGCCGAAAAGTTCTGGAATGGTGACCGCGAACCGGAAGACGATACGTTGGAAGGCCTCCCACTAGGTGGACCGATAACCTGGTTAAGGTTGCGGGAAGGCGCTGGATGCACGGAATCGGTAAATGTGGCGACGCCTGGGGGAGGCCTATGTCCAGCAATGGACGTCTTTCGGCTGAAATCAAAAGGTTCAAAGCTGCAATATCAAAACTGTCACCTATCCATAGACAGCATAGAAACCCGTTTTGTCCTCCTTGATTCAGTGAGACGCCTGGCGGGAGAAATTGGCAGTAAGGTATAGTATTTGTCGAATTGTAACAGTGATATTATTCCATTATATCATCGAAGCGAGGTTCCTCAGTTTGCAGAACAGTCGAGAAGCTTCGGCCACAAATCCGAATCTATTGTTGTCAAAACTATCTAATGTTTTGAAACATTACTCAGCTGCTATTCGATAAATGTTCATTTAATTTGGTAGCACACAACTTACAACTTTGCTGTTTTGGGAAAAGTGATCAAAAATATTTTTTGAGCCTGACTATATTGTAGGTAGTAAAATCTATCTAGGTAGGTACTCATGAATATGTTAACCTATAGTTGTATTTTCATTGTAAGGAAATACAACTATAGGTTAAGCTCAAAGTATATGAATTACACAATCACTGTGGTAGGTACTACGTTAAGTCTGGTGTACAATAAAGAATTAAAAACTTAAAAAGTTGGTAATATTCATGAGTACCTTAACCCTTTCAAAAATTGTGAATTAATGAAAATCACCCCGTTACAGCAATTGTATAGAATACTTTATTGTACACTAACGTCACTTTTACAAAAGAAATTAGATGATACATAATAATGATCCAACGTGATACATTCAAAGAAAATGCTGGAACTCGTAATTAAAACATTGCTCGTTAAAAATAAACAAAAGCCAACATGACATCATGAGATAGATATTCTTTTAAATTAACAATTGCGGTGCATGATACGCGGTAGGGATTGCAATCCCGCAAAGTGGTTCCACGCAACGTTGTGGGATTTTTATACGGATTTCAAAGAAAAATATATTTATGTGAATGTTCCATCTGCATTTCTAATGAGCTAATTAGAATGTTACACCATTTGTAATTATATACGAATATTATTATTAACAATTCTGTAAATTCTTTGTGCATTTTTTCGAACTTGGATAATACCTTACACACTTATCAAGAACCTCTGTAATTTTTCACAGCAACCATTACTGGATACCTTATCTATGTTCTTTAAAATTAAAAAGAAATGTAGCCGAAGGTGGGCTTATTTGAAAAAAGAAAACACATTAAAACATACAAACGTTTAAATTCAATATAGGAGACCTTTATCATTGCCGATCACGGTCGACGGGCCACGAACGGCTTTCAGCCCGAAGGCGGGCAACACAAATAAACTTTCCATAGAGTACCCAGTCGCCTCGGCGGACACTGCTTTTTTTTTTTTTTTTTTTTTTTTATTCATTATAGGCTCGCGTTTGACCACTATCTCGCCTGATGTTAAGCGATGATATGGTCGAAGGTGGAGCACGCTTGCCTAGAAGTAACCTATTCACTCTTGACATGAAGACCCCTAGGTTGTAGCTATCAGGAAACAAGGACGCCGGCAGGGAGTTCCACTCCTTAGCTGTACGCACAATGAAAGTATTTTCAAAACGCTTTGTGCGTATGGGTGGGATATCCACCATGTACCGATGGCACATTGCCGTACGTCTGCCGTGCTTGAAACGGCATTGTCAAATATGTCCATACACACCAAGCTTGTTAGTGAGTGTCATTGTTTACTTAAAGAAATTGATAGCTCGTGATAATTTGAGTATGGCTTTATCAGCCAATTCTTTTGCTTAGCGCAATAGGGATGTTCCCAGGGTAGAAATCGATAATTCTATTTAGTCCGTCAGTGAGATTATCAAATAATATTGGACACGTATTTTTTGCTTCACTAAATCAATAAAAATTTATAAAGATAAAGCGCATCAAAATTCAGGAGTGGGGGCTTGTGATGTCACTTGTCAATACAAAGTGTACTAGCGGCGTGACGTCACACGGTATTTAAACGCACTGTATCGTCGTAATTTTTGGTGACGTGGCACAAGAAAAAATACGTGTTCAATATTTTTAGGTTAAATAACTGACGGACTAAATAGATATCGGTCACGAATGCACACGAGGTATAGCTGCAGTGTTGCTTGTAGCAACGAGGTTCTGCTCGCAGCTACACCCGCCGCTACGTCTATGTGCCCATGGGAACATACTACCAGGATAAAAGTATCCTATATTGTTATAGGACATAGTCTATCCGTTTGCCAAGTTTCCTCAAAATCCCTTTAGCAGGTTAGACGTAAAAGACAGAAAAATAGGTAGCCCCACTTTCGCATTTATTTCGATTTTGCCTGCCTGAATAGTTTTTTATTATCAAATGTGAACTTAGACCGTAATGAAAAGTATCGTATATCCTAATCCAGATTAACTTTCATCATAGAAGTTCTGCGGTTTAGACTTGAAAACGTAACAGACAGGCACATTTTCACATTTATAATATTAGTATGGATGGCATCTCCAGACTGGCAGTTCTATGCTCTGTGGAACTTCCAATAACACACCACGTATGAAATTAATCAAGACATACATAATAATATAAATTGTACCAAGGATTAGAAGGGATTGTATCGGAGACTTGTTAGTTGTGCCTCGTTACTCTGTTGTAATGAATCTAAGCCGATTGGGGACGATTATGGGCAGAAATTCTCGATTAATTTGTGTTCTACGAGTATGTAGTAATTTTGTGTTCTTGGGAGAATCGGTTTGATAAAAGCATAAGATCTGGTGCATCAACACCCATTGCACCACAAATCAGTAGCACAAAATGAAATCAGTTGTAGCAGCAAGATGACAGGGACATAATGATGTCTTTTGATCGGGATGTTTTTCGGTCGGGAGTTTGCGGTATGCGGTGCGGATGCCGGACACAATCGTATGAAAAACTTCTAGAAAAGTCTTTTGTTCTGTGGCAGTAGGTATGCGTCAGTGGCGAAGAGGATTATTTATGTCCGTCACCGCGCACCGCTGCGTTGTGCGTTCCTGTGAAGACACAAAAGCTTTAGATGCATTTGCAGTGCAAGGGGGCTTAACGAATTTTATCGATTGATTCAGCATTGAAAATTTGTTGTTCTATGAAATCAACTGATTTTCTGATAATCTAGGCAAGTTACTGTAGAAAGCTGTCAGGAATGAGCCCAAAACTGATTATCCATGGAAAGTAAAAAAATATCTCTCATTGCATTTTCATTTATTCACTATTTTTAGGGTTCGGTACCCAATGAGGTAAAAACGGGACCCTATTACTAAGACTCCACTGTCCGTCGGTCTGTCTGTCATCAGGCTGTATCTCATGAACCGTGATGGCTAGACAGTTGAAATTCACAGACGATGTATTTCTGTTGCAACTATAAAAACAAATACAAAAAAAAACAGAATAAAATGAATATTTAAGTGGGGCTACCATACAATAAACGTGATTTTCATTGCCATTTTTTGCGATAATGGTGCGGAACCCTTCGTGCGCAAGTCCGACTCGTACCTGGCCGGTTTTTTATTAACCAATACTGACAATGGTATTTAGGCGTGGAAGAGAAATAAACAGTTTTCGATACATTTAAATACAAAGGGATTAAAATTAAATTCAACTCATCAGCTGTCGTAATCGGCTCAAAGCCAATTAACATTCTTCATTGTAAAGTACATCATGCAAATATGTATAGTATGTATATATATATGTATGCATCGATTTGCGAAACCCAGGAACATATTATTCGGTCTTGCAAAATAAATTTATTCTGGTTTTAATTGTGAATGTTGTTCCACTGCGTTTGTATTTACCCAAAACAAAAATAGAGTTTATTTGCGAAAATAATAATATAACAAAACATTTATACAAAAATAAAAACCAACTCAAAAAGGATGTCATACCTCTAATACTTATCTATCTAGCCTATTTTATACCGCTGTAGGACAAAGCCCCTCCTCCCGTTTCAACACAATTCTATCCATTCCTTATTTATACCTACTCTTGTTGACACAATACTTAAAAAAAAAAAAAACCCGCTATCTTCACCTTCCGCACACAACCGCGTTACCTTCAAAAATACTTAAAAATAATCTAGACGGGCATATCATTACGTTCCAAAAATATCTCCTTGAAAATACCAGTTCCATACTTGAGTTCTATTTTTGTCTCTCTAAGTACTCCTATGTGCCTCTTCAGGTAAGTAGACGTGTATGTAGAACCCTTGCGTGAGGGTAGATCAAATTAATGTTTAATTAAGAAAGGGCCCGTCTTGTTCGCGTTTTAATTACATTTAATTAAATGTGTGAGGACTACGGATTATTTTCAGTAGAATAACAAATGTTGTTTTTTTAATAAGAGTGAATTGCATTTGGAGAGTTGCAGTAACTTTGAGAACAATTAAGAGGCAATTGTAGCCCAATAGCTAAGATGAGTAACAATTACGCGGCGGCGGCGGCGCGTAGGTATTTTAATTTACCATGCAAACGCGTCCGAATTGCGGCCTGACAAGAATAGAATATACTTTATTGTACACCACAAAAGTTACACATCCCTTTACAAGAAAAACTAATTTATACGGGTACAAAGGTGGTCTTATTATTGACAGCTGATACATACCAGGCAACCTTTGGATGGACTGAAAGCAATTAAAATAAAAAAGGGGGTATTCTACGGTGTACTAAATATATGTGTATAACCTTGTATATATTACATTACAACATAAATATATACAAAATATTATTGCTATAATAAATAGTATACATAAACTAATAAATAAACATACATACATTTTACTCATTACAAATTCATAGGAGGTATATTTTTCATAGATTGGCATCCACTTGAGCTTAATTCGAAATTCAGAAACATTGTCATATTTGCGTAAACCAAATATGAATCTAATACAAATGCATAACAATATGAGTGCTTGGAATTCCCTGCCGGAGTCTTTGTTTTCCGGTAGCTACATTCTTGGGATCTTTAAGTCAAGAGTGAATATGTTAATTCTAGCCAAGCGTGCTTCACCGTAGATCACATCATCGCTTACCATCAGGCGAGATGGTGGGCAAACGCGAGACTATAGATAAATAAAAAAAGGTAATTTTAAAATCAAAAACTCGACAGCTCGGAAAGCGAACTAAAAATATGTTAATAAGTATAAAATCATGCTGTGCAGTTGGAGGATCAGGTGGTCAGCCAGCTCGCGAATATGTATCCTCGAAGCAGTAGAGTTTTATATTTTAAAATTAACTTTTTTATTTACAACTTTTTAGTTATAATTTTGTTTTCAAATAACTTTTAAACATATAAGAGGGATATATTTTTGTAACCACCTCTTAAAATCCTTCATTTTGATACCCCACTCGATGGGTTTGGAAGTAAATAAAATTGAGACACCCACAATATGGCGCCCAAAACCCGCCACCTTCTTCGATCCTTACATATTCCTTTTGTTTCGTTCATACCTACATCTACCCATACACGTCATAGAACAAGTTAGATGAAATATTAAAAAAAACAAAACTGACTTCCAAAACTAAATACTAGAAGCCGAAAAATAACTTTTTCATCAAACCTATTCGAAAAACGACTAGTTGTGGTTTTTCGAATAGGTGTGATGAAAAGTTATTTTTTCGCTTTTAGTGTTTTGTTTTGGAAGTCAGTTTGATTTTGTTGTTAAAAAGTTTTTTATTTTATCTTTTTACGTTTGGCACCTTATATTACCATTAAAATCATTAACAGCCAGAGGGCTTCTCATAACAATTCCAACAAGCTTAAACACGTCTGGGATACATTGTTTTATTACGGAGTTCCAGTGCCTACATTCCGGCTTCATCACCAGAGCTGTTCGATGGTACCATTTGCATTAGTACCATTTATTTAAATTTGCTCCATTACAGTCATTTAACTATTCTGGATATCTAATACCCAAAACATACTAAACATTGAGAAGTTCCAGAGGCCATCTGTGGTCTTCTTCATCAGTTCCAATTCACAAAATGATACTTTCTGAATGATTTGTATTGATGAAAATAGCAAAATCGCTAGATGTATGCCTATAAAATGTCAGGAGTTCCCACGATGTCCATAGGATCCCCTCATCAGATCCTGACTTGGTGACAATGGGACCACCTCGAGAGTATTCCCTTCAAAACAAAAAAATATTTTCAGAATCGGTGCATAATTGACGGAGTAAAGGGTGAAAAAACAAAAAAAGGCCAAACATAGAACCTTTTACACTGGATCCTGCCTCTATTGCCGTCTTTCTCTGTCACTATAAAAAATACAATCGACTTCCAAACAAAAACTCTCATCATCATTATCATTATCATCATCATCATCATCATCATCATCATCATCATCATCATCATCATCATCATCATCATCATCATCATCAACATCATCATCATCATTATTTTAATGTTCCCACTACTGGGGCCTCGGGAATGGGCCGTAATCAACCACGCGGGCCCACTGCGGATTGGTGAATGTCACATGTCTTCGGTTTTTTTGGATGTGTTGATGTTTTGGATGTGTTTGTGTTTATACTATTTTGTTATTATTTATCTTATTCTATTTTATTGCTTTAAATGTTGTATGTTCCGTTTCCGTGAATGTGTCCGTGGCATCAACAGTGGGCCCTATCAGAATATCAGCGCAGCGTTATTTTCTTTTTAATATCGTTGCACATGCTGAGATAGGAGCCTTTTTGGTCTCGCACGGGGTTATTTATTTTATTTTTTATTATTGTTTGTGTTGCTTATCTCGTGTCTCCTGTGCGGGTCACAAATAAATATTTTTCTTTCTTTCTTTCTTTAAATAATTTACGCAAAGAAAAGTGCTTGCCTGGGTTCGAACCCACGACCTACATCTTGTAAGTTTCGGCCGTTACCAATGGACCACCACTGCTCTTTCAGAAGCGATGTTATGTTATACCACACCTAATAGTGGTATCTATAGGAATCATGTTGCTGTTGCTAAAAAAAATACTATTCACTGAAATGTATTCCCCGAAGGGATGGACAGATAGCATCATCATATTCCGCCAGTTATGTGTAAGTCCCGTGTAATAGGAAGCGAACCATTTATTTTATTATATATTTATTTATTTCATCTCTATCACATTGCCTCTGTTTCATTTCAGATCACAAACAGAATTTATCACACAATTTAAATAGAAAACAAACAAACGTTTTCCTCTCATTTCATAACGTTATTCTCTATGTAATCACATCTGACAGAGGTTATTGACAGCGGTGAGCTTAACAAAAGATGGCGGGTCACTTCTGTACGAACAAGGAATATTACATTTTCTAACAGTGATTTTGAAGTGAAAATTATGTTTTGAAATCTTTTTTACTCGTTGTACTCGGTTTAATTTGACTTTGTTGTGGTATCGTATTGTTAAGGTTTCCTATTGTGGAAGTAAGACTGTATGTATAGCTTTTATTTATTATTTAGAGAGCAAGAGGAATCAAACGAAGAGACATCTTTATCTCTTTTCCTCTTACTCTAATTTTCAGTCACAGAACTGAGGCAATCCTTGTAATTCGTTCGCATATTAATGTCAGTTTTAATCTGTCAAAAATACATCTCATTTTTTTAGGATTTGGGCAAGTTTTCGACGAAATGAGACAGTGACGTACATTTTAATATTACTAAGCAAGAAAATTGACTTTCAATGTAGCGTCCTTATGTTTACATATTTGAAAAAAGCAAAAGCATACTTTTCCACTATAACAGCAGTTATTCCTGTTACTAAGCAATTTATTTCGTAAGCAATATATCTGAGATAGCACACAAACAACTACAAGGGGTAAGGCCCTTATAGTCAGTCCCCTTGGATGGAACGGGTTAGACAGCCAGCGGCAATGCTCTTTGAGAACCTCCTTTTGAAACGTGTCATAGTGTATTTTTTTTATGCTTTTGTTTAGGGGTCCAAATAAGATACCTTATATGTTTATGGCAACACAAAGTTAGATATATTTATAGTTTTATCTATTATAATTTGTGACCTAAAGTGATGTTGTAAAGAACTGTCATACGTTCTTCCTCTTCCTGTGGCCTAAAAACCACCACGCATTCATGTGAGTTATAGTAAATGATTAATAAAACAAGCAAATTGTATCAATTAACCAGCCTATTGAAAATACAGTCCACATCCAAACAGTCCGCAAGATATTAGGAAGCTAAAACCAAATTAGGCTTCTAACAAATACCCTATATACCTATACCTGTTATAGAATAGGTTACCATGAGTTCAGATTTCAGATTAGTCCTAAATTATTTTAATTTATCTAACTTTGTAACTAGCGGTTTTGATAGCTGAAAAAGGAAACTTTATCTTGAAAAGTTGGCCGAACAACTAATTGCCTTGGCCCGGGCCTGTCACTGCTTTTATTAAAGCGCGCTGATTGACATCTGTCAGTTTTGCTAGCTCGCGTTTCCTAGAGTTGTATCAAGTTGCTAATGCCTAATTAGATTCGAGGAAGCGGTCTCCTTGGCGACCTTCCTGGTCGCTCGTCGCGATTAAATTTATATCACATCGATAAGCGAGTTTTACTAAACGAAATTGCAAATGCGTTCACGCAATGCGATGTAATTCGACCAATTTGCACCAAAAGTAAAAACAAAAACAATTTTTTAACAAAAAAAAATAAACGGGCTTCCAAAACTTTTAATTTATTTTTCTTTTTTTAGTTTTGGTACCCTATATTACCATGAACATCATTTATAGCCAGAGGGCTTTCCATAAAAATTCCAACAATTCTGAACACAAATTGTGTTCAGAATTGTTGGATACATGTTTTATTAAGGAGTTCTGGCGCCTACCTTCCGGCTTCATCACCAGATCAATTCGTTAGTACCGTTTTCATTAGAACCATTTATTTCAATTTGCTTCTTCACAGTCATTTTACTATTCGAGATATATTACACAAACATACTTATAATTAAGAATTTCCAGTGGCCATCTGTATCCTTTTTCATCAGTTCCGCTTTACCAAACTATACTTTCTGAATGCAAATGCTTGCCATGTTGATGACAATGCGAAAATCGCTATGTATATGCCTATAAAAATTGAGGAATTCCCTCCAGGATCCCATCATCAGATCCTGACGTGATGACCAGGAACCATCTGAAAAGTGTACCCTACCCTTTCAAACAAAAGAAGAATTTTCCAAATTAGTCGAGGTGTCTTTGATTAACCAAAGAAAATACCCGACGAATTGAGATCCTCCTCCTTTTTTAAAAGTCTGTTAAAAATACGACCTAACATGCATATAATTCGAAGACATGTGACATCCACCAACCCGCATAGGGTCCGCGTGGTGCATTACGGCCCATTCCCTCTCACAGAGAGGAGGCCTGTGTCCCAGCAGTGGGAACATTACAAGACTGATGATGATGATGAACATGCATACAGATGTAATGTACACAAACTCGCTCCTTTGTCCCAAGGGGGTAGGCAGATACTGCAGAACGACAGCTGCTGCGATCCTACCATAATCATTTTTAATCGACTTCCCAATAAGGAGGAGGTTCTATGTTCGACATTATGTTTGTTTTTTTTTTTTTGTGTATGTTCACCGATATCTCCGTCAATTGTGGACCGATTTTGAAAATTCTTTTTTTGTTTGAAAAAGTATGTTTCGAAATTGGTCCCATTTTATTTTGGTATGGTGATCTGATGAAGAACTTCGGAGATATACAACAGAACTCTTCAATAAATAATGGTAAATCTCTCGGGTTTGCTGCAATCGCATCTCTGTTTATTTTTTATACCATTTCATAACATAACATCACGCCAGTACGCTCTTAAGGGGTACGCAGATCTCTCATTACACCGGTTATGTTCAAGTTTCATGAAATCTATTTTGGTGTTAAAGTTACCTTACTAAATTGCCTATTAGGTAGGTACAACTAAAAAGAGAAAAATAAAAAAAAAATGGAAAAAAATACTACCGACTTCCAAATACAGAACTACAAAGAGTAAAATAACTTTATTTTTTGAAGTCGGTGTCCATAACGCAAAAAAAATGTACCTACGGAAGACACGGACTTCAAAAAATAAAGTTATTTTACTCTTTGTAGTTCTGTATTTGGAAGTCGGTAGTATTTTTTTGCATAAAAGATTTTTTTTGCTTCATTTACCTTTATGCATTTACACACGCACTTTGATTATTAGTATTACTCACCAGTCTCTTTATTACAATAAAATATTCAAAGAATTTTTGTTCATAAAGAAATACGATTACAATATAAAAGAAAATATCAAAGAGGGTTCATGCAAAAACAATTATGATTTTTCGTCGACCCTCAAAAGGTGGAATGCTTAGCCTAACAGCAACGCTTCCGTTCCCCGTCAAACATAATAATAAACATTGTTTTCGCGTAAATATATTTACGAAAAGCAAAGAAATACAATAAGAAATGCCTTCTTATTTCTTGCGTTGCTGATCTTAACGTATTGTCTTATACCTTATTTATGTATCGTATACGTCCGTAATTTAATTAATATTGACGGCACCTGTGAGTCATTGCAGTAAGAGCTCTTTTCGTAGTTCACTGACGGGTGCTTGACTATACTCCACCAATGTCGTACACCATCACTCATATTCTAAATCATTCAGTCTCTAGTACATGCCTATTACAGTGCTACAGTTCACATTGAACAGTATTAAGAGCAACAAAAATATTGGATTTCTGTAAATCCTATATCTCTTATAAAATATTTCTCAACATGATGAGTAAAACAAAGTTATTTTTATTGCAGGTAATCACCAGCAAAGTGGAAGTTCCGCGGGACTTAGACGAGCAGAGGACACGCGGAACTGATAGATGAGAACTGAACACACGGTCGCGCGCACACAACATGGCGTCTTTCAAAGGTAAGCGGAGCCCCCTTTATTTTCTCTTGAATATGTTACTTCTAGGCAAACGTGCTTCACCGTTGACCAAACCATCGCTTGGCGTTAACATTTTATAGTTTCGAGTAAGACAATCTTGCCTGCTATCTTCTGTTATCAATCACCTGGAATATTTCACTTTGTATACGATTGCGCGCCCTCGATTCTATGTAGTAAGAGAAAACTGCGGGTATTTTTGTATTATTAATTGATATGCTCGCGTTTAACCACTATCTCACCTGATGTTATGGTTGTAGTAGGGATGAGCGTTTCCGGAATTTCGCATAAAAATAACGAGATAAGATATATATAAGATAAAGAGATATAGATAAGCTTTTAAGAAATGATGATACTAACTTTTACTTGTAAGCAGACTCTAAGCATCAACTCCATGTAGGTATCCAAAGTTTGTATGGAAATTTGTCATTTTCCAAACGAATTTCATCCCTATCGATGAGATGAATTTTCAGAAATACTTCGTTTGTTCTCTCCATTATTTTATTAGGAACTTTTCAGAACTTGATTCTTAATCCAATGGTTTGGATCGTGCTTATTTGTATGTTATAATTCCTAGATTTCTTGTAATGATAAAGGGAGGCCTCTGCCCCACAGTGGGAGAATTCGAGCTGAAAATAGTGTAAAGTTAAATAGTAATGTTAGGATCAATGCAGACCATCTTAACAAAGTTTATTTTCTTGTACCTCTATCAAAATATTTGTGGCACGAGAATTGAATTGCCAATACACATACAAGCTCTTAACGAAATTCAAGCAGTATCACTCGTCGGTTTGGAGCCGCTCCAAGCCATAAGCATGCTAAATAGCAATCACCGTTGTAGGCACAGATAGCATTTTAACATAAATATTATTATTGGGTTTAGTCATATTTTTTGCCACATTATATTGTGAAATGAATCGCAAAGCCTGGCATATATGCCTACATCATAGCATCATGGCAACTATGTAAAAAAATATGTTATTATCATTCATAACCACACATCATGTCATAGTGGTTTTAAGAATATTGTTATTAACCATATATGAGTTTCATGCGGGCCCTAGCCGAGTTATAGTGACAAAATGCGCAAGTACTCCAGCACCGAACTGCTCTACAGATCATCGTGTGATTTTAGTCAGTTAGAGTCTGACGGAGACCTTCAGCCGCCCCGAGGCGGAGAACATCCATGGGGAGTTTGGAATAAACTGTTTCCCAGCAGCGAAGCACTATAAACTGGGATGAAAAATCGCCTAAAATTTGGTAAATCCTATACTATCAAACGAGTAATATTTCTATTTATATATTTAGGTATTTCTAATCACGTTCTCGAAAACGGTTCTAACAATTTGATAAAATTTGCAGTATAGGCGTTTTCGGGGCCCAAAAATATATCTAGCTAGGTCTCATATCAGGGAAAATTCGTTTTCTCGTGTAGAGCTCGGTCGCCCAGGTACTATCTATTATTTATAATGATCTGTCTGACGACTTGTCTGCAATCCTCAGAAATTCAAAAAGTCAATTATTCGTGATGTTATGCTCCTAGTAACAGGTAAGTGAGAGCCTCGTCGCCATGGACACGAGGTCACTGCCTCTCCTCGCGAGCGCTTAGCGACACGGCGCGCAACCGGAGACATTTGCGAGAGGGTCCCACGTTTCAACATCATTGTTATTGGAATAGGACGAGTTTAGTTAGCTGCTTTTTTACGGGATCATCTATCGTTTATATAGTTGAATGTGTTTACATTGACTTGATAGGCTTTAAATTGAAGAGATTTTAATTAATTGTTGTTATTTTATGGGTATCTGAAAATCTTTTGATTACTGTCAAATTTAATTCTCATGAAATTAAATTTATAAATCTTGAATTACCACGCGAGTAAATTAAAATAATGTTTGCAATTTAACAGTTTATCAAGCAACAAAACTGCCAAATGAACGTCCTTGCAAAAGGTGAATTGGGATAGACACGGTACATGGTGGACAACCCACACATACTTTCTTTGTGCGTGCAGCTAAGGAGTGAAATTCCCTGCCGGAGTGCCTGTTTCCAGTTAGACCTGGGGGTCTTTAAGTCAAGAGATTATTATATATAAAACAATTAACCTATTCAAGGTTAATTCTAGGCAACCGTGCTTCACCGTGGACCACATCATCGCATACCTTCAAATCAAATCAAATATGTTTTCAACACACTTGCTCATAAAGTGGCTCTAATTTCACCGCAATTAGGCACATAATGACACCTGTTATCAAACTGTGACTTTTTCATTACTATTATTCACAAGTGAGATAAAGTATTTTTTTTAATTTATTGGTTGAGTTGCTTTGTTCTTAAAAAAGTTTCAATACAAAAAAGATCGTGCTCAATAGTACAAATGCAACACTTTTCTTGCAACTTCGTATTTAAATAGATAATTTCAACTTGTACGTGTTTAATAAATAAAACGTTCACTTAAATATAACTTTTGTTTTTGTCTGTAATAAAGAAAACTTGAAATTCCCCATTTTGAACGTGGCTAAAACGCCATCCGCGAAAAGCCAAAAAAAAGATAACTCATAATTTTTAGTCTATGGCCGATCGCCATTGTTAGATGCGCGCGCATAGGAAAACTGATTAATTTTGCCCGCCATTGCGAAAAAATTTTCACAACTCGTTTTCACTGTTGGAAATGACTTTTTAGTATTATTTTCTTCACAAGTGTGTTGAAAAACGTCGTATGATACTCGTGTGTATTGATGATTACCGTCCTCGGCTCTCTTAAGACCCTCACCTAACGGCTCGGGTCTCAATGGCGCCTCAGCGGTAATCACCAACGTTACACACTTGTACCATAATGTACTATTATTTGTTCGAATGTGGTAAAATAGATGTAACAATATTAGTTCCAGCATATCCTGCCATAATATGGCGTCAGGTGGTTAATCGCGACCATATCGTTAATAAAAAAATAAAAAAGACCTCACCTTTTGCAGTCGTAGCGTTTTTGAGAAGGTACTTCTTGTGTTTCAAATTCTACCAACATGTACGATTTCTATAACGCAGAACTTCCTATTACCTACCGCCTTATATTCGTACATTACCTCCTGATTATAATTAGGACAAATAGGCCGATATTGGGCACCTCGACCCGAGTCGGCAGTATGCCTTATCAGTTGCCGCCACTTGTCTGTTGTTGTACTCCTATTAACTTAGGTATCTTTGTGATATATGTTTTACTTAGTGAAGTATAAGCGATAATAACAATATGAATAGTTATAAATCAGCCTGCCTAGCCTTTTTCTAACTAATTTGGGTTCGGCCTTCAGTCTACCCGTTTTCAGCTGAGTCACCGGTACTCAGCTGAAAACGGGTAGACATGAAGCGACTGCTCATCTGACCTCCACGAACCAGTAACTGGCAAGACTGGTGTCAGATCTCAAGCTTCTGACTACCCGTAATGACTGTCAAAGGTCTTCAAATGACAGGCGGGTCCAGCGGCTTAACGTGATTTACAAAGCACGGAAGAATCCCGCTATGTAAAGATGGTCACCCATCCACAAACCGACCTCGGAAAGTGTTGCTAAAACGTCTTGAAGATCGATTCGTGCGGCTGTTAATATTTAGTATTGGCTCTCGAGCCACAAAATTATCGTTAGGTACAATGGCATTCTTATCGCAAATAGCGATATCTACCAGACAACCTTTGGATGGATTAAATAACTTTTTTTTAAATATTCTTTCAAAATCAGCTTTTTCGTATTCTTCTCAGCAAAGCCTTTCATTTGATACCCATATCATGGCAGTGCAAAAAAAATAACTAGTCCGCCATCTTGGGCCGTCCGCCATATTGTATTTAGAATGCATCACTCAGCTAACCATGCATTGTCATCCAAACTAAACGTGTATGCAATATTTCATCTTAATCGGTGGAGGATGACTGCTTTAAAATTCAATTGCAATATTTGACCCGAACACACTTACATACTTACAAACATTGCAAATTAAAACACGCATACCCCCATACATTGCTACACGAACTTTAAATTAGGAAAATAAGTATTATTATGCTATTCATTAAGTCAGATCGACACAGCTCACTTTTTGTTGTATTGTATAAATTATGTTATAAATGAATCTCATGGCCGAACACTGTCTCTTAAGATACAGGTTATCCTAGTTTAAGAGGCAGGGTTAATCTATTAAGTACAGTTTTTGCAACATTCAATTCTGTGTTATAATAATATTCTACCTTTTAGTTGTAACAGGTTGTAACATATCCTCAATTTTCTTGTACCAAACTGTAATTTTCCGTGAATAAAAATTTATTATTATTATTATTAAATAAAAGCTTGTAACAAGTAAAATTTTAAAAACCCCCGACACATTTATCTTGCGAAAACACCCCGAATCAAACAGTAAAACGCCCATAACTTTTGAACGGCTAAACCGAATTTATTCAAACATAGCTAAGAACACTCTGGACAAAATTACCTTTCAAACAAAAACACCTAAATCGGTTCATCCCTTTAGGAGCTACACAGCAAAGATCCATTAGAAAACTTAAGGTTTTCCCGGGAAACACTGACGACTTTAGTTCCTATTTCGGCAGTCAATCTTCATTGTCTAATGCCTATTGTATCTTGGAGGCAGTTCTTGTAAATAACTGGTGTCTGAGCCTTTTGTCTCTGGTGGGACATGACCTAGGTAAACGTGACCAGCCTACATTCAGCTTTAGTGAGGTATATTCAATGCTTGTTACTCATGTTTCTCTACCTACTGACTTAACATTAGCGTACAAGGTGAAAATATCTAAACGTACAGCTTTTAACATTTATAGTATTGGTAGGAGAGGTTAGAATATGATTTCGCTTAAAATATTTTCAGAATTTTTAAAAATGGCTGCGGCTGTTTCATAATCAGATATTAAACCTGGCATTTTAGTGATAAAGCCGTATTGCCATAATATAAACCATATTTGCCTGTCATGCGACAATTCACGATGCTATTAAATAACTCTGAATGCATAGGGACAGAATATTTCAGACGAAGAGGGCTATAATGCTGCCAATAGTCGAGGATTACCCTACGAGCCGGATGCATCGCTGCTACAAGCACATCGCTTACTCAACGATAACGACTTAAGATATTTGCTATCTTAAGAGTCCATGTATTACTTTAATGTTAGATTTTTATTGAAAGTTTCCTTTACAAGAAAGGCTGGTTTGCAGATTGTTTCATATCAAAATACGAGTATATGCTAAATTGGAGACTTATAATAAGACTGACCTCTCGGTACAAGATTTGACTAAGATTTAGAAGAAGAGAATTAACTTTATACAAGTACAATTTTATAAACCCCCGACACATTTTTATTTCTTGCTACCTAATTTATTTAGTAGTAGACTCGTTTTGATAAAAATCCATTGAACACGTAATAATGACACGATATCTTGCAAAATACCCCGATTCAAACAATAAAACGGCCTTAACTTTAGAACTGCTGACCGATTTTCATCAACCATAGCTAAGAACACTCTCGATAAAGTCACCTTTACTACATTAAAATAAGTTCATCCGTTTAGGAGCTATGATGCCACAGACAGATACACATATACACAAACGAACAGGTAGACACATCAAACTTATAACATCCCTGTTTTTCCGTCGGGGGTTAAAAATAGGCGGTCACTGTGGTGGGGACTGTCGACAGTCATGAAAACATGTCCATGAAACAAAAAAACCTTAGTATGCCGTTGACGCGAACTCATAATATTTATGAACAAAAAAAATATGTACAGAATACTGCTACGGCTATCTTGCCGAATCAAAAATGGTAAAGATCATTCTGTGAATGCCCAAGTTATCCGTTACGTTTTCAACATTTTTCTAAGTGAAAGAGAAGGAATTAGGTATACCTCTTCGGACAAAAGTCCCTCGTCTATGCATGCCTTTACTGTCATTGAACAGAACTAAATGAACACAAAACGAATCCAGCACATCAAATTGTGAGCTTTCATAATTCATCCATTTTTACATAACATCACGCCTGTACCTATTTCCGAAGAGTTGGGCAGGGGTACACCCACATTTCACCAGTTATGTTTAAATGCCTTGTAAAGGGTCGTACCCTTTTGCTATCAACCTGGCACAAGGCTTCTATTGAGAAATTCCAGATGGAAAAACCCAATAACACATTTCCTGACCCGGGAATCGAATCCAGGACCTCATTCTCAGCAGTAGCGCTTACGACCACTGGAACAACCAGGCAGTCCATGTTTTTAATAACACTCCTATAAGTCGCGTTTGTAACTCTGTCGGGACAACTTTTGTCGCTTAACTTGGAGTAAGTATAAGAAGTACCGAGGTTGTACGGAACAAATTGTTTCATAGACTACAGCTTATATTTCGAGGACAATGTGTATGTTCTTTAAAACGCGATCTAATTAGTGTCTACCTATTATCTTCATAAAGTAGTCTTACATATAAACTTATCGTGTAAATGACTTCCAAACTTCAGAACCTTTATTTACTTTAGCACAATGCAATAATAATTACTGAGCGGAGATTAGATAGTCACTCAATGACTAACACTTGTACTCAATTGCACCCGGTTAAGCAGATCCATTGAATGCATAAACAATAAAATTATTTCCGAAGTCACCTAAAGTCAGCAGTCTTTCAAAACATAGAGTTTCTATAACATAAACAACAACACGCTGGACCTCACTCTGAAGTACAATGTGTTGCATGACCTTACTATTAATAGTTTGGCCTACATAGTGCATCCGATCGGGCTTCGTTGGCGACGCACCAAGTTTAAGGTTATCCGAGACGAACACCTACATACTATGTTGCTGGAATCTAGTTCTTGGTCCTAAAATAGTGAGTAGTTGTAGTTGCATGGTCTGAATATTTTTAGGACTTATTTAGTTACATACAAGAAGTTTGTTTTTGGTTTCGAATGGGGATGTTATATGGGACTTCAACGAAACTGGTGAATTAGACAACAGAAGGCATGTGAGCTCTACCTAGCCTTTCGGGTACACATGTGTGATGTCACCTTTAGTAGTTATACTGCCACGAATAATAATTCCAAAATTTCTGCCATTTAAAACGCTCTTGAGTGACTTATCAGGACCAATTCTTTCGTCACGTTCGTCGAACTTTATAATTTTCTAATTAATTTGGTTGACAGAGACTTTACTGAACCAAGTCACCAATAAAATATATCAACGATGATATGAACTCAAACAAAAGAAAGAAAGAAAATAATTTTATTCGTCACATACCATATTAACCGTATTTATACCTTATGCTCTCAAGGGCACCGTACCATGACGTGTCAAACTACCATGGTGCGACTGTGAAAAATACAGATGTATACAAGTCATACACATATGTCCCTTGTGCACAATGCATATAAACTTGCTCAAAGAGTAAAATATTGAAACCAACAAACTCTCATATCCAAACTGTTGATCAATGCAAACTCCAAGTCTCCATGTAAACACTATATATAAACTTCACCAACCGTTCCACTTATGTGCCACATTTCATATTCAAAAACTTGCTCCCCAAAATGACCAGGTCCCCATTAGTCCCCGACATGTCTCCAACTCAATCAAAGCGCTATCTGTTTGAGCGTGTTGAGCTATGTCAGCACGCGAGCGTAATTAAGCGCCACTAATGGCCGCCCCACGTGTCAACTTGCACAACTCGAAAACTTTCAGTTGTCGTTTGTCGAGCTGTTGTTGACTTTTATAAAGTTCGGTTTATGAGGTTCTTGACTTGGGTTTGTTTCGTTCGTGGACGGTGTTTGGGTTTTGATTTGTTTTGCTTAGTAGCGCATTAAAAATGTTAGACCTTTAGATTCTACCCTCATCATAATTGGTAAGAACGGAATAAAAATGCGAAAATAAAAATGATTTGGTCGTGTTCAACTTCTGCCTTTGGAAAACTTGACGGATTATTCTCTCGTAGAAAAATGTAAAACTTAAAATAAAAATATAGTCCGGTTTTAGTATATCGCATCGCTTGTCAATTTGATACTTTAATGAAAGCGCCAGCGAAACAAAAACAAAAATGTATAGAGCGAGAAATGACACAACGCTTAATAAAGTTGGACAGCTACGGGTGTCGCGCATATGCATAGGCAGCTCAAAAATAAATAAAAAAACTAGCCAAGTGCAACTCGGACTTGCGCACGAAGGGTTCCGTACCATTATAGCAGAAAATGGAAAAATATCACGTTTTTTGTTTTTTTTCACTTCAATATTTATTTTATTCTGTTTTTAGTATTTTTTGTTATAGCGGCAACAAAAATAAATCATCTGTGGCAATTTCAACTGTCTACCTATTACGGTCCATGAGATACAGCCTGGTGATAGACAGACAGACAGACGGATAGTGGAGTCTTAGTCGATCCTACCCTAACGGACCGGGATCCTATTGGTCCCATTTTTACCCTTTGGGTACGGAACCCTAAAAATGGCAGAGATGGGTCTGCGAAATGCATTTCCAATGCAATTAGTGTATTGTTTCATTTGCCGAGGCATTCGCGTTTACCGTTCGCATGGAATGGCTGAACGTTATTCAGTCATTTAAAAAATGGAAAGATACACAAAGGACCGATTTCTGAATTGAGTATTCGTAGTTAAGAACGATTAAAAACCAAATGCCAGAGTTTGAGGTTAAAGTAGAGTGTGATAAACAATATTTTTCTAATTCTTAACTGAGATATCGAGGGATAGTATCTTAAACTATGAACTTGCGTTATTTCAAATAGTTCAGGTTTTAGCTTCAACCTTTTAATGAGGTATTTTTAGGCTTAGACTAGTTGCTGACAAATTAACACATAACATCACGCACATATTCCACGAAGGATTAGACAGAGGAACCGGTGAGTGTGCTCAAGAACTCTACGACCTTATCTCACCGCCCCCCCTCCCTTCTACCATTGAACATCTAGACGCAATGTAAGTTACCATCCTTACCTTGTTGCTATTACATGATTTTGCACCAAGCGCTTCCAAACATCCTTCATAATGCGCACAGCAAAACAGTGGAACTCACTGCCTGCGTCTGTGTTTCCGAACGCATACAACCCGAATCTCTTCAAAGTTAGAGTGAACAGGCTTCTTCTGGGTAAGCTCACTCCATCGTTGACTCTGTCTCTGTCACCTCTGACCTAAACTAGAGTCAAGAGCAAACCTATCTCAAATAAAAAAAGAACATATATAGCAAAACACATTCCACTGCGCTGGAAAAATGTGGCTGAACTTTTTACTGTTTCTTAATTTGTCACCACAGCTAAACTGTATCAATACTTTCCAAATACAAATAATTATCATAAACCTGTATATAAAAGTTCTTATTCCCCTGTTCAAAATTTTCACTTTAATCTTGTATACAAACCAAATCGCTTTCCACTTGGTGTGCTACGCACATTCTGTTATCTCGTTAGCACGAAATATATTCACCTCTAATTCCTTCAAACACACCTGTATACACACTTGTGTTTAAGCGAATTTAACTAAATACACAGAACCTGCGAGCTAATACAATACCGTTTTAACAATTTTGTAATTAAAACCCTCTTATAAACGTGTCGTCTTCGTATGTTGGGGACAAATCTAGGATAACGCTTTTAAGTTGTGTCTTGTTATTGGATGGAGTCAAGTGCCATGTTACTTTTTAGCAAATTCTTCTTTGGTGACGATGGTGGCTTTATACAAGGCTGTTTTAACTTTACTCCCTTGGTTTACCCCATAAAAATCGTGAATTTTCCGGGATAAAATTGCCTTTGGCACTCAGTAAAAGTGTAGCATTATGTTAGAGCAAAATTTTAAGTCTGGTCATTTCCAGGGATTATCTCCACCAGACAATGTTACCTCTATACCTATTAAATTTACATAACCCTACTATTTATCGCATCAAAAATGCCTCTTCCCATACAGAAAAGAAACGGGGTTAAACACCGCGCTTGGTAAGATCCCTTGGCGATTTAAAGCCTTTGTATATCCAGAATAACTCACAATCTTTTCCTTCACTTTCAGTCAGTGACATCTTAGATAAACTTCCAGCATTGAAATACGACAATCTTCGGCCCTCCTTCCTCCGTCCTCGCCGATTTACTAAAGCAATGGAAGATTCATTCAAGACTACGTAAAAACCCAGTAGCATTAGTCATGTAAAAGCGTAAACACTACTTGTAAACAAGAACTAAACAGTTGTCGTTTACAAGTTGCGAGCATACTTGAGCAAGTAAAGGACATTGTTTTGCAGCGGTCGTAAGAAACGGCCCGAAACCCTTGGTATTTATGTTAATTGTTCTTACTGCAAACTTAGTTTTGATGAGCCGTGTTGGTTCTGTTGGGACTTTCTTGAGCTGGACGTTAATCTCTGATTGTATTTTACTTCGTTGTTTTTGTAGTTTTCGCGGTTAGTTTGCAAAATTTGGGTATAATTGGCATGAGTTGGAGACGTGATTGGCATGAGTGGAAGACGGGCGCCATCGCCGAGGACGGCCTAGGAAAGGCTGGCGAGATAACTTAGAAGCATTGACGGACGGGAGATTGGCCAGAGAAGGCAAAATACCAGGATAAGTTAAACCACCACCACGGCATCAGAGCTGTAGGGGTAACCTTTGCTCAGCAGTGGTGCAAAATAGATTGTAAAATTTAATAATAAATATATATTAAAAAAAAAAAAAATTGGTATGATGGAATAATAATGTGACCTTTCACGATAGGCTTCGGGAGTCCGCTGGATGCAAAAAGCACAGGGGTGAAGTGTGCCGTTTGGCCAGCGGGTGACGTCTTACGGCTGAAATGCTGATTTGATGATTAATGATGATGAACAAGAATTATAGATAACATAATTTTATAAGCGTGCTTCCCTGTTGTTGATCCCTCAGTTGGTTTTTCTGACTATTCAGCGTAATTTCTAGCTAGACTAAGTAGGTAACTAAAATAAAAAAGAAGATATTTTCTTTCATTCTTGCTTAAGTGTTAATACGTGTTCATGTCTAGACACTTATTCTAAGCATAATCCTATCTCACCTCACTGTGGAATATTAATATTATAAGTAAATGCAATTAGCGAGAGATACTATAGAACTAATTACTCCAATAATCAGGCATTTGAATAGCATTTAGAGACGTGGTGCACAATTTGCACGCCAGTGAACGACAGACGTCTCGGCGCAATGTTCTTATTAATTGAAGATAATCTTATGAATATCTCTATACAGATATTAGCACATGTAGTAGCAAGACCACAGTATATGAAGGTACAGAAGTCTTACTTATGATTCACGAAAAGAAATTTAAAAAAATTAAGATGCAAATGAGAGAGCAATTATCCTAAAGAAATCGTGGTAGACTATCCTTCCTGCTAGAGGCTACCCAAATAGGTAAGTTTGAGTCTTATAATCTAACCAGATTCAGCTACAAATACTTCACGTAATACAATTTAAACTGTCTTGTTTCTTATCTCCTTGACCTTATGAAAGACTAAAGAAATCGAAAGAGTCAGCATTGCCATATGCTGCCAGTCTTCTGGGCACGTTTCCGGATGACAGCGATTTGAGGGAGTACTTCGACACCTACGTGTACCTTTATTTTGTATATATATGTATGTAGTTAGGTAAGTATAGTTTAGTTTTGTTATGTGTTTAAGTATATACATACATTATAAAGCAGATATATGACCTTATATTGCGTCATATCTCTCAAAACTTTGAATGTAAATTGTAAAATTCTTACTTGGTCGGATTTATTAAATACACACCTGGTTAGACTGTTTACATGATCATAAAATAATGCTTTTTAGATGCATAAAAGTTTCACAAAAAGTCTAACTTAAGAATGACGATGCCCAATTATTAGCAAAATATAGTCAAAGAATAGTTGCTCGAATCAAGATATTGAAACACAGCAATCCTAACTGAGATGGAAGTGATAAGATGACGTTCATGTGAAGTAAACCTACTGCTTCTTAATGGTGTGTATTAGTAACGCAGTGAACAAACTGTGGCCCTTAGCGTGACATTCAGTGTAATAACTTTAGTTGTAATGGAACCACCTGCGGGGTTAGTTATCGTGTCCTTCACTGTAAACATCGGGATTATAGAACTTATTGTGAGTACTTTTGTATATTTACTTTTCTACGTTGCTTTATTTTTTTTAATTAGAGATTTTATTTGTAAACATAGGTAAAGTGGCAATAGTTAGTCAGACTTTATAAAATAAAAACTTTAAGGACTTACGTCCTTAAAGTTTTTTGTTTTGATGTTTTTTTTTATATCCTGTTGTATTTATTGTATCAAAGTTGTTAAAGACTCGAGTTTTGTTAGTAGTCTAAAATGATTTTCTACTGTATGGAAGATCAGCTAGTATTTTACTACCAAACGGCTTGACGAATTATGACTTATGAGGTGTCGTTGGATTCGTCTCAATTGTGGGAGTGGCATAGGCTACTTCTTTTTTTTAAATAGCCCCCAAAAAAAAGAGTGTGGTAATGTGTGTTTTTTTTTCCGTTATCCTAACAATATGGATATAAAATGAAATCTACTAAATAGGCCATTCCAAAAATATATATATTTTAACACTTGTATGTTCCTATTTTGACAAAATTCAAGATAAGCGTAATTTTAATAGCTAAATAAATAATCTTTTACCACATAACTCATTTGGAGGACTAGTTCATTACTAAAACTAAAAAGCCTCAAATAAAACAAATTATTATAAATACAATAAACCCGACTGCTAAAAATTAATTGACTAAAAAGAGAAAAACAAGTACTAAAAGCAAGTATCCACTAGCGTTTTCCGAACTTCGCTTTCGAACTCAAAATGAAAATGAAAATCAAAATCTCACGTGACCTATCTCACAGAACAGTATTTTTTCGAAAATATAAGTAGGTAACTTGTGACACACAGCGACAGTGTAGCTATTTGTCACTGAAATTTTTTTTTTTCAGTGAAATATTTTTTTTTCAGTGGAAGAATATTTTTCAGTGATTTTTTTTTTGTCATGGAAATATTTCTTTAGGAATAAAGTAAGGTAGCTTTTTGTCAGTGAAAAAAAAATCATAATCGTACAATAAAAATTCTAGAACTTACCTTCGTCAGAAGAATCAATCAAACAATTACACCTTTTAATATGAGTTTAGATAAGTGCTAATCAATACACAAACAAAAGCTACTTACCTAACCAATAATTCTTACTACAAAGAATCAACAATCGTTACACTTGACTCCATTGTGAGCAAGTTTCCATCAGACAAACTGCGATTAATGAGTTATTTCCAACTATTGTACAACAAGATTACAATACGCCTTTGTTTAGTCATAGAAACAACTATTTTGAGAGAAAGGAGAAAGTTTTGTTGAAGCTGTACAATGTGGTCTTACAGAAATAGTTACTGTTGTACCTACAGGTAAGGTTGTGAGGTTTTAAATATAAAGCAGTTTAGTCCAGTTTTTCGCCACAAAGTATTATTTTGTTTTGAGGATAGAAGAATACCTAATATTTTGGGGTCGGCGTGCAGCGGCAGAGTAGATTATTAATATAGTTAGTAAATAGATCCCAAAAACGCTTCCAGGGAAGTTGTAACACCATATATATCAATGCCTCTTCTGCTCGCCAGTGCAGTAATGTACTATACTTGCATTCATATACTTCCCATTGTGTATATATATACGCAACCACTGTCTAAGATCTCCGATCATTAAACACGACGTATTTTAGCCTAATTGTAATACACCATCGATCTTTTCTATGTCACAAACATTGTTCTCCACAATCTCGAAGACAACCCCCAAACTGGATACAATATCGTAAAAGAATCAATACTAAAACAAAGATATGGTCGCGCACAAGCACGTAACTCCACTAGTGCGGTAATAGTCCCTGCTAACATTTTATTTGCTCCATTGAGTTCCTTCCTCAAACATTACTATCACGACGATAGAGTGAGATGGTAGATGTAGACATACATGTGTCAGACTGAGAGGGAAGGCCAAGGTGGAGCAAAGAGTTGGGACACCTAGATTGCTATAAGAAACGATGTACGGTCGGCAGGTGAAGATAGTTGTGTCTTACTGTATTTTATGGTGACTGGTGACCCTTCTTTTGTTTGAAGTGCGTCGCCGGCAGAAGTTTTCTTCATTTGCCTCAGGCCATTGCTTAAGTTATACAGAGTTTTCATAATGAGAAGTACAATGACCCATTTTCAGATATCTCGTATGTAATAGATCATCATTATATTACTCTCAAAACGGTGAAGGAAAACATCGTGAGGAAACCAACATGTCCTAGAAGCGAAAATTCGAAGACATGTGACATCCACCAACCCGAACTGGGCCCGCGTGTTGTATTATGGCCTGTTACCTCTCACAGAGAGGAGGCCTGTGTCCCAGCAGTGAGAATATTAATAGGCTGAAGATGAAGATGATGATGCACTCTATACTTGGATACCATAACGAGCCCCAAACCGTTCAAATTTAAAATATTCATCCAACATGTCGCTTTTAAAACAGCTCTTTATACAGTAACGTAATTTATAGTTTTCCAATAATGCATACAAATATTGTAACTTAACGAGCATACCGAATAATATGTATTGCCAGATGATTTCATTTTGGAAGATTAATTAATACTACAAGTTTATTCGCGTACGCTTCGGACGCAAATGAACACGATTCGAAAATATTTATTTTTCCTATATATTTTATTGTACCCCTCATAATAAAGGGCCAATGTAAATGTGGCATGTGTGGTGTGTCTGTGTGTGTCAATGTCTGCTATTATTAAGAATAAGAATAATATATTAAAAAGTAAGTACGTTCACAAAAATGTACATTAGGTGCAGTAGTATTATTTCTAAAACAATGGTATAAATAGTGCTTATAAATGTAAACTATAACTAAAATATTTTATTACAACTGCAAGATTTTATACAAGAATTTCTATTTTTGGTAGGGACCTGCCTGATATAGGTTATTTCAAACCTATGTTTCAGGCCATCACTTTACATAAAGCAGTAATTGTGTCAATAAAATTAGTCTATTAACAAACATAAAAGTATATAAATTGGTACAAAACACAAAAAAAAGAAATAAAAATAAAAGTAAGTAATTTAAGTATGTACAAGTAGATATGAGGGTATATTATAATCAAACAACAATGTCTAGAAGTTTTTCTGTGTGTTTGTATTAGTATATATTGATAGGAATGCGTTTAGTAAAGAACAATTAAAGTATTGATATTATTATAGTAATGATATTATGTATGGTAAAAAACTTATACAAACATACCTACACACACCTTATACATTATTCAACCGCAACTCAACAAAATTATACTTTCCAAGTTAGATTTTTTTTTGATGGTGACAAACGCGGCAAGCCACTAAAATTAAAAAAGGAAAACAAAACTCACGTCTGCAATTAAAATATAAACATAATAATAAAAAGTTCTCAGCATTTCTGCTGTCTCTACACAAACCGCTTACGTTCAAAAGAATGTGGTCATGTGTTTCTATTTCTTTTGAGTTTATCTTTTGGCGCTTTTCTGAGCAACTTCTAGGCTTTTGTATATTGTGTCTGTTCTCTTTTTGTGCTCTCTGTGTATCTAGGAAATATTTAAAACTGTCGTCCAGCTTTTTCCTGTTTTATCTATGATCTGGGTGATAGTTTGAAAATACGCCAGCTGTTAACCCTTTAGAAGAAAAGCTTTGAAATGGTTAGGTAAGTTCCTTTGAGCGAATTGAAGTGATCGCTAAAGCACTAACTGGTAAGTGATCTTTATAAAATCAGTAACTGGGTTGCACCACAATCGAGAGTCAGTCGTTTCAGAGAGTCAGTCGTGTAAAATACTGGTGTTCAGCTGGATTCGGCTACTGTAAAGGTCAATCCAAGATGATGATTATTATGACATTTTATACGTGTTTAACAATCTCGGGAGTCTAGGATCCCGGACCATTAAAAGGGCCGAAGCCAGGCCTTGTAAGATATGTAGGTATCATGAGCTATGTGACACCAACTGACGATTATCCCTGTATGCACTACGTAAGTGCACCCAAGGATAATCCCCGGTTGGTGCAGAACTATCGTTAAATATGGAGACAAAGATACTGGGCTATGGGTTTGGGTGGTTTAGTGGATCGATTGCTTAAAAATATAGAATGACTATTAGCCCCTGCCTGAGTACTGTGGAACTACACGACTATAAAATGGCAGGGGGTGAAGAAAAAAAAAAATAAAAAAAAAATGGGTGACTTGCACACTCAATTAATGCCCATTAATTGAGTGTGCAAGTCATCCCCATAAAGTGTCGCTAGCACTTGAGTGACGTAGCGTCATGGGGGCAAAGATATCTGGAGGTGCTTGAGGAGTGGAAAGGTATAGCACCGCTATCAGGAAAATCCCGGAAGTACTATCAAGGTCCCTACCAGCATCTTACTGGATTATACTTCCTTCTACCGAGCACGTTTGCTCTACGAATCTGCACTCAAGCCAGCCAATTAAGGTAAGAGTGAGAGCTCTATTCCGCGTTGCTTTGTTATTATTATAAGATATTATTATAAGATATTGTTTAATTATTGTTCATTTTTATTTTGTACTCCTACCACCTGTTTGTCCTTTTTAACCCAAAGGTTGACTGGTAGAGAATGCCTTGCTGCATTAAGTCCGCCTATGTATCACCATTGTACATGAAGTTTAAATAAATAAATAAATAATAAATAAATATTGAAATTTAAAGGGCACCTTTCATAATGCCAATAAATATGGATTGTTTTCACAAGAGAAGAGGCTTTAGATAAATAATCATTACATAAGCAATAACGATGGTCGAAATGCCAAAACGTAAGGGATTAATCACGTGACGTTTAGATAGCGCTTGAAAATCTCATACATTTTTTACTTTTTCCAATCATCATCATCAATCATTTTCCAATCGCTGTCGCAACACTTTTTCTTTATCTGAGACCCAAGGTTTGCCATGATGTGTCATACACATGAACGAACGTACCTATTGTATGTCTATTGCATAGCGACTGCAATCATTCAAAATAGTATGTACCATAATTATGTCACAATCTGCGTGTATTGTGTAGGATACACCAATTGTGCTAATTCAGGCGATGGAATAAACCAGAGCAGGCAATTATGGGCCATTGGGAGTAGCACAATACTCGTAAATATAGGTAACAACAGCGGAAAGTTCTAAGCGCCTAATTTTATATATTAACTGCGCGGGTTGACGCAGTTTATTGGTTCAAAATAATGCACGGTATACTAATTAAAGAAGAAAAAAATTGTCTCGATTAGCACCTACAGTATTTTGCCAATAAGCTTCTAAAGAAAAAACAACATACATTTGTTTCAATCAATAAAGGATCACCCAAATACAAATATTTCAATGAATACAGTTTGTACTTTCAATTCAGCGAACATTCTTAGCGAAAATCACAACAAAAAAGACATATTTTATTTTAACAATTATTTTAAAATTGTTCAATACACAGCCCAGAAGATATCAAAATTCCTCCGTGCTTCGGAAAGCACTTCAAGCGGGTGGTCCCGGCTGTCATTTGTTAACTTCGTTACGGGGAGTCAGAAGCCAAGCAATCTGACACCAGTCTTGTCAAATGGTTACTCAAGTACTTGGTTATAGAGGTCAGATAGGCAGTCGATCCATGTTAAATATGGTATTCTGCTGCATCCGGTTGGACTAGAAGTCGCCTCCAACAAAGTTGAGAAAAGGCTGGGTAGATTGATCTTTATATAAAACACAACGCAACGGACCCATTATAAAAGAAAAAAAGGAGTGAGGTGCCTTATGGACAACCGGTTGGAACGGGGTTCGATTAATTAAATTTACCGTCTTTCAGTTTCGTAAAATATGACGAAACTGAAATAAAAACAACAAAGCTGATGCTCAGTGTCAACACACAATAGCGGCTGCTAGCGTAGGTAGAAAAAAAATGGTTATGTCTAGTCAGCACGCTCGTACGTCTTCGATTTTCTTCGTGCGCCTCCGGCTCTCTCCTCGGCGTCTCCCTTTTGTTTCGCTCTTCGCTTTTACTATCCTGCTGTGCAGCACGCTGAGCCTCGCACAATCTATCACGCAAAAATTACTATTTATATCTATTTATATTAATTAAAAAGGGTATTTAAACGTTAACAATATAAATATTTTAGCATATTCTCAAAATTAACGGCAAGCTGAAGCAATTCAAAAAAGTTTTAGATTCAAAAAGGTGTCGTTTTTTTTTCACTGAAAAATCAGAACCATATAGTGCGATAAGGAACTCCGTTCCAAAGTGAAAACAAAATAAAAACATAAAAAGGGATGAAGTCTTTGTTAAATGAACCAGTCGTAAAAATCCACGCCTAAATCCTTACTACAGCAATACTGCACCACTGAAATTCTCCAGCCCTAGCGCACCAAGCTAATATGTCACCATTACATCTTCATAAATATGTAAAAGGAACCGTTTCATTAAATCATGCCGTCGCGTCGCGATGAAACATTCATACTTCGGCGATCGGGCGCAGGGAGCGATTGAAGCAACTGAACGTCGGCAACTATAGGTAATATCTACCAATAACAGAGATTGCCCTCTCTAATTGTCCAAGTTACACTGACAAAGGCAACTTCAGGGTTGGCTCTCGCTAAGGTCACGCTGTCTGACAAAATTGGCAAAGGTGATATTGCTGAAATTGTAGTGGTTCAAATCTTCTCCGTTTGCAATGTAGCGGCATTAAGATTATTATTTTCATTTTTTTTAAGATGGGATTTAGAAGCGAATGCGAAACTAAGAACTTATGAGTTTTATTTAGAAGATAACTAATAAGAAAAATATATTCTATAATATTAGTTTTGCAAGCACAACGCAAGCCGTAATATTTTATTCAATATCAAGTCAGAGGAAATTCTATATCAGATACGGTGGAAACTTGGTTTTAATATGTAACAAAAACTTGTTGGAGGAAGTTTCGGGACAACCCTAGTATCTCCGATTTGGATTTATTACTGCCGTGAACCACTGCTGGTATTATTGAGATTGAAATTTAATGGAATGACTCTCTTACTAGGGCAGTTCAATTTTACGAAATATCCGAAAGACGTTCTACCAAACTTTCACGTATTGGTAAATTCCACTTAGCAACTACGAACTCCGGTTATTAAGTATTAGCAAGCGCGACTGATGTTCGTATCGTTTTGGCTTCAATGCCAAGATAGGACTACGAAGTAACACATAGATTCTAATTAAAAACTCACAGTTTGCAATAATGCTTGATAGATGTTATAATAATTCTCAGAACAGAACAGAATAACATCAGCCTTCATGTACAAAGGTAGAGTAAGGTTAGAGGGACTTAATGCCTCAGTCGTTCTGTACCAGCCAACCAAAGACTGTGAAGAGATATCATGGCAGGTGCATTGTTTTATGTGCATTGTTTGCAAGCGTATCGTAATCATTTGCCTTTACTCCTGAAGATATTTCATGTGTATCTGCATAATTATGTAATGGCTTCACATGGCTTTGCAAAGTTATAACAGTGAAATCGAGTAAGTTACTACAATTCTGCAAGTTGCAGTCTTCACTCGTCTGTTAACCACGTTTGACACACTAAATGTGTGTGTATGCAATTTACGCCGCACCGAGCTGGCGGGGTGGCGGGGTGGCGCGGCGGCGGCGGCGGCGGTGCGGGTCAATCTAATAACTATCAGCCATCCCTTCTCTGTGTATGTGGTTATCGTGGCCGACCACTAGAGGGTTTTATTAGATTGTTGCTCAGAACTGTGTGTTTTGGCACGTTCACCGAATAATCGGCACAATTTTTTTCATGTTTTGTATTATGGATGCCACAATGTGGTGTGTTTGAAATACATAGATAGGTATAGGACAGGGGTCGGCAACCTTTTGAGTCGAAAGAGTAAAAATTACAATTTACAAAATTTCAAAGTTTTTAAAGAGCCACAAATTTTCAAATCAAGAATTTTTGAGTTACAGCCTGGAGACTATCCTATACTATAGTATAGTCTCCAGGTCATTACTTAAAAACAAATTTGATTGAAAATCCAATCAAAGTTTATCAGATTTGGGTGTCGAACTTAGATCCTCATCACCAGTAAAATAAAATTTATTTACTATCTACTTTTTCTTGTCTTTACGTATACACTTGAACTTTCAAATATTTACAAACAACGGATACGGGTTCTGTTAAACTGAAATTCTACATACAATATTTGTATGTCTCGTTTGCTAGTAAACATAGTAATTAATTTAGTTTAATTGGCAGATACTTACTTACAAAATCGTAGCTATTGAACCACAGGCCAAACAGGCCAACAGGCCTTAATGAGCCCTTCAGAGCAACGTCACTAATAGTAATAGTTAGGGGCAGGGTCACAATAGTCTACCACGCAAAACCAGCTTGAATCCAACAGCCCTATTATTTCTTTAACGTAGATTTATTGGCATCATGAAGTTTATTGAGATATTCAGCCCTTCTGGACTCCGTCTCAAACTCTCAATATTCATCCGGTTGAAGCTTAAATATTCGGTTTTGGAAGGCTGGCCTTTGAATACAGGTTAATGTATTGGTCTTTGCTTTTGAATGGATGTAAGGAAATGCTTTTTCCTTTTTGGTATAAAGGTCACAAACGTTACTGCTCGGAATAAATCAATAGTTTTGATGCCCAAGTCGGGTAGTGATTGGATCTTCCCACGGAATAGATAGATGTTCCCTTTACGAATTATGCATTAGCAGTGCGGTGTCCGGATGTGTGCCCGGTTGCTGGTTATTTACCCGATTACATTATATTATTAGATTACTTAAATATATCTGGCGAAAAGTAAAGTAGTATTGTAGGCACACATTTGTCTAACCCTTTGGTGATTACAGCCGTGATGTTATGTTAGGAGTCGATTTTTTTAAGAGTTAGTTGCACCGTCACTTTAATAAAATAAAATCGTAGCTGCTAACTTAATCTATATATTTTTTTAGTATACTAACCTTCGATATTTTGCGCGAAGCACATTAGTCGTAAGCTGCAAAAAGTAAGTGCCTCTGTTTTAATTTACAATGTTTACTTTTACAATTCTGCTTAACAAATGCATATTTCCTAACCAATCAAATGTAATCAAAGTGTACTTTTTATTTTTTTCAAAATATAAGTAAGTAAGACATTATAAAATAATTATCACCTAGTATTAGAATTAATATTTGTTGTAATATTTGTTTGCTTGTAACGGTGCCGAAATATCGAGCTCTTGACCAAAAACAAAATAGGTATACATGGTAAATATCCCGAAACAAATATTAATTCTAATGATTGTGACCATGTCAGCTTAAAAACTTATATTATCACCTAGTAATTTAGTTCTATGTTAGTCCTTAGTGTTCAAGTAGATTAGGATTAATTATAACAATTATACAATCTAGCCACTATTATCAAGACTTCTTATGTTAAATATTGTTTGAATTCTGTTGTCCTACGATAACTCGAATAGCATACTCTTAAAGCTCCTCCAGGATTACCTAATACATCTTACATTATTATACATTCATTAGTTATCTAAGATTGAAACTGTGTTTTTACCTTTTTAACCGGCTTACCAAAAAGGAGAAGGTTCTATGTTCGACTTTATGTATATTTTTTTTGTGTATGTTCACTGATATCTCCTTCAATTGTGAACCGATTTTGAAAATTCTTTTTTGTTTGATAGAGTATATTTGGGAATTGCTCCCATTTTAATTTGGTGAAGATCTGATGGAGAACTTCGGAGATATACAACAGAACTCTTCAATAAATAACGGAAAATCTCTCGACATTGCTGCAATCACTTGTCTGTTTATTGTTTAAACCATTACATAACATAACGTCACGCCAGTACGCTCTAAAGGGGTACGCAGATGAGTACAGTTCCCCTTGGTACACTCTCATTTCACCGGTTATGTTCATTGTCATGATATTCGGGTAATCTATTCTGGCATTATAGGTACCTTACTAAACTAATTGCCTATTAGTTAGGTAAAACTAAAAAGTGAAAAAAAAACTTTTTGCAAAAAAATATTACCGACTTCCAAATACAAAACTACAAAGTGAAAAATAACTTAATTTTTTGAAGTCGGTGTCTTTCGTAGTACCATTTTTTTTGCGTTATGGACACCGACTTCAAAAAATTAAGTTATTTTTCACTTTGTAGTTTTGTATTTGGAAGTCGGTAATATTTATTTGCAAAAAGTTTTTTTATTTTTCACTATGTACATCTCCGAAGTTCTTCATCAGATCTTCACCAAATTAAAATGGGACCAATTTCGGAACATACTTTTTCAAACAAAAAAAGAATTTTCAAAATCGGTCCACAATTGACGGAAATATCGGTGAAAATACACAAAAAAAAAAAAAAATCCTCCTTTTTGGGAAGTCGGTTAAAAATAAAAAAATAACGTTTTTACAAAAAAATACTACCGACTTCCAAATAAGAAAACAACAAAGTGAAAAATAACTTTAATTATGGAAGTCGGTGTCCACAAAGCAAAAAATGGTACCTACCTTGTTTACTATATCTATGGTACCTACCAAAGACAGCGACTTCCATAAATAAAGTTATTTTTCACTTCCAACAGGTCGGTAGTATTTTTTAGAAAAAACTTATGTTTTCTAAAATCTGAATAATGATTATAATTATTAGATTAGTATTATTTCAAGTGTCGGTAAAAGTTTAATTGTTATGGATTTTTCCATCGATCTAATTTGATTTTGGTGTTTGAGTTTTTAAGGCATATGGCAAGTAATTCTTTTCCCATGTGACTTTTTAACAAGTATCGTAAGGCATGTCGTTTACCAGTATCTAATGGCTTTTAAGTAAATTAAGTATAAAATATCAATTTCTTAAGGCATTCAATTTAAACCAACTATGAAACCTCCTTTGTTTAACAACAAAGAGATGACGGACGTTCACGAGAGTCACCTTAGATCCCCAGCCTCAGGTAATGTGGGCCCATAACTCATCGCTTTGCATAAATCAGCCAGGATTCGTTTAAAGCGGGGTCTCTGCCGACCACGTTATATCCTATTAACAGCTTTGCTATATTAGTTCCATGATCAAATTAAAGGATAATAGGTAATATGTTAGGAAGGTACTTGTATTAGCATTTTAATCATAATATTTCATTTTCTACCGGAGAGTGATAATATATCGCTGTCGCCTAAAATAATCAATTAAATGCGTACCAGAATTTTACAGCTTCCATGGCTTATGTAATAAGGGTGCGGAAAAACGATTGCTAATTACTTGTTGTGAAATCAGATATAATACTTACTTGCTGATTTGGGCTTTTAGCGATTTGGGGTCTTAATTATACAAAAAACCGCTAGCACATTTTAGGTTCCGTACCAAACCGCAAAATCAAATGGCTTTAAGTGGAAAAATTTGAAATTTCGAAAACATTATAAAAACAAACAATAACATTATCGAATTTGAAGGTTGAAAAATTATTTGCAACAAAATTTTGTAAAAATAGCTGACCTTGGTGGCTTCTCATTCCTTTGCTTTCCATTATTTGATTTTTAACCGACATCCCAAAAAGGAGGAGGTTCTATGTTCGATATTATGTTTTTTTTTTTTTTTTTTTTTCACCGATAACTCCATCAATTGTGGACCGATTTTGACAATTATTTTTTTCTTTGATAAAGTATGTTTCGAAATTGAGCCCACTTTAATTTGGTGAAGATCTGATGAAGAACTTCGAAGATATACAACGGAACTCTTCAATAAATAACGGCAAATCTCTCGAGATTGCTGCAATCGCATGTCTGTTTATTGTTTATACCATTTCATAACATAGCATCATGCCAGTACGCTCTTAAGGGATACGCAGATCTCTCATTTCACTGGTTATGTTCAAGTTTCATGAAATCTATTCTGGCGTTATAGGTACCTTAATAAATAACTTGCCTATTTATTAGGTAGGTACAACTAAAAAGTGAAAAATAAAATTTAAAAAATGTAAAAAATACTACCGACTTCCAAATAAAAACACTACAAAGTGAAAACGTCCATAACGAAAAATATTGGTACCAACCAATGACACCGACTTCCAAAAAGAAAGTAATTTTTCACTTTGTAGTGTTTTTATTTTGAAAGTCGGTAGTATTTTTTTGAAAAATGTGTTCCGCGGGCACAGCTAGTAAAGAATATAATAAATAAATATATTTTTCAAAATTCAAAATGAATATCTTCTTTTCTCAACCACCACTTAGCTGAACAAGTATCGCTCCACCGCCACTTCAAGTCCTCTGAAATACAAAACGTTTTAGATCTTATATTTTGGTAATTTTTGAAAGGTTAAAACTCTTAGTTAAATGCTGTTGTTAGTAAAACAATTGAATTGTTTCGTTGCTTTTTGAAAGGTCAGCATTAGAATTCAGTAAGCTAGAAAGTTTGTAAATTGTGAAGCATGCTTCAATTTCGAATTGAAGAGTGCATTCATACTGCTGAAGTTCTTCAGACTAAAGATTCTTAGAGGATCTATCGTTCTATTCACTTCACATCGACCAACTGTTGTAAAGGTATGCTTGTATTCCCTAATAGTGTTTACTTTGACCTTTATTACACCTATTCATTCACGCTATTTATGCGCTCTAAAATGGAACCTGGGGACCCAGAAGATAGTCAAATTTTAATATATTTGGGTGTGCAAAGGAATTTCTGTACATTCCAGCTTTGGAATGTAATTGGCAAGTCCTTCAAAATGGAGATAATGTCACTATAGCCCACCTCTGTCTATAAAATCAATAACATATTCAAGATGCTCTATAATAGACTCATTTTCCTATCTATATTTCTTGTGTTATTTAGTCATATGAGAAAAACAAAATAACAATAACTCTTCCAGTTACATTGCGAATGATATTTACTTGTATTATGTACATTTGTATTACACTAGTGATCTCTATATAAGATTGGATATTGGTTCTTCTATGTAAACTATATACTTGTTTGATATAAAAACTCAATCATAATAATATGTATTTGATTGTATCAGACTATTGACTTCATTTTTATTTGGAGGAAATAACCGAACAACTAAAGCTAAAACTGAACTATATGTAAATAAACACAATATGAAGTAACTTATGATTATCTTGCGTTTCCGCAAATGCCCCTAGAGCTGGCCACGCTATCTGATCCTGGATCCTTGAATCTTCTTCCAAATAACTCCAGCATTTACTAATATCAGTTTATGTGAGTGAAATGTAAATAAAATAATTTGAGGAAAGTTTTAAAATAGTCCTTAAATGGTTTGAAGTTAAGAACGCAAAGATATTTTTAGTTTAAATTGCAAACATTACATTTACACGAGTATCTAACTCAGATCCCGCTAACAGGTCACTCGAATTTCTATGTGTTATATATTTATTCTTTACGAAGATAAATTCACAAGCAAGATGTCAACTCGAATTGATACATACATAGTGACGACAGTATCTTGTTGGTTCAATCCCTATAGACGCAAATGAAATAAGTGTGAGTGTACAAACTATCAGGGAAACGTCTCGGGAGACGGTTCAATCTACCCTCCTCAAATATCTGACGTTTGGAGTCTGCATAATGTGATATGAAAATCCCATACGTTGCCCACGCAATTTACGAAAATATACAAATGTGTAGTAAACTAGAAGGATTTATGACTTTGTCAGATATGGAGGAGAACTTCTTTGAGTAAATAGCACAAAAAGATTTAGGATTGTAATTTCAGCTCGATAAATCATCCAAACATATGTTTATTCAAAAAAAAATTTTGACTATGACATATATCGTACAAATTACAAAATAATTTGAGATGTTACTTATATTCTTATTCTTTCTTGTACACAAAACATAAAAACATTCACATACAATAGGATAGTTTATGTACAAAGGTAGTTTGGTCTCTAGTTTGTTTTACCCGAAAACTTGAATTCGTCGAATAGACTGCTCTAATATAACCACTACTTCGTTACGTTTTCTTTTGTATACCTAAGTTTATCTTTTTGTTGTTTACCTCTTCGTATGGCAATGCTATACATTTTGGACTTAAGATAATCGTCATCGTTGATAGCACTTTACCGTTTGGCCTGTCTGCAATGAACAGTTTACCGACTTTGCCCTAGTCTAGTTTACAACTAGTAATTTTAAAAGTTGATGCGAAACTCTCTTACCCCCGGGTAAGGGTGCTTCGCATCAACCTAGTCGCAATTGTCGTTTATATCATGTATTAGGTTAAGTTAAATGTGTGAACACTGATACATTGAATAAATTTCCACAGATAAAACGGCTATATTTATTTGTGGGAATTTGTGTCAATGTTTAAAGTTGTAATGTTCTTAGAAACTTGAACAATACGCCAATATAACGCGAATATCTCGTCTATTTCCCGCTTGGACGGCACAGACAATAGAGTCCCGCGTTCAAATTTACTACTGCTTACTCTACTACTTTTGATACACAAGCTCCGAATGTTGCGTAGTACTATAGTATTTTGCGATGCTGCCCTTGACAAGTGTAAGACAGCAGCGAGTAGGCGCTCGTGGGTCAAAGAGAAGTTATTATACGTTGGCGCGCGGCCAACACCACTTACTTTGTGCTGCTCTAGTGGCGCCCTCTATGGACTTTGCACGCTTTTTACCCGACTGCCGAAGGAGGGTAATGTGTTTATCAGTCTATGTATGTATGTTTGTTCCTATGTGGCGTTCTAGAGACCAAACGCGTTGGCCGATTTTGATGATTCTTACGTCAATTGATTCGTCTTAACCCTGCGAGTGTCATAGGCTATATAAAAACTGTAGTCGGCTATGGACGGCTGATTTAAAAAAATCGATCAGGCGAAAAGCTGTAACGTAGAATATCCTCCTCACGATTCTTCTTGCGAACTATTTGAAGTCGTAATTGTTTTTTTTTAATTTATGTTGTTCTAAAGCCCTCAACTCCTCCCGATGTGTTACCTTCTTCGATAAATTCATATGCTTACTGGTTTAATATGAATCGCTATAACCTTTCCTCATACATGCGCGAAAATCCCCGTACATGTTAGGTGGATAAATTGCGAATCTTATCCACGACACGCGCCGCTGTCAGCGTATTAATAGTTAAGCAATATTGCATTTCTTCGAATAGCGATCATCCTGTACTTATAGAAGTATAGTCATACCGGTATATTTATAATACAAGTATAAATCCACGTACTATGGCGTGTTTGTGTCGTCTCAACTCAACCCTTTCAGAACGGAGTTATGCCGCGTCACGCCAGATATGTATTCGCGCGAGCCTCGCAAATATTCGCGGAATGCTTTTGTGATTATATTGTGTTAACGCCTTTATCTATTTACAGGGATGTCGGTTTAGTTGGCTTTGAGTGTCGGTTAACCGACGGTCAATTTAAATGTACTAAAATAAGGTTATCGTTCTCTTGTTGAAATTTCAATTACTTTATGGTCGGCATAAAGAAATTGAAATTCTGCTTCCTCTATAGTTCTCTTTAAGACACTATCTCAGCAGTAAACTCTATTGTAGTTCTACCATCTTTCTCCCAGTCTGTTCAGTCTGTTTCACAATTTTTAACCGTCTTTACATAAAGGAGGAGTTTCTAAGTTCGACTTTACTTTTGTTTCGTTTTTTTTTGTATGTTCAACTATTTCTCCGTCAATTGTGGACGGAAATCCCCCTCTTGGCATATTTTTTATAGGCATAATGTTGTTTGGCATAACTTTTTCGCATACCTTTTATCAGCATAATAATACTGCGGCATAATAATACTTCAGCATAGTGCAACGTTAGCATAACTGTCATTTGGTCTATTTTGTTTTGCCATAATTTGGAGTTGCATAAATATTTAAGGCATAATATTTATTCGTCATAATAATTTTATGGGAACATATTTGAACGTCGATAATTAAAATACTAAAATGGTTAAAATGTCATTTTTCAAAATATCGTTAAATTGTATATCGAATTCTATTAAAAATTAAGAATAAAGAATAAAATGACATCGCCGAAAAACAAAATATGAAATTTAATGACAAAAGTCAGCTTTTTTTATTGATAATAAGGCCAACAGGCAACCAACCTCTTCTTTTTCTCATTTTGTACCTTACAGTATATTTAACAAAGCATCGGACGAGTTGGGAAAGAGACGAAATACGGCTTGAGACAAATTGGGAAACTGACTACCTGTACAAAGTGACGTATTAGTGAAAGTGACCTCTTAAGGATAGGGACGACATAGCTAGTGTGACTAATTGTCATCACAACCAAAGCATGTATCCCTAATCACATTATGCGTAGTGATCATTATGCTGAGTTTCGTTATGCCAATGTAAATTTGGGAATATATTTTATGCTTATCATTAGTAAACAATTGTGGACCGATTTTGAAAATTCTTTTTTTTGTTTGAAAGAGTGTGTTTCCAAATTGGTCCCATTTAAATTTGGTGAAAATCTGATGATAAACTCCGTAGACATACAACAGAACTCTCTAATAAATAACGGCAAATAAAAAATACAAAAATAATACTACCGACTTCCAAATAAAAACAATACAAAATTAAAAATAACTTTCTCTTCCAATAATTTCCTCTTTTATACTCATTTTTTACCCCCGACGGAAAAAAGGGGTGTTATAAGTTTGAGGTGTGTTGCTGTGTATCTGTGTGTCTGTCTGTGGGATCATAGCGCCTCAACGGATGAACCGATTTTGATTTAGTTTTTTTTGTTGGAAAGGTGATTGTGTCGAGTGTTCTTAGCTATGTTTGAAAAAAATCGGTTGAGCCGTTCAAAAGTTATGGGCGTTTTACTGTTTGAATCGGGATGTTTACGCAAGATAAATGTGTCTGGGGGTTTTTTTTAATTTTGAAATTTTACTTGTTTATTCTACAATACCAAAACAAAAGAAGACACAACAAGATAAAATATAACAAAAGTTCAATTAAAATTTTTCCGAGAAAAGAATCGAATCTAAACTCAAAAATTGAACAGAAAAACTTGGCAACAGAATCTTTACGACAAAAATAAAAACATTATCAAAAGGAATCCGATTCAATTGTTCTATTAATTACAAACGACAAACATAATAAAACACTCTAATTGTAAAACAAAAACAAAGAAAAACAATGTACCTATTGTTGTACCTTTGTAAAGGATTCTTGACTAAAGAAATGGCCATGTTTAAGGTATGTGGGGGTTGTCATGGCAACGACACTAACGTAAATAATGAATTCCTTCGCAGAACAATTTGTATTCCGAGTTAAAAGTAAATATTTTTCTTTTTAGATTGAAAAGAAACACAAATATTTTGTGAAGGAAATGGTGTTTGTTGAACGTCCACGTGCACGTCTTTAAGTTTATTGTTCGCGACGAGGCGTCACAAACAAATATTAGTATAGTTTGTAAATATAAAATTGTATGGACAGACATACGTCTGCTTACCCCAGCGCGCTAGCTCGTACTAAACAATTTTAGACGAGAATTTTTATTTTATAGTTTTTTTGAACATAGAATTTCGTTCCCTTTTTTGAGGCACTAAACATTATGTTTTAGTGTATATCAGTATGTATTAGGTTAATATGGGGTTTAACAAGTAAATTAGAATCATTACATACATACTGAGTGCGGTAGTTACGGAAAGAAAAACAAATTCAAACTCCGTAAAAACGACCGGTCGCCACGACCGTTTAGTTCAAAATGAGCAGTCAGATTTTTTTTTTTTTTTACTTGGCGTCTCACAGTTCGACCAAAGTGGCCGTCTTCTGCTTAACCGGGCTACCCTGTGGAGACTAATCTCTTAGCCTCCGGCCAGGCTTCAAATTTCTAAACCTAAAGCGACAGCACTAAGGGCTACCGCAGTTGGGGTCGGACCTCGGCTCAGGGCGTCGCTGGGGGGAAAGGCTAAGGCCGGATCTAATAAAGTGATTCTACCATCCGTTCGGAAAAGCCTACGTGGAGAAGAACGGACAAGAAACTGCAATGAATATCTAACTGGCATTTAAATTTGGCTCACCACGCGGGCTGGCTTATATGAATCGAAAAGGATTACGCGACGAGCCTCTGCGACGAGGACGGAACGAATTTGTATCTAAGTTTGTATTGTATGGACAACAGAGAGTTCGTACTATTTACGAACCCATTGACCGTCCTTGTAGATAAGGCTATCGAGCTCCTTAGTTATGGACTCGTACCTCGAAAAGAGGTGAGCGCATGCAACGGGATTGAGAGAGCCTGCATTCCGGATTTCTGCATCCAGAGCACGGGCTTGAGGGGACATAAATATGGAATACGCGCTGATTATGTTTTCAGCAACGCTCAAATATGACTTGCGCCCTGAGGGGGCGGCAGGGGGCGGGCACTTAGCGGCAGGGGTGGTGGAAGCCACCTTCTGGCTTTGTGCGGTCATAGGGGCAGCGGGGGGCATTGGGTCGGGGATAATGATTGGCGCTGCGATGGGAGTGGCCATCAGCGCTGGAATTGGCTGGGAGTAAGACTGAGGGTCCACACTTTGGTGGTTCAGCTTACCCCAGGGTAAGGAAGACCTCTGAGGGGCTAGTCTGGGGGGAAGTTGGGAGGTAGGGGCTACGCGCGCTTGGCGCGCGTCGTTACGCTTGGCCATTTTAGGCGCTAGCTTTAGGGCTTTTGGGCAACCACGGTAATTAGCCGGGTGCCCGACTTGGCTACAAAGCACGCAGCTGGGAGGCTCCGTGCATTGTGAGCGGTCCTTTGGACGGGGACAGTCCTTAGTGCCATACTCTCCCATGCACTTAACGCACCTGGGAGACGCAAAGCAATTGGTCTGAAAATTACCATACAGTTGGCAGTTGTGACACTGACCAAGAAGATGGGGGCGGTAGGGCTTTTCGTTGGAAATGCCAGACAGATTACAAACAGTCTTGACATTGAAAATGGGATTGTGACCCTCAGTGGGGAAGCACACGACCAAAACAATGTCGTACAGTTCTCCGCCTCTTGCTTTATGCAATCGGTGGACCTCTGAAACAGGGACTTTCTGCGCTATTAAATCCTTGCGGATTTCTTCCGTAGGGATTTCCTTCGGAACGCGCTTGATCACGACTCTTGTTGACTTTTCCTCCGGAAGGGAGTAGGTGTGGAAAGAAACTTTCCGGTCTTTGAGGAATCGAGTTAAATCTCGGTAATCACGGGGGGTGGGGACCTGAATTCTGATGCCCTGTTGGCATGCAGTGGCTTGCGTGTAATTGATTTTGCGCTCAACACAGGCGCTTGAAATGTCGCTCCATTTCCCTTTATCTTGAAGATAAATGGGTGGAGGAGGAGGGGGCTTCCTAGTGGTACTTAATGTTACCACGGGGCTGGGCGAGCGGTTTTTTCGCTGAGAAAGACTAGCGGGGGCGGGGGAGGGTTGCCTGTCGGGCAAGGCCGGCGGCAGAACTGTCTGGGGAGAGGATAAAGCTACCGCCTTTTTGGCCTTGGTAGCATGAGAGGGACTCTTCCTCTTTTTCCTCTTACCTCCAGAATTTTTGTAAGAGTCGTGATCGCGAAAGATTTATGCGTTTTTTCTTACTCCTCCATTTTCTTTTCTGATTAATTTCGTTGCGGGATCCAAGACAGTTAAATTCATTCTCCGGGACTTCGTCGAGCTTCATTGCCTCGGCGCTTTTCTGGTGGTCGCCACTGTTGATTCTGGCTTTCAGGAGTTGCAGTGGTTTGGGAATAGTGCGGTGGGATTGTCCCAAAAAAAAAAAAAAAGTCGTGATCGGAGGAGTCGGAAAAGGACACGGTATCGTAATCCTCTGACATATCGGGTTTGTCTGGGTCAGCGACTGATACACCCTGGTCAGCTAAAGCTTCCCATTCGTCATCAGTGCTAAGATTGGTTGCTTCTTCCATAGGGGAATCGCATTCGTCCTCAGCCCACGATTTGGACTTGGACTTGGATTTGGACTTTTTAGAGGACTTATGGAGGGAAGCTACAAGCTCTTTGTACTTTCTGTACTCGCTAGCAGAGGGGGGGTATCTCCATGATTTGACACGTGAATTAGGCTCGACGGCCGAAGGTTGGGGCTTGAGAGGGCTGCGATCTCTCTCAGAAAGGGGTGAATTGGGTTTGACTACCTGTACCTCGCCCTGGGAAAGGGTAGATGATCTAGGCCCGGAAGTGGGCCTGACGGGTGGGGAGGGTGACCTTGGCGAGTCCTTTTCCACGCATGGCACGGGGGCCATGCTAGGTGCAGGGGCCTCGGTCTCGGTCGGGTCCGAATCTGACGGGAGGGCATTTATAATTATCCACATGGGATTACCATATCTCAAACGGAATTGGCAATCTTGGGCAAGCCTATCTCTAACAAGCTTGATAGCCGCCTGTACCTGTGCTGAAGGCATCGTTACAGGTCTTACCCGGGTGGGTGTGCCCGGGATGTGTGAAAGCCTACCCTCACAGCCGGGTTAGACTGGGATGTGTGTTCCTGGTCCGGCCCTAAGCTTGTTATCCTGCCACCAATCTTATTGGGTGGCAGGGGTCCTAAGGCACCGGTGAACCCACCGAAGGTGGGCCACCCTCCTACTGTGTACCGAAAGTCTGGCACGTCGGGGTTGAGACACCCGACCGTGCCAGGTGAATCGCTGTGGGGCAGAGACAGGGGTTGACTAGGCTATCTACCAAGGCCAACTACCCTGCTCCCGACTCCTTCTGACTGCCGTGTCCAGACGGGACTTAGCGAGTGGGCGGGTCACCACTCCACTTGGCTTCGTTAACACCGTTAGGTATCCACCAAGGACCACTAAGTCGTGGTTTTAACCCGGAAGGGGCCAAAAAAGATGTCCCTACTAGTAACCGTAGTTACTAGTAATGACACCTGTGGGCGGCGCGCGGAGACGCGGCTATCTACCATGTGTAAGGAAAATAATACCAATGGTATTATTTTCCTTACACATTTGTTTTGTTAGGAAACACCATCTAGGTGTTCTAGACAGTATATCTTGGTGCTATGACTGAAAAACTGTACATAACAACAGTACATAGCCAGGTTTAAAACAGTTTCACTCTGAGATGGTAAATACATGCATTTTTGCTCAGGTAAGTAAATAGAAAATTCGTTATAAGCGATCTAGCGCTTCTAGGTAACCTGGAACTATGTCCGGGCCCTATATACAGATGGCATCTATGTAATTCTAGTACATAGACCTTACTTACTTGAAATAATATCTCTGTATGTGCCAGCATGGACGTTTCTATGCGTCTGTCAGAGGGCCCACTACCTTCAGACACACTTGGTGCATGAAGGACTATCGATATGCTATCTGAAGCATTACCTTCGGGGACCCTCAGGCAGGCGTCTGGACTCAGTCACAACACAAAGCTAATATATACACATACACACACAGAGGCGTTAAAGCCGTGGAAAAACGCGACATTTCCAATTTCGGCCGCTTCCCGGCAACTAAAGAACCAGAAGGGCTGGTGGTACACCCATCAGGGTACCACCATTCGATAGCCCAATTTTCCAGCTTCCCAACCACATTTTTGGTAGGAACCTAGCTCTGGTGGTTAGGGAACTAATCGACTTGACAAAGTGCGAGGTTCCATGGTTTTCTCGCATCATCGACCACATCAGAGTGAATACTGAATCGAGGGTTGGAGCTGTATCCACCGGACTCCCACCATGGGATGGCCCATCGCAAGGGCTATCCGATGATGGTTGGTGGATGTGGATCCGCCCACCAGCTCGAGTACAAACTCGCTTTATATGCCGAAAACAGGCACAGAAGCTATGCTTTCGCACTTTCACGTGGCTGTGCCCGTGAAAGTGACAGATGAAGCTGTGAAACTGTCACAGTTCGATGGTCCAGGAGTAGGGCTACAAGTACCTTGCTGGTACCCTGGCACTAAAGTGCACCAATGTTATAGAAAGTAACGTGTAAAGCTATAAATTGACAGAATTTCCCCTTATTCAGCGTTCTTCACGCAAGAGCTCCCTGAAGGTAGCAGCTATGTACCTGGACCAAGGTCCGGAGGGAAGGTCTTCTCGAGACCTATCCAGAGACACAAGTCTCATCAAAATCGGTTCAGTAGAAGGGGAGTTTCTGTCGGTTTCCAGCGAATAGTGTTAGTGATTATTTTACTAATTAAAGTATATGCGCGCACGCTAATTTGAGGCCCTCGTTACGGTCGAGTTCGGTAGAAGGATAGTGCGCAGAGGCACCATCCAATTCGTAGCCATTATTTCTCAACTATCAAATCCACGTCACTTTGCGTAACGAAGACCATGAAGAAGCGTCGCTTTTGGTCATGAAAATCGACGTCTTTCATTAAACTGGACATCACGCCTTCCCCTCAACATACTTGGCAGCCTTCCAACCACTGCAGGGTCGGTATTTGCTCGAAGACAACGAACTATAGGTGCAAGGGGCGTCAACGCGTTCGAGCTGGAGCCTTACAACCTCAGGAGTGCCTACGGCCTCGAACGATCACGTCCGTCCCGTACATTTATGGCTTTTGCTTTCCTAGAATGCACCATTTCTTTCTTAAACGTTTATTTATTTATTTTTGAGGTTTGATTTATGGGCTGATTTAACATTAAGTTGTACATTTTTCCTGATAGAACGTGATGTTTGCCAGTAAGATTATTAAATAGATTTAATGCATCTGAAATCAACATCAGAAGTGGGAAAATAATAAGTGAAACTAGGAGCTGAAGCATCCGACAACAATTTCATAAATATAATTTTATTACATAAAGCATCGTTTTCTGTCTTGGAATAATTTTCCGAGAATGAGGAAAATACTTTAACAGAAAGTTAATATTATCAAGCTTATTAAAATTTCTGACAGTATTCCAGGAAGGGGTGTCCCCTAATAAAGTACATTATTATATTATTCATTCTTATTAGATTCCTAATAACGGCATTCCCTGCCTTCGTTTCGTTCAATATTCTTATCTTAAATATATAAATAATACCAATAAAAAACATTTATTGGTATTTATAACCTAAATAAGTGTTTGCACTAGGTAGGTGCGAAAAAGATATTCGTAATTTAAACTTAGGATTCACCCGCAAACCTGTTGACAACTTACTGAAGGAAAAGTCGGGCGTAAACGGCCTAGAATAAGAAAACCTATTCGCTGGTCAGACCAAATCCGACAGCAGCTTTGCATGTTGCTTGTTGAAGTAGGATCGAGTGGAGAATCTTCGTTAAGGAGAAAATTTTGAAACCATGATGTGGTCACGACCCCCATCATTGGGATGCGATGCAAGGAGGAGAAGAACGGTTACTTGACTTATTTTTTTTTATTTGTAATGGGTTTGCTCTTGACTCTAGTCTAGGTCAGAGGTGACAGAGACAGAGTCGACGATGGAGTGAGCTTACCCAGAAGAAGCCTGTGCACTCTAGCTTTGAACAGATTCGGGTTGAATGCATTCGGAAACACAGACGCAGGTAGTGAGTTCCATTCCTTCGCTGTGCGCATTATGAAGGATGTTTGGAATTGGTGGAATGGCAACAAGGTAAGGATGGTAACTTGCAGTGCCTCTAGATGTCCGATGGTAAAAGGGGGCTGGTGGGATCAGATCGTGGAGTTCTTGAGCACACTCACCGAAGTTCAGTGTATAGAAGACCGACAAGCAGACAACCTTGCGGCGATCCAATTCAACGTCGCCAATGAGCCTTTTGGCTCTGCGTTCCACCGAGTCAAGCGTGGCAAGCTGATACTTAGCTGAGCCATCCCAAAGGTGGCTGCAATACTCCATGCAGGATATTTTCTTAAATTGCACAATTAGTAACATTAACACTAAATACTCGTACTTAATTTTTAAATGTGTCTTTCAATTTAGTACCTGGGCGACCGAGCTCTGCTAGGGTTAAAATAGATAAAACAATTTTTTCGAGAAAACTTATTTTCCTAGATATGAGGAGCTAGAACAATTTTTCGCCTCCAAAAACCCCTATATTGGAAATATTGCTCGTTTAATAGTATAGGATATATCAACTCTGATATATCTACTATACTCTATATATATATATTATAACTTTATACTAACGAGTACATCGTTTTAAGGGACCTAGAATCCTCCTTTATTAAAATTCCCCAAATGATTCGACATATAGGTGAAGATAATTTGAAAGAACTTCTTTGTGATCGAGACTCCATCCCATTAGCCGTGTTTAATTCAATTACGAGATATCTGCGAAGGGATAGTCCCTGATCGGAGTACAAAGTACTTCAGATACTTCGGAGTACAAAGTACCCATGAATGATTCTGTTTGTTTGATTTGCGAAGAATCGAAGCTCGGCTTACAATCAGAAGGGAACTTATTCGTAATTCGGATGTTTCGAAGATCCGAAGTTTTGTGTGTACTTACTTGTACTGGTAATAAAAAAGAGTCATTCTTGCCAAATGGTACCGTGTTAACCAGTAACTGGGTTATGGTGCTGAAATAACCATTTGCTGCATGTTAAATACTTGTCTCCAGCTAAATCTGGTTTAAATGGTAGCAAACCCCAACATATTTAGTGGGATTAGGCTAAGCAGAAGCTGATTTCTGGTACCTAGTAAAAAAGAACATAGTTGGAACTAACTTTTTCTTAATTTTTAAGATACCTTTAAGGTATTTAGTAAGAAAAGATCAAATATTAATTCGGGTTTCTGTATCTGCGTAGCTTCTTTGATGTAAAAGATGCCTTACAGTAGCCGTTTTTCTCGAAGATTCGTTGTTTTAACTGAAGAGCATTTGAGATAGCCATTTAGCCGTAAGCCACCCAAGATTATGGCAGATTACGTTTAAGTGGACGCTCAATAAAAATATTTCGATAAATCTGCTAATATACGGGATTTTCAACTCTTCAAAGGCAGTATCCAATCACACAGTTTTTGCATTGTCCAAATCTTTAGTTATTTTTAACTAAATATTTTTAAGAATGTACTACTTTTTAGTTATTGGTAATATTAGTTATCTTACGTGGTTTATTTTAATAAATAAGCATTTTCAAACTTGAATATTAAACATCATTATGGTAACAATTTGGAAGGTTAAAGTTATATCAATTTAAATCAGTCTATTCAAAATGAATAATAAATAAATCCATCAATAAAGAACTAAATAGTTTAATTTCACAAATTAACTGTTTATTAGCATTGGCACCCAATTTACTAGCTAATTGAAATTACCGCGTCATTTTAATCCACCATCGCTTTGCGTTCATATTTCTTAATAACTTTTCAAATGTGTCGATTAATATGTCTAGACTTTGCGCAATTACACACACCGGCAAAATTAGCAGAACAAAATAAAAACAACGTTTTTTTTTTAAATACTGTGAAACTTCTCTAATCTTATATTAGATCTCTATCCTTTTGAAATAAAAATGATATCCCATTTAATACATTTTATGTGAGTAACATGATTTTGTGTGAAAACTGCACATAATGTTGATTTTTAAGGTTAATAAGGAAAGTTAAAAAAGTTAATTAAAAACCATTTTTACAATAAAATTAATATCACATAATATCGAGTGTTATCTCCACGTTCTTTTAATAAAGTTTTTACTAGCCTAGACATGTTGAGAATAATGGTATCCATTGTCTCGTGTGGTAGTCTCAATCATTCCTGTACAACGGCACTTAGCAGTGCATCCACATGGACAGGTGTAGGTATTATGAAAGTTGCCCTTCGTTTTGTCAGTTCCCAAACGTGTTCTATAGGATACATAACTGGTGTTATCGATGGCTATTCCAAAACTGCGATATAGACATTTTTAACTTACACCGAAGTTGAAAAAGTGGTTTGTGGCCGAGCATTATCCTGGACAAAAACGAAGTAACCCCTAATAAAAGGGCAAATGATATCACATTTTATTCTTAAATAACACTTCTACAGCGATCTTCAATAAGATCTCCTCTATCGATTACCATCAAGTCCGTACGAGCTCCAAAACATATCCTACCTGAATCCAATTTTGTTCCTAAACTACGAGTATATGCCCACAGTAGTTTAAAAAAAATAAAGATTATGCTGTTCTTGTTTATGACAAAACATTTAATGTATTCCGTCAATTCCATTTAAATGACTTCCACACTCGTCACTAAACAACATTTTACTCCGTTAGTCCGTTGGCCAAAGCCGATGTTTTCTAGCAAAAATTATACTGTTTCTAAGGAGTGTGCCACATGTTATAGACCTTTGACGGGCACAAACGAACCAAAACCAGCTTCCTTCAACCTTCTTCGAAACGTAAGCTCACTTACTGTTGCACCTCGAACTTCCTCCAGTTCATTTCTGGCTTGGACGGCCAATAAACGCAGTGTTTTTCAAACGTGAAGCTGAATGAAACGATTATTCCTGTTAGAAGTACGGGTTTTCTGCCTTACCCTGCTTTTCTCACAAAAACATTACTCTCTCTGAATCATTGGTAACTGTAATAAATGGTTGAAACAGGCAAACAATGAACAATGCACATCATCTGTATGTTTGATCATTTCTCCTCATCTCACGTGCCCTGGCCCTCTCAGTTTGGATTAAGTTGGCCACAATGTCACCCTTAACTTCGAAAAAGATCTAAACGTTAAAAATAAAACAAATAATTCAGCATGTTAATGAATTTTTTTCGAAATTTCATAACATATCCATAAAGTGGCAATGAGCGAAATTCTCTCAAAATTAAGTAAGTTCGAATAAAGTTAAAACAATCGCATGAATGGTGATGCCCAATTTTTTTATCAATTAGGCATAATTGGTTTTATTATAAAACAAAATAAAAAATAGCCTGTAACGTTAAAAAAGTGGTTTTACGATATTTTTTTCTTGTTCCGCTAATTTTGCCAGTGTGTGTATGTTGGGATCCGCTTCCAGTCTAACCTTGGGGATGCAGCTCGACCTCGGCAAGCTTTGCTTAACCTTAAGAGGAAATGTGGGCAGAGAGCTCCGACTGTATTTCTTAAGTAAAAAACCATAATTCGAGGTTTGGTTCTTGCCTATTTCGGCATCCAATATTGGACCAATTTAAAAGATATTCCATAAACTGGAATAGAAAGATATATACTATGACCCTTTTTTCTCATATAGTTGTCAAATTTGTACACTAGCCCTCTGCCCCCAGCGCAATTTTGAGCATTTTTTGAGGGTTCTAGTGCTTCTGAAAATAATGTATCAACACAACGCTTCTCCCCAGGGATGTACCTTAACAGGCGTTGCACAGGGGGGATCTGGGGTTCTTTTAAGAGGTAACGGGGGTTCCATGTGCTGATAGTAATTACTGGGTGTTTTAGTGAGGTAAAAATCCGTGAGGGATTTTTATCTCACTAAAACCACCCCGGTGTTCCCTCCCTGGTCTTTTGTCCAAAAGTCCAGATGCCTTTAGAAGGTTTCCCACCGACAACAAAAAAAAGGTATATCGCACCCGAGTGAACGGTCACCCGGGGCGAATAACTAGTAGGTAGACCATTGAGGGAAATTCAATCATCTCTGCTTACCAATCCAGTATTGTCAGTCACCCAATCTGCGTTTTCTCAACTTTATCGGCTTTCACAGTAGCCGTTGGCAAGAATGGTGTCAGATGGCCTGACTTCTGACTATCTGTGATGACTATCAAAAATCTACAAACGATAGCCGGGACCAACAGCGTAACGTTTTTTCCGAGGCACTGAGGAATCACGGTATGTTGAGATGGTCACCTACCAACGGACCGACCTCAGCAAGTGTTACTTAACCTTGAATATCAGTCCGTGTAGCTTTTATTATATAGCCAGGTGCTCCACTATCCCGTATTATAAGTAGTCTTAAATATTAAGTACAAAAAGCCGTTGAAGACTGCAGCATTAACTGAGGGGGCGTCAGAAACAGATATAATAAACTACTATTGAAACTACGTGTGCTTCCCAAAGATTTATCATCCGGAGTCAAACTTTCTACCGCCAGTTTTCATAAGTTGGAGATGGTTTTTTATTAAAGGTGGATTTCTTTAGTTCGAGATTAATGTGATAATAGCTCCACTCACTAGTGAGTTTTCATTGCATAACTTTCTCAGCTACTTAAATTATAATCAACCCGATCGGATTTCGGTCACAGTGGCCAATCTCAACGGATATTACCAAATACTCTGGAGATATTATAGTGTAAAACAGAGTGCGCAAACACAGGTGTACTCTATGTACCTTTATTCTCATAGTCCGATGGTACAGCAAACTGACACGTCCGGTGTCTTTTTGACCGACTTGGTATTCGGACCCAGGATAACATGTTCAGCAGTCGCGATTGCGATCTCGTATTACACGCTTATTCTTAGTGTATCGATAGTAACACTATTCTCCAACGCAGCCGTAAACTCTGTCTCTAAACTTACCAAAGTTTCAAGGTGTTAAGTCAATGTATTGAAGACCTACATTAAGCAACGTTCTTAGTTTCATTTAATACACTCCGTCTCAATAAGGATTATCGGAGAGAAACTATAAATAAACTATTGATCAGCCCAAGTTTAGCACTTTACAAGTTATTTGTTCGATCCATCTTTTTCTTCATTGATACGCCTTTTAAACTTATTCTTGTGATCAATCTGAAGCTGTCACCGGTAATACACATAGTTTATAGAATCGATCCTTTTGAAATAAGCAGCACCTATGTGCTCTTTTATGTGTACTTATTATTCTTCTCTCTTTTAACTGTTTTGAACTTATATAAATTAAAACTATGATAAATCAAGGCTTTGTTTTTCGTACAACTATAAAGTAGGGATTTATTATAACCTTGGTTTCTTACAAAGTTATTCTAAGTATTTTGTTATACGTAAAAAAATATATTCTCAGTCATTAATTAGAATTAAAACATGAGGCTAATGAAATTTGTCTGTGACGTCTTTTCCTACCTATTGAAGAGCATTTGTGAGCGTTTGTTTTTTTTTATATCTAATGTAGTCTCGCGCTTGACCACTATCTCACCTGATAGTAAGCGATGATGTGGTCGACGGTGGAGCACGCTTGCCTAGAAGTAACCTATTCACTCTTGACTTAAAGACCCCTAGATTGTAGCTATCGGGAAACACAGACTCCGGCAGGGAATTCCACTCCTTAGCTGTACGCATAATAAAAGTATTCTCAAAACGTTTAGTGCGTATGGGTGGGATGTCCACCATGTACGTCTGGTAGTCCGGTGATGAAACGGGCTGGGTGGAATTAAATCATGCAATTCCATCGCACACTCCCCGAAATGTTTATCCTCTCATGTGATGTGTTTTCCACAGATTGGCTGACGGTGACGTGGGCGCAGGGCGGCATGCAGTTGCAAGGAGACGGCTCCGCAGACGACGACGACTCCGTCAGAGGACGGTGAGTAGAACAATTTACAAAAACAAAGCATCATCGAAATTTGACATTTCGACACTGTAACTGATAGGTTAACACTTTATCTAGACTAAACTCTCTGGATTAAGACAAATGGTACCTTTTATCGCGAGAATATGTTCCTTTGGGATTTCTTTCTTTTACGCGGGTGGGCGAAAACTTGTAACTAACAAGAAGAAAAACTCCTTTTAGATGATGACTGTTTCTCAACCACCGAGAGACGAGAATCTGTATGGGATAGTCGAGGGCTACTATCGCCAGGAGACTAGTCGTACTCATGACATGTTTACACATTTTCTATAACGATGCTTGAGCACTTGAATTAATGTTACCGACGCGACGCTTAACCCTTGTAACAGTAGTTGTGTTGCGATAGGCTGTTATTCGAAGATGTACCTCTTTCATCACGTCTTTATTGCTTTCTATTATTTAGTGCATTTCTTATACCTACCAAAAAAAAAGGAATCCTGACGATACCCTGGGTCATTGACACCGTCAGCAATACTACAATAATCTTGTGTAACTTCTACAATAATCTTGTTAGTGATCTCGGTGAGTTTACTTCGTAACTCACCGGCCCTTTTCTTACCGCGCCTCCCGCTGTGGTAGGACGCGCTTATTGAGAAAACTTTACTCTTGTGTTTTAATTAAACGGATTTGTTCGCAACTTGAGGTTTATTGGTGTTGTTTGAATTAATTATTAATTTTAATAATAATGTTGAGAGATTTTTTTGTTGTTGTTTTGAGATTTAATAACTGTTATATTGAAATTTTCTCCATCTTTGCGTTGTTAGATTAGTAATTTTTTTAATTTTCAGGGTCTTTAGAAGTTGAAGTCCGATATTATATAACTTATCGTACATAAACTCTTTTTCGTTCTTTCCTTTTACATTTTTTTTCTTCGTAGATTACTTAGTGTGCTTAGAGTATCCTCGCAACTCAACGATGACATTATTTTCTAATTATTTGTTGGCCCAAATATCTATATTTCGACCTAGATCCCTACGACTGAATGTTACTAAAATTAAGTAAATATATTCTTTGGAATTCATCATATTTTTATTTTAAAAACACAGACCACAAAAAGATATTCATACCCGAAGATTTTCTGATATAACTGAAAAAGTGCGAGCTATAAAGTCGATTTAAACGGGTTGCTTCATCGTTTGCCGTGCAAACTAATATAGCAAGACTTGCCAAGTTTCCACCAGACTGGACTGTCGTCCACAGACTCTTTGCAAGGCTTGCTGATTATTACTTTATTGCAAGTTGCTGATAAAAATACTGTCATCGGAATACCGTTTTTACATAGTCAAAGATTTCGAAAGAGGGCTATTGAAAATTCTTGGGCTTTCAAAGAAGTTTTCGAATTCATAGACCAGGGACAAGAATTATCCATTTGAAATGTAGTTTTCAGTGCTAAAGAAGGGGCTAGAAACTCTTGTTTTTTAAAGTAAATAAGTTAGAAATGGTTGCAGGAGATCTATGATACTTAGGGTTGTTTGAGACTTCTGCAATTGAAAATGAATTAAATCGAATGCTCATATTTAACTTCTTGAATTTCTGAAACGTGCATCCATGCGAGACACTTTTTAATTGTTTCGGTAATTACGGCACACAACCAGTTACTTCTGAATTACGCAGACCTCGGATTGCCAAAAATATCAAGATGCCTAAAATATGACTTTGTATCGATATTGACTTACGACTTTAGAAGTACAATTGATAGCAATATTCACACTTTGTGATTTTATGTCATTAGATTATTTTGATCATACAATATTCTTAGACACTGCTTCTTTTTCTGTACCCTCACTGTTTTTCTTCGTGGTTTATTTTTTGGTATCATTCGTGTGTTTAATCCGTGTTTCGGTTTTGCAAAGTAAAGTACTTTGGTTTATTACCATGACATTTATTAGACAGGCTTCAGTCCATAATCGTACTGCTATTATAAATGCAAAAGTTTTGGATGGATGGATGTTTGTTATTCAATCACGCCAGAACGGCTGATCGACGAACAGTGATTATAGTCTGAAATATCACATAGTCTCCTTTTTATTAACCGACTGCCCAAAAAGGAGGAGGTTTTATGTTCGACATTAGGTTTTTTTTTTTTTTTGTATTTTCCCCGATATCTCCGTCCATTCTGGACCGATTTTGAAAATTCTTTTTTTGTTTGAAAACGTATGTTCCGAAATTGGTCCCATTTTAATTTGCTGAAGATCTGATGAAGAACTTCGGAGATATACAACAGAACTCTTCAATAAATAATGGCAATCTCTCGGGATTGCTGCAATCGCATGTCTGTTTATTGTTTATACCATTTCATAACGTAACGTCACGCCAGTACGCTCTTAAGAGGTACGCAGATCTCTCATTTCATCGGTTATGTTCAAGTTTCATGAAATCTATTCTAGCGTTATAGGTACCTTACTAACTTGCCTATTAGGTATGTACAACTAAAAAGTGAAAAATAAAAAAAACTTTTTTTATTCCGATAAACTTGGTATAATGATTCCTTCGGGATAATACAGCAAGTTTCACGTGCGTGAAGCCATGGGAAGAAGCTAGTAATGGATAACTCTAGAAACTAGATTCTAAATTCTAGGAAAGATTTTGAATTGTGCATTTAATATAAAATAGTTTTTTGGTCAATCGGTCGTTTCTCGAAAGATTTATTGAACGAGGGTTGATTAAATATTACAAAGAACTTCGTTCAAATGATGACCATTACTAGAATTATTACATAATTTTGTTATTTTTTGCTTTTGTATTATGTTCTATAATGTGTCTTTATTTTGTCATATTATTGTCTTGCCTAAAGTTCTCTTACAAACACAGAGCTACTTTTCTAACTCTGCAATTTGTTCTCTTAAACTTAAGATTCATCCCTGGTTGCATCACAGCGGTGGTCACAAGAAAGCAAAGCGTGTGTACATAGTAGTACATATTAGAGAGCCATTGAAGCTAGTTCCTTGACCCCTTTACGTGCTGCGACCTTCTTTCGAGGCTATTATTTTTTCTAGAAGTATCAAACCGACTTTCTTTTCTAAAATACGTCTTTATTGCCCCAAGATGCACGGCATTTGTTTTGCCCCTTCTTTTCTGACTTTTTAAGTGATAACAATGACTCTTGAATGATACTCAATAGTTTGACATAGCAAATTTCATACATTAATATTACAGCTCTGAAAACTCGTTTCGAACACCAGTTTATCTACCAACTGTTTAATTGTGTTACCAAACAAAAATCTGCATGCTCGTCCCATTCATGATTAAAAGTAAACAAAACATAATATTTGCGGCGATTTATCAACAGCTGACGATCTGCAAGTGAAATTGTTCGTCAGTTAAGGGTGTGTGATCCGTCAAGTTAGCCTGTTTTTTGCAAACTGTTTTATCGTGTTATGTTGATATTTACATAACTTAACATCAATATTTCTTCGTATTGCAGGTTTATGAAGCAATCCTATAAGACAATAATCCCGTTTTTATTTAATCAAAAATGATAATAGAGCAACCAAAAAGAAATTTACTTATTATTCATTTATCTAGCTCGAAGTAGAACTCTGGTACAAAATTATTCCTTTATTGACTGTAAATAAAATGATTTCGTAAAAATTTGCAATTCTAAGTTCGTGACCGATTGTAATATTTAAAATTAATAACCCCCGCCGGAAAAAGAGGGGTGTTATAAGTTTGACGTGTGTTGCTGTGTATCTGTGTGTCTTTCTGTGGCATCATAGCGCCTAAACGGATGAACCGATTTTGATTTAGTTTTATTTTGTTTGAAAGGTGATTTTGTCGAAAGTGTTCTTAGCTATATTGGAATAAAATCGGTTCAGCCGTTCAAAAGTTATGGGCGTTTTACTGTTTGAATCGGGGTGTTTTCGCAAGATAAATGTGTCGGGGGTTTTTAAATTTTGAAATTTTACAAGTTTCAATTTGGTGTTCCTTATAACTTGAATACTCTCGGCGAATTTATTAATATACAAGTAAAATTTCAAAATATAAAAAGTACTGTACTTGTTATACACATGTGACATCCCAGAACTGGAAAAAAACATCATTGCGACCTTTGCAGATGATACTGCAATTATGGCTACCGGATCAAGCCACAGAGAAGCTGTAGAAAAAGTTCAACTAGCTGTGAACAAAGTTAAGACTGGACACAAAAATGGAAGATCAAACTGAATGAGTCAAAATCAATTCACATTGACTTCACAAATAAACACTTGGACTATCATCCAATCTACATAAATGGCATGCAAGTGCCTTATGCTAATACAGCCAAATACCTTGCCATAACTCTCGACACCAAGTTGCGTTGGAAAACTCATATCAAAAAGAAAAGACAGGAACTCGACAAACGTTATAAAAGTATGTATTGGTAACTCAGAACGAAATCCTGTCTATCAATACATAATAAACTAACCATATACATGCATATACTGATGCCAATTTGGACGTATGGTATCCAACTTTGGGGCTGTACTAAACAAAGCAATGTCAAATTAATCCAACAATTCCAAAATAAAGTGCTCAGGGATGCTGTAAATGCACCCTGGTACATAAGAAATGACGATCTTCACCGTGACCGTAAAATGGAAGTCGTCACCAACATCATCCAAAAATTTGCAGAAGCCCACGAACACAGGCTTCATCGACACGTGAATGTTGAGGCTATCCAGCTGCTAGACAATACAGACTTAGTGCGTAGGCTAATAAGAACTAAACCTTTTGAATTAGTGTAGTGTACAAATGAATGAATAATAGTGACAATGCTGTGCTTTATATATAACATAAGAACATAGTGTTTTTACAAATATATCAGACTCTAAGAAAGTGCTACGGACTTGTGTAAAAGTGCAAATGGACACTATTCATAGTTTTAACATCTATCACGTAACATATTAAGTTAGAGTTAAATTGCTTATTAGTCTTTTAGGCTAGATCGTAATTAATTATTAAGAATTTTGTTTTTTTAAATAAAGTATTAAAAAAAACCCCCGACACATTTATCTTGCGAAAACACCCCTATTCAAACAGTAAAACGCCCATAACTTTTGAACATCTGAACCAATTTTATTCAAACATAGCCAAGAACACTCTTGATTAAGTCACCTTTTAAACAAAAAAAAACAAAATCAGAATTGGTTCACCCGTTTGGACGCTATGATGCCACAGACAGACACACAGATACACAGCAACACACGTCAAACTTATAACACCAGTCTTTTTCCGGCGGGGGTTAAAAACGTAAAACAACGCTGCGATTTACCAAAAACGTGATTTGCGTTTCATGTAGATTCGCCTTAACGTGCACCCGCCCTAACCGCCTAACGAGTTTGTTTGCGAACACAAATGATAAATAAACAGTTATTTTTTATCGAATCCTTGGAGAAAAGAGATTTAATATTGGTAGCCTGACAAGATTATTTTATGAAGAGCTCGTATTTTTAGAGAGGTAGCTGGCAGGGTTTTTAAGCAAGCATATTCAGGGCAAAAACTTGATAGCTGGCTAGAAGCAGCTTGCCGAGAGAAGCCGCATCCGACTTAATGAAAATGGAGTTTCTTGTGCGTTCTATGGCGTTTCTTGTGCGTTCTATGGAGTTTCTTGTGCGTTCTTCTCCATAACAAGCTACTTTCCGAATGCACGGTAGAATCAATTTTTATTCCTTGTAAATTTTAATGTATCTAACGTTTAAAAGTGCCGCTTTGTGGCCTAGTTGAAATAAAATATCTTTGTCTTGTCTTGAACTGCCCTACACCTTTAGTGTCCTTTTTACCCGACTGTCGAAGGAGGGTAATGTGTTTATTATCAGTCTATGTATGTATTTAAGTATGTATGTATTTTTGTTCCTATGTGGCGTTCTAGAGGCCAAACGCGTTGGCCGATTTTGATGATTCTTACGTCAATCGATTCGTCTTAACCCTGCGAGTGTCACTGACTACATAAAAAATGGCGGCTTTTGGGCGACATTTCGAGGGTTAAAAATACTTTTTTTTCTTCCAAACGCATCGTGGGGGTATCAAAATAAAGGGTTTTAAGAGGTGATTTAAAAAATATAACACTTATATGTTTAAATGTACCTAATTAAAAAAATAACTAAAATGTTTTGAATAAGTCGGGTTTTTTTGGATATCTGAAAGTTGACCCCATCCCAAAGGACACATATCTGAAACTTTTTAGATATATTCTGCGGGTTCTCTCACCAAGACAAACCTATGCTTTAGTAATAACCATACACGCACAACACACAAAGGTATAACACGCCTGTATTTAACAAAACTTTTGGTTGAGGCGTATAGTACACCCACAGTACACCAGTTATGTTTAAGTCCCGTGTGATAGGAGGAACTACTGATATAAATCATTTATTTTATAGCCACATTTCTTTCTCTTCTCGTAACCGAATCAATAAACTTAAGTACAGCAGTGATCCTAAAGATAAAACGGACATGTTAATGAGAAAACTTAATACCACAAGGCCACCATCAATTACTCCTTAAGACACATCCCATCTTGTTAGCCGTTCCGTTAGGAGACTTCCAAACCCCACATCGCTAGGAGCCCCTAGGAACGCAGCAATACTCCTAAACGTCTCGTGATTGATTGATGAGGCCGCCCTAGATGGGTACAGACAGCGTCAAAATTACACTTAAGGTATAATTGTATCTACTTATTAATAATAATGTATTTTATTTGTAACTTAAGGCATAATTTAAAATAATATTATCTTTATTATGTTTAAACCTCTAAGGCCTGCTTGCGCCAACCTAGTTTATCTTAATAACTCGGAGTTAGTAGCTAATCTGGCCAATTAAGTATGTCATATCTGTTAATTAACCTCGTGTTAGCATCTAACTCTTGGTTAAATTTTTGGCGCAAGTCGTCCTAAGAGGTTTTCTTGCAAGTCGTCCTAATCAAACAGACCGTTAACACACAAAACAAAAATCAATTAAAACGGTCTGTTGAACTATATCTCAATGACATAAGCACACAATAAATAATAGTACAAACTTAAGTAGCCTTTCAAAACTATCATATCATCACAAAACCCTGCCAATCCAGTACACGACTACTAATATTCCATTTTGGTTTGATTTGGACAGTGTCTATCCTATTTCTTCTGCTAACTGTACCTAGGTAAGTAGGCACTCTCCCAGACCAATATCTCGGTACAGCTGAGCACAGAGCAGTACGACGTGACTAAATGAGACAAATTTGTCACACACGCGACAAAGGGCCCGAGATTAATCACTGTTTAGAAGTTATGTTAGAATTATTCGAACCTGCCCAGAATTAAGAAGGCGCGGTTGTATTACGAGCGTAGGAAATTAAATGTTTGATATTTTCCTTGAGAAGTTAACGCGTCTTTTCATCATCATCATCTCATGATCGTCCTGCCCTTGTCCCGTGTTACTTGGGGTCGGCGCAACACGTTTTCTTCTTCCATACCGTCCCCTGTCACGCTCTCAGTCTCCCTTTTCCTATGTTTGTTTATGTTTACTCATCAGTAGTTTTAAATTAACCTTCCAATAGATGGCGTTTGAAATTCAAGAGCTCTAGCTGACGCATTTACTTCAGCGCTACCGCTGTGCATGAGTTACATAGTTGGATTTCTGGTTTGGGCAAAGTGTTACCTATTGGGTTTTGCTTTTGGAATTTTTGAACAGCAGCCCACAGGATTTATGTCCGATTGATAACAATAGGCATGACTCCAATTACCTATCTATACATGTGATAAATCTGTAGAAAAGTCGTTTTTGCACATCGAAAATATTACCAAATAAAAACTTTTTGCAAAAAAATACTACCGACTTCCAAATACAAAACTACAAAGTGAAAAATAACTTAATTTTTTGAAGTCGGTGTCTTTCGTAGGTACCATTTTTTTTTGCGTTATGGACACCGACTTCAAAAAATTAAGTTATTTTTCACTTTGTAAGTGAAAAATAACTTAATTTTTTTGCAAAAAGTTTTTTTATTTTTCACTTTTTAGTTGTACGTACCTAATAGGCATGTTAGTAAGGGAACTATTTCGCCAGAATAGATTTCATGAAACTTGAACATAACCGGTGAAATGAGAGATCTGCTTACCCCTTAAGAGCGAACTGGCGTGATGTTATGTTATGAAATGTTATAAACAACAAACAGACATGCGATTGCAGCAATCCCGAGAGATTTGCCGTTATTTATTGAAGAGTTCTGTTGTATATCTCCGAAGTTCTTCATCAGATCTTCACCAAATTAAAATGGGACCAATTTCGGAACATATTTTTTCAAACAAAAAAAGAATTTTCAAAATCGGTCCACAATTGACGGAGTAATCGGTAAAAATACACAAAAAAAAACAAACATGAAGTCGAACATAGAAACTCCTCCTTTTTGGGAAGTCGGTTAAAAAATAGCCAGGGTAGTAGAGGATAACCAACAGAACCCATCTCCAGCATTTTTGGATTTTTTGCCTCTTTAGTTGTGCACGTATCACGTAAAACGTACGAAACCAGCTTTTACATTTAAAAATATTGCGTAATTTTTTTTTGCGTAACTTGAAATATTACTTAGTTTTTGTTTCATCGTAATCGGTTCACTCAATAGAAAGTTAGATGAATTTAAAGTGTTCATAAAGTAATATCATTTTCATCAAACGCAATTCAGATACTCGGACAGTTGAACTCCATATGCGATAGATGGCGTTGTGTATTTGACGTCATTTTCTAAATGGCGGTGTTAAGATTCTCCGCGAAAGAATGACCCTAGATAAAATTGTTAGATAGGTAGTGTAGTTAGGAAGGAAGATAGGTAGGGTAGCCTAGAAAAAATTGTTAGATAGGTAGTGTAGTTAGGAAGGAAGATAAGTAGGGTAGGCAGTTGCCGGGAGCGAAGCCGCGGGCATAGCTAGTATGTGACTAAAACATAACTGGCTAAATGTGTGCCGCACGGTGCACCTATCTTAAGCTTGAGAATATATTAAAATCCATAAAAGTATTAAGAAATATAAGAAACTTATAAAAACTCAAAGTGTTTGCAAATATAATGTTAACCTTAGGAAAGATTTAAGAAACTTAAAAAACCAATAAAAAAAAGGAATATTAAATTAGAAACTAGTACACAAATGTATGATGTTGAAATTCAGAACCTTGAAAGGGAATTATTGAGTAGGGAAAATACACTTACGGAAATATTTTGTAAATATGAATGAATGAAGCAGGAGGCCTGTGAGTTGGTGGACCTGGTGAAGTATAATGCAGAGAGGTGCGAATCATTGACTAACAAGCTCATCTGTAGTTGTGCTGCCGCTCTGCCACCTCTCATGTCACAACATGTTGCTACTACAACTTTGCCCATTGATCATACTGCAACAACTTTGAACCCCACCAAAAGTAATGTCTTAGTATATTCTGATAGATTAGGAACAGGTTTTGGATCTTTGTTAAATAACCGTTCTAAACATACAATAGTGAACCATTGTTATCATAAACTGCAATTTAATGAGCTTATTCATAAAATTCAACAGACACAATTGAATGAGCAAACTACTGTAGTACTTCTTATTTGAAATAGCCTTAGTATAACAAAAAGGGACATAGTTAATGGTATTGACACCCTACTTAAGTTAAGATTAGGAAAATTAATATTATGTGCATTGCCCTATTCTGGCAAGTTACTTGTTCATGAAAATGAATACATTTCTAGTTTGAATAACTTGATGCATATTTTATCTTGTCGTCATAGTGACCGTTTATTGTTTTTTGACACCAACAATTTTGTTAGTGATTTTGTTTTAATTGGGAACCATATGTTTCTTCCCAAAAATAGTCGACATTTATTAGCTACATTGTTAGCTTTTAATATACACGCAGTTATTGATAATTTAACTGAGACTAGGTTTAGTGATTTAACCGTATTATCCAGTTTTTCTGATAATACTAAACGATGATTCTTTAAACGATTAGAGCCAACAAAAGAGAAGTCGAATAGTAATATTTTACTATATCATCAAAATATAAATCGCTTCTCCGGCAAAATTTTAGACGTGGAATTGTTAGTAGATAAATACCACATGGCTATCTTATGTTTTTGTGAAACTTGGTTAAAACCAGATAGGATGTTGTTTACTGTAAATAATTTCTCAGTTGCCAGCGCGTACAACAGATCCACAGTGGGTGGTGGTACCCTGATACTTTGTAATAGTCATTTAAAATATAAGGAAAGGAAGGATATCACCGCTTACGCTGTTGGTCGCTTATGTGAGGTAGCATGTGCAGAGGTTGAGGGGCATACTGTCTTGTGTGTTTACAGACCACCAGCATCAAACTTGTGTTGTTTTTGATTATAATGGAAGAATTAATAATGAAACTTTTCAGAGATAATAAATTAGTTTTTGTTTGTGGTGACTTAAATATAGATCTTTTTTTTATTTTTTTTATCTAATATAGGCTTGCGCTTGACCACTATCTCACCTGATAGTAAGCGATGATGTGGTCGACGATGTGGGGGTTGATGTGTGATCTGTTAGTCAACTCGCCAGAAAAATGTAAGCTCATTTCATTATTTAAATTTATTTAATGAACCAACAAGAATAACAGCAACTTCAGCTTCGTGCATAGATAATGTATTCACTAATTGTAAAGTAAAAGATTCGTTTTTAATTAGTGGCGTTAGGACAGACCATACTGGTCAACTAGTATCTTTTGAGTCAGATAAAAAAATTAACCTAGCTAAATCAATTCGATTAAGACCACTTCCTAAAAACAAATTAAATTCTTTTAATCATAATATTTTTAGCAACCTTTGTAACGCCAGTTTTGATTCAAACGGCCCCAATATAAATTACGGCACGTTGTTTTCTACAGTTTGCCAAGAATTCAATAAAACGTGTCCTATAAAAACAGTTAAAGTCAACAATTCCAAATCGAAATTTAGTGAATGGGCCACTGTGGGCATAAGAAAAAGCCGAGATATCTTATATAATTTATATTACGAAAAATATTTGACTTCCGATCAAGTTTTTCACACTTATGTTAGAAACTATTCCAAAATATTCAAAAGAGTCTGCGCTCAAGCAAAATCTCTCTAAAATAATAATTAGCAAAATTGGTGTTTCTAATAATAAAATAAAAACTGTGTGGCAATTAATTAATAGAGAAACTGGAAAGATACAACAACGTGATCAGAATGAGTTGTCTTTGAAAATAACTAATCAAACCATTTCTGATAAGCAAGAAGTCGCTGAGACATTAGAAAATTTCTTTACCAACATTCCGTTAGAGGTTACGAAGTCTCTTCCTTCCTCATCTAAATTAGCTGAAGCTCTTCTTAAAGAAAACTTTATTAAAGACATAACAATCTTTAAATTTAAACCAATATGTATTGATACAATTAAAAACGCGTTCAAAAGTCTCAATATAAAAAATACTGAAGACTTGTGGGGGATATCCGTTAGGGTTCTTGGAGATATTATTGACTCAATTGCTCCTGTCCTAACAGGCATATTCAATCAATGTTTGGACAGCGGCACTTTTCCTGACTTAATGAAACACAGTAAAGTAGTAACAATTTTCAAATCAGGCTGTAAGAGTGATCCTTCTAATTATAGACCTATATCCGTGCTTCCAGCATAGAGAATATAATAAAATCTATAAAAAAATCATGCTGGAACAGATGTTGTCTCACTTCAATTCAAATGGGATCCTGCATAGTCAGCAGTTTGGTTTCACGAAAGGTAGGTCGATAACGGACGCGGGAGTAAAACTCATCAGCCACATCTTGGAGGCTTGGGAGACGTCCCAGGATGCCATTGGCATTTTCTGTGATCTCTCAAAAGCTTTCGACTGCGTCGACCATAACACACTGATCTGTAAATTACACCACTACGGAATTCGTGGAAAATCTGCTGATCTCGTGCTTTCCTATTTATCAAACAGACAGCAAAAAGTAAATGTTTATGGGGCGACGTCCTCCGGGTCTCTAGTCAAGATGGGCGTGCCCCAAGGTTCAATTCTCGGCCCTTTCCTTTTTCTTGTTTACATTAATGATCTCCCTGTTATGATGGCCAAATTATCGGATATAATTCTATTTTCTGATGATACTTCGCTAATTTTTAAAATAGATAGGCAAGATACGGATGTCTTAAATGTCAACGAAAGTCTAATTGTTCTCTCAAAATGGTTCGCAGCTAACAATCTTTTACTGAATGCGAAAAACAAAATGTCTAAAGTTCTCTTTACCAAATGTACAACAACATGACCTAAACTTAAATCTTGACGGCAAAAATCTTGAAGTTATAACGGAAACTGTATTTTTAGGGATTACTATCGATTCAAAATTGCAGTGGGTTACATTAGAACTCTTTCGGGTAGGTTAAGTTCGGCTGCATATGCAGTAAGGAAAATAAGGCAGCTAACCGATGTAGCTACAGCTAGGTTAGTATACTATGCTTATTTCCACAGTATTATGTCTTATGGTATTCTGCTGTGGGGATCAGCAGCAGACGTTGACTCAATTTTCATCCTACAAAAGAGGGAAATCCGCGCAATCTATAAAATAGGTCCTCGCGAGTCCCTCAGAGAAAAATTTAAAGAGATCGATATACTGACTCTACCTCCACTTTATATTTTGGAATGTATTTTGTATGCCCGTAAAAATCGAGGGCTTTTCAAAACTAGAAGCGACTTCCATAATTTAAATACACGCAGTATGCACGAAATTGTAATACCCAAATTCAGATTACCGAAAACTAGCAAGTCTTTTCTTATAAACAGTATACCCTTTTATAACAAGTTAGGCATCAACGTCAATGGCGAGTACATCACTCACCTTCGGTTTGCCGACGATATAGTGGTCATGGCTGAGACTATGGAGGACCTCAATACAATGCTCGATGACCTCAGTAGAGCCTCTGAAAGAGTGGGTCTGAGGATGAACATGGACAAAACCAAGGTGATGTTGAATGCCCATGTCACACCCACTCCTATTAGGGTCGGAGACTCTACACTCGAAGTTGTGGATGACTATGTCTACCTGGGACAAACGATCCAGTTGGGTAGGGCCAACTTCGAGAAAGAGGTCAACCGTCGAATCCGACTCGACTGGGCAGCGTTCGGGAAGTTGCGCGGTATCTTCACGTCCAACTTACCACAGTGTCTCAAGACGAAAGTCTATGACCAGTGTGTGTTGCCAGTTATGACCTATGGCTCTGAGACGTGGTCGCTCACAATGGGCCTCATCAGAAAGCTTACAGTCACCCAAAGGGCAATGAAGAGGGTTATGCTCGGAGTTTCCTTACGTGATCGAATCAGAAATGTAGAGATCCGCAAGAGAACCAGGGTTACCGACATAGCCCGAAGAATTGCCAAACTTAAGTGGCAGTGGGCAGGGCACATTGCTCGCAGAACGGATGGCCGATGGGGCAGGAAGGTTCTGGAGTGGCGACCGCGAACCCGAAGACGCTGCGTTGGAAGGCCTCCCACCAGGTGGACCGATGACCTGGTGAAGGTTGCAGGGATCCGCTGGATGCGGGACGCATGGGACCGGTCAATGTGGCGACGCTTGGGGGAGGCCTATGTCCAGCAGTGGACGTCTTGCGGCTGATATGATGATGATGATGAACAAGTTGCCAAAGTCAGTTATAGAACTGACCGATGGAAAGTTCAAAAACTACATCAAACGTATCCTTGTTGAAAAAGCATATTATAAAATCAAGGACTACGTTGAAGGTAAAACCATTTGGCCTTAGCTCCTTCTGCGCATGCAGCTTCCCTGGTAACTTGTAAACGGCACAAATATGTGGATGTCTCTAACTATTCTCAATCTAATTTTTTCTTTCCTTCTTTTATTTAGACTTTTTACAATGGTTTTCAATCATCTTTATAGCCCTTTGCTAAGAATAGTTACAGCACTGATAACAACATTTGTGCCACATGTTAAATTTAGTCTTGTTATACTTTTTTTTTTTTACCTTTGTATAGATTCTTTTACCGATTGTTTTGTGAATGTGTGAACATTGTATGCCTTCTAGATGCTAGTTAACATTCATTAACTTTTTTATATAATGTATAATCTTTTTATTTTATTTTTTTAGTTACTTACGACTTATTGTCATAAGTCGGGCCTACGTTGTCCCCCCATATCTAAGTACTAATGCTGTAACATGGAAATATTGTAAAACCAAACCATTTTTAAAAGAGTAACAATGGAGTTTCTTGCCGGTTCTTCTCCATAGGAAACGACCAAACCGAACCGTGCACCTTTTGCCGACGTTTTATAAGTGCCCATGTAGGCCTATGTGAAATAAAAAAATTGATTTTGATTTTCAAACTGGTATGGGTTAGCTACAGTTGGACCGCTGCCTTACCCTTCGGCAAAAACAGCCGCGACTCTAAGTTATGTAATAAAGTATAGAAACACAATCATAACATTCTTCTTCTTCTTCTTCGTCGTATCAATTATTTTATGACCAATTTTATTTGATAATCTCACTGACGGACTAAATATAATTATCATTTTTCTACTCAGGAAACATCCCTATTATATAAGTTTTGACCAGAATTCAGCCAGGTTTACAGCGTTTTCATTTGCCTCACAAAGGTCCTTCATGGAGCAGGTTTTGTGGCACAGAGAGCACAATACCACTAAGTCGGAGGAGAGTCATTGTTTGGAACATAGCTCCGCAATCACATTGCGGGTCACTGGAGTACCCCATCTAACTAAGATGTGCCTGCAGTGACCCACTTGGCTTAAGAGTCTGTTTAAAGATTGCCAGGTGGACCATGGAAGTTGGTGTATATTATCATACCATTAGAACCCAGACACGCATAGCAACTAACTTCCACACCAAACTAACCCTGACCCCGACTTTCAATTACACCGCTATCGTAGACATCATGAGTAAAAGGCCTCTAACTATTAAAACTCATTTATATCAGAACCGACTTCCATCGGTTTACCTATCAACTTTCAATTTAACTTTGCTAACAGATCGAGATCGGAAAGTTTTGTTATCAAGGTTCGAATTCGGAAAAAAAAGATTGGGGAAATCTTCTATGAGTATTCCTGAAACTCTTTACGAGTATATCTGGCTGGAGCTTTTTTAATTTCCTTTAGAGAAAAACTCAGGTTTTCCTTATAGTTCCGTACTAGTACCTTTGCGTGATGAGTTATGAATGCATCTTGAACATAAACTCAAGGCATGTATTTCAATTAAAGAGAAAAAAGATTAAGCTAGTTTCAAAGCATAGATATCTATGAAGAAGAACGTGCTAGAATGCGCATGGTTACTTTTCAATTTAAAAATAATCGTCATCGTTTTTCAAAGCTAAGACACAGATGAGCAGAAACCCTTTTATTTCGTAACTGCAAATACGACTTCCAACCGGTATCTTTAGTTTGTAGCCGCATTTCAGTGAAGCGCATTTCAGCTAGTTGGCTGCATTTCATTGCAGTAAACACTCGAACTGAACACCCTTCCCGCTGTATTGCATTCAGTTAACAAGTGACTCAATATTGAAGCTAAACTCAAATATACTGAATTACGAGCTTCTAGCCGCTCTGCAATTGAAGTAATAATACATTTTGGAAATGTAGAGGTATTTATTCATTTATATACTTTATTTTACACCAAGATAAGAAAGACAATACAAAAAGAAACATTGAAAATAAAACAAAAATACAACAGGCAGCCTTATCGCTTTGCGATCTCTTCCAGGCAACCTTGAATGGATAGAGATAGCCTGGACACAACATGGGGTTGCGCTTGGTGCCAATTTCAAATCATACAAGTATTAGGTACTAATTACAATTAGGCACTCAAACAAACTACTAAAATAGATACATAAATACACTCATCTAAATAAATAGAAAATGGAAACAATAAAGCTTAAACAAGGACAGGATCACAGAGACAGGTGATGTTCCTTTATTTATTATATACTTTATTGTACACCACTTAAATAATTACAGGACAAAACATTTATAAAGATAAATGTTAAGTTTTTTAAAGACAGGCAACGACTAAGCACATTTTACTGGGTCAGGCAATGCATTACACAAACGAGCAGCCTGGACTATAAATGATTTATCCAAGAATGTAGTGGAATGCATAGGCATTTTAAGTCGCAAGTTTTCTGATGATCTAAGAGATTTCGTGTGGGTATCGCAGATAAACTGAAACCAGTCCTTGAGGTAAAGAGGGGTGGAAGGAGTAAAGAGCATATTGTACAAAAGAGAAAGAATATGAGCATTCCGGCGAAGGCAAATTGACGACCACTTGAGCTTTACACGGAAATCGGAAACATGGTCATATTTGTGCAAACCAAATATGAACCTTACACAAACATTTTGAAGTCGCAAAAGTTTATCGAGTTGTTCTTGAGTAAGGTCAAGATAGCTGCCATCAGCATAATCAAGGATGGGAAGAAGAAGAGATTGTGCAAGCACAATCTTAGTGGCAGTTGGAAGAAAATGCCGCAGTCTCCTCAAAGTTGTAGCAGATGCAAACAACTTGCGGCCAACTTCCTGTAGTAGGTATCAACTATTATAAGTATCTACTACCAAATATTTTCTAAAATGGAATAACTGGAAGTAATTACTTCATGCATGATAGAAATAAATGATGGATGTAACCCGTATTTTAAGAACAGTCCGCAAAGCAGTGCGCAAGCGCATTCCGATCTCAGTATCAAAAAGCAACAATGGCTGCTCGGTAAGGGCTGTCAAAAATATCAACATTTTGGAAAGTTTTTGACATTGATTGTCGCTAAGGCAAGATTTCAATTACATTTTAAACGATTTTAATTTCGGAGATTTCATTGACAAACACCAAAACTATGTCACTTGCTACGGCGTAGCGTAGCTTACGAAGCTGCTACGCCGTAGCTTCATCATACTTCTTCATTTTAGCATCTACTAAAGATGGGCTGAATTACAATATTATAATGATTGAAATGAATTTAAGCTTACTATAATAGTGCGGTTGTAATCTGTGTTTTTTTTTGCAAAGCAGTGTCAAAAGTCAATAAAAACCCAAAGTTTTTATAACCTATCAACAGAAAATGTCCGGCAACAGCCAGGTGTCCATCCATCCATCGTCACCTCAATTTTTTCAGATGGCGCAGAATACTTTCAAATGTCCCGATTATTGAATTAAACGAGCCAACGACAACTCTTAGAAACATTGTAAAAACAATTTACCTTTTAAAATAATAACCATGGGATGTCTTGCCAGTTCTTCTCTATCAGAAACGACCAGATCGATCCATACAGTAAAGTCTGATGTTTCATAAGTGCCCATTTGAATCGAAAATAATCAGGTTTTACTCCACAACCATTGATATAATTTAAGGAGATCGTTTCTGAGCAAGCTTTGTGTTTCAAATCGTTTATTTAAGTTAGTGATAAATGTCAAAACTGTTTTGTACAAAGGGAAGGCGTACTCAGATACTCAATTATTATTAGTTCGGTGGCGATAGTATTGGGGTGTTGGATTTCGGATATAAAATTATATTATATTAAACGTTTTAGGTAAAAAGAGCGACTGGACCTTTAGTGTAGTGTTCACAAACGCTACAAACTCAAAAAAAATATTCAATTAAGCATTTACTTTTGAATTATCAAGGTCGGTCAATCAAAAAGATAAGGATAGTTGCACGTTTCATAGCGTATCAGTTCGATGCTACCATTTTCATCAGTACCATTTATTTATATGTATTTGCTTCATCATAGTCGCTTATCTATTCGAGATATATTTTACCCATGGCATACTTAATATAGCGTTCCAGTGGTCTTCTTCATCAGATCCACTACACCAAATGATACTTTCTGAGTGCAAATGCTTGCCATGTTATTGAAAATACCAAAATCGCTTTATGTTTGCCTATAATATTTGTGGAGTGCCCTCGATTTCCATGGGTTCCCATTAACAGATTCTGATTTGATGAGAATGGTATGGGAGAAGCCCGCTAACCTCCTCTGTTTTGGGAAGTCGATTAAGAAAAGGTGATGTTTCTAAGTTTACTTCTACATGCAAACATAAAATCTCTGAAACTCCTCTTGAGATTTCGAAAATTATTTCAATGACTAGCTTTTGCCAGCGGCATCGCCCACGTGAATGTCGAAAATCATCCCAAAGCAACATATTCCCGGAATAAAAATTATCCTGCGCTATTTCAGACTATAATCTACCTCTGTGCCAAATTTCATCCAGATCCGTTCAGTAGTTTTTGCGTGAAAGAATAACAAACATACTAACTCACACTCACAAATTTTCGCCTTTATTATAGTGAAAGCTACATATCCCGCAAAAATTACCGCGACTTATTCGTAAGTTTCCCCACAGGAAGCTAGCTCACGAAATGCTGGCAAACAGAAAGGATAAATAGTAAGGAGTCTATCGTTTTTGATCAACCCAAATTAAAGTAAAATCGCATTTCGAAATAAAACAGAATCAAAGAATGCGACAGTGGACTCTTTGTGGTAAACCCAGGCTCTATATCGACATATATTACTATCCGATCGGACCATGCTATAAATAAAAGGGTGACACAATTTAGACCACAACAACATCTATCTTTTTTCAAAGCGACCACAAACCTTCAAAAGACCAATAAAACGAATTGAATTTGATCGGAATCCGTCACAATTATCAACGGATCCTTGCGATGTCGCCGACATATCCTCGGCTACACGATTAATCACACCAATTTGCGAGACCGTTAAGTTTGCCAGAAGGGGGATACCCCCATATCTCCTTCTTATGGTACACGCGAATTTAATTTTCTTAATTGTTCCACTTCAAGTGTATTTCTGAAAGTTGGTAGTTTAGTTTAAATTCATAAATGGTGAATAAAAATGGTTCGTAGAGATAAGACTGTCTTGAGTTGAGATGTTTTAATAAAACATTACTTACAATGTAAAAACGAATTCTTTGCAACACCTACCTGAACAAACTTTCGGCTTAAATGTGTATTTATTTAAGTAATTTTTGTTTTGAACACTGTATCTTTTTAAGGTTGTTATCATTATATTACTTACTAGCTGACCCGCGGGGCTTCGCCCCCGTCAACTGTCTACCTACCTACCTACCCTGCCTACCCTGCCTGCCCTGCCTACCATGCCTACCCTGACTACCCTGCCTACCTTACCTACTCTATCTACCTACCTACTATTATTATCTATCATCAATAGTTTTCTCAGCGCACGCCAAAGAGTGAATTTTATAGGCAACATTTTGCTACCTTGGCTTACATTATTGCAATTTTCATGAGGATCTCCATTTTTTTTAAATATATTATAACCTATGACACTTAGGAATAATATAGCTTTCTAATGGTGAAAGAATTTTCGAAATCGGTTCAGTAGATCCAGAGATTACCCCTTACAACGTCACAAACTCACAATCCCACAAACTCACAAACTTTACCTCTTTATAATATTAGTATAGATTTATAATATTAGTATAGGTTATGTAATCTCGTATTGAACGTCTTCATTTTCTGAGATTTGCGATCTAGACGGATAGACAGAATAAACTTTCTTGTACTCCAAATTTGTAACACTGCTCTACTGTGTAACAAGCATTTCTGACAGCAGAAATAAAAAATCTATAGTTTTTCCTTATTCTTAGACCACAAAACCGGCCAAGTGCGAGTCGGACTCGCACACGAAGGGTCCACCATTATCGCAAAAATCGCCAAAAAAGTCACTTTTGATGTACGGGAGCCCCACTTAAATATTTTTTTACCCGACTACCGAAGGAGGGTAATGTGTTTATCAGTTTATGTATGTATGTATGTTTGATCCTATGTGGCGTTCCAGAGACCAAACGCGTTGGGCGATTTTGATGATTCGTACGTCAATCGATGCGTATTAACCCTGCGAGTGTCACTGGCTACATTAAAATAGAAAATGGCGGCTTTTGGGCGCCATATTGTGGGGGCCCAATTTATTTTTTCTTCCAATCCCATCGTGTGGGGTATCAAAATAAAGGGTTTAAAGAGGCGATTTCAAAAATATATAACACTTATATATTTAAATGTACCTAATTAGAAAAAATGTTAACTAAAAAAAAAAACAAAACACCCGACTGTTTATAAAGACGTAAATAAGAAAAAAAAGATGCTGTGCAGTCGGAGGATACATATTCGCGAGCTGACTGACCAAAACCAGATGTATCCTCCGACTGCACAGCATGTTTTTTTTCTTATTTACGTGTTTTGATTTGTTTTATTCTGTTTTTAGTATTCGTTGTTATAGCGGCAACAGAAATACATCATCAGTGAAAATTTCAACTGTCTAGTTATCACGGTTCATGAGATACAGCCTGGTGATAGACAGAAAGACAGACAGACAAACCGCGGAGTCTTAGTAATAGGGTCCCGTTTTTACCGTTTGGGAACGGAACCCTAAAAACAAAATGAGAGTACGCACTCATTAATAAGAAGAGTATCCATCTTACTCCGCATTCATAATCCGCGCTACGTTTATGTCATCGTCTCTGAGCATCATCGTAAGTGATGTCACGTCCCGTCACGCTGTTTAGATTAATAAACTGCCAGACAAAGACGGGGGGGATTGGGGAGGCCTGTTAGAGGGCTAAGTTCAGGACAGGCTTGAGAAATTGATGTCATTCGTGGAGATATTGCTGTACCTATTCAGGATTTAGTGGAACAAGATGGAAGAGATTTATTTTAGGTTCTTTAGGTGCAGTTAGTGCAATGATAGTTGATTAAATCTTTGACCCAATTGGCAAACGCAAATCTTTCTAGATGAGATGGAATAAGTCTAGATCACAAGCAATAATGTGGCAAAAGCACCCTAGGCCGTTCACCTCGCGACCATCCTCACTTTTAGAGGATTTTTTCAGCGCAACTTGTCAAGTTCCAGCATAATAACTGGTGCCAATAAAAACTTTGAAAAAATAAGTACTCTGTTTGTGCCGTTAGTCTTCTAGAATCGTCCAAAAAAACAAACACAAAACACAATTCACGAAATCGCTGTAAAACCAACAGAATCGATGTAATCAAACCTTAGAGGGGCCGGGCGGCGGCGCGGCGGCGAATCAAAGATTACGAGCGTGTAATCAGCAGCCACCATTAGCCGCTCCATTTACTACTGTAATCGATGGAAACACAACATTTACCAGTTTTCCATCGATTTCTATGGGGTTTCGGGTGTAAACAAACATTTAAGGTAGATAATTATACATTATTTTAAAAGGTACTTTACTTTAAAAGGTCTTTTACTTCGTCAAAAGTTACATACGTAACTTTTGACGAAGTAAAAGAGTCGTCAGAATAAGTATCGTTCGTCAGTTATCTAGACACGAAAATAAGTCTAATCGGAGAATAGAATTAGAAGATCTTGGGTTCTAGGCTATGATGCCCAAACTGATGTATTTATCGAGTTGCTGTTTATGGCGTTCTCCATCTTTTCGAAAAATATTTTTATTGATTACAACCGCAGACCCGAAAGCAAGTTAGGTATAAACTAACAGGTAAGTATTTCAGAAATCCAGAATTCGGCTGCGTTATGGGAAAGCATATCCTGAAACTTTCAGGTTGAATCTCAAGGCCAATAAATAAATAAATCGAACCTTTCTCTAAGAATCGATAAGATGAGCCAGTAATTTACACTCATCTTTACAGACTTGTATTAGTAAGTGGTATGTCGTTTGTATTGAAGACGCGCAAGTTAGCAAGCGGAAGCACAGCAACTTGGCGCCACTTGAGTAGCTTTACATTTAACAAATTAACGATTTTACTCGCAACTCGCACCGGCTCGCTGTTGATTTATCTGCTTATCTGCTCGTAAACTTTGGAGGAGTACTAAACTGTAGCCGCAGAATCGATAAGAATTAACACAGTTCTGTAAACAATACAGATCCAATTATTCTTTCATGATTACTGTTATCAATGCAAAATCACACATTCGTCACAATTGAAAATCTTAAAAATTGTCATACGCAGGTTGACAATGTAATTTAACCGTAAGTTTTTCTTCTAGGCGATTCGATACCAAACAAAAGGGTTGTTAAATAAGTTTCAATGTTATGTTTGGATCAAAATTCAGTCATACAAACTCTGCTTGCTGCAGCATAATTATCGAAGCAGAACGCAACGAACGCGTGTTTCCGAACGCATTCAACCCGAATCTCTTCAAAGTTAGAGTAAACAAGCCATCGTCGACTCTGTCTCTGTCACCAATGACTTAGACTAGAGTCAAGAGCAAACCCATCTCAAATAAAATAAAATAAAAAAAAGCAGTCATAAGATCCTCGAGTGTGAAGTGTAGTCATAAGATTCTCATTTCATCGTAGTAAATACTGAAAAGTGTAATTTCATTTTTATAAAAAACCGGCAAAGTGCGTTTCGGACTTCACACATGTATGGTTCCGTAACGAATGTAGAATATATTGGTATTTGTTAGTAAAATATACGTAATAATAAACATTATCACCAAATTTCAAGTTCATAGGTCAATGGGAAGTTATCAAATTCTTCGTAATAAAATTTTGTGACAAAAGACGGACAGACGGCCAGAGAGACGGACAGACGGACACGTGAAAGACTGCAATAGGGTTTCGATTGGACCTTTCGGGTACAGAAACTTAAAACACGCAAAGTTCCATTAGAATTCACATTCTAATCATTAACCCGGCAATGATGCATCATTCATGATCTGTAGAATAGTAACCGCAGAATTCCGTAGAAAATTGTCATCAAACACACACCTATCCATTCAAATGTCACCGCATCTATTGAGGAGTTCCCGTAGGTAATCAGAGTAAAGCTCGATCGATCGCAGCCAATCACAATGAAGCATGTTCATTAACACATTCCGCGCCTGACGGACATGTCCGGTCCGGCTTGCAGCCGTTCATTACCCGGAACCGTGATCACCGGGTGACATCAACGGTTCCTGTTTACCTGAGTATTGTGTGTGAGGGGGTAGCTACCTAGCTCTCTATGCCTATGGTAACGTTGTTCCATTGTGTGAATTGAAATGTGTGTCATTGCTTGGATGTTTTGTTAGTTAAAAGTTGATTAGAAAAGAGTTTCGAAACCTTAGTTTTCCAAGTATCTGAGTCTTCTTCTTGTCGTTTCGACGGAACATTTAATCAGACTGTTTGGGTCCAGTAGGTGGCCACATTTATTGCGGCGTCAGAAGCTTTGCACAAGTGGGTAATTGATGGATTATATGTATTTTGCCAGATCATATTTGCCTACTTGGGTACCCAACCAATTCAATGGCTTCCAGATATTCAATTGGCTGCAATTCATGATTGAGAGGAAGATGAGAGAACCTGCCTGAGTGCTACTAACTGAAACATTAAAAATAGCATAACTATTAATGAAATGCACACCGCAATTTACAGGCCACAGGAATCTGAGTAGAAGATGCTAGCTAATTATCTGAGTAGAAGATGCTAGCTAATTATCCGAGTAAACTTATAAATCATATTAATTGCATAAATCAGGGATTAATTACAGTTTTTCTTCCTGGCTGCCTGATAACTGCAGTCTGTTAAATCACTTCTATCAAATCTCTCAACAACCTACAATAACATACAAACAAGAAGTTATTCTGAATTTTGTTAAACTAAGAGTAGTTTAACAAAATTCAGAATAACTTCTAAAATAATAACAAGTTTCTTAAGCACTAAACTTGTCATAGAGTTAGTTACTAACGCGACGTTATATGAACCGGGTACTAGATCTACTCGAACTACTAACTCGGAGTTGGTAAGATAACCCAGGATGGTTCAAGCGGCACTTAAACATTTAAACCATTAGCCACTACAATTTTAAACTCAATAATAAAACAAATACACATATAACTCATACTCTGTTGATACCGCGGCCGACTGTCTGTATGCACTGTCCTACATACTGGCACCATTCAGGGCCGGACGTGTAATCGCCGGTCGTGCTTGCAGCGGGGGAACCACTCGCTTCCGTGTTTGAACAAGTTTACTGCATGTTAACTTAGCACGAGCGGGATTGGGAAGTAAACAGAGGTGTTTAACGACGAATTGCGATGAGTGGTTACTTTGGAGTGCAGTGGACGTCACTGGTTTAAGGTTTAAAATAAGGAATCACTTTGCAATTTGCTAGAAACTTACACTGTATACTGTTCTTTCATGTTTGCCTCTAGTCTCCGAATTTTAAGATATTACACCTAATTATCGTAATAGTTTATTGTGATACAAGGGTGGCAAGTAGGTTATTGCAAACGAGCTGTCACTAAAAAGCCCGAGCCGAAGGCGAGGGTTTTTAATGACACGAGTTTATACAGTTGTGGGAAATATTAAAAACAAATCAACGAATTAGATTTGTTTACACAAATAAAACAAAAACAGAAAATGGCGCGTTGTTGCAACTGGACATTGTTTTCAACGAAAACAGCCTATACAGCCTATTCGATTTTTGACAAATGTTGATGTGAAAATAATTAAATTAAAACTGTTAATTAAATTTACTAAACAACCATTTAAAAAACATTTGAGAATTCAATGCTAAAACGTACGGAATCATTCATTTTTCCTCGTATAAAATCCATCCAATTTTATTCTATGTATTTTAACTCCTTACTACTAAACTTTTTTAAATTGACTTATAAATTTAAAACTCAACTGCAAAACTAATGATCGAGCTCGTAAACAAAAGTCACGACCGCGTAACAGAAAGATTGAATTTTCGAATCATAATTCTAGAATTCTCAATCTTTCTGTTCATATTTTTCAATACAGTTGTTAAAGATGGCGTACAACGAACAACTGTATTGAAAAATATATTACACTTGCTTTTTTTTCACGGCTTCGCTCTCTCTTGCTATATAGCAACACAGCACAGAAACACAGCTGAACAGTTCTTGATGTATCTCCGGAACTGTGCAACTGTGTTGCCGGGATAAATGTTTCCGGTAAAACATACTATGGTGACGCGCGGATGGATGCGAGGCAAGTATGTTGGACATTGTCCATTCGAGTGTTTATTGATGGCCGCTCTTCTGACCAACTGGATAATAATGCTGGGGTTCCTCAGGGGTCGGTACTCCCAGCAACATTGTTCTTGCTGCACATAAAAATCCATCATTAGACTACAAGACGTACGGCGATGCATCATCGGTACATGGTGGACATCCTACCCATACGCACCAAAGGTTTTGGGAATACTTTTATTATGCGTAACCACAGCAAAGGAGTGGAATTCCCTGCCGGAGTCTATATTTCCTGATAGCTACAACCTGGGAGTCTTTAAGTCAAGAGTGAATAGGTTTCTTCTAGGCAAGCGTGTATTATATTCGACCACATGATTGCTTACCATCAGGTGAGATAGTGGTCAAGCGCGAGCCGATCAAATTTAGATCTTTAGAAGTTAAGATTATTTAATGAAAAGAAAAATCAAATGTAAGGCACATTTGATTTTTCTTTTCATTAAATAATCTTTTTCCTTTTCTGTTTTATATTATGTAAATAATCAAATGAACTGGAAACAACGATGTCAAACATCATCCAATTCTGAACTTTATTGCTAGGATCGCCATCGTAAAAGCGTATATTATTATTAGAAAGCCCATAATTATTCAGCACACATTTATGAAATTTATATTTCAAGATACATTCATCGTTCATCTATCTATGTTCGCCACAATTACGGCCAGCTATACATTTCCCATCAATACGTCGGGCACTCTCAGCGGTCGTCAAACGTGACAATTGTCGACGAATTCTATTCAGAGAGTGAGCTGCAATCGAAGGCAGCTGTCCGATAGATTCGGCGATGGAATTTCTGTGTTACGGATTTCGTTCTATTTTTTATTGCTGGTAGATTGAAGAGAAAAGGTAGTAGAGGAAACGAAAAATCTGTTCTGTAGAACAAGAATGATAAAAGTTAAAAATAGTAAATCCTAGTGTTTTTGTATTTCTCAATTTTCTCATTTTATCTACAAAACATTTATAATAACGATGACAATGAACGAAAATTCCAAAGTTTGGGATTGGTAAACGTTACTGAAACGTTACGAGGTTTTTCTTACAACAAACCATTGCTTGAAAGTCAATATCGCTGATAGAATATCATACCCCCATCCAACTGTTTTTGAATAAGGAATACCAACGGATACTGTAAACCTAATTGCTTTAACAGTTTCTTATTTCCACTTTGTCTACAGGTGCGGTCGCGCCGGCAGCCTTGCAGCGACTCCCGGGGAGAAACTTCTAGAATTGCTCCGACCGAGCGTAGGCACCCCTCGACGTCACAGTACGGCGGCCTGTGCGCCCGCGCAACCCCAGAGACCGGCGGGCTTTGTGTACTGCCCATCTGACGCACTGCCCTACTGTCCGCCCTCGAGGATCGCGCCGCCAAGACCTATCATGAAGGTACTACAACTTTTTAAAGTACGTTCCCAATTTTGTTTTCAAATAAATGTAAAAATAAACATTAAGGGGTTTAAGTTATAAGAAAATCTGAGTTGTGTAGCAGTTCATTAAGCGTTTTATGAAGCACACCAGCTTCTCTATTACACCATTCTTTAACATTCGAATTCTCTATAGAAATTTTGAATATGAAATGTGCTGAGCAATCGATAGACCGTTTCGCGATTTTTATAATGGTGTAGGTATTTATTTGCAAAAATTATTTGAATAGCCCAATATAAAGTTCATTTTGCGTTGCAGCTTAAAACTTTGTTAAACGAATTTTATTTTATTAGTTGTAAAATTAAATTAATTTTCACTGCGTAGATAGAGAACAGAAATGCTAACTCCATTTTACTTTGTTGATGACAGCTCCAACCACCACCACAACAGATCCAGCCAGTGCAACCACAGCCACCACCGGTACCTCAGCGTACCACTGCGACGGTCGCACCCACACCACTCCCAGTACCGCCACCTGCGCCGCCCCGGCGCGCTTCTCCACAGCCGCCACGCCGCGTGCCACCCCCAACTCCACCCAGACCTCCCACCACCACCATCATACCACCACAGACAGACCCCAACGGCAACAGAAGAACGGTCGCCCCAGTGCAACCACAACCACGACTTGACTGCAACAGAAACCCTGCGCATACACAGTCCTTATCCGCTAGAAGAGCGCTCCCTCCCACGAGAATCCCTGATGCGACACCTTTTCCTGCTCCCTTACCTCCTCAGAATACTGTCCAGCCGATGAAACGGTCTCCGAGCTCAGGGTCAAACATTAGCGTCCGACAGGACTCGAACGTATCTTCAGACTCGTTCAGTCAGACTTCCTCACCGTCGTACACGACGAAGACGATGGAAGCGCCCTTGCTGCCTCACCAGCACGTAAACAAGAGCCTCAACGCGAAGATAGCTCGGGGGCTGCTGTTGAAGGAGCAACAAGACAGGGATTCGGGCAATGGGTCTATTACCAAGAGTATGTCGACACCGGCGTCCTTACAGACTATCGTCAGGTTCCAGAATGGAAGCAACATGTCGCTGCATCATCGGGTGAGTGCAATCTGTTCTTAATTTTATGAATGTAGAAGTATTATACCACCAGGCATCTGTCAGAGTAAGAAGTCTATATTACTGAATTTACTTGCGAACAAAAGAAAGCAAACCGTTTATATAATTTATATTAAACTTGAGAAGTCACAAGTTACAGTTCGTACACAGAGACAATTAGTACCATCAGTCAGTTTACATTTTCCACTTCTCATTCCGCGCTCCACGATCCGAAAACGGTAACAATAACGTTTGCAGAAACATTTTTATAGCTGCGAATGCTGCAAAACCCGCGCGTTCACAAAACACCGTAAAAGCAAGTAGTAACTGTATTTTCCGCACGAGTGTATGACAAATATTTTCCGCACAAGTGTATGGCCACTGTAAAATTAAGTGTCGCTCGCAAGCTGCTCGTAATTAAAATATTGCGCCGCATTAAGCGTTTGCTGTGTTTACGGTAAAAGCTTTGGGTGCGAGTTGAGGTCCAAGCTATAAGAGGTAGCGACAAAAGTCTACTTAAGAAAAATACTTATGAGAATTTTAAAGAATTTACTTTTTATTTGTACCTACATTGTGTGTATCTCTGTGTGCCAAATAAACTAGTTTTCTTTCTTTCTTTATAGCTATGAAGCTACTGTATAGATTTTTTTCTTGAAATACTTATCTATATGTATGAAACGGAGTAAAATTCTTACCAGAATGCTTAGTAGTAGTCACTCGAAACCGCTCAAATTCCAATATGAGCTATATCACACTGTATGTTGTGTTGAATGCTTCTTTGCTATGAGAAAAATCCAGATATCCCATGTGCCATCTGTTCTCTTCAAATTATTTCCAAAATCTTGTCGAGATGAATTGGACATTTGTTTGGTCGCTGCCGCTACTCACTTGTCTCTTCCACTTTTACAATCGAGAGCGTACTGCACTTGAGCCAGTCGCGTCTCGATAACACGGGAATCGTATCGCACAGTTTCGATCTCAAGATTAGGTTTGCAGCGTAGAAATGAAATAGCTATTATATTTTCTGTCAGTTTCGTAGAATAACCCGGAAGAATTTATGATTCAATTTTGGTAAGAATTTATAGCTTGAAGGAATTATAGTCATGCCTGAAATATCTCCTATCTTGAAGCTTTACTGGTTTGGTACTAGTACGTGAGGTTTTTCTTCTATAGGTATTCTAGGTATTTTTTTTTATCATTAATTTAAAAAAAAACTACTTCTTACTTCTTCTTCTTTACTTCTTCTTCATCGTATCGATGTTAAATATATTTTGACCGAAATTCAGGCACAAAATATCTGTTCGAAAAAAATTATTGGTGCTAGAGAAGAAACAACAAGACATTAAAATCGATATCCAATCATTGGGAGGCTTTACAATATTCTTATCGGATTAAATCAAATAAATTGAGACAACTGCTTCGATACCGAGGGGATCCAGCCACTTGACGTAAACCGATTGTTTGTTAGAAAATCAACCGTTTGTCTAGATGAAAATTCACTATTGAAATATTAACAATTTGGAGAGGCAGCGCTGAGGCTTATAGATGCCAGAACTTAGGTACTTTACATCAAAGAGCTTTAGCACAAGAGCCTCTAGACTCTAGACAAATTTACAAAAACGTTTAAATCATTTATTTAATATACCTATTAGCAGATTCTTAAATCAAATCCTTCATAAAAAAATAAGATTGAAAGTGACTTTCGATCAGCGATAACAATTGTTCCTTCCTTCTTACTTCCCTGGTCCCATTATTTGGGGTCGAGTCTCATTACTTTTCTGTGCCAAGTTATTCTGTCTTGGGTTGTCTGTTCTTGATTGAGGTATCTTTCTATATTGGACCACCAGGTCAAGGGCGGGTGGCCTCTACCTCTCTTTTGTTCTGGTAAGCGCAAAGCAATTTGTACTACATGGTCCTCACCACGTCTCCTCTCCTCACCCAACGCATTGGCACTTAAAAAAGACGGCGGTTTTCGGTAATTTTATCGGTGACAGGTGCGTCGTTGAAAACCAAAATGTTTGGACTTGTCCACTTGACATTTCGGTAGCGCATGACAATCCCGTCATCGTCATCGTTATCGCTGAACGAATGTCACTATCTTTTTCTAGAGCCAAGGGCATATATATTGATCCACTAATAATTACCATTTGAATTTCCTAAAATATTGATATTTTTTTTAATTCTCTTTGGAATAGGATAGGATAGATGAACTCCCTTTTCCGCACTTAAATGCCTATTCGGTCCGTTGTGCGTGCAGGCCTCCTCTCTGTGAGAGGGAAAAGCTGTAATCCACCGCGGGTCCAGTGCGGGTTGGTGCATGTCACATGTCTTCGAATTTTTGCTTCTAAGACATGCCGGTTTCCCCACGGTTTTTTCCTTGACCGTTTTGAGAACAGTGGTGATGAAATAATTTACACAAAGGAAAGCGCCTGCCTGGGTGCGAACCCACGACCTACAACTTGTAAGTCATGGCCGTTACCACCGGGCAACCACTGCTGTTTTCCTTTGGCGTATTAAGAGTTCATCAAACACCTATTTAAAAACCAGATCGTGAGCTTATTTGACCGTAATGACTACTTCTTTTGAGTGAAGCGAGCGGTGCATATGAACCGTTTAAATGAGAAAAAGATCTCCGAGTGCTGGCAAGTCTAGTATTAAGTAGTGGTGTTTTATACAGTTAACATCACACCTAGATTCCCCAAATGGTTACAGAGCTGTACCTTTAGTACTCACCAGTTATGTTTATATAACATGTAATAGGGGCGAGCCTATTGCCATCCACCGCGCACAAATACAAACCCCGGGTTAGGTTTTTAATTAGGAACAAATTGCGTGCCTAAAGTTATAAGTTAATATACCTACCTAAGACTATATATTTTATGCTGAGTCACTTTGGTGGTGCAACCATGTTATGCTGTCTAACAATTGTACGGTCGGTAGCTCCAGCATGATGTTCTAATAGCTGTTGTAATAGCTGTGCCTTAAGTCCAAACTTTTAACGACAGCACACACAAGTTTGCAACCATCCACTGCGCAGACGAAATCCTAATGAAATCTCGCTAACATGCTCCGTACAAAAACTTCTTTCATCCTATTTAATAAAATCTTAAAGTCCGTCCTCTTAAGTTTCCACACACAATCTCAAAGTTTCTAATCAGACAGCGATCGCCAGTCGCCACATACGTATCTGTGGAGGGATGTACGCCCGTCCATACATTCAGTAGGAAGGAGTGTACAGGCCCGTCCACATATTACTGTTTACATGAGTCAAGATTGCGTCCCGTCCTCGTATAACTCGGGGGAGCAATCTGTATTGTATTGCAAAGAGTTTTGTTTTGTTGGTTCATCGTTTCTTATAGTCTTATCTTGGTATATTTTCGTATATAATTTTGGTCCGAAATAAAATATAAGCCCACTCCATCTTACTCAGAGGTCTCATGCTCCTGTGGGAACACTACAGGCTTTTGATAAAGTAGGTCTCGTTGTGTGCCTCCTAGTTCCAGTAGTTGCAATCGCAACTTCAACAGTAGCGCATGAGTTCCTGAGTTCAATTATTGGGTTGGAAATAGTTTGTCATCTGAAATACCACAGCAAAAGCTCGGAGTTTGGATTTGTACCTGGTGTAAAATACAGGTCTTCTGGTCCCAAGCCAGGAGTTATACACCGGGGCCCATAGCGGCGTTGGGACTCCTGGACCCTGTCTGAACCTGTACCCCACGAAACTGAGGTTCGCAGCAGTGGAAAGCTAGGGATTTGCTCCTTATTGGGAGATCTCCTGGTACCTATCTGACAGTTGAGAAGTGGGACGACTACAAGATGTATCAATAGGACTTACCTTAGATGCCTGCGGTAGACTCCTGGGGGTCGATCAATATCGTGCCGTGAGGTTAGGGATAGGAGAATATATATATAATAAAGGACAATGATTGGATTGGGACCACCAACGCGTTCTGATCCGGGCTTCGGCTTCCAGGCAGACACACACGCGTTTCCCACAAAAGCGCTTCGCTGCGCATTAAAATATATTCTAAACCACCTTCGCGGGCGCCCCACTAACCGATTGCGAACGGAGGGCGCTATTAGCTATTACAAATGGGCGAAACACATCTCGATTCGATATGTTTCGAAAAGACCCGACTTCCGCGTGTTCACGTTACAAATTTTCTCTTTCGACTGTTAAGTGTCATCTGTCAAAATCGTTGACAGCCCACCGACACGGTGTTGCAAGTAAAAATCGGGACGGAACACCTGGTTAAAGGCAAATTTGTTGTCTCCTCCTATTCCGTACTATTTAAACATTTGGTGAAATGTGGGCGTTCTTTAGGTACACCTCTCCCTAACACTTACACTTCTGCCTAATATAGAAGTGATGTTCCTATAAGTAAATACGTATAACTTTTCTGTATCTTAAATCTATTCAACTTGTCAGTCTAATTCGGTTCAAACGTTTTTGAGTGTCATTCTGAATTTCGACAGTTAATTATTTCGACAGAGTCTCAATTTCGAAAAACAGTAGTTCGACAACTCATTGCTTCGACAGAACATATATTCGACTAGCATTAGTTCGACAGATTAAACTTCGAAGAACACTACTTCGATAAAACCATTCCTCGATATGCACTTGTTCGGCGGATTTCTAGTTCGACGGAACATAACTTCGACATAATACTGCTCTGAAATGTGACAATACGATTACGTGTCGGCGTTTCGGACTAAATGGCTGCTGATTCGGCGTCGTCGAGATACTCATATCCTATTTCTTCTCTTTACTATCCTACACAATCCTAATTCTCCTCAATACCTTCGTGAACGCTTTGGGTACTTTGTCCCAAGGGGTAAACCCTGTCGCACTTCCACTTCTCTTCTCCTTCGTACCCCACGTCACACTTCTAGCCGCTATGATGGCTTCTTCTCTGTTACTGCAGTGCGTCTCTGGAACTCTCTACCACATTCCCTACGCGACAGCCCTTCTCTGAATTTCTTCAAGAGGAAAATCAAGGATAATTTTCTGACTCGCACTTGAGCAGTTCTTTTTTTTTACGTAATGTCTCGCGGGCGTTGGTAGCCTTTTTGACCCCTACAGACTCGAATAACCCAGCCTTAAAGCAGTGTTACCATTACATAAATTGTACATGCTGAAATCGGAAAGCCTGATTTTCGGGCGAGAGTAGAGTAGCTTCGCGCATGCAAAACTAATAGGCAAGAAGTTATTGTAGTCATTCATGCTCGATTTTTTCGAAGGAAATATGTATTTATTTATTAAAACTTTATGCACAAATACAAAGGCGGACTTAATGCCTTAGGCATTTCCTAACAGTGGACCTTAGGGTGGTGCAGAGATAAAACATGGCAGGTGCAATTAACTGTAAGAACGAGTAGAAAAAAATAAAATAAAAAGAAATTACTAACCATACTACTTATAAATATATACTTAGATACATACATATAGATATAAAATTTATACATAAACAATGTCATTGAGAAACCGAATCCAACAAACTAACTGTGTCAAGTTTCTGCAATAAATGTATGTCTGATTTTTCGGCAATAAATGTATAGGGGTCTCATTATCCGAATGTGCCCAGGGCCTCCAATAGGTTTAAGTCGGCCCTGCCTCATCGGTTTTGTTTTCTTTCTTTTAGATTGGTCACTGCCTGCCTACAACTTCATATAAAGCGAAATTCAATTATTATTGTCACATTTCAGAGCAGTATTATGTCGAAGTTATGTTCCGTCGAACTAGAGATCCGCCGAACAAGTGCATATGCACTTGTTCGGCGGATCGAGGAATGATTTTGTCGAAGCAGTGTTCTTCGAAGATGTGTGTTGTCGAAGTATAATCTGTCGAACTAATGCTAGTCGAATATATGTTCTGTCGAAGCAATGAGTTGTCGAACTACTGTTTTTCGAAATTGAGACTCTGTCGAAATAATTAACTGTCGAAATTCAGAATGACACTCCTTTTTGGACACCCTATTTCTTTTCTGTTATAAACAAAATGTAGGTAGTATATGTTATTATTGTTTGATTTATTTTTCGTCTTTACTAACTTAATTTAAGTACTACTAATACTATTAGTAACGGTTAAGCATTATCATGTTGTTATATTGTATGTCGTTTTGTGACAAATAAACACGTTTTCTTTTTCTTTCTTTTTATTAAGTAGATTATCATCGATGTCCACAATATTTAATAACGTGGCCGTTCCACTTATAGGTAGGTACTTATACTTTGCTCGTATATTTTAGAACTCAGTATAATCTTTTCTGCAAACTGTTTTTTATTAACAAAATTCTTAAATAAACTTGTTTTCCCAAATATGTAAATTAATTAATTTAAATTTTCCTCAGATTTTTATGAAACCGTCATTTTTCAAAGCCAAAGAAAAGACACGTTAATTCCCCATGAAAATCTGTAAACAACTCGTTATATTAAACGCATGTGTACCCTAAATAGAGATTACATAACAATAATATCTCAGTGGAGTTGACAAAGCAGGGTTCCGTATTGAATGTGAAACAATTACGAGTACGCGCTGCCGGGCCCCGGAGTCCTATTCACGGCGCCACTGCAGCTCGAGATAAATCCTCCTTGGCAGAATGGCTAACAAACCAGCAATGAATACTGTTAGAGCTCCGTGAGGAAATAGTTGCGTTGTTTCAACTTTGTATGGATGACCTAAATGAGAATGCGTTGTGCAAGGTTCAGGGACTATTATTATTAACTACTAGAGGACGCCTCGCGGTTTCTCCCGCGTAGTTCCCGTTCCCGTGGGAATACAGGGATAAAAAGTAGCCTATGTCACCCGGGGATAGAGTAGCTTCCCAACGGTGAAAGAATTTTTGAAATCGGTCCAGTAGTTTTGGGGCCTATTCGGTACAAACAAACAAAAAATCTTTCCTCTTTATAATATTGGTATAGATTAACGACGTATGAATATGTACCTAGATATATTTTGGAGCCTTTATCTTCCTGCAGATTGGCTTATGCTGAACATCGCACAGCTTAGGTCCTAATACGGTCTGACAGACGACAAAAGGACCTCCAAAGGATTTTATTCCTGGAAATTTAGTCATAAGCCGCATCAACTTCCCGAGCTAACCGGCTTAGCTTACTGCAACGTGCATAGTTTCCAGTAATCGAGTATGGTTGAGGAAGCTTGTAATGGAAACATGTTCAAATTATTTACAACAGAATTTAATTAAATAATGACTAAAATAGTTTGAACTATTATACAAACTAAATAAAGTACAAGCGCGTATAAAAAGGGAAGAGGTAAAGAAGTCATTGGGCATCAAAAACTTCGTCTACTTCGCTGTCGATGGTAAAGTGCCCAGAACGTTCCCTTTTCCGCTAAAAAGAGCCAATTTCACCCGGCTCCAACTTTCCGACATGCGACCGTACCAATAACGGATAGTCTTGAGCTTCTTGGCGTTACGTTGACATCGACTCTCAATGTTGGCCCATACATTGAGACAAAGGCTCAGCTTGCTGCCAAAAAGTTGGGGATCCTTGCAAAGGTGAGAAGGTACTTCACGCCATAACTTGTATCAAGCGCAAGTTCGATCAGGCATGGAGTTCTATTCTCATCTCTGGGACGGATCTGCCAAATACAAGCATGATGCACTAGAGTCAATCGAAAAGCGGGCCAAGAGGCTCATCCGCAATAAGGCATTGGTCAAGAAAAAGTTCCAGAGCCTTGAACATCGTCACCGAGTTGCAAGCTTGTCGGTTTTTTATCGGTTACATTTCGGCGAGTGTGCGATGTGCCTTGTCGTCTGTCATCATCTCTTCTCCTTCGTTTTCCTTCCCACTCTTCAAGTCTTTACGGTGGATCTTTTACTGTTCGCGCTGTGCGCTTCTGGAATACTCTGCCACACTCTATACGGGATAGCCCTTCGGTGGACGTTTTCAAGAGAAAAATTAAGGAATATTTCCTATCAACATGACTCATTAATTTATGTATTTACATTTGTAATATTTTAGTTTTGTATAATATAGGTATGTATTATGTTTATGCATTGTGTGTTGCACACGTATTTGTTTAGTTTATTTAGTGAGTAAGAATTTAAAATTGTTAAGATTATTTAATAAGCTTTTGTTGTGCACATGGATGTACTATCCTCAAATGCCTATTTTTCTACGCAACTGAGGTTTGCTTTTAGAGAACCCAACTATGGGTTAAGCTCGCCTTTGTACATAAACTGTCCTATTGTATTTGAATGTTTTTTTTAAATGTTTTGTGTACAATAAAGAATGGAATTGCATGATCGAATTCCACCGAGTCCGTATCATCATCGGACTACCAGACGTACGGCGAGGCGCCATCGGTACATGGTCGATATCCCACCCATACGCACAAAACGTTTTGGGAACACTTTTATTATGCGTACAGCTAAGGAGTGGAAATCCTTGCCGCAGTCTGTTTTTCCCGACAGCTACAATCTAGGGGTCTTTAAGTCAAGAGTAAATAGGTTTTTCTAGGCTAGAGTTATTCACCGTCGACCACATCATCGCTTACCATCAGGTGAGATAGTGGTCAAGCGCCAGCATAAAGGGTGTAAAAAATAAAAATAAACTTTGGCGGTATTGACACCTTGAATGGCAATCTTGATTCTTTGGCCATAGAAAAGGCTGGCCTTTTCCTGTGGTCACGTTAAGTTATTTAATAGTAATGAAGGTGTCATATTGATATTTTTGGTACAAAATTGAGGTTAATGTTACATATTGCAAATATAAATCCTACTTAACTGAAAATTGATGTATATGAGGAAGGAAAATGTGTACAGTCACAAATAGGGCTAAACAGTAGAAATTTTTTAGATTTTACTGAACGTAAAAGAACAATGCGGTAGTGAACAAAAACACAGTCGCAAACGACCTTCTATCAGATCGTGAGTCTGAATTAATTGAGTCACTATCAAACCAGCTCAATTTAAGCCTTTTGGATTCCGCTTCGAGAAAATCAATGAAAACGTTAGATTTCTACTGGAATATTGAAATTCGGTTACAACTTTCAGTTTACATTCCAAGAACTATGGATAAAAATGTTGTGAAAATTTGTAACAATTTAAATTAAAGTCATATTTGTTGTATTTTGTTTTCATCATATTGTCTGACACGTTCTGTATCGTTATAATCTATTCTATACTAATATTATAAAGAAGTAAAGTTTGTGGGTTTGTGAGTTTGTGACGTTGTAAGGGGTAATCTCTGGATCTACTGAACCGATTTTGAAAATTCTTTCACCAGTAGAAAGCTACATTATTCCTGAGTGTCATAGACTATAATACATTTTCAAAAAAATTAGAGATCCTTATGAAAATTGCAATAATGTAAACCAAGGTAGGAAAATGTTGCCTATAAAATTCATTCTTTGGCGTGCGCTGAGAAAATCATTGATGATAGATAAAAATAGTAGGTAAGTAGGGTAGGCAAAGTAGGCAGGGTGGGTAGGGTAGGCAGGCTAGGCTGGCTAGGCAGGGTAAACAGGGTAAGCATGGTAGGCAGGGTTGGCCGGGTAGGCAGGATAGGCATGGTTGGCAGGGTAGGCAGAGTAGGCAGGGTAGGCAGAGTAGGCAGGGTTGGCAGGGTAGGCAGGATAGGCAGGGTAGGCGCGGCAGGCAGGGTAGGCAGTGAAGGCAGGGTAGGCATGGTAGGCAGGATAGGCAGAGAAGGCAGGGTAGGCAGGTTAGACAGGGTTGGCATGGTAGGCAGGGTAGGCAAGGTAGGCATAGTAGGCAGGGTAGGCAGTGTTAACAGGATAGGCAGGGCAGGCAGGATTGGCAGGGTTAGCAGGGCAGGCAGGGTAGGCATGGTAGGCATGGTTAGCAGGATAGGCAGGGTTGGCAAAATAGGCAGGGAAGGCAGGGTAGGCAGGGTGGGCATGGCAGTCAGGGTTAGCAGAGTAGGCAGGGTTGGCAGAGAAGGCAGAATAGGCAGGGAAGGCAGGATAGGCAAAGTAGGCAGGATAGGCAGGGTAGGCAGGGTAGGCAAGATAGGCATAGTAGGCAGGGTAGGCAGGGTTAGCAGGATAGGCAGGGCAGGCAGGATAGGCAGGGTTGGCAGGGTAGGCATGGTAGGCAGGTTTAGCAGGATAGGCAGGGTTGGTAGGATAGGCAGGGAAGGCAGGCTAGGCAGGGTAGGCATGGCAGTCAGGGTTAGCAGGGTAGGCAGGGTAGGCAGGGTAGGCATGGTAGGCAGGGTTGGCAGGGTAGGCATGGTAGGCAGGGTTGGCAAGGTAGGCATAGTAGGCAGGGTAGGCAGGGTAGGCAGGGTTAGCAGGATAGGCAGGGCAGGCAGGATAGGCAGGGTTGGCAGGGCATGCATGGTTGACAGGGCAGGCAGGGTAGGCATGGTAGGCAGGGTTGGCAGGGTAGGCAGGGTAGGCGAAGGGGCAGGGTAGCCAGTTGACGGGAGCGAAGCCCCGGGGGTCAGCTAGTAGAACAATAATACTAGGCTTTAAGTAATCAGATTGTTATCGTAATACTGTATCTCATTACTTACCCTAGTCATAGTGAGGTTGGAGGACGGAGAATATTCTTTTTACCAAGTTCGTTACTTTAAAAGTGTACCTACCCGAAGATTCTTGTTTGATCTTCGTCAAAAGGACCTATATGGAATCGTCTCATCAAATACTGACTGTAGATTCACTGCCTTGTTAGTCTCATGGTCCTGGGAAAGATTGTCAAGTCGGCTAAAGGTGATCTGAATTCGGTCATAAGCCAACATAATTCGGTCAAGAGAACTACCTGCTCTAGTCTATGTTTTCATTATTTATGTCCTCAACAGATGCTCCGCGATATGCGAGGCGCCAGCACAGACGCCAACCCTCACAAGTTCAGACTGATGCAGCTGGCTCTCAACGCGGTAGCACTGCTGGCCATCACAGGCGCGCTGTTCGCCTACTTCAGAGCCAACCCAGCGGTACAGGTGAGTTGTGTCTGCATTTATAATCAATTATACGGTTTCCACTACTCAGTCACAGGCCTCCTCTCGGTGAGAGGAACGGGGCGTTACTCATCATGCGGGACCAGAGCGGGTTGCCCAAGGTGTAACCATGCTTTAATGTTTCTAACTGGTTTGATTCAGAAATACTTGATGTATAAGTTCTATTTTATAAAAGAAGTGTGAATTTTCAATAATAAATTATTTCTATTTTAAAAATAGAAATGATTTGCTCAAACAGAGTTGGAATATGTCTCACCCTTTAGAAAAAGCACGCCATTTCTCACCGTGTAAAAATCAACCAAACGAAGCGTCTCAATTACCTTGCATACAGCCTGAAAGGAGCCCGCCCACAAAAACGTCGGAAAGGCATAGCTTAGCAAACAAAACAATTATTGTGCTCTTTGCTCGTCGGGGCTCGTACCGTCGCGCGTCGCGTCGGTGCTCAGGCTGTGGGCAACAATTCCGTCTTACCTGTGTCTTTGTCTGTTTTGTGAGACTTACAACAATGGCCATATTGTGGACGACGCGTTGTTGTGGTTACATATTGTTTTTTGGACTACAGAAATTTTATAAAGGATTTTCTTGAGGGAAGTGGCTACCGGTCTTTAAAGTTTTAATAAATAGTATTATTTTTCCAAAGATCTCTTTGTAAAAGTAAGAATCTACTTCAAAATTTCTATATTTTATTATATACTAACTTTTGCCCGGAGCTTTGCTCCCGTGGTCTATTCTACATGGACAGTGTCTTTTTTTTCGGGATAAAAAGTAAGATCTCAGTGAAAGTGAAAAATCACACTATCACACTAATATTATAAAGGCGAAAGTTTGTGAGTATTGTGTGTGTGTGTTTGTATGTTTGTTACTTCTTTACGCTCAAATGGCGGGACAGATCTGGATGAAATTTGGCACAGATATAGATTATAGTCAGGAATAGCACATAGAATACTGTTTATCCCGGGAATATGTGCCCGGGATAAAAAGTAAGATAATTTTTGACATTAATTACATGCTTCATGGTGATTATTTCGAACGCAATGTTAATTGTTACTGAATAAATAAATTGAAATCACGCGGGCGAAGCCGCTGGCAGAAGCTGGTTAAATAGTAAAACAATGAACAAATCAAAATAATCTGATCACTTGCTGAGATAAGCTGAGGAAATCCAGGAAGTTCTCATCTTATTTATTTTTACAATCAAAAATGTTTACTCTTTTTAATACATATTGTGTAAAAAAAATCGATTCTTAATGCATAACCAGACAGTAACATCACTCCTTGTCCACAGTACGTTTCACAAGTAGTCAACCGGTCCACGGTGGTGACGTGGCCGGCCCCCACAGACCCGCCAGGAGCGAGAAACCCTGCCCCAGGAGTCTGCCTGCCTGTCATCGTGAACTTCTGCCAACAGCACAGGATACCCTACAACTTCACCGTGTTCCCCAACTACATCGGCCATTTTGGGCAGAGAGATGCTCAGCAGGTTAGTTGGTTCATTTTTTGTTCCGGTTTGGAAAATGCTCATTGAATGTTCTGCGTCCTGGTGGTCCTGTGGTGTTCCATCTCACAGCTACGCCGGGGGTCGTGGGGTTTGCAGAAGTATCGTATGTTTGGGAATAGTGCGGTGCGATTGATCGGACAAAATTAAATTTGAGTAGTCATAAATGTCGACGCGAGAAGAAGAGGAACCTCACTTATTAACTCATTTTCATTTCATATTCAAAGATCTTTATTATAAACTATGTTCTGCCCGCGGCTTTGCCTGCGTTAAATGTGTTTTATCATCCCAAGGTAATAAAAACTATCTTATGTCCTTCCCAGGATCTCAAACTATCTCCATGCCAAGTTTTATTTAAATCGGTACAGTAAAACCAGAGATTACCCCTTGCAACCTCACAAACGTTACCTCTTTATAATATTATATAGTATTATACTAGCTGATTAAACTATTTATTTGAATAAGAATTAATACTACAATACGAATGGAACCAGGTTTTGTTTCTACCGGCGATCTAATTAAAATTTAGAACATAAAAGCTGCTATTGTGACTTGTATGATAATTAGATATATTCTCTCACAGCCTTTTTTGTAGGCAATAATAAATACTTTAATCATGTAGTACATAATTTATATGTATCATCAATAGTTTTCTCAGCGCATGCCAAATAATGCATTTTATAAGCAACATTTTGCTACTTTGGGTTACAATATTGCAATTTTCATCAGGATTTCTATTTTTTTAAAATTAATTATAAGCTTATGCCACTCAGGAATAATTTAGCTTTATACTGGTGAAAGAATTTTCAAATCGGTTTAGATCCCGAGATTGCCCCCTATAACCTCACAAACTCACAACATCACAAACATTACCTCTTTATAATATTATTAGTATAGAAGATAGATATGGGTTTTGCGCAAAATGCACTTAGCCTAAGCCACATTTACACAATAGACACAGAAAACTCTTTATGAGGCTACTTTCACCTTTCAAAGTTTATCATTATATGAATTTAATGAGATGATAATATGTTGAACTTTTAACGACAATAACATGGTAACTTTATAACATGTTCTTCAAATTATTTAGGAAAAACTTATCATTTTGCTGCTTGCATAGGTATGTATGACAACATAAATAAAAAATAATAGTTTAAGTAAAATTTATTAACTGACTTTTCAATGAAATTAAAAACGCCCACTATGGTCCAGACAAAGTCCCAAGCTCCACATTCGTTGTCAATGTTGAACCAGGCATAAACAATAAAGCAATCAAATCTATCGAATACATATACCATCAACGCGTCAAAATCGAAGATCCACGCAAATCAACAACGAAAGTCCAGTGCAAACGCTGCCAACAATATGGCCACTCGAAGAATAATTGCATGCGGCCTTTTCGTTGCTTGAAGTGTGCCGAGGGACATAACACTGCTAACTGCCCTAAAAAGGATCGAAACACACCAGCGAAATGCGCACTATGTCAACTAGACCATCCTGCTAACTTCAAAGGCTGCCAGGTATATAAAGAAATCCTGGCAAGGAAAACAAAAACGCGGTCAAATCCACAGACAGCTACCATCGAAGTTGATAATAGTCAACGACCATCTAAAACGATTTCTCAGGTCATAAGACAAACCCGAACCGATGATCCCGAACCCTCAACTGGACGCATCCCAAACCAAGGATCATACTCTGATGCGGTGACGGGACGAAATCGTGGTCCACCTGAAACAGAAAGCACGGCAAACATGCACAGAATAAACAACCAACAACATTCCACAGTGGAACTACTCCTAATAAAGCAAAGTGAAAAATCGATATTCTCCTTCAACAGATAGGTACCCTTATGGGACTATTGACCACAATAATCGCCAAATTAGTACCAAAATGAATGGGCTGCGACAGGCCATATGGAACATCAATGGACTCTCCCCGAACATTCAGGAACTTGAAACCATACTCACAAGTAACAAACTAGACGTTGCACTCATATCCGAAACTCATGCCACCATGCGAAGCTCGTTCTATATCAAAGGCTACCATGTGTATAGTACTCCTCATCCTGACGGCAGTGCCCATGCGGGATCAGCTGTGGTCATAAAGACCAATCTGAAGCACTCACTCCTAGAAGCTTACCTACTACTCCAAGCTACCTCGATAAGACTGGAAGACCGTGCTGGTCCTATAGTCCTATCTGCCGTCTACTGCCCACCGAAACACCGAATTTCCGAAGAAATGTATCTTCATTACTTCCAGACACTTAGGCAACGCTTTATCACAGGCGGCGACTGGAATGCGAAACATGTGTACTGGGGTTCACGCTGCACAGTAACTAGAGGTCGGGTGCTCAAGGGCTGCGTCGAAAGAATGAAGTTACAGACATGGTCGTCAGGCCATCCCACCTACTGGCCTTCAGACCCCAAAAGATTACCTGATCTTCTTGACTTCTACATCGCAAAAGGCGTTAGTCACTTGTACACTAGCATAGAGACTAGCCTCGACGGTTCATCCGACCACACCCCAGTCATCCTCAACCTATGCGCTAGAGCGATCGATAGAGAGAAACCAGAGAAAATATACAATCATAAAACTGACTGGGATGGCTTTCGTACTTACCTAGAAGAGAAAATCAACCTACGTACTCCGTTAAAGTCTTGTAGTGACGTGGATGAGGCCTGTTTGTACATTACCAACTTGATCCAAACGGCAGCCTGGCTAAATACACCCAGCCTACCTGACTCACATAAATCTGCTGTTACGCCAATGGACATCAGAATGAAGCTGGAGTAAAGCGACGCCTTAGGAGAAATTGGCAACAGACACATCTCCCAGCCGACAAGACAAGATTTAACCGCGCAGCAAGAGAACTGAAACGAATACTCAAGGAGTCCTCGTTCCAATCCAAATCTACGACTGAAAAGTACATTAGAGCAGATGTCACCAACTGGACGGAACAACTACTCTCTGTGGAAAGCCTCTAGAAGCGTAGATAAGTCACAGAAACACTGCCCACCCATAAAATTTGACTCTTCTTGGGCGAAAACAGACAGTGAAAAAGCCGAAGCTTTTGCTTTTCATCTGTCTCAAGTATTTCAACCTAACGACAGCGCTGGATGCGATGACCGTGAACAGGACACAATATTAAACCAAGATCTACAAATGTCTCTACCTCTAAGACCAACATCACCCAGAGAAGTAGCACATATGATTAAGTCCTTGCATTCTAAGAAGGCCCCAGGTTACGACTTGATCACCCCGAAGTTGCTCAAGGAACTGCCAAAAAAATCTATTACGTTTCTAACCTGCTTGTTCAATGCGATCTTTAAAACGGGTAGCTTCCCAGCACCTTGGAAGGTGTCGCAGATCATAATGGTACAAAAGCCCGGAAAACCTCCACAAGATATTGCGTCTTACCGTCCCATCAGCCTAACTCCCGTGCTGTCGAAACTCTGGGAAAGAATATTCTGGCTCGCTTGAAATCACTAATGGATGAATGTAACATCATACCATCGCATCAATTTGGATTCAGAAAATCGCACTCCACGATTGAACAAGTTCATCGAGTTCATGAAGTAATACGACGTGCTTTGAACGTAAACAGTACTGTTCAGCGGCCTTCTTGGACGTGCAACAGGCTTTTGACCACGTCTGGCATAAGGGCTTACTTTGCAAAATAAAACAAAAGTTGCCCCATTCTCTCTTCAACATCTTGGCCTCATACCTATCCAAGAGAATATTGCAGGTTAGACATGGCGAAGCTAGATCATGCTTTTACAATATCGAGGCTGGAGTGCCGCAGGTCTCTGTGATTGGCCCTATTCTCTACAATATATTTACCTTCGACTTACCCACACCAGATAATGTGACTGTTGCTACTTATGCGGATGACATCGCCTATCTATCCTGTCATGACTCAGCTGAAACAGCAAGTGAGCAGCTGCAGCATGCACTAAACAGCATGTATTGCTGGCTAGTAAAATGGCGGATTAAAGCCAGCGCCCAAAAATCACATCACATTACGTTCAGCCTGAGAAGAGGTATTTGCCCTCCAGTCCAACTAGGCACTGACATCTTGCCACATTGTGAGTGCATTAAGTACCTAGGGTTCCACCTGGATCGCCGCCTTACTTGGCAGACTCACATAAAGTGCAAACGCAACGAAGTCAACCTGAGATTCAAAAACCTGTACTGGCTGATGAAACGGAACTCGATTCTTTCCTTGGAAAATAAATTACTTTTGTACAATGCAGTAATAAAACCCATATGGACATACGGCATCCAACTTTGAGGGGTTGCCAGTGACAGCAATATAACATGTCTGAAAGAGCACAAAATGCAATTTTGCGGACAATTGTAAACGCACCCTGGTTTACTCGCAGTGACGAGATACATGAATACCTCAACATGCCCACCATAAAGGAGGAAATCAAAGAACACACAAGAAGTTACGCCGAGCGCTTAGCGATACACCCAGATCCCTTGGCTATTAAATTACTTAATAATAATAATAATAATAATCTGTGGTCTGGCTTGTCAAGAGTGACACTAAAATTTTCTTCGCTCTTCGAATTTTTTAGAATATATTTATGAATCCGAACAATATCACCATTAAAATTACATAAAACTAAATTTAAATAATGTCTACATATATATATAATAAAACAACAAGAAGAAAACATAAACTATAATTAAAATGAACAACATACAACATACAATAATGACAAGCTGAGAAGAAAATGCTGACACGAAGCCAGGCCCGAGCCAAAAACACACGCCCAACATCTTCGGGTTCGTCGCTCAGCTCCGCCTCGCAGCCGCCGGGATCCCCTACAACCGTGAGTCAAGCGATCCTGGACGCTGCAGTTGCGTCGAGCTCGAGCGACGAATACTTCTCTCCGCCGACGACACCACCACCTACGCGTCGACGGGGAGGACGCCGGCCACCGGACAGCCTAGGACCTCGAGGCCCATCGGTCTCTGACAGGGTCCCCGCTCCCGGTGGAAGTGTGCAGCGCATGCGATGGACGCAATCGATTAACGAAAACGTCATGCGCGCATACTTTGGGGCTACAGAGGGGGGAAGTAACCTGACTGCGTACCGTGGTCGGATGCTCTCTCTGTTTCAGGTGCTTGAGCCAGCTGTCAACGTGTCGGCCCAACGTCTATCGGATCAGGTGCGGGTCATCCAACGTAACCGTATGCTGGATGACGCCGTACTTGATAGACTGCGTAAGGAATCACAGAGTAGCCGTGTCTCACCTGCCTTGCCACCGGCCGCGGTGCAACTGCAACCCAGTGTTTCACCGCGACCCGACCATGTTGGCGAGGACGACGACGACGGGGCTATATCTGTGAGTACCCAATGCAATGCGCGTTTGAGGAGCGCTTTGGAATGTGCATTCAGCGAGTATCGCTCCACACCGCCTGAGCTTAGACCTCGACTACCTCGTTTGCCCATGCATAAGAAAAATAGGGCGCTGGTGTGTGCTCTAGATTCGCAGCTATCAAATGTTTTTGATAGCAGCAAAGACCTTGCTGACACCCACTCGATCTTGTACTGTGCGGCTGCAGCAGCATGTCGTGTAGCTAATGTCAAGTTTCCCAAAACTGACAGAGCTACACGACCAGCTATACCAGCTTGGCAGTGCAGGATTGAGCGTCGTATCGGTGAGGCTAGAGCACTCATCGGCAAGCTTATCTGCTTCAGGGAGGGCAACACTCGCCCTAGAGTGATGCGCTTTGTGAGGCGGGCGTTCTCAGGGACTGATATCAGTTCTCGAGATTATATGTCCCGCGTCACAGAGCGTATCGACTTCCTGAAGCAGAAGATCTATGCATGGGCAAACCGTATTCGTCGGTACAAGCGGCGAGTGGAGCGATACACTCAGAATCGCACATTCCAGAGCAACGAAAGGTGGGTTTATAGGGCTTGGGAGCAACCCAACCAAGGTGTGACTGATACGCGCCTACCGGATAACGACGCCATGTGTTCGTTCTGGCGCGATATCTGGTCGGTGCCTGTCAGTCACACCGAGGGTGACTGGACTCGGGAGGTCGAACGGGCGTGCGATCCGATACCACAAATGGGGGCAATTACCATTAGCCCCCAAGATGTGGCTAGTGCAGTCCGTCCGTTGCCTAACTGGAAATCTCCAGGGCCAGACGGACTGCACAACTTTTGGATTAAATGGTTCCAAAGGTCGCACGCTCGTTTGGCAACTCAGTTCCAGTCTGCCTTAGAGTCAGGATCACTGCCCCAGTTCCTAACGACAGGAATGACCCACCTGCTCCACAAATCAGGTAGTACTGCGGATCCTAAAAATTATAGACCGATAACGTGCTTACCGACGGTCTATAAAGTTCTTACATCCATTCTGAGAGCGAAAATTAATCAACATATTGACAATAACGCCATCATGTCTGCTTCTCAGAATGGATGTAGGAACGGGTCCCGCGGTACTAAGGAGCTGCTCCTCATAGACATTGTCATTAGCCAACAGGTTCGCCGTTCCCGCAAGGATCTGGCGACATGTTGGATAGATTACAAGAAGGCCTATGACTCAGTGCCACATACATGGCTCATGAGGGTGCTGGAGTTGTATAAAATTGATGCAACTCTGCGCGCCTTCCTGACGTCATGTATGGGGCAGTGGAGGACGGTCCTTCACTATCCAGGATGTCGACAGATTCAAGAAAACAGCGAACCTATAAGGATCGAGCGCGGAATATTTCAGGGCGACAGTCTGAGTCCTCTATGGTTTTGTTTAGCCCTGAACCCACTCAGTACACTGCTGGAGGGTTCAGGTCTAGGCTATCGGTTGAGGAGAGGTGGTCAGGTCATATCACACCTCCTTTACATGGATGATCTGAAGCTCTTTGCCCCCAACAACTTGCAACTGATGAAGCTACTGAAGGTAACAGAAACCTTCAGTGACGCCATCAGGATGGAATTTGGTGTGGACAAATGTGCAGTCATGCATGTAAAGCGAGGGGAGATTATGGAATCCGTGGGAATACAACTCTCGGATTCCATACACCTTCGATCCCTTTCCTCAACCGAAACTTACAAGTATTTGGGTATGTCGGAAGCACTAGGCATCAATGCTACTGACGTGAAACAGTCGTTGAAGGAGCGCTTCTATGGCCGCCTGAAAAGAGTACTAAATAGTCTTTTATCGGGCGGTAACAAGGTGCGCGCCTTCAACGGCTGGGTCATGCCGGTATTGATGTATTCTTTCGGCATACTCAAATGGACTCAGACTGAACTTGACGCCCTGGATAGGAGGGTCCGCACGCTGCTTACCGCAAATCGTATGCATCACCCACGTTCATCGGTTATGAGACTGTATATCCCTCGGAAGTGCGGGGGTCGTGGCTTTTTAAATGCTAAGACCCTACACAACCGCGAGGTATGCAGTCTTAGGGAATACTTCCAGGCCGCTGACGTGGGTATGCATCGAGATGTGGTAGCGGTGGACAAGGGACTCACCCCGCTCTCCTTGGCTAACGAGAACTGGCGCAAACCTATAGTATTAGATACTAATGACCGCAGGGAGGTATGGCAGAGCAAGGAGCTTCACGGACGCTTCTACCGGGTCCTACATGGGCCCGATGTAGATCTTTTAGCGTCCGTGGCCTGGCTGCGATTTGGTGACCTTTTCGGGGAAACCGAAGGTTTTGTCTTTGCGATTATGGACGAAGTTATGATGACGAACAACTACCAGAAATTACTACATTGTGAAGGACGGCACGGTTGACATCTGTCGGGCATGTCACCGGCCGGGTGAATCAATCCGTCACATTATCTCCGGTTGTTCTAGTCTGGCTAACGGAGACTATTTGCATAGACACAACCTTGTAGCCAGGATTATCCATCAGCAACTTGCTCTTAAATACAATCTTGTGGAGTCAGAAGTGCCTTACTATAAGTATGTGCCCGACCCAGTTCTCGAAAATGGCAATGTCACGTTGTATTGGGATCGGTCTATCATCACTGACAGGACTATTGTTGCCAATAAGCCTGACATAGTGGTGATAGACCGACTAGAGCGTCGCGCAATGATTGTTGATATAGCGGTCCCACATGACGAGAACCTCGTGAAGGCTGAGAGAGATAAGAAAATAAAGTATCTTGATCTGGCTCGCGAGGTTGTCGACATGTGGGACGTGAATACAGCGATCATTGTGCCGATAGTCGTTACGGCCAATGGCATAATAGCCAAGAGCCTCGACGAACATCTGCGGAGGCTCTCGTTGGGCAGCTGGATCAAGGGCTTGATCCAGAAAGCGGTACTCCTGGACACGGCGCGTATCGTTAGGAGGTTCCTCTCTCGGGAGCCCTGACCACCGGTAGCTTGGACCCTGTTCCCGATACCGGTGGGTTACTATTTTTGTATTTTTAAATGTTTTTTTATTTTATTTTTTATAGAATAATATTTAAAAATGTAAAAATATGTATATATCATGAATAAATGGAATAATAATAAAATTTATTCATCAAAAATGGCACCTCCCAAGCCGTTAGGCGACTTAAACGGAAGCAAATCTCGCTTATATAATGGTTGGTTGAGGCGATGGCCTCCAAAACCCAAAGTCCTGTTGAAATTCAACCGAACTGATTACAGTCGCTACCGACTGATGGCAGCTTAAAGCGAAAAAGAAAAAAGAAAAAAAACTGACTTTTCAAAAAGAAGGAGATTCTGTGTTAGACTTTACGTTTTTGAATTTAGTTTTGTTCTTTACAAACACTACATATCAACTAACCTAACAGCGACAATGAAATTAAATATTTGTCTTATTTATTTACTTTTACATAACACGGCCAAAGGCCAATTACATAAGTTAAAGACATTCTTTAAACGTACGTAATACACATAGGTAGGTCCCTACACATTTTATGCACGTTTCTCAATCATTAGCTCTATCTAATCTAATACTAATTACCTTTAAACGAGCAATTCTTGTATATATTTATTTATTTATTTATTTATTTAAACTTCATGTACAATAGTGGTACATAGGCGGACTTAATGCCACAAGGCATTCTCTACCAGTCAACCTTTGGGTTAAAAAGGACAACATATGTATATTTATAATCTGAATCTCGGAAACGGCTCCAACGATTTTCATGAAATTTACTATGCAGAGCCTTTCGGGGGCGATAAATCAATCTAGCAGGTTACATTTTTAGAAAACGTCGTTTTCTCTATGTTCACTCTCTATGATCTATGATCGCCCAGGTACTAATTATAATTAGGAAAAAAGACATATTTCCATGAAAAAACGTTTAAAGGGTGCTTCTCAGGATTCCTCAGAATTTAACAGGAAAGTGAAAACTCGATGCGTATCTAGAGATAAGCCTCACCTCTTAATGGCAATTCACAGAAGGCAAAAACAATAATGAGAGCATCAAAATTTAATAACTCAAACATACTAATTGCTGGGTTTAATTAACTGTATTTAAGGGGCTCCCAGAAATCGGGTTGTTTGCTTAGTTTCAGAAACCGCACAAATATATATTGATACGCGATCCCCTGGACTTGTTTTTAAGTCAAATACAGCAACTCAAGGCTTCGATACGTCAAGTTTTAAATTGGATGAGTTTCGTTTGCTAGTGATATTAGTTAAATTGCCGTACGAACAAACAGAGCCGGGAAATTGAGTTTGTTAAGTGATAAGTGATTCTCGGTTTGTAAATATTCTGTTTTTAATTAATATTGGCGACAAGGTCTCGGCTGTAATTTTGTTAGTTTGTTTATTTCTTGTTCAAGTGTTTGTTGATGGATTACGAAATAGGTACCTAAGTGTTTAATAAATTGTGGATACAGGGTGAGTTTCCAAGAGTGTTGGTGGGGCGTCTTTTAATTGTTTTTCGCTATTCCACATAATTTCGTTTCTGGTCATCAACACCCTATGCTGATCTAACAACGTAAATTTTGAAATAAAGAAACTCACTTATTTGTATCACATTGAATCTAAGAAATAAGCATTTTTAACCAAGAACAAAACGTGTTCTTCTTAGTTAGTCTACATTTTAAAATCGGAGGAATCAACAAATATTTTACACTAATTTATGAACTTCAATCTAACTACAAACAGACTATGGCGAAGAAAATAACGCTGAATCAGAAGGGATTCCAAGTAGCACGAAGGTCTAAAGACGTTGCTCCTATTGCTGGGCATTACTGGGTAATGAGTTTAATTGCCCGAATACAAGGTGAATCGTTAAAATGCCATTAACAGGCTTTAAACAGACACTTGGCGGGTCCCGGGGTCATTAATTAGCCGACCTGCAAAGTATTCAAGTCTTTTGGCGGGATTTAAAATTTTTGTTGAGTAACGAAACTCGATAATTTTGTAAAATAAATAGGCACCTTTGTTTTGTTTTTAATAATATTATTTTAACACATTGGAGAGGAGACAAACGTAACAACGTCTTTCAATAGGAGTATCTGACATAACCTTTACTCAGGAAATTGATGAAGTGGATACCCACAATATTATTTTTCAATCTCACTACACAAAACCAGACACACCCACTGTATCAACACAATATTGTTTACGACCTCTACTCCCACAACGAGACACGAGTATCGAAGACTATGGCAGTCTATGCAGCGAAGTTTCTTCAAAATCCTCTTAGTGAAAATTAATTGATCGAAACCCTAGTAGGCGCAGATCAAAGGGCTTATGGAGCAATTAATTTGTGTGCCCGTCGCTCGCCGGCCGCTAATCTCCGCGCCAAATGTCGGGGCACGCGGCACGCCTAGCGGAGGCTGCAATTATATCATACGAATATTGGGAGGACTTCTACGCAGATAATTTTGCGGTAATTGATGGTGATCGTTATTGGAACTTGTGGTTCTTCTAAGACGTAATGGATCTTTGTCCTGAAGTTTAAGATCGAGCACAGAAACCCCTGTTTGCTGACGGTGGCCAACCAAACAATTTATGAGATTACTAGCTTCTGCCAGCGACTTCGCCTGCACATTTTGCCGGGACTAAAAGTAGCCTATGTGCTATTCCAGACTATAATCTATCTCGGTGCCAAATTTTATCCACATCCGTTCAGCTATTTTGGCGTGATTGAGTAACAAACATACACCCAAACTTTCACATATATAATATCAGTAAGATTCTTTTCAAAATCAAAGCAAGCTGACTTTATAAAATGCGGTCATAATGAGGCGTGGTCGACCGCGACGGCGACGGTTTAATAAAATTACAGTAAACTATGTACAATCCGACAGTTGGGCCAGAGTCGCCACGCAGTGGGAGCCAGAGGTCGGTCTTCGTCACCGCGGGAGGCTAAACGTTGGCTTGACCGGAGAAGGCAAAACACCGAAAGGCTTTGGGGGAAACCTTGGCCCAGCAGTGGGACAATTGCAGATTGAATTTAAAAATGTGAAGTCAGCTTATATAGAATTTGAACGACCGTGTTTTTTTTAATCACCCAAACCACATTTATCGGCTTTACATTACCGCTAACAAAGAATGATACACGAACATTTCCATTCACAGTATATTATCCACAGCCAGCGACCACAACAGCGAATAACGCGGTGACATCAATAACCATTAGCCGAGCCCTTTCGCGCGCGAATCAATCTTTGTCGCGGAAACAATACGCGCCCGACAACTAAAATATCTGCGTCAGATTCTAAAGCGCGTTTTTAACGAGCAATGTTTATTAAAATGTGGCATTGCGCCGTCCTTGGACTGTGCGATACCGTTTGTATCGTTACAGAGGAATAAATAGTGCGTACACATTAATGTAGGTGTCGTCATAGAAAAAGTAAGCGTTAGCCGGCTCTACACTCTTGCTCGAGAGCCCGCGATGATGATTTATTATTTATTTATTATATACTTTATTGTACACCAAGATGAAAACATTATACACGGAAACCTTAAAATAACAACAAACATACAACAGGCGGCCTTATCGCGTTCTGCGATCTCTTCCAGGTAACCCAGAATGGAGAGAGATAGCCTGGACACGACATGGGGCTGCACTTGGTGCAATTTTAAAATTAAATAAGTTACTAACATAGGAAGCACTAAAAATACTAAAATAGATACATAAATATAAAATACTAAAATAGATACATACATACACTTATACAGGCAAGAAAACAAAACAGCTCCAACAAGAATAAGATCACAGTGACAGGTAGTGCTCCTTTACCAGTCTTTTAAAGATCGGTAGTGATTGCGCGCCTTTTATTGCCACAGGCAGTGCATTCCATAGACGAGCGACCTGGACAGTAAAAGATTTGTCTAGGAAGATAGTGGAATGCATTGGCATTTTAAGTTTCATGTTATCCGATGACCTAAGAACTCTCGTGTGCGAGTCACATAAAAACTGAAATCGGTTGATGTATTGCTCTCAGTACTGAGTTCAATCATGGATTATTTGTTTAAAAACTCAATGTATAGCGATTACTCGGGTTCGCGCGTGAGAATATAGAGCCGGAATTAGACACACTAAGTAGAAAGGGACCTACGGTACACAGGCATAAATACCTAGGAGACAATAAAATGAACCTTTCCGTTTCTGTTTGACCCAGTTGTTCTGTCCAGTAAGAAATCTTTTACAACAAATCTCATATAATCTTGTTTTAAAATGTCGTACGAATATAGATCAAGCGTCTTGCAACGCTTGTGGAATAGAACTGAGGGATCATGTCCGTAGGCGTAGGCGGTGTTTCTTATCTCGCACAATTTTTAGAGCCTTTAGTTGTTTATAAATACACACAGGTAAGTAACTTGAACTTCACGACAAAATGCGTACTATTTTGTAATAAAATAGCTGGTTTATTCAGACTTTATCATTTAAACCCTTAAATCGTTATGAGGTTATAACAGAGTTTGTCTATGTATTTGACAGTGTTTATCTGAGTACCTTATTTCTTACACTTGGTTTACTTGGATAAGTGAAAGCAGAAATAGATTATTTGCTAAATGAATTAGGTACTATTGTGAGTTCACCAGCCCGAGGACTCAAAACCTGAGCAGGAGCGGACTCCTGCATAATTTTTGAATCAAACATTTTATGAAGAAACAAGACTAAAGTCGCCATTTTCGGCGTTGTTTTTTATTATTTGGTTTGAAAAATAACCTAAGAAGTGTTTACTATAATAGTTATTTTCATATATGTACTCTTCTCCCAGGATCTGGAGGTGTACGAAGCAGTAGTAGACGTCCGCTGTTACGACCTGACAGCATTGTTCCTGTGCTCACTGTTTGTGCCCAAGTGTGGGCCCCTGGGGCATATGGTGCGGCCGTGTAGAAGTTTATGTCATGGTAAGTACCTACTTATATTTTTCTAAATATTTTTGCTGCTTACAAAGTTATCTACGGGGGCCGCAAAATCATCATGACTCCGTTGTAAAACAGGGATACTGCTATTCGCCTTGTATGGCTCCGACTTTCTCTCCAACCGGAGTAACGACGGCTTTAAGGCGTCATAGTATCCTGTTCCTATGTCAACTCTAGTGATAGATTTCCTGCATCGTTACAGTAGTGAAATAGTGTTTTTGCAATTACTCAAATTCTTGTTTATATATATGTTTGACCACCTATAATTTGATTTGTGAACGAACTAACTAATCTCACACTAATATTTCCGGGTTAATCCAAATACTATCTATATCTATACTATCTATACTAGTACTATATATACTAGTACTAGTATTATAAAGAGGTAAAGTTTGTGAGTTTGTGAGTTTGTGACGTTGTAAGGGGTAATCTCTGGATCTACTGAACCGATTTTGAAAATTCTTGCACCGGTAGAAAGCTACATTATTCCTGAGTGTCATAGGCTATAAAATATTTTCAAAAAAAAATAGAGATCCTTATGAAAATTGCAATAATGTAACCCAAGGTAGCAAAATGTTGTCTGTAAAATACATTATTTGGCGTGCGCTGAGAAAACTATTGATGATAGATACAAATTAGTAGGTAGGGTAGGTAGGATAGGCAGGTTAGGCAGGGTAGGCAGAGTAGGCAGGGTAGGCAGGGTAAGCAGAGTAGGCAGGGTAAGCAGAGTAGGCAGGGTAGGCAGGGTAGGCATGGTAAGCAGAGTAGGCAGGGTAGGCAGGGTAGGCAGGGTAGGCAGGGTAGGCAGGGTAGGCAGGGTAGGCAGGGTAGGCAGGGTAGGCAGGGTAGGCAGGGTAGGCAGGGTAGGCAGGATAGGCAGGGTAGGCAGGGTAGGCAGGATAGGCAGGTTAGGCAGGGTAGGCAGGGTAGGCAAGATAGGCAGGGTAGGCAGGAAAGGCAGGGTAGGCAGGGTAGGCAGGGTAGGCAGGGTAGGCAGGGAAGGCAGGGTAGGCAGGAAAGGCAGGGTAGGCAGGGTAGGCCGGGTAGGCAGGGTAGGCAGGGTAAGCAGAGTAGGCAGGGTAGGCAAGATAGGCAGGGTAGACAGGAAAGGCAGGAAAGGCAGGGTAGGCAGGGTAGGCAGGATAGGCAGAGTAGGCAGGTTAGGCAGGATAGGCAGGGTAGGCAGGAAAGGCAGGGTAGGCAAGATAGGTAGGGTAGGCAGGGTAGGCTGTGTAGGCAGGGTAGGCAGGGTAAGCAGAGTATGCAGGGTAGGCAGGGTAGGCAAGATAGGCAGGGTAGGCAGGAAAGGCAGTGTAGGCAGGGTAGGCAGGATAGGCAGGGTAGGCAGGAAAGGCAGGGTAGGCAGGGTAGGCAGGGTAGGCAGGGTAGGCAGGGTAGGCAGGGTAGGCAGGGTAGGCATGGTAGGCAAGATAGGCAGGGTAGGCAGGAAAGGCAGGGTAGGCAGGATAGGCAGGGTAGGCATGGTAAGCAGAGTAGGCAGGGTAGGCAGGGTAGGCAAGATAGGCAGGGTAGGCAGGAAAGGCAGGGTAGGCAGGAAAGGCAGGGTAGGCAGGAAAGGCAGGGTAGGCAGGAAAGACAGGGTAGGCAGGGTAGGCAGAGTAGGCAAGATAGGCAGGGTAGGCAGGAAAGGCAGGGTAGGCATGGTAGGCAGGCTAGGCAAGGTAGGCAGGGTAGGCAGGGTAGCCAGGGTAGGTAGGCAGTTGACGGGAGCGAAGCCCCGAGGGTCAGCTAGTTAGTTTATAAAGAAGTGCGTGTAGTAGGAAAAAAGCAGCGTATTATTTTTTTCTTCGTTCAAAAGTGCCGCTTACAAGCCTAATTGAAATAAACGATTTGACTTTTTCTCGATAAGACACACATATCTTGTAAAGTATCGATTTTGGATGAGATTTGTTAATTTTTAACCGACTTCCCAAAAAGGAGGAGGTTCTATGTTCGACTTCAAGTTTGTTTTTTTTTTTTTTTTTTTTTTTTGTCTATGTTCACCGATTACTCCGTCAATTGTGGACCGATTTTGAAAATTCTTTTTTTGTTTGAAAAAGTATGTTCCGAAATTGGTCCCATTTTAATTTAGTGAAGATCTGATGAAGAACTTCGGAGATATACAACAGAACTCTTCAATAAATAACGGCAAATCTCTCGGGATTGCTGCAATCGCATTTCTGTTTATTGTTTATACCATTTCATAACATAACATCACGCCAGTACGCTCTTAAGGGTTACGCAGATCTCTCATTTCATCGGATATGTTCAAGTTTCATGAAATCTATTTTGGCGTTAAAGTTACCTTCCTAACTTGTCTATTAGGTACGTACAACTAAAAAGTGAAAAATAAAAAACTTTTTGCAAAAAAATACTACCGACTTCCAAATACTAAACTACAAAGTGAAAAATAACTTAACTTTTTTAAGTCGGTGTCCATAACACAAAAAAATGGTACCTACAAAAGACACCGACTTAAAAAAATTTAGTTATTTTTCACTTTGTAGTTTAGTATTTGGAAGTCGGTAGTATTTTTTTGCAAAAAGTTTTTTATGATATTAATCTTATTCACAACTTGTGAACAGATCAAAATTAACAATCGAAAGTTCATTATGTCGCAAGGATTATGAATAATCCGATGACAATGCCCATTTTCGCTAACAATAGGAAAGACTCATTGTGTCGAGAGTGCATGCATATACGCGACTGTGGATTAACTCATGTTAAAATCTAGCAATATGCTGGCATAATGGCTTTCATTAAGCTGCCCCCCAAAGTTATTGAAATAGAGAATTATGGTCTTAAAAATGAGTATGTAGTAGAGATTATGATATATATTATATTTTGCCTTCTCCCATAGGAAAAAGGCATTAGTTGTATATGTATGGTCTTAACTCTGGTGACTCCTAAAAATATATTTAATTATAATTATTAATCTAAAGTAATTTTTTGTTTCCTCACAGAAACGATGCGTCGCTGCGGATTCTTCCTTGAAGTGTTCGGTCTGACGATGCCCGACTACCTCCAATGTGACATATTCCCGGAGTCCACTGACACCGACGTCTGCCTCGGCAATCGCGAGGTCGCCGACGCGCGGTTTCGAGACGCGATGCCTGGTAACACGGAAATGGAGCAGTAGCTCGAATTTGTAGTGTTTAAAGTTAAAGACTTGTCTGGAAGGTCTTTATTTGAATGTGTATGTTTGTGTCTAAGCTAATTTTAAAAGTGAGTTTTCCTAGTTTCAAATTAGGCAGTATTTCCAAGAAGAGCATACGTAAGCTCTACTTGTAACAATAGGGGTTAAAGTATGATATTGTCGTTTTATTGTAATAGGTACTTCGAATTGACATAGAACCTTCATGGTTTGAGATTTTTGAGTGAAACTTTTTTCACATGGTACCTATGAAGTTCTTATTTTAAAAAATGTGCAAAATTCGATTATCGACTTTCAGTTGTTTTTTTTATTCAGCTTATTCAAGAAAGATGGATGCTTCGAAAATTCGAGTAATTTTTGAATACGAGTTCCGACGCGGAACTAACGCGGCAGAAACAGCTCGCAATATCAATGTTACGTTTGGAGAGGGGACTGCTAATGAACGAACCGTGCGATTTTGGTTTATACGCTTTCGTGATGGAAACTTTGATTTAAAGAACTAACCACGTGGAAGACTGCCCACACAGGTGAATAACAATGAATTGGAAGAGATGGTGGAAGACGATCCGACCAAACTACCCAGGAATTAGCGGCTTAACGTTACCTTACCAACAATATTGACTCATTTGCGTCAAATCAATAAAATAAAAAAGTGGGTGCCTCATGATTTGACTGATCTGCAGAAAGAAACGCGTGTTGAAACTTGAAACTTGTGTTGCCTTGTTGAATCGATACAGAAATGAAGGAATATTGGATCGAATTAAATAATATTGAGCGCACGGTTGGCGCAGTGGTTGAGCGATTGACTGCTGCGCTGCGTGTCGCGGGTTCGACTCCCGCACGGAACAAATATTTGTATGACCTGCAGATAGTTGTTCCGGCTCTGGGTGTTTGTATAAGTGAGTTTATATGTTTGTAAACGCACCCACGATACAGGAAGAAATTCCTAGTGTGGGGCAATGTTATTATAATAAAAAAAAAAGATAATAAATTGTGACATGTGATGAAAAGTGGATTCTTTACGATAACCGTAAGCGAAAAATGCAATGGTTGACCCCAGGTCAATCGCCGCATCAGTGTCCTAAAGCAAAGCTTACCAATAAAAAAGTAATGGTAACTGTTTGGTGGTCTCAGCATGGTGTTATTCACTATAGCTTTATCCGATCTGGTCAAATAATAACGGCAGATGTCTACTGTGCCGAACTCCTAACAATTATAGCAAAACTAGCAGTGAAACAGCCCCGACTCATGAATCTTCACCATTATTGCTCCATGATAACGCGAGACCTCATACAGCACGAGAAACCGTTTTAACTCTACAGGAACTGCAATTAGACCATTCGTCACCCTCCGTATTTGCCAGACCTTGCTCCAACGGACTACCATTTTTTTCGTGATTTGGACAATGTTCTACGTGATAAAAAGTTTTCTTCTCAGGAGGCAGTACAAAATGCTTTCACAGAGTTTGTCGAACCTAGAACACCAGAGTTCTTTCGCAAAGGCATAAATGCCCTTTTTAATATATGGCAGCAAATTATAGATAATAATGGTAATTATTTTAATTAAATAAATATGTTAAAATAAAAAAATAAACTAATTTCTCGGCAATATCATACTTTAACCCCAAATACTACCTTCCTCTAACATTGCAAGACTATCAACAGAGCCTCTAGGGGAAATCCCTACATTATGTCAATTGTCAGTCGATTTTCTCTCTAAATATTATTGTTTATTATATACCTCTCACGTGATATAGGATAATAGATCAACATTAGGTACATGTAAATGACTAGGTACGGTAGGTAGATAATTATTTGAATTGAACACACAATATGTTAGGTAAGGACCTAACATTATTGTATACCTATTTGTATTGTATGCGAGGGACCTTTAATATAAGTCAGAGATCCTGACCTTTGATAAGCATCCCGTTTTTGTTGCTATCTAATTATTGTTTCCGCGAAATCCGTAAACGTATTACTCCCACATTGGGTTCGTATATCATTACAGATGAATATTTGAAGATGATTTACTGTAATGCCAAATGTCAGGCTATATTATATTCCGAAAATACTAATGTGTTTAAAATAAAAGCTTTCTCTCAGAATTATGCGACTAAAATAATATGTAATAAGATGTTCCAATTTTATTGAAGGTTCCTAAACACATCTTAATTTGCTTTATCGAGGTAGTTATTATTTTATCTTTGAGGAGATTTATTTTATGCCTTGGTTTATGCACGGTAGCGATCGAGGTGGCGACACTTGGAGGAGGCATATGTGCAACATTCGACGTCCTTTGGCTGAAATGATGATGATGATGATGCCTTGGTTTCATATCCTTATAGTAGTTTATGAAACTGTTGCATAATGAGGGGTATTAAAACATGAGTGTGTGTTTAAAAACCGAGCCGTAGGCGAGGTTTTTAATAGTTTTCACACGAATGTTTTAATACCTAGTTATGTGCAGTTTCATACACTACTTTATCTACACTCATAAATTGGGATTGAACCTACTAAATATCTCTTTTTGCATTTGCCATGCCATAAAATCGTGATAGCATTTGTCATATACTTTTCTCGACTTTGCTGGTAATAAATTAAGAGTAATTTCCTTCGCCGCATCTAAAATATCGGGCGAAGTCAAATTTTCTTCACATTCACTGATACTAGAAATTTTCAAACAGTAATTTAAATAACTCATGAAATTCAGTACAGCAAAACTTGCAAAACGTATGAATGGCGCCAAAACCCAGCACATCACCGCATTAACCGCGCATGCGCTAAGGCTTAGCACGCACTGCGATCTTTATTCACGCGATTTTTTTCTGCCCTTTCTGCGACCTATGGAATTGTATGAAGTTGTTCGAATTGCGGTAAAGAAATCGTGCGGAAATAATACCGCAAGAAATCCGTGTTTTGCCACAGAATCCACCGCACCACGGCGCGAATTTTATTCGTCCAAATATTATGAGCACTATGAACAGGTAGAAGGAAACAAAATTCGCGCGAATAAAAATCGCAGTGCGTGCTAAGTCTAAAGCGGGCATTGTCATAGACAATTTAAAATTGGAATCAAATCTTTTTATAATAGGTACTATAAAATGGCATTACAAAAAAAATATTGATGGAAACTCCTTAGTAATTTACTTCTTGGATTTGTCCTGTATCGTAATAGAAAAAAAAATGTTTTTCACGCCACCTGCTCGAAAATGTCAAATTATATGTCAAGCAACCTTAACCTAAAGTGAGTCATTAGTGGCCGGGGGCACAGCCGGTCAATAATGTTGTACTGGATTTCATTATGACCCGCTGGTCAATAATGTGATTTGAATTTGGAATCTCACATGCTCAGCTAAATTGGCAGTTTAATACTAACAAACACCCTTTGGTGCCAGAAAGAGGAAAGCTATTCTCGATACCCTTATTACACGTGGATGATATTCTCGATTTCCTACAAAATCATAACGACTGCTTCTTCATATCGTTGCCATGTTTTCGAAGACATAATATTGTAAGAATAATTAGATAACTACGAACCATTTTTTAAAAGGAATGGAATAACATTAAAACTGGCATTAATAATAACAAATACCGTACCGCGCCGTAATACCGTAATAGTAATTGGCTGTAACATTAGTTAATTTATTTTAAGTAAACTGCGCAAAGATTGCTGTGGATTTTGTGATTAAATAAATAAATAATAAAACCTTTCTGTAACTACTACAGTCGATTTATCACATTTTATTAAAAATACTCTATTTTCACGAGCGTCTCCAATGACGTTCTAAATTCAAAATGCATACAGCCAATCATCCAAAACCATTCTACCAACCCTGTATAAAGCTTAGTTTACACAAACGCCACTTCCATGAGAGTGATATCAATAGACACACACGACAAAACCGTAGAAGAGACTTTTTTTTTTTGAAAATCGTATTGATCGTGTCTTGGCTACTTATTGGTAGACGCAATAAAGGCGCGAACTTTTGGCATTTAAACTTTAAATTTATCAACAAAGCATTATAAAATGTCGAGTGATGAAAGTGATTGTACTCCTGAATTCATTACAACCGAAGCTAATAATATTTCCAATGATTTACTGCCGGAAAAGTCAAAGGAAACTTATATAAAAGCCTACGACAATTTCCAAAAATGGAAAAGGAGGAAATCGGAAAGTCACCAATCAAAGAAATCGAAAGTTTTCACACCTTTGAATATTGAAACTTTTTTAAATGAAGCTCCTGATCATAGTTATCTTGCCGTAACAGTAAGTACATCATTTTATTTTTAACTAAATAAAATACAGCATGGTAGCAAATAGCAACAAGAACGCTTATGTATACTTACTGAATTTACGTATGTTGTTAGTAAAATTTATTTTTATTTTTGTTACAGGTGGCTTTAATTATTGGAGTGAATGGGGCTTGTCGTTGTTAAGAAATGGTAAACATGAAGGTCCAAGATATAGAAAAACACTCAGAAGAGTTATTATTGATTAAGTTGCCAGACACTAAAACCAAAAGGGAAAGGTCATTTGTCATCCGCGGAGCATATGTAAAGGTTGTGGAAAAGTATCAAGCTCTGCGGCCTCCTAACATAAACACTAACCGATTTTTTGTAGCGTTCAGTAGTGGAAAATGCACCCGTCAAGTGATTGGGAAGAACAAAATAAGTGCCATGCCGAAGGAAATTGCCAAATACTTAGGATTACCAAATATCGGTATACTCTATACGGGTCATTGTTTTCGTCGAACGTCGGCTACACTGTTGGCGGATGCGGGAGCAAATATAACCCAAATAAAACGCTATGGTGGCTGGAAATCGGATACAGTAGCGGATTTTCAATGTAGCCCTACATTGAAAATTCTGTACAAAACAAAAGTAAAATAAGCTGTAAAATTGGTGTCAGCATCACTTTAAAAACGTCATCTGATTCTTTTTCACCACAACCTTCAACATCACACCATCACATTCCATCTTTCCCTGAGCCTCATGCACCACCTTCACCAACTTTCACCACCCAAAATGCTCCTCTGCAAATACATGATACTGAAGCATTGACGAGCAATACTCAAATAAATTCCACATCAACATCTATAAACGTACCAAATAAAAACTTAACTTTATCTTTGCACAACTGGACTAATGTCTCAAATGTTACCATTAACTTCAATTAATATGTAAGTGCATATAACTAACTAGTTCTAAATATGGTATTCTTACTGTTTGTTTATTTAATAAATACTTTGTTTTTCGTACTATGGCTATTATTTTCTCACAGTAGGTGTAAAAAGTAGAGTATCCTCCTGTCTTAGCCTTGGGCTAGCTTGAATCCCTCGCTGCATTCAGGATTCTTGTATTAACTCCCTCGCTTTGCTCGTGAGTTAAATCCCGAATCCTTCATTGCGCTCGAGATTCAATATGACGCCCGTGACATAAGACACAACTTTAGCCCCTCGGTGCATAATCTACTATTATCGACTAATTCACAAAGTGACATTTTATCAGAGATCAAGATTGTCGAAGTATTCGTTTTTCGCATAGCAACCAGTGGGTCACCACTGCTTGCTGTGGTTAGGCAGAGATGCACCTATATTTCGCCAGTTATATTTAAATCCCATGTAATAGGAGGCGAACCTATTGCCATCAACGGAGCAAAATACCAGACTCCAAATTCAAGATGGAATAACCCAATAACGCTTTGCCTAACCCAGGAATCTAATCTACTAAGACCTCACATGCTTCATTCTGTTTTCAAGACCAGCTACTAACCCCACCTCTCTCCTCAGTCTGCCCCACCGGCTTCCAATGCGACGTCCGTCGTTGCATCCCGCACGACTGGCGCTGCGACGGTCACGTGGACTGCGCCGACCGGTCTGACGAACTCAACTGCCGCGTGTGCAAGCGCAGCGGGGAGGTGCACTGCGGGAACCAGCGGTGTATCTCGCAGGCGCATCTGTGCGACGGGAAGGTGGACTGTCCGTGGGGACAGGATGAGAGGAACTGCCGTGAGTATTTTGATTATGTTGCTTTTGTGTCGCGTTAAACCGTTGGTCCCATGACAGTTGACGTTGTGGATAGCCAGAAAGTCTGGTAATCAGTCTTACTAATGGATATAGGTAAAGAGTGGAACTCAATATGTATGTATGTGTATTTTAAGCAATTAATTTTTTTATTTTGTTGTTAAATTGTTGCCACGATTTAAACAATGCACCTGCCATGTTTTCTCTTCACCACCATTGGTTGACTGTTAGAGAATGCCTAAGGCATTAAGTCCGCCATTGTAACTTAGTGCATGAAGTTTAATTAAATAATAAATTTACTACCTGCGTCTATGTTTCCGAACGCTTTCAACCCGAATCTCTTCAAAGTTAGTGTGAACAGGCTCCTTCTGGGTAAACTCACTCCATCGTCGACTTTGTCTTTGTCACCTCTGACTTAGACTAGAGTCAAGAGCAAACAAACCTCAAAAAAAAGGTAGTTTCAGCCAGTAACTGAGGTGGGAGATACCTAAAGATAGGACAGTCGCTCCTTGTAAAATACTGGTGAAAACCGCATCCAGTTAGACCGGAAGCCCAGCCTATCATAATTAGGCAGAGACTAAACAGATTGCTTGGTTCGGCGGTCTTACGTCCAGCAGGGGGACGAAATAGGCTATAGAAAGAAGGAACATCCTTCATTCGCATACTCTATTTTAAATTCCGTATTGGCACTTTTAGAAATTATTGTTAGAATTCATAGCTGATTGAGTTGCACAGTTGGGAAGTTGAAAGAAAAAAATGGCGATTTTTTATGTATTTCAAAACTTTACTTAACATAAAAAATATTAACATTAACATCATAAGCGGTATATTTACTATGTTTACTGTTTGTAGCGAGTTTCCGATATTTCGGTGCTGTTGCAAGCACCATGATCACGGATAAACTGAATTTATTGCGGGTGGGTGTTTATGAGGAGACAAATCGGTCTAACCTCTTTCTTGTTCGTGTTTTGCACTCGGTACCGCTTGCAACAGCATCGAAATATCGGAAACTCGCTACAAACAGTAAACATGGTAAATATCCCGCTTATAATGTTAATGTTAGTGACCATGACAGTTTAAAAACTTATAAAAATATTATAGTTTCAAATATCTCTTAAATATTTTTTTTCAATTTATTATAAGCATTTGAAAATCGATAAAATTTCAAAAGAACCACGTGACTACGAACGGGCCACGATTGGTTGGTGACGTCATGTCATAACGTTCAAGGAATTTCACGATAATACCTACAGTGTCTACTAAATGTGAATTGACTAAAAATATTTGAAAATTAGTGCAAAAATATTATTTATAACAGTAAAATGTATTTAGTCGTGTGTGATAATTTATTTATTTTATTATATATTTATTATATACTTTATTGTACACCACAAAATATGCACAGGAAAATACAATGGGCGGTCTTATCGCACAGGGCAATCTCTTACAGACAACCTTTGGATGGACTGTACGATAGGAGAAGAATTTAGGGCTGTCAGTGTACAAAAATTAAATACTTAAATAATATTACTTAGACATAATAACATACAATACATACATACAAATATTATATAATATACTAATACATATTGTTGGAACCTTTTGATCGTGGTGGAGAGGAGTTTAGGTAAATGAAAGTCTGACGTTCAGGGTGACTGTCTATTATTGATTACCAGGAAATATTGTATACAGTGCACTCCTTATACTAAGTTATACAGACGCGAGTTAATGCCACGGCGTGGGGAGGACGACTGACTGGCCGCTAAACTATATGCGCGGGGAACATTCTGTTTTGCCTTGTTAGCATTTCTGTTACCTGTAGTTCCTACATACCTCCCCCCTTTACAAAATAAAAAAATATATCATTTTTTTTTATTTTATAACATAATCGCTGCCATTACAATGAAATGAAATGTAATCATCTACTCATAGTTGGCTGGCGTTCGTCTTGCCCACGTGTGCATACATACATTGTTATAGTTATATTTTATTACGTTACCGAGAATTGTTATCGGTAGTCTTACATGTAATACAATATATTGTTTATACATACCATGGTTTTTTATTTTAACTTTCGATACATTGTTAGCGTCAATATTATTTTATTTTCTAAGCACACTACAATTTTTATAGACAGATTTTTACCACTAAGGTATTTGGTATTGACAATAATACCTTACTTACTTTTAATATTCTATGTTATTGTTACACTAAGTCACTAATTATTCACTGATGGATTCACTGTGCCTTTTTTTCATTATTAATACTAAAGTTACACTGTAATCACGCATATGAAGCTTGCGGTATGGTGGACTGCGGGGCTGTTGCGCCTGCAGGCAACACAGTTGTCAATTCCTTCCTTATCCATTTCTTTGCACGGGAACAACATTGTTTGCCACATAGACAAATACACAATATCAGTAGGGCGATACCGATCACCATTATGACTATGCCGAACGTTTCTAGCTGCCTCTCCATGTCTCCGACATGTTTTGCATTATTTGCTCCTTGTTGAGCAATTATGACTTGATCATTTTTAGTGTTATAATTTCCCATTGTGAAGACTATTGAAATATGCTTTTTCCACAACTGGATGTTAGTTATTTATTGACTTATCAACACACAAAAATTGGCACAATGATTTCTACATTAATTAGCCTATGGCAACAAAAATCGCACCGGTAGCTTTACACGTCGACCACTGCGCGTGGTATGTCCCATAAGCGGAAGCGATTTATCTTCTGACACGTTCGTATTGTCGTTTTCTATACATTTTTGCAAACAGTCATCCTCAATATTTTGATCGTTATCTTGTAACATGTATGCTGGTTTTAGTCTGTCTATTGATAAATCGCTTTCTCTATTAGGTAACTTAACTCTAAAAACCTTATCATTTCTACTTAAAACTTTATATGGGCCATCATAGGTAGGACAAAGTGATTTTTTTATCATCTCGTTTCTTACAAAAACGTGTGTACATGTCTTTAAGTCTTTACTAACAAATATATTTCGTGAATCGCTTTTCGCTCTTGACGGAGGCCGCAACTTGTTTATTGCTTGCCGAAGCTGTCCTACATAAGTGCTCGGTTCGTTAACCTGTTGGTCGTGCACGTGGAAAAAATCCCCTGGCAACCTGACGGTTTCACCATATACCATCTCTGCCGCACTAAAACCCGAGTCACTTCGGCAGGCCGCGCGAAGTCCCAACATAACCGTTTGCAGTTCGTCTACCCAATCTAAACTACCTGTCAAACGTGCGGTTAATGCGTTTTTCAACGAGCGATGCCACCTTTCTACTAACCCGTTACTCTGAGGGTGGTATGGGGTTGTCCTAACTCGTTGTATGCCTAATAATCTCATAAGACTGTTAAAAAAATCGCTTTCAAATTGCCTACCCTGGTCTGTCGTTATTCTATGTGGGCAACCAAATCTGCATATCCAATGCTCGTAAATAACCCTAGAGACCGTATCAGCCGAAATGTCTGAAACTGGTATTGCTTCAGGCCAACGCGTGAAACGATCTATCATGGTTATACAATAACGATGTCCATGCTGTGACGTGGGCAAAGGGCCTACGATATCTGCGTGAAGATGTTCAAACCTGCTACATGGCGGAAAACTACCTAAATCCGAAATTGTGTGCCTCGTTACTTTCGCTTTTTGACACCGAATACATGCTCTCGTCCATTCGTTAATATCTTTATTCATTCCTGGCCAAAAGTACCTCTGTGCAATCATCTTCCGCGTTGTGCGAACGCCAGGATGACTAATGTTATGAATGTTTTCATACGCCACTTTCCTAAATTTCCCTGTAAGGTAAGGTCTGGCATTACCTGTTGATACTTCGCAATATATCTGTTGATTACTTTCCGGCATAACTATGTGTCTAAATGCCAATCTACTGCTGACGTCTCGTTCTACTGTAACGCGATCGCGCACCTGCGCATGAGCTAATTCGCTGTAATCGAGCACCGTTGGACAAACAATAGACTCGACGCGTGATAAGGCGTCTGCAACGGTATTTTCTGGGCCTTTTACATACTGTATGTCGCTTGTAAACTCGCTAATATACAATAATTGTCTGGCTCTCCTTGGAATTTCCTTATCGTTCCCTACCTTAGTAAACGCGTACATTAGGGGTTTATGATCTGTGTAAATGGTAACTTGTCGCCCCTCTATCAAGTTACGGAAATGAACCATGGCCATGTAAATTGCAGATAACTCTTTATCGTAGGTACTATACTTCTTTTGTGCCTCTGACAGTTGCTTCGAGAAGTAGCCTACTGGTCTCCATTGCCCGCTTATCTTTTGTTGTAGTACTGCACCTACGCATGTGTCTGACGCGTCCGTCATGATTGATAAAGGCGCGTCCACGCTTGGGTGAAACAATGTTGTTGCTTTTTGTAAGGCTATTTTACATTGTTCGAAAGCTTCTATACTTTGGTTATTCCATGCTATTTTTGTCTTATCCTTTTTCTTTGCATTGTGTAAATACTTATTAAGTTCTGCTTGATACTCTACAGCGTGTGGTAAATGAGACCTATAAAAATTGACCATACCTAAGAAACGACGGAGTTGTTCTACTGTATCCGGCCTTGGGTAGTCTGTAATCGCCTTAACTTTATCTGGCAATGGTTTAATTCCGTCCTGTGTTACCTCGAATCCCAGAAATTCTACTCTAGATTGTCCAAAATTGCTTTTGCTTAGATTTATAGTTATACCAACCTCGCTGAAGCGTTTAAACAGTTTATGAAGATGCTCCTTATGAATATCTTCGTTGTCCGACGCCACGATGACATCATCTATGTAACAAAAAAGTGCTGACTTACCATTTTCGTTCTTTATGCGTTCTATACCTCTGAGTACATGTTGATCCATGAACCTCTGAAAGGTTTGCGCTGCATTCCTCAAACCGAACGTCATGCGCGGAAACTCCCAGAGTCCGAAAGGTGTTGCTATGGCAGTTTTTTCTATATCTTCTGGCGCAACGGCTATATTATGATAGGCTCTATTTAAATCTAGTCGCGAGAACCAAGTCTTACCTGATAATATATACGTGAAGTCACTAACTCTAGGTATAGGATAACGGTCCGGCTTTGTTATGGCATTTAACGCTCTATAATCTCCGCACGGGCGCAGTTGCCCATCTTTTTTTGGGACAACGTGTAGTGGACTAGCCCACTCTCCCTGTGAAGGCCTACATATGCCTAATTCGTTCATTAATTGGAATTCTTCTTTTACTTTATTATAACGGTCCGGCGGTAGCGGCCTTGGACGCGCGTGTACCGGGGGACCATTTGTTATGATGTGATGCACTACCGCGTGTGCTGGTGGTTCTTTAAACGACATTGGTTTGGTAATGTCTGCGTATTGTTCCAGCAATTCACGATAGGGATTATCATCTTGTATACTTTTGACTGACGCTTCATCATACCGTATGATTGACCCATTTGACCTTAAATTCGTTACACTATCTATTAGCCTTTTATTATGTAAATCTACAATTAATTTGTGCGACTCAATAAAGTCTGCACCTAAGATTGCTTGCTTGACGTCACTAACAATAAATGTCCATCTAAAAACTCTGCGCAAGCCTAAATTTAGCTCTAGGGATTTTACACCGTATGTTTTAATTTCTGTATTATTTGCAGCGTACAGCTTATAACCGCTTTCAGAACGCACACAATTTTTAACACTACTCACCGGTAAAACGGAGACATTTGCACCTGTGTCCACAAGGAAATTGATTCTTGACTGCCGGTCTTTTACGCACAAACGATGGTTCCCTGTTGGGGTAACGCAATCTCCCACCGAACAAGATTGCACCGCCTTCAGTTTCCCGAAGTCGAGTTCTCCTTCCAGTTGCATGGTTTCGTACATTTCTTTGCCGCTCTTCCGTACGCATAATGGTAGCTACATAGCCAGTCTGGACTCTCTGGAGTGCGGCGTGGTCCTCTTGACCTTGACTGTGATCTGCGCCAGTTTCCACGCTGTACTCGTCCCCTACTACGCCCGCGTATCTCATCCACTTCTCTCCGTAGTTCCTTTAATTCAGTAGTCAATCCGCTCATTAGAGTCGCTATGTCGGGCGTTGCTGACGACGATGTCGAAGAAATGGTGGCTACTTCTCCGCTTTTCAGATTCTCCATGACCTTGTCTGCCATTTCCGCTAGTTTGTCTATTTTTTGGTCCTGACATACCGACAAAACTGCCTTTAAGGATCCAGGCAATCGTGAAATCCACAAACGCTGTAAGGTCTCTGCTGATATCTCTGTATTTTGCGCCAGCTCGGACATACGTCGTAGCAGATGGGAAGGGCGTTGAGACCCTAAGTCCATTTCACTAACCAACTTTTGAAATTGTCTTTCAGCACTCTCCTCATAGGCCGCCAACAGCCTGTTCTTCAACGTACCATACTTGTTATCGGTCGGGGGTTTAAAAATCAAATCGCTAACCTGTTGTAAAGCGTCTCTGGTCAGTTTTGATATCACCAAATGAAATTTTGCTGCATCCCCTTGCTTCTGTGGTTCCATGGCGGACTCGAACTGTGCGAACCACATCCGTGGCATGTCGGTCCAAAACGTCGGCATCCTGTCCGCGACATTGATGCTATCCAGTCGGCCTGACGGTGCTGGTACTGGCTGGCTCATCTTGTGGAACCCTTAAAATGCCCGCCGATAGGTCCCGAGTCGACGGGGAGTCGTCTTCCGCGCGTGCGCACTTTATCACTTTACTGCTTACCGTTCGTTCACTTTTACACCCTGTCCGTTTTTATTTTCTCACAACCACGTCTCTTAAATCACGTCGGGGTCACCAATGTTGGAACCTTTTGATCGTGGTGGAGAGGAGTTTAGGTAAATGAAAGTCTGACGTTCAGGGTGACTGTCTATTATTGATTACCAGGAAATATTGTATACAGTGCACTCCTTATACTAAGTTATACAGACGCGAGTTAATGCCACGGCGTGGGGAGGACGACTGACTGGCCGCTAAACTATATGCGCGGGGAACATTCTGTTTTGCCTTGTTAGCATTTCTGTTACCTGTAGTTCCTACACATATCAAATATCTAACAGAGAAAGGAGAAGAATAAAAATTATAGTGACAGGTAATGCTCTTTTACCATTTTCTTAAACGTTGGCAGTGTTTGAGGACGTCTTATTTCAATTGGTAATACATTCCACAACCGAGCCGCTTGAATGGTGAAAGATTTGTCAAAAAAGGAAGTGGAATGCATACGAATATTTAATTTAAGATTCTCCGATGACCTCAAGGACCTAGAATGGGTGTCACAGAGGAACTGAAAGCGTTCTTTGAGATAAAAAGGATTAAATAGCACGTTATAAAGCAAAGAAAGTATGTGGGCATTCCGGCGAAGGCGAATAGGAAGCCATTTGAGCTTAGTACGAAATTCAGAAACGTGATCATACTTGCGCAAGCCAAATATGAATCTGATACAGAGATTTTGAAGTCGCTCAAGCTTGTCCAATTGGTCTTGGGTTAGATCGAGATAGCTGGCATCAGCATAGTCCAGGATAGGGAGAAGAAGAGATTGTGCTATCGCAATTTTAGTGGCGATGGGAAGAAAATTACGTAGACGTCTCAGGGAGCCTGCAAACAAGCAAACAGTTTGCGACTGACTTCCTGCAGTTGTTTGGTCCAGGCAAGAGTGCTGTCGATATAAATCCCCAAGTTCTTCACAGTATTAGCTAGAGGAATAATAGTGTTGTTGAAAGAAACCTGGGGAAGCGTCGACCAATCAATTCTAGGGACAGTCCGGGAACTACCAACAACAGTCACCTGAGTCTTCGTCGGATTAATCTTCAACCCAAACTCAGCACTCCAGTCACCTATTCGAGCCAGGTCCATATTAATCGTCTCAATGGCTTCTCGTAACTCTCATAAATAGATAAATGATTCTTAAAGGCTAATTTTGATAATAGCTCAGGTGGGCTGATGGACGATTTGGAAATTTTGAGCATGAATAAAGTAGTCGTAATGAATATTACGTGTTTGTCATTGTTGTTTACCAGTTACATTTAGAAACATAATTGTCGTAGCGTAATCGTTTTTACATATGGGTAGGTGATATTGGTGTAAAACTAAAAAGTAAACAAACACGATTGGCGCGAAACATCGACTTTGGATTTCAAAAAACTTCATTAGATATCACTAAATATGATACAACCCGAAATCTGTGGAGACTTTTGCATAAAAGCCTTTAAATTTTCGGTATTTACCATTATTTACATACCCCTTAATAATATTAAACACTAATATCTATATTATATATTAACAAACATTGTTCCGTATGGTGTCGGACGTAACGAATCTCACCATCCCATATCTTCCCGTGGGTCTCGTAAAAGGCGACTAAGGGACACACCAGAGAATGGGCAGCAGCGTTCTCTGTGCACTTTAACAACAAACTGCGATCGCCAACCCATCTACCAAGCATGATGACTGAGGCAAACCCCCCAAACCAAAACGGCCCCGAGTGCCCGGCAGTCCGTCTACCCTCGACTACGGTAGCGGTCGAGGCGATGGCGTGGCAAGGGGTGCGAAGAATCCCCAGAGTGGACCCGGCTACCCCAATAAACACCGATGACTGGACCTGGCAACGTATAACACGCGCACACTCCGGACCGACGAGAAGATAGCCGAAATCGAGGAAGAATTGAGCAGGTAACGGTGGAGTATTATAGGGTTATCTGAAGTCCGAAGAGAGGGGGAGGACTTGATTATTCTCAAATCCAGTAACTTGCTCTATTTCCGAGAGGGTGATCGGCTGTCCCAGGGTGGTGTCGGGTTTATCATCCACAAGTCCCTTGTGAACATCGTGGTGAAGATCGAGAGCGTGTCGACCAGGGTGGCGTACCTTATACTCAGAATATCCTTGAGATATTCGCTAAAGGTCATAAGCCTCGGCCTCGGCACACCTCGACGACGAGGTAGAGCTCATGTATTAGGATATCTCTAGAGCCATGCATGGTTTCAAAACTCACTTCACCGTTGTCATGGGGGTTTCAACGCGAAACTGGGCAAACGAGACGACGATGAGCTGCAAGTGGGGCAAATTGGAGTTGGATGTCGGAACCACCGGGGTCACCCATTGGCTAGTTTTATGGAGAAGGAGGGCCTCTATATGATGAAATCCTTCTTCAGAAAGCGTGAGCACTCGCTTTCTGAAGAAAGAATACACGCACACGATTTTCGTTACGACATAGAACATTTCTCAAAATTTTAGTACAGCTAGGTACTTGGCCATTGCGCAAATCACATATATTGGGTTTTTTTTTGTAGTATTCGTACATAATGTTACGAAGCAAGCGACATAACTTTAAGGTTCGATATGTTTGATCAATATGTTTGGTATTCATCAATATGTTGACGATACTAACAATATTGAATCGCATAAAAGTCAAAACATTGTTTCAGCTATGTGCTACAATGAGTAGAAATTAACGTTGTGACGTCACACGGGCTCAGGTTTTGTTCGGGAACTGCCGGGGTGTTTCCGGTACAGGATTCAGAAAAATATTTTCAATTTGATATTACTTTGTAATAATAGCAAAAAAAAAAAAACTAAAAACCGTTTGTATGAAACCTTGTATATGATCTTGGTTAAAAGGTTTTAACAAACCATGGTTTATATCGTAGTGGGGAACCAATTAAAATACTAATGAACTTTAGTGAAAAGCTGCCGAGAGCAGAGAATATTTATTTTTATTTTGTTCTAATGCTTTTGTGTACCTATTTAAATACATAGTGGTGCTGCCAAAAGGTTTTCGTTACGATTTCTAACCATGACTTGGTTCAGAGCCAAGATCTTGTTCTAATGTGAGATTTTGCCAACAAGAATGTATTTGGTGGCTGTAAATTTGTTGTTATGAAAGAGATAATAATATATGATGTAGGCGAATCTTTCCTTTGAATTTTATGTCTGACGAAAAAGCTCGGGGCGTCTCAACAATTTTTACTATTTTATCTATTCCAGTCGAATTTCAACCCCAGAAGACAGGTGAGACATAATACCTACAGTGATGCTTTTTCATGGTAATAGGTAAAGCAATTTTAGAACAATTTCTACGAAAACTCGTCGTTGCATCGTTGTCACACTCTCGCATCTTATAAACAGACAAGAGACAGCCTTCTTTCAACTATATTCTACCCACAACACTTATAACTGAACACGGTCTAAACATAAATCTTTATCCCAACAGTGCGGCTAAGCCAAGCAAACGGCGACGTGGGTCGAGGTGAACTGCAAGTGTACCGCGCCGCCAACCACTCCTGGTTCCCCGCCTGCATCACCACCTTGGACAAAGACACCGCCTTCAAGCTGTGCTCTATCCTCGGATACTCGTGAGTATTTTAACTTGTAGATAGAGACACCTCATCGAAAGTTTTCAGGGAATTCAACGGGAATCTACTCGATTCGAAACGCACAGGACTGGTCAATGTGGCGACTAGGGATTACAATGCTTGATCCAGCAATCCAGCTAAATCCAGCACATGTTTGGGCTTGCTGGATCCAGCGGTGCGAATCCGCAATAACGTAAAAATAGAACCTCATTAGTATCAACATCAATTCAGTCGTAAAACATCCACTATTGAACTTTATTTTCTCCAAACCACGTGTCTGAAAGTGTTGCCACTAGGGATTGCAATCCTGCGGCATTTTCAATCCAGCTGGATTTATGCTGGATCATAGCAAATCCAGCTAGATCCCGCACGGATCCAGCTGGATTTGTCGATTTTTCAAAGAAATGAAATCAGAGAATGAAAAATATTTTGTTTTTTTTAAACTCTGAGATCTTTAATTAACTAACTACCAACATTTACATCAAAATATTGGTTTTTAGCTACCTAATATGTAACTTAACTAAGTCTACTTAGTTCTTTGAAAAATCGACAAATCCAGCTGGATCCGTGCGGGATCTAGCTGGATTTGCTATGATCCAGCATAAATCCAGCTGGATTGAAAATGCCGCAGGATTGCAATCCCTAGTGGCAACACTTTCGAGACACGTGGTTTGGAGAAAATAAAGTTCAATAGTGGATGTTTTACGACTGAATTGATGTTGATACTAATGAGGTTCCTTATCATTCGCACATTTATAAGTATGGAAACAAGATGCACTGAATTGATAGCTATAACGATGCTTGGAAGAGGTTTGCGCCCAGCCATTAACAGTCTGTCGGCTAAATAATGACGAAAACATTAAATCACACACACATGATGTGTGTTATGGTTTTTTACGCGCTTATGACAGCCCTGACTTAACGCTTTTACTTCTAATATCCATTGACAAGATGCCTCAATAAAAAAACTTTTTGCAAAAAAATACCACCGACTTCCAAATACAAAACTACAAACAAAAAAAGAATTTTCAAAATCGGTCCACAATTGACGGAGTTATCGGTGAACATACACAAAAAAAAAAAAAAAAAAAACAAACTTGAAGTCGAACATAGAACCTCCTCCTTTTTGGGAAGTCGGTTAAAAATTAAGTAGTATAGTACTGGGCTCAAACTATTTGAAGAGTTGGAACACCGATTCGAAAATAAAAGCAGTAGCGAAAACCATGTCCGTATGAACATTTCAATGAAATTCAATTCAATTCATTTATTTGTTCTCTCTTTACAATAATAGGTTACCTTAAAATTAACAATGTTTTTGGCTAATGCTATATTCCACCATTGTAAGAGACTGGTGCCTGAAGTAGGCTTTTGAAAAAGCCTGTGTTACAGGTCACCAGAAATACTTCATCGTACAAAGTTTAATAAACCCAGCAGGTCATTACCCACAGAACTGTTGATCTGCACGAATCAATTCAGTGCCGAGACCTGAAGAATGTTGCACACAACAGCGAGCGAGTGTCGCATCACAATTGGTTGAATTAAAAGCACTTATCCCGCGTGGGGAGTCACGGCCTTTACTGGTGGAATTTATTCCATTAGTTCAGTTTGTATACGTAATGTTGCCTGAACATTGGCGGTGTTAACTGCATATTTTATTGATTAACTGTAAATAATAGTGTTAATAAGTAAATACCCATTCTGTTGGTAATGTGTTCCTACGGAAAAGTTGTGACCATTTTGTTAGTTTGTCCAAAGTATCAATCTTCAAACGAAGGTAGTCATTGTCGGAATGCCAAAATGTAAGGGATTTATCACGTGACATTTCAATAGCGCTTGGCAATCCCATACATTTTTAACATTTTACCAATCTCTATCGCAACGCTTTTGTTAATATAATGTCACTAGTTTAGAGCCTCTGAGTACTCACCACGTATCATCATCATCAGCCTTTTAATGTTCCCACTGCTGGGACACATTTGACCTCTCTGTGAGAGGGAATGTGTTGCTGTAATCCACCACGCGGTTCCAGAGCGGGATGGTGGATGTCACGTGTCTTCAAATTCATCTAGGACATGCCGGTTTCCTCACGATGTATTTCGCCACCGTTTTGAGAGCAGTGGTGATGGAATAATTTACAAAGAGTAAAGCGCCTGCCTGGGTTCGAACCCACGACCTAAAACTTGTAAGTCACGGCCATTAACACTGGGCCACCACTGCCTCTAACATGTACCATACTATGGTATAACTTCTTAGTTTTTTTTCATTGTTTGGGTTCCGTACCTCGAAAGGAAAAAAGAACCCATATATGATCACTTTGTTGTCCGTCCGTCTGTCTGTCTGTCAAGACCCTTTTTATCAGGAACGCGTGGAGGTATCAAACTGAAATTTATATCAAATACTCAAGTCTATAATACCTTTAGGCTGAGGTTTGTACGAAACCCTCGGTGAGCGAGTCCGACTCGCACTTGGCCGGTTTTTAATAACTCAACATAAGTTACAACTAGTGACAAACTGACAGTAATGTCCTAATTATTTAATGTCATGTTTTAAGTCGGAAAATATTGTTAAACATTCTCCTGACGGAACCTTCTAGGTCCTCCTCTCACCATTTTCTTTCAACACAGGTTGCTAAACAAAAGCCAAGCGGTGGTGAACGAGACCCGGCCCGCAGTGAGCAGTATAAAGGCGGCGGTCAACGTGAGCGCCACTCCGGGTCCTCGCGCCAGCTTCGTGCACGAACATGGCGCTGCCCAGACCTACCGCGCCTTTTTGAGGAGTCAGGGAGGACTGCTGAAGGAGCTGAAGGAATGTCGGCAGGATTCACCGAGAGTGCATCTCATTTGTAATAACTATGGTGAGTGATTGCTTTTAACTATTTCGTATCATGAAGGAGCCTCACAGAAGCTCAGATTTAGCGTTCGTAGTGATGACTGTGACTGTGTCGAAGCAGTGATTGATTAAAGTGATGATTATGAACACAATACATATACCTATCCAATGCTGGGTGCACTAGGTATATGTATAGTGTTCAATGCATGCTGAGTTTGAGTCATCGTGGTGTAAGACTCTGCGTTACCGAGTCCTAGCTGTACCACAACACCTGCACCTACGGATTTAAACGAGACGAATGATAGACAGAATATGACATCAGATATGACAAAATTTAAAACTTCAGTCAATCGAGATGAAATGTGGAAGAAGAATGCTCGATAATTTAACAAATTCACTGCCAGAACAAAAATGTTGTAGGTTAACTTCCTAGCTACTACCTACTACTTGGTTATTTACTAGCCTTATGTTTAGTAAATATATCGATAAATATGACAGAAAGTTCACATTATACGTAAGCTGAATTTATTAGGAATGTATAATAAATGTAATGTAGTCTCCCAAACTTAACTCATACAATTTATCATTTGATTGACACAACGCAATGAAAAATTGAGTTATTATATTACCTACTAAAAATTACTTCCAAAAATGAAATCACTAAAAGTCATCGATTCACATGAAGCAAATACAATAAGCATAGCTGGCTACCAGCATAGCCGGCTATCGGGCTAATAGCCGCGGGCTGAACCGGGCCAGCAATAGAGCCAGTGTTGCGTGTGATCGTGTTACCGGCTTTTACGCCCTTATGATTACGGGCGGGCTTTTAACGTAGCTACCTGTGGGGAATTGTGGCTTCTGAAATGTCTTTTCATTTAAATGCCAATCAGATTTAATAGAGAATTTTAGGAGTTACTTACTGTTCTGTTTTCGATATCATTATATAAAAGTTTCGATTGTTATCTATCTTACTTCATCGTAAGGTTCAGGTTATATCTTAGGTACTTCATTGTAAGTCCTGCCAGAATACTTACTACTTAATACTGACCACAGAAGAATCAATCATTGTTATTTTTTAAATTTAATTTTTTGACTTTCAAAAGTGCCGCTTATTGGCCTAATAATAAAATAACCGATTTTGATCCCTGGTATTTGCAGTCTTCTTAATAATTTAATTACTTTAATGCAATGATCAAGTTAAGAAAATACTGGATGTATCTTTCTTACATTCCAGAATAATCATTTCTAAAATGACACAATCTTCGAGCCTAAGTCGAATCGTGAAAGCATTTGGTCGCGTATTGTTAACGAAAACGTAATCATATTCTACCCTCATTTCTAAACATGGTGATTAAAAGGTGTATTAAATGCAAAAAAAATGTTACCAAGAAAGTGCCCGGGCTGGAGTGCAGTAGGTGTGACAAAGTGGTACATGCTGATCCCGTGTGCTCAAAGCTGTCTAATAAACAGCTGAACACCCTCAAGAATTCACCCGGTATCGAATGGAGTTGTGAAGAGTGTCTAAAAAATCTCTCACGAAGGTCTTCCTTCGTAATTCCTGAAGAGGACGACGATGAGAACGACTCCGACAATCCTACGGGCAAGGAGATGGCACCGGTCGTCGATGCCAATAAACTTGTGCAGGATATCAGTCGAGAAGTAAAGAAGACTTTCCGCGAGGAAATTAGAAGTCTCGAGAACTCACTAGATTTCTTCGGTGAGCAATTGACATCAATGGAGCAGGCTATTAAAAAACAAGACAATAAAATTAAGGATCTTGAAAACAAAAACTACGATCTCCAAAATAAGAACAAGAACCTAGAACTACGCATTAATATCCTGGAGCAAGGTTTTCAAGAGGTTGAGCAGCAGTCCCTCGCAACAGCTCTGGAAGTAGCTGGGTTACCTGAGATGCCCTCAAATGACATACGGAAGGTGATAGATACCGTGTCCATTAAATTGAACGTGGCAGATAGTGAAATTCACTCAACGCGGCGATTACCTGGAACCAAGGACAAACCAGGACCCATCCTCGTGGAGCTAAAGTCGAAGATGCAGCAGCAACAATGGATAGGCGCTAGCAAGCAAAATTGTATCACCGTGGGTGAACTAGTGCCGGACGTCCACAAGGAAAAAGCTGACGATCGTGTCTACATAAGGGAGGCTCTCACAAAATACCAAAAAACGCTACTATATAACGCAAAAACCCAATTGTTAAATAAATCGTGTCAATATGTTTGGTGTAAGAGTGGCAAAGTGTATGCTAGGAAGCTTAACAATAGCAAAATTTATTATATCCGTACATTGCAGGATATAAAACAAATAGAAAAGCTATGTTCAACTCAACCCGAGAATCGACCAGAAGGGTCTACTCCTTTATAAATTTCTAAGATTATTTTCTGTCTCTCGAGTAGCATTTTAAATTTCTGTTTACAAGAGTAATTTGTAATAATAACAATGGACATAAATGTACAAGAAATCTTCCATTGCAATTCAACTAATCACTTTTTCGAACAAATACCTCCAAAAACCAATATAAATTTATCATGTATACATTTTAATATTAGATCGCTCGTTAAAAACTTTACTAAATTGCAACAAACAATTCATTCATGTAAGTATCCACTAGACCTTATAATTTTAACAGAAGTGGGTATCTCAGACAATATTGTTAATTTATATAACTTACCTGGCTATAAATTGTACTCACAGTTGCGTACGAGCCAAAAAGGCGGCGGCATTATTATGTATGTCCGGAATCATATTAAGTTTACATTAAGTGAAAAAAAAACTAAGACTTTTGAGAATCTTACAGGCTACCTAAAAATTGATTCACGTAAAAACGCAATTGTCTCTGCAATCTATAGGCCACCGTCTACAAGTAAAAGTTTATTTGTCACAGAGCTTGCTAATCACATTACTAAGTTTGATTTAAAACAAAATTTACTCCTTATTGGTGATACGAACATTGATCTGAAAGTAAGCTCAGCATACAAGGATTCATATCTAAAAACACTTAGCGAACATGGATTGTTGTGTGGAATAACAGATTACACCCGAATTGAAACTAGAAAAGATTTAATTACCAAGTCGTGTATTGATCACATTTTTGCACGTTTTCCCACACTACATCCGTTCGCGGCGGTGCTCGATGTCGTACTAGCTGATCATCGAGGCGTTATATTTACCTGCGTTGACCAGTTGTTTGGAGTTCCTAAGTGTATACAGGTTGTTACAAAAAAATCTTTTGATTACGATACTTTTTACAAAGAACTTAAAAATGTTGAATGGACAAAGACAAGAAGTATGAGTTCGCCTAGTGAAATTTTAAGTTTTATTTATGAATCTTTTGATAATGCAGACAAGTCTGCAAGTAGTATTAAAACAAGTAAATTGACTGGTAAGTACTCGAAACGATTTAGTGTACCTTGGATTGATGCAAATATTGCCCGGCTTTGTGATAAAAGAGACAAATTATTTAGGGATTGGAAAAATAATTTAAATAATACAAAAATAAAATTAGAATATAATAAAATTAGAAATAAAATTCATAAAATAATAGAAAACAAAAGAAACAAATATTATATACAACATATTAGTGATAATTTCAAAAACTTAAAAAAGCTTTACAATATTTTAAATCAAATGTTAGGCAGAGTGACCATGTCACTTGACACGGCCATTCTTAGGGCTTTTGATGCCCAAGGAATTACTGCCAAAACTATTGCTGACAACTTCGCAAATGGTTTTGACAGAGCGGTTAAGGACATAATTCCTAACTGTAATATAAAACTAACAGACTCTAAAGCTACACGTATACCATTGGATTCTAGTATGCTGTTTAAAAAGGCCTCGGCCGGCAGTGTTCATAAAATCATAAAACAGTTAAACTCAAGAAAAGCTCCAGGTCCAGACAATATTAAAGTTTCCGATATTAAAATGATAGGAGACAGTATATCCAACCCAATTGCTGACTTAATTAATCGAAGCATTGAAACTGGTCTATACCCAGATGATCTAAAAGTAAGGCCAATAAGCCAATAAAAGTAATTGGCCATAAGGCCAATCCATAAAAAGGGTAAAAAAAATGATTATGCAAACTATCGTCCAATAACTTTACTCTCGTCTATTGATAAAATAGTGGAAAAATATGTTTGTGAACAAATTCATGCATTTTACAGACAGCACGACGTAATTAATCAGTATCAATTTGGTTTTCAGGCCGGCAAAAGCACCACACACCTCTTGTCAAATTTCACTGATGAAGTCAATCAACACCTAAATGAGAGAAAATATGTTCTTGCTCTCTTTATTGACTTCTCACGTGCTTTTGACACTTTAATTCATAATCAACTAATTGATAGATTAGACGATTGCGGAGTGCGTGGTCCATTACTCAACTGGTGTAAAAGCTATCTTGAGAACCGAACATTTACTGTAAAAATTGACAACATCTGTAGTGAACGCGTGGATATAACTGAGGGAACAGCTCAGGGTTCGGTATTGGGCCCCCTGCATTTTTTGTCGTATGTTAATGACATGAGTAAATGCAGAACAAACAGTACATGCTATCAATTCGCGGATGATACTTGCCTTGTTATTGCTAACAAAAATCCTCAAATAGCATGTGAACGCTTGCAACTCGATCTGGATGCTCTAACAAGGTGGTGTCATGATGCTGGCCTAGTGCTTAATGCAAGCAAAACCAAACTTTTAGTTATTAAATCTCCCTACGTTAGAAAGTTGCCCTTACGGGACCTAATAGCCCATGACCATGAATGCTTGCATGCCGTCAATATGACCAATTGTAACTGTCCTCAAATAGATGTTGTCAATAAACAAACATACCTTGGAGTAGTTATAGATGATACGTTTAACTGGAGTCATCACGTAGAACGTGTTTGCGATAAACTTCGACAATTTCTTGCTAATATTACAATACTAGCACTCCGCCCGCGACTTCGTTCGCAGGATTTCGTATTTTATTCAACTAAATTATGTGCAGTTAGTGAAGGCGATCAAAAATAAGCTATTGTTAAATCAATAATAAATGGGATATCGTAGATATCTACGGTTTAAGTTAGGATTTAGAGGAGATAGAATCTGCTCCTTTTTGAAAAGTCAGTTAAAAATCATATTCCATGCGCAATAATAAATTGCCATCATTAGTTTTTCAGAATTACCCCCAGAAGATGTTTTAGGTGTGACAACGGTTTTTTGAAGAATCTTATGGCACTAAGATGACCTCTTCCTCGATTTGGAACAACCGAACTGGACCGTTTGTTCAGTGTTGTTTGACGGAGATATCGGTGAACATACACAAAAAATTATTAAGTAAGGCAAATTTCCTATTAGGTCCACCTAAAAAGTTAAAAATAAAAAATCTATTTTACAAAAAGATACTACCGACATCCAACTAAAAACACTACAAAGTGAAAAATAACTTTCTTTTTCGAAGTCGGTGTCCATAAAGAAAAAAATTGGTACCTACCAAAGACACCGACTTCGAAAAAGAAATTTATTTTCACTTTGTAGTGTTTTTAGTTGGAAGTCAGTAATAATTTTGTAAAAAATGTTTTTATACAAATAAATGTCACTTTAAAGGTTGAATTTCCAAAACTCCCTCCTTAGTGCTCACCTACATCATTAAAAGAAGCTATGTGTAATAAAATACTTCAAAAATCTTGATCTGAAATAGTATTTTGGGGATAGTTCCGAAAAACGAATAACTAATAGGGTTGCTATTAGTTATTCGTTTTTCGGAACTATTATTAAATCACATTATTTATTAAGGTTAGTACTTGTGCCAAATTTTAAGTTTATTAAACCAAGAACTTTAACACCCCCCTAATCATCTTTTAGGGATAGTTGCGGAAAACGAATAATGATTTCCTTTATTATTTACTTAGGTTAGTATTTGTCCCAAGTTTCAAGTTTATTAATCCAAGAAATGAGATTTTCCATACAAACTTTAACATCCCTTAAATCGTATTTTAGAAGTAGTTTTGAAAAGATTGTAATGACAAACTATACTTTAAAAAAAAAAAAAAAAAAAAAAAAAAATTTGCTGTTAGTATTGATGCCAGGAATCAAATATATAAGCCCAACAAATTGCCACCTTTAACCTCCATTAGGGGTAGAATTTCCGGCAGTCAATAAACTCATTACTTTTTTTATTAATCAAGAGCGTAAACCTACTATTTTAGATAATTTACCTTCCAAACCGATAAAAAATCGTAAAAAGTTTCAATCCCTACTTTATTCCCCTTAGGGGTAGAATTTCTAAAACCTAATAAATACATGAATTCTTTTTATCAACTCCAACTTTAACTTACAAACTATAGAAATTACATACAAACTTTCAACCGCCTTTTTAGCCCCGTTAAAAAATCCCCGGCAATAATGAAACTCATTGTTTTTTTATTAATCAGGGGCGAAACCAACCTACAATTTTAGATGTTTTATTTTCCAAACCGAAGAAATTGCATATAACGTTACAACCGCTATCTTATCCCCATAGGGTTAGAATTTCCAAAAACGAATAAACACATGTTTTTTTTTTTATCTACCTAGAGATTAAATCAAAAATTTCACGTGTCCAACTTTCAAACTGTAGAAATTACATACAAACTTTCAACCCCCTTTTTACCCCCTTAGGGGACGAATTCCCAAAAACCAATATATGAATTAATTATTTTTATCAACCAAGAGCGTAAATCTAAAATTTCACGTGTCCAAATTTCAAAGTGTAGAAATTACATACAAACTTTCAACCCCCTTTTTACCCCCTTAGGGGACGAATTCCCAAAAACCAATAAATATATAAAAAAAAAATTATGAACCAAAAGCGTGATTCTAAAATTTCACGTGTCCAACGTACAAACTGTAGAAATTACATAAAAACTTTCAACCCTCTTTTTACCCCCTTAGGGGTCGAATTTCCATAAACCAATAAATATATTAATTCTTTTTATCAACCAAGAGCGTAAATCTAAAATTTCACGTGCCCAACTTACAAACTGTAGAAATTACATACAAACTTTCAACCCCCTTTTTACCCCCTTAGGGTTGGAATTTAGAAAAACCAATAAACACATTAATTATCTTTATCAACCAAGAGCGTAATGTAAAATTTCATGTGTAAAATTTGCAAACTGTAAAAACTTCATACAAACTTTCAACCCCCTTTTTACCCCCTTAGAGGTCGAATATCCAAAAAATAATAAATACATTAATTCTTTTTATCAATCAAGAGCGTAAATCTAAAATTTCACGTGCCCAACTTACAAACTGTAGAAATTACATACAAACTTTCAACCCCCTTTTTACCCCCTTTGGGGTGGAATTACCAAAAATCCTTTCTTAGTGCTCACTTACACCACATGAGGAACCTATCTGCCAAATTTCATTCTTCTAGGCCTAGCGGTTTAGGCTGTGCGTTGATCGATCAGTCAATCAGTCAGTCAGTCAGTCAGTCAGTCAGTTTCTTCTTTTATATATATAGATTAAAGAACCGTTTGCCCTTCAAAGTGAAGATTATGCTATATTACGCACTGGCTGAATCCTACATCCAGTATGGGCTTAGTAGTTATGGTCGTACCTACAAAACCTATCTTGATTACCGTTTTTAAAATTTGTTAAAAACGGTAGTGTCTCCCAAAATTAGAAATCAATTTCACGACGATATAAATGGCCTCTTTAAACACTGTAAAGTCTTACCAGTTCATACACAAGTATTTTTTTTATTATTAAAAGAACAATTTTTCAATGAATCTTTAAGAAACATAATTGAACATCCTGTACGCACGCGGGCAATTTCTGAGAATAGGCTTCGTACACAGCGCGCAAGCAACACGTATGGTGAGCGAACTACTGCTTATATTATACAGAGACTTATTAACAGTCTACCCTCAGAGATAAATAATTGTATATCAGACAAAAATATAAAATTTAAGCTTAAACAATATTATTTAAGTATTATTTAGATAATGCAGTGATGTTTGTGGTACAAGCTAGTTAAGGACCTAAATAATAATATAGGTCTTTAACTAGTTTGAGTTGTCATTAATTGTTATCACCTTTAGCGTTCTTTTTTTATATATATAGCACATAAATAAATATACTAATAGACTCACGATAGCACAAGTTTAAACCTTAGTGGTTTTTGGTTGCTATCTAATACGAATAAACCTGTAACTTTTTGTATAATTGATAAATAAAGGAAAAAAAAAAAAAGCCAAAAGGTTTCATCCCAAAAAAAATGCGTACAGGCTTTTCTATATTTGCTCTAAATCTGTGCCCCATTTTATTTTCTTTCTCTGTTATTTCAACGTAAGTGGCGAGGCGTTTGACATCCGTTGAGTGCACACATACGAAATCGTACTTACGTAGGCTGAGACAGAGCGGATCCAATCTTGTCAGCTCCGTAGGGAGAATCAACTTTTGTTTTGTAAGAGCTTTGTAAACTGTACTGAAAGGTGGCGTTAGGCTTTTAAATTGTGAAAAAGAATCTTAGAATAGGTTTGTTTCATGCGGGTGTGTTTTGCTATATAAGGTTTAGTTGTAAGATACTTGACACCTAGTGCTTTGTGTTAAGTTAAGTTTGCCTATGAAAAGCTAAATGATGCGCAAATGATGCGAAATAAAGTAAATGAATAAGATCCTTTTGTAATAAATCGAAAGCACATAATCATTACTTTATAGTGGCATTTGTACTGTTTCATAAGTTCGACGCAGTCACACAGACGAAGTCGTGGGCAAAAGCTATTACGTAAATAAATAAACAATCAAAGATGACATATTTTTACACACCCAAGAACCTAACCTACCTACCTACCTACCTATTTCCTGTCTAATAAGAGACCCTTACAAGGGTCCGTTATTTGATTATTCCAAGAATAACGCTCTCCAAATAAGGATATGGATGCCTACCATAATTCTCCAAAAGATCAATATCCCATCTCTTACCAAACCAGTCAAAGAATTCTCTGATATAACAGAAGTAATTTGAAACAGTAATTCATAGATCGTTCGGCAATCATATCCCCCAAATCGATTCGCTCACATATGCATACCATTTACTCAATAAAGCTCAGTTATTGCTACACACTCTTCCACTATTCCAATCGGGAGGTAACAACAACAAGAGGGGCCATTATAACAACAGCTAAGGGTGTCGCTCAGCGCTAATGTTTCCTGTCGTCTAACTGCCCCGGGCGATGTGTGCTGCTGAGTGAGTAAAGACCTTTAGGCAATATTGGTACTGACAGATTATTGGGTGGGATGACCAAGATGTTCTGTTTTGATTAATGGTTTTGATAACAACGGTGAATGCAGAAAATCTTGCGTAAAAATACAAATATGTTTAAGTTAGCTAAGGAGTGGAATTCCCTGCCGGAGACTGTTTCCTGAAAGCTACAACCTAGAGGCCTTTAAGTCAAGAGTGAATAAGTTACTTCTAGGCAAGCGTGTTTCACCGTCGACCAAACCATCGCTTACCATTATGGTAAGATAGTGGTCAAACTCGAGTCTATCAATAATAATAATAATAATAACAATTATGAATACAGAAAATCTTGCGTGGAAGTAATAAGTTTATAAGTTAGGTTATACAAAGAGGCTTCATTATCTCTTGATTTTGATTTTTGAATATTCAAGCAAAGATTAAGCGGTAGTTTTATTAGGAATTAGTAGAAGAAATGATGCTCCGTATCTCCTCAAGTTTAATCATGAGTCATTTTACACTTTAACGCGGTACCTTGTAATGCCAATAAATCATTGACAGACCTGTTAGCATAGAGCTGCAGTATACCTATGTAGGTAATATAAAATATGTCCGGACTTGTAGTAATAAAACTTTCAGGCCGTAAAATATACCAAATTTTATCTATAAAAATACCCCACTTATGGGGTCCAATCACCACATCCAACGATATCCACACAATCTAACAACCATAACTTTGGTCCTAGATCTTCTATAAGCGTTGTTTAAATGACATTTTTACGGCCAAAGCATAGAAAATCTATAAAATACTCAACAAACACAAAAGGTAAGATATTTTTGTATTGAACCACAAAAGTCAATTTTAAACATAATTTCACACGTTTTTATTGCATTTCCTAAAATTCTGCAACTTTTATAGTAATTAACACATGTTTTTATGGGTTTTTTTGTTAGACACACTACATAAGAATCACAGCTCAAAGTCAATTACTTTTACTTTTATTGTTGCCTTAAAAGAACCGCTGCGCATTTTTGTCTAATATTGTTGCAGTATTTTAGGAAGTGCAATATAATCATGTATGGCTTAAACCCTTTATGTGGGGTGTTTTATCGATAAAATTAAGTTTATACAGAGCGGCCTTAAAGTAACTTTATTACTACAAATCCGGACACGTAACACTATCATATATCTAGGATCATACAAACGATCTGTCAGCCTACATTATGTTATGACCTCTTGAATCATATCTGTGAGTCGGATTCAGAACAAGCACACACGAAGACCATCGTACGTACAAGTATAAATACGTTTCTAGCATGCCGTTTCTGTTAAATTATCGCTGAATATATCTATGATAACAGGCATTACAATACGCCCACAAAACGAAACAATAAAGATTCCAATGTCAAACCCACTGAAGGTTGTCTCCTCCCCAACATAACAAAATTAAATGTAATTTGCCAAGACAAATGGTTTTTAATTATAAAATCTGTCATGGCAGAGGAGTGTAAAAATTTATGAAAGGTTTTGTTCGCAATTATGTAAAACGAATTACGGAGCGCTAAGCCTACTCGACTTATTGATAAAGTTGATGAGATTGTTATCTTCTATCTTGGGACTTTTCTGTTGGACGAAAGCGTGCTTGTTTATTCGATCAACTTTATTTGTCTCTTGTTACAGGGTTGTTTCTTGATTTGTGACTTTTGTGTTAACGTTTCTAGATCAGGGTTTTTTTTTAGTTTAGAGTGCGTTGGATACGTTACATATTGCAGAAATTTAATAAAATGTACATAGGTAATATGTTTATATTGCAATTGTTTATTATTTAATTTTTATCCAAGCCTAAAACAATACGCCTGTCACGTTATCTATTCACTACTCTTGAGTAATTGGTAGAGAATGCCTAAGGCATTAGGTCCGCCTTTGTATCTTTGTGCATGAGGTTTTAAATAAATAAAAGCTAAAATATCTTTCATGAAGACCAATATTCACGATAGTCAGTTTTGCAGTGTGTCATTAAGATTTGTCAGTTTGTCCAGTCTATGTATCATTCGTACATCATCAGCTTTTGAAATTACCCCGATATATTATAAAAACCTACCCAGCAGCGATACGGACGGAACGAGAAGTTTAAGCGTGAAGCCACGAATAATTATGTTATAGTACCAACCCAAATTCAAAAATTGTTCGTGAAATAAGTTGGTGAACCGCACCAAGTGTTTCAAGGTAATATATTTAGGTTGTGGATATATCTAGACTACATCATACTTAGTTTTTTGACAAATTACAAAACTTAGGGCTTCGTCGTTTCATTTTTATAGACACAATGAAAGTTGGTAGGTAGCTTTAATAAAATAATAATGGAAGACGACACGGTTCGATGCCCGGTCCCGAACGAAAAAACATTTTTAAGGCCTACAGATAATTGTTCCGGATCTGGATGTCTTTGTATGTGAGTTTAAATGTTTGTAAAAGCACCCACGATACAAAATAAATTTCTAGTGAGATTAATAAGGCCTGACAAGTGGGCCGACAGCACAACATTTCTTCAAAATATTCATTTATTTTAAATTTCAGTCTGTTCTGTTCAAGTAAATAAATCCAGAAAAAAAACCAGCATGAAATATTTAGCTCATATTATATTTGCAAATAATTTAAAAGTTGCGCAGTAGGTACCAAAGTTACAATATTTCGACCAAAACCCACCGAGTAGAATCCATTAATGTTTCGCAAATTTAATGTAAATACTGCTAAATTGATAACTTTCCAAAGTATTGCTGAACACTCAAATGGAACTATTTAATTTGGGTCTTAGATTAAATTTGCACATAAAAGAGGAAGTTTTTAGAACTTAAATACCTTTTAAAGGGACCTGGATCTTTATTGAGATGAGAGTCAGGCTGTACCTACCTACTTAAGTCAAGGAACTTACTTTCAATATTTTAAATGGATGGTTCGCTGTTTACATAACTTTCCTCACGCCACATGTGGTAGAGAATTTAAAGAAAGATAATACATTTATTTAGCACAGACTAAAAGACACACAACATTATATTATACATCAGATGTGTTGTTAGAAGTTAGCATTGTAGGAAGTGTGCCTCACGGCTGGTTATGGCTCAATTTTTTTCGCAGTCGCGCAAATTACAACGGAGAACGGAGAGTGTTACAAAGGAAAAATAAGGAGAGGAGAATAGTAAGGCGTAGTGTACATGGATTGTAAAAAAAAAACAGGATTAGATTGTTTAAGTTTTTCGCGGTACCTTCGGCACCTTTACGCCGCAGACAAAGGCATCTGGAAAAAAAATTGATTAAGCAATGCATGCAATTGAAAATAAAACCTACCCAAGTAGTATATTATGCTTTTAAAAAATGTTGTAAAAAGTTGATGCACGCTTTACAATTTCAGTTGTGACACGTCGCACAATTTCGTGCCATTCGTCGCACAACGGATCAAAAATTCTACATAAGATATCCTAAAAAAAACATAATTCATAAATTTTACAGTACAGCTAAATGGTAGTGATATATTATAATAATTAAATAAGTAATAGACACAATTCAACATCATGAATCATGAAAGCCATACAAATTTCGTAAATATAATAGAGTAAACATACAATTTCTTAACGACACAACAACTTCCGTCACGATCTTCCATCTGACACAAAAACAATATGGCGGAAACACGCTGAAATTAGTCGCTAATCATGGACCTGTGTTGCCACTTCAAAATAAGTTGATATTTCATGGTAGAATGCCAATCAATGCCGAATTATCGCGTTGCACAACTGAAGTGTCACACTGGATTGAAATTTAGGACATTTTTAAATTCCTTGATAAATCAAAACGCTTTGAGAAAATATAAGTACGCATTTTACTAAAACTATACCAATAATATTCTGAAGTCCATAAAATATGCGAACTAAAAAACTATTTGTTTCTTAAATATATTGAACTAGCACTCCGCCCGCGACTTCGTTCGCAGGATTTCGTATTTTATTCAACTAAATTATGTGCAGTTAGTGAAGGCGATCAAAAATAAGCTATTGTTAAATCAATAATAAATGGGATATCGTAGATATCTACGGTTTAAGTTAGGATTTAGAGGAGATAGAATCTGCTCCTTTTTGAAAAGTCAGTTAAAAATCATATTCCATGCGCAATAATAAATTGCCATCATTAGTTTTTCAGAATTACCCCCAGAAGATGTTTTAGGTGTGACAACGGTTTTTTGAAGAATCTTATGGCACTAAGATGACCTCTTCCTCGATTTGGAACAACCGAACTGGACCGTTTGTTCAGTGTTGTTTGACGGAGATATCGGTGAACATACACAAAAAATTATTAAGTAAGGCAAATTTCCTATTAGGTCCACCTAAAAAGTTAAAAATAAAAAATCTATTTTACAAAAAGATACTACCGACATCCAACTAAAAACACTACAAAGTGAAAAATAACTTTCTTTTTCGAAGTCGGTGTCCATAAAGAAAAAAATTGGTACCTACCAAAGACACCGACTTCGAAAAAGAAATTTATTTTCACTTTGTAGTGTTTTTAGTTGGAAGTCAGTAATAATTTTGTAAAAAATGTTTTTATACAAATAAATGTCACTTTAAAGGTTGAATTTCCAAAACTCCCTCCTTAGTGCTCACCTACATCATTAAAAGAAGCTATGTGTAATAAAATACTTCAAAAATCTTGATCTGAAATAGTATTTTGGGGATAGTTCCGAAAAACGAATAACTAATAGGGTTGCTATTAGTTATTCGTTTTTCGGAACTATTATTAAATCACATTATTTATTAAGGTTAGTACTTGTGCCAAATTTTAAGTTTATTAAACCAAGAACTTTAACACCCCCCTAATCATCTTTTAGGGATAGTTGCGGAAAACGAATAATGATTTCCTTTATTATTTACTTAGGTTAGTATTTGTCCCAAGTTTCAAGTTTATTAATCCAAGAAATGAGATTTTCCATACAAACTTTAACATCCCTTAAATCGTATTTTAGAAGTAGTTTTGAAAAGATTGTAATGACAAACTATACTTTAAAAAAAAAAAAAAAAAAAAAAAAAAATTTGCTGTTAGTATTGATGCCAGGAATCAAATATATAAGCCCAACAAATTGCCACCTTTAACCTCCATTAGGGGTAGAATTTCCGGCAGTCAATAAACTCATTACTTTTTTTATTAATCAAGAGCGTAAACCTACTATTTTAGATAATTTACCTTCCAAACCGATAAAAAATCGTAAAAAGTTTCAATCCCTACTTTATTCCCCTTAGGGGTAGAATTTCTAAAACCTAATAAATACATGAATTCTTTTTATCAACTCCAACTTTAACTTACAAACTATAGAAATTACATACAAACTTTCAACCGCCTTTTTAGCCCCGTTAAAAAATCCCCGGCAATAATGAAACTCATTGTTTTTTTATTAATCAGGGGCGAAACCAACCTACAATTTTAGATGTTTTATTTTCCAAACCGAAGAAATTGCATATAACGTTACAACCGCTATCTTATCCCCATAGGGTTAGAATTTCCAAAAACGAATAAACACATGTTTTTTTTTTTATCTACCTAGAGATTAAATCAAAAATTTCACGTGTCCAACTTTCAAACTGTAGAAATTACATACAAACTTTCAACCCCCTTTTTACCCCCTTAGGGGACGAATTCCCAAAAACCAATATATGAATTAATTATTTTTATCAACCAAGAGCGTAAATCTAAAATTTCACGTGTCCAAATTTCAAAGTGTAGAAATTACATACAAACTTTCAACCCCCTTTTTACCCCCTTAGGGGACGAATTCCCAAAAACCAATAAATATATAAAAAAAAAATTATGAACCAAAAGCGTGATTCTAAAATTTCACGTGTCCAACGTACAAACTGTAGAAATTACATAAAAACTTTCAACCCTCTTTTTACCCCCTTAGGGGTCGAATTTCCATAAACCAATAAATATATTAATTCTTTTTATCAACCAAGAGCGTAAATCTAAAATTTCACGTGCCCAACTTACAAACTGTAGAAATTACATACAAACTTTCAACCCCCTTTTTACCCCCTTAGGGTTGGAATTTAGAAAAACCAATAAACACATTAATTATCTTTATCAACCAAGAGCGTAATGTAAAATTTCATGTGTAAAATTTGCAAACTGTAAAAACTTCATACAAACTTTCAACCCCCTTTTTACCCCCTTAGAGGTCGAATATCCAAAAAATAATAAATACATTAATTCTTTTTATCAATCAAGAGCGTAAATCTAAAATTTCACGTGCCCAACTTACAAACTGTAGAAATTACATACAAACTTTCAACCCCCTTTTTACCCCCTTTGGGGTGGAATTACCAAAAATCCTTTCTTAGTGCTCACTTACACCACATGAGGAACCTATCTGCCAAATTTCATTCTTCTAGGCCTAGCGGTTTAGGCTGTGCGTTGATCGATCAGTCAATCAGTCAGTCAGTCAGTCAGTCAGTCAGTTTCTTCTTTTATATATATAGATTAAAGAACCGTTTGCCCTTCAAAGTGAAGATTATGCTATATTACGCACTGGCTGAATCCTACATCCAGTATGGGCTTAGTAGTTATGGTCGTACCTACAAAACCTATCTTGATTACCGTTTTTAAAATTTGTTAAAAACGGTAGTGTCTCCCAAAATTAGAAATCAATTTCACGACGATATAAATGGCCTCTTTAAACACTGTAAAGTCTTACCAGTTCATACACAAGTATTTTTTTTATTATTAAAAGAACAATTTTTCAATGAATCTTTAAGAAACATAATTGAACATCCTGTACGCACGCGGGCAATTTCTGAGAATAGGCTTCGTACACAGCGCGCAAGCAACACGTATGGTGAGCGAACTACTGCTTATATTATACAGAGACTTATTAACAGTCTACCCTCAGAGATAAATAATTGTATATCAGACAAAAATATAAAATTTAAGCTTAAACAATATTATTTAAGTATTATTTAGATAATGCAGTGATGTTTGTGGTACAAGCTAGTTAAGGACCTAAATAATAATATAGGTCTTTAACTAGTTTGAGTTGTCATTAATTGTTATCACCTTTAGCGTTCTTTTTTTATATATATAGCACATAAATAAATATACTAATAGACTCACGATAGCACAAGTTTAAACCTTAGTGGTTTTTGGTTGCTATCTAATACGAATAAACCTGTAACTTTTTGTATAATTGATAAATAAAGGAAAAAAAAAAAAAGCCAAAAGGTTTCATCCCAAAAAAAATGCGTACAGGCTTTTCTATATTTGCTCTAAATCTGTGCCCCATTTTATTTTCTTTCTCTGTTATTTCAACGTAAGTGGCGAGGCGTTTGACATCCGTTGAGTGCACACATACGAAATCGTACTTACGTAGGCTGAGACAGAGCGGATCCAATCTTGTCAGCTCCGTAGGGAGAATCAACTTTTGTTTTGTAAGAGCTTTGTAAACTGTACTGAAAGGTGGCGTTAGGCTTTTAAATTGTGAAAAAGAATCTTAGAATAGGTTTGTTTCATGCGGGTGTGTTTTGCTATATAAGGTTTAGTTGTAAGATACTTGACACCTAGTGCTTTGTGTTAAGTTAAGTTTGCCTATGAAAAGCTAAATGATGCGCAAATGATGCGAAATAAAGTAAATGAATAAGATCCTTTTGTAATAAATCGAAAGCACATAATCATTACTTTATAGTGGCATTTGTACTGTTTCATAAGTTCGACGCAGTCACACAGACGAAGTCGTGGGCAAAAGCTATTACGTAAATAAATAAACAATCAAAGATGACATATTTTTACACACCCAAGAACCTAACCTACCTACCTACCTACCTATTTCCTGTCTAATAAGAGACCCTTACAAGGGTCCGTTATTTGATTATTCCAAGAATAACGCTCTCCAAATAAGGATATGGATGCCTACCATAATTCTCCAAAAGATCAATATCCCATCTCTTACCAAACCAGTCAAAGAATTCTCTGATATAACAGAAGTAATTTGAAACAGTAATTCATAGATCGTTCGGCAATCATATCCCCCAAATCGATTCGCTCACATATGCATACCATTTACTCAATAAAGCTCAGTTATTGCTACACACTCTTCCACTATTCCAATCGGGAGGTAACAACAACAAGAGGGGCCATTATAACAACAGCTAAGGGTGTCGCTCAGCGCTAATGTTTCCTGTCGTCTAACTGCCCCGGGCGATGTGTGCTGCTGAGTGAGTAAAGACCTTTAGGCAATATTGGTACTGACAGATTATTGGGTGGGATGACCAAGATGTTCTGTTTTGATTAATGGTTTTGATAACAACGGTGAATGCAGAAAATCTTGCGTAAAAATACAAATATGTTTAAGTTAGCTAAGGAGTGGAATTCCCTGCCGGAGACTGTTTCCTGAAAGCTACAACCTAGAGGCCTTTAAGTCAAGAGTGAATAAGTTACTTCTAGGCAAGCGTGTTTCACCGTCGACCAAACCATCGCTTACCATTATGGTAAGATAGTGGTCAAACTCGAGTCTATCAATAATAATAATAATAATAACAATTATGAATACAGAAAATCTTGCGTGGAAGTAATAAGTTTATAAGTTAGGTTATACAAAGAGGCTTCATTATCTCTTGATTTTGATTTTTGAATATTCAAGCAAAGATTAAGCGGTAGTTTTATTAGGAATTAGTAGAAGAAATGATGCTCCGTATCTCCTCAAGTTTAATCATGAGTCATTTTACACTTTAACGCGGTACCTTGTAATGCCAATAAATCATTGACAGACCTGTTAGCATAGAGCTGCAGTATACCTATGTAGGTAATATAAAATATGTCCGGACTTGTAGTAATAAAACTTTCAGGCCGTAAAATATACCAAATTTTATCTATAAAAATACCCCACTTATGGGGTCCAATCACCACATCCAACGATATCCACACAATCTAACAACCATAACTTTGGTCCTAGATCTTCTATAAGCGTTGTTTAAATGACATTTTTACGGCCAAAGCATAGAAAATCTATAAAATACTCAACAAACACAAAAGGTAAGATATTTTTGTATTGAACCACAAAAGTCAATTTTAAACATAATTTCACACGTTTTTATTGCATTTCCTAAAATTCTGCAACTTTTATAGTAATTAACACATGTTTTTATGGGTTTTTTTGTTAGACACACTACATAAGAATCACAGCTCAAAGTCAATTACTTTTACTTTTATTGTTGCCTTAAAAGAACCGCTGCGCATTTTTGTCTAATATTGTTGCAGTATTTTAGGAAGTGCAATATAATCATGTATGGCTTAAACCCTTTATGTGGGGTGTTTTATCGATAAAATTAAGTTTATACAGAGCGGCCTTAAAGTAACTTTATTACTACAAATCCGGACACGTAACACTATCATATATCTAGGATCATACAAACGATCTGTCAGCCTACATTATGTTATGACCTCTTGAATCATATCTGTGAGTCGGATTCAGAACAAGCACACACGAAGACCATCGTACGTACAAGTATAAATACGTTTCTAGCATGCCGTTTCTGTTAAATTATCGCTGAATATATCTATGATAACAGGCATTACAATACGCCCACAAAACGAAACAATAAAGATTCCAATGTCAAACCCACTGAAGGTTGTCTCCTCCCCAACATAACAAAATTAAATGTAATTTGCCAAGACAAATGGTTTTTAATTATAAAATCTGTCATGGCAGAGGAGTGTAAAAATTTATGAAAGGTTTTGTTCGCAATTATGTAAAACGAATTACGGAGCGCTAAGCCTACTCGACTTATTGATAAAGTTGATGAGATTGTTATCTTCTATCTTGGGACTTTTCTGTTGGACGAAAGCGTGCTTGTTTATTCGATCAACTTTATTTGTCTCTTGTTACAGGGTTGTTTCTTGATTTGTGACTTTTGTGTTAACGTTTCTAGATCAGGGTTTTTTTTTAGTTTAGAGTGCGTTGGATACGTTACATATTGCAGAAATTTAATAAAATGTACATAGGTAATATGTTTATATTGCAATTGTTTATTATTTAATTTTTATCCAAGCCTAAAACAATACGCCTGTCACGTTATCTATTCACTACTCTTGAGTAATTGGTAGAGAATGCCTAAGGCATTAGGTCCGCCTTTGTATCTTTGTGCATGAGGTTTTAAATAAATAAAAGCTAAAATATCTTTCATGAAGACCAATATTCACGATAGTCAGTTTTGCAGTGTGTCATTAAGATTTGTCAGTTTGTCCAGTCTATGTATCATTCGTACATCATCAGCTTTTGAAATTACCCCGATATATTATAAAAACCTACCCAGCAGCGATACGGACGGAACGAGAAGTTTAAGCGTGAAGCCACGAATAATTATGTTATAGTACCAACCCAAATTCAAAAATTGTTCGTGAAATAAGTTGGTGAACCGCACCAAGTGTTTCAAGGTAATATATTTAGGTTGTGGATATATCTAGACTACATCATACTTAGTTTTTTGACAAATTACAAAACTTAGGGCTTCGTCGTTTCATTTTTATAGACACAATGAAAGTTGGTAGGTAGCTTTAATAAAATAATAATGGAAGACGACACGGTTCGATGCCCGGTCCCGAACGAAAAAACATTTTTAAGGCCTACAGATAATTGTTCCGGATCTGGATGTCTTTGTATGTGAGTTTAAATGTTTGTAAAAGCACCCACGATACAAAATAAATTTCTAGTGAGATTAATAAGGCCTGACAAGTGGGCCGACAGCACAACATTTCTTCAAAATATTCATTTATTTTAAATTTCAGTCTGTTCTGTTCAAGTAAATAAATCCAGAAAAAAAACCAGCATGAAATATTTAGCTCATATTATATTTGCAAATAATTTAAAAGTTGCGCAGTAGGTACCAAAGTTACAATATTTCGACCAAAACCCACCGAGTAGAATCCATTAATGTTTCGCAAATTTAATGTAAATACTGCTAAATTGATAACTTTCCAAAGTATTGCTGAACACTCAAATGGAACTATTTAATTTGGGTCTTAGATTAAATTTGCACATAAAAGAGGAAGTTTTTAGAACTTAAATACCTTTTAAAGGGACCTGGATCTTTATTGAGATGAGAGTCAGGCTGTACCTACCTACTTAAGTCAAGGAACTTACTTTCAATATTTTAAATGGATGGTTCGCTGTTTACATAACTTTCCTCACGCCACATGTGGTAGAGAATTTAAAGAAAGATAATACATTTATTTAGCACAGACTAAAAGACACACAACATTATATTATACATCAGATGTGTTGTTAGAAGTTAGCATTGTAGGAAGTGTGCCTCACGGCTGGTTATGGCTCAATTTTTTTCGCAGTCGCGCAAATTACAACGGAGAACGGAGAGTGTTACAAAGGAAAAATAAGGAGAGGAGAATAGTAAGGCGTAGTGTACATGGATTGTAAAAAAAAAACAGGATTAGATTGTTTAAGTTTTTCGCGGTACCTTCGGCACCTTTACGCCGCAGACAAAGGCATCTGGAAAAAAAATTGATTAAGCAATGCATGCAATTGAAAATAAAACCTACCCAAGTAGTATATTATGCTTTTAAAAAATGTTGTAAAAAGTTGATGCACGCTTTACAATTTCAGTTGTGACACGTCGCACAATTTCGTGCCATTCGTCGCACAACGGATCAAAAATTCTACATAAGATATCCTAAAAAAAACATAATTCATAAATTTTACAGTACAGCTAAATGGTAGTGATATATTATAATAATTAAATAAGTAATAGACACAATTCAACATCATGAATCATGAAAGCCATACAAATTTCGTAAATATAATAGAGTAAACATACAATTTCTTAACGACACAACAACTTCCGTCACGATCTTCCATCTGACACAAAAACAATATGGCGGAAACACGCTGAAATTAGTCGCTAATCATGGACCTGTGTTGCCACTTCAAAATAAGTTGATATTTCATGGTAGAATGCCAATCAATGCCGAATTATCGCGTTGCACAACTGAAGTGTCACACTGGATTGAAATTTAGGACATTTTTAAATTCCTTGATAAATCAAAACGCTTTGAGAAAATATAAGTACGCATTTTACTAAAACTATACCAATAATATTCTGAAGTCCATAAAATATGCGAACTAAAAAACTATTTGTTTCTTAAATATATTGAACTAGCACTCCGCCCGCGACTTCGTTCGCAGGATTTCGTATTTTATTCAACTAAATTATGTGCAGTTAGTGAAGGCGATCAAAAATAAGCTATTGTTAAATCAATAATAAATGGGATATCGTAGATATCTACGGTTTAAGTTAGGATTTAGAGGAGATAGAATCTGCTCCTTTTTGAAAAGTCAGTTAAAAATCATATTCCATGCGCAATAATAAATTGCCATCATTAGTTTTTCAGAATTACCCCCAGAAGATGTTTTAGGTGTGACAACGGTTTTTTGAAGAATCTTATGGCACTAAGATGACCTCTTCCTCGATTTGGAACAACCGAACTGGACCGTTTGTTCAGTGTTGTTTGACGGAGATATCGGTGAACATACACAAAAAATTATTAAGTAAGGCAAATTTCCTATTAGGTCCACCTAAAAAGTTAAAAATAAAAAATCTATTTTACAAAAAGATACTACCGACATCCAACTAAAAACACTACAAAGTGAAAAATAACTTTCTTTTTCGAAGTCGGTGTCCATAAAGAAAAAAATTGGTACCTACCAAAGACACCGACTTCGAAAAAGAAATTTATTTTCACTTTGTAGTGTTTTTAGTTGGAAGTCAGTAATAATTTTGTAAAAAATGTTTTTATACAAATAAATGTCACTTTAAAGGTTGAATTTCCAAAACTCCCTCCTTAGTGCTCACCTACATCATTAAAAGAAGCTATGTGTAATAAAATACTTCAAAAATCTTGATCTGAAATAGTATTTTGGGGATAGTTCCGAAAAACGAATAACTAATAGGGTTGCTATTAGTTATTCGTTTTTCGGAACTATTATTAAATCACATTATTTATTAAGGTTAGTACTTGTGCCAAATTTTAAGTTTATTAAACCAAGAACTTTAACACCCCCCTAATCATCTTTTAGGGATAGTTGCGGAAAACGAATAATGATTTCCTTTATTATTTACTTAGGTTAGTATTTGTCCCAAGTTTCAAGTTTATTAATCCAAGAAATGAGATTTTCCATACAAACTTTAACATCCCTTAAATCGTATTTTAGAAGTAGTTTTGAAAAGATTGTAATGACAAACTATACTTTAAAAAAAAAAAAAAAAAAAAAAATTTGCTGTTAGTATTGATGCCAGGAATCAAATATATAAGCCCAACAAATTGCCACCTTTAACCTCCATTAGGGGTAGAATTTCCGGCAGTCAATAAACTCATTACTTTTTTTATTAATCAAGAGCGTAAACCTACTATTTTAGATAATTTACCTTCCAAACCGATAAAAAATCGTAAAAAGTTTCAATCCCTACTTTATTCCCCTTAGGGGTAGAATTTCTAAAACCTAATAAATACATGAATTCTTTTTATCAACTCCAACTTTAACTTACAAACTATAGAAATTACATACAAACTTTCAACCGCCTTTTTAGCCCCGTTAAAAAATCCCCGGCAATAATGAAACTCATTGTTTTTTTATTAATCAGGGGCGAAACCAACCTACAATTTTAGATGTTTTATTTTCCAAACCGAAGAAATTGCATATAACGTTACAACCGCTATCTTATCCCCATAGGGTTAGAATTTCCAAAAACGAATAAACACATGTTTTTTTTTTTATCTACCTAGAGATTAAATCAAAAATTTCACGTGTCCAACTTTCAAACTGTAGAAATTACATACAAACTTTCAACCCCCTTTTTACCCCCTTAGGGGACGAATTCCCAAAAACCAATATATGAATTAATTATTTTTATCAACCAAGAGCGTAAATCTAAAATTTCACGTGTCCAAATTTCAAAGTGTAGAAATTACATACAAACTTTCAACCCCCTTTTTACCCCCTTAGGGGACGAATTCCCAAAAACCAATAAATATATAAAAAAAAAATTATGAACCAAAAGCGTGATTCTAAAATTTCACGTGTCCAACGTACAAACTGTAGAAATTACATAAAAACTTTCAACCCTCTTTTTACCCCCTTAGGGGTCGAATTTCCATAAACCAATAAATATATTAATTCTTTTTATCAACCAAGAGCGTAAATCTAAAATTTCACGTGCCCAACTTACAAACTGTAGAAATTACATACAAACTTTCAACCCCCTTTTTACCCCCTTAGGGTTGGAATTTAGAAAAACCAATAAACACATTAATTATCTTTATCAACCAAGAGCGTAATGTAAAATTTCATGTGTAAAATTTGCAAACTGTAAAAACTTCATACAAACTTTCAACCCCCTTTTTACCCCCTTAGAGGTCGAATATCCAAAAAATAATAAATACATTAATTCTTTTTATCAATCAAGAGCGTAAATCTAAAATTTCACGTGCCCAACTTACAAACTGTAGAAATTACATACAAACTTTCAACCCCCTTTTTACCCCCTTTGGGGTGGAATTACCAAAAATCCTTTCTTAGTGCTCACTTACACCACATGAGGAACCTATCTGCCAAATTTCATTCTTCTAGGCCTAGCGGTTTAGGCTGTGCGTTGATCGATCAGTCAATCAGTCAGTCAGTCAGTCAGTCAGTCAGTTTCTTCTTTTATATATATAGATGAAAGATAAACATGGACGTTTTTACTGTCAAGTATAAAATAAGAATATAATTGGATATTTAAATGAAAAAAAATTGATATGATAACTAAATAGTCAACTTTCCTGCATTATTAATAAAAACAAGTATTTATTATTTTTGGTATTTTATTTCTACTTCTTCAAATTGTCGGACAGCGCGTAAAAATTGAGCCATACCCGGCTGCGCCAAAAAGGCCCAGTTCAAAAAAATGCCAGACAACTAGTGCCTGACGCTGGTTTTCAACTGAACCTGATGTGTGAGGACGGATGTAAATCAGTTTTATACTGCAAGGTGAGGTGTGAAATTTGTTTCCAATAAAAATAGTGAGGCATACGTACATAGTGTGAAAATTTGTAAATAACATTTCACATTCAACATTAAGATTGAGTAGCTCAGATATTTTTAACCGACTTTCAAAAAAGGAGGAGGTTCTATGTTCGACTTCTAGTATGTTTTTTTTTTTGTGTATGTTCACCGATATCTCCGTCAATTGTGGACCGATTTTGAAAATTATTTTATTGTTTGATAGAGTATGTTCCGAAATTGGTCCCATTTTAATTTGGTAATAAGGGCAAATCTTTCGGAATTGCTGCAATCGCATGTATGTTTATTGTTTACACCATTTCATCTAAAAAGTGTAAAATAAAAAACTTTTTAACAAAAAAATTCTACCGACTTCCAACTAAAAACACTACAAAGTGAAAATATTTTTTTTTTCGAAGTCGGTGTCTTTGGTAGGTACCAATTATTTTCGTTATGGACATCGACTTCGAAAAAGAAAGTTATTTTTCACTTTGTAGTGTTTTTAGTTGGAAGTCGGTAGAATTTTTAAAATATTTTTATTTTATGTGCATTCCCTGACTAATGTTTTTTCGAAGAAAGTAAACAACCGGCTAATTGTGAGTCGGACTCGCGTGTGTTAGAATCATGAAGAAACTCCATGTAAAAGTATCAATATATGTCAAAATGGTTATTTACTATGTATCAGAGTTCCTATGTATGTGGTGTATAAGGGAAAGGTTTTATGAAGAAAAGCACAAAAAGACAAGACTAGGTATTTATTTCAATAAGGCTTGTCAATCAATTTATATTGAGGCTCAGAGAGCTTACCGCCCGTTCGCTAGACCTAGTTCTCGTGGAGAAGAAGGGCAAGAAACTCCATGGAAACAACTATGGTTGTAAAAGTATTCATAGATATCTTTCACAACCATATTACACATCGTTTATCACAATAAAGATCTGATTCTATTATGGCCATTATATGATGAATCTTTCTAAACAATAAGGATAAGGCAAATAACATGACTAGCCCTTAAATCAATTTAATATCATTATGAATAAAGGCCACAATATGAAATAGTGTTTCAACACAACCATTAGCAATAAGCAAGTTATAATATCAAATAACTTACGTGAAGCTTGTGTAGTCCATCTTTCCATCTTTCACAAATATAACAATTCAGGAAAGCAATATCACTATCTGGTCCGTACTGGTTTGTAGCTCACAACAAAGTAAATCAACTTACGAATTACACACTATTTATAGTAATGAGTCGACCTGTCAAATGTTCCCACCATTTACTACATTTCTATAAATAATCTCACAATTAGGTCAATAATCATTTCTTGAGTAATGAAACCTTTTTAAAACGTATCAAGACAATTAAGGAATTGAATATCGCTTATTTAGTCATTCTTAATCAATATTCAAAAGAATATTGATACTAACCGACTGTCTTGTACTAATTGTCTCAAAGGACTTATAATACTAAAATGGTAATATAAAATCTAGAATACATCACAATGATCATTACAAATTACGTAATATTTTATAGGAATATCATCACTATGGCTTAAATGTAAGTTTAGAGTTATTTCCTGTACACAACAATATTTACTCAGGTGGGTACTATAACAATTGTAGGTATTTGACAATACAATAATAATTTAGGTAGGTACTTCGATATTTGTCGGTAGATGCTTAATAAATACGACAGTTTGTATTTTGTAGCAGACCATTGTGCTTATAAAGTAGAAATTCATGATTCAATGACGTCACACGTACCTACTTCCAATACTAACACGTGCATACTGTACCCAACAAAACATAATCAAAATTTGTTAACATGTTGTTTTATAGATTTCATAAAGATTTTCCTGTATTATATAAGTACCTAAAGAACTATTTTCTGTATTTTCTTTTATTTTAGTCTCAGTATTTTCGGAGATAAGGGACTCGTTTTTTAATTCGGACGTGTGAAACCCTAAAAGTAAAAAAAAGGAGTAAAATAAAAAAAAACTGCAAAAAAATGTCAGATAGAGTGATGAACGGTGAATGACTAGAATATTTTTGCGTGTTCCAATAAAAACTCGGCAATATTCCAGGTAAAATAAAACGCGTTAAAAATGATTCTGTGAATAAGGACCGGGAGTAATTTTTCAAATATTTGGGAAAAATTAAAGGAGTAGTTGGATCGTTAAAATAAAAATATAATGAAGTGTAGTGTAGTGTGTGTGGGCCCAGAAAGAGATGGCGTGACGAATTAGACATCTACCTGAAGGATTGGCCAGACGTAGCAAGAGACAGAAAAAATGGAAAGACGGAAGGGAGGCCTTTGTTCTGCAGTGGGACATAACAGGCTCATAATAATAATAATAATAATAATAATAGGATATTAGGATCTGTGGCCTGACCTGTCTAGAGTGACATAAAAATTACATCTCCAAATTTTCCAATATAAACTAATATAATAATACAATAGAAAAATACAATAGAACAATGTAAAAACACACCAATAAAATGAAAAATCAAGAAAATAAAAGAAAATTACAATAGTGACGATAACAAACAAAACTACAACATGAAAAATCATTTGACAAATAAAGATGAATAAAACATGCTCACAAAAAGCCAGGCCCGAGCACTATCCACACGCCCAACATCTTCGGGTTCGTCGCTCAGCTCCGCCTCGCAGCCGCCGGGACCACCTACAATCGTGAGTGAAGCGATCCCGGACATTGCAGTTGCGTCGAGTTCGAGCGACGAATATTTCTCTCCACCGACGACACCACCACCTGCGCGTCGACGGGGAGGACGCCGGCCGCCGGACAGCCTGGGACCTCGAGGCCCATCGGTCTCTGACAGGGTCCCCGCTCCCGGTGGAAGTGTGCAGCGCATGCGATGGACGCAATCGATCAACGAAAACGTCATGCGCGCATACTTTGGGGCTACAGAGGGGGGAATTAACCTGACTGCGTACCGTGGTCGGATGCTCTCTCTATTTCAGGTGCTTGAGCCAGCTGTCAACGTTTCGACCCAACGTCTGTCGGATCAGGTGTGGGTCATCCAACGTAACCGTATGTTGGATGATAGACTGCGCAATGAATCACGGAATAGCCGTGTTTCGCCTGCCTTGCCACCGGCCGCGGTGCAACTGCAACCCAGTGTTTCACCGCGACCCGACCATGTTCGTGATGATGAGGACGACAGGGCTATATCTGTGAGTACCCAATGCATTGCACGTTTAAGGAGCGCCTTGGTGTGTGCATTCAGCGAGTATCGCTCCACACCGCCTGAGCTTAGACCTCGACTACCTCGTCTGCCCATGCATAAGAATAATAGGGCGCTGGTGTGTGCTCTAGATTCGCAGCTAATAAATGTTTTTGATAGCAGCGAAGACCTTGCCGATACCCACTCAATACTGTACTGTGCGGCTGATGCGGCATGTCGTGTAGCTAACGTCAAATTCCCAAAAAGTGACAGAGCTACACGACCAGCTCTACCAGCTTGGCAGTCCAGGATTGAGCGTCGTATCGGTGAGGCTAGAGCACTCATCGGCGAACTTATCTGCTTCAGGGAGGGCAACACTCGCCCTAGAGTGATGCGCTTTGTGAGGCGGGCGTTCTTTGGGACTGATATCAGTTCTCGAGATTATCTGTCCCGCGTCACAGAGCATACCGACTTCCTGAAGCAGAAGATATATGCATGGGCGAGCCGTATTCGTCGGTACAAGCGGCGAGTGGAGCGATACATTCAGAATCGCACATTTCAAAGCAACGAAAGGTGGGTTTATAGGGCTTGGGAGCGACCCGACCAAGGTGTGACTGATATGCGCCTACCAGATAATGACGCCATGTGTTCGTTCTGGCACGATATCTGGTCGGTGCCTGTCAGTCACACCGAGGGTGACTCGACTCGGGAGGACGAGCAAGCGTGCGATCCGATACCACAAATGGGGGCAATTACTAACAGCCCCCAAGATGTAGCTCGTGCAGTCCGTCCGTTTCCCAACTGGAAATCTCCAGGGCCAGACGGACTGCATAACTTTTGGATTAAGTGGTTCCAAAGGTCGCACGCTCGTTTGGCATCTCAGTTCCAGTCTGCCTTAGAGTCAGGGTCGCTGCCCCAGTTCCTAACGACAGGAATAACCCACCTGCTCTATAAATCGGGTAGTACTGCGGATCCTAAAAATTATAGACCGATAACTTGTTTACCGACGGTCTATAAAGTTCTTACATCCATTCTGAGAGCTAAAATTAATCAACATATAAACAATGACGCCAGCATGTCTGCGTCTCAGAATGGATGTAGGAACGGGTCCCGTGGTACTAAGGAGCTGCTCCTTATAGACATTGCCATTAGTCATCAGGTTCGCCGTACCCGCAAGGATCTGGCGACATGTTGGATAGATTACAAGAAGGCCTATGACTCAGTGCCAAATACATGGCTCAGGAGGGTGCTGCAGTTGTATACTCTTAAAATTGATACAACTTTGCGCGCCTTCCTGACGTCATGTATGGAGCAATGGAGGACGGTTCTTCACTATCCAGGATGTCGACAGATTCAGGAAAACACCGAACCTATAAGGATCGAGCGCGGAATATTTCAGGGCGACAGTCTGAGTCCTCTGTGGTTTTGTTTAGCCCTGAACCCTCTCAGTACACTGCTGGAGGGTTCAGGTCTGAGCTATCGGTTGAGGAGAGGTGGTCATGTCATATCACACCTCCTTTACATGGATGATCTGTAGCTTTTTGCCCCCAACAACTTGCAACTGATGAAGCTACTGAAGGTATCAGATACCTTCAGTAACGCCATCAGGATGGAATTTGGTGTGGACAAATGTGCAGTCATGCATGTAAAGCGAGGGGAGATTATGGAATCCGTGGGAATACAACTCTCGGATTCCATACACCTTAGATCCCTTTTCTCAAACGAAACTTACAAGTATTTGGGTATATCGGAAGCACTAGGCATCAATGTAACTGACGTGAAACAGTCGTGGAAGGAACGCTTCTTTGGCCGCCTGAGGAAAGAATTAAATAGTCTTTTATCAGGCGGGAACAAGGTGCGCGCCTTCAACGGCTGGGTCATGTCGGTCTTGTTGTAACTCTTTCGGCATACTCAAATGGACTCAGACAGAACTTGACGCCCGTGATAGGAGGGTCCGCACGCTGCTTACCGCATATCGTATGCATCACCCACGTTCATCGGTTATGAGACTGAATATCCCTCGGAAGTGCGGGGGTCGTGGCTTTTTAAATGCTAAGACCCTACACAACCGCGAGGTATGCAGTCTTAGGGAATACTTCCAGGCCGCTGACGTGGGTATGCATCGAGATGTGGTAGCAGTGGACAAGGGCCTTACTCCGCTCTCGTTGGCTAACGAGATACTAATGACCGCAGGGAGGTACGGCAGAGCAAGGAGCTTTACGGACGCTTCTACCGGCTCCTACATGGCCCCGATGTAGATCTTTTAGCGTCCGTGGCCTGGCTGCGATTTGGTGACCTTTTCGGGGAAACCGAAGGTTTTGTCTTTGCGATAATGGACGAAGTTATGATGACAAACAACTACCGGAAATACATTGTGAAAGACGGTACTGTTGACATCTGTCGGGCATGTCACCGACCGAGGGAATCCATCCGTCACACTATCTCCGGTTGTTCTAGTCTAGCTAACGGAGACTATTTGCATAGACACAAACTTGTAGCCAGGATTATCCATCAGCAACTTGCTCTTAAATACAATCTTGTGGAATCGGAAGTGCCTTACTACTTCCATTTATAAGTATGTGCCCGACCCAGTTCTCGAAAATGGCAATGTCACGTTGTATTGGGATCGGTCTATCATCACTGACAGGACTATTGTTGCCAATAAGCCTGACATAGTGGTGATAGACCGACTAGAGCGTGGCGCAATGATTGTTGATATAGCGGTCCCCAATGACGAGAACCTCGTGAAGGCTGAGAGAGATAAGAAAAGTAAGTATCTTGATCTGGCTCGCGAGGTTGTCGAAATGTGGGACGTGAATACAGCGATCATTGTGCCGATAGTCGTTACGGCCAATAGCATAATAGCCAAGAGCCTCGATGAACATCTGAGGAGGCTCTCCTCGAGTACCGCTTTCTGGATCAAGGGCTTGATCCAGAAAGCGTTACTCCTGGACACAGCGCGTATCGTTAGGAGGTTCCTCTCTCAGGAGTCCTGACCACCGGTAGCTTGGACCCTGTTCCCGATACCGGTGGGCTACTATTTTTGTATTTTTAAATGTTTTTTTTTTTTAGAATTATATTTAAAAATGTAAAAATATGTATATATAAAATGAATAAATGGAATAATAATAGTATAGTGTCCTTATCAAAAGGTCCTATTCGCTAAACGGCATATGATGAGATTGTTTTACTCTCAAAATGACCTAAAAACAAAAGAATGGCAATGGTACAGCCATACCATTCCACACAAATATGAGATTTTAAAAGTAATAATTTTATTCATTATTTTCTTGAGACTGATTTTTATTTTAACTTTAAAATATAATTAAAATCCAAATGACATTATGAGTTGTTTTTTTGCGTTCAGTTCGAAAGTGATAATTTCCAGTTATAAATCATTCCAAGTGTAGAAATTCTTGTGGTTTTTCTCCGCCCTGGAGCGGGTGGAGGAACGCCCAGATCGAATGAGTCTGATAGACATGAGACTCATACCTTTGATCCGTTGCTGACTCGTAGTCACACCAGGTTATCACACCAGTGTGACAAACAGGTTTTTTTTTCTCGTTTGTCACACCACTGATTTTTCCACACCATTTATTCCTAACTAGTGCTGTCCTAGTTACACTAAAGGGTTTTTCAACCTTGCCGACTCGTAGTCACTCCAGATTATCACACCTGTATGACAAACAGGATAAGTTTTTCCTGGTTTTTTTTCAATAAGGGCGGGTTGAAGTTGAAATGAAATAAAAGAAGCAGTGGTATTAACAAAATTCTTTTTTTATTTGGAAAGCACACTTGTGCCATTAAGTGTGGAATATGATATGACATCGTTCAAATGCCCGCTTTGGCTGTTTACAGTGGCACGGATCCGAGTGGTCCAATTTTCAATGACTATTCTGCATAGGTCCGGCTGAATTTGAGCAATGGCCTGTGTGTGTTCACCTTTAGGGCATCGGTCGATTGTGGTTTGTTTGTATAGACCTGCGACTTCAAAAAACCCTACAAGAAAAGGTTTAGCGGTGTCAAAATGCATGACCTTTGTGGCCAATTCACATCACCCCTGCAAGAGAAAACCAATCGCTCATGCAGATTTTTTATCATTTGAACGTGCTGTTCAATCGTGTAACTTGCCATGGTGATTGAATAATAATTTTTTATCAGTATTATTCAATAAAAAGAAAATTGATATCGAAAAAAAAAGAAGGGTCGACCATTTCCTTGAAACATTGCGTTAAAAACGGAATAAAAAACTAAAATCATCATCATCAGCAGATCGACTTTACTAGAATATACAGGTACTGCACTAGCAATTATCGTATACATGGTGTGGAAAAATCAGTGGTGTGACAAACGAGAAAAAAAAACCTGTTTGTCACACTGGTGTGATAACCTGGTGTGACTACGAGTCAGCACTCCTTTGATCTGGGCGTTGGAGTGCTTGCGGAATTCATCACACTAACCCGGCCAAGTATATCCCATACCCTCTGTGGCCGTAAACGGTCGAAGTTCTTCTCTAGAGTCTAGCGCGGAACACGGTTCGTTCAGTTGTGGCGACAAAATCCTCATGTTTGCCGCCGTGTGTTAGCTGGCCATCACGTCGCGTTTTTGTAGCCCAGTGCATCTGCGACGGATAGGGAGGGAGATTTTATCCTCTCGTTCTCTTTCTGCCGCCTCTTTTGCGACTATCACTTCCCCGCAGAAGGAGACGACTGTGTCCCACGCACTGTCACATCTAACCATGGACTGGACCCCGACCGGAAGCGAGTCGTTATCCGCACCGACTGCCGCGACGAGGTTACGGAGTTGCACAACCTAGGCTGGGAACTTCTCCAGGCAGCGTTGCCTCCACCCACAAGTGTAAGCTCACATTACAATTGTCCGTTCCACATCGAACCCTTCATCAGCTCGGAAGTATTTTTAATCATCAGACGGTTGACTCGCCTTACTGCAATAATGCTTTAATTCTTGCTTTTTTTTTCAAATTTTCTTTTAAAATAAATTATATGTCAGCTATGACAAAAATTGGATGGTAGTAATTTTTCAGTATAACAGTATGACATTCTGCTAATAGGTCATTTTGAAAATATGACGGTCTGCTCATAGGTCCTTTACGAATAGGACATTTTGATACGAAGTCTTAATGTCACTGTCTGATCCAAGATATTTATGTCTTCGCCCATCAAAAGGGAAGGTCTCACAAAAACCTAAGAGCTACTTAATTATTATTGAAAACCAAAATTCGTTGTACAAAAGGCCCCTTTGAAATCCCCATAAGAGGATTTAATGGAAAAATAAAATATAATCATCTCTGTTGATTCAGAGTGTTTGAAAGGCGTGTAGTAGGGTATTTTTAAACTTTTTGGTTGACATCATAGCAATGTTATTTCGAAAACGAATGGTAAATTTCGTATCGATTTGTTAAGCCATGTTCAGGTGTGGCAGCAATGTAATAATCCGGGACATAAATTCGCTTCAGCGTCGACAATCATCACTTACCATCAGATGAGACAGTGTTCAAACGCGAGACAACCGAAAAAAAACTTGGTTGAAAACTCGATTCGTCAAAAAATCGATGTATAAAATCCGGGCGATGGAATCATTCAATTTAACCGAGCTATTTATTGTACCTATCTATCCGATACTCAGCAACAATTGCCAAATCTTAAAAAAGATAGCTCGTTCGAATGAAAACACCTTAATGTTCTGGCAAAAAAATGTGTTGTGTCTAAAAGAATTATCGATCGCGTAGTACTTACGCAACGGCGCGGCGGCCGACGACCGGGCCCCGGCCCAATGTTACTTGAAGGTTTGACCGTCGAGCGGAGTAGGTCCATCTACACCTAGGGCATTACGTACGAGTATTCCACCAGGTATATAGAAGTCCCTAACCAGAAAAACCGCCAACGGAAGGAGATTCAGATAAGTTCATCCACGGAAACCAATGTATCTAGGTATATGTTACTGTAAAAGCCCGAACTACGGTGAAACCTTGCATTTACCCAAGATTTATCAAGTCTTACAGGTAAAAGTCATATATCGATAATCGCTAATTTCGGGCTTTTACCAGGCAACAAGGTAAATCGGCGCACGGTAAATAAGCCTCAGAGATTGGTAAATGCTGAAAATTATAATGTCTATGACACACTATGATACGAAATGATGAGAACAATTAAGGACTGATTGATTAGCTTCACCAAAGTAGGTATTATGTTTGTTAAACGATATTTTTTTCGTCGATGTCTACTTTTCTATTTGAATTTTTTTTCTTTCTAAGACCTTGTCCAGAAGAAGCGAATTCGTCGCGAAATTGCTTGCGCAATATACGCGCGTAAATCGCGTGCATAACGCCAGACCCTCGACTCGCGCGTGATTCGCGACGAATTCGCCCTTTCTGGACAAGGTCTTACATACTGGTTGGTCGAAGAGCAATGGGGCACAGCATTCTGGGCGTAAACAGTGCTGACAAAGTAAGGATGCCATGCTGAGCTCAAAAACTCATCGACGTGGGAAGAAAGGCTGCCAGGCTAAAATGGGAGTGGATGGGTCACATCAGCCGCTTGCATAGTGACCGCTGGGCAAAAGTCTCCACAGATTGAGTGCCTGAGGATGGACGGCGCCGCCGAGGTGGCGAGACGACCTACATGCCTAAGGCCGGGACTCCACCAAAGCGGAGATGTGCGGAGAAGTCCAAAGCGGAGAGGAGATGTTTTTTAAACAACCAATAGAATTTCGTTATTCACACATCTTTCGTCTCCGCTTTAGACTTCTCCGCACATCTCCGCTTTGGACTTCTCTGCACATCTCCGCTTTGGTGGAGTCCCGGCCTAATGCTAGGGCAGGTTCGAGGTGGCTCAGGAAAAGAATATCTGCAAGGATTTGAGGGAGGCCTTTGCCAGCAGTGGGGCAGTGTTGGTAAACATGAAAAATACCAAAATAATTTTTAAACATTTTCGAATGCTTTTTAACAGGAAATGTATTAATCGTATTGTATTTTTTTAATCGTTTATCATCAGTCCTTAATATGTTTTCGTAATTTATATCATAGCACTGTGATAATAGTCATTAAATATTTTCAACATTTACCAGTCCCTGAGGTAAAACCTAAGATATACCGTGTAATTGCTGGTAAAAGCCCGAACTTAGCGATTATAGCCGGGACCACACCGGACGATCCAACCTGCATCAGCGATCGCGCGATCCGCGATCCAGGATCACGGAGTGTGGTTCGTGGATCGTACTAGGCCGATCCAGTTTAATTGAACTGCGATCCTGAACCTACGCTCCTAGCGATCCATAGGCGATCCATGATTCAGATTCCAGTGTCCATGGCGTGAAGGATCGCGCGAACCACACACAACTGTCCACACCGCGCGCGGCACGCAACTGAGGCACCTTTGAGGCTGGCAAAAAAACCGACAACGCACGGATCGGGCGCAGCAGGGATCGCGCGCTCCAATACTTGCGCATGGATCGCGCGCGGCACGTCCACACCGCCCGCACATTTGGATCGCGCTCCTGCCGCGCGCGATTGGAGCGCGATGGATCGTCCGGTGTGGACCCGGCTATAGATCATTTCGGATTTTACCAGTAAGACTTGGTAAATCTTAGGTATAACCGGTAAATGCTAGGTTTTACTGTAGTTCGGGATTTCACAGTAACATATACCCAAACTGTAGTCGTTGGAACTGCACGCAAACTGCACACCGACTGCAATCGAACTGCACTGTTGGTTTGCAGTTTTATTGCAGTTGTACTTTATTATTATTACAGCTTTATTTCCACTTAACAATTTACAAATATACATGCAATTATAATAATTTAATTTCCGTTTCATTGTTATGTGCCCCCCTATGGGTAAAAGCCTCCTCCATTCTTTTCCACCTTTCCCTGTCTTTGGCCATATGCATCCAACTTTTTCCAGCTATGTTCATTATGTCATCCGCCCATCTTTTCTTCTGTCTTCCCACTTTCGTTTTGCCTTTTGGGCCCTGCCATTTAGTTGTTTGGTAAGTCCATCTCTTATCTTCGTATCTTGACAGGTGCCCTACCCATTTCCACTTCTGTTTAAAACTAAAATGAAGTGCATCTGTTTCATGCGGATGTCTGCGATTCTCGTTTTCTACATTTTTCTCAGTTTCAGTATACTTGGTTCCATTGCATGTTGGCATGATGAAATTTTGTTCTTTACTTTTTCTGTGAAGATCCATGACTGGCTGGCGTAAGTTAAGCTTGGGAGAATGCAAGAATCCATTATAGTCTTTTTTACATTAAGGCTATAGTTCCCTTTTAGAATTTCTTTTTGGACCCAGTATTTATTCCAAGTTGTACTTATTCTTCTGTCTATTTCGTTTTCGTTGCTATTTGCATAAAAAATTACCAATTTACCTAGGTACATATATTCATTTACATAGGCCATCGGTTTTTCCTGTAGTTTAATTGTTTTCTTTTGACTGTTTGACATAACTTTAGTTATGGATGCGTTCATGTGTAGGCCAATTTTTATGCTATCAGAATTTAGTTTTTGTAGCATTGATTCTAATCCTGTCGCGGATTCACTAAAAAGAGCAATCATCATCATCATATCAGCCGAAAGACGACCACTGCTGGACATAGGCCTCCCTCAAGCGTCGCCACTTTGACCAGTCCCGTGCATCTCGCAACCAGCGGATCCCCGCAACCTTCACCAGGTCATCGGTCCACCTGGTGGGAGGCCTTCCAACGCAACGTCTTCCGGTTCGCCACTCCAGAACCTTTCTGCCCCATCGGCCATCCGTTCTGCGAGCAATGTGCCCTGCCCACTGCCACTTAAGTTTGGCAATTCTTCAGGCTATGTCGGTAACCCTGGTTCTCTTGCGGATCTCTACATTTCTGATTCGATCACGCAAGGAAACTCCGAGCATTGCCCTCTCCATTGCCCTTTGAGTGATTGTAAGCTTTCTGATGAGGCCCATTGTAAGCGATCACGTCTCAGAGCCATATGTTTTGGCAACACACACTGGTCATAGACTTTCGTCTTGAGACACTATGGTAAGTTGGACGAGAAGACACCGCGTAACTTCCCGAACGCTGCCCAGCCGAGTCGGATTCGACGGTTAACCTCTTTCTCGAAGTTGGCCCTACCCAACTGGATCGTTTGTCCCAGGTAGACATAGTCGCCCACAACTTCGAGTTTAGAGTCTCCGACCTTAATAGAAGTGAGTGTAACATGGGCATTCAGCATCACCTTGGTTTTGTCCATGTTCATCCTAAAACCCACTCTTTCGGAAGCTCTACTGAGGTCATAGAGCATTGTACTGAGATCCGCCATGGTTTCAGCCATAACCACTATATCGTCGGCAAACCGAAGGTGAGTGATGTACTCGCCATTGACGTTATGTCTAGCCCTCTCCAGTGCAGAACCTTGAAGACGTCCTCCAGTGCAGCGGTAAACAGCTTCGGAGATATGACGTCTCCCTGTCTCACACCTCGCTGCAAATGTACGGGTTCCGAGGTCTGATCCTGAAGTCGAAATTACATGGTGGCGTTTTTGTATAAACACTTCAACACCTCGATGTACCGGTAGTCAATTTGGCACCGTTGGAGAGACTGCAGTAAAGCCCAAGTCTCGATCGAATCGAAGGCTTTCTCGTAGTCCACAAACGCTAAGCAGAGAGGCAGGTTGTACTCTTCGATCTTCTGTATAACCTGCCGCAGAGTAAGTATGTGGTCAACGGTGCTGAAGCCTTTACGGAATCCGGCTTGTTCGGGAGGCTGGAAATCGTCAAACTTGCGCGCGAGACGATTCGTGATGCCTCTTGAAAACAGCTTGTAGACATGGCTAAGAAGTGAGATGGGCCTATAATTCTTCAGTAAGGTATTGTCACCCTTCTTGAAGAAGAGTACCACCACACCCCTGCACCATGCCTGTGGCGTCCTCCCCTCGAGTATGACGGAATCAAACAGCTTCTGAAGGGCCTTAAGGACCGATTTCCCACCTGCCTTCAGGAGTTCGGCCGTGATTCCGTCATCACCCGGCGCCTTGTTGTTCTTAAGCTGTTTCAGAGCCATTCCAATCGCATACAGGCTGACGTCCGGAATGTCTTCGGTATAGTGTCGGATCAATCTAGCTCTAGGGTCATTCGCTAGATTTGCGACGGGTTTAATGGTTGACGTGTACAACTGCCCATAGAATCTCTCGATCTCCCTCAGAAGCTCTGGTTTGGCGGATACGATCCTGCCATCATCGGTCTTCAATTTCGTGAGCTGGCTTTGCCCAATAGACAGATCTCATGCAAAGACCTTAGAGCCCTTATTCCGCTCAATCGCGTCTTTAATACTTTCGGTATTAAAGCGGCGGAGGTCGCTTTTCAAGGACTTTGAGATCCGTCTATTTAACTGCCGGTATTTCTACGCATCGTCTGGAGACTGCAGGATTATCTCACGCCTCTCCTTCATGAGCTTGAGAGTAGGACAGAGAGCGTTTTGTTCCTATCTGTACGGCGGGTCTTGAACAACTTAGACCCGACCGTATGGACAGCTTCCACGATTTTGGAGTTCGAGTTGAAGGATTTTGGACCTGGATTTGTGCTGGACGGAGCGTGGACTTCATCAGTCGAGACCTTTTAAGCTTGACATTAATGTTCAATGTGCCTCTTACCAAGCGGAGATCGCTCCCGGTTTTCACCGAGTTGATCACAGAGACATCATTGAACATTTGCTTCTTGGTTGACATGATGAAGTAGATCTCGTTTTTAGTTGCACCATCGGGGCTTTGCCAGGTCCAATTCCTGTGCTCACGCTTTCTGAAGAAGGAGTTCATCATGTAGAGGCCCTCCTTCTCCATAAAACTGGCCAGTAGGTGACCCCAGTGGTTCCGACGTCCAACTCCAAATTGCCCCACTTGCAGCTCATCCTCGTCTCGTTTGCCCAGTTTCGCGTTGAAGTCCACCATGACAACGGTGAAGTAAGTTTTGGAACCATGCATGGCTCTAGAGATATCCTCATACATGGTCTCTACCTCGTCGTCGGGGTGTGCCGAGGTCGGGGCGTAGACCTGTATGACCTTCAGCGAATATCTTGCGGATATTCTGAGTATAAGGTACGCCACCCTGGTCGACACACTCTCGATCTTCACCACGTTGTTCACAAGGGACTTATGGACGATAAAGCCGACACCATTCTGGGACTGCCGGTCACCCTCTCGGAAATAGAGCAGGTTACCGGATTTGAGGATTATCGAGTCCTCCCACTCTCTTCGGAATTTAGATAACCCTATAATGCTCCATCGCAACCTGCTCAATTCTTCTTCGAGTTCGGCTATCTTCTCGTCGGTCCGGAGTGTTCGCGTGTTATATGTTCTCAGGTCCAGTCGTCGGTGTTTATTGGGGTAGCCGGGTCCACTCCGGAGATTCTTTTCACCCCTTGCAACGCCATCGCCTCGCTACCGTAGCCGAGGGTAGACGGGCTGCCGGGCACTCTGGGCCGTTTTTTTGTTGTGCTATTCATATTGGTTTGGGGGGTTTGCCATAATCGCCACGCTTGGCAGGCGGGTTGGCGGTCGCAGTTTGTTGGTAAAGTGCACAGAGAACGCTGCTGCCCATTCTCTGGTGTGTCCCTTAGTCGCCTTTTACGACACCCACGGGAAGATATGGGATGGTGAAATTCTTTACGTCCGTCACCATACAGTACGAAAATATATAATTCACAGAAAAAGCACAGCGCATCCGGTATCTTGTTTTAGCCAAGAACTAATACAAAATATAAAAAAGTTATGAACTAATTTAAAATTATAGAAAAATAAATACAACGCTAAGAATGAATTGATGCATTTTAGCCGGAGAAAATAAATAGAACGCTACAAATAGTCTTAATTCTAAGGTTATTAACGTTCAATAGGAATAGAGGGTCTAAGTTTAAAAATCGCGAGGAGAAAATATTGCATTTCACTTGAAACAGTTACTTACGTCCTTGAGTACTTGTAGTCACTTGTAGTACTTCGCTTTCAAATGTTTTCTTGAGCTGGCAATGTTTCTGGGTCAATCTCTTCAACGTCGTGTCACTTATGTTTGAGTCGCTATGACAACAAGTGTTCGCAAGAATATGCAGCTCTTTGAAATGTTTCGCAGAATTTAATAAGAGTTGAAGATAATTAAGTTATGTAAGTTTTGGTGAAGTTAATTAATTACTAGATTAAACAATATTCATCACCATGTCAGCCGAAAGACGTCCAATGCTGGCTATAGGCATCCCCCAAGCGTCGCCACATTGATCGGTCCCGTGCGTCTCGCATCCAGCGGATCTCCGCAACCTTCACCAGGTCATAGGTACACCTGGTCGGAGGCCTTCCAACGCAACGTCTTCCGGTTCGCGGTCGCCAGTTTAGAACCTTTCTGCCTCATTGACCATCCGTTTCAGCCATGCGAGCAATGTGCCCTCCCCACTGCCACTTAAATTTGAAGAATTTCACCATCCCATATCTTCCCGTGGGTGTCGTAAAAGGCGACTAAGGGACACACCAGAGAATGGGCAGCAGCATTCTCTGTGCACTTTACCAACAAACTGCGACCGCCAACCCGCCTTACAAGCGTGGCGATTATGGCAAACCCCCTCAAACCAATATGAATAGCACAACAAAAAAACGGCCCCGAGTGCCCGGCAGCCCGTCTACCTTCGGCTACGGTAGCGAGGCGATGGCGTTGCAAGGGGTGAAAAGAATCTCCGGAGTGGACCCGGCTACCCCAATAAACACCGACGACTGGACCTGAGAACATATAACACGCGAACACTCCGGACCGACGAGAAGATAGCCGAACTCGAAGAAGAATTGAGCAGGTTGCGATGGAGCATTATAGGGTTATCTAAATTCCGAAGAGAGTGGGAGGACTCGATAATCCTCAAATCCGGTAACCTGCTCTATTTCCGAGAGGGTGACCGGCAGTCCCAGAATGGTGTCGGCTTTATCGTCCATAAGTCCCTTGTGAACAACGTGGTGAAGATCGAGAGTGTGTCGACCAGGGTGGCGTACCTTATACTCAGAATATCCGCAAGATATTCGCTGAAGGTCATACAGGTCTACGCCCCGACCTCGGCACACCTCGACGACGAGGTAGAGACCATGTATGAGGATATCTCTAGAGCCATGCATGGTTCCAAAACTTACTTCACCGTTGTCATGGTGGACTTCAACGCGAAACTGGGCAAACGAGACGAGGATGAGCTACAAGTGGGGCAATTTGGACCACGTCTCAAAGCCATATGGCTTTGAGACGTCTATCTATGTCTTCACTGTCAACACAAATTGGTCATAAACTTTCGTCTTGAGACACTGTGGTAAGTTGGACCCGAACGCTGCCCAGCCGGTCAGATTCGACGGTTGACCTCTTTCTCGAAGATGAGAACACAATCGAGAACAATATTGCACTCATTAATAGACTATGACAAGTGGTTACTGAAAAAGACTTAACAACAATCGGAGTGTCTAGAGTGAAAAGGTTACCTCTAAGCAAGCGTGCTTGACAATCGACGGAACGAGATAAAACTTAGCCACCAATAATTATTATACTCATTTTAATATGTCGGTATAATGTGTAGTTACGGAACCCTCGGCGCACGAGTTCGACTCGCACTTCACCGGTTTTTTCTGCTTTAAGGTTCCAGTATTTCCAATCCATAGACAAGCTTATGGGAGTACAAAAATGGCAATAATATTGTACCGAAATCAAAGCACGTAACTTCTTTAGAGTGTACCTATTTACCCAATATCGAGTATTTGCCCTCGTCTGCACCCTTCGTGTAGCCTCGTGTAGCTAGACGATGGAGCTGAATTCTTTGAATATTAGTTTGTGTTTAATATCTTGCAAAGATAATATTGTCTTTAGTGTATAAGAGTAAACCACAAAATTTAAGTTTGGTATTGCTGTTTATCCAATCTATATTCATATTAGGTATTTGGTTGTTAATGTGGTGTCTAATTCGACGATTTCTTTTGGAAATCTAGTGTAAAGTATTGCTTTGTTCACATTGCGCAAATAAAGCATCAACTTTTAGAAAATCCTGGTACGTAGTATTTACTCATAACCAGCGCGCGTGTAACGCCAGATGTATGTGCGTAAACAAAGCAAGAGGAGTATGTAAGGATCATAGCGGGTCGAGTTCTGTAGCTTCTGCCTGACCCCATAGCAAAAAGGCGTGACTTTAAGTATGTTTGTACAATACATAGATATCAATGTAGGCGAATTCATATTCGTAAACACATGTCATATAATACATTAATCATATGCTCAGTTACAAGCTAATCAAACAGCTCTAAATTTATTCACTCCCTTTTCAAAAGATAAACGTCCACGCCTAATCAATTTATCCAATCCCATTTTTTTACATTGAAAATTTAATTAAAATCTAAACTGATGAAATACTAAAGAGCCTTTAAATCAGAGCTTTGGAGTACCCATAAATATGACTCCCTTTCATACAAATGACAATTCTATAAGTTGAGTGATAAAGTTGATTTTCGTGTGTGGAGGATGGTACAGTGGTCGCATTACCTGTAACGACTGGCCATAAGTTTTGTCAATTTAATTCTATCGTCTCATCGCTCATACAGTCCTGGTCTCCTGGTACTTTTACGACGGCAAAATAAAAATGTTCTTGTTCTATACATTGAATAGGGAAGTTTCGAGATATGTGTTATGTTTGGTTGTAACTCTTTATCGGTTTGTGTATGATATCGGAGGCAGAGAATGGTTTTTTATTACTTATTTTATTTCACACGTTATCCGTGTATTCATGAGTTTTATATACCCTTGCTGTTTATTACACTTTTCTTTACTTTACTTTATCACACAGAATTGACAGAATTCAGGTTTAATAAAACGATATCTGCAACTTCAATACGTAATTGAAAGGGAAATAGAAAAAGCAACATTATATCAGCGATTTCGATTTAATTGTCAAAGGTAAATTGGGATTGATGGTACGTGACCTTTTGGTAGTGAATGCCAGTCCTTCGTCTAGAACCTAATACAAAGAATGTTCACGCTGTAAATGGCCAAAAGCCTTATTTGCTTTTGGCTTTTTTGTTGAAGAAGAATGTTGCGCATACCATAGGCCGAAAAACGAACTAATATGTCTATTTTTAACCAACTGATAATCAAAACCAGGCTCTCCACGATCGCTATCAACGAGCCCTAAGCGCTTTGGTCATCATCAGAGCACGGCAGTAATTGGACTCATTGTGACCACCGCCCTGAGAAGAGCATCAGAGTCAGTGAATCCGTCAAAACTTTTAAAGAACATAAATAAGATAAAGATAATACAAAAACACATACCTTTAGTTTTCATAAAGCAACAATAATTCAAATAGGAAATATTTCCACGGAACATAGTTATTCATTGTCGGCGGAGGTAAACGAATTGTGTCAGTAATGATTTGTTGTCAGCCGTCTTATCTCGCGCACCACGAGGTTAGCAGGTGGGCGATAAGTTTACAGAATTACCCAGTAAATGCTCTTGTCATTTACCTAGTTCAGATTTTGCGGGAACGTAATTCTACGGTGACGTGGATTTTCTTGAGTCAAATTGAATATTTATTTCTCCCTCTTTAAAAAAACCTTGCCCCACACTAGGATTTTCTTCCTGTGTCGTGGGTGCGTTTACAAACATTTAAACTCACATACACAAGACACCCAGGTCCGAAACAATTATCTGTAGGCCAAAATATTAGTTCCGTGTGGGAATCGGACCCGCGACACGCAGCGCAGCAGCCGATCGCTCAACCGGCAACCGTGTCGGATTAAGTATTTCAGAATACCACTATAGAACAGTCATTGTTAAAAACGTCATATAATCGATTTAAGTCCAATTAATCGGACGTTGAAATGTCCTCGAGCGATATACAGCAAACGTCAAGAATAATGAACCGTGTCTCGTAGCGGTTTGCTAGGAAAGCGTAGCGTGTTGCTACGGAACCGTAGCACTGTGCTACGAAAACGTAGCACTTTGCTACGAACTCGCAACAAAGTGATACTCGTATTACGCTTCGTAATACAGCAAACTATCGTGACTATTGAGGCTTGAATACAAGAAGTCGTGAAATATGCCAAGAAATGACACCACAATATTAAGGGAAACTGCAGGAAAGGGAAAAGTTAGCTCTTTCAATGTTCATGTTTGGGTGCACGGTTGGCGTAGTGGTTGAGCGATTGACTGCTGCGCTGCGTGTCGCGGGTTCGATTCCCGCACGGAACAATTAATATTGGTATGACCTACAGATAATTGTTCCGGCTCTGGGTGTTGTGTATGTGAGTTTATATGTTTGTAAACGCACCTACGATACAGGAAGAAATTCTTAGTGCGGGGCAACGTTATTAAAAAATAAAATAAAAATAAATGTTACAAAGGATCTACAATTGAATTTTAGCGTATATTTGAGTTACGAATAATTTAAGATATTCGTACCTAATTTACTTAATAAACAAGATCCCCCCAGTATTCACGGAGTGTCAAGACATTGTGTTATACATACAAATAATACAGACAGCTAAGTGCTTCGACCTTTAAAGGCGCTGACAATTCATTTTTCACGTTCAAGATAAGAAGGAATAAAATAACGATACACGTCAAAAAACTTTTCAACGGACTGTCTGAGAGCCTCGTGTACAATCTAGTGAAGATTTATTGTAGTTTATTGAGCACAATAAAAACTAGTTTATCGTTTGCAATATCGAGAAAAATGAGAGCCCTCGTGGTTTGTTACGTAAGCCGTCGTTCACTGTTTATTTAGAGTTCCCTGCTGTTGCCAATAATCCCCGCTCTTAGGAAGTAATCTTAATATTTTCCTAAATTTAAAACATTTGCATTTTTAGCTTGCTGAATTAATTCAGTTAGATATACAGAGTGTTTTGTGCATCGTGTGCCAAATTGAAATGGTCGATTGAAAGGGTCACCTGCTAGCCTTTCAAACCCCTTAACACCCCTCATGCCCTGTAGATGTTTTTTTTTCGACTTTTTATTGTTTTACTAAAAAAAGACCCAAATTTTACATTCAAATACAAATTTAAAAAAAAATATAAGGCGTAGACTCTGAATTTTAATTTTATTTCGATGTGTATTGTTTATGAGTACTTTTAAACATAATGAATATTAGCCTTAGGTGACTCGATTCACAATTCTAGCGAATTCACAAGTTGTTAAAAGATTTTTATGACCCCCTGGTCTGAAAGGCTAGCAGGTGACCCCTTCAGTCAACCATTTCAATTTGGCACACGATGCACCAATCACCCTGTATTTAGAGCTCATAAATTAAAAGAAGCCTAGTCAAAGCAGCTTTTTGAGTATGTTTCCGTGAGGAATATTTCTTTACAATAACTTACCAGGTTTCCTTTTCGTGGAAACCTCATAGTAGATAAGTACCGTTACAAGCCAAACTGAAACATATTTTAATCAAATTTTAGTAATACTCGAAAAAAACATTCTACACTTCAAAACAGAACAAGATACCGAGGACAAAACGCAATCGCCGACAAAACCCAGCGTTGGTAATGAAACGTCACAAAAATTCATTAATTACAAAAGGCTAGAAACACGAACAAACTGCTAGTAATCTGCTGTTCATAATTGTGGGCGCGACGCGATTGCCTGAACTTTAATTATGTTTTTGTGGGGACACGCCAGGTGTACCTACCTACCGCTGTGCGCTGGTGTCTGGGTTGAGCTTGGGGCGGCTGTTGTATTGATCTGGGCTAAGTAATTTACCTAATGGACGAAGGAACTATACCACGGTGGGTTGAAATAGTGAATGTTCTTCCTTCTGTATATGTCCTTACTTCACGATTTGGACATGGGACGTTAACGTTACCGAAAGAAACAACTAAACGAGCTTTGAATATTATTTGACGATAAGTACATGAACTAAAACATAGTTATGACTCAAAACCAGATATTATCTATGTTAAAAATAAATCCGCTAAGTCTTCTCATTTGAACAGTCGAAAAATTTGTTTATCAGTCTCAGGGAAAGGGTTTTACATAAATTTCAATTTACAGAGCGCCGGACGTCAAGTGGCTTGAATAGAGAAGTTCAGCTTCACAAGTTAAATTTTTGCTCGCTCAGCGTTTGTGCGAACAAGCAAAAATTACAATAGAATTAATATTTACTTGCTTACTTTGTGTTCACAACTGTTGGCTTGGAAAAATATGCGCAAAGATATTACAGTGGGTAGAGTTTTATTTAACTAAGCTTTGTTTTACAAAGATTGTTGTTTGACTTTTGTTTAGAATCGTTCACAGACAGTTTTCAATAAGATAGATATTTGAACCTATAATTACTTGTTACCAACTAGGCCCGAGTATGGATTAGGTAGGGCCCGCTTATTCTTAGTCCATAGAGAGAAGTAGGAATATTACGCCCATTTTCATTTACACTAAATGACACCTAAATGTTGATGATGTGATGATGATGAATGATTACGTGCAACGTTAGGTACATACATATCAAGGCACTCATTTCGCCAGTTATATTTAAGTCCCATCTAATTGGGAATTGAGCCTATTGCCATTGACCGCAGTCAAGTCCAGACTTCGGGTTGCTATATAAGAAATGCCAGATGATAAAACCCAATGATACTTTGCGCGACCCAGGCATATTTTGGTGTCGCCTAGTTTTAGAGAAAATAATCTGTCCTAGTTTCCCAATCTCACCGTATACTTTCCTCGCCAGAATGCGGCAAGCGGCGCACGATAGGCGTAGCGACCAAGCGTATCGTGGGTGGCGTTGAGGCGTCTCCGGGAGACTGGCCTTTCCTGGCTGCCATACTTGGAGGACCTGAGGAGGTGTTCTACTGTGCTGGCGTGTTGATCGCTGACCAGTGGGTGCTGACAGCTGCGCATTGTGTTGGGAAGTGAGTACTCGTAGCTAAAAGTGTGTTTTAGCGTGTATCATCTTACTTATCTTGAGTTTTGACCGAAAGTCTCTGTTTTAAAAATCTGTAAAACTCTTACTCTTAAACTTAGTCGCATCTGCACGAACTATAAAACATACATGCCGTAATAAAAATATATGGCCCTGTCGGCATGATAGTACCTACGCGGAGGCTAACTTAGGCACCTAGCGTTCATTTAACTTGCGACACTGATACACGCTGTTTGAATATTAGGTAAATCTCATATTGAATGTAGTAATTAGTTGGCCGAAATAAAACCACCCTTAGTTTGCAACAGCATCATGACAGCGTAGTTATTTGGATAAGACAGCATAATTATTTAATCGAAAGTTATTCAGAACACACACTATCACAAGATTTTGACATTTATTGCCGCACAAATCGCAACAGGATCCTGTTGCTATTTAAATTTTAGTTCGAGTATTGTCCTTGGTATTGGTTCAGGTATTGAGCTTAGAGACGGCATCCTACTTACATTTCCCTAACCCCACAGCCACACAGACGTCAACGGCTGGACCATCCAGCTGGGCATCACGCGGCGTCGCTCGCACGCCTACTACGGCCAAAAGGTCAAGGTCAAGCGCGTGGCGCCCCATCCGCAGTACAACTCCGGCATCGCGCACGATAATGACATCGCGCTGTTTCAGGTACGGCCTTTGTATTATTACAAACTTTATATTACATTGTTTTCTGTTACCACTTTGGCGGATTGCGCGAATTCGGTCATAGACCCTCGCGTCCATATCCACCAGTATGTCCAGCGGTGGAAAGCGTGCCAGGATAGTAGCCGCCTCAATGGGGCGCCGCAAGACTTGTGTTTTTTATATGTTATGTTTTTCATGGGATTTAGATATCCTGTGCGGGATGTCATTTGATTTACAAACTATAATAGGTGACGAGACATGAACAACACATGTCATACATAACGCCTGTATTCCCCGAAGGGTTATGCATAGGTGCCTTATCATATATCAACCTATACAAATATGAGGAAGGAATTATGATGACTAAACAGGTCCCTTAACTTTAATCATCTTGTTTAATGTATAACTATAAAATGCGCAAATAACATGTTCTACTAAGAGCTTCGGTGATGTTATGCATATTTATTTGCTAAGTTTACTTAAGCAAAAACCTACTTAATGCAGATTCGTTTTCAACATTCTTACTTTCATTCCTAGGCCCTTTAAACGTAAACCACCGACCCCAGTAACGAAATTAATCCTCAATTTTACCTTAAACTTTATCCCCCACAGCTATCAGTCCGAGTCCGCTATCACGAGCAAGTATCCCCAGTATGCCTGCCTCCTGCCAACCGGGTGCTAAAGCCGGGCACACTCTGCACCGTCATCGGCTGGGGCAAGCGCGACGACAAAGAATGTGAGTCAATCTGTTTGTTAACTTAAGTTCATAATACTGTCGGGGACTTCCATCAATCATGCTTCGTTCTGTTAAACACAGTTTTGCGTATCTTTTTCAGTTTTATTTACGGCAGGTTTTGAATTTGTTAGAAGGTATTCTAGAATTTATTTTCTTTGTTTGAGTGAAGCTTTAGGATCAATCAGTATTGTAAACAAAATTCGAAGTTTCTGTTTGTTTTTACTACACAAACTAAGGTCAAAGCTGAACATTATTATAAACGGCCGCTTACTCTTGTGGGTAAATTAGGCTATGAATATAAATATCTTTAACTATGGGATCCAAAAACACCTATGTATTAAAATTCATCTAGTATATATCTGTACGTAAAATCTAATTTTGAATTTCTGCCAACAGTATCAGAATACGAGCCCGCAGTGAATGAGGTGGAGGTACCGGTCCTCAACCGGGACCTGTGCAACCAGTGGCTGGAGCATCGCGACCTGAACGTGACGGAGGGCATGATCTGTGCAGGATACCCGGAGGGCGGGAAGGATGCTTGCCAGGTGTGTATAAAAAACAATTACTGAATACTAATAAGATCCTTCGATAGGCACAATTTTACTAAATCCCTTGCCGAGACGAGCCAAAGGGAGGAAAAAAAATCAAAATCAAAATCAAAATTTCTTTATTCAATTAGGCCATTAAGCGGCACTTTCGAACGTCAAAAATAAAAATTAAATGTAATAATAATTGATTCTACCGTCCATTCGGAAATGTAGCTTGTTATGGAGAAGAACGGACAAGAAACTCCAAACTTACTCTTTTAAAAAAACATAAATGTGTTTTACAAGTATTTGGTTACAATAATCTTGTAGGAAAAATACATATATGTGAGAACGATGTAAAAAAAAAAAAAAAAAAAAAAAAAAAAAAAAAAAAAATCGCACTTAAAAGCGTCTAGAGTAAAACAAACAATTAAAAATACAATAAATAGGTAATTAAAAACATGCGGAGGCAGCTAAGATATGACCAATCCCAACTGACGGCACCCGTTCACGAACATGACACATGGATCGGCACCACTCAGCTCAACCATCATGAAGGGAACCGAATGATCCAACACATGTGCCACCATCAGAGAGACATTAGAGAGAGCATGACACACTCAACTGCCGGGGCACACTGAAGTCAACGAACGACACATAGGTACAGTAAATGGTAGATTTACAGTTAGTACATAGTACTCACATATGTGCTGTGCAGTTATATAATCCAAAAAATAAATTGAGTTTATACAACACAAATATACATTATAATTATTCGTACAGTCTTCAGCAGGTCCAACAATACTTCAGAACTTTTCTGCTTATCACTTGTTTTTGTGCCCTAGTGGCTGTGGAGCTGGAATAGCGTTGGGCCAAGCATTTTTATCAGCGATGTAATCCCCCAACCTATAATATGCCTGCCTGCATAGTGTGCGTTTTATACAAGTTTTAAATTTCGTCTCATTCAATTCTAGAATGTGTGGCGGTATTTTATTGTAACATTTTATACAGTACCCCCTAAAAGATGACGCTACTTTAGCCAGCCTGAAACCTGGTTGAATTAATTGGTCCCTATTTCTAGTAACATAACTATGTCTATCGCTGTTTTTACTAAAAAGATGTAAATTCTTTCTAACGTACATGATGTTTTCGTAAATATACTGACAAGGTACCGTCATGATGTTGTTCATGATGTTGAAAGCACTACCTACCCTATTTCGAAGCATTATTATTTATAACGTACCTACCATAAATTGTTGTTAGATCTGCCAATACAAAGAAATATATTTAATTGGTTGAACATATTTAAATGTAGGAACATTATATTTTTGAGTATCGAATACGTTGTAGTAGGTACTAGTTTAACTAATATTAGAAACTACGAACAATTTTTATCTATGTAAAGTTCTTCAAGATACATACTTGGATATTTTTGGACTAAGGACCAATTATTTAGTATTGGACTAAAAATAAGAAACTATAATAAAAAGAAATATAATAAAGAACACAATCCAGGACAAAAAAATACTTATTTTGTCTAAACTTTGCTATATGGAGCATTTGAAACTTAAAGGACAAATATGAGACAGGAAATTGTATTAACTTTAAAGTAAGCTTTTAAATATTTTGTACTCATGACACAATAAACAGCAATATTACATCAAGATCACAATAAACAAGTTGATGGGGAAAACGGTAAACAACTCGTTTCACGAACATTTTCATGATGAAATAAATAAAATGATGCCTCCCACAGAATATTGCTAAGACATTCAGGTTCATTTATCTTTTATCATAAAAGTGATTTAAATCGCGAGGAACTACAGAAGTCATAAATACGGTTAATTTTAGTTCTTTGAAGAGTTGGTGGCCTACTCTTCAAAGAACTAAAATTAACCGTATAGGTGTAAAGCCTGTCTTTTACTGAAACGCATGTTAATTTGCTCCTTATGATCTCTAGATTACAATTGTATAAATAATGTATACCGTAAAACTAAAAATCCTCGCGTTCAAATGATCATACCAGAGTGTCCCATTTCCAGCAGCTTTGCCGCACATTTCGTGCAGAAAACGAGCAGGCAAGACGGTATGGTTAGAACTGCGGTTGTTACAAATAATCATAGATGAAAGCATTTTGTAGTATGGCATTTGCATGAATAAACTCACATACGATGGATCCGTAGTAACGTGAGTTTATGTGTCGTGAGATACGTCTCATATATAGGGCAAATAACATTTTTGCTATAGAGAAAATAAATAAAGAAGAGGAAAAATCCCTAATGAAACTTTTCTACTCGAGCAATTTGTCTTCAAAGTTAACGAAAAGATCTTGACACACTAATAAAGTCCTTAAGAAAACATCCCATGGAGCAATCAAACTAAAAAAATGTCCTAATACGACTCCCGAACAAATATTTGTTCAGGCAATAGGTAAATCCAATAAGTATGTAGGTACAATAAACAGCTCTTCGGGCTTCGGCTCGTCCAATAAGGAGCTCGTATTTACTCCACTCGGCCGAATTCATTGGAGTTCTTTTATGAACGCTACAGTTTAATGGTTCAGTGAAGCGTCCTAATATCTCGCCGGAGATTTTTATGTAGTTTTATAATGTTGTTCGGGGATGTTGAAGTACGTGGATTGAGAACTAGGCAAAAAAAAAAATTTACAATTTTTAAAACCACTACGTATCACCATTTTTAAATACACAGAAAGCATTTATCTAGCCTTCTTTCTATTTTGATTTCGATTCAACGGAGTGCTCCACCGAAAGAATCCAATTTTTTTCAACTTCTTGTTTCCCAAATATCTGATAACTGTATCCCTTTATCATAAAGGCATTTCTAAAAAAAAATGGTTTGCTTACCGACATCGAAGATCACCCGATATACTTATAGAAAATATTTGCTTAAGTTTTCGTTCAGCTATAACAACATACATAAACTCACGCCTTTTTCCCATGGGGGTAGGCAGAAACTACAGAACGCCACCTGCTACGATCCTTACATACTTCAAGTTATGCAAAAATACCAATGGTACTGAAAGAAATATATTAAAATGTCATCTAGTAAGTAGTGCGGCAAATAAATCTGTAATAAGTTTGAATGAAAGGGCATTTCATTCAAATTATTTAAAAGTTTTAAAGCCGTTTTTGTCACCCAGTTACTGGGTTGTGGAGGTCAGATAGGTTGCTCCATGTAAAAATCTGGTATACTTAGCTAGATCTGGTTAGACTGGAAGCCGACCCCAACATACTCGTAGTTGGGAAAAGCCTAGGCAGTTTGATTTTTTTGTCATGAAACATTATTCATAGGTTGTCTGTAACTAGAATAATTTTATTATAGTTACTGACATTTTACGACGAAAATACCTAATATTACAAAATTGTTGAACACCCAAACCATTTTCAACACATCGTCAAAGCGGGATCAAAATTAAATTTGGACGAGTCAGCACTTTTAGCGCATGACAATGAGTAAGATGGGTCAGGGCGACGGGTGACCCGACGCGTGGACAAAGCGTGCACTGCTGACGAGGCGACCCTATGAGCTTTGCTAACAGGGTGTAAAATATCACGTTTATTTCATACTACACTAGAATGGGAAAATATAATGTCGCTGAATTGTAGGTATTTAGTGCTACTATGATCTGCCTGTCTAAACTCTTGTTTAATTAGGAAAGAAGAACCCGTGTATTCCCGTTCGTCCCCTAGACTTCGTCCCCCTCGGGGGACGAACGGGAATTCGTTATTTATTTTCCCGATGGTCCCTCAAAATTTTTTGGGGGGACGAATGGGAATAATTTATTAATTCTTTTTTGGGTCTATTGCTCCCACTAAATAATATAAGACTGGTGGTTTTAATTGGTAAAAAAACAAAATTGAAATAAAAATCAGTCATTTATTAAGGAATAAAAATCACAGTAAAAATCACAGAATCAACTTTGCGATAACTCGCAATATTTTTATATATAATATTTTAAATATCGTTAAGTCATTCTAAATATAGAAGTACAGAGTATCGAATGTCCAAAATATCGATATTTAATATGTATTACACAGGGTAATTTGATATTTCGGATATTGCGAAAACCCACATAATTAGAAAATGGTGAAAAATTCTGAGAGCAACTTGGAAGTAGCGCTCGCCGGCCGCTACCGCGGCACCGCTCGCTTCGCTCGCTCGGCTCACGCGCAGTTGGTCACAGTTCTAACCTAACCTAACCTATTTCACCCGATCAAAATAACGGATCATACCTACAATCTGCCTACGACTAGATAATTAGACAATGGTGAAAACATATCTGCGGCAGATTTCAGGTGAATGATTCGTCATTTTGAACTGGGTTAAATAGGTTAGGTTAGATTAGAACTGTACGAAGGGCACTAATCGAAGAACATATTCCCATTCGTCCTCTCTTGAATTAGGATTGGGACGATCGGGAACATATTAAATATTATTTTTGTAAATTCCCGTTCGTCCCCCTCGGGGGACGAAGTCGAGGGGACGAACGGGAATACACGGCGTAAGTTTGTATATACTAATATTCCAGTAGGCAAATATAAGGCCAACCCCGTGAAACAACCTGAGGAAACTGGTATTTTCTAGAACCAAACATTTTAAGACATGAGTCAATCCGCACTGGGTCCGAGTGGTAGAAATACAGCAAATCGCTTATGTGATGTCAAAAGTAATATTTAAAAGAATACTTACATATTTGCAAGACTGAGTTTTCTTTCTTAGTATTAGGTAGAGCTTCAGTCCTTACTTATCCTGCGATATTTGTTAGGCACTTTCTTCGTTCCGTAGTACCGTAACCATGAATTTGATTTTGCTTTTCCTCGAAATAGTAAAATTTCAACAAGATCACAGGATTGATAATACTTTAAAGCGACTCGAAACGGAGCTTAATTTAAGGGTAATTATTGAGTCAGCCATCGCGAGCTTCGAGGAAAACAAGTCAATCTCTGTAACGCAATCTGTTGATTTCTTTTGACAACAAAAATACGTTTTCCTTATTACATTTCATTCCTAAACACGACCTTTTTTCTACCGAAAATATGTTTAGGGAATTTTTCATGTTCATGAAAATCATACTTAACTTTTGCCACACACCTAAATAGTAGGTGACGCTACCTGGATAGGACGGGAGTGCGACTGATCCCAGTCCTGGGCAAAGTTCACCTTCCGCTCTCTTAATACCTATAAATACACAAACTTACGCATTTTTCCAAAGGCGGTTGGCAAAGACTACCGAACACCACCTTGTTCGATCCGTAAATACTCCGTTTGCTTCATCATCAAATAGAAATATATTTTTGTTATTCAAGATTATTAAATTTTTCGATATATCGACCGATGATGACTATCAAAAGACAATGACAAAAATTAATCTCTATAATTTGAGTATTTTTCTATTTCTAGGGCGATTCCGGCGGGCCCCTTCTGTGCAAGGACCCAGACGACCACATGCGCTGGTACGTCGGCGGCATCGTATCGTGGGGCATCAAGTGTGCGCACCCCCGCCTGCCCGGGGTGTACGCCTACGTCCCCAAGTTCATTCCCTGGATACACCAACAAATCGCGCAGTACAACGACGATGACGCCAAGTCAGAAGACATATAAACGAGGAATATATTGATGACATCACTTTGGAATATATAAAGACGAAGATTATATTTCCAGAAAAGAAAAGTTTAGCGACAATATACAACTTATTATATTTTTTTAAAGTTATACATACTTGAGAAGGGTAAATACTGCCTTTAGATTTATATTTGGGTTTAGGTACCGAAGTAGTGGAAATCAGGCACACAAAAATTTATAATGTAATTTATTATTCTTAAGTGGTGTCAAAAGTAACTTGACAATACGCGACTCTGCACGTTTTGCAGAGAACTAGGATTATGACAATAATATATTGATAATGACAATAAATACTTAATGATGACAATAATAAAACAATTATATACAATCGTAAATATAGTAGGTAAGTCAATTTTTCAAGAAAATCTAAATATATACAAGAAATATATACACGAAAGTACCGACGCATAAGTTATTATGTCTTGGGGAGTTGACTTATATATTGCTTTCGACTATGACAATAATAATGGCTAAATATTTTCACATATCACTCGTATATCGTGTGATGTAAATTATTTGAAGCTGTGATAGTAAATCATTTATTATGAGGCGAAGGAGTCGATATTGTATTAAAGTTTACCCGTGACTTCAAAGTTGACTTTACATGGTGACTTGGCGCACTCGCGTCCCTCGATACTTTTTCTCGGGGTAGTCAGTCACTATCGGTGACGTACTTAGATATATAATTAACATTATACATCTGAAAAATTGTTTTTAATAATGTGAATTTTATATGTAAGCTGCTTTTATAAGTAATGTAGTGTTCTCAAAGCTTTAGCAGACTTTTAGAATGTTTTTTTATATTGTAAGTACTACTTGTGTTTTATTTTTTTGTATTCTATGTTAGTCACTAGTAAAGGAAATCTTCATTTGTCATGCGTGGTTAAGAGAGTTTCAAATTGGGTCACGTTACCACGAGCGACAAATGTGGACATCTATAGCATTAAAGTGTATGTTTGTTTAATGTTTGATGTTAGTAGTTTAGGGGAAAGTGCTTTTATAGAATAAAATTAAATCCCATTCACATGGATGCAGAATAAAAAAATATAGACAACAATGTTTAATAAAAATAGGTGTTAATCTATGCTGTTCTAGAATTCTTCCTCAATGACAATAATTTATAAATATGGGGTTTTAATGCGATACAATCGCGGAAAATGAAGAATATTTAAAAATTAAATTCAATGACAATAAAAATATATTATAACCTAACTATAGGTACCTTACCTTTGTTTCGTGACAGTAAAAATAAAGTCCAAAGTGCAAAATAAAGCGTTTGATGTTGTTCTATGTAAAATAGAGAAATCAAATTTGACAATACTATTTTTTTTGACAACGTATTTACTAACAGTTGTAGTGTAAGCTTTGTTAATATACAACTTAGAAATTACTACTTCTATTTCAATATTATTTCTAAAATAAGTAGAATGTCATTTTTTAAACCTTGAAATTAATGGAACTTGTAATTATATTAGCGACATAGCTTTAATAGAATTTAAGACATCGTAATATTATTAGACATAGTAGATGTAGGTGTGGTAAATATTTATTAAATTTAGGAGAAAATATACTTAGTTCCTTTTATATGGGTAATGTTTTGATTTGTCGTATGGTCTCTAGAATTTCTGCGATCTAAAGTGGTCTCTAAGAAGACGTGGTTATAGCACAAAGCTATGCTCAAAATAACGTAGGTAAATTTATTTAAGTATAGAATGAAGTAAAAAATTTAAAGCGATGAGAACATGAACGTTTTCAGACGTATTTTGTTGGTTTACATAGTGGTGGTGAAATTCAGCAATACCTAACACTATAATATTAGGGGTACTAACGCGAAAGTTTCTAGTTGACCACTCGCTCTCAACAATAAGGTTCGAAATTAAGGGGCCGGCAACTTTCGCAGGTTACATGATAAACAGTAAAACTGCAGAGTTATTTTTATACTGCAAAATTACTCTGCATTTTAGTACCATAATCTTTGCATAGAATCCGTGCACTACGTTAACATTAGGGCCAAAAAAAGGCATATGTTGTCAGTCAAATAGAGTTCATGTTCACATCGCACTAAATATATTATATTCTACTTTTACATGGAAGTATGGTTGTTGACTTCTTATGAGTCTCCTTCTCAACTCGAGCTTTCTACTAGTGTTACGAGAGTAAAAATTATATGAATACATAAAATTATTATATCAGATATTAAACTTATCATTTTTGTTGAAATTATCATGATAAAAGGAGTTAAGTTCAAATATAATTTGATAAAAAAAATATCATATCGATAATTTTTATGAACTCATCTTTTTCTATGTAGTGACTGAATTTAAACTAACTTGAAAACGAGAACAGAATGAAAAGAGATGAATAAACGCTACAAGAATATCCAAGAGTGAATAATTATCAAAATATTTAATCTGTTCTCGTCTTCATAAAACCTAGGTGTAATAGATTAGTAAGTTAGGATAGGTATTAATAAAATAAATTAGTATCTTAGGGCCATGCTTTAGTGTTCTGTGACATCTTATGATACTTGTGATCTCTGCATTATGAACTCTGCATTATAGTACCTACTCAGTACATTTGCTAAGTTTATTTTCTACTCGCCTTTATGATTGCGATTTTCTATTAACATTACTTTTAGCACAAATTATTCTGTCTGCTATTTACATGGATATGGTTTGGGTGAACTGGGCGGACAGTATGGGAGCATAGAAGTACAAGGCTGATAAGGAACAAAGTAAAATTGTTTAAGAACAGATACCTATTCAATAATACCAATATGATTTAGATAGGTACATTACTACAAAAAATTCAATGCCTCACACATTTTGAAATGTATAACAAAATCGTATTAATTCACAACGTTTAATAGTTGGTATGGAGCAACTTTATATTGAATATAATTTGATCAGGCGAGCACTTTTCATTTGTTTTGGTCTGTCCAAGTTACTTCTGTAGTAGCGAAGCTTAATTTATAGAGATGTGTCTCAAACGAAACTAAGTTCGTTAAAGAATTATAAATAAACATAAAAATGCATTGGTATTTGGCTTTATATAGAACATGTGTGGAATATGCATGTTCAGCTCTTAATGTTTATATGAACGTAGATTTACATGTTTAAATGTACATGTATCGCGTATATTGTATACTGTTGTAGATTATAATTGCTGTTGGAAAATAAAATCTATGGTAGACTAAATTGTGTCGTGTTCAAAGCATATCTTCTCCGAGTCAGCAGGTTTGACTCCAATCCATAGTTATAGGTAATAACATTATTAGATACATACGTATTTGTAAAGAAATAGTGACTATCGTAATTAGCGACAATAAATATTTTGATAATGAACAAAAATATATATAGTTATAAATTTCTACTGGTGGTTACATAGTGGTTAAGTTTTCATAAACATAATAACGGAACGTTATACATAAAATAAAAATAAAACCGTGGGAAACGGTTTGTTAAAAAGGCAGGTCGAATAAAGTGAAGACCTAACCACTAAATATCCCTGAACAACTTTATATCAAGCTTGGAACTTGAATTACATTGCTTTAGTCTATTTGTTTTGTCAACAATTTCTTATTCCTACATGATGTTCATCGAAGCCACGCATTTCAGGCTAAAATAACGGTTGTGTATTAAATGTTTAGTGGTGTTTACGTCACTAGTATGACGTCACTGTCTAGTGCTCGCATCGGTGTACACTGGCCCCTATTGAATGTTGATCGTTGTAGAAAAATATTTATTAGGTATTAATGAGTGTTTCTTTACAAACTAATATGTACTGTATACTAGCTGGATACTTGTTATTTTATAGTAACAACTAATGTTAGCACATTGTCAATGGAATAAGACAAAGTATACTTACATATAATTAGGTACTACGATGCATACTAGTAAAAATCTATAAAATAAAAGTAGTTATAATTTTACTTTCAGAATATATCTGGGCTGGTCCTAAATTGTTATCATTTTAAAATATAAGAATGGTATGAGAGCTTACTTCTTTGATAGTGTGCTAAGATAATTTTATTTGAGACTCATTTCTACTCTGTTGAAATCTTTAGATATTTTTATACCTAAGTAAGACGTACGAAAGTTTAGATATTGTCAATTTCTTGCCAACGAGTATTGTATGTGCAAAAATATCAATTAATCTCAATTACATGTTAAAGTATCTCCTACTAAAAATAACAGTTATACTAAGATGCTCCATTCAACTAAAAAGAACATAGAAAGCAAATACACCAAAAATAGAAAAATCTTAGGAGCAATCTGGAATTCAATTGAACAAAAATTTAGGTAATTATTTCTGGTAAGAGATACCTATTTGGAAGACAATAAAAGTGATGAGACAATATTTCGATGGAAGGTAACTCCGTAGCCTAGTTTGTTGATTTATTGAACTTTTGTATTTTTTCAACATCTAGACTTATGAATCAACCTTCGTAATTTAAAAAAATTGTCATTAATAAATTAGATTAGAGTAATAATTGGGACTTTAATAGTCAGATTTGAAAAAAAGTAGATAAATAAATATTAAATAATATTTTTACTTTTAAACACTTGTTAAAAATGACACTGCTTTTTATTATTCGATCAAAAACTCTGTAACCGCGATGCGATAAATTGTTGACGTGAGATATCGTTCAATATGGAAGCAACCAGTTTTTTACACGATTCTAGCAACAAAGAATTACTTGTCCCTTTTATTTCTTTAATCTAATTATTATATAATTATGTAGACTCGTGATAGATACGCACAAATTTCTCTGTACTATAAAGCCACTATTTTAGATGATTTCCGTTTATATACAAGCTCATATGATCATATCTATGGAATATACTACGTACATGTTTATATTATCGATGTTATGTGTGCTAGAAAGATGTTGCTTTCAAAGCTATTTGTGATTCCTGTTTTTATACGATCCTGCAATCTTATGTGCTTCATATATTTAATGTCATTCTAATGTAGTTTTGCAGAGTTTATGTAATTTTTTTGGTAAAGATCTTTGTATTGATACAGACCTTCGTTGTCACACTGTGTAGTTATCGACATATTTCACGAGTCATTAAATGCAAAATATTACCTAGATCTATTTCAAAAGTTGTATACATTGCATCAAACACCATTCTATTTAATCTTAGTCATTGTTAACTCTGTCCCAAACAGTGGTTATTTTATTATGAAAAGGAACTCTGCAGACCTACTGTCAAATGTCTGCAGAAACTTTCCAATATGAAAATCTTTACTAAACCTGTTTTCAAGTGATTTGTCGCATAAATTCATACTATATTAAGATGGCTACACTATGTTGAGTTGATCTCGTACAGAACATTTAGTATTGCGTCGTTAGTTTGTCTTTGTGGCGAGCCGGCGCGTGTCGCTTGTAACCCCCTTGTGTAGCTTTACTTTGTTCCTCAAGCTTGGATTAAATATTATAATAAAGAATGCGTTTTATTTCTTATTTACACTCTGACTATACAACCGACTTTTTGGCATTTATTTCTTAGTTAGAGGCGGCATTTAAACACATCATTCAATCTGTGGCGTTTTAAGCTTGAGCTCTAGACAAATTAAAATTCTGTCAGCGAAAACGATTGTCCAAAAGTCTAAATTAAATGGATTTGATATTTAAAATGTGATACTTCGGTGGCGCATGCCAATCCCAAACTATGCTAGTATTATATTATCTGTGCCCAAACACATTTTAATAGTTGAAAGAATGAGATAAGGAAATAGGGGGGCATTTACCCTAGAGCCTCTTGTCTCAGGGACTCTAAATTACCTGGTAGTAATATAGAGGGATCCAACTACTTGAAGCGAATAAAATTGAAACTACAGTAGTAATTGAATTAATATTTTACTAATGGATACAATATAGTTACATTAATCAACAATAGGTATAAATAACTAGGCATTAGCCGCTACCTATATAGACGTGGTACAGTTCCTTTACATATTTGGGCGGTTAAAGAGTCAAATGACGATGTAAATGGCACCACTATCGCTTGTCTATTTCTATACATACATTTGAAACAAAATGTACTGTTTTATCCTAAGGTATTAGCTGATTTGAGTAAATAAAGTGCTAAAATACCAATTTCGTTCAAGAGGCTTTTTAAAACAGCGATGGTAGCACCTTCAAGTCATTTAACTCGTAAAACAAGTGCTAACTAGTGTTGGGAAATATTTATACATTAATGATGTATATATCCAACTATTCTAGAGCGTCTTTAGTCTTTCCCATCACTAGACACGAGACTGTTGCCCATTTGATAGTAACATCGGTGGGTCTGCGTAATAACCGAGATTTATCAAACTCTACGCCGATATTACTTGGTAGACTAGAGGTTTATTCGCGCAAAATGGCTTGAACACCAGAAAATATGATAAAGAAGATTTGTAAAGATATTTTGTTCCGTTAGTAAGTTTGCCTCGAACAAACCTCAGTCCACTTTTCGTGATTTTGATTTAATTTAGTCGAACTAATTAGACGTAACTTGTTAAATACTGCTACAATCGATAATTCATAGCTAAATTAAATAATTAACACATCGAGGACCGTTTTGTAGGCGCACTGATGAACATGATTAATTTCACTTTGTAATATGCACTTACGTTGTAAATAATTATTTTTACTTCATTGACTTTCGAATTGACTCTCTTACGCAGGCAGTAAAATCAAGTTTGTATATACCGTCCAAGAAAAAAATTATATTTGGCTACCATAGGGCAAAAAGCATAAGATGGGCTAAATCAGCTTACAGTTAAGTATGTAGTTATTCCGTATAGGTGCCCGGGCGATCACTTTTCACCGTTATGTTCTTAGCAATATGGTAGGAACTTTCGTATACATAAACAGTAACACTGCAGAGATTCGAATAACTCTGCAGTTTTAATACCACAATCTTTGCATGAGAAATATATATACAAAAGTTACTACGGGCGATAACGTCCCCAATGCGCTACGACTTAATCGATTTATTAGTTATTTCTATAAAGATTTCTTATAGAAATTGCCTATCGAAACGGCCCTCGCATGAAGCATGAGTTCAAATGAAATAGTTCTCACAACATCCAAGTTCAGTCTTGAGTATTTTCTCTAAATTGACTAATCGATTGATCTGTTACAGCAATTACAATTACATACGAGTTTGCGAGAAAACTAATGAGCAAAATGAGAATAAAATATATTTAATACGCTCATGCTTAAAAAATGTTAAGTTAATAAAAAAAAAAGAAAATTTTAAATTTCAAAATTGTTATAGTAAAAGTATTCGAGATTACTTTGAAAATAAAATCTAAGCATCACATTAATGTAGCTGCAATAATAAAAATAACTTATACAATAAAAATAAGTCGAAAATGCCTCAAATTATGAAAACTAAAAATAACATACAGTCTCAATAGAGGAGTATTATGACCAATCACGTTCTGTATAATATTCAATATATAATATAATACACACAATACATAAGTACGCACGCACGGTGACGTAAGCGTAATCGCATTTATAACATTCGGTTACCGAATAATTCAGCTACTTGACATAATGTTCGACATTAAATGTATTTATTCACAAAACTAATACGTGAATGATCTACTTATAATGATAACGTAGAAATAAAAACTAAAATATTCGGTTGGAGTTAATTTATAGTGTAATACTGTTTACATACATACAAAATTGGTCCATATCTGTCACACACCTTGTTTTTAATCGAAAATAACTTTATATCAAATGCAAAGTATAAAAGGGAGCTTAACAAATCATTGTTAACGTCTCCCTTCAATTAATATAGCCCTAAAATACTACAGCAAATTAAAGAGCAATCGTTTTCAGAAAAAAAATAAGGAATCAAGAAAACAGCATGTGAAAGATATAGTCCTAATTCAACACCCGAATCCTACCGTAAGTACACGTTACAATCGACGTACAAATTGACAGTACACAAGGCTTTATACAAACAACTATACAATGTACAAATGAAATAAAATTAACATCTACGTCAACAATTACTTCATAAGTATTCTAAACAAAGTCAAACAATATAATATTATAATTTTTACAAGAAAAGGTCTGGCAGTAGTGTATGACTTAATTCTGACTGCACTACATTTCTACTTCTTAGGACACGATATTTTCGACTTTCGAATAGGGATAATGCCTTAATTTATTTTTTGTCCGTCAAGTAGATTAATACGAAATATTGTACACGGTTTTTTTTTGTCACGAAAACAAAAAATTAAGACGTCACAGTGCGTTGAAATCTCGTGTGGCGTTATGTTTTAGTACACTTTTTACTCGAAAGTGATTTCTCTGCAATCTTGAACTTTGATGCGCTTTATCTTTGTCAGTTTTTAATTATTTTATAAGGGGAAAAATACGTGTCCAATATAATTTTATAATCTTACTGACGGACTAAATATAATTATCACTTTTCTATCCAGTAATCATCCCTATTACTTACTTATCGATCTCGTATAGACTTGACTACATATTAGTCGATATTTAGCCCTTCAAAATATCAGTCTAGTCAGTACATATTATTGTCGACTACCGTTGATTAGTCGATATCATTTAAAAGCTTGCACGTATATGAGTCCTAATCCTATGAATGTATTCTTGGAATTAAAAAGTATTTAGGAGCACAACGACAGCTTTCTCTCTTATACAAGCTATGATAGAGTTAAGTTTTCAGTATTTCTATGAAATCATTTGAACCTGATCCAGACGATTTCTTACACAAATCAATAATAATATAGTAATATGTTATTTATAAAATAATGTACGTTCTATTACAAATTAAATAATCTACGTAAATACTATGTTAAATAGAGCCTCAAGGCAGATAGCTTTACAGATAAATATAACACTTTATATTAACAAATTATATAGATTGGCAATTAGTCAGTGGCTGCACAAGTTACTTTTAAAATAAACATTTTACCTAAGTTAAGTAAAATATTTAAGTTTGATGATTCTGGTTAGGATTTCCTATGGAAATTTTATTTCGAGATTCAATCAAGGGTCAACAAGCTTTTAAGTAATATTAATAGTGTAATTTATAAAGTTTACTCTATGTAAAGACTTAAACAGCCACTAAACAAATACCCTGTATAGGAAAATCTATGATTTCTATAACATATCAGTGGCGACGATATAATTCATTTACTTAAATTTAATGATATGAAGCAAGCGCAAAAGTTTACCAATTTCAAACAATTTAAAATGTTTCATATTATTTTATAATTTCTAATTTTATACCACTACGTACTTAGCGGAAATTATATTAATATCGATAGATGAGAAAGCCATTAAAGGATTACTGGAGAAGTGTGCCATACGTGTCACAACTGTTACAAATATGGGATCGTACTAGCAAATTGCATTTTTTATTTTATATTATTGATATTTTCAAACACTTTTCTAGTCTTGTCCTTTCAAATATTTTGCTGCCAAATCGATTGCCTGATATCCATTACAGCACAAAATGCAATGTATCATATTCAGTTTAAACTAGCTCAGCTATCGAATTAATACAACGTCTATGCTAAAACCTTCGATAATTCTCAGTCGTTAAATAGCCTCTTTCGAGAAAATATCACGTACACAATGTCTACCGCTAACCATACTGAACGATCCAACGTTTAAAATCTTTGGTGTATTGAGTATAATTTACTAAAATGAGTATTTAGTCTAGTCTTTATTTACTTCTGACCAATTTTCGTCCACAAAATCATATAGGAAAATTACCCGATCTACGTAAACCACAGATTTATTGCTGTTTCTGTAAAAGCCCGAAGTAAACTAAGATTTACCAAGCCTTACTGGTAAAAGCCCAAACTGATCTGTGATAAAGCTAATTTCCGACTTTTTCTAGTGCTCACACGGTAAATCTTATAATTTACCTTGGAGTAATGGATATATATGGCATAATAACAGATAGTATAATATCACTTGAAATGAAGTTAACTTCATATGCTATAAAAACAAATCACCTAATTTCATGTGATCTAATGTTATATTTCATATGTCCTTCATTTGCTCTTATCTCACTTTCTTATCTAACGTTCATTTAATATAATTTTCAATTTGTATAATGCTCTTTTAATATAACGTTAATATGACCTTATTTACGGATTAACTTATTTTGTAAGATAACTTACCGTTCTTGAGAAAAACAAATAATTGTAACCTACAGTGGGCGGGGGTTGCTCTCCCTTCGCGCCTCCGGTTTTAATATCCACTGTAGCGGTAGCAACCAAAAGACTACGTGAAGTCGGGGTGTCCCGATTCAGTTTTGGAACAGATTCGACCTATTTTATTTAATTATATTAAACGTTACAGATTTTGAATATTATAGTAACTGAATATTATACTCATTGAATATTAATTCAAATGTGCATTATAGAAAATGTTTATTAAACCATATAAAATTAGGTAAACTGAAATTATATCATTTGATCGATATATAAAAAAAATGGTAAATGATATTAGGTCATATGATCATTAGAACTTTTGTTATTATTTCAAACGCACCCCGAGTAAATGTTGCAAAATGGTCATGTCTATGACACAAACTTACACATTTGGATTGGGTAATTCGGGCTTTTACAGTAGCATCGTAATTCGGGCTTTTAATGACTGTGTATTGTTAGTTCACCTTATTCATAGTAACTAACTTTTGTACAAAGTGATGATGACTGAGATGAGAGAATTACAATGAATTTTTACCCTTAATAGCTGAGCAGATAGATGTTCAAGGGGTAATTACCGCTCAAAGTTAAAAGTCGAAAGATGGTGGACTATTAAGTAATGTCTAAAGGCGATCACAAATAAAATAATTTAGCTAAGTTATTGATGGAATTGAGATTCACATATATTTAGCTCATGCAATAATAAAACCATAATTGACATTTATGTGCTTACAGTACCATATTAGTCACACCACAATACTGGATACTGTGAATGAAACAATCCTATGATGTATTTATATTTGTAATCGCCCATCGAAATTATCCTTGCTACCATTATAGCGTCGATTACAGTGTAACAAATACTTCATAATTATAAAAATGTGGAGTATTTCTTAAACCATGCTTACGAAGACGTTTTACCATATAATTAGCAAGATAATTATACATAGTTATTTGTCGATCGTCATTGTTAAGATAATAAAATTTGACAAAGTGATTCTAGATAAGCAGCTTTTAAGGTAGTTTGGATCGGAATGGACAACCTTAAATTAATAGACTTAGTTTTGTAAAGATTCATCAAGGAAGAGTGTCTAAAGTTGGAAGATAGTGGAAATAGGTATCTATAGTAAGATGGGAATTATACCGAACTTCGGAAACTTGATAACAATGTTTCTTTTTTATTATTTCTTCAATTCCTCTTTTAGGTGAATAGCTCGGCAGAACGCCACACGTGGATAATATTAAAACGCGTAACAATTTCAATGAATTAAATCGTTCTTCTGAAATAGTGTTTCTGAAAAACTCCAAAAGCAATACAATCTAGAAAGTTTGTACAGGGAAGATAAGGTTCGAATATCTGAGAAAATGTTCAGCATTTACACAAAATTCACCCTTATAACGATAGAGGTAAGATTCAAAAATAGATTTGTAAGAGACAATAGCGTTATATTTACTTTTTAGTCTTTCAATATTCGCTGTTTGGGTTCGAAGAGTTTAGGCCTTTAACTAAAATAATATTTTTAATGGTTTTATATGTAAACTAAATAATCATCAAAATATTACTATTACACTGAGCGCGGCAACTAAAACTAGGACCGAATTCAGTTTTTATTCATTTCGGACTCCTTCATTCAATTGATCTTCACACATCACACTATGGATATTATACAAAAAAAAAACTAACATTGATTAAGGTACAGCAGTGTCCCTTAATACCACATTTAGATTATTTTTGTCGGTCCTTTAAGCCTGACTCCGTTCTACAAATATTCTACGAATGCCCTTTGTTTATCAACGCTTATTTTTACCGTATATGGACACAGTCACGAGTTAAAACAGCAGTTAGAATCACTCGAAGCTTAAAAGTGCCTAAAATATCATTGATGAAGAATTTTAATGGTCCATAACTGATCAAGTCCACAGTATAGAAACTTACGCATAGATTAAAATAGTTGTGAACCATGAATCTTCTAAGATTAAGTTTTTTTATGCGCTTTAACTTTGGATGATTGCGACTGCAATTTTGGCCCTTGACTGTACATTTTCGAGTTACCATTGTAACAATTATAACCATTGAAATACAAGGCATGTTCATTAAACAATATTGTACGTACAAAATGCTAATAACTACAGTCAAACTAAAACAAATCGTTTGTTAGAACACTTATGGAACATTTCAATCGAAAATCGTAGTTCTTCATTCACTACACATATATCGTTCAATCATTAACACGTTTACAAACGATTTCCAACTGAGCAATCCATAAGTTGTCTAAAAAACTGTCAGTAAGCAATAAGTAGTGAGTGACAGCCGACCTTACGTAGTGCGCTATAAGGCTCTAGTTGGCTTGCTGTATGGAGGCGAGGAAGGCGGGGTCCACGGACGCCACCTTGGCCGTCAGGAATGCGTGCATGCAGAACAATAGGCTCTGCAGGATCTGACATTCTAGCTCCTGGAAAAAGTTTCATACAATTAGTACATTTATTACAAGCTTTTATTTAAATTGCTTCGTTAGTACAGTACTCGCTAAATTTATTGGCCGCCCTGAACTTGGCTACAATGGATGCGCAGTAGTAAATCTCATAATAAACATTAGCGCACTGTGCCTTGGGCATCGGAAAACCTATATTCAGCCCGGCCAATAAGATTAGGGAGTAATGTATGTGTGGGTCAAAAAAATCTTGCAATTGAAATAAAAATGAAATGAGTTTTAAATTTAGATTAAGTATTTATCCCCAACCGATTGAGCTGCAATTTTGCATACACGACACACAAGCTTTTTAGCTTGTGTGTCGTTTATGCAAAATTGCAAGGTTGTTTATTTTTTTTCTTTTAATTGGATAATATATTGTATTAACTAAAAATAATGATCAAGGTTTTGTTCTATAATTTATGAAATATCAAAGAAAACAAAGTGATTTTAATGAGTTAATTTTGTTTGTTTACCTTAGTTTCAATAACTTTGGTCTCGGAGTCTTGGAAGTGTAGTTTTAGTTTCGATTTCCCATCATCGCTTGATCCTCTAAGCTGAGAAAACCTGGAAATAATAAAGGAATGGGGATTTTAGTACAGGTAAGTTAGTAGCAAAAAGTTGCGCAATAATGTTGCAGCAACATAAAATGTCATAAAGATATATTTATTTGTTCAAATATGTGTAGCATGATACATGAATATGCACATATAAATGGAAACATAATTTCCGGACCATCATCATCATCTGCCTAGCCTTTTCCCAACTATGTTGGGGTCGGCTTCCAGTCTAACCGGATTCAGCTGAGTACCAGTGTTTTACATGGAGCGACTGCCTACCTGACTAGTGGTGGTCAATATAACGTAAAGCAACTTAAAAAAGCGTGCTTATTATAAATAGCATAAAGCAAACGCTATCGTGGAACTCACTTGGCGCTATGCGCTATTTGCTTAATTCGTTATAACGCAGTATCGCGCGAATCGCGCGCAACGCAATAACGTAAATAAAGCTTGAAGGCGCCGGGCGGGCGCGGCGGCCAGTCGTTGCATGCTAGCGATTGTTATCGGTCGCGCGCGTAATTGTAGATCCCGCGCGGCTCACGTAATATACCTACGCTATTTTGCTTCTTGCTTTTTATTGTAAACAGTGATAGAAAAGGATACGTAATATTGACTAAGTATAATATTGTGTAAGTAAGGATAAGGACGATTGAAAGTTTGTGTTGTTGTTTAATCTTTTGTTTTTTTGTGTGTATAGCAGACGAAAATGTCTAAAAGAAATAGTGATTTACCAATATGGAACTTAAATTAGTGAAGTAGAACTGAAAGTATAAAGGAAAGTTCATTGTTTATTTTTACTGCTTCATTTCAACGTAATAAATTCATAAAAGCGATGTAATATTTTAAGCATGCTGTCTGTCCAACGAGTCCAACGCTAACAGCTGCGAGTTAACAGTCACCGCGCTTGCTTTATTCGTGTCCGCCTCGCGCCCGTGCGTTATAAAAAAGCGCGTTATATTAAAGCGTCTAAAATAACGCGCTTAAAATATAAATCATAAAGCATTAAGCAAGTTATTGTCATATAGCTACTTTGAACACTACTATACCTGACCTCCACAACCCAGTAACTGAGTAATACGGTACCCCTTGGCTAGACTGGTGTCAGATCTCAAGCTTCTGACTACTCGTAACGACTGTCAAAGATATTCAAATGACAGCCGGGACCAACAGCTTAACGTGCTTTCCGAGGCACGGAGTAAACCCGATATGTTGAAATGGTCACCCATCCACGGCCCGACCTCGTCAAGCGTTGCTTAACCTTAAGATCGACCCGTACGGCTGTTATTATTTAGCCACGAGCTCCTCACATAATTTTACCGGACCAACATGACCAAAATGATAATATGTTATTAATTAAAATTAAATTGTCAATTATAAATTGAATATCAGCTTCATATATAATATTAGAGTCCGTGCAAAATAAAGTCAATAATTCAACATACAATCAGACTCAGTACAAAATGTAGTAAATATTAATTACAGACAAAATCAATATCTACACTAATAATAATAATATTATAAAGAGGAAAGATTTGTACGTTAGTGTGTAACGAATAAACTTAAAAACTACTGCACCGATTTCAAAAATTCTTTCACCGTTGGGAAGTTACACTATCCCCGGGTGAGAAAGGCTACTTTTTATCGCTGTATCCCACGGGAACGGGAACTAAGCGCGTGAAACCGCGAGGCATCCGCTAGAACATTATACAATTCAACATATATCATTGAAAAAATCGACAATGTTATAGTAGCACTTATCAGTAAGCAGCTTTTAAATGTTTCCTTAATAAATTAAAATTCAATTGCTTAATGTCATTCGGAATTTGATTGTATATTAATGGGGCCATGCATACAACACGCAAGTGATTGTGAAACAAGTTAAAACACAGCAACATGATTTTGTTTACAGGAAGTCATTTTCTGGCACACTAATGTATACAATGTGGCATCATATTTTGGACGCATCATGTTTCTCGCTACAGTTTTATTTTATTTATTTATTTCAACATAAGTTACATGAGTGGGTACTATACAAATCTTCTGCCAAACTGCAGGACAGTTTGTCGGCAGTGTTCTCGTGAAAAAACAACAACATCACTAACTCGTCGCAAGAAGCAGCGGCCGTACTACGCGATGCATCCGCTTATTAAATTATCGTTTTGTGATTTTTACATTGCTTGTCCAGTCACTTAGCTACAAACTTAGCTAGTGGTTAAGGAGCAATGCATTTTTTGCAAAAATAGTACAGTAACTGTACGCGTCGCGCGGACACCGACACGCCCCCTTGCCACTTCTCCTGTATTTAATATTTCTATGGTATCAATATATAAGGAACTAGCTGACCCCCGGGGCTTCGCTCCCGTCAAGTGGCTACCTTGCCTACCCAGCCTACCCTGTCTGCCCTGCCTATCCTGCCTAACCTACCAACCCAAACCTACCTACCTACCTAATAGTACCTAATAAGTTTTCTCAGAACACACCAAAGAATTAATTTTATAGGCTACATTTTGCTACCTTGGGTTACATTATTGCAATTTTCATAAGGATCTCTAATGTTTTTAAAAATATATTATAGCCTATGACACTCAGGAATAATGTAATTTCTACTGGTGAAAGAATTTTCAATATCAGTTCAGTAGATCCAGAGATTACCCCTTACAACGTCACAAAGTTTACCTCTTTATAATATTAGTATAGATAGAAGGATGTACGCTCACCTGTAGACCCACACGGGCTTGGCGCCGGGCGTGCCCTCGCTGAGCGAGAAGCCCGCCGCCCAGTCCAGCGTCAGGCCCGCCGCGCGCCCCATGTGCACCACCGTGAACGTCTTCTTCTGTTAACGAAGCAATGTATACAAGGTGAGGAGACGCCTACTGCAACTGAGCTGCGGCTGGGTAGAGGTGGCTCAACAGAACCTGAACCTGGAAGGATTCGGGGGCAGCCTGAACCCAGCAGTTGGACAGTGTTCGTTTACATACTAATAGGTAAGAAGGTGCCAGGGTTTTCTTATTTAAATAACTAGGTTTAACATAATAGAGTAATATAGCCGTTAAATTGCTTCAACGAAGACGTCGCAATTGAGAAAAACCGGTTGACTGAGTCCTTGCTGATCCTTAATAATTTAAATGGATTGATGATGCTGACGATGACGGTCGATATACTGCCACTATGACCAGATTTGTGTATCGTTTTCTAGCGCGACAAGAAACATCTGCTGAGTAACTGTTGTAAATAAACCTCTTTGATAGCAAGTTTAGAACCTTGAAATGTTTTTGCATCATTCGTCTTTGCTGTCGCGCTGTTGACAATATTCTGACATCGCCTGAAATTTATGAAGATTTTAGGCTAAAAAAATATGTTGTTATAAGAATAAACGGTAAAACAACAAATAGAAATGTACGGAGATAGTAAACATGTTTGTACGCTGAGGCAAACACCGAAATTCGACGATGTGCCGCCAACTGCTAACTTTTTCCAAAAACAGGTTAGTTGCAAATCTTTTTTTTAATGATATACTTTAGAACGGCACCGTATACGATATCACTGCATCGTCACATCCGTATAGTGGTTTCAGTTTCATGAATTCTTGATACTTACACACTCGCACATGTGTTATCTACTCGGCCTCGGAATACAGAAGAAACGAGTACAGAGAAATCGGGGTCTACGATAATATTAACTCAAACATCGAGACATCTGCCTTTCTTTGCCAATCGCGTTATGCTAGCTTGTAAAAAATATTATGTAAAGGGAAAAATGTATCCGTTCATATAGACATTGATGTAAAAAAAACCAGACGACTTAAACGATATTACGGCTGAAATCGCGAGGCAGAAGTCCACCCTGATATTATGTAGTAGGTAGGTTTTATGCGCGTTCTTGACTCTTAGTTTGGTCCCGAGCGCGTTCAATTGAACCAATGATGTAATGCGCGGCCGTGACACAAATTTTCGCGACTTTTACTTTTTTTTAAAGGAGCGCGCGCAGTAACCCTCCTAGTGTGTGGCACCCCTACAGCCCCGTCAAGTTCTACTGGTGCTGCTTGCAGCTGCTCGCAGTGTTCTGATAGTTGTCCGTCCCCAGCGCTTCAAGATCCGCAGCCTGTTACTGCCATGCACGTGGCACCATGGCAGCACGCTGTACGTGCGCAGCCTGAGCCGCCTGCGCAAAGAGCGCGCGCGCCACCGCACCTGCGTGTGGCACCCCTACAGCCCCGTCAAGTTCTACTGGGACTGCATGCAGCTGCTCGCAGTGTTCTGATAGTTGTCCGTCCCCAGCGCTTCAAGATCTGCAGCCTGTTACTGCCATGCACGTGGCACCATGGCAGCACGCTGTACGTGCGCAGCCTGAGCCGCCTGCGCAAAGAGCGCGCGCGCCACCGCACCTGCGTGTGGCACCCCTACAGCCCCGTCAAGTTCTACTGGGACTGCATGCAGCTGCTCGCAGTGTTCTGATAGTTGTCCGTCCCCAGCGCTTCAAGATCTGCAGCCTGTTACTGCCATGCACGTGGCACCATGGCAGCACGCTGTACGTGCGCAGCCTGAGCCGCCTGCGCAAAGAGCGCGCGCGCCACCGCACCTGCGTGTGGCACCCCTACAGCCCCGTCAAGTTCTACTGGGACTGCATGCAGCTGCTCGCAGTGTTCTGATAGTTGTCCGTCCCCAGCGCTTCAAGATCCGCAGCCTGTTACTGCCATGCACGTGGCACCATGGCAGCACGCTGTACGTGCGCAGCCTGAGCCGCCTGCGCAAAGAGCGCGCGCGCCACCGCACCTGCGTGTGGCACCCCTACAGCCCCGTCAAGTTCTACTGGGACTGCATGCAGCTGCTCGCAGTGTTCTGATAGTTGTCCGTCCCCAGCGCTTCAAGATCTGCAGCCTGTTACTGCCATGCACGTGGCACCATGGCAGCACGCTGTACGTGCGCAGCCTGAGCCGCCTGCGCAAAGAGCGCGCGCGCCACCGCACCTGCGTGTGGCACCCCTACAGCCCCGTCAAGTTCTACTGGGACTGCATGCAGCTGCTCGCAGTGTTCTGATAGTTGTCCGTCCCCAGCGCTTCAAGATCCGCAGCCTGTTACTGCCATGCACGTGGCACCATGGCAGCACGCTGTACGTGCGCAGCCTGAGCCGCCTGCGCAAAGAGCGCGCGCGCCACCGCACCTGCGTGTGGCACCCCTACAGCCCCGTCAAGTTCTACTGGGACTGCATGCAGCTGCTCGCAGTGTTCTGATAGTTGTCCGTCCCCAGCGCTTCAAGATCCGCAGCCTGTTACTGCCATGCTCGTGGCACCATGGCAGCACGCTGTACGTGCGCAGCCTGAGCCGCCTGCGCAAAGAGCGCGCGCGCCACCGCACCTGCGTGTGGCACCCCTACAGCCCCGTCAAGTTCTACTGGGACTGCATGCAGCTGCTCGCAGTGTTCTGATAGTTGTCCGTCCCCAGCGCTTCAAGATCCGCAGCCTGTTACTGCCATGCACGTGGCACCATGGCAGCACGCTGTACGTGCGCAGCCTGAGCCGCCTGCGCAAAGAGCGCGCGCGCCACCGCACCTGCGTGTGGCACCCCTACAGCCCCGTCAAGTTCTACTGGGACTGCATGCAGCTGCTCGCAGTGTTCTGATAGTTGTCCGTCCCCAGCGCTTCAAGATCCGCAGCCTGTTACTGCCATGCTCGTGGCACCATGGCAGCACGCTGTACGTGCGCAGCCTGAGCCGCCTGCGCAAAGAGCGCGCGCGCCACCGCACCTGCGTGTGGCACCCCTACAGCCCCGTCAAGTTCTACTGGGACTGCATGCAGCTGCTCGCAGTGTTCTGATAGTTGTCCATCCCCAGCGCTTCAAGATCCGCAGCCTGTTACTGCCATGCACGTGGCACCATGCCAGCACGCTGTACGTGCGCAGCCTGAGCCGCCTGCGCAAAGAGCGCGCGCGCCACCGCACCTGCGTGTGGCACCCCTACAGCCCCGTCAAGTTCTACTGGGACTGCATGCAGCTGCTCGCAGTGTTCTGATAGTTGTCCGTCCCCAGCGCTTCAAGATTCGCAGCCTGTTACTGCCATGCACGTGGCACCATGGCAGCACGTTGTACGTGCGCAGCCTGAGCCGCCTGCGCAAAGAGCGCGCGCGCCACCGCACCTGCGTGTGGCACCCCTACAGCCCCGTCAAGTTCTACTGGGACTGCATGCAGCTGCTCGCAGTGTTCTGATAGTTGTCCGTCCCCAGCGCTTCAAGATCCGCAGCCTGTTACTGCCATGCACGTGGCACCATGGCAGCACGCTGTACGTGCGCAGCCTGAGCCGCCTGCGCAAAGAGCGCGCGCGCCACCGCACCTGCGTGTGGCACCCCTACAGCCCCGTCAAGTTCTTCTGGGACTGCATGCAGCTGCTCGCAGTGTTCTGATAGTTGTCCGTCCCCAGCGCTTCAAGATCCGCAGCCTGTTACTGCCATGCACGTGGCACCATGGCAGCACGCTGTACGTGCGCAGCCTGAGCCGCCTGCGCAAAGAGCGCGCGCGCCACCGCACCTGCGTGTGGCACCCCTACAGCCCCGTCAAGTTCTACTGGGACTGCATGCAGCTGCTCGCAGTGTTCTGATAGTTGTCCGTCCCCAGCGCTTCAAGATCCGCAGCCTGTTACTGCCATGCACGTGGCACCATGGCAGCACGCTGTACGTGCGCAGCCTGAGCCGCCTGCGCAAAGAGCGCGCGCGCCACCGCACCTGCGTGTGGCACCCCTACAGCCCCGTCAAGTTCTACTGGGACTGCATGCAGCTGCTCGCAGTGTTTTGATAGTTGTCCGTCCCCAGCGCTTCAAGATCCGCAGCCTGTTACTGCCATGCACGTGGCACCATGGCAGCACGCTGTACGTGCGCAGCCTGAGCCGCCTGCGCAAAGAGCGCGCGCGCCACCGCACCTGCGTGTGGCACCCCTACAGCCCCGTCAAGTTCTACTGGGACTGCATGCAGCTGCTCGCAGTGTTCTGATAGTTGTCCGTCCCCAGCGCTTCAAGATCCGCAGCCTGTTACTGCCATGCACGTGGCACCATGGCAGCACGCTGTACGTGCGCAGCCTGAGCCGCCTGCGCAAAGAGCACGCGCGCCACCGCACCTGCGTGTGGCACCCCTACAGCCCCGTCAAGTTCTACTGGGACTGCATGCAGCTGCTCGCAGTGTTCTGATAGTTGTCCGTCCCCAGCGCTTCAAGATTCGCAGCCTGTTACTGCCATGCACGTGGCACCATGGCAGCACGCTGTACGTGCGCAGCCTGAGCCGCCTGCGCAAAGAGCGCGCGCGCCACCGCACCTGCGTGTGGCACCCCTACAGCCCCGTCAAGTTCTACTGGGACTGCATGCAGCTGCTCGCAGTGTTCTGATAGTTGTCCGTCCCCAGCGCTTCAAGATCCGCAGCCTGTTACTGCCATGCACGTGGCACCATGGCAGCACGCTGTACGTGCGCAGCCTGAGCCGCCTGCGCAAAGAGCGCGCGCGCCACCGCACCTGCGTGTGGCACCCCTACAGCCCCGTCAAGTTCTACTGGGACTGCATGCAGCTGCTCGCAGTTTTCTGATAGTTGTCCGTCCCCAGCGCTTCAAGATCCGCAGCCTGTTACTGCCATGCACGTGGCACCATGGCAGCACGCTGTACGTGCGCAGCCTGAGCCTCCTGCGCAAAGAGCGCGCGCGCCACCGCACCTGCGTGTGGCACCCCTACAGCCCCGTCAAGTTCTACTGGGACTGCATGCAGCTGCTCGCAGTGTTCTGATAGTTGTCCGTCCCCAGCGCTTCAAGATCCGCAGCCTGTTACTGCCATGCACGTGGCACCATGGCAGCACGCTGTACGTGCGCAGCCTGAGCCGCCTGCGCAAAGAGCGCGCGCGCCACCGCACCTGCGTGTGGCATCCCTACAGCCCCGTCAAGTTCTACTGGGACTGCATGCAGCTGCTCGCAGTGTTCTGATAGTTGTCCGTCCCCAGCGCTTCAAGATTCGCAGCCTGTTACTGCCATGCACGTGGCACCATGGCAGCACGCTGTACGTGCGCAGCCTGAGCCGCCTGCGCAAAGAGCGCGCGCGCCACCGCACCTGCGTGTGGCACCCCTACAGCCCCGTCAAGTTCTACTGGGACTGCATGCAGCTGCTCGCAGTGTTCTGATAGTTGTCCGTCCCCAGCGCTTCAAGATCCGCAGCCTGTTACTGCCATGCACGTGGCACCATGGCAGCACGCTGTACGTGCGCAGCCTGAGCCGCCTGCGCAAAGAGCGCGCGCGCCACCGCACCTGCGTGTGGCACCCCTACAGCCCCGTCAAGTTCTACTGGGACTGCATGCAGCTGCTCGCAGTGTTCTGATAGTTGTCCGTCCCCAGCGCTTCAAGATCCGCAGCCTGTTACTGCCATGCACGTGGCACCATGGCAGCACGCTGTACGTGCGCAGCCTGAGCCGCCTGCGCAAAGAGCGCGCGCGCCACCGCACCTGCGTGTGGCACCCCTACAGCCCCGTCAAGTTCTACTGGGACTGCATGCAGCTGCTCGCAGTGTTCGCCGCCTTCCTCTACATGCCCGTGCAAGTTTTTATTGATTGTAAGTTGGTTTCTTAACTGACTACCCAAAAAGGAGGAGGTTCTATGTTCGACTATGTATTTCTTTTTATTTATGTTCATCGATTGCCCCGTCCATCCCGAGATGGCCCCATAAAAATTTGTTGAAGATCTGATAAATAACTTTGGAGATAAACAACATAACACTTCAATTTCTTCAATCGCATGTCTGTGTATTGTACACACTAGGTACCACATTAAAAAGTGAAAAAGATAACTATTTTATTAGTTGTTATCACACCCACTACCGAAATTGAAGTTATTGTTCTCTTTGATGTTTTGTTTGGAAGCCGGTTAGATGTTTTTGCAAAAAAAGTTTTTCAAAATACTACAAGGTACTTTCACTATGAGTGGCAACTATGAGTTTATGTGCAACTATGAGTGGCAGTCCTACAGCAATGTCGATATATTATAACGCAAACTGTATTGTCCTTCCAGGCCCAGATTACTGCGACTGGTTTATTTTATTAACAGACGCCTTAGCTTTCCTCAACGTGTGCAGTAAGTTTACCACGGGGTACCTCGACGACGAAAACAAGATCATCGTCCTTGACCCCCACAAGATTGTAATAGTCTACCTTAAGGCCAATTTCATTGGAGACTTCATTGGGAGCTTACCTTTGCAGCTAATAGTGCCTTTCACAAACTGCGAATATCCTACCCACACAGTCATGTTTATATTCAAGTTGCTGAGAATTATATCTTTGATAGAACAGTGGAGGAACGTCATCGGTCAGTTGCAACTATCCTACATCAGTTACGAGGCACTCAGATTATTGGTGGTTACGATAATGTTTCTTCACTGGATGACGTACATTCACTATCAGGTGCCGATACTGTGCTATCACTTTTACGCACAGGACGCCGCTTTTATACAATGGCTGCAACGATTCCATGTTTCCATTCCCAATCATGAACACAGCGTTGTGACAATATTTCAAAAGTATAGCACGAACTTCTATTTGGTATGTGGTCTGGTGACCGGGGCTGGGTACTACACGCCCCTTGACACACACTTCATACCGGAACTGATGCTGTCATCATTGATAGGACTCATAGGTCTGCTGTTCCTGACGTATTCGCTGTCGGCCTTACTGCGATTGTCGATGTACACACAGTATGAGACATACTGCTTCTACGGAAAGTCGAAGGAATTGGAGGAGTATATGCAATTTCTGCGATTGCCGAAGTACTTGAAGAGGAAGATCAGATTGTTTATAAACTACAAGTTCAACGAGCACTTTTTCCACGAGGAGGCGATCCTGAGCACCATCAACGAGCAGATCAAGCAGGACATCAACATGCACTGCTGCCAGCGCCTCGTCATGAACGTGCCCATGTTCCAGGACTTGCCTGTCGCGCTCATTAACTCTATCATATTCAGTTTACACCAAGTCTTGTTTATGCCTGGCCAGGTATGATTTTGATAACATCTTCATAATTAAATTGCTATATAATAAATTGCTAACTGCCATCTTGTTGTTTGCAGACAGTGGTGGCGTTCAACAAGCCGGGCGAGTCCATTCATTTGATATCGACTGGGACTGTCGCCGTAATGGATGCCTCGGGAAGGGAGGTTTGTGCCGCAATTAGTTAGCGGTTACTGGTAGCTATTGGTGTTTGAAAATACTGACGGTGTCTTATTACAGGTAGCACATCTGCGGGATGGCGCATTTTTCGGAGAGAACGCCTTGTTATGTCCGGGAGTGCTGCGAACGTCTAGCATCATTGCGCTCGAAATTACAGTGATTTACATGTGAGTCGTAATAAATCCCTTCAGTTCTTATTCAGCCTGTAAAGGTCTCACTGTAGATTCACAGGTCTAATTACGTCTTTGTTAGGTAGGTACTTGATATAAGCGATTTAGAATTTCAATCTTTTCCTTTTATAGTCATTACTTCACCAGATATCGAGAGCCATCGCATTTGTTGAGTTTCGTTAGCTAATTTAATGATCTTAGGATCTATACAAAATGATATTCAATCGACTATAGAATTTTTAAGATTGAATCCAAATGACCTGGTGATAGCAACTGAAATCTGCTGGATGCAAGAAGCACGGGACGTCCACTGCTAAACGCTTGTGTTTAGTAGTGGACGTCTTTCGTATAAAATGATTTAAATTCGAGACATTTCGAAAATAGTTATCGCTGATGCTATGTGACTTTTTATAAAGGCTTTACTTAGGAACATGCTGGTATATTATCTTGTCCCGTATAGCCTGGAGCAGGCAGCGTTCCAGTCGTGTCTGGTGCCCTACCCACACCTCAAGCGGCGCCTAGAGACCGCAGCCACGCACCGCGAACGCACCAGCCCGCGCCCCAGGAGGAAGACCCAAGACTTGCCACTACGTTAAACCTTTTTATAGGTATCTTACATCTACAGGAATACCAACCCACCAGTAACTTTATAGCAACGAGAATAAAGATCACTGTGATAAGACATTGATATTAATTCAGAGGTAACAAACGTGAATGGATTGCATTGAGGTTGTATAGTGCAGCCAACTTCACGTTTGTGGTGACAATTGGTTTGTTGAAACATTTTTTTTTTTGTAAAACAATGAAAGATCTGATATATATTTTCATACAAAACTATATTTAGTTTTTTTTTTGGCTCTTTATTTTCAAAGTAATATCAAATTGAAAAGATTTTGTTGAATCCAGTACCGAAAACACCTCGACAGTTCCCGACCAAACCCGAGCCCGTGTGACGTCCGACGTTAATTTCTACTCAATGTAGCACATAGCTGATACAGTGTTTTAACTTTTAACCGATTCAATCTTGCTATTATCGTCAATATATTGATGAAAATAAAATATATTGATCAAAAATATTAAACCATAAAAGTTATCGTTCTTGCTTTTTACCATTATGTACGAATATTACAAAAATAAGCCCATTATATGTGCATCGCGCAATAGCCAAGTAGGTACCTAGCAATCTGTACTATTGAGAAATGTTGTATGTCTAACTCAGCGACCACACAGCCCCTAGACGCCTCATAACAGGCGAGCGATGTCTGTCAACACATATGACTAAAAAGATCATATACAGGTAATACAGGTCGCCACTCGACAATTTCGAATTAGTATCGACCATTTCTGTGAGCCGTAAACACTTCCGCGTCAGTCAATAAAAAATTTATGAAATAAATATTATAATGGCCTCTTGTACAATCCGTTGGTATGGTAAAAACAGCCAGACTTCGAGTTTCCGGAAAAATGACATAACATTTCATTGATAAGTTAATAGTTACATATAAACATAATTAGATTTATTTTCTGATATTATTTATTGGAGTTCATATTATACTGGTCATGTTTGTAGGTGAAAACGCCCACCGCATGTTTGCGTCTCTTTCTTTTTAAAGTATTTTTTTCCCTATCTCTTCTCCTCTATAATTTCGTAAACACAACTAGTGATGCACCATATCCTATGAAAAAATCTGTTATCGATAGAACTAGAAACCTTACAAATAAAGACATTAAATTGAATAGTTTGTTAATTGTGAAACGATTTTTTGATTACGTTTTTTTATTAAGATTTAATATTACTATATTTAAGAACCAACAACCGAAAAAAGTATGTTACCTTTAGAGTTTTGATATTTTTTTAGTTTTAACATTTTATGTTATTACTAAAATGTTAAAACGCCGTATAATTAATAATAAAAAAAGTAATATTATAAAAAAAATAAGTACAAATATCTAAAAATATCGATATCTGTCTGGTTTTATTTAAACCTGTCCCATCCTTAATGAGACATATGACCTTGGTAAAGGACCAATCAGGGCGCAGTCGTCCCGTTCCTCATGCCTCAGCTAGTTGACAGAATTGTTTTGATGTATTAGATCAAGCATTAGGTGTCTAGTGGCTATGTGGTCGATGGTCTAACTAGATTCCAATTATAATGCGTTAATTATGTTGTTAACTTGTTATTTAGTAATAGATTCGTATTAATCTCTTACTTTGATCATTAAAGACTGAGAACAGTATTTTTTTATGGGAACTTTCGTGCAAAGTTGACATTGTTGTATATTACGTAACTTGAAAACATGTTTTTTTGTTTATGGAGATATATTCATTATTTTTCATCACACTTGCACGTAATCAGTATCAAAACATACAGGTTAACTTAGCCGTAATGCCCCATATAAAACCCTCGGGCTTTTTTGTTTGTCATGAAGCCCTAGGGCGGTAAGTAATATTTTTTTAATTTACAGCACAGCACACAGGTCATGCAAGTTCAAGCAAGGAGTTTACACGCAATTGAAATTTGTCATAAAATGTTATCTAAACAGGAATTTCTTTGCAATCTCGCTATATGTTACTTAAATACTCAACTAATGTTCTTAATAATCGATTTTAATAGTTATAGTATGAAAACGTCGAAATTATTTAATTCTTTTTACACTCCGTCATGGCTGTATGTATACCTACGTAAGTATTTGCCCTTAAAGTTTCTGAACGAAACACTGTATAATCTGTGGTGTGGGCAAAAATTCGCCAAACGCTTAAAAAAAAGGTTCACGTATTTCGTAATAACAGCTGTGCTGACTTGTGTATTAAAGCTATAATTCATAATTATTACTCGCAAATGTGATGAAAAACATTGTGTGTATCACGGGCGGTACGGGAATTACGAACCTGGACTCAGAAAGCCCTCAGTCTTCGACTTCGGGCTTCTACTAGAGTCTCGATCGTAATTCCTTACCTACCGCCCTTAAGGGTACACAAGTCAAAAATTCTTCCATACAAACGTAGTCTAGAGATTACTCCAATGTTTGGCGATGTACTTTCAAAATAAAAAAAGATATCAATTTGTCTCATCATTATCTAGCCCTGTATGGAACCGAAAAAATAAAATAATAAAATATTTTAAAGTTATGAGCGTCGAAAGTTCCATATTTCAACACTAATTTTAACGTATCTTTGGGCGCAAATAAATACCATAAGAAGAAGGAAAATTAAAAAACGGCCTCCATACAGGGATAGATTAGTAATTCAACAATCCAAATAATTTTATTTTGATCAGATCACATTCAGTAGTTTTTTCATGAAATCTCCCAAAGGTCTGTTTATAAAATTTCGCGCGCTCGTTTTCGTCCTAAATTATCATCCATTTCGATAAAAATTGCAGAAGTGCTAATTCGTACGCGAACTAGCTTCTTACTGCTCATCACAGTATCTATATATTTCGCACGTGTTGTGGGATGAGATAGCATGCATTTTAACATCGCGCACAAAATAGTTCGTGCCGTCGACTAGTTTAACCTTAATACACAATGTATTATTAATCTTAAATAACAGAAATAGGCGTAAAACGAATATTTCGGTTTGAATTGCGAAAATCGGTCGACGCATTTAAGAGATATTTACTGAAGAATTAGTGTAAGAAAAATCTACCAAGTTAATATTTTCTCGTTTTTGTTCTACAAAGTTTTTTAGTGTTTGTAAATATATAATATAGATATTAGTGTTTAATATTATTAAGAGATATGTAAATAATGGGAATTACCGAATAATTTTAGGATTATGTGCAAAAAGCAAATAAAAATAAAGGCGTGGAGCCTAGATTTCGGGTTGTATTATATTTAGTGGTATCTAATGAGGTTTTTTGATATTAAAAGTCGAAGTTTCGCGCCAATCGTGTTTATTTACTTTTTATTTTACACCAATATCACCTACCCATATGTAAAAACGATTACATTATGACAATTATGTTTCTAAATCTACCTGGTAAACAACAATAACAAACACCGGTCCACTAACACGTTATATTCATTACCACTACTTTATTTATGCTCAAAACTTCCAAATCGTCCATCAGGTGGGTATATTATCGAAATAACCCTTTATGAATCCTTTATCACACATGAATAAATAAAATTTGCTATTATGAATAATGTTTTTGCACAAATTCTCGGCTATTTTTAGTCAATTCACGTGTAGTTGTCACTGTATTATCGTGAAATTCCTTGAACGTTATGGACGTCACCAACATGGCGACCAATCGTGGCCCGTTTGTAGGCACTTGGTTCTTTCTAAAATTTTATCGATTTTCAATTGCTTATAATAAATTGAAAAAAAAATTTTTAGTGGTTTTTGAAACGACAATATTATTTATGATTTGTAAAGTTTCAAAATACGTAAAAAAATTGTAATTTTTTTTTAATTGAACTTCCCAATTTCACACACTCTTGTGTGAATCAATAATCGCGCGTGATACAGCAATCGTGAATCTTCAACACGTGTATAGGGCATGCGCAATATTCGCTCAATTTTACTATTTCATTCAAATAATGCTTTCAACTATTCGTACCAATAATTTTCAGTTTGGCTATTCATCCAATTATTCAACAACTTGATATAAAATTCTAAGTTTAAATTTTTTAACTTAAAAAAGATAGAATTCAAAATATAACCATGTTAGTAGGTAGGTACAGTAGGTTAATACTGGTAAAACTCAAACATCATATATTTTATTTATTTGTTTACCCCCGCAATGGTACACCAATTACAGCAATTACACGGCGGGCCGGGCGCCGAGCTCTGCACCAGGAAGCAGTGCTGGTGACGCTTGGTGTAGGCCTATGTCTAGCAGTGGCACTCACCCCAAGCCGTATGACGGAGTTGACAATGTTAGCGGTCCAGGCGGCCTCCACGCGCAGCAGTTCCTGCCTGGTCTCGGCGCTGAAGTAGCGCGGCCCCAGCGCGCAGGCGCCGGCCGGGCCGGGCGCCGAGCTCTGCACCAGGAAGCAGTGCTGGTGACGCTTGGTGTAGGCCTATGTCTAGCAGTGGCACTCACCCCAAGCCGTATGACGGAGTTGACAATGTTAGCGGTCCAGGCGGCCTCCACGCGCAGCAGTTCCTGCCTGGTCTCGGCGCTGAAGTAGCGCGGCCCCAGCGCGCAGGCGCCGGCCGGGCCGGGCGCCGAGCTCTGCACCAGGAAGCAGTGCTGGTGACGCTTGGTGTAGGCCTATGTCTAGCAGTGGCACTCACCCCAAGCCGTATGACGGAGTTGACAATGTTAGCGGTCCAGGCGGCCTCCACGCGCAGCAGTTCCTGCCTGGTCTCGGCGCTGAAGTAGCGCGGCCCCAGCGCGCAGGCGCCGGCCGGGCCGGGCGCCGAGCTCTGCACCAGGAAGCAGTGCTGGTGACGCTTGGTGTAGGCCTATGTCTAGCAGTGGCACTCACCCCAAGCCGTATGACGGAGTTGACAATGTTAGCGGTCCAGGCGGCCTCCACGCGCAGCAGTTCCTGCCTGGTCTCGGCGCTGAAGTAGCGCGGCCCCAGCGCGCAGGCGCCGGCCGGGCCGGGCGCCGAGCTCTGCACCAGGAAGCAGTGCTGGTGACGCTTGGTGTAGGCCTATGTCTAGCAGTGGCACTCACCCCAAGCCGTATGACGGAGTTGACAATGTTAGCGGTCCAGGCGGCCTCCACGCGCAGCAGTTCCTGCCTGGTCTCGGCGCTGAAGTAGCGCGGCCCCAGCGCGCAGGCGCCGGCCGGGCCGGGCGCCGAGCTCTGCACCAGGAAGCAGTGCTGGTGACGCTTGGTGTAGGCCTATGTCTAGCAGTGGCACTCACCCCAAGCCGTATGACGGAGTTGACAATGTTAGCGGTCCAGGCGGCCTCCACGCGCAGCAGTTCCTGCCTGGTCTCGGCGCTGAAGTAGCGCGGCCCCAGCGCGCAGGCGCCGGCCGGGCCGGGCGCCGAGCTCTGCACCAGGAAGCAGTGCTGGTGACGCTTGGTGTAGGCCTATGTCTAGCAGTGGCACTCACCCCAAGCCGTATGACGGAGTTGACAATGTTAGCGGTCCAGGCGGCCTCCACGCGCAGCAGTTCCTGCCTGGTCTCGGCGCTGAAGTAGCGCGGCCCCAGCGCGCAGGCGCCGGCCGGGCCGGGCGCCGAGCTCTGCACCAGGAAGCAGTGCTGGTGACGCTTGGTGTAGGCCTATGTCTAGCAGTGGCACTCACCCCAAGCCGTATGACGGAGTTGACAATGTTAGCGGTCCAGGCGGCCTCCACGCGCAGCAGTTCCTGCCTGGTCTCGGCGCTGAAGTAGCGCGGCCCCAGCGCGCAGGCGCCGGCCGGGCCGGGCGCCGAGCTCTGCACCAGGAAGCAGTGCTGGTGACGCTTGGTGTAGGCCTATGTCTAGCAGTGGCACTCACCCCAAGCCGTATGACGGAGTTGACAATGTTAGCGGTCCAGGCGGCCTCCACGCGCAGCAGTTCCTGCCTGGTCTCGGCGCTGAAGTAGCGCGGCCCCAGCGCGCAGGCGCCGGCCGGGCCGGGCGCCGAGCTCTGCACCAGGAAGCAGTGCTGGTGACGCTTGGTGTAGGCCTATGTCTAGCAGTGGCACTCACCCCAAGCCGTATGACGGAGTTGACAATGTTAGCGGTCCAGGCGGCCTCCACGCGCAGCAGTTCCTGCCTGGTCTCGGCGCTGAAGTAGCGCGGCCCCAGCGCGCAGGCGCCGGCCGGGCCGGGCGCCGAGCTCTGCACCAGGAAGCAGTGCTGGTGACGCTTGGTGTAGGCCTATGTCTAGCAGTGGCACTCACCCCAAGCCGTATGACGGAGTTGACAATGTTAGCGGTCCAGGCGGCCTCCACGCGCAGCAGTTCCTGCCTGGTCTCGGCGCTGAAGTAGCGCGGCCCCAGCGCGCAGGCGCCGGCCGGGCCGGGCGCCGAGCTCTGCACCAGGAAGCAGTGCTGGTGACGCTTGGTGTAGGCCTATGTCTAGCAGTGGCACTCACCCCAAGCCGTATGACGGAGTTGACAATGTTAGCGGTCCAGGCGGCCTCCACGCGCAGCAGTTCCTGCCTGGTCTCGGCGCTGAAGTAGCGCGGCCCCAGCGCGCAGGCGCCGGCCGGGCCGGGCGCCGAGCTCTGCACCAGGAAGCAGTGCTGGTGACGCTTGGTGTAGGCCTATGTCTAGCAGTGGCACTCACCCCAAGCCGTATGACGGAGTTGACAATGTTAGCGGTCCAGGCGGCCTCCACGCGCAGCAGTTCCTGCCTGGTCTCGGCGCTGAAGTAGCGCGGCCCCAGCGCGCAGGCGCCGGCCGGGCCGGGCGCCGAGCTCTGCACCAGGAAGCAGTGCTGGTGACGCTTGGTGTAGGCCTATGTCTAGCAGTGGCACTCACCCCAAGCCGTATGACGGAGTTGACAATGTTAGCGGTCCAGGCGGCCTCCACGCGCAGCAGTTCCTGCCTGGTCTCGGCGCTGAAGTAGCGCGGCCCCAGCGCGCAGGCGCCGGCCGGGCCGGGCGCCGAGCTCTGCACCAGGAAGCAGTGCTGGTGACGCTTGGTGTAGGCCTATGTCTAGCAGTGGCACTCACCCCAAGCCGTATGACGGAGTTGACAATGTTAGCGGTCCAGGCGGCCTCCACGCGCAGCAGTTCCTGCCTGGTCTCGGCGCTGAAGTAGCGCGGCCCCAGCGCGCAGGCGCCGGCCGGGCCGGGCGCCGAGCTCTGCACCAGGAAGCAGTGCTGGTGACGCTTGGTGTAGGCCTATGTCTAGCAGTGGCACTCACCCCAAGCCGTATGACGGAGTTGACAATGTTAGCGGTCCAGGCGGCCTCCACGCGCAGCAGTTCCTGCCTGGTCTCGGCGCTGAAGTAGCGCGGCCCCAGCGCGCAGGCGCCGGCCGGGCCGGGCGCCGAGCTCTGCACCAGGAAGCAGTGCTGGTGACGCTTGGTGTAGGCCTATGTCTAGCAGTGGCACTCACCCCAAGCCGTATGACGGAGTTGACAATGTTAGCGGTCCAGGCGGCCTCCACGCGCAGCAGTTCCTGCCTGGTCTCGGCGCTGAAGTAGCGCGGCCCCAGCGCGCAGGCGCCGGCCGGGCCGGGCGCCGAGCTCTGCACCAGGAAGCAGTGCTGGTGACGCTTGGTGTAGGCCTATGTCTAGCAGTGGCACTCACCCCAAGCCGTATGACGGAGTTGACAATGTTAGCGGTCCAGGCGGCCTCCACGCGCAGCAGTTCCTGCCTGGTCTCGGCGCTGAAGTAGCGCGGCCCCAGCGCGCAGGCGCCGGCCGGGCCGGGCGCCGAGCTCTGCACCAGGAAGCAGTGCTGGTGACGCTTGGTGTAGGCCTATGTCTAGCAGTGGCACTCACCCCAAGCCGTATGACGGAGTTGACAATGTTAGCGGTCCAGGCGGCCTCCACGCGCAGCAGTTCCTGCCTGGTCTCGGCGCTGAAGTAGCGCGGCCCCAGCGCGCAGGCGCCGGCCGGGCCGGGCGCCGAGCTCTGCACCAGGAAGCAGTGCTGGTGACGCTTGGTGTAGGCCTATGTCTAGCAGTGGCACTCACCCCAAGCCGTATGACGGAGTTGACAATGTTAGCGGTCCAGGCGGCCTCCACGCGCAGCAGTTCCTGCCTGGTCTCGGCGCTGAAGTAGCGCGGCCCCAGCGCGCAGGCGCCGGCCGGGCCGGGCGCCGAGCTCTGCACCAGGAAGCAGTGCTGGTGACGCTTGGTGTAGGCCTATGTCTAGCAGTGGCACTCACCCCAAGCCGTATGACGGAGTTGACAATGTTAGCGGTCCAGGCGGCCTCCACGCGCAGCAGTTCCTGCCTGGTCTCGGCGCTGAAGTAGCGCGGCCCCAGCGCGCAGGCGCCGGCCGGGCCGGGCGCCGAGCTCTGCACCAGGAAGCAGTGCTGGTGACGCTTGGTGTAGGCCTATGTCTAGCAGTGGCACTCACCCCAAGCCGTATGACGGAGTTGACAATGTTAGCGGTCCAGGCGGCCTCCACGCGCAGCAGTTCCTGCCTGGTCTCGGCGCTGAAGTAGCGCGGCCCCAGCGCGCAGGCGCCGGCCGGGCCGGGCGCCGAGCTCTGCACCAGGAAGCAGTGCTGGTGACGCTTGGTGTAGGCCTATGTCTAGCAGTGGCACTCACCCCAAGCCGTATGACGGAGTTGACAATGTTAGCGGTCCAGGCGGCCTCCACGCGCAGCAGTTCCTGCCTGGTCTCGGCGCTGAAGTAGCGCGGCCCCAGCGCGCAGGCGCCGGCCGGGCCGGGCGCCGAGCTCTGCACCAGGAAGCAGTGCTGGTGACGCTTGGTGTAGGCCTATGTCTAGCAGTGGCACTCACCCCAAGCCGTATGACGGAGTTGACAATGTTAGCGGTCCAGGCGGCCTCCACGCGCAGCAGTTCCTGCCTGGTCTCGGCGCTGAAGTAGCGCGGCCCCAGCGCGCAGGCGCCGGCCGGGCCGGGCGCCGAGCTCTGCACCAGGAAGCAGTGCTGGTGACGCTTGGTGTAGGCCTATGTCTAGCAGTGGCACTCACCCCAAGCCGTATGACGGAGTTGACAATGTTAGCGGTCCAGGCGGCCTCCACGCGCAGCAGTTCCTGCCTGGTCTCGGCGCTGAAGTAGCGCGGCCCCAGCGCGCAGGCGCCGGCCGGGCCGGGCGCCGAGCTCTGCACCAGGAAGCAGTGCTGGTGACGCTTGGTGTAGGCCTATGTCTAGCAGTGGCACTCACCCCAAGCCGTATGACGGAGTTGACAATGTTAGCGGTCCAGGCGGCCTCCACGCGCAGCAGTTCCTGCCTGGTCTCGGCGCTGAAGTAGCGCGGCCCCAGCGCGCAGGCGCCGGCCGGGCCGGGCGCCGAGCTCTGCACCAGGAAGCAGTGCTGGTGACGCTTGGTGTAGGCCTATGTCTAGCAGTGGCACTCACCCCAAGCCGTATGACGGAGTTGACAATGTTAGCGGTCCAGGCGGCCTCCACGCGCAGCAGTTCCTGCCTGGTCTCGGCGCTGAAGTAGCGCGGCCCCAGCGCGCAGGCGCCGGCCGGGCCGGGCGCCGAGCTCTGCACCAGGAAGCAGTGCTGGTGACGCTTGGTGTAGGCCTATGTCTAGCAGTGGCACTCACCCCAAGCCGTATGACGGAGTTGACAATGTTAGCGGTCCAGGCGGCCTCCACGCGCAGCAGTTCCTGCCTGGTCTCGGCGCTGAAGTAGCGCGGCCCCAGCGCGCAGGCGCCGGCCGGGCCGGGCGCCGAGCTCTGCACCAGGAAGCAGTGCTGGTGACGCTTGGTGTAGGCCTATGTCTAGCAGTGGCACTCACCCCAAGCCGTATGACGGAGTTGACAATGTTAGCGGTCCAGGCGGCCTCCACGCGCAGCAGTTCCTGCCTGGTCTCGGCGCTGAAGTAGCGCGGCCCCAGCGCGCAGGCGCCGGCCGGGCCGGGCGCCGAGCTCTGCACCAGGAAGCAGTGCTGGTGACGCTTGGTGTAGGCCTATGTCTAGCAGTGGCACTCACCCCAAGCCGTATGACGGAGTTGACAATGTTAGCGGTCCAGGCGGCCTCCACGCGCAGCAGTTCCTGCCTGGTCTCGGCGCTGAAGTAGCGCGGCCCCAGCGCGCAGGCGCCGGCCGGGCCGGGCGCCGAGCTCTGCACCAGGAAGCAGTGCTGGTGACGCTTGGTGTAGGCCTATGTCTAGCAGTGGCACTCACCCCAAGCCGTATGACGGAGTTGACAATGTTAGCGGTCCAGGCGGCCTCCACGCGCAGCAGTTCCTGCCTGGTCTCGGCGCTGAAGTAGCGCGGCCCCAGCGCGCAGGCGCCGGCCGGGCCGGGCGCCGAGCTCTGCACCAGGAAGCAGTGCTGGTGACGCTTGGTGTAGGCCTATGTCTAGCAGTGGCACTCACCCCAAGCCGTATGACGGAGTTGACAATGTTAGCGGTCCAGGCGGCCTCCACGCGCAGCAGTTCCTGCCTGGTCTCGGCGCTGAAGTAGCGCGGCCCCAGCGCGCAGGCGCCGGCCGGGCCGGGCGCCGAGCTCTGCACCAGGAAGCAGTGCTGGTGACGCTTGGTGTAGGCCTATGTCTAGCAGTGGCACTCACCCCAAGCCGTATGACGGAGTTGACAATGTTAGCGGTCCAGGCGGCCTCCACGCGCAGCAGTTCCTGCCTGGTCTCGGCGCTGAAGTAGCGCGGCCCCAGCGCGCAGGCGCCGGCCGGGCCGGGCGCCGAGCTCTGCACCAGGAAGCAGTGCTGGTGACGCTTGGTGTAGGCCTATGTCTAGCAGTGGCACTCACCCCAAGCCGTATGACGGAGTTGACAATGTTAGCGGTCCAGGCGGCCTCCACGCGCAGCAGTTCCTGCCTGGTCTCGGCGCTGAAGTAGCGCGGCCCCAGCGCGCAGGCGCCGGCCGGGCCGGGCGCCGAGCTCTGCACCAGGAAGCAGTGCTGGTGACGCTTGGTGTAGGCCTATGTCTAGCAGTGGCACTCACCCCAAGCCGTATGACGGAGTTGACAATGTTAGCGGTCCAGGCGGCCTCCACGCGCAGCAGTTCCTGCCTGGTCTCGGCGCTGAAGTAGCGCGGCCCCAGCGCGCAGGCGCCGGCCGGGCCGGGCGCCGAGCTCTGCACCAGGAAGCAGTGCTGGTGACGCTTGGTGTAGGCCTATGTCTAGCAGTGGCACTCACCCCAAGCCGTATGACGGAGTTGACAATGTTAGCGGTCCAGGCGGCCTCCACGCGCAGCAGTTCCTGCCTGGTCTCGGCGCTGAAGTAGCGCGGCCCCAGCGCGCAGGCGCCGGCCGGGCCGGGCGCCGAGCTCTGCACCAGGAAGCAGTGCTGGTGACGCTTGGTGTAGGCCTATGTCTAGCAGTGGCACTCACCCCAAGCCGTATGACGGAGTTGACAATGTTAGCGGTCCAGGCGGCCTCCACGCGCAGCAGTTCCTGCCTGGTCTCGGCGCTGAAGTAGCGCGGCCCCAGCGCGCAGGCGCCGGCCGGGCCGGGCGCCGAGCTCTGCACCAGGAAGCAGTGCTGGTGACGCTTGGTGTAGGCCTATGTCTAGCAGTGGCACTCACCCCAAGCCGTATGACGGAGTTGACAATGTTAGCGGTCCAGGCGGCCTCCACGCGCAGCAGTTCCTGCCTGGTCTCGGCGCTGAAGTAGCGCGGCCCCAGCGCGCAGGCGCCGGCCGGGCCGGGCGCCGAGCTCTGCACCAGGAAGCAGTGCTGGTGACGCTTGGTGTAGGCCTATGTCTAGCAGTGGCACTCACCCCAAGCCGTATGACGGAGTTGACAATGTTAGCGGTCCAGGCGGCCTCCACGCGCAGCAGTTCCTGCCTGGTCTCGGCGCTGAAGTAGCGCGGCCCCAGCGCGCAGGCGCCGGCCGGGCCGGGCGCCGAGCTCTGCACCAGGAAGCAGTGCTGGTGACGCTTGGTGTAGGCCTATGTCTAGCAGTGGCACTCACCCCAAGCCGTATGACGGAGTTGACAATGTTAGCGGTCCAGGCGGCCTCCACGCGCAGCAGTTCCTGCCTGGTCTCGGCGCTGAAGTAGCGCGGCCCCAGCGCGCAGGCGCCGGCCGGGCCGGGCGCCGAGCTCTGCACCAGGAAGCAGTGCTGGTGACGCTTGGTGTAGGCCTATGTCTAGCAGTGGCACTCACCCCAAGCCGTATGACGGAGTTGACAATGTTAGCGGTCCAGGCGGCCTCCACGCGCAGCAGTTCCTGCCTGGTCTCGGCGCTGAAGTAGCGCGGCCCCAGCGCGCAGGCGCCGGCCGGGCCGGGCGCCGAGCTCTGCACCAGGAAGCAGTGCTGGTGACGCTTGGTGTAGGCCTATGTCTAGCAGTGGCACTCACCCCAAGCCGTATGACGGAGTTGACAATGTTAGCGGTCCAGGCGGCCTCCACGCGCAGCAGTTCCTGCCTGGTCTCGGCGCTGAAGTAGCGCGGCCCCAGCGCGCAGGCGCCGGCCGGGCCGGGCGCCGAGCTCTGCACCAGGAAGCAGTGCTGGTGACGCTTGGTGTAGGCCTATGTCTAGCAGTGGCACTCACCCCAAGCCGTATGACGGAGTTGACAATGTTAGCGGTCCAGGCGGCCTCCACGCGCAGCAGTTCCTGCCTGGTCTCGGCGCTGAAGTAGCGCGGCCCCAGCGCGCAGGCGCCGGCCGGGCCGGGCGCCGAGCTCTGCACCAGGAAGCAGTGCTGGTGACGCTTGGTGTAGGCCTATGTCTAGCAGTGGCACTCACCCCAAGCCGTATGACGGAGTTGACAATGTTAGCGGTCCAGGCGGCCTCCACGCGCAGCAGTTCCTGCCTGGTCTCGGCGCTGAAGTAGCGCGGCCCCAGCGCGCAGGCGCCGGCCGGGCCGGGCGCCGAGCTCTGCACCAGGAAGCAGTGCTGGTGACGCTTGGTGTAGGCCTATGTCTAGCAGTGGCACTCACCCCAAGCCGTATGACGGAGTTGACAATGTTAGCGGTCCAGGCGGCCTCCACGCGCAGCAGTTCCTGCCTGGTCTCGGCGCTGAAGTAGCGCGGCCCCAGCGCGCAGGCGCCGGCCGGGCCGGGCGCCGAGCTCTGCACCAGGAAGCAGTGCTGGTGACGCTTGGTGTAGGCCTATGTCTAGCAGTGGCACTCACCCCAAGCCGTATGACGGAGTTGACAATGTTAGCGGTCCAGGCGGCCTCCACGCGCAGCAGTTCCTGCCTGGTCTCGGCGCTGAAGTAGCGCGGCCCCAGCGCGCAGGCGCCGGCCGGGCCGGGCGCCGAGCTCTGCACCAGGAAGCAGTGCTGGTGACGCTTGGTGTAGGCCTATGTCTAGCAGTGGCACTCACCCCAAGCCGTATGACGGAGTTGACAATGTTAGCGGTCCAGGCGGCCTCCACGCGCAGCAGTTCCTGCCTGGTCTCGGCGCTGAAGTAGCGCGGCCCCAGCGCGCAGGCGCCGGCCGGGCCGGGCGCCGAGCTCTGCACCAGGAAGCAGTGCTGGTGACGCTTGGTGTAGGCCTATGTCTAGCAGTGGCACTCACCCCAAGCCGTATGACGGAGTTGACAATGTTAGCGGTCCAGGCGGCCTCCACGCGCAGCAGTTCCTGCCTGGTCTCGGCGCTGAAGTAGCGCGGCCCCAGCGCGCAGGCGCCGGCCGGGCCGGGCGCCGAGCTCTGCACCAGGAAGCAGTGCTGGTGACGCTTGGTGTAGGCCTATGTCTAGCAGTGGCACTCACCCCAAGCCGTATGACGGAGTTGACAATGTTAGCGGTCCAGGCGGCCTCCACGCGCAGCAGTTCCTGCCTGGTCTCGGCGCTGAAGTAGCGCGGCCCCAGCGCGCAGGCGCCGGCCGGGCCGGGCGCCGAGCTCTGCACCAGGAAGCAGTGCTGGTGACGCTTGGTGTAGGCCTATGTCTAGCAGTGGCACTCACCCCAAGCCGTATGACGGAGTTGACAATGTTAGCGGTCCAGGCGGCCTCCACGCGCAGCAGTTCCTGCCTGGTCTCGGCGCTGAAGTAGCGCGGCCCCAGCGCGCAGGCGCCGGCCGGGCCGGGCGCCGAGCTCTGCACCAGGAAGCAGTGCTGGTGACGCTTGGTGTAGGCCTATGTCTAGCAGTGGCACTCACCCCAAGCCGTATGACGGAGTTGACAATGTTAGCGGTCCAGGCGGCCTCCACGCGCAGCAGTTCCTGCCTGGTCTCGGCGCTGAAGTAGCGCGGCCCCAGCGCGCAGGCGCCGGCCGGGCCGGGCGCCGAGCTCTGCACCAGGAAGCAGTGCTGGTGACGCTTGGTGTAGGCCTATGTCTAGCAGTGGCACTCACCCCAAGCCGTATGACGGAGTTGACAATGTTAGCGGTCCAGGCGGCCTCCACGCGCAGCAGTTCCTGCCTGGTCTCGGCGCTGAAGTAGCGCGGCCCCAGCGCGCAGGCGCCGGCCGGGCCGGGCGCCGAGCTCTGCACCAGGAAGCAGTGCTGGTGACGCTTGGTGTAGGCCTATGTCTAGCAGTGGCACTCACCCCAAGCCGTATGACGGAGTTGACAATGTTAGCGGTCCAGGCGGCCTCCACGCGCAGCAGTTCCTGCCTGGTCTCGGCGCTGAAGTAGCGCGGCCCCAGCGCGCAGGCGCCGGCCGGGCCGGGCGCCGAGCTCTGCACCAGGAAGCAGTGCTGGTGACGCTTGGTGTAGGCCTATGTCTAGCAGTGGCACTCACCCCAAGCCGTATGACGGAGTTGACAATGTTAGCGGTCCAGGCGGCCTCCACGCGCAGCAGTTCCTGCCTGGTCTCGGCGCTGAAGTAGCGCGGCCCCAGCGCGCAGGCGCCGGCCGGGCCGGGCGCCGAGCTCTGCACCAGGAAGCAGTGCTGGTGACGCTTGGTGTAGGCCTATGTCTAGCAGTGGCACTCACCCCAAGCCGTATGACGGAGTTGACAATGTTAGCGGTCCAGGCGGCCTCCACGCGCAGCAGTTCCTGCCTGGTCTCGGCGCTGAAGTAGCGCGGCCCCAGCGCGCAGGCGCCGGCCGGGCCGGGCGCCGAGCTCTGCACCAGGAAGCAGTGCTGGTGACGCTTGGTGTAGGCCTATGTCTAGCAGTGGCACTCACCCCAAGCCGTATGACGGAGTTGACAATGTTAGCGGTCCAGGCGGCCTCCACGCGCAGCAGTTCCTGCCTGGTCTCGGCGCTGAAGTAGCGCGGCCCCAGCGCGCAGGCGCCGGCCGGGCCGGGCGCCGAGCTCTGCACCAGGAAGCAGTGCTGGCGCCAGTCCACTGTCTCACTCTCCTTGACTGTGCGGAACATTGTCTGATACACTTTGAGTGTCTCTGGGCACTTGGCGAGCTCGGTTATATTCATCTAGAAATGAAAAACATAGATATAATAAAAAAAAATAAGTAACAATTTTCATGTTAAGAATACATACAAGGTGTATTTTTGAATCAGAGCAGTACGTACGGACAGCTAACAACATTTTTAGAAGATTATCTTCTGACCATCCAATATTTTGAAGGTTTTCTTTTGCATTTCTTTTATCTTATATTTTTTGGGACTTAAACTACAGTTAGTATTATACTTTTTTAATCCTTATGAGAAACTAAATCAATATTTTACATCAAAAAAAAGTTTAACCCTCGATAAGAAAATGATACTTACCGGCGGCACATCAAATAGCATGACGTCGGTGCCCTTGAGCAATAAGAATTTAGCTCTGTAAGTCTGCCAAGGTTGTTGCGCCTGCACTACACCCTCGTGTACCCAGCCCATGTACTCTATGCGCTCGCCCACGCCAAAGTGACGGTTGAAGAGCTTCATCTGGAAGGGAAAATAAACTTTATTATATCTTTATCAGTTCTAACCAAACACCTAATTATTACAAGAGATTTAGGTTGGTGAGTTCTACAATGTTGTCGGAGATGCTCTTGAGCCAGTGCGACAGTGCGGCCGGGGCCTCCGCGTGGATCACTCCTGTCGTGTGACTGTGTAGCACTAACCTGTAGGTTGGTGAGTTCTACAATGTTGTCGGAGATGCTCTTGAGCCAGTGCGACAGTGCGGCCGGGTCCTCCGCGTGGATCACTCCTGTCGTGTGACTGTGTAGCACTAACCTGTAGGTTGGTGAGTCCTACAATGTTGTCGGAGATGCTCTTGAGCCAGTGCGACAGTGCGGCCGGGTCCTCCGCGTGGATCACTCCTGTCGTGTGACTGTGTAGCACTAACCTGTAGGTTGGTGAGTCCTACAATGTTGTCGGAGATGCTCTTGAGCCAGTGCGACAGTGCGGCCGGGTCCTCCGCGTGGATCACTCCTGTCGTGTGACTGTGTAGCACTAACCTGTAGGTTGGTGAGTCCTACAATGTTGTCGGAGATGCTCTTGAGCCAGTGCGACAGTGCGGCCGGGTCCTCCGCGTGGATCACTCCTGTCGTGTGACTGTGTAGCACTAACCTGTAGGTTGGTGAGTCCTACAATGTTGTCGGAGATGCTCTTGAGCCAGTGCGACAGTGCGGCCGGGTCCTCCGCGTGGATCACTCCTGTCGTGTGACTGTGTAGCACTAACCTGTAGGTTGGTGAGTCCTACAATGTTGTCGGAGATGCTCTTGAGCCAGTGCGACAGTGCGGCCGGGTCCTCCGCGTGGATCACTCCTGTCGTGTGACTGTGTAGCACTAACCTGTAGGTTGGTGAGTCCTACAATGTTGTCGGAGATGCTCTTGAGCCAGTGCGACAGTGCGGCCGGGTCCTCCGCGTGGATCACTCCTGTCGTGTGACTGTGTAGCACTAACCTGTAGGTTGGTGAGTCCTACAATGTTGTCGGAGATGCTCTTGAGCCAGTGCGACAGTGCGGCCGGGTCCTCCGCGTGGATCACTCCTGTCGTGTGACTGTGTAGCACTAACCTGTAGGTTGGTGAGTCCTACAATGTTGTCGGAGATGCTCTTGAGCCAGTGCGACAGTGCGGCCGGGTCCTCCGCGTGGATCACTCCTGTCGTGTGACTGTGTAGCACTAACCTGTAGGTTGGTGAGTCCTACAATGTTGTCGGAGATGCTCTTGAGCCAGTGCGACAGTGCGGCCGGGTCCTCCGCGTGGATCACTCCTGTCGTGTGACTGTGTAGCACTAACCTGTAGGTTGGTGAGTCCTACAATGTTGTCGGAGATGCTCTTGAGCCAGTGCGACAGTGCGGCCGGGTCCTCCGCGTGGATCACTCCTGTCGTTAAGTGTGGCCGCGCGCCGCGGACCTAAGGACACGTAATATATCGTTTGAATAAAAAAAAACATTTTTGAAGAAAGCATGTAGCAGCTGTCTTTAACTATTATTCTTATCCCAAAATGCTGAAGTAGCAAGCTACATACCTCGAAGGCTCCGGGTCGCAGCTTATCCGTACCTAATACGTATCTCGTGACGTAGCCCATCATCAATGGAACTGCAAAATAAATAGGTTAACATTAATCTAACTACCCTTATCCATATACTCGTATATATCTATAAAAGCGAAAGGTGACTGACTGACTCACTGACTGACTGATCAATCAACGCACAGCCAAAATTGCTACGCCTAGAAGCATGAAATTTGGCAGAAAGGTTCCTCAAGTGACGTAGGAGTGCACTAAGAAAGGATTTTTGGAAATTCCACCCCTAAGGGGGTAAAAGGGGTTTGAAAGTTCGTATGTAATTTCTACAGTTTGTAAGTCGGGCACGTGAAATTTTAGATTTACGCTCTTGGTTGATAAAAAGAATTAATGTATTTATTAGTTTTTGGATATTCGACCCCTAAGGTGGTAAAAAGGGGGTTGAAAGTTTGTATGAAGTTTTTACAGTTTGCAAATTGGACACATGAAATTTTACATTACGCTCTTGGTTGATAAAAATAATTAATGTGTTTATTGGTTTTTCTAAATTCCAACCCTAAGGGGGTAAAAAGGGGGATGAAAGTTTGTATGAAGTTTTTACAGTTTGCAAATTGGACACATGAAATTTTACATTACGCTCTTGGTTGATAAAAATAATTAATGTGTTTATTGGTTTTTCTAAATTCCAACCCTAGGGGGGTAAATCGGGGGTTGAAAGTTTGTATTTAATTTCTACATTTTGTAAGTTGGACACGTGAAATTTTAGATTTACGCTTTTGGTTCATAAAAAGAAATAATATATTTATTGGTGTTTGGAAATTCGTACCCTAAGGGGGTAAAAAGGGGGTTTAAAGTTTGTATGTAATTTCTACAGTTTGAAAGTTAGACACGTGAAATTTTAGATTTAATCTCTAGGTAGATAAAAAAAACATGTATTTATTAGTTTTGGGAAATTCTACCCCTATGGGAATAAAATAGGGGTTGTAACGTTATATGAAATTTCTTCGATTTGGAAGGTAAAACATCTAAAATTGTAGGTTTTCGCTCCTGATTAATAAAAAAACAATGAGTTTCATTATTTCCGGAAATGCCACCCCTAACGGGGCTAAAAAGGGGGTTGAAAGTTTGTATGTAGTTTCTATAGTTTGTAAGTTAGAGTTGGAGTTGATAAAAAGAATTCATGTAATTATTAGGTTTTAGAAATTCTATCCCTAAAGGGAATAAAGTAGGGGTTGCAACTTTATATGAAATTTCTTCGGTTTGGAAGGTAAAATATCTAAAATAGTAGGTTTACGCTCTTGATTAATAAAAAAAGTAATAAGTTTATTGATTTCCGGAAATTCTACCCCTAATGGAGGTTAAAGGTGGCAATTTGTTGGGCTTATATATTTGAAACTTGGCATCAATACTAACAGCAAATATTTATAATTTTTTTATTGATTTTATAGTAAAGGTTGCCATTACAAGTTTTTTCTAACCTTTTTTTTTACCTATTAACCTTAATAAATAATTTCGGTTGCTATTAGTTATTCGTTTTTCGGAACTATCCCCAAAATACTATTTAGGGGGTGATCAAGATTTTTGAAGTATTTTATTACACATAGCTTTTTTAATGATGTAGGTGAGCACTAAGGAGGGAGTTTTGGAAATTCAACCTTTAAAGAGACATATATTTGTATAAAAACTAAAAAAAAAAATATTACTGACTTCCAACTAAAAACACTACAAAGCGAAAAATAAATTTCTTTTTCGAAGTCGGTGTCTTTGGTAGGTACCAATTTTTTTCGTTATGGACACCGACTTCGAAAAAGAAAGTTATCTTTCACTTTGTAGTGTTTTTAGTTGGATGTCGGTTTATTTCACTTTTTAGGTGGACCTAATAGGCTAATAATATTTTTTTGTGTATGTTCGCCGATATCTCCGTCAAACAACACTGGCCAAACGGTCCAGTTCGGTAGTTCCAAATCGAGGAAGAGGTCATCTTAGTGCCGTAAGATTCTTCAAAAAACCGTTGACACACCTAAAACATATTCTGGGGTAATTCTGAAAAACTAATGATAGCAATTTATTATTGCCCAAGGAATAAGATTTTTAACAGACTTTCCAAAAAGGAAGAGGTTCTATGTCCTCTAAATCCTAACTTAAACCGTAGATATCTACGATATCTCATTTATTATTGATTTAACAATAGCGTATTTTTGCTCGCCTTCACTAACTGCACATAATTTAGTTGAATAAAATACGAAATCATGCGAACGAAGTCGCGGGCGGAGTGCTAGTAGTGTACGTCGCTACTGTTACCCGCGACTTCATTCGCGTGAAGGTTCTTGTTATGTGGGTACTACCTACCCTCAATAAACAAATAAGTAGTTAGACATATATTATAAATACTTGTTACGAACGGCTGCTGCGCAGTCGAATATACGAGCTTGTGTTATCCTAGTAGTATTATTCTGGAACCCCCATTTCCAGACCTAACAATTCTCGAACAAAAATTCTTGCACAAACTAATTCAGAAGATGACCCTGAGTTAAACAAGATATTTTTCATATGAAGACGTAGGAATTTAATCTCAGCTAAAACAATATATGGGCTTCTGCCATTGTCCTTTCATCCAGATTCATTCTTGAACAACAAACATCTATCCATGCAAACTTTCGCATTTCTAATATCAGAAGGGTTAGATTAATTAGAATTTCGCCAAATAATATTAGATTTTGGCTTCAGGAATAATGCATAATACATCTATTTATCTATACTAATATTATAAAGAGGTAAAGTTTGTGAGTTTGTGACGTTGTAAGGGGTAATCTCTGGATCTACTGAACCGATTTTGAAATTTTTTTCACCAGTTGAAAGCTACATTATTCCTGAGTGTCATAGGCTATAATATATTTCCAAAAAAAATAGAGATCCTTATGAAAATTGCAATAATGTAACCCAAGGTAGCAAAATGTTGCCTGTAAAATACATTATTTGGCGTGCGCTGAGGAAACTATTGATGATAGATAAAAAATTGTAGGACATTATTTGGCGTGCGCTGAGGAAACTATTGATGTATTCTAGTCTCAATAAAAAAAATACTGAAGACTTGTGGGGGATATCCGTTAGGGTTCTTGGAGATATTATTGACTCAATTGCTCCTGTCCTAACAGGCATCTTCTATCAATGTTTGGACAGCGGCACTTTTCCTGACTTAATGAAACACAGTAAAGTAGTACCAATTCTCAAATCAGGCTGTAAGAGTGATCCTTCTAATTATAGACCTATATCCATGCTTCCAGCATTGAGTAAAATCTTTGAAAAAATCATGCTGGAACAGATGTTGTCTCACTTCAATTCAAATGGGATACCGCATAGTCAACAGTTTGGTTTTACGAAAGGTAGGTCGACAACGGACGCGGGAGTAAAACTCATCAGCCACATCTTGGAGGCTTGGGAGAGGTCCCAGGATGTCATTGGCATTTTCTGTGATCTCTCAAAAGCTTTCGACTGCGTCGACCACAACACACTGATCTGTAAATTACACCACTACGGAATTCGTGGAAAATCTGCTGATCTCGTGCTTTCCCATTTATCAAACAGACAGCAAAAAGTTAATGTTAATGGGGCGACGTCCTCCGGGTCTCTAGTCAAGATGGGCGTGCCCCAAGGTTCAATTCTCGGCCCTTTCCTTTTTCTTGTTTACATTAATGATCTCCCTTTTATGATGGCCAAATTTTCGGATATAATTCTATTTGCTGATGATACTTCGCTAATTTTTAAAATAGATAGGCAAGATACGGATGTCATAAATGTCAACGAAAGTCTAATTGGTCTCTCAGAATGGTTCGCAGCTAACAATCTTTTACTGAATGCGAAAAAAACAAAATGTCTAAAGTTCTCTTTACCAAATGTACCACAACATGACCTAAACTTAAATCTTGACGGCAAAAATCTTGAAGTTATAACGGAAACTGTATTCTTAGGGATTACTATCGATTCAAAATTGCAGTGGGGCGCGCACATTAGAACTCTTTCGGGTAGGTTAAGTTCGGCTGCATATGCAGTAAGGAAAATAAGGCAGCTAACCGATGTAGCTACAGCTAGGTTAGTATACTATGCTTATTTCCACAGTATTATGTCTTATGGCATTCTGCTGTGGGGATCAGCAGCAGACGTTGACTCAATTTTCATCCTACAAAAGAGGGCAATCCGCGCAATCTATAAAATGGGTCCTCGCGAGTCCCTCAGAGAAGAATTTAAAGAGATCGATATACTGACTCTACCTTCACTTTATATTTTGGAATGTATTTTGTATGTCCGTAAAAATCGGGGGCTTTTCAAAACTAGAAGCGACTTCCATAATTTAAACACACGCAGTAAGCACGAAATTGTAATACCCAAATTCAGATTAACGAAAACTAGCAAGTCTTTTCTTATAAACAGTATACGCTTTTATAACAAGTTGCCAAAGTCAGTTATAGAACTGACCGATGGAAGGTTCAAAAACTACATCAAACGTATCCTTGTTAAAAAAGCATATTATAAAATCAAGGACTACGTTGAAGATAAAAACATTTGGCCTTAGCTCCTTCTGCGCATGCAGCTTCCCTGGTAACTTGTAAACGGCACAAATATGTGGATGTCTCTAACTATTCTCAATCTCATTTTTTCTTTCCTTCTTTTAATTAGACTTTTTAAAATGGTTTTCAATCATCTTTAAAGCCCTTTGCTAAGAATAGTTACAGCACTGATAACAAAATTTGTGCAACATGTTAAATTTAGTCTTGTTATACTTATTTTTATTATTTTTTACCTTTGTATAGATTCTTTTACCGATTGTTTTGTGAATGTGTGAACATTGTAGGCCTTCTAGATGCTAGTTAACATTTGTTAACTTTTTTATATAATCTTTTTCTTTTTTTTTAGTTTCTTACGACTTATTGTCTTAATTCGGGCCTACGTTGTCCCCCCATATCTAAGTACTAATGCTGTAACATGTAAATATTGTAAAACCAAACCATTTTTAAAAGAGTAACCATGGAGTTTCTTGCCGGTTCTTCTCCATAGGAAACGACCAACCCGAACCGTGCTCATTTTGTCGATGTTTTATAAGTGCCCATGTAGGCCTATGTGAAATAAAAAAATTGATTTTGATTTTGATGATAGATAAAAAATTGTAGGTAGGTAGGCAGGATAGCCAGGGTAGATAGGGTAGGCAGGTTAGCCAGGGTAGCCATTGATAAATGATAAATGATTTTATTTCTGTAAGTTGGTTTGTACAAACACTTTTACATGTCGAACATATTTTTAAAACTAGATGAGGTCGGCGTTTCCTATCTGACTACTCTGAGAAGAAAGCCAGGCCATTGTAGCCAGGGTAGGCAGGTTATGGGCAGGGTAGCCATGGTAGCCAGGGTAGGCAGGTTTTGGGCAGGGTAGACTGGGTAGGCAGGTTTTGGGCAGGGTAGCCAGGGTAGGCAGGTTTTGGCCATGGTAGCCAGGGTAGGCAGGTTTTGGGCAGGGTAGACAGGGTAGGCAGGTTTTGGGCAGGGTAGACAGGGTAGGCAGGTTTTGGGCAGGGTAACCAGAGTAGGCAGGTTTTGGGCAGGGCAGCCAGGATAGGCAGGTTTTGGGCAGGGTAGCCATGGTAGGCAGGGTAGGCAGAGTAGCCAGGGAAGCCAGGGTAGCCAGAGTAACCAAGGAAGCCAGGGTGGCCAGGGTAGCCAGGGTAGCCAGAGTAGCCAGAGTAGCCAGGGAAGCCAAGATAGCCAGGGTGGCCAGGGTAGCCAGGGTAGCCAGGGTAGCGATGGTAGCCAGGGTAGCCAGGTTTGGGGCAGGGTAGCCAGGGTAGCCAGAGTAGCTCGTATAACACTAAAAAATTAGCTTTAGATATTAGGTATAAAGATGAAAAAGTACAACAGGTGGATGAAATAAAATTTTTAGGTATTAATATAGACAAGAATCTCAATTGGAAAAGCCATGTGGAACATATATGTCAGAAACTTGATAGGTTTGTGTTTGCTTTGAAAAAGCTACGACAAAATGTTTCTGTAGAAGCTGCTCTTTCAGCTTACCATGGCTATGTGTCATCTATTCTAAGCTATGGACTTATCATGTGGGGTAACTCGACCGATACCGACAGAGTTTTTAAGCTCCAGAAACGTTGCATCCGGGTCATAAACAAGGGATGGTTTTTAGATAGTTGTAAACCTCTCTTTAAAAAAAGTAAAATTCTTCCACTGCTCTGTATGTACATACGAGACATCTGTATCTTTACAAAAAAACACATGCATTATTTTATGCAACATAGCGCAGTTGTGCCAAGACAAAAAAGGGCTAAATTTCGCAACCTATTATATCATCCATCTGGTCATAAAGATATTTACAAGAAAAATGTGTATAATATGTGTATATTGATTTATAATAACATACCAAATTAATTAAAATTATTGGAGGGTAATGTTTTCAAAATCAAATTGACAGATTGGCTACAAAATAGTTGCTTCTATAGCCTAAAGGAATTTATAGAGCATAGACATCATTATTGTTAAGAATATAAATAATGAATAATTTATTTATTAAATGAGTAATTGAAATGATAATTGTAATCACATACATAAATATAATTTTTAAATCAGCATTGTAAAAAAAAAACATTTTAATTTGATTAACATTTATAATTTATTTGCTTGACATTTTTAAATTTATTTGTTTGACATTTTTAGTTTATTTGTTTGACATTTTTAATTTATTTGTTTGACATTTTTAATTTAAATTATTGAGATGCTAACTTATTTTATTGACATTTTAATTTGTTTGTTTGACATTTTAATTTATTTGTTTGACATTTTTAATTTGAATTATTGAGATGCTAATTTATTTTATTGACATTTTAATTTATTTGTTTGACATTTTTTTTTTTTTTTTTGAAATTTTGTACTTTAATTATTGACATGCTAATTTATTTTATTGTAATTTTTATTTTATTTTTCAATTATTGTCGAGTTTATACTCTGACAATTGAAAGTATTGGAATTTTATTTATTGACATTTAAATATAATTATCTGATTGACATTTAATTTTAATGATTGTATTTTTGATTTGTTTAATTTTGGATTTTTATAATCTGGCAATTGAAAGTATAAGAATGCATCAATGTTGTTTCGGTTTGGTCTGGTTTTTTTCTATGTAATGTTTACAATTGTGTTTTGGTTATGATGCCGAAAAAACTTGATGACTTTATTATTGAAGCAATTTGCACGCTTGCTTGCAGGCAGAATACAATAACTTTTAGGCTTTAAGATCTTTCCTTGTAAAAACAATGTATTTTCTGGCAAATAAATATTTTGATTTGATTTGATTTGATTTAGCCAGAGCAGCCAGGGAAGCCAGCGTAGGCAGGGTGGCCAGGGTAGCCAGAGTAGCCAGGGTAGCCATGGTAGCCGGGGTAGCAAGGTTTGGGGCAGGGTAGCCATGATAGCCAGGGTAGCCAGGGTGCCCAGGGTAGCCAGAGTAGCCAGGGTAGGTAGGGTAGGGGCAAGTTAGCCAGAGTAGCCAGGGTAGCTAAGGTGGCCAGGGTAGCCATGGTAGCCAGGGTGGCCAGGGTAGCCATGGTAGCCAGGGAAGCCAGGGTAGGGGCAAGGTAGCCAGGGTAGCCAGAGTACCCAGAGTAGCCAGGGAAGCCAGAGTACCCAGAGTAGCCAGGGAAGCCAGGGTAGCCATGGTAGCCAGGGCAGGCAGCGTACATACCTGATATAACGTCCACCCACTCCTTGGTCTCCGTAGGCTTGTCGGACGCCACGGACGGCGGCCGACTGTTCTCCTCGCCGTCCGTCCATGCGCTCTGTATCACATACCTGATATAACGTCCACCCACTCCTTGGTCTCCGTAGGCTTGTCGGACGCCACGGACGGCGGCCGACTGTTCTCCTCGCCGTCCGTCCATGCGCTCTGTATCACATACCTGATATAACGTCCACCCACTCCTTGGTCTCCGTAGGCTTGTCGGACGCCACGGACGGCGGCCGACTGTTCTCCTCGCCGTCCGTCCATGCGCTCTGTATCACATACCTGATATAACGTCCACCCACTCCTTGGTCTCCGTAGGCTTGTCGGACGCCACGGACGGCGGCCGACTGTTCTCCTCGCCGTCCGTCCATGCGCTCTGTATCACATACCTGATATAACGTCCACCCACTCCTTGGTCTCCGTAGGCTTGTCGGACGCCACGGACGGCGGCCGACTGTTCTCCTCGCCGTCCGTCCATGCGCTCTGTATCACATACCTGATATAACGTCCACCCACTCCTTGGTCTCCGTAGGCTTGTCGGACGCCACGGACGGCGGCCGACTGTTCTCCTCGCCGTCCGTCCATGCGCTCTGTATCACATACCTGATATAACGTCCACCCACTCCTTGGTCTCCGTAGGCTTGTCGGACGCCACGGACGGCGGCCGACTGTTCTCCTCGCCGTCCGTCCATGCGCTCTGTATCACATACCTGATATAACGTCCACCCACTCCTTGGTCTCCGTAGGCTTGTCGGACGCCACGGACGGCGGCCGACTGTTCTCCTCGCCGTCCGTCCATGCGCTCTGTATCACATACCTGATATAACGTCCACCCACTCCTTGGTCTCCGTAGGCTTGTCGGACGCCACGGACGGCGGCCGACTGTTCTCCTCGCCGTCCGTCCATGCGCTCTGTATCACATACCTGATATAACGTCCACCCACTCCTTGGTCTCCGTAGGCTTGTCGGACGCCACGGACGGCGGCCGACTGTTCTCCTCGCCGTCCGTCCATGCGCTCTGTATCACATACCTGATATAACGTCCACCCACTCCTTGGTCTCCGTAGGCTTGTCGGACGCCACGGACGGCGGCCGACTGTTCTCCTCGCCGTCCGTCCATGCGCTCTGTATCACATACCTGATATAACGTCCACCCACTCCTTGGTCTCCGTAGGCTTGTCGGACGCCACGGACGGCGGCCGACTGTTCTCCTCGCCGTCCGTCCATGCGCTCTGTATCACATACCTGATATAACGTCCACCCACTCCTTGGTCTCCGTAGGCTTGTCGGACGCCACGGACGGCGGCCGACTGTTCTCCTCGCCGTCCGTCCATGCGCTCTGTATCACATACCTGATATAACGTCCACCCACTCCTTGGTCTCCGTAGGCTTGTCGGACGCCACGGACGGCGGCCGACTGTTCTCCTCGCCGTCCGTCCATGCGCTCTGTATCACATACCTGATATAACGTCCACCCACTCCTTGGTCTCCGTAGGCTTGTCGGACGCCACGGACGGCGGCCGACTGTTCTCCTCGCCGTCCGTCCATGCGCTCTGTATCACATACCTGATATAACGTCCACCCACTCCTTGGTCTCCGTAGGCTTGTCGGACGCCACGGACGGCGGCCGACTGTTCTCCTCGCCGTCCGTCCATGCGCTCTGTATCACATACCTGATATAACGTCCACCCACTCCTTGGTCTCCGTAGGCTTGTCGGACGCCACGGACGGCGGCCGACTGTTCTCCTCGCCGTCCGTCCATGCGCTCTGTATCACATACCTGATATAACGTCCACCCACTCCTTGGTCTCCGTAGGCTTGTCGGACGCCACGGACGGCGGCCGACTGTTCTCCTCGCCGTCCGTCCATGCGCTCTGTATCACATACCTGATATAACGTCCACCCACTCCTTGGTCTCCGTAGGCTTGTCGGACGCCACGGACGGCGGCCGACTGTTCTCCTCGCCGTCCGTCCATGCGCTCTGTATCACATACCTGATATAACGTCCACCCACTCCTTGGTCTCCGTAGGCTTGTCGGACGCCACGGACGGCGGCCGGGAGCCGCGCACGGAGCCCGTGGCGCTGCCCGGCCGACTGTTCTCGTCGCCGTCCGTCCATGCGCTCTGCAACTCAAACAAATTATGTTAAAAACATTTAATAAACAGATATGCCAAATTGGCTTTCTTTATAAAAATCAGTGTACTTAAAAAGTTTTCACTTCTAGTGCCACAGAGATTAGGTTAGGGCTATTATTCATTTGGCTAGAATATCTGTACTGTAAGCTGTGAAGATTCTAGCACACAATAGTTCAGCGGTACAAAACTACTATTTCAGAGGGTTGCTTGCGGCAGAGAAACTGACGGGTATGGGGATGAATCCTGGGTAAAAAATTATAATTCTATTTTGTCCGTCAGTTACATTACCTAACAAAAAATATTGGACACGTATTTTTTGCTTTACCAAATCAATAAAAAAATATAAAGATTAATCGCATCAAAGTTTAGGAGTGGGGGATTGTGACGTCACTATGTCAGTATAAAGTGTACTAACGGCGTGACGTCACACGATATTACAACGCACTGTATTGTCTTATTTTTTTATATTCGTGGCAAAAAGTATAAATACGTGTCCAATATTTTTAGGTAATCTAACTACATATTAACTAAATACATATTTTTTCTCAACTACCCTATTCAATTCTTTAAAAGAAATACAAAACAACATGAAGATTTTTGGAAAACTTACCTGCCATCCACCGTTGGTGTGATCGGTGTTCTTCTCAGAGTTACAGTTAGCGTCTACAGTCTTATTGTGAAGCGAAGGGTGGTCGTCGCCGGTACTGCTGTCCGTATCTGACGCACCGTCCGCTGGAATTGATAAAAAACGTTGGTTTATTATTTCTTCATAAAATTATGAAGAAATAATAAAAATACTACAACAACTACCTATTTCTAAACGCGTTCTATTTCTAAGAGTCCTAACGAAACCCTATTGCTGTCACTCACGTGTCCATCCTTTTATCAAGGAACACAAACTAGATATTCTCCTTGTATCAGAAGCCCACTGTACTAATGCAACGTCCAACATTAGATTAAACGGCTATCGTACCTACGTCACGCAACATCCAGATGGGACTGCTCACGCAGGAAGCGCAGTCATCATTCGGGAATCAATCAAACATCACCTGATGCTTTCTTCAAGCTACGACAGTAGCAATTGAGGATGGGCACGGTTGTTTTAATGTCTCGGCCATATACTGTCCACCAAAACATAAAATTGACGAATCGATGTTCAACACCTACTTTCATTCTCTTGGAAACCGCTTCATCTCTGGGGGCGATTGGAATGCGAAACACACCTTTTGGGGTTCGAGACTAACAACCACAAGAGGCAGACAACTCAAGTCTAGCATAGATACTAAGAACCTCACTGCTATTTCTACCTGCGAACCTACCTATTGGCCTTCAGATCCCATGAAAATTCCAGACCTCTTAGACTTTTTTATCATTAAGGGATTTACCAAACTTTATCTCAAGTCCGAATCATGTTTGGATACCTGTTCAGATCACACCCCAGTTATTTTATCCATCAGTACCCTGCTCATAGAAAACGAAAAGTTGGAAACACTTTACAACAAACCATCGACCACATAGCCACTAGACGCCTAATAACAGGCGAGCGATGTCTGTCAACACATATGACTAAAAAGATCATATACAGGTAATACTGATCGCTACTCGACAATTTCAAATTAGTAGCGACCACTTCTGTGAGCCATAAACACTTCCGTGTCAGTCAATAAAAAAATTATGAAATAAATTTTATAATGGCCTCTTGTACAATACGTTGCTATGGTAAGAACAGCCAGACATCGAGTTTCCGAAAAAATAACATAACATTAAATTGATAAGTTAATAGTTACATAAACATAATTAGATTTATTTTCTAATATTATTTATCGGAGTTCATATTATACTGGTCAAGTTTGTAGGTGAACACGCCCACCGCATGGTTGCGTCTCTTTCTTTTTAAAGTATTTTTTTGCTATCTCTTGTCCTCAATAATTTCGTAAACAAAACTAGTGAAGCACCATATCCTATGACCAAATCTGTTATCGATAGAACTAGAAACCTTACAAATACAGACATTACAATTGAATAGTTTATTAATTGTGAAACGATTTTTTGATTACGTTTTTTACTAATATTTAATATTACTATATTTAAGAACCAACAACCGAAAAAAGAGTATGTTTACCTTTAGAATTTTGTTTCTTTTTTTTATTTTAGCATTTTATGTTATTACTAAAATGTTAAAACGCCGTATTATTAATAATAAAAAAGGTAATATTAATTTTTAAAAAATACAAATACTATTTATAAAAATCGATACCTTCCTGGTTTTATTTAAACCTGTCCCACCCTTTATGATGCCTATGACCTTGGTAAGGGACCAATCAGAGCGCAGTACCCCATGCCTCATACCTCAGCTAGTTGACAGAATTGTTTTGATGTATTAGATCAAGCATTAGGCGTCTAGGGGCTATGTGGTCGATGCAACAAACGGACTGATTGGGCCTCATTTAGAGAGGAAATTGAGAGGGGGATCGAACTAAAAGTGAAATTAAAGACACCAGAAGATATTGAAGTCACCGCAAAACACCTTACCAATCTAAAAATACAAGTATCCTGCTGGAACAATACACCAATTATTAAATCAAAACACCACCCAACGAATTATCCACGAGAAATAAAAGCAAAGATACTGGAAAAACGAAGACTACGTCGAATCTGGCACCAGAGTAGAAACAGATCGGATAAAACCGCATTGAATAGGGCAATTGTGGAGTTGAAAAATCTGATCCGCAACTGGCACGATGATACATTGCATTCTAAGCTGGAATAATTGTCTGCTACTCCATCTGCAAACTACTCTTTATGGAAATTCACAAAAACATACGACAGACCACAGATTGCAATACCACCCATAAAGAAAATTAATAATGATTGGGCTCGAACAGCTCAGGAGAAGGCCAATGCATTTGCAGAACACCTGTCCAGTGTTTTCACCCCGAATGAGACCGACGATCTTGAATCCGAATCGAATGTCAGTGCAGCTTTGAACCAGGCATATCAAATGTCAATGCCCCCAAAACCAATATCTGTGAGAGAAGTTGCAAAAATTATCAGGGAGCTAAAAGACAAAAAAGCACCTGGCTTCGACTTACTAACCAAAGAAGTTCTTATAGAACTACCCAAGAAAGCCTTGGTATATATAACAATCTTGTTCAACGCAATTCTCAGAGTGCAACATTTTCCCAAGATATGGAAAGTCTCACAAATATTGATGATCCACAAAATGGGCAAGCCAGCGACCGAAGTAACTTCGTATAGACCGATCAGCCTGCTGCCAATCCTGTCAAAGCTGTTTGAGAAAGTGCTTTTACGAAGAATCTTACCAATATTGACAGAGAACAAAATAATACCCGATCATCAGTTTGGTTTCCGAAAACGGCATTCTACTATCGAGCAAATCCATCGAGTTTGCGAGACAGTAAGAAAAGCTCTAGAACAGAAGGAATATTGCTCATCTGTATTCCTAGACATCCAACAGGCATTTGACAGGGTTTGGCACGATGGTCTCCTGTACAAAATAAAGAGCAGCTTACCACATAGCTTTCACATGTTGATGAGATCATATCTCTCAGACAGAATATTCCAAGTGAAGGAGGCGGGTGCGACTTCTGCTTTTTACAACATAAAAGCGGGCGTACCACAAGGATCCATCTTGGGACCCATACTGTATACCCTATATACGGCAGATCTTCCAACATTATCAGGCTTAACCACAGCTACATACGCTGACAATACCGCCATCCTGGCCTGTAACAATGATCCAGCTGCCGCATCAAATACCTTACAGCAGGGACTTCACAAGATCAATAAGTGGCTTCAAACCTGGAAAATCAAAGCCAGTACATCTAAGTCTGTGCAAGTCACCTTTACACTGAGAAGGGGTAACTGCCCACCTGTAAAACTAGGCGGCACCACTACCGCACGAGGACAGTGTCAGGTACCTGGGTATGCATTTGGACCGCCGCCCGCTTGACGTGGAAAAATCATATCAAGTGTAAACGAGAGGAACTCAACATTCGGTATAGACTACTACACTGGCTGCTTGGTCGAAACAGTAAATTGTCTACTGATAATAAACTGCTTATCTATAAAACTGTCCTTAAGCCTGTCTGGATGTATGGCATACAATTGTGGGGTAGTGCCAGTGATTCAAACATCTCGATGCTTCAGCGTCTGCAGAACATCATACTGAGAACGATTAGCAACGCTCACTGGTTCATCACAAACAATGAAATACACCAACAGTTACAAATGCCAACAGTTAAAGAAGAAATTCGATTAACAGCGGCGACATACAAGCAGCGACTGTCTCTTCACCCAAATGAACTAGCAGTCCAATTAATGTGCCAAAATTACTCCAACCGCCTCAAAAGGCATGATATAATGAAGCTGCACAACAGATAGTAGCTATGTTGTACTGAAGAAGAGTAGCTGCAGAAGAAGAAGAGTAGCTGTCCTCACTGGAGGAAGCACTCTACAAGTCATTGACCCGTGAACACATCTGATTATAGTCTATGAAGACTGATGGCAGATAATAAATAAAAAAAAAAAAAAAAAAAAAAACGTGTCCATCCGTCAGTCACACGGTTTTACAGCCAAACGGTTGGACTTACAATCTTTAAATTTTCACAGTTTAAGCATCCTTTTTTTTATACTTTATTAATAAGAACAAAATTCTTAATAATTAATTACTATCTAGCCTAAAAGACTAATAAGCAATTTAACTCTAACTTAATATGTTACGTGATAGATGTTAAAACTAAGAATAGTGTCCATTTACACTTTTACACAATTCCGTAGCACTTTCCTAGAGTCTGATATAATTTATAAAAACACTATGTTCATGTGTTATATGTATAGCACAACATTGCCACAATTATTCATTCACTTTATACATTACACTAGTTCAAAAGGTTTAGTTCTTTTTAGCCTACGCACTAAGTTTGTGTTGTCTAGCAGCTGGATAGCCTCAACATTCACGTGTCGATGAAGTCTGCGTTCATGAGCTTCAGCAAAATTTTGGATGATGGTTGTGACAAATTCCATTTTAAGGTCACGGTGAAGATCGTCATTTCTTATGTACCAGGGTGCATTTACAGCATCCCTGAGGACTTTATTTTGAAATTTTTGAATTATTTTGACGTTGCTTTTTTTAGTACAGCCCCAAAGTTGGATACCATAGGTCCAAATTGGCATCAGTATATAGGGTTATTTTATTATATATTGATAGACAAGATTTCCTTCCGAGTAACCAATACATACTTTTATAACGTAAATCGAGTTCCTGTCTTTTCTTTTTGACGTGAGCTTTCCAACGCAACTTGGCGTCGAGAGTTATGCCCAGGTATTTGGCTGTATTAGCATAAGGCACTTGCATGCCATTTATGAAGATTGGATGATAGTCCAAGTGTTTGTTTGTAAAGTCAATGTGAATTGATTTTGTCAACTCATTCAGTTTGATCTTCCATTTTTGTGTCCAGTCATAAACTTTGTTCACTGCTTATTGAACTTTTTCTACAGCTTCTCTGTGGCTTGATCCGGTAGTCATAATAGCAGTATCATCTGCAAAGGTCGCAATGGTGTTGTTTTCCAGTTCTGGGATTTCACATGTGTATAACAAGTACAAAATTGGGCCTAGCACACTTCCTTGAGGTACCCCAGCTTTTATAGCTTTTAGCTCGGAATACGCATCCTCTTGCCTTATTCTAAACATTCCATTAGTAATGTACGACTCTAGAATGTCTGAAAATTTTGGTAGCATGTGTCTGAGCTTGAATATTAGACCCTTATACCAATCTTTGCCAAAAGCTTTCGCGACATCTAAAAACACGGTGGCGCAGACTTCCTTATTTTCAAGCGTCTTTCAATGATATGGGTTATTCTATGTACCTGGTCTATTGTTGAGTGTTTTCCCTGAAGCCAAATTGATGATTTGGAATAAGGTCTTTATCTTCTATTATTGCTTACAACCGTTTCAATAACAGTTTTTCGAACAGCTTTGATAACACGGGCAACAGAGAAATAGGTCTATATGATGATGCTTCATGGGGTGGTTTCCCAGGCTTCGCAATCATAATTTATTTATTTATTTGTTTACCCTCGCACTGGAACGCCTTGCAGCAATTACACCAATGGAGCACAAATTTACAAATACTAACTATAAAGTCCAGGTTTCCTCACGATGTTTTCCTTCACCGTTGTCAGCGACCTTCCATGGCTCGGGTACATGTTTTAAGATAAATGCAGCATTGATCAGCTTGGTCAGCTTCACTATGGCTTTGCGTGGGAGGTGTTTTAGAATTTCACCTGTAATGAGGTCATAACCTGGAGACTTTTTTAGCTAATGTTATTTTGAATTTCCCTCATTACTTCTTTAGGGCTTGTGATACATTTTCACACTCAAGTATTTCTATTGAGCCTTCATTGGGTTGAAAAGTTTCTTCCAAGTGTTGAGCAAACCTTAACGCTTTTTGGTCATTGCTTATGGCCCATTTTCCGTCGCTTTCTCTGACGGGCGGTATTTGTATAATTGGCCTTTTTAGATTTCTTTTCGCTTTCCAAAGGGAGTAGTCCGTTGATTTCTCATTGGTTAGCTGCAGGAGGTTGGTATTCAGGGATTCATCCTCAAATTGTACAATATTCCTCTGTAATCGTTTGGTCAGGTTATTTAGTTTTATCTCGTGGGCACCTTGTTTGCTGCCACAGCTTTCTTTGTTTCCTTTTCTCAGATAGTAGATCTTCAATATCCTTAGGATACATATATCCTTTATATTTACGCTTATATTGCGGTGTGTTGTTCCACGCACATTGTTGGATATTAACAATATATTTGTTTACTTCTGAGTCAAGCTGATCTTGCTTTTTTTATTGGAGTTTTAAGGTCGATAATAGTTTCTAGATCTAGATAGATAGGGTAAAACTTTTCCAATCTGTGAACTTATTAACCAGGGTTAAGTGGCTTTCTTTGAGTAGGATTTTTTGACTAAGCATTAGTACAATCGAAGAGTGGTCTATGTGGAAGATTTCATATTAAAACCTGCCTCCAAACTGATGTAATTGGTGGATATATTTTTGCATATGAATAAATCTATAAGATCCGGTATTTTCTGGTGGTCAGTGGGCCAGTACGTTGGTTTACCTGTGCTCAAAACTTCGGAATGTGTATCTTTAACTGCACTTAAGAGCTGCCTTCCCTTAGTTGTAGTAAGTCTTGATCCCCAATGCGTATGCTTAGCATTAAAATCACCGCCTAGGATAAATCTCTGACCTAATAGTTCTAAGAGATGTAAATATCGCTCTTTCCTTGTCATATGCCGTGCATTTATGGATTTTTTTATTCTAACCTCTAGCTTTAACCATGGATATCTCCATAACCATGGGGCTTCGAGTGGTGGGGAAGTCAAACCGCCCACCCCTTCCTCCCCCACTCTCCCCGCGCCAAAATCAACGGCCCATAGTGGAAATTTTAACCGTCGTGCGTCGAAAATCATTTGACTAGAGAAAATTTTCGCTGAATGATTTATTACGAGTTTCGTTGCGGTCTTACTCAACTACAGTATTATGATAGACTCGATTAGCGCTTCAAGACGGAGCCCCATCCCGTGCCACTGTTTAAAACTGGTTTAATTAGTTTACAGACATAATTATAACTTCATAACACATTTGCAAATTCCCAAAGAGTTCCTAGTTCGAAATTTAAATAAATTTTTAATCGGCTGCTTTTCTTACTGACCTTATCTAAAAACTTTTAGTGTGACCCACTTATCAGTAAGGACGTTGATAATTGGTTGATCATTTAAAGTAAGACACTCACCCTGCTTCTGTAAGAAAGGTGTGGCAGCTCTATAGTGTTTGACAGTGAGCACCACTATGTCGCCGGCGTTGCGCAGTATGTTCACTGCGTCGTCGTGCTTGCATGCTGTTATGTACTCTCCGTTCACTGGAATAAAGAACATTTTCTGTTAGACGGTTCTTGAATGACAATATTTGGAAGAAATTAGACTTCTAGAAGTTTGGCACAAAAAGTCACCTGCCTAGTTTTCCCCTACTAGTAGGTTTCCTTTCTAACTTGACGCAGGTGAAAAGCATATTTTACATGACCATGTTACACCCACTCCTATAGACGATGCCGACTCCTGGGACAAACGGTCCAGTTAGGTAGGTCTAACTTCGAGAAAGAGGTCAACCGTCGATTCCGACTCCTGGGCAGCGCTCGGGCAGTTGCGCGGTATTTTCTCGTCCAACTAACCACAGTGTCTCAAGACGAAAGTCTATGGCCAGTGACGCCTTATGGAACTGAGACGTAGTCGCTCACAATAGGGCTAATCAGAAGGCTTAAAGTCACCCACAGGCAATGGATGCATGGCAGGCATGATCCATTCAGAAATGAGGATATCCGCAGGAGACCCAGAGTCACCGACATAGCCCGAAGAATCGCCAAACTGAAGTGGCAGTGGGCAGGGCACGTTGCTCGCAGTACGGATGGTCGACTGGGGCCGAAAAGGCGAACCAAAAGACGCAATGTTGGAAGGCCTCCCTCTATGTGGACCAATGACCTGATTATGGATGCGGGAATCAGGTGGATACGAGACGCACATGACCGATCAGCGTGGCGACGCTTGGGGGAGGCCTAAGTCCAGCAGTGGACGTCTTTCGTTTGAAATGACGATGATCTGAGTATCACGATACGCCCTTATTAAACTCAAATGTAATCAATGAATTCAATCAAAACTGTAATCCAAGGTTTAGGAGGCACAAAACGAGTCTGCAAACCCCTAGGGTAGAGAGTCCCGCTCCGTGTAGGGGCATAACGTTAGGTAACCTCAATAAGTTATAACCTTCCAGTTTGTTTCAGTATTTTGAACAAGATCCCTTAGGAGACAAATAAGGAATATTTACGGTTACAAAAAAAAAGTAGGTACCATTAATGCAATTTATCTTTTCACTATCCATCTTGTACAATCATAACGGAACAATACCGTGTCTCGTAATTGGTATTGTTCTACATACTAGCACGTCCGTATTTATAGCCCGGCAGTTTGATCCCGGTAATTATATTAAACTCTATTGCACGACGACGTCGATCTAGAAATCATCTTTGTTCTAGATCTTTCAAATGATTCTTAACGATTTGCAGGGTCATAATAATTATTATTCTTTTTTTTTTTTTTTTATCTATTATAGGCTCGCGCTTGACCACTATCTCACCTGATAGTAAGCGATGATGTGGTCGATGGTGGAGCACGCTTGCCTAGAAGTACCCTATTCACTCTTGACTTAAATACCCCTAGATTGTAGCTATCGGGAAACACAGACTCCGGCAGGGAATTCCACTCCTTAGCTGTACGCATAATAAAAGTATTCCCAAAACGTTTAGTGCGTATGGGTGGGATGTCCACCATATATCGATGACGCATCGCCGTACGTCTGGTAGTCCGATGATGGAACGGGCTGGGTGGAATTAAATCATGCAATTCCATCGCACACTCCCCGAAATGTAACCGATAAAAAACCGACAAGCTGGCAACTCGGCGACGATGTTCAAGGCTCTGGAGCTTTGACTTAACCAGTGCCTCATCGCTGATGAGTCTCTTGGCCCGCTTTTCGATCGACTCCAGTGCATCAAGCTGGTATTTGGCAGATCCGTCCCAGAGATGAGAACAGTACTCCATGCATGATCGAACTTGCGCTTGATACAAGCTGAGCAGCTGTTCTGGCGTGAAATACCTTCTCACCTTTGCAAGGATCCCCAGCTTTTTGGCGGCCAGCTGAGCCTTTGCCGCAATGTATGGCCCAAAATTGAGAGTCGATGTCAACGTAACGCTAAGAAGCTCAAGATGGTCAGCTATTGGCACGGTCACATCTCGGAAAGTTGGAGCCGGGTGAAATTGACTCTTTTTTGCGGAAAAAAGACACGCCTGGGTTTTAGCAGCATTAAACCTGACCAGATTGGCATCGCCCCATTCGGAGACTGCCTGCAAGGACAGGTTTAAGCGCTCCACCATGGCCTCCCGGAGAGACTGGATCTGAGGCCCGGTAGCACGAGCGTTGGACAAGTATCTCTCAGTAACGGTGCTGTCGTCTGCATACCCAAAGGTGCCGGGTTTTAGCAGATCGTTAATATGCAGCAAGAATAAAGTTGCCGAGAGTACCGACCCCTGAGGGACCCCGGCATTAATATCCAAGTAGTCCGATGAGCAGCCATCGATAACCACTCGAATGGACCGATCTCTCAGGAAGTCTGCAATCCATTCACACAGACCACCGGGCAAACCGAATGAAGGAAGCTTAGCAATAAGGCTTTCGTGCCAGACCCTATCAAAAGCCTTCGAGATGTCTAGGGAGACGGCAAGCGCTTCCCCGTGCCTCTCGATAGCCTCACTCCAGATGTGAATGGCATACGCTAGAAGATCCCCAGTAGACCGATTTCGGCGGAAGCCGTATTGGCGATCACTAAGGATATCGTTTGCTTCTAGGTATGAGTATTGAGTACACGTTCCATACTCTTACAGAGTATGGAGGTTACAGATATGGGTCTGTAGTTGGCCGGGTCAGCTCGACTGCCCTTTTTGGGCACGGGCTGTACGTTAGCCTGCTTCCAAGCATTCGGCAGAATAGAGAAGAATAGGCGTGTCAAGATCGGAGACAGTTCAGGCGCACAGGTTCTAAGAACAAGTGCTGGTATTCCGTCAGGGCCGCTAGCCTTGTTCACGTCAAGGTTTCGCAGCACCCTACGGACGTCCTTTTGATGGATACGAATGTCCGACATACTCGTCTCGCATCCATCAGGAGGAGGAGGGGGCCGCGAATCACCAGGATTCAGACGTGAAGATTCCGCAAAAAGAGAGGCAAATAAATTTGCTTTCTCCTCAGCGGAGTGGGCCAGTGACCCGTCGGGTTTCAGCAGTGGTGGCAGTGAGGGACGGCAGAAGTTCGACTCGACCGACTTAGCCAGAGACCAAAACGCTTTACTACCTGCTGGGTAAGAAGCAAGTTTGGTCCCTATTCGGCCAATGTGATCGAACCGAGCCCTTCGCAACACCATCTTGCAGGACTTGGCAGCCCTGTTGAAGGCCTTCTTCTTCTGACCCACGTCACTCGCCTTACGCGATCGAGCGTCGACCCAAGCCAGGTACGCCCCATGTTTAAGCGCGTCGGCGCGCTTACATTCGGTGCCAAACCATGGCCGGTCTTCGCTAGACATTGTTACGTCAGTGAACGGAATGTAGTACTCCATTCCCCGACGCAACACATCCGTCACGGCATCCGCACACGACGATGGATCAGTCGAAGAAAAGCAAGTAGGCTGCCAAGGATAGCATGCGAAGAAAGATCGCATGCCATCCCAATCTGCCGACCTGTACCGCCAAACCCGCCGGGTGCCCCTTGGGCTGGGATCGGGCGGGGAATAGACGGACACAGACTTCACCAGACAGTGGTCGGAACTACCCAATGGTGATGCTATCGACACAGAGTATCTGTCTGGATCTGTTGTCAGCAGAAGGTCCAAGCAATTCGCCGTGTGCGAATCAACATCCGGTACTCTCGTTGCCCCCTGGACCAGCTGGGTGAGGTTTAGCGCTAGCGCAAGCTTACGCACTCTGTACTCTGTGAGCCTGGTTGCCTCCTGATCTCCACTGTGCGAACGGTAGACACAGGCGTAGATAATTTTATCCAGACCTGTGTCCACCAGAACCCAGAGCGTTGTGAATCTTGAGTACTCAAGGTTACGGAGACGCCGACAGCAAAGATCGTCACGGGCGTACATACATACGCCCGCCCGTGGTCTAAAATTGTGCTCCAGGGTGAATCCTGGGTAAGACAGGTACGACACGTCTGACGGACTCGCTATCTGCGTCTCCGTAAGGAAAAACAGCGCTGGTTTCTCAGTCTCCAGGTGGTAGTGGACTGCAGAGAGATTTGAGTGCAGACCCCTAATGTTGGTGAGGTGCACTTTGTGGGGGAGGGGGTGCAGCCGCTGTTTAAAACTAATCTTCCTTTTCCTTGACATCTTTCATGGTTTTATAAGAGTGAACGGAGGAGAGGAGTTGGAAGTGAGACGAGGTTCCACGCTGCTAACCTTCAGACACGCACTGAAAGGACAGCATCATTGGGGTACTAGTCTGGAGACTGCGGGGACGCCCGAGCCCCCCCGGAATGTCCATCGGGCCCTCCCCATCTGGTCGCCAACCAGCACGATGGCGCATTTCGGGATTTTTCGACAGTTGGCGGGGCAGCCTTTCGTGTGTGGCTGGCACACTACTTGGGCCCCCAACTACCTGCGGTCGGCCAGCGGCGCACCGTGCCTCGGATCCCGCTACCCTCCGCGACTAGTCTCCCGATACATCCCTAACAGCGCGCGTCAGGCTGGTCAACCTGCAGTGGAACAGCTATCTCGACCCAACTCCTCTAGTTGGCTACACCGAGCATCGAACCGGAACACGGCTAGGCCGTTTGGCAGTACGTCTTTGCCCGGTGGGTGGTCACAAGCCTTCGGCCGAAGCCTCCCACCAGTTAGTGTCACCTGATTTGCACCACCCGGGGACCACGTGTAGGGAATCAGAAAAAGGGTACGTTCCTACGGACGTGGGTGACTCGGCCCCCAATATATATTCACCGCCATTATCATCATTCTCCAACTCTTAACCCAATTTATAAAGGGGCCCTATACAAGACCCAGTAAAGAAGACTCTTCTTCCATACTTCTTTGTCAGTCGTCCACTCAGTAGAGCTAGAGACCCTTTCTTTTTGTTCTTCGTGTAGCTCTAACCCAATTTTTTTAGTCGTTGACCCGGTATTCATCTGTTTATTGCAGAATATTAGATTTCTTTTGCCCTCTATTACGCGGGACTTATGAGGTAATGCGGTCGCAGACATCCGACTGAATTTCCTTAGTAAAAAGTCATAATTCGAGGTTTGGCTCTAGCCTATTTCCTCCTCCAGTATTGGACAAATTTAAAATATATTCCATAAATTTAATAATAAAGTTATGCATTGTGCTTCTATGTTTTTTTTTTCACTTATGTTTGTCTAATTTGTACACTAGACCTCTGTTGATAGCGCAATTTTGAAATTTTTTTGAGGTTTATAGTGTTTCTAAAGATATTATCATCAATAAAAAAACTATTTTACAAAAAAAATACTACCGACTTCCAAATAAAAAAACTACAAAATGAAAAATAACTTTATTTTTGGAAGTCTGTGTCCATGACGTAAAAAATTGGTACCTACCAAAAACACCGACTTCCAAAAACAAAGTTATTTTCACTTTGTAGTTTTGTTATTTGGAAGTCGGTAGAATTTTTTGTAATGTGGGATTAATGCGGTGGGATTCCAAGCGTGACGTTAGGTAATGTATTATTTCAATTTATCGTCAATACATATCGATAGGACCTACATTAGTTCTGCAAAAGTTCGCTAATTAATTCCATTTGACCCTGTATTAATCATTCAAATTCATTGATTTCGGACTACAGTGTTACATATTGGGTTAGTATTACAAAAAGCTTATATTCTAGTGTTAGTATCATTGATTAAAAGTCTAAATTATAAACACTGCGTGCCGAGGATGACCAGCCAGGAAGGAGGTTTCCTATCTAATCACCCTCCGCACAAAAATTCGGATATCTGGCGTATAGCTCTCAGCCACGGTTCTCAGGATACAGTTGCGACTACTCCGCACTCTGCACAGCAGCGCGCGGTTTTTTTGCGCATTATGCGCAAAAAAACCGCGTAGCTGCTGGCTTGGAAGCCATCTGTGTGGGTCTCAGCAAACATAGTCGATGCGCTGCAGAAACGGGGCAGTCGCAACAGCATCCTGAAAATATTATTATACTGCACGCGCAGGATATCCAGCGATCGCTTGGTGTAATTGACCCATAGATTTCCCGTGTAAAAGCTCTGACGGAAGGCCTTAAAAAGAGTAATTTTTAATAGGTCAGAGCGAAAATCTACGCGCCAACATGTTACCCCTGACCGCCAGTGCCCTACGCTCCCTCTCAATATCTATATCATCCCTAAGGTAGTCGGTGATGAAATGTCCCAGATATTTAAATTTGTACACTCTGTTCAAATATAGTCCATTCAGTTTTATAATCTCAGGAGTCCGGATATCTACCAGCGGCCCCAAAAACCATATATTCACTTTTGGTGACATTATACCGAAGTCCGTGTGAGGCAGCATAAGTCTCACAGACTTTGAGCAATTTACTGATAGCAATAATACAAACACCGCTTCTGTTAAATCATATTTTTAGCCTTACAACCGATCCGTAAACGTTTCATAAGTATTCTATAAGTAGACTGCACAACTAACCCACTTGAACGAGTATGCAATAAGAACACTGATTTGTTCGACATAGCTCGCGTGTTAGTATTTATAACTCGCGGTAATTACATTTGCATAGCAGTGACGCGTCTAAGAATTGATCTGAGTGGTGCCAAAAAAAAATCAAAGTTAGAGGACGAGTAAATAAATAATATTTGTCTTTGAGTAAGAAAGACGCACTTGCTTTCGGTAGGCATAGACAGAAAGACAGAAAATAAATGTTAGCAGCAGATAATTGAGAAGTTAACAGCCTAGTAACACAATTTTCCTTTACAAAATTTTCGATTTCTATCTAATACTTGTAGAATGCGAATTTCGTAATCCACGTAGCAAACTAGCCAGCTAGCAGGTCTTAAAATTGTAATCTTACAATCTTAGGACCACCCAAGGTTGTCCGAGATATCTGGTGTTAGATCATCTTCCTTACATAGTATAAAACAAAGTCGCCTCCCGCTGTCTGTCTGTCCCTATGTATGCTTAGATCTTTAAAACTACGCAACGGATTTTGATGCGTTTTGTTTTTTTATATTTGATTCCAGAGGAAGGTTTATAATGTACTAGCTGACCCGGCAAACTTTGTTTTGCCATAAAAACACCAAACATTCATCTACCCTACCTAACACTATCTACCCAACTCTACCTACCCTACCTACCCTACTCTACCTACCCTACCCTACCTACCCTACCTACCCTACTCTACCTACCCTAACCTACCTACCCTACCCTACCTACCCTACCCTACCCTACCTACCCTACCCTACCTACCCTACCCTACCTACCCTATCTACCCTACCCTACCTACCCTACCCTACCTACCCTACCCTACCTACCCTACCCTACCTACCCTACCTACCCTACCCTACCCTACCTACCCTACCCTACCTACCCTACCTACCCTACCCTACCTACCCTACCCTACCTACCCTACCCTACCTACCCTACCCTACCTACCCTACCCTACCTACCCTACCCTACCTACCCTACCCTACCTACCCTACCCTACCTACCCTACCCTACCTACCCTACCCTACCTACCCTACCCTACCCTACCTACCCTACCCTACCTACCCTACCCTACCTACCCTACCCTACTTACCCTATAAACCTCACGGAGCCCGAGACCTTTCCAACGAATGCAAAACCGTGGAAATCGGTTCGTGCGTTCTGGAGTTATAGCGTCAGGTTATTGTGACTGTCAAATAATAACAGACAAATAATTAGCAATAAATTAAAATTGCGACTATAATTTGAGATTTAAACTATCCTATCTCTCAAGTTGGATCGAACTGCACATGGTGTGCGAATTTTATTATAATCGGTTAAGTGGTTTAGGAGTCCATTGAGGACAAACATTGTGACACGAGATTTATATATATTAAGAATAATACACGCGGGCGAAGCCGCTGGCATAAGCTATTACTATACAAACTGATCTATATTCTCGTTCTCAAGATAAATCCAAGACCCTATCAATCACGATCAGGCAGTTAAGTAACTAACAATATCAATAAACTGGCAGCCAATGAAATTCGATTACTACAGCGATTCTGCCAATCCATCAAACTTATACTCCGTCTAAAATGATCCTTGATCCCCCGAGTCTTGATTGTCTTTAATTAAAGAAACAACAGACGTACTATTTGCATCCCGCAGTTAATTGCGACTTGTTAAGCAATTGTCTTGGACTGCACTGCAACTATATCGAAGAATTAACTGTAATCTAGTGTTGTTGGGACCAAGGATACACGTTTAATTGCGAAACGGTGCAGTGCAATTGTATATAGCTCGGTGCGATAGAATGATGAAATAGGGGGTGACTACTCAGATGGCGAGTAATAGAGCTCTCTGTGCGGCAACACCTGCACCCTGGAAGAGGCTCAAGACAGTGCGGGTTGACGATGGATGTCACATGTCTTCGAATTTTTGGTTCTAGGACATGCCGGTTTCCTCACGATGTTTTTCTTCATCGTTTTAGAGAGCAGTGATGATGAAATAATTATACACAAAGTAAAGCACCTGCCTGGGTTCGAACCCACCACCTACAACTTGTAAGTCGCGGCCTATACCACTGAGCCACCACTGCTGCACACTGCTGCTGAATTCTGGTCTAATATCGACTTTGAATCATCGATACGATGAAGAAGATAGAGCAGTATAACTCCTACATCGCTATTAACGTGGCCACTTACTGCGCCCAAAGAATATAACTATGTAAATGTAAGCGCTACTGGTAAGCATGAGGTTCTGGGTTTGATTCCTAAGTCGGGCAAAATGTTATTTGATTTTCCATCTAGAATTTCACAGTAGCAGCCTGTACTTGTTCCCGGTTGAGGACTTAAACATAACTAGAAAGAAAAAAAGAAAGAAAAAATATTTAATTGCCACAAAACGACATACAAACATTACAACTGGTGAAATGTGGGTGTAGGTTAGGTTCACTTGCTTTGCTCGCTTTTTCAGCTCCCGTCATCTCCTTCATTTTAGGTTACTTTAGACCCTGCAGGCATAAATTAGGAGCCCCGGCAGCAGGACTCCGTCGACTTTGTTGCTTAAATTATAATCGTATTTAATTCTAAATTAAAATCAATGTCAACATTAAAATTATTTAAAAGAACACAAATTTTACTACCCGGCCCAATAATTGATGGGCATTGTTCAGAAAGCCCAGCCAATTTAATTATTTCAATAGTTTTTTATCATATTGTCTACCCACATAAGGCATTTTCAAATTGCGCGAGCATTATGAATAATGCTGTATTAATTACTTGGTATTTCTATAAATATAATAGTACCAGCCTCAAGGCCGTTTGAAGCTCTTTGCCGTGAAAACATCAAAGAAAGGTTAACCATCCTTACCGAATCCTTACCGAATGGGCAGGGTACTTGTTGATATTAGTAATACGCTTGGCAACGAACCCTATTATATGAATGACGAAACCTAATTAGTGACGGTAAAGGACCGACTATTTATCTATTTCTGTGATGACTTTAGTATGATAAACAATTACTTATTGATCTTATGGCAAAATAAATAAGAGAGAGATTTTCGTTAAGCATTAGGAACAAAAATAAAATCCGGCTACTATAATCGTACACGTACGAGTAGTTACTATTTTTATTTACTTCGCTCCGTTGTCCGGGTCGCCTTAAAATACGACGTAGTATGTCCTTCTTCAACTAACTTTGAATCAATACTAATTTACTTTCAGTCACAGTGTATCATCAGTTTTTGCTGGCATCCCGTATAAGGTAACATAAGATAACCTCACGCCTGTTTTTTTCTACCGGCTAGGCATGGGCAGAGGTGTGTTGTGCAGTATGGGTATTTTTTCAGTTATATTAAAGTCGCATTTAAAGGGGGCCAGCATATTGCCATCAAACTACTAAGAAATCCTTAATGGAAAACATAATCGGACAATCGTATTACGTTAGTAAATATTCAATTAAAACCACTGCGAGTTACAATAACGCACCCTGGGCAGTCAGAACCACATACCAACCAGAAATATATTAACACGAACCTCGTATATGTAGTGGCGAGACAAACAAGAAGAGTTACAAATAATATCCAGGCCATACCTTTGATAACAGCGTCCCCCACAAAAAGCTGTCCAGTCTGGTCCGCAGCCTGGTCTTTGTATATCTTGGAGATGAGGATAGGCAGCTTGTGTTCCGCGCCGCCTTTTATACTGAGTCCAAGACCACCGACCTTCTGCCGCGTGATTTGAACCATGCGCTCCTGAAAATAAGGTCGAAAATCAGAAGGTAATGTGGTGATATGCAGCCTTAAATATGGAACAAGGTTCCTCGACTAGTTGCTGAATTTGAGACTTTACCTCAACTTAACAGTTTCACTGTCCATATATCAAAAACAATAGTTAAAACAATCACTAATGCCATATGTGCGTCATGGTATTGTGAACCTGTTAAGGTACTAAGGCATATTTTGACAGTTTTGTCACACTTCAAGCAGCCTCATAACAGAGCCAACCCGAGAGAGCGTCATGTTGATGTGGCTTTATTTGCTTTCATAAGGGCGTCTACTCCCTTTTTTTTATGTGGAGTAATGCTCATGCATACTGCACTACCACGGGGAGATAGCGCAGTTATGTGCGACTCTAACCCACTAAAACTCCACGGTGTCCTCCTTGTGCCGCTTGTGGCGGAAACGCGTTAGCATACAACCGCGAACCCGTCGCGGCTGTCCGTCTCCGGACCCACCTCTGGGGTTAACCCCCCATCATCGGCGTACCAGAACACACTGTACGCCGCGACCACCCCAGGGACCAAACCAGCACATGGGCGCCAAATGACCCCGTGCATGGCACCCTTTGTCCCCATATGACGGGTCAGGACAGTGGCCCCGAGCGGCCAACGCTATACCGACACTCCTCCTCCCCTGCGGCCCCACCGCGTCCGCCATCAGACGGTGGCGACCCCGTGCAGGCCGCGGAGGGTAGGGCGAGCGGCGCGTCGTAATACCGGCACTCCTCTCCCGCCGCGGCCTACCATACCACATCGCGGCCCGACTCAGTTGCGATGGCTCCCATACGGCACCGCAACCTACTTATTGGCCGCTACGTCATCGGCTTATCGGCAAAAGCCCTAACGAGCGGCCCCTTCCTCTTCGCTTCACCGTGGTTGTCCAAGCCACGGCTACTGAGTCCCCCCGCCTTGACAATGCGGGAACGCACCGGGGGGGGGGTGGCTACTCCCTAAGCACGAAGTCCCTAGTTTCGGCCTTCGTAACGGACGTTTCCTACTCCCTAACAACTACGGATGATTCGTTTGGGGCCTGAACTACACAATTCGACAGTTGTATCTACTCCAGATGTCTTTATACCCGTCCGAAAATTTTTACCTAACACTTTTTTTTTCACTCCGAAGTATCGGAGTACTTTCGGACGGGGCCCGTAACTTCGTTGACGGAGATAGGGAGTAGACCCCCTGGTACGCTCCTGAAGCAAGAGCCTCAACAAAATTGTCCCCGTAGCAAACTACAGGACAGAGAAAGTGAAATACTTTCACAACAAATATGAAGGTGTTAATTATTGAAGCCTTAGTGGAATCAGATTTCTTCAACATCAGAAAGTTAATTGGATTTGGTCGATTTGCATGTGACACAACTGTGTAGGCGTCGCGCCGGTAAATTATGATTCTGTATGAATATCGATCAGCAATAGTCTGCTGCTAGGTACGTATGATGGCGCCATGATGTTGACAACCTATCAAGCTACTAGGACTAATTTATTCTGCACGTGCGTAGATGAAAATATAAAAGGATTCTCTCGTAACACAAATATTCGCGAGCTGGCTGACCAAAACCAGTATCCTCCGACTGCACAGCATGATTTTCTTCTTGTTTACGTCTTTTTGTTTCGCTTTTTAAGCAGTCGGGTTTTTGAATTTTTTAATTAACTTTTTTTATTTACATCTTTTTAGTTTTTTTTAGTTTAGGTACATTTAAACATATACGTGTTAAATATTTTTGAAATCACCTCTTAAAACCCTTTCTTTTGATACCCCACACGATGGGTTACGAAGAAAAAAAAAAATTGTCCCCACAAAATGGCGCCCAAATCCGCCATTATTTTCTTTTCCAATTGTTATGTAGCCTATGACACTCGCAGGGTTAAGACGAATTGATTGACGTTAGAATCATCAAAATCGGCCAATGCGTTTGGTCTCTATAACGCCACATAGGAACAAACATACATACATACTTACATACATACATAGACGGATAAACACATTATCCTCCTTCGGCAGTCGGGTAAAAATAGACACGTTCTTGATGAGTTTTCCAGCAGAAACAGAGGGGTTTACCCAGATTAAAAAATAATTACAATTTTAATTTTAATCCCACAGAAAGTAGCTCTCGAGCGTCGAAAAACTAATTATCTAAACAATGGGAAAATTTAAACACAGTCCCGGACTGCCGGTATTAAATCTACATCTCGCGGGTTAGCTACAGTGAGATACCGGGACTCCGGGAGCCACAGTCAACAGGGCTACCTGCACTAAATGTTTCATTGTGCGTTTAATAATTCACAACTACCGCCCATTAGCTGCTCCCTGTCCCTGCTTCATGCAAAAATCATTATCTGCGTGGATTTCTGTAATGGAGAATGCCCACGGTTTTGTATCTTTTGGGGAGCAAACAGCATGAGTTTTCTGGCAAAAACCGGAGAAGATTTTTAGATTAAGATAGAAAACACCTGAAATGATATGATTTTATTACAGTTGCTCTGTACTAAAATCATATCATTTCAGGTGTTTTCTTTCTCTCTTTTTTTAATTGCCGCCAAGCTCCACTCCAAATTTAAATACTCTGTGGATTTCAGGAACAAAAGGTTCTGTAAATGAAACCTAGTCGTGTATCCGTGATGCATAATATAACTCAGTCGTGTTGTTAATTCAGTCATATCCTCACTAGAGCGAACACATGAAATAATGGAGTTCATATTCAAACTTCAGCAGGTATTACGAATTTCTACCCTGACCTGACAGAAAACGCAAACTTTCATTAAACATTGAAATGCCTATTGAACACTACAGAGAGGTTAATATCGAGAATAGTTTTGTTAAATCATGTCGGAAGTGACCCAGTTGCACCTATAGGGGCTATTGTTGATAGTTTTGTGTCGGCAAAATGATGGCATCAATAGTTTGACTAAGTATTGTCTTTAGAAACAATAGATATCTCCCGCATTCAAGAGCCGAGATAATCCAGGCAGACAGTTATTTATTTTTCATCACACTTGCGCGTAAAAAGTATCTAAACATACAAGTTAACTTGGCCGTAATGCCCCATATAAAACCCTCGGGCTTTCTTTTTGTCATGAAACCCTAGGGCGGTAAGTAATATTTTTTTTAATTTATGGCACAGCACACAGGTTGCATGACCAGTTCAAGCAAGGAGTTTACACACAATTGAATAATTATCTTAAAATGTTATCTAAACAGGAATTTCTTTGCAATCTCGCTACATGTTACTTAAATACTCAAATAATGTTCTTAATAATCGTTTTTAATAGTTATAGTATGAAAACGTCGAAATTATTTAATTATTTTTACACTCTGTCATGGCTGTATACCTACGGAAGTATTTGCCCTTAAAGTTTCTGAACGAAACACTGTATAATCTGTGGTGTGGGCAAAAATTCGCCAACCGCTTAAAAAAAAGTTCGAGTATTTCGTAATAACAGATTCTTTATTCAAATTCTCTACAGAAAATTTAAATATAGAATCAGCTAAGCAGTTGCTAAACATCACAAAGATTTTCAGAGGCCCTATATTTTGATTTGTTTTATGACTGGCCTGAGTCTGCTAGCCATTAATGACCTCGTACTCGTACTATCAATCATAATCTTTCAATCAATTTGCACACGTGATTCGTGCATTAATTTAAAACAGCGACTGTTTTACGAGGTAGTGTAAAAACGCGGCCATGAACTTTACACACACGTGTCTGATAAAACATTATTTTTAACCGACTTCGCAAAAAGGAGGAGGTTTTCAATTCGACTTTTTTTTTTATGTGTGTGAACGAACGTTTCAGAACGTTTTATTGGGTGAACCGATTTTGATGATTCTCCGATTTTTTATTTGAACGCTGGTGCTTGTCATGTGGTCCCATTTAATTTTCATCAAGATCTGATGAAGAACTTCGGAGATATACATCAGAACTCTTCAATAAATGACGGCAAATCACTCGGGTTAGCTGCAATCGCATGTCTGTTTATTGTTTACACCATTTCATAACAAACATAACATCACACTGGTACGCTCTAAAGGGGTACGCAGGTTTAAACAGTTCACCCTGGTATACTCTCATTCCACAGTTTTGTTTTAGTTGAATGTTATAGGGTTAATCTATTCTGGCTTCACTTTGGGCATTATACGTAGCCTTTAGAACTAGTCCATTTTGTACCAAAACTAAAAAGTGAAAAAATAAAAAACATTTTTACAAAAATTACAACCGACTTCCAAACAGAGGCAAGAACAAACTTGTAGACAGGAATGCCAAAGGGTTGGGTTTACCATCAAATGTTTTCCGACATACAAGGTTAATGATTACGATTTATGCAAACTAGCCATGAAATAAAGTTACGGATATCGCGGAAAATCGTCACGAACGTAGAGGCGTTTTCAATTAAAAATGTTAAGCATGTAGCAATAAACTAGATTTACATCGGCTACCTGTATAATTACGGGTGTTATTTATGTCATCAATACTGGCCAACATCAAGATAATGGATAATAACAGCTTGGGTTGGGGCATACATGCGAGTACATAAGCTCCAAGTATTCAATTTTAAAGGAAATTATAATTTTCTTCCTGATTAATTACCTTTGTTGCAGTTGATTCGGGCAGGTGATTCATTAAGCTGAATCGCCGCGCATTTAATTTATGTATCGTTGCTTTTGACTTACTGAGACTTAGATGGGTTTTACAGGTGGGAGGTAGTGGCGTAAACTTATCTCAAAAAATCGGACAATTTAAGTCTGACTCGAGCACCAAGGGAGTGTTATGTTATTTGATTTCTTTGACTAATTAGAAACTTGAACCTCCATGGAGTCATAGTCCAAAGTAGATATTAATATTATTTTTTTCTTGATTTGACTCCAAAAATATTCGAGATGAAGGGACAACAAAATAATATTGCAAGGACTCCTTTTTTGACATACAGAAGACCATAAATGCTATTATTAGCCCATTTCAATTCCACTACAAGGCTGCCAACACCAGGCCTTAGTGTAAGGCCTTCTGACTAACCAATGTTTCAACACATAAACAATATACTTGGCTATGCTATGTTAGGAATTATAGGCTATGTGCCTATAATTCCTAACATAGCTCCTCAATATTACCATATTACAAATCTGCAATGGCCACTCACCCTAGCGTGGGGCACACTCTTGTCCTTGCTCGGCTGTACAGGCACGGGGGCCTCTCTCTGTACGGTCACCGCATCCATTGTGAGCACCAGCCGCGCTGGCCTCGGACGGGACTTGCCATCCGAGACCTGCACCATGCCTGTACGAATCTGGAAGACAGTTGGCTGTTAGTAAATTTGAAGTTGAATTATGTAAAAATTATTGTGTTACAACTATTAAAATTTATTGATTTATTTAAAAGTGTGGCAGAGTTTCTGGCAGATTATTATTTATTATATATACTTTATTGTACACCACAAAATATGTACAGGACAAACATTCACAAAAAGTAGTGTACAATGGGCGGTCTTATCGCACAGGGCTTTCTCAGATCGGTTTCAGATTATTCACCATCTATGCCCTGGAATTTTCAACAAGCTACTACGATCAACCTGGCCAATTTAAAAGTCCCTGTATATAGTTTTATTGAAATAAATGCTTTATGTTAAATTATAGGGCAAACACCTGCTTCTGAATATGAGCATCTCAATGACCAGTCCAAGACTGAGAAGCCATAGCAAAGTGTCTTAACCAAAAATGTATCAAGTATACAGACATAATTTATCATTCTGTTCACTCAAGCTATCATTGTTAAAAGAAAGATTTCAATGCTAATTTGAACGACCTAACTTGCAAACACAAAGCACCCATAAAAATTAATCTATCATTCTGTGTGCAAACAAGAGAAGTAATTAGTAATCCATTAATGAATAATTTTGCCCGACAAACATTATTAGTCATTGTTTACCCAGCGATTAGTGCTTCTTGTGAATGTTATGTCTATGCAGTAAATTTCACCATACATAGCCCCTAATAGCCAAATTATTTAATGTACTAGATTCTGCCAGCGATTCAGCGGCATGAAAAGTATCCTAAGATAACATACTCCTGGTATAAAAAGTATCACAAGTCCTAACCTACCACCAGACAATGTCCTAGAGATATGGTCTGCCCATTTGCCAAGTTTCATCCAAATCTGTTCAACAGTTGAGATGTAACATACAAAAAGACAGAAAGGTAACAGACAGAGTTACTTTAGCAATTATAATATTAATTCTCAATTCTTTATTGCATACCATAATGTAAATAGTTGGTAGGGTTGCATTAGTCTGGATGGTGTTTGGAACTCTTTGATGGGTAATAGATCATGCCTATGACACTTTTAAGTTGTCCTAGGAATGACAAGACTATGTCTTGTCTATAACATTTAATTTTGTAGAATACAACCTGGACCAATTTTTTTATAAATCCTTAAGTATGTGAATTCGGACAGAAAATGAAACCATGGGTATAAAACTGATAGAAGATAGAATACAACTTTAATTACCAATTAAGAAAGACTGCAAATCTGTTTAATTTCCTCATGTTTTTAATATTTTGTATGCAGAAAAAAAAATTACTTGCATTTTCTGTTTGAAGAAATTCATTATAATTCTTTTTTTTCGTCCTAGTTAAATTACAAATTTTAATAGGGACCTATAGTTATAATTTACCTTGTTACTTCTAAATAATACAGAGAACATTCTCTTATCACTGTCGTGGAGTAACAACTTTTCAACAGTCTCAATCAAAACAATTGAGCACTGACACTGGCCAAAAAACTAAGCCCACTAATGAGAGCCACTGAATGAAATACTAAAAATATGTAAAAACTGCAGGCTTACCTTTTCATCTTTCTTCTCCTCAATAGGCGTCATCATTGTAGAACATGCACACCATAACGATATAAAACTTTTGGAACGTTCCAAATATTATAAAACTAGCTGAATCAAACGAAAAAATCGCGGAACCCTGATACTATCACAAACTTCGGCCTCATAACGCTTTCTAGCAAACAATTTATCATCAAAAGTCCATCTCTAGTTAGCTCCACTGTTGCTTCTAATGATACTTTTAATTATTTATGCGTTACACATTACAAATACTAAAAACAGGTCACTGGCATACGATAAATCAATATAGGTGAACGGCATCAAAACAATTGAAATACGACGGATTTACTACGGCCGTGTAAGATTTTCTAGATATTCGTAACTATTTTACAGTCTGTTTCTTAATAATTTGCATGTTTTCATTGACGAAAGTACTAAATAGTTGAACAATAACAAATAATTTCTTGGGAAATTGACGACGGACGACACAACTTCTTCCTTGCGCGCTAAGTAGATACTAGTGATGTCCATTCAACTTACTATTTTATAATTTGTAGGACTTCACTTGTGAGTTGTGTGTTTCACAATAACACAATCGATTAGATATGGCGTAGTCGATTCTAATATTATTAACTATTGTACGGAGTTATTTTAGTTTAAAATAAATTATTTTATGATTTAAAAAGTTCATAATATACCTACTGAAACGGAAAGAGGATTTTTTGGAATTCTGTATCGATTATTCAATGAGCAGTGGTGTCCATAGACTATACACTTAAATACAGAGTGGTGTCCCCGTGGTAGCGGCCGCGACATACAAGTTATAGGTCGTGAGTTCGAACCCAGGCAGGCACTTTGCTTGTACTATTAATTAGTCTGTGGCTTTACTTTGTGTCAATTATTTCATCACCACTGCTCTCAAAACGGTGAAGGAAAACATCGTGAGGAAACCGGCATGTCCTAGAACCAAAAAATTCGAAGACTAATGACATCCACTAACCGTGTGTTTCTTTTTACAAAACAGCTGCAAAAGAAGTTCTCCAGTATTGTTATAGATGGCGAATTTACAAAACACAACATATTCACATCTTTGGTACGCTCTCGTTTCTCTACGCTCTATAGATGGCGTTGGGATCGAATTATATAGCGCTATGGTTTCGGGTTATTCCGTCATTCATAGCAACCCTCTAAGTAGTCTGTGATAGCAACGGTCGCTAGAGGCGGGCCGGGAGGTATACGGTGTTTTACTTAATTTCCCTAATTTTTAAAAGATTTGCCCACCCGCTATCCCTTTGGTTTGATGCGGTCTTGTAAATTCTGATAGAATCTATATATTTGAAAGAGAAAGTGAACGAGAAGAAACGAGAAGTGAGTGAGTGAAGTGAAGTGTGAGTGTGTATGTTCTTTATAGACTCCGAAACGACTGGACCGATTTTAATGAAATTTGGCATGGAGGTAGTTTGAGGCCCTGGGAAGGACATACGATAGTTTGTATTCACTTGGGATGTTATACTTTATAATTATTGGAAATAAACATTTATTTATTATTATTTATTATTAACTCTTCGACCCCATCGACCATCCGTTCTGCGAGCAATGTGCCCTGCCCACTTCCACTTAAGTCTCGCAATTCTTTGTGCTATGTCGGTAACTTTGGTTCTCCGGCGAATATCCTCATTTCTGATGCGGTCACGCAAGGAAACGCCGAGCATAGCCCTCTCAATTGCCCTTTGGGTGACTTTAAGCTTTCTGATAAGGCCCATTGTGAGCGACAACGTTTCGGTCCCATAGGTAATTATTATACTAGCAACACACACTGGTCAAAGACTTTTGTCTTAAGCAGTGCCGTAAATAGCCTTTACTGCGCCCTGTGCGAGCTTTTATAACTGCGCCCTTTGTTTTTTTACTTAGAGGCCTACTTTATTTCATTCAGGGTGATACGATAACCTATTAAATTTTTGGGCCACTATGGTCTTCATACTTCTGTAATGAAATAACACCCTGCAAAGTTTCAGTAAACTGTAAATTAATTTAATTATAAGTACTTGGTACGGTAGAGTGGTTAAACAAAAATACGCTCATGCGCTGCCAAAAAAATGAGCGCGATGTTTTGTCTAATATAATAGACGTTTTTGATGATACTGGTATGTGGTAGTACATATGTGTTGAAATCGAGCACTGGGGGCGCAGCGGGAACTTATCAGGAGCAAACCGAAAAAGTAATAGTCCTGCCTGGTCTGGCCATTCTTGCGCCCCCCAGAGTCTACGCCCTGTGCCTGGGCACCGGTGGCACCGCCCTATTTACGGCACTGGTCTTGAGACACTGCGGTAAATTGGACGAGAAGATACCACGCAACTTCCCGAGCGCCACCCAGCCGAGCTGGGTGGCGTTTTTTAGATATCAATGAAATCGATAGTATAAGAGTTATGCAATTGAAACTTTATATTTTTAACCCCCGCCGGAAAAAAGAGGGGTGTTATAAGTTTGACGTGCTGTGTATCTGTGTGTCTGTCTGTGGCATCATAACGTCCAAACGGGTGAACCGATTTTGATTTAGTTTTTTTGTTTAAAAGGTTACTGAATCGAGAGTGTTCTTAGCTATGTTTAAAAAAAATCGGTTCAGCCGTTCAAAAGTTTTGGCGTTTTACTGTCTGAGTCGGGGTGTTTTCGCAAGATATCGTGATATAATTACGTGTTAAATAGATTGCCGATTGAAGCGTATCTACTACTTTTTTTAATTTTGTAATTTTACTTGTTAATCTATACTTATATACTTATCTATACTAATATTATAAAGACGTAAAGTTTGTGATGTTGTAGTGGGTAATCTCTGGATCTACTGAACCGATTTTGAAAATTCTTCCACCAGTAGAAAGCTACATTATTCCTGAGTGACGTAATCATTTTTACTAATCCCGAAAACGGGTAATAAGGGATTGGCCACGGGAGTTAAGCCGCGGGAAACAGCTAGTGTTTAATAAGTCCACTATTGACATCATATCCCGAGAATTTTGTTTATCTGGTATAATCCAAACCCAAGATTAGAGGGTTAAAAAAGAACGACGTAATGGGCCATCGGCACATGGTAGACATCCAACCTATACTCTTACGCACTAAACGTTTCAATCAGTTATCACGACTAAATTTTATGAATTACTAAGAGAATTTAAAAAAAAAGTTTTATTTTAAACTTGTTTTTTAACCTGGCCCTTTTTACTACACAAGTGACGCTTATATGTTGTCCCTCATGGTGTTCAACGTGTTAAGTAAAGAGCTTGTATTTTATTGGTTAATACAAGCTTCCTCACACGTTTCTTGCCCTTGCGGTGATACCTAATACCTACCTACCTTACCGTACCTTATCACTATAAGGCAGTTGTAGGTTGAATTAAAATAACAGAAGATCTCATAACTGAAAGCTCGTTTTATTCTGGATTATTATGAACATCTTTACAGTGGGGCTGAACCAGGAACCGTGGACAAAGCCGGTACACCATACATCGGATTACTCGATAAAAATGAACTTAGGGTTGCACTAGTCTATGGCACGAACTATTTTGTGCCCTGGGTTAAAATGCATGCTATCTCAACCGACAATACGTGCGAAATAGATATATGCTGTGATGAGCACGAAAATTTATAAACAGGCCTTTAGGAATATGGATAATAGGCATTAAGTTCCCTCAGAGATAAATTTAAAGAGATCAGTCATATACTGACTCTACCTTCACTTTATATTTTGGAATGTATTTTGTATGTCCGCAAAAATCGAGGGCTTTTCAAAACTAGAAGTGACTTCCATAATTTAAAAACACGCAGTAAGCACGAAATTGTAATACCCAAATTCAGATTAACTAAAACTACCAAGTCTTTTCTTATAAACAGTATACGCTTTTATAACAAGTTGCCAAAGTCAGTTATACAGGGTGTTTGGAAGGGAGCTGTACATACGCCTAGGGTAGAAACTAGGGATAGTCTGCTACCTACCCCCGCCCATTATATTGACCTTGGCCTCAAGGTTTTTTTTTAATTTATTATTATTTTTTATTTGACTTTTTTATGATTTTTTGACTAAAACTACCTGTAGCTCAAAATCTATCCATGGGACCGGTCGGCTAATGGTCTTGTTTTAATCGTTAGAGTCTTAGGGTCCTGCAAAAAATTATTTTACACCAGAAAATTGTGGAGAAGAAAAGTTATGGGGCCTGAAGTACCGTAGTAAGGTAAAGAAATAATTTTAAGGGCAACTTTCTATGGGGTTTAAAAAAAAACTAACAGGGTTGGAGTTCTTCTGATTTTTTTAAAACATCCTCAGTCCATGCCCTTTCTAACGATATGCTAAAAGTGTAATTATCACTTTTAGTTTTAAAGTTATTAATTAATTTCCGCAACTAGGGCACTTCAAGCAAAAATTTCAACTAATGAAAATTAAATGTGTTCGATCGTAAAAGGATGGCAAATGAAACAAAAAATTTGGTAATGACTAATGTCATTAAATTACAAATTTTAATTAATTACTAATTTTAATTAATTACAAATTTTGTTCAAATTGATGACCATTGACCTGTAAACATGCTCGGCACCTCTTCCTCATCTCCACGGTCACCGTTCTAAGCAGCAGTTCCTCGCGCATTGTATCGAATGCGGCGTGGATCCTGTTAATTAGAACCTCCCTTGTTGGTACTTCTTCTGCGTACACCAACTCTTTCGCCCTTCCCCAGACGTAGAAGTCGAGTGGGGTAAGGTCAGGCGACCTTGGGGGCCAGGGAATTGGCCCACCCCGACCAATCCAAGAATTAGGAAAGCAGTTGTCCAGAAGCTCCCTCACTGCTAGGCTCCAATGAGCAGGACAGCCGTCGTGCTGGAAGACTATGGGCCGATCTTCGTCAAACACTTCTTCCGCTAAATCAGGCAAATCGTTTTCGAGGAAATCTAAGTAGTTTTGCCCGTTTAGGTTGTCTGGCAAAAAGTGCGGCCCTATCAACCGATTACCGATGACGCCTGCCCATACGTTCACGGAGAACCTTCGTTGAAAACCTCTGTGCCTCTTGACTCTCGGGTTTTGATCTCTGGGTGCCCAGTGATGGAGATTGTGGTAATTTACAATTCCTTCCTTGTCAAACTTGGACTCGTCAGTCCAGAGAATACTCCGTAAAAAATTAATATCTTCCACGTCCGTATGGAGCAAGTGGCGGCAAAACTCCACCCTTCTTGCATAGTCGTTATCCTCTAAGCCTAAAACAATAAAAATATCAACGTTAGCGGTTTCCTTATGAATTAGTAGCTATGTAACATTGATTGCTATCTCTGTCTTTCCATTTCTCTCTCTCTCACACACATGCTCATGTTAATTTAAAAATTGCCTATGAAATTCACATGCTAGTTCATTACATAAGAGCTAAAAACAAAAACTTTATGTAAAAAATTACCTTGAACAGGGGTGTAGTGGAAAGGATGACGTCCATTTTCGCGAAGAACCGACCAGACTTTCCACACGCTTAAACCAAGCGTCCGGGCTACGGTTCTTACGCTTCTGGTCGGATCTTCCTCAAATTCAGCCAATATGCGTTCTTCCGCAGCCAAATTTGGTTGAAATCTGTTCACGGCTGGTTCCCGGAAATTTAAATTTCCGGTTTCTCGCAGACGCCGATAAGTTGAGCCAAACGTTTGGTGGTTAGGCACTCGCCGGTTAGGATACCGTTCTTGATAAATCCTCCGTGCCTCGCGCCCATTGCAATCAGCCATTCCATACACCACCAGCATGTCGGTGTACTCTTCACTGGTAAATCCAGCCATTTTGCCAACAACAAGGTAACAAATAACAAAACTTAACAAAAACGAAGTAATAACAAACTCAACAAAATTAACGAAAACAGTGGAGCGTCGTAACGGCAAGTACGTAAGTTAGCTAAGATGGGTAAATCTCGACTGACTAACAAAGACCCCAACGAGTTACCTGCCCGGCCCCGTCGACCCAAGAGCGAAAGAGACATGACATGACATGTTTTGTCTCTTACATGTTGCTCTCGTGTAAGAGTGAGACAACAAATTTGCCAACTGTAGGCCAAACTGGTTTAAATTCTGGAAATTACATTTGTCTTACAAATGTCGACTCGTGGTGGTAAAAGTGCCCTAGTTGCGGAAATTAATTAATAACTTTAAAACTAAAAGTGATAAATACACTTTTAGCATATTGTTAGAAAGGGCATGGACTGAGGATGTTTTAAAAAAATCAGAAGAACTCCAACCCTGTTAGTTTTTTTTTAAACCCCATAGAAAGTTGCCCTTAAAATTATTTCTTTACCTTACTACGGTACTTCAGGCCCCATAACTTTTCTTCTCCACAATTTTCTGGTGTAAAATAATTTTTTGCAGGACCCTAAGACTCTAACGATTAAAACAAGACCATTAGCCGACCGGTCCCATGGATAGATTTTGAGCAACAGGTAGTTTTAGTCAAAAAATCATAAAAAAGTCAAATAAAAAATAATAATAAATTAAAAAAAAACCTTGAGGCCAAGGTCAATATAATGGGCGGGGGTAGGTAGCAGACTATCCCTAGTTTCTACCCTAGGCGTATGTACAGCTCCCTTCCAAACACCCTGTAGAACTGACCGATGGCAAGTTCAAAAATCACATCAAACGTGTCCTTATTAAAAAAGCATATTATAAAATCAAGGACTATGTTGAAGATAAAAATTTTGGCTTTAGCTCCTTCTGCGCATGCGGCTTCGCTGGTAACTCATAAACGTCACAAATACCTATGTGGATGTCTCTAACTATTCTCAATCCAATTTTTTTCAATTTTTGTTTTTTTTTGTGTTTCTTCTTTTAATTGGACTTTTTACAATAGTTCGCAATCATCTTTATAGCCCTTTGCAAAGAATAGTTACAGCACTGATAACAACATTTGTGCCACATGTTAAATTTAGTCTTGTTATTTTTTTTAACTTTGTATAGATTCTTTTACCGATTATTTTGTGAATGTGTGAACATTGTAGGCCTTCTAGATGTTAGTTAACATTTGTTTTCTTTGTTATATATTATATAAACTTTTTTTTTTAGTTTCTTACGACTTATTGTCTGGCCTACGTTGTCCCCCCGTAGTACTAATGCTGTAACATGGAAATATTTTAAAACTAAACCATTTTTAAAAGAGTAACCATGGAGTTTCTTGCCGGTTCTTCTCCATAGGAAACGACCAACCCGAACCGTGCAACTTTTGTCGACGTTTTATAAGTGCCCATGTAGGCCTATGTAAAATAAAAAAAAATGATTTTGATTTAAGTCCGCCTCTGTACTTGTGTGTGCATGAAGTATTAAATCTATATATATAAAAGCAAAAGGTGACTGACTGACTCACTGACTGACTGACTGATCAATCAACGCACAGCCAAAACTGCTACGCCTAGAAGCATGCAATTTGGCAGAAAGGTTCCTCAAGTGACGTAAGTGTGCACTAAGAAAGGATTTTTGGAAATTCCACCCCCAAGGGGGTAAAAAGGGGGTTGAAAGTTTGTATGTAATTTCTACAGTTTTTAAGTTGGGCACGTGAAATTTTAGATTTACGCTCTTGGTTGATAAAAAGAATTAATGTATTTATTAGTTTTTGGATATTCGACCCCTAAGGGGGTAAAAAGGGGGTTGAAAGTTTGTATGAAGTTTTTACAATTTGCAAATTGGACACATGAAATTTTGCATTACGCTCTTGGTTGATAAAAATAATTAATGTGTTTATTGGTTTTTCTAAATTCTAACCCTAAGGGGGTAAAAAGGGGGTTGAAAGTTTGTATGTAATTTCTACAGTTTGTAAGATGAACACTTGAATTTTTTAATTTCGCTCTTGGTTGATAAAAATAATTAATTCATATATTGCTTTTTGGAAATTCGACCAGTGAGGGGGTAAAAAGGGGGTTGAAAGTTTGTATGTAATTTCTTTAATTTGTAAGTTGGACACGTAAAATTTTAGATTTACGCTTTTGGTTCATAAAAAATATATATATATTTGTTGGTTTTTGGTAATTCGTCCCCTAAGGGGGTAAAAAGGGGGTTGAAAGTTTGTATGTAATTTCTACAGTTTGAAAGTTGGACACGTGAAATTTTAGATTTAATATCTAGGTAGATAAAACAAAACCATGTATTAATTAGTTTTTGGAAATTCTACCTCTATGGGGATAAAATAGGGGTTGTAACATTATATGAAATTTCTTCAGTTTGGAAGGTAAAACATCTAAAATTGTAGGTTTTCGCTCCTGATTAATTAAAAAACAATGAGTTTAATTATTTCCGGAAATGCCACCCCTAACGGGGCTAAAAAGGGGGTTGAAAGTTTGTATGTAATTTCTATAGTTTGTAAGTTAGAGTTTTCATGTAATTAATAGGTTTTAGAAATTCTACCCCTGAGGAGAATAAAGTAGGTGTTGAAACTTTATATGAAATTTCTTCGGTTTGGAAGGTAAAATATCTAAAATAGTAGGTTAACGCTCTTGATTAATAAAAAAAAATCTACCCCTAATAGAGGTTAAAGGTGGCAATTTGTTGGGCTTATATATTTGAAACTTGGCATCAATATTAACAGTAAATATTTTATATTTCTTTTATTGATTTTAAAGTAAAGGTTCAAAACTACTCCTAAAATACGATTTAAGGGATGTTAAAGTTTGTACGGAAAATCTCATTTCTTGGATTAATATACTTGAAACTTGGGACAAATACTAACGTAAGTAAATAATAAAGGATACCATTATTAGTTTTTCGAAACTACCCCTAAAATATGATTAGGTGGGTGTTGAAGATCTTGGTTTAATAAACTTGAAATTTTGCACAAATACTAACTTTCAGAACTATCCCCAAATTATGGGGTGATCAAGATTTTTGAAGTATTTTATTACACATAGCTTCTTTTAATGATGTAGGTCAGCACTAAGGAAGGAGTTTTGGAAATTCAACCTTTAAAGAGACATTTAATTGTATAAAAACTTTTTTACAAAAAGATATTACTGATCTCCAACTAAAAACACTACAAAGTGAAAAATATTTTTTTTTTTTTTGAATTTGGTGTAGGTACCAATTTCGTTATGGACACTGACTTCGAAAAATAAAGTGTTTTTAGTTGGATGTCGGTAGTATTTTTTTGAAAAATAGATTTTTTGTTTTTCACTTTTTTTAGGTGGACCTAATAGGCAATTTGCCTTTAGTAAGGTACTTAATAATTTTTTGTGTATGTTCACCGATATCTCCGTCAAACAACACTGTTCAAAAGGTCCAGTTCGGTATTTCCAAATCGAGGAAGAGGTCATCTTAGTGTCGTAAGATTCTTCAAAAAACCGTTGACACACCTAAAACATATTCTGGGGGTAATTCTGAAAAACTAATGATGGCAATTTATTATTGCCTAAGGATAATAATAGATATCTACGATAGCCCATTTATTATTGATTTAACAATAGCTTATTTTTGATCGCCTTCACTAACTGCACATAATTTAGTTGAATAAAATACAAAATCATGCGAACGAAGTCGCGGGCGGAGTGCTAGTAAATAATAAATAAATATCATGAATAAACGACTGAATGTATCTGTTCAAAATAAAATTATTTGCATTGTTGAACTAATAATATATCCCTGTATGGTGACTGTTTTGCAATTTCCCTTCTTCTTATGGTATTTATTTGCGCCCATGCATTAAAATTAGTGTTGAAATATCTGTGAAATATGGAACTTTTAACGCTCATAACTTCTTTTTTTTTTTACAGTTTTGTTTCCATACAGGGCTAGATAAAGATGAGACTAGACAAATTGATATTATTTTTCATTTTGAACGTACACCGTCAAAAAGTGGAGTAATCGCCAGACTAAGTTTGTATGGAAGAGTGATCGATTATGGCGACCATAAGGGAATAAATATCTTTTTTGTACCGTTCGCGCTGTGAAATTTCATGATAATCATCATCATCAGTGAATCCCAGAATCAAAATCTACGGCAAAATAGTGCTCTCTATTTGATTCATTAATTTATTTATTAAACTTTTTGTACGTACCTACCTATAGAACTGCTTTACGTCCGTCATGTCACAGTCACAGGTCCAGTTGAAAACCAGCGTCGGGCACTAGTTGCGCGACATTTTGCTGAACTGGTCCTATTTAGTGCAGCCGTGGTTACACACAATGTCAATTTATATTGTTTTTCTCTTTTTTATTGTTGTATAGTTTCTTTGTGTTTATCTTTTTATATTGTGTGCTCTAGTGGCTTGTGACAAATAAATGTACTTTCTTTCTTTTCTTTACCTATAAAAGCGGACTTAAGGTCTTTTAGGTAGTTCCCTGTTTGAGTTGCTAATAACTTACATACTTATTAGTCAGTATTTGTTACGCTGTTACCTACTGGGTTACATAATGCAATGAAAACAAAAATTCATACCACAACACACATCTTTATTTCTTTCTTCTTCGCACTAATATCAATAATTTTATTATTACACAACATGTATATAGAAAGATTTTTATACAATGGTGTATAATTAATACCTATTAACTATATTAATCAACAATATAGTAAAAAGAATTACGAATTACTTAAATACTGGCAGTCTATTTTAATGATATGTATCTTTTGCAGTTTGGAACAGCCGTTTAACATTACTTAAGATCTACGTAATTTAATAAATTATTTATGTATTTATTTAAGCTTAAAAAATATATAATGTGCATCGGATTTTACACGCCATGCGTAGACATTTTTATTTATTGAGGAATTTAGAAAAAACACAGATGCACATTTTACATTTTCATATTCAGGTTTGCTGTGAGATCATTATAAGCACATTGATATATACCTATAGAGCTTAGCTTGTTTCTATATGGACAGCGAAAACTCCACATTTATTTGTTCAACTATGAATCTCACAGCAAACGGGTTATATCCATTATACATAACATCTACTAATATTTACAATTCATTAGATGCCATTTATATATCTAAACTGTCATAGATTAACAGCTTTAAAATAAATCACATTATTATATAAATAATTTATTTAACAATAATTTATTTAACATTAAGTAAATGGGGAGTCACAGTTTGTGACGTAATCACATGTATGAATTAAGCCCTTTTTACAAACAATTGACAGCAAACGAGCCGCTTGCTTTTTGTTCTAATAATACTCAAAACGTTTTTCAAATTGCACAATTATAGAAAAATGTCCTCTTTTTTTTAATACGTAGACGTTAAATTTCACAATGTGTGAATGGACTTGTTCAATTAGAAAATTGTTTAAAACACTAACGTTACACGTGAATTGTACATTCTCGCCGTTCTTGTTCTTTTCTTTGTTGATATCTGGGCAGAAAAATAAGAAATTATTATTATATCTAAAACAAAACTAAAAATAAATAAAAGCTATCAACCATATTTTTTTCCTGGAGGTAGGTATTATGTAATAACTACATAGGTAAAGTTTAAGTAGGTATCTAAAAGATAGGTGTTATTCAGGTTACTATTTACAAGTTTTTTTTTTTTTTTTTTTTTTTTTCTCTTTATTTATTAGGGACTTGTAACCAACAACAGGTTATGTCAGCCCCAAATTACAAGTTCTGTTGGGGAATATTTCGAGTTCGAGTACGATATCTAATTATTTTGTTAATCAAGATTACATAATTATAGAGTTTATATTAAGCGTAAATGCATTTTATAAAATAAAAAAAACAAAGAGTATGGTAACAATAAAATTATACCAATAATGGTCTTATGACCAAGATCTTACTTGTCAATTAAAGAAGATATATCAGCGGGGACAGGGGCGAAGCTCCCCGAGAGGCCGTCGCTCCCGTTCGGGCCTCCGCTGTCAAAGATACACTTAACTCAGTCTTAATTATGCTACAAATAATTTAATTAATATTCAGTATCATCGTTTGTAGCAAAGCTGGTAGTTGTAAGCTTTATGTTGGGTATATTTTAGCTCGCAATAATCTAAGCGCCTATATATAAATGTAAAACTAATGCATGGCTATGGAAATGAAAACAAACTTAAAACCCAACTAATTATATTAGAAAACAATCTAATTATAAAAAAATAAATTGTATTAAAATAATGCACCACGACATTTTATAAAATAAAAAAATACTAATTAGTCCTCACACTAAGCGCTACACTGGCTACAAAAATAGTGAAAAAAACAAAAAGGTAATAATTTTAGACTCAATAATTTAAACTTTCAAAGTTTAGCAATAATGGAGGTGCATGGATCAGGTGAGCGGTGAGCGGCGATTGGTGAGGAGTGAGCGGGGGAGGTACCTGAGTTCTACCTGCTGGTCGTGCGGGCGCTTCGCCGGCCGCTGCCGTACGCGCTGTTGCACGGGGACGTGCCTGAACCTGGTGGAAACCAACATTAGTAAAACATGTCATCGACAATTAACCCATTTTTAAAATTCAAAGGCATCGCTTTATTACTCGATCACACCACAGATAATATAATACGACACCACTGTGCAAGGAAAAATTATAGCACTATTTTCTGATGCCCTTATGATTTAAATAAATGCCCTTTTGATGATGTTTTAAAAATAGGTACTAGACAAACACTTACTTTTGTTTCTGCTAGATTCATTTATTATAAATTCTTAGATATTTTAAGAAATGCTAAAAAGCATTGCAGCAAATAATATCAGTGGTACTTATTTAAATCACAATACTTGGGTAATCTGTTGCTGACCGTACATACGATAAGGTCGACAATCGCTGGTCTTACCTTTAGTAGTGGTATTAGCAGCACTATCGCTGTTGTCGTCGGAGTCGGTGTGCGTGTCCCTCCAGTTGTTGGGCGCGGCGCCTCCCCCGGCGCTGGCGCAGGCGGCGCGCATGCGGTGCCGCGCCTCCACTGTCGAGCATTTAGACAGACTCGATTCATCTGTCGGTACAACAATAATACGTCGGAACCAAGCGATGTCTTGGCTTAAGTTCAAAAGTATTCTACTTACTAATTTTATAATTCTTGTTATGTAAAAATTTAAGATTGATAAAAGGGTATATGAATTGTTTCAGGTATTTGAATAATAATAATAACAAAAGTTTTGAACAGTTACTAATAATAGTCGATTTTTCGGTCTGCATAGTATAAAATTTTACTAATTAATTATCATTGTTACATCACTAGTTTTTTTGACGTTAAACATCAAAAACTTTTACCACCAAAAGTTATGTCAATTCAAAAAACAAAAGTTCCATGTTAAGAAGTTTTATCGGAGTTTAATAAAATAAAAACAAAACTGACCATATCTGTAGTGATCACAGGCACGGTGTCGTCGCCGGTGCGGTGGTGCCGCGTCGTCTTCACGCCTGGCGAGTGTGCGGAACTGCAGCGAGTGAGCTGCCGATACGCCGAACGTCGCGTAAGGGCTTATTTCATACAACTCCGCTGAAGACAGACAAATAAGGTAATTTACGATAGTCTTGAAGGAGGTGAAACGGTTGGAGTGTAGCCTCGGAGGCCCATAATTAGGATACGGTGCGTCGTAGGGCAATGCTTCTCAGAACCAAAATGATTGTTATGGTCAAGATCAACCCGGTACTGCAATAAATTAGGGGAATTTCCGAAAAAAAAACATGATAATTGACGTCCAAAAATTGTTTTTTTCCAAACACGTTTTTATTGTTTTTCTTCGCTACTCAAAGTGCCCCTAAGCGTATACTCCAACTCCTAAAATGCCGCCCCTAAGACGACCCCCTAACCGGTGAAACATTAACAGTTTATTAAAAAACATTTTTACAAAAATATTCTACCGACTTCCGAATAAAAACACTACAAAGTGAAAATTTACTTCTTTTTCGGAAGCCGGTGGTAAAAAACGATGAAAAGAAAACAGGAACACCTTTTTCATTGTATTTGTTGTATTTTTTTCACGTTATAGTTGTGGTATCTAATAGGCAAGTTCATGAAACTTGAACGTAACCGATGAAATGAGAGTGTACCAAGGTGAACTGTATAACATCTGCTTAGTTCTTTAGAGCGTACTAGCGTGATGTTATGTTATGAAATGGTATAAACAGAAAACAGATATGCTATTGCAGCAATCCCGAGAGATTTGCTGTCATTTATTGAAGAGTTCTGTTGTATATCTCCAAATTTCTTCATCAGATCTTCACCAAATTTAAATGGGATCAATTTGGGAACATACTTTTTCAAACAAATTTTTTAAAATCGGTCCGCAATTGACGGAGAAATCGGTGGAAATACAAAAAAAAAAACAAACATGAAGTCGAACATAGGACCTCCTCCTGGATATGACCTGATAAAAGCAACATTTAATCCAACCTGAAGAATCATCATTAGACTTTTCATTCCCATTGATAGAGGATGAAGAGTAGAGCTTCTGTCCTTCTCGAAGCTTCTCCCTCTCTGCTTCATTGCTTTCACTGAGCTTCCTGTCATCCCGCATGTAGTGGTCACTTGAGATGCAGAAGAACCTGAAAGGTAGAAAGCTAACTATCAGAAATGAGAATGATTTCAGATGGCATGTCCTAATGTTGCAAGCCTGGGATTTGATCCCCGGTAAGACGAAGTGTTATTGGGTACCTAACCATTAGGAATTTCTCCGTAGCAGGCAATAAATAGGCAGATTGCAGATGATTGAAGAATAGATGGCAAAACACGTTTAGTGTACACCTGTGCCCATCACTATAAGGAATGGGTTTACCACTTGATTTCGAATTTCATATGCCCGATGGTTAATTCCCCGAAGTCATCAGATCGAACGTCCGAATCGCCAAACAGCCATCGCAACGATGGTTCTATCCATCGCATGTCTATTGGTTCGACGTACCAGTAAGTCGAAAGCTATTCAACCTAAAATATTCAAGAAGACCAGTTTTGCGTTTATTCTATGTTTGATTCCGATTATTTTATAAAGAAGGTCCTTCTTACTTCTTCTTCCCATGCACTAAACAAACGATGGCCGCTAGAGTGACGACAATGACGACTCCGCTGGCGACGCATGACACCAGCACCGTCCGCAGGGACGCTGGGCGGGAGGCACCCGACAGAGGTGATGATGGCTTCATTGGAGGGATGCGACCTGAGGGTAGAAATAGGGTAGTTGTGACTCAAAAATGGTTAGTAAACCTTACGATTATGTAGGTAAGAACTGACACTATGCAAAACAAAAGTATACACTGTATACAACAAATAATAGTGGATCACACAGTCTAAGTGACTCTAAAAAAGACAGTGTTGCAGTTGTCCCTCATCCTACACACCATTATCTACTGAGGTACAATGTGGGGGTGGTTCATTTCTAGCAGTCTGATTGGGTAGTGCGACGGTCTAACTTCATGAATAGCTTTACGGAAGTCATGAATAGTCAATATTTTTTTCCTTCTAACATGGCAGTTTGGCTGGGAAGACCTGGAACTCTTCAGTTCAGGTTGAAATCAACCATTTAATAACACGTATCTTTTACTTAATCTACAGTTTTGAAACCTCCTTTCTTAATTATTTTCTTATTTAAATGATGATTACCTCCTGCAAGAGTATGTGTGTCAGCAGTCAATGTGACTCGCTCCAATCCCGCATCACTGTACGCCTCCACCGCCAGCTCGTACCATGTGGCTGGCGACAGCTCTCCTACTACGTGGCTTGCTGAACTCAGCCCATCTCCAACCTGCAAGAATGCCAGCACAATAAAGATCAACATCCTTCTTCGCTTTTTCAAATACCATCGTCACTTTAGTAGGCTTCTTTAGGGGTATACTCATTAAATGATAATAAAGGTAGCAAGCTAGGTTAAAGAACAGTCACCTTGATCCAATGTTCAGATCCTGCTCTTCTGTAGGACACCCTAAAGCCGAGTATGGGGCAGCCACCATCACGCCAAGCGTAGAAGTTAATCTTTATTGCTGTTGAATTCATGTGCACATGGTCTTCTGGTTTCGGAGGCTTGGGTCCTAGAACAAATAAGCGTTAATCTCTCAAAGCACTTGATAATAGTAAGTAAATTCTGACCACAGCCAGTGGTTGTATCAAAAAATGGAGATGCTGTATTATGAAGTTTTAATGCCATCATAGTCACAGAGCGAGAGCGAGCCGGAGCTTTATACTTATGGTTAATTAATAGCACTATTCCTTTTTTGGACAGGGACCACAATGGCATTAATACTTCATAACAGTGCTCCAAAGTCTACTAAACCTGTTAAACTTACGTCCCCCTCTAGTAGTTGCTGTAAGCACTTCACTGGGCGGTCCTATTGATATCCTGTTCCGTGCCTGTATCTTCGTGTTGTACGTAGAGCCGCACTTCAGCATGTCCATCGTGTAGGAGTTCACTTCGGCAGACAAGTCTACCGTGTGCCATTCGCTGTCTGAGGCTTGCTTGTAGTGGAGGAGAAAACCTGTTGATGATAAAAAAACGGTCTTTAGATCATCTTTTTTTATCCAACTGCCGAAGGAGGGTAATGTGTTTATCAGTCTATGTATGTATGTAATACATATGTTTGTTCTTATGTAGAGTTCCAGAGACCAAAAGCGTTGGCCAATTTTGATGTTTCTCTCAATCGATTCGTCTGAACCCTGCGAGTGTGTACGGGACGTAAGTCCGTACACCGATTCGCCGTAAGTTGGTTGGAGAGAAACACGTCACAGTTAGATCCGATTGGTTGGTTGGAGAGACAAGTAGATGTGGTTTAAAACATGTCTTATGTAATATTCATGAAAAAGTTCGTAATTTCACTTTCTTTGACTACTGTATTATAGTTATTGGCGAAGAAGATTTCAGACAAACTAATAACTATATGGAACTTGTTTCATATATCCGGGAAACACTACTCCCATTAAGCCATACTAATTTTATTATAAGTCTTCCAACATTTAAATATATGGAGAACAATGCTAATATAATGTTTAATAGTAGAATAGATATTTTTAATAATTTGATTTACATGGACGCCGAGACGCATAAATATGCGTATATTCTAGACTCAAACCTCAATCTGCCGTATTCATACGACTCATATAACCAACGGTCCGGTAGTATAAATAACAAAGCTCTAAATATTATTGCAACGGACTTAGAGAGCTTTATTTTAAACCTAAACGCACTGAATACTACCTACCAAGATATTAATTGTATACAAAATCTTAGCACGGGTAAAATCATAACACAAAATGATATTTCTGTTATAAATGACACTAAGCACTGTGATGAGGATAATTTTTTTCGTGTATAAAAATCTCAATATTATGCATCAAAATATAAATGGCCTCTTAAATAAATCCAATGTATTTACTGTACTGCTAGAGGAACTACATAATTCAGGGAAAATAGTGGATGTATTATGCTTTTCTGAGCACAATATGATATTGTCGGATGTAAACCTATTACATATACCTAATTTTACTTTAGCCACACATTTCACTAGAGAATCCAGACATGGAGGCACATGTATAATGATAAGAAACGGTATTAAATATAGAACTTTGGAGTCAGTTGCGAAATATGGTGTATCCAATATTTTTGAATGCTGTGCAGTGGAACTCACCGACCACAATATTATTATAATATGTTTATATAGGAGTCCACATAGTACCGAAGTAAAAAGCAAACATGAAATATTTTTTAATAAATTAGACAGTCTTTTAAATTCTTTATCCATTCACTCAAATAAAAAAGTGCTTCTGTGCGGTGACTACAATATTGATTTGCTAAAAGATACCACAAGTTCGCAGCAATTCAAGCACTTAATAATGGGTTATAATCTTAAATTTGCCGTAAACGTTCCAACTAGATTAAGCAGTGGGACCTGCATTGATAATATAATCCACAATGTGTGAGGAGCTAAAGATGAAGTTTTGGAACTAGCTGTATCCGATCACACAGCACAATTTTTACGATGTCCAGTTAAACAAACGTGCCTTTTAGACTACTGGCACTGTACAAAACGGGACTACTCAAAAGTACTCTAAACTATTTAAAACAACTGTCATTTTCTGATGTTTATGAGGAAACAGACCCTGAAAAAGCATTCAAATTGTTCTATGACTGGTTTAAATTGCTATATGACTTATGTTTTCCTAACATTAAAATAAAAATATCGACGAAAGTAAAACCAAACTGGATTAGTCGCGGTATTAGATTATGTAGTAAGAAAAAAAGAGATTTGTTATGGAAATACAGGTTATCACCGACTGAACATAATAAAACAAACTTCAAAGCGTTGTCTAACCGGCTTAAAAAAATTGTCAATCTCACGCAGAGAGCCCACAATAACCGTTACATTCACTCGGCTAAGAATCGATGTAAGGCAACATGGAAAGTCATAAATAAAAACAAACATAATTTACCAAATCAATCCACAATGAGAATTAAAGCAAATGATAAAATACTTACCAACCATCTTGATATAGCAGAGGCTTTTAACAATTATTTTGCGGATCAAGTCAAATCAATTAATAGTTCAAATAATAATAATAAATTACCAATAAATACAATAAATTCGTCCATGTTTATGAAACCTACAATACCACAAGATATTCATAAAATTATTATGTCTTTAAAGAATACTCCCAGCACTGGATATGACGGTATTAGCACAAAAATAATTAAAACAGTATCTACAATAATTGCACCAGTCCTTAGTCACCTGATCAATATGTGCATCTTGCATGGTGTTTTTCCAAAAGAATTAAAAATTAGTATCATAAAACCGCTTTTCAAAAAAGATAATAAAGGCAACATGTCTTCCTATAGACCTATAGCACTGATACCTATTTTGTCAAAAATATTTGAAAGAGTAATATACAATCAAATCAATTCATATTTTGAGAAAAATAAATTATTTGTCGATAGCCAAAAGGGCTTCCGGAAAAATAAGTCCATTGACATGGCAATCTATGATTTTTTTAAACTCGTTAGCAACAGAGTAGATAAAAGAAAACCGGCTCTGGCTCTATATATGGACATGTCGAAAGCCTTTGACCGCGTAGACCATAGAATATTAATTAATAAACTTGACGCATACGGGATTAGAGGTAACATATCAAATTTAATTAAATCATACCTACAAGACAGACAGCAAATAACAGTTATTAATAGAATATGTAAAAAACATGAAACAACATTTAAATCTAGCCCGAGAACAGTGATGTATGGAGTTCCACAAGGTAGCATACTTGGACCTCTCCTATTTATTATATATATATAAATGACTTCCCAAAAGCATCAACCTATCCCATGACAATGTTTGCAGATGACAGCACTCTACTCTTCAACAGTGACCAATTAGATACATTAGAATCAGACATTAACTCTAACATAAAATCAGTTATAAATTGGCTAGAGAATAATAATTTGGTAATAAATTTAGATAAGACAGTTTTAATGAAATTTCAACAAACAGTAAATCAAAATTTAAATTTAGATATAAGATATAATGATAAAAGGATTGATGAGACGAATGTGACAAAATTTCTGGGATTAAATATTGAAAGCACATTAAAATGGAATACCCAGATTGACAAAGTATGTAGTAAAGTAAACCAATTTTCTCATGCGCTGCGTATGCTAAGTAAAACGGCCAATCAAAACACCGTACTAACTGCATATCATGGTCTAGTAGCCTCAACATTAAGATATGGCATTATGTTTTGGGGAAACGCCTCGGGTAAAGATATGGTGTTTAAGTGTCAGAAAAGGTGTATTAGAGCGATCTGTAACCTGCAAACCACTGACAGCTGTAAACAATATTTTAAAAGTATGAAAATTTTAACAGTGCCCTTATTGTACATATACCAGACATCTATGTTCGTCAAAAATAATATGTATAAATTTGACCGAGTAGGTAGTCAGCGTCGAGCTGACCGGCTACAAACTGTTGGATCTAAAACTGCTTTATACAAAAACAGTATTTTCGTAATGGCTCCAAAATTATACAATAAATTGCCAAAATGTATCAGAAGTGAGGAAAATGTCAGCCATTTAAAAAAAAAGTTGTTCCTGTTTTTAGTTGAAAAGACGTATTACTCGATTGAAGACTATTTAAATGACAAATTATGACTAAATTTAATTTTCTTGACATTCTTAATAATTAATAATATAATTCAATTACTTTATTTTATGCGGCTCATGACATTTTTCAATTGCTTCATTTCTTTTATCCTAGACTTTACTCATTATGATATTAAAAATAACCTGCTTACTAATATTATATTTGTATGCCGATTATTGGCCGAACATACAGATCAGCTAAAATGTATAAATAACATCTTTTTGTACTTATGTTCACAAATAAAGATTTGATTTGATTTGATTTTGATTTGATCCACTAGTTAAATATATTTGAGTTAAGTACACCACAGTATAACTTAGATGGAAGGCGACTATTTCTCTCTCTTGATTTGGATAGCAACACGGCTATAAGATCACTATCTACGTTGGTTGCTTTATTATGATGATATATACGGTCAAATTATGACGCACATCGTTGGCCTAAAGTAGGTTGCCAGTATGCAGAAAAATATACGGTCATGAGACCGTACATATTGGCAATCCGTAAAAGTAGCTAAGATGAGTGTAGAAGAGAGAAAGAATCGCCTGTACATAGTTAAGCACACACATTACAAATTAATCGAAGTTAAACACAATGTTGTCTTGTGATTTGGCGTGGCAGTAGTCCGTGGCCGCCTGCTGGTTTTCTGGAAGTCTGCTGTTGGCAGGCTGTTGTCCCATAGGTTGAAGCTCGATGTTTTCTTGAGTTTGTTCTGTGTTTGTCTGAAATCGCTTCCTGAGCCGTGAGCAGTATTTCATTATCATGACCCACAGGAACGTGACGACAGCAATTGTTAGTAAAAGGTAGCAAATTGTGTATTGGTGTACGTCATGATCCGTGATGGTTGATGGTAGTTTCGGCTCGTTCTCTTGTTGGAATCGCAGCTTCTCGTCTATTTCCTCAAAGTCGTTTTTCTCGAGAGTAAATAAGGCGTGTGGCGTGTTATAAAGCGTGACGTTGACAATGTTATTTATTGGTGAAACCAAATTTGGAACACGCATGTCATAGTTCACGTTGAGGTTGCTGTTGTACTGATTGTGCGAAGCGATGCTAAGTTACTTTGACCGCAGAACGCATCTTTGACCCAAAGTTATGATTACCGCCGTTGTGATAGTTTGCGGTATTACGTCGTTTTCACAAACAGTCCGTAATTCGCACGTTGGGCAGCAAATAACCAGCCAGCTGTTTGATGCTTGCAACTTGATCCATGTCTCCTCGCATGACACGCTGTGCACGTCACACATTGAAGCAGTAGTCCGATGAGCTAGTAATTTTGCTTCGCAAGGTGCATTTTTGTTTTGAAGGTTGAACACTGGCATATTTGCATTGCAAATGTAGTTATCCTTTAGTTTTTTGGTGCATTGCTTGAAGTCTTCTTCTTTTAATGAGATGTAGGAGTTCTTCTCAAAGTTCACGGCAATGTATGGTGAAGATAACATCATCAGGTTGTAATTTGACTCCGCCTGAAATGGTACGGCTATAGCCCGATAGTAGGTGAAATCCTCATCCGAAATGAATGGGATATGGACTTCAAACATGAAGTAGTTCTTTGTTATACGTGCTTTCACATACAGCAGCTTGTAAATCTCCTTGATGTCTTCTTTAAGGTTCTCCGTCGGCAGTGACAGTGTCCTCGGCAGTCTGCCGTATATATCATCTAGTTGCCTTACTAGACTGGCTGGTGTTATTAAGTTTACGTCCATATGTCAACTGTAGACGTTTGTGAGAGTGTTCAGGAGCATGGTTTGTATCTCTTTGAGGTTTTGTAGTAGTAGCGATGCTGTGAACGAAGCAGAGTTGAAGTAGCTTGTGGCCATCATTATTTGTATTTCTGTTTCAATGCTGCCCAGATTCGTCTTAGTTTCTGCCATGAGGAGTTCAATCATCTTAAATTGCAGCTTGATGTTTTCATCGTTTTTTTTTCAACACGCCATTTTGCAATTGCATGATCGATGTTGCAGATAGTTTTCATTGCCTTGTATGGCATCAATATCTCTGTGATATTTTTCAGCAAACTTCTGGTATAAGACGCCGAATAAGCTGTTGGCTACCATGCCTACTCCGTCAATCAAACCGCGCTTCTTGCGCATAGCTAAATGCTTGTGGGGAGCCAGTAGGATTGTGTTATAGTTATAAGTTTAGTAGCTCCATCTCGTGGAAGAGTTGTACCGTCGTAGCTTGGCAATAACTTTGATGGATCTTTTGGCAAAGGTCGTTTACCCCGTTGACATATTTCTCAATATGTTGAACGCCTTGCCAGTAATTAGTTAGGTTGTAGTACGAAAGCAAAGTCCATTCATCGTGTATTAGTTCAATTTTACCTATGGTGTCATAATAAATAGGTCGCTCGGGTTCCAGGCTAGTAATTTGTGTGCCTGACCTTTGTTGCGAACCATATGATCCATTTACAAGTATCAACATTGTGAATAGACACATTAAAACGTTTGTAAGACATTTTCTTGCCCCAGATTGTGTTGTTTTGACAGCCTTTTTTGTTCCATCATGCTTTTGTAGTTCCGTCTTGCAGTCTTCGTCGATTTCGTTGCCCGTCGACTCAATAGGTAGAGGTGATAGCTTCAATATGGGTCGTTTAATGACTCCAGTTTGGGTTTTCATCGTGGTCACTCGAACATAACCATCAGAACCCGGATAAGTTCGAGTACGCGACCTATGGCCCATTTTCCTGGTGGCAAGTTGTTGTGGTTGATTAGGACTATATCGCCCTCCTGGATGTTCATTTTTGGTTTGTTCCATTTTCCCCTGGTCTGAAGTTGAGTTAGGTAATCACTTGACGGGGTGCAAGTTGAAAGCCTCCACGTGGCGCACCCTGGGCAACGTCGGCTCCAACTGCCCACCCACGTTGGGTGGACAGTTGGGGTGGGCGGCTAATTTCAACACAAGAGGAAGGGTCACGGTTCCAATCACAGATCATCCTGGATGGTTTGTGAAGGGAACCGGGCTAGAGATGGGTCAGCAGGTCCATCTCTTGGATGGGCCTGGTGGCTTCTAACGCCTACTTCCCCCTCTGCTTACAGAGGGTAGGAGAGTGGGCGTAGAGTCGGAAGGAAGGAGTAAAGGGACCTCACCCTTTAAAAGGAAAAACAACAAAAAAATGAATAAAGGCACTTGCAAAAAACGTCCCCAGGTGGGTCCCGACTGCTCAGCGGTCGGGGAGTCCCACCCCGCTTCGGCGGGCTGCCCTCCGTATTCTGGGGTGGGCAACAACTGTCTTCCTTCAATGTCTTCGGACAACAATGACGACCACACGCATGCTCAACGGAAAACGACGATGATTAACTTACACGACGACCAAGATCCACTTGCCGTCACCGACGGCAACAAAAGCCGAGGAGGCTCAGGTCCTGCAGACAATTTGTCCGACCAGGACTCACGCGGTTGCAGCTCCAAAGGTTGGAGGAAGCGTCCGCGCAGCAAAGCCTCGGGGTTGTTGGGTCTCTCCTCGAGTGAGGAGAACCTGTCGGCCCCGAAAGTGTCAACGGGGAGGAGAGGGCGGGGTCGCGCGGTGGCAAGTGGTGCTACCGCTCGGGTGACGGAACGCGACGTGCGGGGTCGCTTCGTGCCTCGGGCCGACACGCCTGCCCCTGCAGAGTGCGTGCACAGTGACCCCGGGCACATGAGTGCGGACCAGAGTGGTGGCTCCACCACGTCCCTGCTGGAGGCAAACAAGGCGGAGGTGAATGCCGCAAAGCGGGCTCAGCAACGGGCTGTCGCGGTAGAAGAGGTTAGTGAGTTGGCCCGACAGGTCCGAGAGCGGCGCTCTGCTCGGAAGGCGGATGCATCGGCGGTGGCGCTCAGTCGCCAAGTGTCAGACGGCCTGGATGTCGTCCTGAAGGTTGCCACTAAATCGGGCAACCTGAAGGGCACGTTCACGCGTGCCCTAAAGGACGCGGTGGACAGCATCCAGGAGGCGGTTGAGGTCCTCAGTAGCCGCACAACTACGGAGGAGACGGCGAAGTTGTGGGAGGAGAACGGCCGTCTCCGATCCGAGTTGGAGGACCTCAAGCGGCAGTTTGCCGCTCAGAGGGCAGCTGTCGGTTCGCCCGTCAAGGCCCCTTCGCTGGCCCCGTCGTTGGCTCAATCTCCAGCCCCGTCGTCGGCCCCTGCACTTGCGGATGCGGAGATCGAGAAGATTGCGCGCATCTGCATGATGCAATGCGGTCAAATGGTAGGTGCCCGGTTGGAGGCCATAGAGGCGAGACTGCCAGCCGAAACCCTCCGCCCACCGCTCGCTGGGGATAAGCGGAGACAGGAGGGGCCCGCTAAGCCGGCAGTGGCTCAGCAGAGAAGAGCCGGGAAGGGGGCCACAAAGCCCACGGAGGGGCCAAGTAAGCCCGCTGAGGGTAGGGCCGCACCCACTTCCCAGGCAGCGGCTGCGACCGTGCTGACACCTCCTGGCCCCCTCACGGAAGCCTGGACGACGGTGGTCAAGAGGGGCCGCCGTCGAAAGAAGAAGACAGCGCCGCAGGCACCCAATGGAGCACCGAAACCGGCACCAAATAAGGCTGCGGGACCGCCTAGGGTCAGAACCCCACGCTCCGCGGCTGTAGTAATTACGCTGCAGCCCGGAGCCGTCGAAAGGGGCGTCTCCTACAAGGCGGTCCTGACAGAGGCGAGGGCCAAAGTCGCGTTCCCCGACCTTGGAACACCGTCCGGCTTCAAAATGAGGCCGGCGATAACGGGGGCGCGGCTGCTCGAGGTGTCGGGTGCCTCAAGCGCCGAAAAGGCGGACATTTTGGCCGCCAAGCTGCGGGAGGTCCTGAACCCAGAGGACGTCCGAGTGTCCAGGCCGATGAAGACGGCTGAGCTACGTGTCGACGGTCTGGATGACTCGACGACCCCAGCTGAGGTCGCAGCGGCCATCGCCCGTGCCGGCGGATGTCCGGCTGAAGACGTGCGGACGGGTGAGATTCGCGCCGACGCTACCGGGCTCGGCATGATTTGGGTGCGGTGCCCGGTGGCGGCGGCGAACAAGGTTGCTAACGGTGGGCGACTGTTGGTGGGGTGGGTTTCAGCACGTGTGAAGCTGCTGCAACCCAGGGCATTGCGGTGCTATCGTTGCCTGGACATTGGGCATGTCAGGGCACGATGCACCGCCGAAACAGACCGCAGCGAGCAGTGCTATCGCTGCGGTCAGCCCGGCCACAAAGCGGCCCAGTGCTCCGCGGCGCCAAACTGCAGCCTCTGTACAGCTGCAGGGAGGCCCGCTGGGCACAGAGCGGGCGGAAAGGCTTGTGGCGCACCCGCGCAGCAGCAGAAGAGGAGAAGGAGGGCCAAGGTTGCCGGGGGCTCTTTACCCCCTCGTCAGTCTGGCTGCTCTTCGGCCGACTCCCGGCCTAGGAATGGAGAGGAGGGAATGGATTGCGCATAATGGCGCTCTACCATTTCCTCCAGGGCAATATCAACCACTGTGCCAGAGCTCAGGATCTCTTGCTCCAGAGCATGGCAGAGTGGTCGATTCACGTGGCTGTGGTCGCCGAGCCGTATTTCGTCCCACCCAGGGATAACTGGGTTGGAGACCTCGACGGTTTGGTGGCCATCATTGGCGGGGCTCTAGTCAGCCCGTCCCGAGGTCACGGCTGGGTGGCCGCCCTCGCGGACGGCGTTGGCATAGTTGGTGCGTATTTTTCGCCCAACAAGAGTCTCGCCGACTTCGAGAGTTTCCTTGTCGAGTTGGGCGCCGTCGTAGGCCAACTCCACCCTCGCCCTGTGCTGTTGCTAGGGGATCTCAACGCCAAGTCTTCGGCGTGGGGATCTCCGGTAACCGATGCTAGGGGTGAGGTGCTGGAAGAGTGGGTAGTCACCACTGGCCTGGTCGTCCTAAACCGGGGCTCGGTCTACACGTGCGTGCGACAGCGGGGCGGTTCAATAGTGGACGTATCGTTCGCAAGCCCTGCTGTTGCAAGCCGTGTCCATGACTGGCGTGTCGCCGTGGAGGTGGAGACGTTATCGGATCACAGATATATCCGTTTCGACGTCTCCACCCAAACTGCAGGCGGCCGCGATTCGCCGGCCCCGCGGACGGTCGGTCCACGCTGGGCGCGCAAGCGCATCGACAGGGAACTTCTCGAGGAGGCCACCATTGTCCAGGCCTGGATCCGGGAGTCGGCAACAACCGGACCCGTCGACGTCGAACAGGAGGCGCTGTGGTTCCGCGGGGCGATGACGCAAATCAGCGACGCGTCCATGCCCCGGGTCCACGCACAGTCAGCGAGGCGCCAGGTGTACTGGTGGTCCGCCGAGATCGCACAGTTCCGTGTCGCGTGCGTAGCGGCCAGACGCCAGTACACCCGATACCGGAGGAGACGTCGTCGGGTCCCTGACGAAGAAGCCGCGCTGTATGAGGTGTACCGCGCGGCGACGGAGACTCTGCGGCTGGCTATCGGCGATGCGAAGAAGCGAGCCAGGGAGGAGATGTTGGAGACTCTAGACGGGGATCCTTGGGGGCGCCCTTATCGAGCGGTTCGAGGAAAACTTCGAGCCGCCGCGCCTCCACTTACGATGAGTCTCCAACCCGAGCTGCTGGAGGAGGTAGTCGCAGCCCTCTTCCCGGCGAGAGCGGAGCATATCCCGCCGCCGATGGCTTTGCCCACGGCCGCAGAGTCTACAGAGGAGGACGCCATCAGCGTCCCAGAGGTGACACAGGCAGAGATGGGGGCGGCCGTGATGCGGCTCCGGGCCAAGAACGTGGCTCCGGGGCCCGACGGAATCCACGGCCATGTGCTAGCCCTCGCACTGAAGGAGCTAGAGCCTTGGCTGAGAGGACTCTTCACAGCGTGCCTTGAGCGGGGCCAGTTTCCTACTCTGTGGAAATCTGGTCGTCTGGTCCTGCTCAGGAAGGCGGGGCGCCCTGCGGACTCACCGTCCGCGTACCGGCCCATAGTGCTGCTAGACGAGGTGGGTAAGCTGTTCGAGCGGATAATCGCTGCCCGCCTCGTCAGCCACTTATACAGAGAGGGGCCGGACCTTGACGAAAGCCAGTTCGGCTTTCGGCATGGGCGCTCCACCATTCACGCGATATCGCAGGTGAGAGTCCTGGCGGAGGAAGCGGTGTCCCGGGGTGGGGTGATGTTGGCGGTGTCCTTGGACATTTCCAACGCCTTCAACACCCTGCCCTGGAGTTGTGTTCGGGAGGCACTGCGGTATCATCGAGTGCCTCCCTACCTCCGCCGCATCGTCGGGGCTTATTTGGCGGAGAGGTGTGTCACCTACGTGGGACGTGATGGCGTCGAAAACCAGCACCGCATGTCGTGCGGTGTTCCACAGGGCTCGGTCTTGGGCCCGCCCCTGTGGAACATCGGGTACGACTGGGTGCTGAGGGGCGAACTCCAACCGGGCGTAGACCTGACGTGTTACGCGGACGATACGCTGGTCACCGCCCGGGGGAGTTCGTACAGGGAGGCAGCGTTGCTGGCGACGGCTGCGGTCTCACAGGTGGTGAGCCGCATACGGCGCCTTGGCCTGGAGGTGGCCCTCAACAAGTCGGAGGCCATTGTCTTTCATGGCCCCCGGCGGGCGCCACCGCCCGATGCCCACATCGTCGTCGGGGGGGCTCGAATCGCTGTCGAGTCAACCATGAAGTACCTGGGATTGGTGCTCGACAGCCGGTGGGATTTCGGCCCCCACTTTCGACGGCTGGCGCCCAAGTTGCTGGGCGCGGCTGGGGCGCTGTCAACGCTGCTTCCCAATCTGGGGGGCCCGAGCGCTGCCTGTAGGCGGCTCTACGTGGGGATCGTGCGATCGATGGCCCTGTATGGGGCCCCGATCTGGGCGGCTGACCTGACGGCCGGCAGCATCGCTGTTTTGCGAAAGCCGCAGAGAGCGATGGCCGTCAGAGTCATCAGGGGGTATCGCACGATCTCGTACGAGGCGGCTTGTGCATTGGCCGGATCCCCGCCCTGGGACCTGGAGGCGAAGGTACTCGCGTCATTGCATCGGTGGCGCGAGGAAGCGCGGGCGCGGGGCGAAGGACTGATGCAGCAACATATGGAGTTGCGTCAGTCTCAGCTTCGCGAGGTCCTGGTGGCGGAATGGCGGGACAGGCTTTCACGACCTACCGCCGGCCTCATTACGATCGAGGCGGTCCGGCCAGTGCTCGAGCGCTGGCTCGGGAGGAGGCACGGCTCCCTGTCGTTTCGGGTGACGCAGGTGCTCTCGGGGCATGGTTGCTTCGGGAAGTACCTGTGTCGCATAAACAGGGAGCCGGACGCCCGGTGTCACCACTGCGTCGACTGCCGGGAGGACACGGCGCGGCATACGCTGGCAGAGTGTGCCGCTTGGGAGGAGCCACGCCGTGCCCTCATCTCTGAAGTAGGCAGTGACCTGTCGCTGCCGGCTGTAGTCGAGTCTATGGTCGGCAGCGAGGAGTCCTGGGACGCGGTGGTATCCTTCTGCGAAACAGTCGTCTCGCAGAAGGAAGCTGCGGAGAGGGAGAGGGAGATTTCATCCGCTAACCCGATCCGCAGAAGACGCGCCGGGCGTCGGCGGAGGGCGGACAACGCCCTCTTCCAGCCCCCCTAAATGGGTCCAGGGGCGACGGACTCGGAGACGTCCGTCGCCCCCCAGATATCAGGACCCGAGGTGGTGGCGCGTAGTGTTCCACGCGCGCCCCTCTTAGACGTCGCGGGGGGAGTCCAACACCTCACTCCCCCCCCAACCCGAGATCGTGGCCCGCAGAGGCGGGCCGGCACTAGCCGGGGGTTGCGGAAGTATCGTTGTTCCCGCGACCCCCGGTGCAGGTGTGAGACGGAACACCGGGGTGGTTTTTAGTCAGTACAAGTCTGACAGACCCCTTCGCCCCCCAGGGCGGAGGACATCCAATGAGGATTTTCCACCCCGAAACAAAAAAAAAAAAAAAAAAAGGTAATCACTTGACCAGCTCTTCCAAAATTGGTGCAGCATGTGTTCTGTTAGCTGCCAACGTTGACGTAATTTGAGGTACTTTTCGTCAGAGTAACTTGAGATTGGAAGTGACATCGTGGGGTTTCCAGTGAGAAAATGACCAGGTGTCAGGTAATTCTGGAATTCCTCGGGATCTTCAGTGAGCGGGCAGAGGGGATTTGAGTTCATATAGGCTTCTATTTTTTCCAGTAGCGTCGTGAACTCCTCGAATGTAAGTTTTTGATCTCCCAGTACACGGTGAAGATGATGTTTCATCGATTTGACGGCCGCTTTCCATAAACCACCAGCGCTCGGCCATGCAGGAGCGTTGAAGTGCCATTCTACCTCCATTTTACTGATCTCATGGAAGAACGCCGGCGATAGTTCTTGTTGGAACTGTTGATATTCATTGCGCAATATCTTTGAAGCTCCAATGAAGTTAGTGCCACAGTCTAAGTATACGTGTTGAGGTGTACCGCGTCTAGCGCACATGCGCTGGAAAGCGGCGATGAAGTTTCGGTGCTTAAGTCAGACACCAGTTCAATGTGCACAGCTTTAGTAGCCATGCACACAAAGACAGCGATGTATACTTTTGTAGTTTTTACTCCCCTTCCCTTGTTCAGTTTGACTTGCACGTGCACAGTGAAGTCTACCCCAGTATGTGTAAAAGGTTGGGATGGGGATGCTCTTTGTTGAGGTAAATCTGCCATTAGTTGGTAGCTATCGTTTGGTTTATAGCGGTGAAATCTCACGCAATGCCGCAGTTGAGTTTTAAAAGCTCTGTTGCTTCCAACAATCCAGTAGCGCTGTCGGATTTGAGCCAATATCAGCCGCGCACATCCATGAAGTGTTGTCAGATGCGCTTGTTCGATTATGAGCTGAGTTCATCATCATCATCAGCCTATAGCAGTCCACTGCTGGACATAGGCCTCTCCAATTGCACGCCATTTGGTTCGATTTTCGGCATCTGTCACCCAGCTGCTACCAGCCACCCTGCGAAGGTCGTCGCTCCACCTAGCCTGAGGGCGTCCTACCTTACGTTTACCAGTTCGCGGTCTCCACTCAAGAACACGTTTACCCCAACGGTCATCGGTTCTACGACGTTTCCACCGACTCTTATAATCCCTTTTTCATCCATATAAGGGTTTAGTTTGTATATAGTACTCTAGTTGTTTACAGTTCCATTTGCCTTCAGTTGTTTGCATTCATTTTGCAACTCTGTAGTTTGCGCATATGTAATTATTCGGTCAGCTGCTAACTTGAGTTCGCTGACCGTAAGGTTTCAGGTTTCATCTTGGAGCGTGCCATCGTGATAAAGCGCAGCACCTTAGCCGTTACTCGAATTACTTGCATCAATGAACTATGTTTGTGTAACAGGGTATTTATAAAATGTTCATTGTTTTTTGACACCTCTTCTAAGGTTGCCGCTGCTAAGTTGATCCTTTCCTGGTTGGTTGTAAACAAACATGTGGAGTTTTTCATAAGGTCTGAGTCCTTTTTCGTTATCAGGAATTCCGGAACCTTCCAGCAGAGCTCGAAGTTTATGAGTTTACTCGGCATCATTCCTCTAGATGCACGGTCAGCAGGGTTTTGTGCCGATTTTATGTAGCGCCACTTGTTGGTAGGAATGACTTGTTTTATTTTGTCAACTGTGTTGGACACGTATCTATCCCATCAGGATGCATCTCCCTGCAGCCACGCTAAGACCACTTGAGAGTCACACCATGCTTGTACGGACAAAGTGTATCCAGATAGAGCTTCAACAGTTTTTGCCATAAGTTTAGACAGCAGTAGTGCACCACATAGTTCCAATCGAGTTTTTTGTGATAGAGGCGCAACCCTTGTTTTAGCGACAAGTAAAGTTACAGTCAGTGTATCTTTCTCGTTCCTCTCCTCTGAACTCGGCTGTATATGACACACGCGTACGCCTTTTCACTTGCGTCGCAGAATCCCAGTAACTCTATTGATTGTCGTGCCCCAATCCATCTGTAAAGTTTGATTTTTCTTGCATCTGGAAGTTCACTTTTAATTTTGACCCACTCGTTTAGTATGTCACTCGGTAGTTCTTCATCCCATGCAAGTTTGCTGTTCCATACCCTTTGAAATAATTATTTTGCTGACACTGTTATGGGAGCCAACCAGCCCAAAGGATCGTAAAGTTTCAAAATTTCAGACAGTAAGTGCCTTTTCGTGGCCGACCCTTTGATTTTTCTTCCAGACTCCAGTTAAACAAGAACGTGTCAAGGTTTGGGTTCCAGCCGAGTCCAGCGTTCAGCGTTTTAGTCGAGTCTTCAGTTTTGAAATCAAATATTCCTTTAGTTGATATTTGATCCTCATATAAACTATCTAGCAGCGCGGGGTGGTTATCTGACCACTTGCGTAAGTTCATGCCACCGCCCTTTAGTAGTTTGATAAGGGAACTCTATAGATCTTTTGCTTTTTCTAGACAGTAGTGACCGCTAATTACATCATCCACGTAGAACTCGTTGAGCAGGATCTTGGCGGCATCTGGATACTTCTGACCGTCATCCAGGGCTAACTGTTTCATAGTCCTCATGGCCAACCATGGTGCGGACTTGGTTCCGTATGTCTCGGTGCACAGTTGATATTCTTGTAATCTTTCAGCAAGGGAGTTGCGCCATATTGTCTTCTGTAGTGGTTGTTGATCTTCAGCTATCCATATGCATCGGTACATCTTCTCTATGTCAGCGGTGAAAGCGTACGTGTAGGTCCTCCACTTAAGTATAAGGTTTTGAATGTCCTTCTGTAGATTTGGACCTTTTTTCCAGTAAGCTATTTAAGCTGTGCCCTGTTGTTGTCCTTTGCGAGGCGTTAAAAACAGTTCTTAGTTTGGTCGCAGTTGATTGTTCTCGCAAGACCCCATGATGTGGAAGGTAGCATTCAGGCATGGAAGTTGATAGTGGAGATGCCGGCTTCATATGCTATAGTTGCATATATTCTCTGGTGAAGTCCCGATACATTGTTGCAAGTTTGTTGTTCTTTTCCAGGCGTTTTTCTAATTGAAGAAATTGCGAGATAGCGATTGAACTCAGGGCTCATCGGCATCTTAACGATGTATTTGTTGTCTGCGGCTCGTTATACTGTCTTGCTGTAGTATTCTTCACACTGATCATCTTTCGGCATCATCATAGAACGAAGACATAATTAGCAGCAACCAGGAGGTTCGTTCTCCCAGAATTTAATCAATTCGCTTAGGTCGACCAGTGTCATGTGACAGTTGAAAGTTTTCAGTTTGCCACATAGGATCCAGCCTAAGTGCGTCTGTTGCGCTACAGGAGACTGTTGACTGCCTTTCAAGACCCCGTCAAGGATGATGTCGGAATACACGTCTGCAACAAGTAGTAGATCTATAAGACTAGATACGTTGAATTCCGAATCAGCAAGTTTCAGGTTTTCTATGTGCGGCTAGTTAGCCTTCTCGAATGATGAGATAGGTAAATTGTCATGTTGATTGTAGCGCTAGCTTATTCATCTTGATTGTAGACGATAGCTTCCTTGTAGTTCACAAAATGTTTTTCTGAACAGGTTTTGTAGATTCTCCTTGTGTGGCGAAGAGACTTCCAGTTGTTTGAAGCTCTCATATTTGTTGAAGAAACTGCCCGTTGTTTGAAGATCTCCTAGTTTTCGAAGACGTTCCCGTTGTTTGAAGCTCTCCTAGTTGTCGAAGACACTTACAGTTGTTTAAAGCTCTCCTAGTTGTCGAAGAAACTTCTCGTTGTTTGAAGCTCTCCTAGTTGTCGAAGACACTTACAGTTATTTGAAGCTCTCCTAGTTGTCGGAAGACACTTTCCGTTGTTTGAAGCTGTCCTAGTTGTCGAAGACACTTACAGTTGTTTAAAGCTCTCCTAGTTGTCGAAGAAACTTCCCGTTGTTTGAAGCTCTCCTAGTTGTCGAAGACACTTACAGTTATTTGAAGCTCTCCTAGTTGTCGGAAGACACTTTCCGTTGTTTGAAGCTGTCCTAGTTGTCGAAGAAACTTTCAGTTGTTTGAAGCTCTCCTAGTTGTCGAAGAAAATTCCAGTTGTTTGAGGCTCTCCTAGTTGTCGGAGTCACTTGCAGTTGTTTGGAGGCACTTCTAGTTGTTGAAAGCTCCTCCAATAGTTGTAGTTTGGTTCTGGTACTCAATGTGCCTGTACTCTGGTTAGGTATGTGCGCCTTCTCAATCCAACTGGGGCGACCCTTTTCCGGGAAACCAGCTGAACCGATTCGCTACCGTAACACACGTAGGTACATAAGGGCTCGATTCTTGGTCCTTTCTTGTTTCTTATTTATATTAATGACTTGCCTTACCTCATAAAGGATAACCATGATATAGTGTTGTTTGTAGATTTTACTTCACTTTTGTTTAAACTTAAACGTCAGCAGCTGGTTACTGACGATGTAAATAGCGCGATCTCAAAAGTAGTTCACTGGTTCAATGTTAATAATTTACTTCTTAATAAAAACAAAACAAATGCTTTAAGTTTACCCTACCTCACTTTAGGCAGGTGAAAACCGATGTGTTGATAAAGGGTGAAGAATTGAATCCTGAAAATAGGACAGTATTCTTAGCCTTAATTTTGGATGCTAAGCTTCAGTGCCCACATATAGATAAATTGTGAAAGAAGCTAAGCTCCGCAGCATATGCTGTTAGAAAAATTCGTAATTTAAATGACATAGAGACAGACCGTTTAGTATACTTTACCTATTTTCAAAGTGTAATGTCGTACGGTATTCTGTTGTGGGGAAATGCCGCCGACATCCAGGCTATCTTTGTTTTGCAGAAAAGAGCTGTTCGATCAATTTATAAATTAAGCCCGAGACACTCTCTCAGAGAAATTTAAAAGAAAAAAGAAATTTAAGGAGATTAATGATATCCATAACATAAATACTAGGAACAAACACAAATTTGTAGTACCTACAACAAGGCTCAAGAAAATAGGTGGCTCGTTTAGATGTCAATTTGTACGCTTTTATAATAAGCTTCCAAGCCACGTACAAGATCTAAGTCTTAATAAATTCAAATCTTTCATCAAACGTAAGTTGTGCCAGAAAGCGTTTTATACAACTAAAGATTACCTTGAGGACAAAAAGGCTTGGGATTGAGCTGCTCTTTTGGTTTTCTTGCAATGACAAGAATATTTACTTATTAAAGTATTATTTTATTTTAATTATTGTGAATGTTAAGACTATGTGGTTTTTTTTTTTTTTTTTTAATTTAAATTTATCTTAGTTTTTAATAATGGTCTGGCAGTTTGAGTAGTTTATGCGGCCTACCCGAATGTCCTTTCTTTGGTATTGTTCGTCGAATCGTTGAGCTCCTTAAATTCTGAGTTGAGCTGCTCGGTTATTGACAAATGCGTGCACTGACTGGCCAGGTCCACTCAATCTGGCTAGTTCTTTCCTCAAAAGACCATTTCAGACATCAGTCTACATGGTCTTCACATGATCTGACCAAGATTTTGCCTGGACTTTAAAAGAGACTGTGACCTCTGAGTTTGTTTCGGCCTTTCTTCTCAGAGTAGTCAGATAGGAAACGCCGACCTCATCTAGTTTTAAAAAATATGTTCGACATGTAAAAGTGTTTGTACAAACCAACTTTCATTTCCACTTCATCATTTATCATTAAAGACTCGAACGACCATTTAATGTACGGGTCCTAAGTCCGTACACCGATTCGCCGTTAGTTGGTTGGAGAGAAACACGTCACAGTAAGATCCACTAGTTAAATATATTTGAGTTAAGTACACCACAGTATAACTTAGATGGAAGGCGACTATTTCTCTCTCTTGATTTGGATAGTAACACGGCTATAAGATCACTATCTACGTTGGTTGCTTTGTTATGATGATATATACGGTCAAATTATGACGCACATCGTTGGCCTAAAGTAGGTTGCCAGTATGCAGAAAAATGTACGTTGATAAGACCGTACAGAGTGTCACTAGCTACATTGCTATAGAAAAATGGCGGATTTTGGGCGCCATATTGTGGGGGCCAAATTTTATTTTCTTCCAATCCCATTGTGTGGTGTATCAAATCAAAGGGGTTTACGAGATGATTCCAAAAATATAAAACACATATGTTCTATGTACGTAACCAAGAAGAAAATCATGCTGTGCAGTCGGAGGATACATATTCGCCAGCTGACTGAATCCTCCAACTGCGATCTTTTGTCCATCTATTTAGTCCCACTTATGGGCAAAGGTTTCGCTCCAATGTTTCCTCCTTTTAGCAACGTATTATTTTATAAAATTTGTTTGTATTAACCTAATATAGGTTCTGTAGCGTCTCCAGGCAGCTGCCAGTGCAGCTTGATGCTCGACGTAGTAGTGTATTGTAGGGAGAGCGCAGGCGCCGCGGGTGGCATGATGGCTACCACGACGTAAACTATCGTGTCTTCGCCTATTGTGTTGCTAGCCGTACACGTGAAGTTGCCGGACGATTGCTCGTTTACTTCTGTGGATGAAAGTTAGAGAAAACTGTTAACTTTTAACGGTTCGAAAAAATCAAAAGCATGTGCTAATGATACTGATTAGGATTATATCTACATTATAAGCTTTCTGACTGCAGGAGTAGAACAAGATTGCTGCATACATTAAACCCATTCAGTATGTCTTGCAAGACTTTATTTTTTGTGAAGAATAAAATTTGCACGTAACAAGTTTTGAACTCATTACCAATTTACCATTCAATCGAGATGTAGTTACAACCGACTGCTTTGATCTTGAGCCGAAATAGGGTAGGGCGGAGTATTAATAGGATAAGAGGCAAGCTTAGACTGGTTTTATCCAATGAAATGCCTCCTTTAGGTAGTATATTCAAGGAGTTAGCTGGGCAAAAACTGCCGCTCAAGATAAGAGGAAATGCGGAGCTCTCTTTGATTTTCTTATAACATACCCCGTATATGCAGATGTCCTCTATGCGTGACCTGGTAGTACTGGTGGTGCGTGACGGGCACGCGCGCGTGCTGCCAGCGCGAGCGCGGCGCGGGCGCGCCCACACACGTGCACGCCAGCAGCGCGCCGCGCCCCGCGCCCACGCCCACCCGGCGACCGAACGACGCGATGCGGGCTGGAACTGGAAAGAGAACGATATTTGATCAGTTTCAGACGACCAATTTCTTCTATATCTAAGATTCAAAGTAACAGAATTATGCTCTACCATTTGCACTTGCTAGTCAGGTGGGCGCCTTGAGAAGCTTATTTAGCTACTAGTTCCGATTGACATTGCCGGTCATAGACTGTAGGGGCGCGACCTGAGTGGTACCTGGTGATTTTCGCTACGCTACTAAGTTAAACACTCAAATCACTTTTAAAGATTTATTTTTGAGAGCTAACAAGGTTACTTTTACGCTAGGCTATCGCTAAAATGAGGAAATGATGAAAATGACAGCACCCGCTTGCTGTCCGTAATGCACTGAGCTCGCGACGCCTTTGGTGCGACCGCATTGTACCGCTAGGTCAGTAAAACGTGGTCGATTGCAATGATTGCTTCGAACATGCTCCCGAGGGGAAGACATGAGTTGATGAGATAAGCTTATACAAAAATAAAGAGTTACGTGAGTGTGAGCTTAAATGCTAGGGAGTTAAGACAATATTAAATGAGAGATGATTCACAAGGTGAAGGAACAATCATAACATGATCTTATAGACATATATGCTCAAACGGTTGAGTCACCAATCGAGAATACAGATTGCCTTTTAGCTAGGGGAGACGTATACGTGTCTCGTCTCTTCGTACGCAAACTAGAGCACCGTTTTTTTTATAGTAAATTGCCGAAGGAGCTAAAAAAATTTCCTCTTGATTTGTTTAAGCAAAAATTAAAAATTCTCCTATGTCTTAAATGTTATTATACTGTCTCAGATTTTTAACAGATAAATTCTGACATTATGTATTGAATAGACATTTTCATATCACATTTTTATATTTTAATTTGACTTCATGACATTCTAAAATAATTATACTATAATATTAATGCTTTTCTGACTGTAAAATTTATTTTTACATATAGTTTTATTTGTTATTACTTTTTTATTTGCTGTTGACATTTTTAATTTAATGATATTGGCTGAAATGAATTATTGATTATTAATCATCATATTTGCACGCCACAATACATGGCAAACATGTCTGAACCTGTGTTTCTTCTTTATGTTATCTTGCATGCACGTTATTGTATTCTTGTATGTGTACACATGTTTGAGCAAATAAATAAATATGAATATGAAAAATAAGCTACGCGCGCACTATCACTGACACATGGACCTTGCTCGGGCATGGATTGGTTTCGCGCACTTGCACTAGAGCTTTGATCTGGCTCTGATTGAGTTATGCACACACTCACACTCGCTGGTACGCTCGCGCTCCGCTCTTGGGTGATCGGGCCACCGGCCCGCTGATACCTCCTCAGGAACCACAGGACCGCTGCGACAGCTGCTACTAATAGGCCATATGACAACGCATACTGATGTATGTAATGTGTCGATAAAACCTCTGTCTGTTGGGCTGATTCCTTCATCGCTTTAATTTGTTCACCGAGATGCTTTAAAGAATCGTTTATCAGTGTGGAATCTTCGTTGACCTCGTAGTCTTGGAAATTTTGGATAGGTGGCGTTAGATTACCAATTAGGCGATTTATGGGAGTTAATTTAGTCTCGAGTAGATTTGGTTTAAGATTAAGCGTATTCTCTAATTGCTGATGAGAATAAAGTGTTACATCATGACCCTTCACAATGCATTGCTTAGTTAGTTGAATAAGTCCAGCCTTGCTGACTTCGCTCGCTTGTAGGTCGTCGTCGCATATGACTCTCAAAGAGTATGAGTCACAACAGAAATACAAATAGGTAGAAAAGTCATGCAATGGAACCCATTTGTTTTCACACCTAGATTTGATGATAATTTTGTGCTTTTGACCACTTGCTGCGTATCGATAACTGGCTAAGATACTCCGCTTTCCATCGCTTCTAAATATCTCGGAACGTTTTATTTACTAAATACCATCTAGTCCTCGCATCTTGTGCCGTTTCTATTACAGTGAGAATCTTATAACCACACTGACTACTTACCCAGTTCCGCCCCCAGGTAGGCCGCAGACGACGTAGAAGCCAACTCTAACATAGTTGGGATCTGCTTGGCACAGACAGATGATGATGAGTCAGATAGGGAAGCAGTTTCCATTTAAACCAACACCAAACCTCGAGTAATAATCTAAACAGATTTCTATGACTCATATACTTTCCAGAATACTTCTGAATATGAAAGAATATCAACTTACTTCTGGAGCTAGGTCCTTGTCCCACCACGAGCGTAGATTCTCCTTCCCCGGAGCCCGTGGTGGCTGACACCCAGAACTCGTACAGTTGGTTCTCCATCAGATTCCGCACTTGAAACATCAGCTCCGTATCGACCTTCTTCTCAGCAGGCACTGTGAAGCTCGAGTGCTTTCCGTGCCTAGAAATAGAGTATACGTATTTTAGCTATATATTTAACAAGTTGACATTTGGCATGCGAAAAAATGCGTTTGCAACGCCCCAACGGTCCCATCGGACTATGTAAGTCGGGGAAGAAAGAGTGCACCTGCGTTTGCGTACACACTTGTGCATTATAACATCTCTTGCATCAATGGTTAAGATTGGCCGCAATAACCAAAAATCAATGAGGAGTTATCAATAATTATAATTGTAAAAGGTTTTGGCAGTATGCTCATAATTATGATTGGGTGCTCAGGGTTTCTTTTTCGCAATTTTCATTGTATCGTATGTTACATTATGTAGAGTAACAGAATGTGTTCTTACCGTCCAGCTTCCCTATAGTAGACAGTATAATGTGATATTACGCCGTTGGGATGCAGTGGTGACAACCAGCTGACCAGCACCGAGTCACTGGAGTAGGCTAGGGCTTTGATCTTCTCGGGGGCTGAAGGAACTGAAAGTAAACAAAACACAAACATGTTATTATACACTCAATTCACGATTTTTAATTAGTTTTTACCCGACTTCGGCGAAGCCAAAAGGAAAGACTATGGTTTTTGTTCCCACTGCTGGGACACAGGCCTCCTCTCTGTGAGTGGGAATGGGCCACTACCCGGGCCCAGTGCTGGTTAGTGGATGTCAGATGTCTTCGAATTTTTGGTTACAGGTAGCCGAGGGAAATACCGTAGTCGGGTTACATGCAGAATAATATAAAAAAAATGATGAGTAGGTATGTCAATATTTTCACAAAAGAAGCTGATATAAACTGGTCTTACCATCTTCCTCAGTCATGCAGTAGACCGGTAGACTCCGCTTGCCATCCCCAGCGTTAGTGAAAGCCAGGACTTGTATCGAGTAGTTGGAGTATTTACGTAGAGTATGCAGGTATGTATCTGTCGTTGCCACCCGTTTGATCTCACCCACGTCCACTAAAAACAAAAACTTATTGTATATATAGGCTCTCATCTTCTTTGCTCTAAACTCAGCTTTAAGGTGTGCTATTCTTACCGTGATCTGTCGTAAGTGGTGAATAAATAACTTTGTATCCTTGTATGAGCCCGCCATGTTGGCCAATTGGTGGCGGGTTCCATGACACCTTCATGTTTGAAGACGACAGAGCTGAGCAGGACACTCTTGTTGGTGGAGATTCTGGCACTGAAATTAACAAGACATCGCACTTATTTTAATTATTACTTAGTTTCTGACTTCTTTCATAAATAAAACCCTGAACCAATAATTATTAAATGCTCTGATTAAATTTTCCACCAAGTTCTTTCCGTCAAAAAAGTCCCGAGTCCGAGGTCAGCTGCTAGGGGCGGCATTGTCTATACTACACTTTGCATACGAACCAATCGTGGCACCGTATACATGACACAAATTCTGTGGCTATAGAAACTAATGGCTTTGTTAGTTCGATATACTCAAACCCATTTTCGGCGCCACGGATTATACTGCCATATATAGCCGTCTGAGACAAGCTACCTACTAGAAAAACCAAAATCTTGAGCAAATATTACCTCCTTCTAGCGTAGTAGCCGACACGGGCGCGGAGGCGGGCCCCGCGGCCACGCCGTTGAACGCTCTGACGCGCACCTCGTACCGCGTGAACTTGCGCAGGGCTGATAGACTTAGCTCCGTAGCCGACCAGCCATTCACTGTCAGCGTCCTGAAAATATATACAATAGAATAATTTATTGAGTGAGTGAGAATAATAAACGGAAAATAATCTTTGCCAGGGACTGTATATAAGTATAATATCTGGTTTCTGGAACGAAACTTTCAATTTTAATTTATTTATTCAAAATCTGTTTACACTATTACATTCATAAATTCTGGAAAACAGTAAAACAGTTTGTCGAGAGTGGCTCTAGTGTCACTATATATTACAAATTATGTTTAAACAATAACTTAAATACTTAATTTCAGATGTGCACTTTTAGCGCAAGTCAAGTAATGCGATTGGCTGTAGATTATAATACAATCGTCCAATAACAGCAGTTACTTCACAATATATTACATTATTTTCATTCCTGAAATTGCATGTATTGTCAGACCTCAAATTGTTCCAGTGTGAAAACGAGATGGAGCATAGATATAATGTGACATTAGCACGTAGTAGCGGGCAGCAGTGATCTCTGTGTGGTGAGTTATCTAAGACTAAATTGATAAGTTCCTAATAAAGTATTAAAAGTACCGCTAATGTATCGTCAGTTTTCATAATCTGTTATTATGAATTGCAGCTGTATATACCTGGTAGAATTCCTCATAGCCGGTGAAGCAGGACTGAGCTCAGCACATGTCACAGAGTATCCCAGCAGCTCCCCGTGCCACGCGTCGCGCGGAGGGGGGCGCCACGACACGTGCAGCTCGCCGGGCCCGCCGGGGGTCACGTGCACGTTGGTGGGCGCCTCGGATGGCGCTGGAACAGTTTAAGAGAAATATTTATTGTAAAAAAATACGACAAGTGTAATGTTGACTGTCCACTTCAACGTAGGTGGTGTGTCCATGGACTGGTTTAATGTAATTTGTTTGCTATTCACGCCTTCTTGTGTAGCTTAGCCTTGGGCTGTACTGTGATGTTTTACAACAGCCCACGCAGCCTTATGACAGGCATGTAACTCGTGACTAAACAATGTTAGAATCAAGGGAAGTAATCTTTATAGAAGGATTTTAGTGACTTACTGAGTGTAGTCTATCAAAAGCTCATCTCTTTCTTGTTTTAACATGGTAGGTAAAAGTTTTTATTAGGTACCTTCTTCCTGTGTTTTCACCACAACTGGTTCAGTGTAAGCACTCTTGTCGATCTGATTAATAGCTGCTATTCTGATCATATACGCGGTGTGTGGCTTCAGACTGCTTAGCAGAGCTTCGTAATGGATGTCGCCTTTCTTGGTCAGGCTGAAATTTTTGATACCAAGTTCAGTGCAAATCTGATAACGTAAATAGCAAAATAAAAATGGCAAAAACAAACAGTATCAGATTACTACTCCACTTGACTTCTACCAGGCCTCCTTCACTCGACCGTACTTACCAACCAACCCAACCGTCACGGATATTGAGCTCAAAATTATGTACTTGAACTCGGAGAGGTAAATATCTGTTTCGTAGTAATTTCTCTAATCTGTGCTTCTACTACCAAATTTTTTTTGCTTGCAGAGTTAGATGTGGCATCGTTGCACCCTGCGCGCATTGATGAAGGAAAATTGCTTGATCACGCTAAACTGATGCGAGGCATGTCAGAGAGGTTTCCGAATGTCAGAAAAGCCCCTCTTTTGCTATACCTTTACCTTTGCTTTATGGCTTTTCTGATTTCTAAATTCCTTTTAAAAAGAATTTTACAGTAATGTTTAACTCACGTGACATGCGAGTGCGCCATCCCATGGACGGACACATTGAGTGTGACGGCCGCATCCCACTGGTTCACTCTGATAGTCCCTTGGGCTGACAGCGCACAGTACTGCAGGGTGTAGCCCACCAGGGGAGAGTTGCCATCAAAGCCCTGGCTCCAGGACAGGCGGACAGCCCGGCTCAAGATCTCCGTCACTGATAGAGAATGAGGTGTGTCGGGTTTTTCTGTGGAGTGAAGTCGAAATAGTGAGAAGTTTTAACAATATATTTTTAAGCTAAAACAAAATAAATGAGATCGGTGTTTCCACTCCGACAACCTACTCTGAGAAGTACCGAAACCGATTGAACCGAAGCAAATCGAATGTGTGTGAGGACATTGCTGATTAGTGATTGATATAATATTTTGGAGAAAGAACCAAACATATTTGACCTGTCTCACACGCACGGAGCTCAGTAATTTATTTATTTATTTAAACTTCATGTACAATAGTGGTACATAGGCGGCCTTAATGCCACAAGGCATTCTCTACCAGTCAACCATTGGGTTAATAAGGACAACGTTGTGAGCGGGTACAAAATCATATTAAAAAAGACAACTTGTATACGAAAAAGTATATACTTACATATATATATATTAATATAATACACATATACAAATAAAATAGACTAATAAATAGCAATAATAAAAAAAAACGAGAAACCTATTAATAATTATTATGTCTCTAGATGAGAGCTATTTAGTTTGATTCAAATAGTAGTCACGAACCTTTCTTTTAAAAGTGAATTTGCTTTCAGCCTTTTTAATGCCAAAAGGTAGCGCGTTCCAGAGCTTTATTGTTGAGACAGCGAATGAATTGGACATAAAACCAGTGCGGTGTGAAGGAATTTGTAGAAGTAGATTTTTGAAAGCTCGAAGGTTACGGCTGTGAGAACTGCCCAACACTTTGAAATAAGTTTTTAGATAATCGGGAGCACAAGGATCGTTCATAGTAGTGAAGAGCAAGCAGAGAGATCTGAGGGACCTCCTGAGGCGGATAGGCAGCCATTTAAGCTGAGAACGGTAGGAAGAAATGTGATCGTATTTACGAAGGCCAAAAACAAAGCGAATACAATTGTTGACAAGTCGATCCAATTTATTTAGAAGTTCTTGGGATAGATCAGGATAACAAACATCAGCATAGTCGATAATGGGAAGCACAAGTGACTGGACCAAAGTGATTTTGGTGCTGGATGGGAGGAAATGCTTGAATTTATAGAGAGACCGCAGCGAGAACGCGACTTTCTGGCTCACCTGAGCCACGTGCTTATTCCAACTAAAACTGTCGTCAATGTACAGACCTAAATCTTTTACTTGAGGTGAAAGAGAAATGACGGAGTTCTCGTACATCAGTGTCATGAGTTGGCCAGTGTTCACACTTCTCAAATAGTACGAACTACCAATGAGTATGGCCTGACATTTCCCGACGTTAACAGAAACCCCAAATTTGCCAGACCACTCACTGATAGCTCGAAGATCAGCATTGAGTAATGAAATGCAATCGTCAAGGTTGGCAATGTCTGATTGAGCGTAAAGTTGCAAGTCATCAGCGTACAGATGGTAAGAACATTTGAGGATGACAGTAATGGAGTTTATAAATTAAGAGAATAAAAGAGGAGAGAGTATACCGCCTTGTGGAACACCAGTTACCAAGTCGCACCAGTCAGAGCAATCCTGATCAGCACGCACAGCCTGCTGGCGACCACGAAGATATGATGAAAACCACTCACGTGACAACGAACAGACCCCAATTTGAGACAGTATGGCCAGGAGAATGTCGTGATCAACGGTGTTAAAAGCATTGGAAAAATCTATTAAAACCAGCACCGTTAACTTTGAACTCTCCAAACCGTCCCTAATGTCTTCAGTAACTTTAAGCAGAGCTGTGGCTGTGCTGTGGCCAGGCCGAAAACCGGATTGGCAATTGGACAACAAGTTATTCTTGAAGACGTAGGAGGATATTTAATATAGGATATAGACGTAGAGGATAGTAATCGTGTAGCTCAACAGTAAAGTAAAGGAACTTAACGACGTTTGTATAAGAGTGTTTTTGTCTTAAATAATTTAAAGTTGTCCTTTTTTATGTGTCGCTGGCAAACTCACCTTGGACGGAAAGATAAATATAATGGTCACTGTGACCGTACGCGTTGACGGCCTGACACTTGTACACGCCGGAGTCCTGCCGATCCGCCCGGCTGATATACAGCTGGGATCTTAAACCACTATCAGTCTTTGCTTCTGAGATGCTTAGCCTGAAAATAACGTACAAAAAGTAAGTACTAAAGCCTCGACTCAGAATATCAATTTGATGAATTACCTGAATTATTTACTTATTGATATTTATAACATTTTGTTTGCAGGAGGTTTTCCTTGACATTAATAAATGAGTTTGCCATCTTGGCTGGTCACGGTTAGGTTTCCTTAAATCCTTACCTATAAGTATTAAGATCTAAGTGGTTCATATTGTGTGCCCATGTCACTCTAATGGGGCTGTCTCCGCGTACGTCGCAGACTAGTGTCGCAGGCGCATCGCGTCGTGCTGTCATATTGTGTGACGTCAACTCGAACCGAGCAGGCTCTGGAGAGCAAAAAACAAAGACATAATGAGAAGATTTCTCTGAAAAAAAGCGCAGATAAGCAAACAAAAAACTTAGTAGCAGGTATAATTTGGCATTAAATTTGTAACACTAGTAAAAAAACTAAATCAAAATCGGTTTATCCGTTTGGGAGCAATGATGCCACAGATATAAAAGTCAAACTTATAACATCCCACTTTTCCGTCGGGAGTTAAAAATAGAACAAAATAAAACTTCTTAAAGCAATGCTTCCTGTAAAAAATCTAAAAACATTTCCACATTTCATTTAGAGGTTGTAAAACTTACCGTTGACAGAAACGAAAATAGTTTTGGTAAGCGGAGATCCCACTCCGTTTTCTGATTTGCACATGTAGTTACCCTCATCATAGGGAAGGGCTGACTCTATCCACAGTGATCCGTTTGAAAGGAACTGAAATCTTCCACCCAGGTTTATAAGAGGGACGTAATCTGTTGACGACCCTGAGAAATAACGAGTTCAAAATAAGAACATGCAATTAATGATACCAAAATGTCCTCAAGATAATTTTGTCCAACCTTAAAACTGCGCTTCAGTCATGAAAATAACTGTTTTGAATATTTGTTGTGTAAGTTTCAAAAAAGCTTTATTTGCTTTAGCTTAAAAAAAATATGGTGGCAGTATCCGTTTTATATTATTTACTTCCAGCTCATTTCTATTTGATAAAAAATGTGGGCTATGTCTAGTTAAAGATTTTGACCTACCTCTTTGTTTCAGCCAGGTGACTTGTGGGGTGGGTGACCCTGTGGTCTGACAATGCAAGGCCAGCTGTTCACCAGCCAGCACCGCTTCATCCTTAGGTTCCACCACCCATTTGGGGGAGACTGCAGCGTGAAAGCAAGTCAAGTTTCTTTAACTTTGAATTCAATACTCGATTTTGCAGTAGTTACTTGAAAATTATTAATTATGCTACTTACAGCGACTTACTTTGTAAAACATTGTTGCCTTAATGAGTTCTTTGCATACATTATAATAATACTATTTTTACCTTTCACGTCAGCAGCAAAACATTGTTATGAATATAAAGAGCTACTTAAGTTATTATAGCAAAGAACTTTAACGTTGCTTCTTAAAATATACGACCGTCTTTACGCTTTTTGGTTTTATTTTTGGACAAGCGGTGCAATCTATTTGCCGACTTCAAAAAAAGAAGGAGGTATTCAATTCGACACGTATGTATGTAATACTGTTAGAACTGACCAATATTCACACATGTGATTCTAATTGGGCTTCTAAACGTATGTGCTAAATTTCCTAAGTGTATGAATGTATGTTTGTTTGTATGTATTTTTGCCCAAGCATTTCCCCGAAACTACTTAATGGATCGTGACCATTATTTTTTATTGGATTAGGTATCTCTCAACATAGGGAACAGTGCAAGATCATTGAAATCGGTTCAGCAGTTTTCAAAATATGGAACATACAACCGAACGCTTTAGCGACAAACTGTGTGTAAATTGGGTTATTATGGGTACTTTGTCAATCCTCTAGGTACCTTACTATAGAACTTGCTCACTTCTCAGTGATGGGGTTTTGCTTTAGAAGTCGGTAATTTTTTTGGAAAAAGGTTTTAATGTGCAAGAATATTCAATTTTCATTTATCTTTGTTAAGAGATGATTCCATTTTATAATTTAAATGTTAGGTTTGGAAACCCCATATAATAATTTACATCATCTTTGAACAGGTCAAGTATTTACAAAACGATGAGTGCCGGAAAATTCTTAATAACAATAAAACTTTGTTGCCCATTTATTTCAGATAGACGAGTTCCAAAACAAAATTCGTATAAATAAAATTTACCATTTTCGTAAGCCATCTGAAATCCAACGCTGTGCAAAACAAAAATGTTTAAGAATTTATACATTTATAATTATGAAAAACATTTGCTGTGTAAAATAAACGTGCGCTGTGAATAAAGTGCTTGTAAAAGTGAGACATTTTCGATGGCATTTATTCAAACTACGATATGTGAAATGACAAGATTACGTGACGTCTGGCAAACATTAATTTCTTTTAGGAGGGTATATGGGAAACAAAGTATATTTACATAAATTGCATGAAATGGTGCAGTATGAATAAAGCCATCGTTTCAACACTTCTTGGAACAAGGGTACTACTACACATTGTGGTAACGGTGATCCTGCAAAGAAACCAGCATACGGTATACGCATACAGATAAAATAATGACAACTCTGTGCTCTGTGCAAGCGTGATTAGTCTCTTTGGCGGCGGGAGCGTGGTTTCGGGCGGAATGTTTTTTCGCTACGTTAACAAGGCTTTCAAACCGTGACGTACTTGAGGTGTTTTGGGCTAAAATATGTTTTATAGCTGAGGAATAACCTGGAATTAAAGCTGTATTATTTTAACTAAATCGCTATCAACACTTCTAAAAATATGTAATTTTGCCAAAGTGTCGTTATCAATACTTCAAAATTATGTAAAACTGCTCATTTAGGTTAAAATGCCTTATGGGTATGTTTCCAAGTCAAATCGCTGTCAACTGTAGTACCTAACATTATAATGATTATTATCAGTTCGTGAGCACTACAAACAATTGTTTTGTTGGAATGACTACTGCATTTTTTTCGAATGATTCTTTTTCCAAGAATTTCTTACTGTAGATTTTAAATGGCTGAGCGATTAATCTCAGGCAATTGAAAAGTGCCACAATTCCTTTCCCACGCTCCCCCCTCTCATAGACATCATGAGTGTTCAGTGCTCGGTGCTGTTGTGCATATTGACATGGCGGGTACCTTTGACCACCAGTTCGGCGGTATAGTTAACCTTGGCCGCGGTATTGGAGGCCACGCAAGTGTACAACCCGCTGTGCCGGGCCGACACCTCTTTGAATACGAGGTTGCTGAAAAAATCAGCACCTCGCTCTTCCACCTGTATACCAGGTCGTGTTTTGAAGATACGCTTATATAGGTAAATTACATTGAATAGTTAGATTTGGGGGCTTAATTCTGGAATCATTGATATTGTAGATAGGAGGACCGACGAAACGAATGGTTAGGATTGATAAGTCGAAGTGTAATTAAAAAAAATCTTTACCAAATAGATGTGAAGCAAGAAATTCGCACCATAAAACTTCAAGAATCAAACCTTCGATCCCAGTAAAATAAGACTGCGCACTAAGCGAAGACAACTGTTGCGCGCTGTGCAATTATATGTTTATTAAAACTTTATGTACGAGAGCAAGTGCAAAGGCTTAATTCCTATCGAATCCTTACCCTCCATCTGTCGTAATTATCGAAACAATAGTAAACAAATTCGACAGACGCCTTAAAAGGCGTCTCGACAGTTGAGGGGTCATTATTTGTAAACGATCCTGTCTATCTCATATTACACGAGCGACAATCGCCTTCGGTTAGGACACTGGGTAACTGCACTGTATCATTTGTAAACTGACCTGTAAGCTAGAAGGAATGGGAGCATTGTCCTTGAGCCAGGTGAAGTGCACTGGCATGTCTCCTGACGTAACACTGCAGCTGACTTGCGCACGCTTGCCTTCTTGCAAGTTAGCAGAGAAGGAGAACGGCTCTATTTCTGGGGGATCTGTATAAAGGAGTTTGTTTCTGTAATTGAACGATATGGCTGCGAAAAATCATAAAAGCACAATACAGGCTACAGCCTGTGGGTTACAATCCCAATAAAAATAAAGATTCTCACATACATACACATACCAGAAACAGAGTTAAAATAATTATGGTATTTTCGAGATCCTGATTATATAGACTCATACAAAAGAAAGTATTCTATCTTTTTTTTTAAAGTACGAATTGTGTGCCAGACGCCAACCCGTCGCACGTTAGGGCAAACAGGTGTGGTGATATGTACTTAATCATGAGATCGAATAACTTACTGCTAACAACAAGCTGCAGTTCTCTCCTGGCTATCTCCCCATGAGGGCCCATGACCGCGCAGATATAAGCGCCTGCATATGAAGGCTCTACTCGAGACACTTTGAGAGCACCATCAATACTGCTGTCCCATTCTACTGGGTTGCCGTCCCGCTCCCACTTTACTGAACTGAAAGAGAAGGCACGATTAGAAAACAATAAAATAAAAAATGCTATCGTAATAATATAGTAATTTGAATACTTCTTTCTTACCTGATTGGATAGCCAGAATAAGGACAATAAAGAATCAACTCTCTTCCTGCTACTGCTCTGATTGGACCTATTGACCTCACGTAAGGTGGACCTGGAACAAAACATAAAATTGCAGTCTTGTATTTACTACGAAAAATCTTAGATACGATTCATCACAGACAATACATCACATCTACGCAAACTAATGCTACGTGTAGCGATTTGCTACGACCGCGTAGTACTTGCTACGAGGGCGTAGCACTCGCTATGGCTGCGTAGCAAACTGCTACAACTGCGTAGCTTTTGTAGCCGTAAGTGGCCGCACATGCTCAACCTATGATAGTGCTACGTTACCAAACATTAATGCCCTTCTTCCACCGCAAGCGGATCGAGCTCCGTACGGAGTCTGTTTAACTCGCAATGGCAAACTGCATAGAAGTGCTTCAACGGAATAAGAATGAGCGGAGCGGACTAAACGAGTTCAAACAGTCACGAAAGTGTTAGCAGAGACGATCGGATTCCGTACAGACTCTGCTCGAGTTGAGCGCAACACTGATTTTCATACGATCACTTACACCGCGAGCGAGTAAGCAGAGCGGATTAAGCAAGTTAAAATGGGACAGCTGTGTTATCGCGACGAACGCTAGTTTTGAATTTTTTACCGACTTACCAAAAAGGAGGAGGTTCTATGTTCGACTTTAGGTATGTTTTTTTTTATATGTTTTTATTCGTTCACCGATATCTCTACCAATTCTGGACAGATTTTGAAAATTATTAAAAGAGGAAATTCCAAAAGTAGTCCCATTTTAATTTGGTAAAGATCTGATGAAGAACTTTGAAGACATACAACAGAACTCTTCAATAAATAACGGCAAATCTCTCGGGATTGCTGCAATCGCATGTCTTTTTAATATTTATACCATTTCATACTCCGAAGTTCTTCATCAGATCTTCACCAATTTAAAATGGGACCAATTTCGAAGCATACTTTTTCAAACAAAAAAATATTTTTTTAAAACGACCCACAATTGACGGAGATATCGCTGAACATACACAAAAAAAAAAACATAATGTCTAACATAGAACCTCCTCCTTTTTGGGAAGTCGGTTAAAAATAACTTTATTTTTGGCAGTCGGTGTCCATAACGCAAAAAAATGGTACCTACCAATGACATCGACTTCCAAGAATAAAGTTATTTTTCACTTTGTAGTTTTGTTATTTGGAAGTCGGTAGTATTTTTATGTAAAATATTTTTTTTTGGTGGATGTGCACAACTATTTTACTCCGGTCCGCTCAATTCGTAACCTCCATTTCCGCTCATTACCCTTTATTTGTGAAAATCGGGCATAAAGCCACGGCAAATATATTTGGACCTACGAATTGAAGTTAACTACAAGCCGAATTTCATCAGGGGACAAAATAGACGAGCCGAATTTAAGAACGAAACAAGGCGATAAACTCTTACCATAAATATTGAGTCTGGATGTATGCGACACCTCTCCCAGAGAGTTGGCTGCCCTGCAAGTGTACAGACCTCCGTCTTCAGACCTGACTGCTGAGATGTTTAGGTAGCTCACCACGTCATTAGCTTTTGTCGCAAACTGTTCCACGCTGTATCTGCCAGACAGAATTTTGTTAGAAATGCAGCACGTTTGAAAAGTTCGGCAAGTTTCTATTTACCAGTATGACAGGTTGGTTCTAAGAAAACCAACCTGACCAATCAATTTGAAAAGGAAACCAATTAGAACGTAGGTATGATCAACTACGACGTACAAACGACGACAAGTGGTTTGCTTAGAGATAATTCAGAATGCAACAAGATCTAAGTAAGTAAGGCCACATGGAAAACTATATCTATCTGTATCTATATAATATAACTAGTTATCTGTCTCATATTTGATTTATTTATTTTTTACAATTTTTACGCTCACGCTTGACCACTATCTCATCTGATGGTAAGCGATGATGTGGTGGACGGTAAAGCACGCTTGCCTTTCAAGAAATACATATACCATGAGTTTATTACCGTGTTTTTGGAGCTTGGCATTTCTAAGCTATTTGAGGCTCACTAAAATAAATGAGCATCTTTCCAAACCTGTGTCCTCTAGCCATGGTATTCAGCGGCTGCCCATCCAGCAACCAGGTGAAGTGAGGTGGTGGGGAGCCGGCAGCGGAACACTTGAGGGTCACCACCTGTCCAGGCCTTAGGACCTGTTCTATGAACGTGTACTGGAGCTCTGGTGCTGTGTCTGGATGGTAAATAAAAGGACAGGCTTCAAATAAAAAAAATATTCTGCATGAAAAATGAAGACAGCTACAGATTGCAGACTGGCCTAACCAAGAAGTAACAAAATATTCACTTCCAATATTGCAGGACAATAATTTTAATGGAGTTCTAAAAGTTTTCTCTGTTGATATCTTCTGGAGATACGTACACGACCCAAAGCCAGAAGAATACAAGAATATTTAATTTTGATAAAATAATTTTAACATAGATAGAACCTTAGAAATTAGGCCATGTCCAAACTCACCTCCTAACCTCAGCTCCGCGCTAGCCTGCGCCGAGTCCTTCTCATTCCTGGCTATGCACTGGTACACTCCTTTATCAGCTCTATGTACGGAGGTAATGACCAGCTGTTCTCCATTGTTCTGCACCCTGACCCTGCCTCCCGCCACACCGGCTCCGAGTGGCACGCCGTTGTGCAGCCATTCTAGACGAGGGGCAGGCCAGCCGCCCCATGTGCAGTTGATAATGGCTGTTCCTCCACTGTTTACAACCTGAGGAAGAAGAAAGGTTGGATGCAGGTTTTATTCAGTATGTCCAATTTCAAGAACGAAAATTGTCCCAGTGTGATTCTGAATTAGTGAATTATCAATTGCTAATGGCATACCTTAACTGATGTTTTATTTTTAATGTATTTTGTTCTAAAAACTGGGTGTAAGACTGTCACGATGCACGGTGGTGAATAGGCGGTTTACTTAACGAGTATTACCACCAGATATAGGGAACAATTCGACTTACGAAATATTTCAAGCATCATTCTTGTCTTTTTTCCTCTCCCTAAGAATCTAAATCAAACAAATCGGAAGAGCAATTCGGAAGAGGAGGTTTATTTGCTAATAAACGACACTATTTATTTTTACGACGACCCGTTTAATTAAACCGAATATATACGCGTACGAATATCAATAATTTTGTTACATACGCCGATCTACAAATAAGGATGACACTACGAATGAAACGAAAACATAGTTCGACTATATCGCGGCGTATCAGTAGTAGTATCTGGGTGTTGATTACTAGTAGATACTAGTAGACCTTGTGACAATAAAATCAGTGCTATTGATCATAAAAATACTTATAATATATATATATTGGACATAAATAAATGAGGGTAGGATAACATAAAGTGAGTCAACTTTTTATCAATCTACCCAAAAGTATTTTTTTATTAAGCTTTATGACCTGCGTATCAGTCGACAGTCAGCCCCAGGCCAACCAAAACATTATTCTATTCTACTAAATATGACAAAGATAAAGTACCCTTTTACCTATATTTATGCTATAATAAATCAAGGAGTTTGTCGGTATATTTTATCCTTATGAAATTTTTTGTGTATAAATATTTTTTGGTTATTTTGACACATACCTACCTTCAGAATCTTAGCCCGGGGCGTTATACATTTTGTGGCACTTTACTTGATATTTCTTTACCAAATGAAAGCTTATTTATGTCACAGCTTTACCCGCACTCCATTATCCACCCAAGTTGTTATAGTCGTTCTTGAGCTAATTTAATTTTATAGCCACTAGGTTATTTCAATTTGTACCACTGAGTAAGGGCATGATGAGAAAATAAGCAGAAAAAATGTTCAAACAAATCTGAAACGCTAACTAACATCAATATTTTTATCTCCTACGAGTCAACCCTATCTATAATTGCGCGCGTAATGTTTGCGGCGCGGTATCGGGACGCATTTATTTTACGTCGCATATATCCTGCCTGCAATAACTTTGCGTAGCTACAATGAAATGCTCGAAATATCCGGTTTTTTACTACAATCGGCGTGATTGCTGTTTATTTAGCTGATAAAATACCACATTGACTTCCAAATTGATTGCAATACTTGATTAATTATAAGTGAATTTTATTGTTCTGTTTATTTGTACAATTTTGAATAATTCGTAGGTTATAAATTAAATGATTGTTATCATTCGGGCTTATAATCTGGACATAATATTAATTGCGTATCATTTACATTTTATGTCCTTCGTGGTTGCGATTATATTACTTAGTTACAATAATATTATTTGAAGCGTAGGCACTATAGAGTTTACCCTAACCACCAACGAAAACATCGATACCAAACTTTCAGCAACAATACAAATACCTTCTAAACTTTACATAACAGCAAGCAAACAAATCTAATAGGCAATAACTTCGTATTATAATAGAATACTTAGCAAAATCAATAGGAACACGGAGGATCAGAATAATGTCAGCGATCGAGCGATACAGGCTGCAATCACCGGCTATTTCGCGCGTTCCTCTGATCATTTCGCAGAATTACGAGAATGTTTACTGATTGTAGACCGATTTTCCACTTTGATAGCTCTTTACGAGTATGCCAAAGCAAGTTATCATTGTAATGGGCATGACCTGCTTTTGGTGCATTGCTTCGTGATTCATATTGCACTTCTGATATTTGATTCCGAAAACTGATATTTGCGAGGTTTTGGTTGGCATTTGCAAGGTTTTTGTTTTGATATAAGAGGCAAATATGAAAATATTCTATTCCATTCCATTCCACTCAATTCTACTCTACTCTATTCTTTTCTACCTACTTTATTTTATTATGTTTTATTCTATTATATTCATTTTCTACCTAAAACCTGCATCAAAATAAGTAAGTACTTATAACTCCTACATACGTAGGTAAAACACGAAACTCCTCCAAAGAAGCGCGCGGTCTGATCTAAGATTTTATCTTGAACCGCGCATAAAGCCACCAACGGCCGCTATGCGCTACATTTTAGCCAAAATACCCTGCATCCAAACGAAATTCTCGGGTGCCAAGTTTATAGCACCCACAGCGTAGTCGAGCATATAAAAAATAACATCTCTAGAACATTCTCAAGATTTTCTTTCACAAACGGAGGTGAGAATCTTGGGACAGTTGAAACAATCTGATTTGCAATTCGAGCCCTTAAAAGGGTTTGTGGTAACAAGTATTGGGCCTCTAAATGTAGCCTCACCCGGCCATTCTGAAACAATCAGGGAAGGTGGCGCTTAAGCCTATGTACGAGTAGGTACAACTGTGCCAGACACCTTTACATGATTTTGGTGGCAAACAGTAGAGTGGAAGTGATGGAAGAGTTCAGTTAAGTTAAGTGTTAAGTCCAATTTTTAGCTCTCTGACATAATGAAGTAGTAGGTAGTTAACGATTGTCTACCTAATACTAATAGAAAAGAAATACTAGAGCTAACTGCACTACAGTTAGCTCTAGTATTTCTGGGAAATTCATTGTACCATTATGTAAGTGCATCGGCATAGAATGTGGTAAGTTTCATCACAACAATGCAGTGGTTCATATCCTCTTACGATTCATATTAATCAGGTTACCTACACGTGCCTACGCGTCTGTTAGCATGTGGGTAATTAGGTACCTAACAAGCTCGAAAGTTTCTTTTAGCAACGAAACGACTGGGATATAGTCAAGTCACGCACTTGTCATGACAAGTTGCTAATTTTAGAAATAATTTCATGTAGGTTCGTAACTTTTAAGCGGAGAGAAAGCGTCGTCGGCAGTAATCCCTAATATAATTTAGTAACTTTACATAGGATAATTAATTGTGAGTTGTGTTTTAGACAAACACAATTTAGTTACACACTTTATCTTGTATTGTCAGTACTTACCAACTTACCTTCCAGGTACTCTTATCTCCCCCGCGGTAGGTTCCCGCATTGTCGAGGTGGGGGGCTCAGTAGCCGTGGCTTGGTCTCCCACGTTGAAGTGAAGAGGAATCCGAGGAGGGGCCGCTCGTCAGAGCTAATGCCGATTAAGCCGACGACGTAGCGGCCAACAAGTATATTGCGCTACCGCTTGGTACCAGGTGACATCGCAACTGTGGCGGGCCGCGATGTTTTATGGAGCGTCCCAGGTCCCATATGATATCGCGGCTGAGGGTTGGAGGCCGCGGTGGTAGAGGAGTGCTGGTATTGCTGTACGCCACTCTCCCTAAATTTTCGCAGCCTGGACGGGGTTGCCACCATCTGATAGCGGACGTGGTGGGGCCACAGGGGAGGAGGAGTTAGGAGGCCGAAAAATTGTAGGTGGCGGGGCCATTGACCTTTACCCGTCACAGGGGGACCACGGGTGCTTTACACGGGGTCGACTGGCACACATGTGCTGGTTTGGTCTCTAGGGTGGTCACAGCGTACAGTGTGTTCTGGTGCGCCGGTGATGGAAAGTACTCCCGCGAGGAGGATCCGGTGACGGACAGCCGTGGTGAGCGCTAACGCGTGCCCGTGTTCCCGCCATAAGTGGCACAGGAGGACACCGTGGAGTTTTAGAGGGTTAGAGTCCCACATAACTGCACTATCTCCCCGTGGGCAGTATGCATGCGCATTTCTCAACGAAAAAAAGGTACTCTTATCTGCCTAGTTACATGGGCCTGGAATGTGAAACTGTGTTCTATTTCGTTTTGGAATGAAATCCGAATCAGCATTCCGAAATTAAAAATACTGATGTCACAATTTCCGAATCTCCATCAATATTCAGCTCCCACTCTGCCTTCACACGAATTTTCTGATCCTCGAGTTATTTTCTCATCGGCAACATGGCGTGACAAATAAAAAAGCCAGTCGCACGTTATTCGCGTCACGGATCACAGCTCCATGTTCGAAAAAGGCAAACAAGTCTTCCGCAAAAACACGAAAATTCTCGGTGTTAAAAATCGGATTTCGTGTAGAAAAAGCCTTAATATTTAATTGGATAAGCGAGGTTAATCTTGAGAGGCAGTTTAGTCCGCAATTCCAACTACAATATTTACAAAGGTCTGCAAATAGTGGAGCTGTTGAAGAAAGAAGTTGGTTTTATTGAATTAGATCGGCGGCGTAACGATGTTACAACGATTCGGGATTGGATGGCGCTGTTCAATTGGATTGTATCTAAGGGTACGGAATTTAGGCGATACTATCAGCCCAGCTCTCAAAATGGACCTGGCAGGGCAACCATACATATATCGCTTTCCTACATGAATAATTTACCTGAATTGTATTCAAACATCTCATACCGATATAATATGCGGGAACACCGATGTGAAGCAAGACCTGCTTCACATCGGTGTTCCCGCATATTATGTATTTAATAAAAGTACCTTATTAGTTGCCTATGGTTAGCTTGCTGGTATTTTTCAGTTTAAATCTGACGTTACATTACCCATGTAGAGACCGTTTCAGTTTGTAAGGCTCATAAAGGTGTTTGAAGTAACAACCTCACGTGCTGTCGCAGTGCATATATATTTCACGAGAAACACAGTCGATTGCATAGTTTGAATTTAGAAGTAATTTTTTTGGAAAATTTTATTCCTTTTCATGATTAAAAAGTAAAGAAATGTTTACATTTTTCTTGCCAGGTTCGCTACACCGTTACTCGATTATATTTTTAGGAGTTTAATTAAGATTAATGTGTCTAATTTGGCGCAGGTTGTTTCATTTATAAACTGTCACAGGGTTCCGCTTAATGTCCGAGTTTTTCTACATTATGAAAGGGCGTGGTGTTGGCACTGCAATTTATATTAACTATATTTTTTTAATAAGGAATAAGAACTTTTAGTAACTCGATAAGAAAGTTAAAACAAAAACTTCCAATATTTTCGTACCTACTGTGATATTCATGATTCTATTTATATATAGGTAATATGTACATATGCACCCTGATATACTTATATCAACTACGTGCTATCTCCAAAAATATTAAAGTAGTCATATAAAATCCCAATGGCATGCTATCACGACATCTGTAATTTGGATGTTTATTTCTTTATTTGTAGATTTTTTATAAATTCTACCCACTTTGGTCCATAAACCTACCTCTTCCTTAACAAACTACTACTGTATTATGTACCTACCTATGATCCACAATAAAGATATTGATTGATTGATTGATTCGTCGTAATCTATTTTAGCGATGTAATCATATTTTGGACTGCATGGTATGTGATTCATTTCTTTGCTGTTTGGAACACTTACTAACAATATCCACATTCCAAATTCAAATCACTTTTAGTCTCTAGAGATTAATTAGTTATTTTAGTCCCTGTTTACGAAGAATAAACTAGCTCTTTTTGAATAGATGTGATAGAAAAACTTTTACTACCCTCTCCACTTTATATTTGATTCCAATGAATAATATGAGTCCGCGTATCGACTTTATTGGTGATATTTCAGCATCGTTACGGCGATTACGAGTTCAAACGTTGAGAAAATAAAACGCAGCCAATTAGATTATTTGCAATAGGAACACGTCAAAAAGAGTAAATATGTTTATTTTCCGACACGTTACATTATTAGGTAAAAAAAATCAAGCGATGGAAAAGGGTTATGAGAGAGAATTTCTTTTCATATTTTTCCGAAACCAGGTCTTAGTTCTGGACTAACGACCAAAGGGCATGATGGCTTAGTTAGAGTCTCGTTAGTGTAGTGTTTTGATACACAAGTAGATAGGTAACTAGTATAGACCCTCACTAGATTGGCTTCTATTCTATAGTAAGGTTCAATCCAATCAACCTATTCTATCTCGTTAATCTTCGTCTTCGCATGTCTGATACCACACTAGCTAGGAAAGCCAGTTCATTTCGTGCTCATATCGTTCGTAGGTCCGGTAGTCCGTGGTTCCGTCGGTTCATAGTTCCCACATCTCTATTATCACACTGACCTGTGTATGCGGCTGTGCATGTGCAGTAAGATGCGCCCTCACTGCCAGGTGCAGCCTCAGGGTCAGATGTCCATGAGCATTGGCCGCTCGGCAAGCCCAGCGGCCACCATCTGCTATCTCCGCGCGACGGATGCCGAGCGCGTCGTGTGTCCTGCTGTAGCGACCTCCAACCTCACCGTCGCGGATTTCACGGAGAACACCCCCACCAGATTCGCGGTACCATCTGGAAAGAAGACAGGGTTTAGTAACTTGTTGGACCTAGGTAGTGGAGATCATCGAGAGAACTACTTAGAATAGAACAGAATATACTTTATTGTACACCATAAAAGTTATACAAGTTTACTTAGTTATTAGATAGAGAATACCATGTGACCATCAAACCCTTATGTTGATGTCTTGTTTTAGGTGTTCACAGCAGATGGTGGTTACCACTGCTTTGTATGTGGTTTGGTTGCATATCTTTTACTCAATTCATCAACTGAGTAGAATCATCAGCTTTGCCATACTGGTTGTAATCGGATTTGGCACTATCAACAGTGATAAGTAGTGCGATATTGTTATTTTCATTGATTGTATTGATGTGTGACTGAGTACCTCCATCCAGATTAATAAAGACACTATAAAAAAACAGGGTCATAACAATAAAATAATGTCTTAGAGCATGTCACGAGTAATATTAATAACGGAAGTATATGTTTCCTTTTCCACGGCGTTAATAGGTTTTCTACAATATTTATTTGTCATGTTATATACTGCCAGTTTTCTGTCGAGCACCTCAGGAATTGGTCACACTTTACGACATAGTCGTTATCAAATCACTTCACTAAAAACCCCTGAGGATTTTAAGGAATTGATTAGGAATCAGTGACTTGAATTGGTGAAACTCACTCAGGTTTGAGTTTCACCAATTCAAGTGTACGTAAAGAATAACGAGCGACGAGAGCAATGTGTTTGTGAAAGTGAAGTTCATCTATTAGAAAATAAATCTTCGAGTTCCTTTTCCGACAAGTCCCTAGCTAAAACTTATTGGCCACGATTGTACACAGGTATTTCTGAAAAGTTCCTAATAATCACATTAAATCTCGGCCTACCCTCTCAATCAAGGCGAAGTGTCGAGCAGTCGAGGCTCTCATCGGTCCCCGTCCCTTCGCAGAGCGTCCGCATGAATGGGCCACATCCTTCTTAACAGATTTTTTTATCCGGAGTGTGCTCACATTGGGACAGGAAACCGGAAGTCCTCATTAAATTTATATAGCTAACGGTTGGCAACGTTCGGAAAGGTACTCTAATTTGGCGTACAATAAAGTAAAGGTGATTGTGGAAAATCGTTCGAGATTTTTTTTTGGTAAACGAAGATTTTCCTTTCTGTTTCTGATGGCGCGTGTTTTTCATTAGGTACTATAAATCTTTCTTCGTAACTCGTGAAGTGGTGACATTTTCTCAATAAAATAAATTAAATAAGTTCAATTAGAATATAATAGAAAATATTTATTCGACACAGACAAAACACAGCAGAAACAAGCACCAAGTAACTAAGAAGAAAAGTATAAACATGGTTCAGGAAGACCAGCGCTGAGCGTGTCCTTACCGAAAGGGTTACCAACTCTACATTTGCTGGGCGTCAGACACCCAACGCTGATGTTCAGTTGGCATCCCGTTAATAACACACGGACGTTGGTAATTGAAATAGATACTGAATATAATGTGCAAATTATGCATTTATTTGTTACAAAGTTTCAGATTGATGCACTTAGACTGGGTTTACCAAGGTATTGTGCAGTAGGTACGTACTTGAATGAACTGATATCAAGGTCTGGTGCCAATCAATCCCTGTATTGATGAGTCCTATCAGGTTAGACCGAATATCTACCCAAACAAAGTTATCAAAATGTAGTCGGTTGTATATTAGTAAAACAAAACAACTGAAAGTCATGTTAAACACGGTTCCTATTCAATCCCACCTGCAGAGTTGTGTATATATCTAAGACTGCACTAACTCAAAAGGAACCTAACCCGTGCTACCTCGATCTCAAACACCATATTTTCCCCACAAACTTAGAAAGTTCCTCATTCATGCGTTATTTTTCTCCTAGTTGGTTGCTAGGCAACGGCACGTGTCTCGGTCATTACTGCGCAGAAAAAGAAAGTGGGGAATATTTCCTACAAGGATTTAAAGTTGAGCAGTTTAGCTGTTGTGTTTTGAAACTTTATTTTTGATGCAATGTGGAAAAGAGAAATGGATAAGGTAGAGTTATTAATTTGACTTCATCTATCGAGTCGATTTAATTCACATTTTGTCAGTATGTAGTCACTTAAATAGCTCTGTAATTTTCTTAATTTAAATCCTGGCAAGTGCAGGTGTTTCTGCATGGTGGGCGGGCACGAAAGTGACGCAAGTCCTGTGACCCCTTCACAGGACTTGCGTCACCTTCGTTTTTTCATTTGAAATGTTAGAGATGAAAAAAAAATTGTCAATAATTCTATCGAAGTAATATTTAGTTGAACTGGTCTTCTTGGCAGACACGTAATTGCGAGTACACCAAAATAAATAAATTATAAGGTGTAATTGAAATAACTGAAAAAGGGTAATTGTAGGTACCCACTCATCATTATCTTAGTAAAAGTTGTTCTTGATGATGGCTATAATGACCCCTTTTAAAGTTTTCTGTTGTTTTAATTACAACTTATTTATCGAAAACTATCACTACATCTATATGTAAAACATATAGATGTATATCTATCTATGTTTGTATGTATATCTTAAAGTACCTATGTACTTTAAGGTCTATCCACACATATCAGGGCCGTACCCAAGACGTGACAGGGCCGGGCCCAATCATTGAAGCTTCGTCACTGGCCCGTGCACGCGAACACTCCGGACCGACGAGAAGATAGCAGTATTCGATGATGAATTGACCAGGTTACGATGGAGGATATAGGAAGATATAGGGTTATCTGAAGTCCGAAGGGAGGGGGAGGACCCGATCATCCTCAAATCCGGTAATCTGCTATATTTACGAGAGGATGATCGGCAGTCCCAAGGTGTTGTCGGGTTTATCGTCCACCAGTCCCTTGTGAACAATGTGGTGAAGATTGAGAGTGTGTCGTCCAGGGTGGCGTACCTTATACTCAGAATATCCTCAAGATATTCGCTGAAGGTTATACAGGTCTACGCCCCGACCTCGGCACACCACGATAACGAGGTAGATACCATGTATGAGGATATCTCTATAGCCATGCATGGTTTCAAAACTCGCTTCACCGTTGTCCTGGGGGATTTCGAAATTGAGCAAACAAGACGAGGATGAACTGCAAGTGGGGCAATTTTGAGTTGGACGTTGGATCCACAGTTTTTTGGAGAAGGAGGGCCTCTATATCTTGAACTTCTTCTTCAAAAAGCGTGAACACAGGAAGTTGACCTGGCATAGCCCCGATGGTGCAACTAAAGACGAGATCGATTTCATCATGTCAACCAAGAAGCAAATGTTCAATGATGTCTCTGTGATCAATTCGGTGAAATCCGGGAGCGATCACCACATATAAAAGGCACATTGAACATTAATATCAAGCTTGAGAGGTTTCAACTGATGAAGTCTACTCTCCGTCCAACACAGATCCAAATCCAAAACTCCGAGAGCTTTCAGCTCGAACTCCAGAATCGTTTTGAGTGTTAGGGAGCTATGTGGACGAATACAGCGATGTATTCGTGGAAGCTGTCCATACGGTTGGCTCTAAGCTTTCTAAGACCCGCCGTACAGATAGAAACAGAAAGCTCTGTCCTACTCTCAAGATAATGATGGCGAGGCGTGAGATGATCCTACAGTCTTCAGACGATGCGTTGAAATACCGACAGCTAAATAGACGGTTCTCAAAGTCCTTGAAAAGCGATCTTTGCCGCTGTAATACCGAAAGTATTAAAGTCGTGATTGAATATGGAATATGGGCTCCAAGGTAAGAGATCTGACTTTTGGGCAGAGCCAGCTCATGAAACTGAAGACCAATGATGGCAGCATCGCATCGATGGATTCTATGGGCAAATGTACGTGTATACGAGGAAAGTGTTTCGGTATAATTTTCACGGGCGAAGCCGAGCGGGTCGCTAGTAGTTCATAGAGTTTCCACTTTATGAACTAGGAGTATTAAAAATACATCAACTTGTTTAAAACTGTAGAAGCACAGATACCAACAAACCGTAACTACATCGTAGCTAGAAAAAACCGAGTACCGTTCACAAACAAAGTAATATTGTCAGTTAAAATATACGATAGAAAAGGTATAATAAATAAAGCTGTGAAGTCCGCTTTGTACCGCGACCGGGCCATTTTGTTGCCTTCAGTACCTACCTGTGCCTGATCAGTGATCACTCTACAACTAAACTTTGATCAAAGAAACTCAATGTTCATTGAAAATAACGTTTTGTTGTGAAAGTTACTTCAACCTGATTAAATAATGTGATCTTAAAAGGAAGTCTGAAGTAATTTTTATATGTTTCAAGGAAATTATGAAACAAAGGAAATGGGTGGGCGAATTTACGGGCGCTTTTGTAGGTATGGTGTTCAAAGGATTTTATTTAAGCCTGTTTTGAATAAACGATGTTGACAAAAGGATCTAAAAATACTAGTACTTACACAACCTACGTTAATTTTAATTTAGCTGATAAGTTGATTGATCTTTAGAAGATAAAATTACTGTTGTAAATAAATTAATTCTAGCCAAACAGTTCCTAAGTCTAAAATCACAGATTCCTTGAACCAAATTAGTTAGGGCAACCCTGCACATTCAGTACCCAATCTTGACTATTTGGACAAAATCAATTCCCAGCTAAGACATACATACCTACTCGTAGGTAGTCCAACGGTCACATTCGCTAACTTACGCAATTGTAACCGATACAGCTGTAATGTAGGTACCTACTTGCAAACATTGTATGGGTGCCTGTCTCCCTACACACTTATCGTATATCCTTGTGTCTGACATTCAATTAAATAACTTTACTTGGCATCTCGCTGTAGGTAGGTACAGGTAAATTATGTGTAGGTGCATTATGAATGTGGAATGGACAGATATATGATGTAACCAATTACCTGTGTGTAAAGGCTGGTGGTATAAGTCAATGATCGTTGTTGATCAAGATTTTCCCCTTTTTCGGACTACATTATGTATTTTGGTTTTGTTCGTATCCAGGTTTCATCATTAAAGCCATTGCCTAATCAGGCGATTCATAATGAATTAGTCTTTTTCGGACGTGTCATGTTTCGCTGTAACGCTAGGTTTATTAAAATCCTAAAGTTAAGGGATTCTATTTACTTTGTTAAAATACTGCTTAAAGAATGTTAAAAAACTTTCTGTTAATTTCATTTGGCATTCCATTAAAACAAGACCATCTAAAAGTAAGTCGTACCTGTTACGGAAAAACATTATTACTTTGAAAATTAAAATAAATAAAATATCTCTGCTGCTTTCATAAAAGTTACATTAAAAGCAAATTGAACAGAACGCCGTCCGTAATGAGTTGCTTCCAGAGCATTTTCTGGGACCAAATAAATTTCTTATTAAGAATAACCCGTCGCTGCGAGTTTCTTTTTGTCGTGGGTAGCCGGGTCGCAGAGACCCACGTAATTAGGTTTGGTAGGTCAGCGCGGTCGAGGTGACATGTTGACCATGCGTTACTTACAGGACGAAAAGTTTTTCTGGTTATGATTGGTAGGTAAGTATGCTACAGCAGCCCGGCTGTCAATTAGTCGCTCTGAAATAATTCGCTAGTTGAATTATAGGCATTGTAGGCTCCCGAGAAGTCCTGAATAAACCACAACGCTCGGTTTTTGGAATGAAATAAGTTATCGACGCGTCGAATTAAATAATGCCGTTGGTTGTTGAAAATTCATTCAACCAATCACGGCAGTTACTACGCGTTTTAAATCTAGGGAATCCAATCCCGCAAAAGCGTGACACCGCACCTTTTTTGCGGAATCAGAAATGCGGGATTACTCATTCGAGATGCAACTCTTCAAGGGTGCGGGACCTTTGCGGTAATTAAAAAATATATATTTAAGAAAAATGGCCCATTAATAAGTGATTTAACAACTTTGCCATGGAACTCGTGACTTTTCTATAGAATTTGTATGAATAATAATTTTGGTTTTAACTTACAGCTAACTACATTTTTTTCTTTCTATTTTGTGTTGTGTGAATCCTGTATCGGAACAGAACGAACGTATCAATGTCAGTTGAAGTATTGTATGACGGGATTCGTCACGGCACGAGGATATTTCCTACGCACGCGGTTAATAATTTTCAAAGAAGGTGATGTTAAAAGCTACGATACTATTATTTTCTGTTATAAAAGTTTTCATACCAACTGAAACAAGTGAAAAATTACTTGTGTTATGACTAAAAATTTGTAATGACTCTCCTGCAAAATAATAAAAATTGATTTGTCTTTATTTCATTTTTTATAACTACTGAATAAAACAAAAAATATATTTAAAATGTGAGGGTTCCGGCGACTGCTCCCGAAATTAACTGATCCCGCCGGATGAGTTGCCGGATACATTTATTTTAATATTTTTCTTCTGGCGACTCGTCCCACCCATAAAAGAATAAAAATAATCTATTGTTCAAGCTAAAAAATGTATAGTCAAACGAAAAAATTTATAATGTAATAATTAAAGGAAAAACTATTTGATTCAATAATACCATTTATTTAAAATATTCTTTCATTTCTTCATTTGCAAATACTATTATGCGCTTTTTTTCCCTCTATAGTCAGCAAGCACCAATCTTTGGTCCTTTTTTGGTACTTCAACGTCGGCAGCTTTGTGAAAAAATTTTTTTAACCCCAATAGAATCGTTTCTTTTCTTGTAGCAAAAATTCAGCACTGTGTCTACTAAAGATCTAATATAACATTGTCCAAAGTAAAACTTGACCGACTTAAGGTTTGACAGTGATTGGTCGAGACAGTCATCAAGCGATGCAAAATTCCATTTTACAAAAAAAATAAAAAAAAATATGGATCATGGTCCGAAATAAATGATTGAATTGAAAAGGGCTGTATATGCTTCTTAAGATCGACAGCAAAACCAACTAGAGTTAAAGTTCTCTCTCTAACTTACCTTCACGGTTGAATTAAGTTTTACTATGCGAATGTAACACATTCATGTCTGATAAGTAAATGATATTTATATAAAAAATGATATTTGTTAATCAAAGAGTTTTGAACATTTTTTCGTTTGACTGTACTGTTTATGGGTGGGACGAGTCGCCGGAAGAAAAATATTAAAATAAATGTATCCGGCAACTTTCCCGCGGGATCAGTTAATTGCGGGATCAGTCGCCGGAACACTCAAAATGTGACCTTAATCCCGCAGGCATGCGGGATCGCGATTTTGATGCGGGATTGGATACCATAGTCAAATCAGTTTTGCGATCTTTCGCCTCAGAATCTGTCCTTAGTTACAAATAGATAGATTTGAGCCAGTTAGTTCAGTAGATACAATTACATACCTTCATTCAAAAACATATTAAAATTGAAAAGCGTTCCAAGAGATTCATTGAGTATGGTAGTAGGTACCTTACCTACCCGTAGGTACCTACCCAGCTACTTTCGAATGCTTTTACAATTAAAACAACATATAAAACTCAATACTTTGATTGTGAAGAAACGGCTCTTTAATTAACAGCGTGGGCATTTAATTACAGACTAATTCAGCCTACGAAGCCACAGGAACCAATTCCGCTCATTTGCATAGATAACTAGATTGCGTCGGCAACTTCCACCTTTAGCTGTGTTTTCTTTATCTATGGAAATAGAACCTATAGGATTCTTTAGAAGCTTAAACTAAGCTAGGCTCTTTTCTAGTATTATACATAGAAATAAAGTACCTAAGCCGATATTCCACGGGAGCCGTGCATTTTAGGGGGATAAATAATTAACCGATACGTAGTATCTATCACAAAGCTTATAGTCTTAAATCAGTCCTAATATTTATTTATAAATAATTTCGTCATTAGATCAGTACCTACTTTCAGAAATTGGATACCATTAATAAACATACATATAAACTGATTATACCTCTTTAATGTTGATAAAGCGCTGTATGTAGGTACCTTCCTAAGTGGAAATGCTTTAGCTATTCAGAGTAATCCTACAAGTAGATAAAACAGCCCAACAAAATCCGTGTTCCAATAGGTATGAAAGGACTCCGGCAGGTATCTAAGTCCGTATAAGTCCGGTAACACATTAAATACCGACTACATTAAATAAGGTGAACATTCATGTCCGCAAAACAACATTTATATACGAAAAGTCCCAATTGGCACCACATCGTGGGACCCCTACCGGTCCACTACGCGAGTACCTACGCTAACAGGGTTAATTCCGCGTACCCAGAAGGCTCAAAACATTTATTTGTATTTGAACTAGAAATGAACTCCTTTGTTACTCACACACATACAGACGTATTGTTTGTTATATGCACACACATGCCTAACACACACTCTCGTATTTTTCATTAGAGGTCTCTTAGGGTTACAGCGGACTTGCTTTAATTACTTGTTAGTTTATATTAGTTAATGCATTGTATTGTAATTAAATGAACTTGGCTAGTTAGCTTCTGTTATATTATAAGAGAAAGCTGTTTTGATATTTGGTTTGTCAAGACACTTTGCCAGGTTTCGTCTATTTAGGAGTTATTATACCTTATCACAAATTAATAATAGTATTCGTAAGATAACTTCCTACTTAGTCCGACTCCCACTTTCCTTGGGCGTAGACCAATCTCCATAAAAGCATAAATAAATGATATCGCATATTTCCTTGTTCTCTCAATATTTATAACAAACACGAAACCGAATGCTAAAACCGTCAGTTGGCACAAATCTCACCAACCGACCTAAATAACACAGAATCACGACCGCACAAGCGCCGCAAACATTTTACTCATAGTGGTGTACTAACGTATGCAAAATCCCGCGATATCGCATCGTTTCTCAAATCAAACTCACGTGGTGTAGGGATGGGAATCAAAGCGGGATCGGCGGCAAGGCGGACTCCCCGGGGGCAGCACTCAACGCGTGATGGATACAGCCTTGACTCGCCCCGGGATACAGTGATGGGGCAAATGATAGGAGCAAGCGATTTGTGTTTTGTTGGACTGTTGGTGATGACTGATGACTATAGTAGTGTATTGGCAGGTATTTTCACTAGGTCAGTTTACAAACATAATTGGCAAAAGAGATGAGCATGAGAGTAAGCGATTTGAATGGTACCTAAATGTGATAGAATTACTGTAATGATTCTCGATTACTATGTACAAAATAGGAATCTTATTTGACATCTGCAACAATTCTCACATCTAAAATCTCAGCTACTAAAATGAAAATCTCTGTATGCCTCGCAGTTACGTATTTATGTATGCAGAATTCATCAAAATTGCATAGTTCCTTGAATTATAAACGCACGTAGTATTTTAGATGGAAATCTCTGGTCTTGCCGGGGAACATAATCAAAAAACGGGAACTGGTGAAGCGATATATGTAGTTAGCCAACCCTAGGTCAAAATTGTAGTATATCTATCTAGATTTACCTAACCTAGTACTTTTTTATTTTAATTTATTCCTGTCCGTTCAAGATATCGGATTAGGAATAAATTTGCGTATTTTTATCGTATAAATCACCAAAAAGGTTAAAACTTAAACTATATAGTATAGTTGTGTATCTAACAGTATGTATGTAGGTATAGGTACATTGGCCGCGTTTGGTCTAAGCATGACAAAAAGTTGGTGCTGATCGTCTCCCCCGAGGCGGCACTCAGCGGGTGATAGATACAGCCTTGACTCGCTCCGGGGTATCGGGGACGCCTTATACTATGAGATTAAAGCGATCTCAGCTTAGGTGTATTATTGTTTTGCAGTCTCGCAGAACGCTATGTTCAAAATATTACGTGATAAATATACAGCTTGGAAACAGTTACAACACACCAGTATAGCACAAAATCTATATCAAATTATAATTTTCAATTCATTTTACATTTTGACTACATCAATGTTCAAGCGCAGCGGCAAACTGGGCAAGAAATATGGCACCTTCAAAGAATGCAGTTGCATTTTACTGTTCCATCCGAACCACTTATCGCCTCTAACTTGTGCTGTAAACCTCCGCCAATATTATTTATATGATCGTGGCAAAAATCTCGTTTTCGCAACCCCGGGGGAGCGTGCGTCAGCGTGTGGTTTTGATCTTACGCCATACATGGATGCAGGGTAAGCAAGGTTCCACGGAATCTGCTCAAGGACGAGTTGTGCAGTCTCGGGAGGAAGATACAATTTAATATTCCCTTGGGAACTTGTTTACACACCAGGTGGGATAAGCAACTTTGTGTTTTACGTAAAAGCTACGACTTTATTGAAAATGAACTTAAGAGTACAGAAATGCCACAGCATACTGTCTATTTATAACATGGAATGATAAAAAACCTATCCATTTGCTTCTGTCGGTAAATGTGCAGTTCTACCGAATAAACTATTTTAGCTCAATTGAGTCACAAATGCAGTGAATCTTCCCTGAGAACAATAAACCGTGGACTTGAGAGCACAATGTTAGGGTAATCATAATTCTTCCAAGAATGACGAGCGATCAGCTATTTACATTTGGGTAAATCGCTGATCGCTCATCACTTGTTCCACAATTTGATACACATCGGCAAAGTCGGGTGGCGGTAAATTTTAGGTTTTTATGACTGCGTTGATGTGTGACGTCAACAAGTCGACAGCATCTTGAATCGTTTTGTGCAAAATATATGATGTGTGTAACATAAGGAAGCTGGGGCTTAGTCACGAGTAATAATACATCCAGTACAGATGCTCGTAAATAAAATATGTTTACGAACTTGTTATTGGTCGCTGTATTTTCATTTACTTGGAAATATTTTATTTAACGAAGGCTTTTGTTTGGATATTATTTATTAAACAGTTGATTCTTGTGAGTCTAGTTTGGCTGACGTGATTCTAAATTCAAATTCTCTAAAGAAAAATAAATTGAACATCTGCTAATCAGTTGCTGAACGGTGCAGAACAGAGATTTTATAAATAAATATCTACTAATCAGTCTTTAACGTAAGGCATAGGTTTAGGGTAAACACAGATTAGTAGATAGATTCCAAATTCAAATATTGCGTAGAAAATTTGAATTGAGAAGTGAAAAACAGGAAAAATTTCATTTCCAAGAATTGATTTCGCAAAATAACAATTTTGAGAAGTAATAATAAACTTAGTACGTCATTGTAAAACAAGCATATAAATTAGGATAAGGCCAAAAAAATATTCGAGAAACCATAATTATGCTAAAAAAATAGGAATATATGCTGTCTTTTTTACCAGACACTTATTTACCCTTGGCATTCATGAAACCGAAGAGGTATCGAATTCAAGCGTTATTGACAGAAGTCGGAGCGGTGTCAATTTTAACACTAATATACAGTAATTTAGGAGGTATGTAATACAGTATGTAGTAATATAGTGTGTATAGTACGGTAATATTTAGAAAGATTAGGTATTGTGTAGAAAAATATATTTTCAATGTTCATAAGAAATGCAAGTAACGTAACGATGAAAGCATCTGGTGAACTTTCTTAGTTTTAGTCGCCACAAGCTAACAAAACAATAAGAACATTCCGAGTAGATACTCAGTCATTCGAATCTTAGGTTCGTTCATTTATAACAAAGCATACCTATGTATGTGTGTATGCACACACATAAGTAGGTATGCTTTCTCATAAATCATACATAATCACCTTTGTCATACGTCCCAGGTCCCATACGATGTCGCGGCTGAGGGTTGGAGGCCGCGGCGGGAGAGGAGTGCCGGTATTGCGGTGCGCCGCTTTCCCTACTTTATTTTCGGAAGTTGGTGTCTTTGGTAGGTTTTGACACCGACTTCCGAAAAGCAAGTTATTTTTAGTTTTGTAGTGTTTTTTTTTGGAAATCGGTTATTTTTTTTTGTTAAAATGTTTTTTATTTGTCTCTTTTTCAATTAACATGAAAATCATTTAGAGCCAGAGGGCTTCTCATACCAATTCCAACAAGCCTTACACCACTGGGTTACATTGTTTTATTACGGAGTTCCGGTGCCTAACTTATGGCTTCATCACCAGATCAGTTAGATGGTACCATTTTCATTAAAACCATTTATTTAAATTTGCTTCATCACAGTAATTTAACTATTCGAGATATCTCATACTCAAAACAAACTTATCATTGATAAGTTCCAGTGGCCATCTATGGTCTTTTCCATCAGTTCCACCTCACCAAATGATACTTTTTGAATGCAAATGTCATGTTGATGAAAATACCAAAATCGCTATAATTATTTATGCCTGTTCGAGGAGTGTCCTCGATTTTCATGGGATCCTGTCTTGTTGACAGTGGGATCACCTTGAGATTATATCCTTAAAAACAAAAAAAGATTTTTCAAAATCGCTCCATAATCGACGGAGTAATCGGTGAACATATATAAAAAAAAACATACATACAGTCGAATATCCATCGAATATCCTCCTCCATTTTGGAAAGTCCGTTAAAAAGAAATAACATCTTAGAAATAAATCGAAATATCAAAATAGGTAGGCACCTAACTCAACGTTATGAAGTATCAAATATGTAAATATTATCTATGTAAAGTCTAACAATTTGGTAACAGAAGGTGATACAAACGATTAATTGACCGTAATGTGCCAATCAATAAAGAATTTATCAAAACATTCTTCAACAATATCCCTAAACACAAAACGCTAATTATCCAACTCCCTTAATATTCAAACTTTAAGCCTGGCACAAGAACCTCCTTGGAAACGTACGCAAATCTCCTTGGTAACATTGCACTGGTTTCCAATATCCACGAAACTTGGCCGCAAAGGCTTCGCTTAGTTATCTGTGGTAATGGAAAACGCTTGTTCTACCCTCCAGGGAGTGACGGAAGAAGCTCTCTCCGTATTTGTGTAAAGGATTGTGGAGAAAAGAATGCAAATATGATTTTGAGAATATTTTTCCGTGTGTGGTCTGTCTCGGAAAGTAATAGAATAAGGAATGGTAAGTACTCATAAGAATTATCGTAATCATTATGTTAATTGCAGTAGCTTTATGAGATACGGTTTAATTTAAAGAAATTTGCTAGATTCCTTTATACATCGCGTCGTAGTTGTGAAAAAAGGAATACACAAAAAAAATATCTCTCTTCTTTCTTTACTTAAAAAAAAATAAGTGCTTTCCACCTTTTAGTAAAAATATCTGGCAATAATAACCTCTAAAGGTCGCGAGGGTACCAAAAGCAATTCATTACCTTACAGAGACCCGGAAACGGTAGCGGTGACGGTGGGTACGCTGGCATGCCGGGAGAGCAGCGGATACAGCGCGAGCACTCAGATTTATTCGTTCCGGAGTCCCGGCATCACGACCGGCGACCGTTTGTGAGAAGAATAGATACATAATAATGTTTTTTTTTACTTGGAGAGAAGGTTAAAGGAATGGGTTTTGATGATGTATGACTTTGACATGTATATTTATTCTGTTATCAAAATTGACTTGGAATATCTGGCTCGAGTTTGTTTCAGATTTAAAAAAAAAAACACAGCTTTAAATACAATAAATCGCTGCAATTTGAAAAATAGCCGAAACTTATCGCCTTACTAGATCAACAGCTACAAAAATCTAGATCAATTGTGACAATAAATTGGCAAAATAAACGATGGCAAAGCGGAGAATTCAATATATTTTTGCGACATATCCTCCATATAGACGTCTAGACACCGTGACAGGTCCATAAATCAGTCACCAGTAAATCCCTTATCAGTCCGCGACGCCATGACCGAACTCCCATAAATTGTCGAAATGCGTCGTTTCTCATATTATTCACCTAAGGGATTCGTAAGGCGGTCTGTTCACTGGGCGACGACGTGTGCTGCTGATAATGTGGTCAAAGATTTTTGCCTAGGTAACTAACCTATTTTCCTACTTTTAACTCACTTTACATGTGAAAGATGCACCAAACTTGCTTGTGTTCCTTATGCACCCAGTAGATTGACTTTCCGATTAGGCTGAGACCGTATCAATCACAAGGCCTTTGGTAACAATGGATTGCAGCAGAGTTTACTAATCTCACCCATTACAGTGGTCGGGAAACGTTGCAGCTTAGTAACCAAGTGAGTAAGCCGCTTTAGGCGCGCTTTGGTGTCATACAAAATAAACGTTCTGTTTGACGTATCGATACAGTGGACAGGCGGGCTGGCTAGATGGATGGCTGTGTGTATCGCCGACAGGGGAAATAAATAAACAAGTACCCCCGGTACTTGTTTATTTTGGTTTTACTTTACTTAGTTTATGGGCGGTCCACTTTTTATTTCTTTATCGACAAACAGACGAGGGAATATGGTAAAGAGCCGACGATGCAGGTTTCCATAAAAATCACATGAGTGTTTACCAGTTATTTTGCCTTAAAATCACATGGTAAAATCTTTTCAGTGTGCTTCCTTTCGAGGGTTAGTCTGGGGTTTAGATATTTTAGTTCCTGTTTATTTTTATTTAATGTCGTAATTGTCGTTGTACTCACGAATTAAACTACATACATGCAGACTGCCAGATAACGACATGATGACGTATTTTTTACCGACTTCTTAACAAAGGAGGAATGTAATACTGTTGTAATTGCACAGTAGTCACATGTTACTTGGTATGGGCTTCTAAACACGTGTGCCAAATTTCATAAGTGTATGTATGTTTGTTTGTATGTATGTCTGCCACGCATTTCACCAAAACTACTTACCGGATCGTGATCTTAATTTTTTTCATCATTAAGTTTCATCAAAATCAGTTCAGTAGTTTTCAAGATATTGAACATACAACCGAACCCCTAAGCGAAAAATAGCACGAATCTGTAACCTGTATCCTTCAGGTACCTTACTATAGACTTTGCTCACTTTTTAGTGATTGAATACTAATACTAAAAAGAGAGAATAAAAACACTTTTTCGCTAAAAATAAGCAAACATAAAAAATGCAAAGAAACCTTCGTTTTGGAATTCAGTGTTAAAAAACGATAAAAACAAGAGAATTTGTCAAATTTTTGTCTTACAAATCCGTTTAGATAATTCAAATCGTAACAATCAGACTTGAATAACCAAAATGTTCAGAAGAGCGTGACAACCGTTCACATCATCAATTGAGTAGTCCTAAAACTCCTAACAAAACACTACATCATTAAAATGCACAATCCAATTTGTAACTCTATTCCAACTGCCACTTACATGACTAGAAGTTGTACACGTGGAAACTTCACAGAAACGTTCAAGAGAAGTATATAACGATAAGCAAAGGTTACGTGTTAAAGATTTGCCGCCGACGGCGTCCGCTATTTACCGATACAAGTTTTCAACTACATGGTTTGCAGTTCATACGATAACATGGGGCCGAGCTATGAGAGGTGGCGAGAAAAGGCTGAGAATAGTCTGCACTGCGCTTTTGAATGAATTCTTTCATTTCACTCAAACATCCTTATTCAGATCGCAGTAAACACTTAATAATTGATTTAGAATAAGTAGGTAGGTACTACATCCTGGCATTAGTAGGTCTTCTTTTCTATTTTGTGTGAGGATGTGGCCACCTCTGGTGTCAGAGTTAATTAATCCATCTTTAGGAACCCCACAGGCATCTGACTTGGCTATTTCAGACTTACATTAACTATGTAAGTCCAGGTTTCCTCACGATGTTTTCCTTCACTGTTGCCTGTGATGGCCAATATAAACTTAGAAAGTACATATGAATTTGAAAAAGTCATATTGGTTCTTGCCCGGATTTGAACCCACGATCTCAAACACAAAAGGAGAGGTTTTAGCCCCTGGGCTACCACGACATTAGTAGGTACAAAATGAGGATCAATACCAATTGAGGTATAAGAATTCTGTGCTTTAGGTAGACCTAAGATTTCGATTATAGAGCTGGATGTGAAATGTGAATTATAAGTAATGTGATGATAGAATAGAAATATACCTGCTTTACTGTAGGAACCTAAACCAAATTAGTTCGACAACTTTTAACAAATAATTAATTTATGAGGCCCATGTCCAGCAGTACACGTCTTCGGCTGAAATGATGATGATGATATGGGTTCGATGGCGGTCTTATCACTAAATGCGATATCTGCCAGATAACTTGGATGATATTTATTTATTAGGAAATCAAAGAAAGTTCTCAAACGATATTAACCGACTTCAAAAAAAGAAGGAGGTTCTGAATTCGTTGGATTCTTTTTTTTATGTATGTTCCCCGAATACTCAAAGACGCCTGGACCGATTTGAAAAATTCTTCTTTTGTTTGAAAGGGTGGACTTCAGTGGCTTCCAAGGTGGACCCATAGTCATCAGGTCAGGATCTGTCTGGATCCTAGAGAAATCGAGGGAATTCCTCAAATATTATAGGCATGCATATAGCGATTTCGGTATTTTCACCAACAATGCAATCATTTGCACTCAGAAAGTATCATTTGGTGAAGTGGAACTGATGAAGAAGACCACAGATGGCCAGTGGAACTCTTTAATGCTAAGTATGTCACGGGTATGAGATATTTCGAATGGTTAACAGACTATGATGAAGCAAATACTTTATAAATAAATGGTTCTGATGAAAATGGTACCATCGAACTGATCTGATGATGAAGCCGGAAGGTACGCACTGGAACTCCGAAATAAACAGTGTATCCTAGTCGAGTTTGGACTTATTTGAATAGTCATGAGGCTATAAATGATTTTCATATCAATTGGAGGTATCTACCAAAACTTAAAAAGTACAAAAAAAAAATTTTTTAACAAAAAATCAAACCGACTTTCAAAACAAAACGAAAAATAACTTTCTTTTGTACCTACTCATTTTTTTCCGTTATTCGACACCGACTTCGAAAACAAAAGTTATTTTTTTTTTGTAGTGTTTTGTAAGCCGGTTTTAACATTTTTATATCAATAAACAAAGGCAGACCCGCTCCCGCTTCCGCAATACAACTCATAACCATAAACGACACAATAACAAAGTCGTACCGTACTTAAAACTTTTTACTAACGACCTGCGAGTTGCACCAGTCGATACAGAACTCTTGCCAAGTACGAACAGTCAACGTTGTACTACCTATATTTAACAGAACGATTATAGAGGGTGCAATGGAAAAGTTTGATCATAATATTTTAAAAACTGCTCCAGCCCATGTAAATTAACAAATTTCTCTAAAGCCTCGATGACACTGGGCTAGTTTTCAAGCTGCTAGTCGGCGAGTTCGCGAGTAGCTTGTAAACTTGCTCCGTGCAGATTGTAAAAAGCTCAATGAAAGAATGGTCGTTCGAGTCTTTAATGATAAATGATGAAGTGGAAATGAAAGTTGGTTTGTACAAACACTTTTACATGTCGAACATATTTTTCAAAACTAGATGAGGTCGGCGTTTCCTATCTGACTACTCTGAGAAGAAAGGCCGAAACAAACTCAGAGGTCACAGTCTCTTTTAAAGTCCAGACAAAATATTGGTGAGATCATGTGAAGACTATGTAGACTGATGTCTGAAATGGTCTTTTGAGGAAAGAACCAGCCAGATTGAGTGGACCTGTCCAGTCAGTGCACGCATTTGTCAATAACCGAGCAGCTCAACTCAGAATTTAAGGAGCTCAACGATTCGACTAACAATACCAAAGAAAGGACATTCGGGTAGGCCGCATAAGCTACTCAAACTTAAAAAAATTAATATAAAACAAAAAAAAATGATCCACATAGTCTTCACATTCACAATAATTAAAATAATATAATACTTTAAAAAGTATTATATTATTTTATTCTTGTCATTGCAAGAAAACCAAAAAAAATATTAAATATTATAATAACAAAATTCACGGTGCAAAATATAATAAAAAAACAAAATTAATTGGAGCAGCTCAATCCCAAGCCTTTTTGTCTTCAAGGTAATCTTTAGTACAACTAAAGCTTAACAATAAATAGTTAACAGTGTACTAAATTTTCTACAGTGAAAAAACTAAACTATTTCAACTACAGACAGTTTTTACCTCACAGAACCTAGTGCCCAGTGTTCAGTGCAAATAAAATAAAATAATAATAAGTGAAAATAGTAAAAAGTGAACCTAAAACATAACTTTATTTGTGAGGGTTGCAGTGAAAAAAAATCAAAACCGATTAAAACGGTCGAGTAAACGTACTTTATGATAACCAATTTCAAAGCTCTACACATAGCCGATTTGGTCTAGAGATATCAACACCAAGTTGAAAGTCGTGGCAGGTGTTGCGAGTTCGAGCCCAAGCAACACAAGTTCTTTTTGTGAATGAAATAATTTGAAAAATGTCATCCACTTTGAACAAGGCAGTAAGCAGTGACCGCAAGACGTCAGCACAACAAGTCACTTGTAATATCTGCAAGAAACATGTCAATGCTGTGTTTTTTATGTTCAATCTGTAAAAAACGATACGAGTTTGATTGAATCAGATCAGACAGAATCAACATATAGTTTAAAAGACATTGAAGCAAGAAAGAAATGGAAATGCAAAATGTGCATAAAAAACAAAACGGATGCAAATGTAGACGTCACTATTTCTAATATAACACTTAGGAAAAAACAACATTCTTCAACTAAACTTTCTTCGCCTCAAGATCAGATGATTACCATGCAAAATTTTGTTTTAAGTGAGAATACTTCTCAAATACCGGCCACCCCAGTAGTTGTGCCGCATACAGACAATTACGACAAATTTGAGGCAAACATATCTACCGAAAACTCTTTCGAATCTTTGCCGTTGGATGAAGACATCGATGTTTTGTCTCATACATTGAAAAGAGCTCCACAATTATGTATTTTATTTATTTATTTTATTTATTTAGGTAACCAACAGCGATACTTAAAAATATTTTACAAAATATGCGTTTTACAATTTGTATGGCCAATTATAGGTTTCCCTGTGTAACTAGGGTAAATGTATAATACATGCGAACGAACTAATGCCACAAATTTAAATTAAAAGATGCAATACAATCAAAATACAATCCAAATTTACATAAGGTTAATTTATATCACAATTTTGAAATGGTTGAAACAAACAAAAAAGGTTGAATAACAGAAGACAGGAGAAGATAGAAGATCGGTTGACTGTCACTAGTCTCCTGATATAGCCTTTACAATTCTTTTCTTGAATGTAGGCTTATTACAGTTAAATATATCAACTTCTGAGAATGCCGAGTTATAAATTCGAGCAATGCGGGTCAGTACACAGTTCCTGGCATAGTTAGTGGAGTGCCGAGGAACGTGAAACATTGGCGTGTGACGAATGCGCCGTAGGGGAGTGTTGAAAGTTATCTGTGCGACCAAATGTAGATGTAGAAGCTGCCCCAATATTAGATCCAACAATTTTGATATAATAGAAGAATTAGAAAAGAAAGTTTCTGTTTTGGCGAAGAACTTAGAAATAGCTGAAAATGAGATAGCTAATCTATTATCGGAAAACTGCTGTCTTAAAAAACAAATGTCTGTGTACGGTACTCAGATTAACCAATTGAAAGATATTTGTAAATCCACGCCCAAAAGAGCGTCACAAAAGAAAAGGAGCAAAGGTCCCATCCAAACTAAACTAGACTTCTCAGAGCAAATTGTTAGTCCAAACGCACAATGCTCACAAACAGTGATCGACGTGCAGGATGTACATTACCAGGATGCAGACCAGAAAATTAAGAGCGGCATGACTGAAAAGATATCGGTGAATTGTCCAAATGAAAACCGATATGGAAACTTAAAGGATACAACACAATTAAAACACAAGACTAAAAGGAATATCTACATAATTGGAGACGAAAAGGTGAGAGGTCTATCAGCACAACTAATACAAAAAAAGTCAGGTAAATAGAATGACAACTACAACATCGAGGGTAAAGTTCAACCATATGCTTCATCAAGCGAGATCTTACGAAATTCAGATAATCTATCACGTACCCTATCTGATGATGATATTGTTATTATCTCGGTTGGTAAATATGGTAAAAATCCCTACAGTTTTTTAACTAATCTGTGTAGAACTCTGTGTAGTATAAGTAACTGTACGATATTGATTTTAAATGTTTCAGAAAATAGGTACCTTAATGTTAAAAAACTTAATTACGAACTAAAATTGTTCGTAAAAAACTTTAGGAATTGTAAGTTTATTGAAGTAAATGAGTTGGATGTAAGTTATCATACATACGTACATAAACTCACGCCTTTTTCCCATGGGGGTAGGCAGAAACTACAGAACGCCACCTGCTACGATCCTTACATACTTCTTTCGGTTCACTCACATTCATGCATCTAGTCATACACACACGCCGGTTATGAGTACTGCGCACCTGGCCTTTTTGAAGAACATAAGCTGTCAAAATTAGATTTAATTGCCTACAAACTAAATATAGAAATCGATTTTATTCAATATGAAAAGGATTTTATAAAACTGAGTTCAAGTGCACGCAACCCACTTCATGATAATAGTAAAAACAACAAAACGTTTTTTCGTGCCTAAGTCGTCCCTTAGTAATACTAATATTAATTATGATAAATCAAAACAGGATTGCCGAAATAGTAAATTAAGAATCTTACACCAAAATAAAACCGGCATCTGCAGCAAACTGGACATGTTAGAAGTAACTTTGTCAGAATTGGTAGAAAAAAACAAGGAGGTTGATGTACTTTGTTTTAGTGAAACTTTTGTGAAGCAAGGTACGGAAGCGAATATTAAACTAAATAACTTTAAATTGGCTGCAGTTTTTAGTCGAGATAAATGTAGAGGGGGTACTTGTGTTTTAACTAATAAGATATTTGACACAAAAATATTAAGTATTCCTTCAGGTATAACTACAGAATTTTATTTTGAATGCTGTGGCATAGAGATAATAGGCTTGAGCATGATTGTTGTAAACATATATAGAATACCCGATCAGAGAAAAGCGCAAACAGGTATATTTCTCCACAAACTTGATCATTTGTTAAATTATTTGACGGACCAATACAAGAGAAACAAAATTATAATTTGTGGTGATTGGAATATCGATATTTTAAAACACAACTCCGCAACAAAGGAACTTTTAGGTATACTAAGTAACTATAATTTTGAAGCTCATATAAAATCACCAACTCGGGCGAACTCTTGCATTGACCAAATCGCCAGTAACGTAAAGAGTGTTCAGCCAGAAATTCATCACTTGGGCCTCTCTGATCACGAAACAGCACATTCAGTTACTGTAAAAATTAATATACGCAAAAGAATAACCTGTTGGTCAGAATTGAAACGTGACTACTGTTTAGAAAACCTTGATAAATTTCGCGAGTGTATGTCTGCTCTTTCTTTTTCAGAAACACTTAACTCGGATACTCTGACTGAAGCCTTTATTATGTTTTATGAAACTTTTAAATTGTATTACGATCTGTGTTTTCCGGTGATTAAGGTTAAGGTTAATAATAAACCAGTTACAAAAAACTGGATAACGAAAGGCATTAAAAAATCTAGCAAAACAAAAGGTCACCTTTATTTAAAATTTAAAATAAATAAAAAGCAATATGAGAAATCCTACAAAGTTTATAATCATATGTTTAGGCGATGTGCACAGCGTGCGCAAAAACTTATGAATACAAGACGTATACAAAGAGATAAAAATAAATGTAAAGCTACACGGAATGCAATCTCCTCAACAATAACTGGTAATAATTTGTATAAAAATGATATTAACGAAATAAATTTTAATAATGTAACATATAATAATCCATCAGACATGTATAATATATTTAATAACTACTTTACTAATTTGACATCTAATCTGCCTTTAAATTCTAATAATTCCATTAATGCCAATAATTCTAATAATTTTAATGATTCTAATAATTCTAATAATCCTCGTAATTCAAATAATTGTAACCCTAATCAAACGAATAAAAATATAAATACTATTTTCTTGAATCTTGTAGATGCAAATGAAGTGTATAAAATAATTATTTCCCTGAACAAAAGCAAAACTTGTGGGTATGACGGCATCGCCACAAAGGTCTTGAAAGCTTGTGCTGGTTGGATATGTCATCCACTAGCACATGTTATAAACTTATCTTTTTTGGAAGGTGTATTCCCTGACCAGATTAAGATATCTGTTGTGAAACCACTATTTAAAAATGGAAATAAGTCTGACCCGAATAATTATCGGCCTATCACGATAGTACCGATTATATCGAAATTTTTTGAGAAGGCAATGCTTGTTAGATTAAATAATTTTCTCTGTACACATGACACACTATGCAAAGAGCAGTTTGGTTTCCGTAAAGGTAGTTCAACTGCTCTAGCAATCTTTAATTTTATTAAACTTGTAACAGAAAGTATTAACAATGGCGATCCAGCGGTTGCCTTGCTTTTAGATATGAGTAAAGCCTTTGATTTCGTTAACCATTATAAGCTACTAAACAAATTTGACTTCTACGGTATTAGAGGAAAAGCACATGAATGGATATCTAGTTATCTAGGAAACAGACATCAGTGTACCGAAATATCCAAAGTTGTAAAGAAAAGTGACAGACTATATTCCAAAGAGAAGTTCAAATCAGTAGCGGTAATGAATAAGTGTGGCGTGCCTTAGGGAAGTATTCTCGGTCCTTTACTTTTCTTACTTTATATAAACGATCTTCCAGAGGCCACTTTGCAGAAATGTATACTTTTTGCAGGTGATACTACAGTTGTCATAAAATGTCAGGATAAAAGAGACTACAAATCAGCTACGGAAAAGACCTTAAAAGATTTAATAAGTTGGATGCAAAATAATAACTTAAATATAAATGTTAGCAAGACAAAATTAATTGAATTAAATTCCTATAATAGCAAACCATTAGCTTTAGATATTCTGTGTAATGGTGAAAAGTTACAACAAGTGGATCAATTGAAATTTTTAGGAATTAATGTTGACAAAAACCTGAATTGGAAAAGCCATGTGGACCATATATGTCAGAAACTAGATAGGTTCGTGTTTGCTTTAAAAAAGCTGAGACAAAATGTGTCTGTGGAAGCTGCTCTTGCGGCTTACCATGGTTACGTATCATCTGTTCTAAGCTATGGTCTAATAATGTGGGGTAACTCGACCGATACCGACAGAGTCTTCAAGCTCCAAAAACGCTGCACCCGGATGCAGCGTTTTTGGTTTTAATAAACAGAGCATGGTTCTTAGATAGCTGTAAACCGCTCTTTCAAAAAATGAAAATCTTGCCCCTGCCCTGTATGTATGTTAGAGATATTTGCACCTTTACAAAGACACACATGCATTATTTTAAACAACATACCGAGGTTATACCGCGACAGAAAAGAGCTAGGTTTCGCAACCTATTATATCAGCCAGCTGGACATAAAGATATATAAGAAAAATGTTTTCAATATGTGTATATTAATTTATAATACTATACCAAACGAATTTAAATTGTTGCAGGGTAATGCTTTTAAAACAAAATTGTCAGAGTGGTTACAAAAAAAGTGTTTCTACAGCATTAAGGCATTTATGCAACATAAAAATATTTGTTTAGAGTATTAATTAATGTTTTGTAAATAAATTGATGACATTTGTATGAAATAATAATGTGTGATAATAATGTGATAGTAATATGATAATAATGTGATAATAATATACTAATAATATTTCTGATTATGAATGACATATGATGATGAATGACATTTAAACATAAATAATTTGCACGCTTGCTTGCAGGCAGAATACAATGACTTTGAGGCTGTAAGATCTTCCCTTGTAAACTATGTATTTTCTTGCAAATAAACATTTTGAATTTGAATTTATGTGTACTGTTTTTCAATGTTTTTCATCACATTTGCGAGTAATAATTATGAATTATAGCTTTAATACACAAGTCAGCACAGCTATTATTACGAAATACAAGAACTTTTTTTTAAGCGGATGGCAAATTTTTGCCCACACCACAGATTATACAAATGTTTCGTTCAGGAACTTTAAGGTCAAATACTTAATCATAATCATCATTTATTGCATTCATGTTGTTTACTAAGTTCTTACAAGTATATAGGTTTCATACATGAACCCTGCTAGGGCACAGCAATATATATATTGTAAAGTGCTACACTGTCACAATAATAGAACAAACCACTGTGCTTAAACAAACACTAATTTTATCATGTTTATCAAGTGTCCAACATTTGATATTTAAATAAGTAACTGTCATGATATAATATAGGATAGGGTGAGAACAATTTGGTCATCATTTCCATTCAAAAAATAAAATAAAATAAAAATTTAAATCAAATTAAAACAAACAGCGATAACAATAATAATCATTAAATATCATAGTTAGGTCGTAAGTCAAAATTGTAAGTGCTATGAGTATTGTGTACAGGTATGAATTTCCATGTCAAAATTTACTTATCGTCAAAGAATTCCTTTATAGTGTAATACGATTTTAAAATAAGTTATTTTGGAGACTGTTTTTAAATTTATTTTCGTCTTTATGTCCTTAATTGAATTTGGAAGCTTATTATATATGTTCACGCACATGGCTAAAGGACCTGAATGGAATATAGTTAATTTTGAGCTTGGTAAGGCTAATTCATTTTTGTTTTGGCGTCTAATACTGCGATGTTGCGGGCGAATGTCCTTAGTTAGTGGGAACAGTGCCTGGTGTTTTCTTACGAATTTGCTAAATTCTAAAATATAGATACCAGTTAGTGTAAGGACTTTGTATCTTACAAAGAATGGCTTGCAGCTTTCTGCGTTATCTATATTGGCAAGAATTCGTATACATTTCTTTTGTAAAATAAAAAGTCTATCCTTGTCCACACCATTCCCCCAAACCACGATTCCATAACTTAGCCAGAAGTATGCGTAGGCATAGTATGCTGTTAGAACAGTTTTAAAATCGGTAGCTCTTTTAAGCTCCCCAAGGCATATATAAAGCTGGCTAGTTTGTTTGCCAGTGTATCTATATGAGCTTTCCAGTTTATATTAGTATAAATAGTCAAACCCAACAGTTTAAACTCGTTTATGCATTGCAGCTTTATGTTATTGTATGAGTAATTTATATCTAAATTGCGTTTTTGGTATGGTCTATATTGCATTAGCTTTGTTTTGTCAAAATTTAATTCTAAGTTATGATCTTTTAGCCATGTTATTATTTTGGAGAGCTTATCATCCAGACTTAAGTTTAGGTTTTCTTTATTTGTATACGGAAAAATGATAGAAATATCGTCAGCAAATAAAATACTTTGAGCGTCAATTTCTTTAGGAAGGTCATTAATATAAACTAGGAATAATAAGCATTCCAAAACGCTGCCTTGTGGTATTGACATTGTTGTTTTTGCTTTATTAGATCTTACGCGTGTTATTTGGCCAGTGTGCGGGTCGCTATGTTCTACCTCTACGAATTGCTCCCTATTTTCTAGGTACGAACAGAACCACGTGTGTGCTATGCTATATTGCATATAATTTATTAAGTAAAATTTCGTATGAAACTCTGTCGTAGGCTTTGCTCATATCCAGTAAAATCTACTGCGTAGTTTTTGTTATTGATTATATTTAAAGCTTCCTGGATATACTTAAATATTGCTAATGTGGTGGATCTATTTTTCCTGAACCCATTCTGGCTATCGTTGAATATTTTATATCTTTCGCAATAAGAATAAAGTCGTTTTGACATTGCAGTCTCCAAAATTTTCGAGAAGGTCGGTAGCAATGCTATCGGCCGATAATTACTAGTGTCAGTCTGGTCTCCCTTTTTGTGAATTGGTTTTACTATAGATACTTTCAGTAGGTCAGGAACTGAGCCTTCATCGAAAGACTGATTTACTAAATAAGTTAGCGGTAACGTTAATTCTTCAGCGCATGCTTTTATAAGTATAGGCGGTAGCTCGTCATGCCCATAACTTCGCTTGTTTTTCAACCTTTTTTTAATAAATTTAATTTCTTAAGGTCTTAAGTAAATGGAGTTTTCGCTTTGGGAGGAGGTAGGACGGCCAGTTGGACCAACGTTCCCGTTTATTGCGGTATTTGGTTTTCCCACTGACACAAAATAATCATTGAAAGCGTTGGCAATGATAGTCGCGTTTTCTGTCACAGTATTCTAAAACACAATTTTTTTTTTTGGCTTTTTTTTATTTGTACGCTCTTTTATTATTTGCCTCATTGTTTTAGTTTTATTTTCAGATTTAGTCATAATTCTTATGTAGTTTAGTTTTTTAGAGTGGGCTACTGTTCTCTTAAGTATTTTTTCGTAACGCTTATAGTACTTTTCCAATATATTGTTATTAGTTGTAGTCATTAATGCTTTTAGTTGCCTTTTATGCTTGCATGCTATTCTTAATCCAGTCGTTAGCCATGATTTAGATGATCTCTTACGTATTCTAGTATATAATAATAGTAAAAACAAAAAAATAATTTCGGCGTTTTGATATAAATAACTATTTAAATCGATTATTAAGAACATTAGTTGAGTATTTAAGTGACATGTAGCGAGATTGCAAAGAAATTCCTGTTTAGATAACATTTTAAGAAAAATTTTCAATTGCGTGTAAACTTGTGTTGCTTGAACTTGCATGACCTGTGTGCTGTGCTATAAATTAAAAAATATTACTTCCCGACCTTGGGTTTCATGACAAAAAGAAGCTCAAGGGTTTTATATGGGGCATTACGGCCAAGTTAACCTGTATGTTAAGATACTGTTTCCGTGCAAGTGTGATGAAAATTAAATTTACAGTCTTTCAGTTTCGTAAAATATGACGACACTGAAAAGCAACAACACAGCTGATGCTCATTGTAAACACACAATAGCGGCTGCTAGTGTAGTAATGTATGGGTCTAGTCAGCGCACGCTCGTACGTCTTCGATTTTCTTCGGGCGCCTCCGGCTCTCTCCTCGGCGTCTTCCTTTTGTGTGGATCTTCGCTTGTACTATCCTGCATGCAGCACGCATATTTTATCACGCAAAAATGATTGTTTATATTAATAAAAACCAGCCAAGTGCGAGTTGGACTCGCGCACAGAGGGTTCCGTACAAACCTCAGCTTTAAGGTATTATAGACCTGAGTACTTGATATGAATTTAAATTTAATACCTCTACGCGGTCATGAGGAAAGGGGTAGTAAGTTTAAAATTATTAAAAATATTTTTATTGTATGATGTAACTAAAAATTTACGGTTTTCTTAATTTTTCCTTTATCTGTGCTATAAGACATTTCTTCTTACCAAATTTCAAGATTCTGGGTTCACGGAAAGTACCCTGTAGGTTTTGATTCCCTTGCGAGTGTCGAAAATTTGTGGAGATTTGCGGCATAAGCGGCTGTATCTTTTTCACAGCTTTAAGGAACAGTAGACCTGAGTATTTGATATAAATTTCAGCTTGATACCTCCACGCGTTCCTGAGAAAAAAGAGCCTTGACAGACAGACAGACAGACAGACGGACGGACGGACAACAAAGTCATCCTATAAGGTTTCCGTTTTTTCCTTTCAAGGTACGGAACCATAAACAGTGAATTTAAACGTTAAAATTATAAACATTTTTGCATAATCTCAAAATTGACGGCAGGCTGAATTGATTGAAAAAAGTTTTAGTCCTAGATATCGGGAAGTGCCTCAAATATCACTGCAAATAGGTGTCGGTTTTTCGGTCTAGCCCGTCAGTCCGCAAACAAATCAGTCCATATATTTTTTTGAGATTTGACAATCACCATGACTTCCTTAGAGAAAGTTGTTGATTTACATGGGCAGAAGCAGTTAAAAAATATGACCACACCTTGCCGTTACACCCTATTTATTATATATATGTAGGACCAGTATCATTGTACCTGTTCTAGGTTTTGCTAATCTACAGTCATTAGAGAAGGTTCTGTTATATTACTCGGGGGTAAAATCAATGATTGTTTTTTGGGTCTGGTTCAAATTGCAGCTTTCCGCTATATGATATGCTGCCAAGATTCATGTCAAAGATGAAATAAAGACAAATTATCTGGCGACGCCATGTCGATTCTTATTGTTGTCTTTTCCAAATGTTATTCATAGGAACGCCAGTATTTAGAACCTTTCAATAGGCAGCTCAACTTTCATACGACTCTTCGTTGTGGTGCGAGTATTTTAGCGTTTCAGCACAGCTTTAGATACAAATATAATATTAACTCACGGCTCATAAATCACGCTAAACATTATCTTTTACCTGTAAACTTCTAAAATAACGTCCATCTCACACACACGCGTATTTTCGTTGAAACCACATCATTCTTTACCCCTTAAAATCTTCGCCTCCGATGCAGAGTAGGTAGCTGACGTGGCAGGGAGCGACAACAATTAATAACTCACATCAAAGTTGTAGGCGGTTCTTGATACTAAAGGGAATGATACACTGGACTGAATTTAGTCGTCTAAATGACACCGTATTCAGTCAGTTAACTTTTTTGAATACGAATAATTATGAAGAAGATGATCTCGATACATTCTTGAGATGTCCTTTTTATTCTCGTGGCATCCTCCTCTAGGCTATATTTTGATCAACAGTTGGATTTAGCAAGTAATTCTGTGTACCTTTTTTTTGTTATCGGGTTAGGTTTTGGTTAAGGTTGCCCACACCTTCAAAAGGTGCCTGGACGTTAGAGGAAAAAGATCAGAGAGTGTGGGATTTTTACCTCACTAAAACCACCCCGGTAATCGCCATCAGCACATAGAAGGGGCCCCGTTATGTACCTCTTATAAGGCCACCCAGAACGCCCTCTTACATCCCTGGGGAGACTATAAAGGAGTCTCTCCTGAGCCTCACTGTGCACGGCAGCACGTGATCATTGTGCCACCGTCTTTCCTGGTGTCACTTGGTGGGCAGACAGAGTAATTTAGTGTATCTAGTGCGAACAAAAGATTTTAAAAAATACGTTCAAACTAACGCAACTATCGCGCACTCGCTTGCCAATGGAGTCTTCCCAAAAAGATGACTAAATTCAGATCATTTGGTTGAATTCAGTTCAAGCAAGTGGTATCAGCCCTTAGCTGGAGATCCATTAGCGGTCAGAGCCGCGTGCTCAGCCTGAATCGCTGACACATGACAAATGGTCGGTTATTGCCGAGTTTTGAGCTGCGCGCTGCGGACTGAGGTTTAGCGGGATTTCAGATTAATTATATTATTGATAAGTTTTGGGAGTGTTTTTGATTTGTTATGACGCATGATTTGAATACGGGGATCAATACCTACACAATAAAGCCCCATAAAACTCTTTAAAGCATTTTTTTTTTGCCCCGCACTAGGAATTTCCTTCTGTGTCAAGACACCCAGATCCGGAACAATTATCTGTAGGCCATACAAATATTTGCTCCGTGCGGGAATCGAACCCGCGACACGTAGCGCAGCAGCCGATCGCTCAATCACTACGCCAACCGTGTCGTCCATGGCATGGCATGTTGGCATTGATTTATCTTTGTGACGATATTAGACTCTAGAATGTTTTTGCATAAGTTATAATGTGTATATAGTTATGCGTAGTTATATCTACATTTGTAGACTAACCCCGAGTTGCCCACCTTAACATTATCGCAGAATTTATGTGACAAATTGTCAAGCACGCGTTATCTGCTGTGATTGGTTGAATGAATTTTCATCAGCCAATCACAGTCATTCTATCAGAGGTTTTAGACAAAGTGTCATTCTATAAAGGACTGCCACGCACTTTCGAAATGACACGTGGTCAATCACTTACATTTTGACACCTAAACCATAGACATCGCTGTTATAAGGACTGTCTAGAGCCTCTGGTAGCATTAAAACTTGAATGAGATTTGGGCTCCACAAAACAATAGGATTCCTACTTATCATGTCCCCGTGTCAAAAATAAATCATTGAATATTGGAAGGTATTAAGTTCTCTAATGCAAATGCGAGGCTATACCTACGCATTGCTAATTTATGGTTTGACATGTTCAATCATGGGCTGCTGATGTAGTAAGACGGAACGGCGGATTTAAAAGCTTTTTCGTGGAAGTTTAAGCGCTCGCTCCTCGTTTTTAATCGACTACAGTCCTCTGCCAAAACAGACAGTGACAGGAACTGTGATGACAAAGTACTCAACTGTGCTGTCGCGCTAATGCGAACACTCTTTACGTAACATGCAAACAGTTAAGTAATGTTTAAAACATTAGGGAAACTACTAAGTGTGGGGCCTACCTTGTAAAGTGTTCAATTGTATCGTTTCGTGTTAAATACTTGGTGATTTTGAATTTGAATTTTATTAAACTTTGTTGATCTTTTCCGCAAGTTTTTTGCCAAGGGACTGTTTTTATTCCTACGAATACGTAAGTACTTAGTAACTTATTGAGTTTATAACTGAACATTTCTTATTAAATTACATCGCTTAGAGAGTCTCATCTTCCTGCCCTCATCCCATGCTGCTTGGGGTCGGCCCAACGAGGGTTCCAGCGACTGATCCCGCGGGATGAGTTGCCGGATACATTTATTTTAATATTTTTCTTTCGGCGACTTGTCCCACCCATAAAAATAATCTATTGTTCAAGCCAAAAACAGTACAGTCAAACGAAAAAAGGTGTAATGTAATAATTAAAGGAAAAACTATTTGATTCAAAAATACCATTTATTAAAAATATTCTTTCATTTCTTCATTTGCAAATACTATTATGCGCTTTTTTATTCTCTATAGTCAGCAATCACCAATCTTTGGTCCTTTTTTGGTACTTCAACGTCGGCAGCTTTGTGAAAAGTAACTTTTTTTGCCCAATCGAATCGTTTCTTTTCTTGTTAGAAAAAATTTTGCACTGTGTCTACTAAAGATCTAATATAACATTGTCCAAAGTAAAACTTGACCGACTTAAGGTTTGACAGTGATTGGTCGAGCCAGTCATCAAACGATGCAAAAGCAAATTTTACAAAAAATAATAATATGGATCATGGACCGAAATAAATGATTGAATTGAAAAGGGCTGCATATGCTTCTTGAGATCGACAGCAAAACGAACTAGAGTTAAAGTTCTCTCTCTAACTTACCTTCACGGTTGAATTAAGTGTTACTATGCGAATGTAATACATTCATGCCTAGGATAAGTAAATGATATTTATATAAAAAATGATATTTGTTAATAAAAGAGTTTTGAACATTTTTTCGTTTGACTGTACTGTTTATGGGTGGGACGAGTCGCCGGAAGAAAAATGTTAAAATAAATGTATCCGGCAACTCATCCCGCGGGATCAGTTAATTGCGGGATCAGACGCCGGAACCCTCGCTTTTTCTTCTTCCATACCGTCCTGTCCCCCGTCACGCTATCACTGACTCCCTTTTCTTTCATGTCACTCCTCACACAGTCCATGCATCTTTTCTTTGGCCTGCCCATCCCTCTCTATTCATTCACATTAATTATATTCATAACATCGCTTAGATATATCTACATAAAATACCAAAAACCGGGCAAGTGCGTGTCGGGCCACGCGCAGTAATAGGGTTCCATAGTTGCATATTAATGCGGACTAAGAAGAGGGTTGTTTGTTGTTACATGAACATTAAAACGGTTTCAGCGACTCACAACGTCTAAAAACGGGGGCATTTGTACACAATTTTTACTGTTCCAAGTACATTTTATAAGTTGATCGACTCTCGTAAACTTGTAAAGCCTACTTAGCTGTGATAGTTTTCCTTTTAATTTCGTTATATATACTACTACCGTAATTTTTTTCACATAGCCAAAAGCAATAATTTCGCTGGCCATGCCAGCCACTTGGCTCTAACAAATGTTTGCAACAATTTAAAGCTTAATTTTACGGATCAAACGGATCTCTGAATCGAAAAATGGTTTGAACATACCCGTAATATTTTTGAATGGCCTATCCTACGATATCCCACACCATGGGATAGACGAGAAAAAAAACATCCTCGCTTTACGTCTATCGGAAGAAAAAGAAAAAAACGTGATTTTATTTTCCACTTTGTCGGAATTATTAATATATCCATGCCAAATTATAGCTTTCTAGTACTAAGAGTCTCTGAGCTAAGCTGCGGACGGACAGACTATAAGGGAAACTATAAGGGTTCCTTGTTGACTTCGGAACCCTAAAAACGAATGGCAGTCAGTACTAATCATGAATTTCCTCCTCCATGCACAGAACTCACTTATGTATCGTTAACTATTCCGAAATTACTTCCAGTCAAACGGTATAGATAAGTCAGGTGGACATTTAAAAAGGGGAGCATATTTAAAGTAGGTCAGCCTCGAACTACAGGTCAACAATACCGGTGGAGCTGTCCCAAACGTAATAAGTATTGTTCAGGGATGCACAGACCCACTCACACAATGTTGTGTCTATAGCTCTACGTGTATGTATGTACTTTCATTCTTCGTACAAGTGAACGCACGGGAATGTACTCGTCTTTATTTTATTTCTGGCAATATGTTGAATATATGACTCTCAGTTTCTGGTGTGGGTTTACAGGTATTGTATTAAATTAGGTTTAGGTGACGGAAAATGGATAGGTTCTTTAAAAAATAAATAGGTAGGTGTTCATTTTCAACAGATGTTGTATGACTTCTAAGAAAAACTAAACCTACGCGACGAAAACAGTGAACTGAGATAATCTTACTGGAGTGTAGGTAGGTAGTTACTAAGCAAAAACGTTGAAAATATTTTTTTTTTTTTAATAAAACCTAGGGTTCTACTAAGTAATAAACCGATAGCGAAGGATTCTATGTTTATCTTTATAACACTTTATTAAAGAGAAGAAGAAAAATAATCCCAGGCGCTAAAGTTCCACCTTAAATTTTATCTGATAGTGAAAAAGATAAAGATATTACGAGGGTATTTAATTATTTAGCGCGGCTTCCACCTTTGTTCCGCAATTAAACATAACCGAAGGGCTTTCCAATAAAATTATATTGCGCGCACGAGTGCGTAATTACTTGGGAAATAACTCCCCATGTGTGAAGTGTGCGGAAACATAGGAAGTGGGATTATTAGCGAGCACGCTGTGTTTGTTGTTGGAACTGGAAAGAGTCTTTGAGCGAAAAAAGCAAATGTTTACATGAGGTTATTTTCTCGCAAAGATAAAAAGTTGCACTATAAAAGCTCTATGATATAATAATTTAGTTACGAAACCTTGGATAGGTGAAATTGCATAAAAATGCGTTAGACTTAAAAGTAGCATTTTAATTGCGTGTGTTTTACGCTGTCCAGGGATTTTTGATCATATGAAGCAAATAATGCAAGCAAAGCAGGCGTGCGCCATTATTTAAAGTTACGCAATTAGGGTGCTGGTGCAAAAAAATTAATACACTGTATACTGTAGACAGAAAAGCTAAACAAAATGTGTTATTTCAGGGAATGCCATCTATTTGATTGATATTTCACGACATCCAGAAAGCTTTGGAAGTATGTAGGTGCCTAGATAGCTGAATATACCATACACCATACACCATAACTCACACGTAATTGCTATTCTGCGAAGATATTGTTTTCCCTCTAGGGTTGCGGCTAGACAGCAATAAATCGAAACAAGAAACGTACCCGAGACTTCATTAATAAACAAATAGCAGAAAAATAAATCATTATCATGATAATTATCATCATGGGAAAATATGAAGAAATGCATAGGTATAGGTCTCGCCAAATTTCGCCCAAGAACTTTGGCGAGTACTATACAGCTTTGTTAAATTTAACTCATAACGGATTTTGGTGCGATTTGCACCATCCTTTTCAGAATAATATTATCAGTATTAAAGATATACTTCAAGTAGTGAAATCCGTGCATAACGGGGGCGGGTCGCAAGTTACTTTTAAATCTATACTAAGTATTGTGCGCTCAACTAATAATCCGAACATTTCAAAACCCGCAGATTAAAACTTAGAAGGACTTGGGTTAACGAGAGCCCTCGTGAAGTGAACGTGTAGCGATACACTAACTACTCCCGTGTTTACTCGCTGTAATTGTCGAACTAAACTTGAAGACCATGCAAATTGAAGCGGGTACCTACTGTGTCGCTTGTTTGTCTTGCCTTTGATACTCTATTGTTGTGTTATATGGGGCTGATTTACTGTGTAGCTACTTACATTGTTGGTGGATACAATGACATTATCACATAGTCTTATTTAAAGTTTAATGTTGTCTCACATAAACCTGCATACGACGCGCGCTTCAAGAACTTCTATTATAAAGAGATTTGTTTGAGAATATCAATCACAGAGAAAATAGAACTACGTTATATCTCTGATATCACTTGCTTCACGCACTTCTATGTGTTAAGAATTTATTTACATAAATACAAATTTACATAGTATAAAATACTTAATTAACAATAACTACTTATATAAATACTTAAATCAATGTCCGTCAAGTTGAAGTAGCCCTCGCCCTCAATGATACATGCAGGATAATTACGGGCTGCCTAAAACCAAAACCACTCGCCGCACTGTACCCGCTTGCAGGAATAGCCCCTGCGAAGGTATGAAGAGAAGTGGCCTGTTCTTCCAAAAAACACAAGCAGGAGACAGATAGACGACACTCCTTATACAATGTGGACTAGCCAAAGGGCAGATTGAAGAGTCGGGAAAGCTTTCTGAGGTTAACCAAACCAATTTATAACAGCAGGTCTAGTGAGGCAAAGAAGAGACAGTGGCTCGTAAAACTCCGACTGGCTATGCCTGCAGAAAAGCTCCCTGCAGGCCACCAACTTCCATGGCCCACCTGGAAATCTTTAAACTGATTCCGAAGCCAAGTGGGACGCTGCAAGTACAACTTAGTTAGATGAGGGTACTCCAATGACCCGCAGAGCGATTGCGGAGCTACGTTCCAAACAATGCCTCACCTCCTATCGTGCTCTCTGTGCAACAACACCTGCACCCTGACGGACCGCTGTGAGGCAAATTAAAACACAGAATTCTGGTCAAAATGTATATAATTGAGGAATAATCGATACAACGAAGAAGATGAATCAAAAACTACGAATGCGTATGAAAAGGGCAGGGGCCATTGGGCGTCAAAAATCGTCGACATCGCTGTCAACGTGAAAAGTGCCCAGAACGCTGGAGCATTGCTGGCCGAAAAGTGATAATATTTAAGCTTATTTTATTTATTTTTACTTTATGTTAAGCTAAGTGATAGTGATAGAAAGCTGCAACAGCGCCAAGTATTCTTCCAGGGATACATTTTATCGCGAAAAAAAGCAGCGTTCTTTTGATATAGGCCAAGGGAACGAAGCTGCGTGAAAATGCTAGTTGAATACTACAACCGCTCTAAGGAAATTGAGCCATTTAAAGTTTAATTAAGGTGAGTTATCTAACCAGCCATTAAGCTGACAAATCTCAGCGATGTTAAGATTTGCTGAGCAATATAATATGGTAGGTACAATCAATCAATTAGATTAGCTACACGCATCGTCAGAAGTGATTACACACTTGACATACGGTTTGACAAGATTAATGATGACGATAGGTATTATAATTAATAATTGACAAACCTACTTACTTGCCCCCTCTGTCCCAAAACTGGCAGTCGCAACGACCTATGCGCTGCCAACGAAGATATTGTGGATGTGGCGAAGTATTGGGCGAAAATAATTTTACTGTCGGTACTACCATTGACACGGAGAAGAAGATGCATCTAGGAATGTCTAAGGTAGATTCTACGATATTATTATATTTTATTCTCAGTCTAAAAATGGGCAGTCAAAGCTATGCACTGATTTCGACTGTACTTGGAATTGGCGAAGTTTTGGGCTAACGAAATTTTACTTAATCACGAAGAACAAGACGCACCTAAGAATGCCCAAGATTTTACTAAACTTTCAGATACCGCGTGTGTAAGACCTAAATTGTACTAATCCTGCACTACTACAGAAGTTTGCCTCTGTTTGCTAAGTTCTTGTAATTGGCTGAAGTAAACTTGTAGACTAGCTAGTTAATTGAAAGGTCGAGCTATTGTATTGTTGCTTTGTTTTGTCGTGATACAATGACTGTCCTGATTGTCTTTGATATGCACTGCCCGTGTTTTAACCTTATTGTGGCTGTGTGTTTAAATTTGGATGCGAGATAAACAAATCAGTCAGTTAGTTAGTCTAATTTAAAGCTGTGATGGCGAAATCTTTGCCATGTCATTTAATCAAAGAATTGTGTGACCCGGATAACTTAGTTCAAACTTCAACTCAAAGCAAGTTGGTCAGCCAGCAAGATAAAGCACAACATTATGCTGTGATATTATCATAAAAAGATACAACATCTATCTATCCCCCTGGAAATGACAAATGACAGACCAAATTACAGATCAAATAAGTGGCAAGGTACCTAACGTTATGACTGATAGATAACAAAGAGCTTGTCACACTTTACGTCTGAAGTAGTAAACTATGATTGATGTGAGTCACAAGCTTAGCAAGATTGATGCCACTGACTTATGATGATAGACAGAATAGAAACTTTACTATGACGCGAACAGTTTCCGAGTGGAGCAGAATTCCACGTATTCTCTAAGTTTCTAGTGTATCGAGAAGCTACTTAGATTATGCCAGGCTTAACTAGCTAGTCGATCTTAGACCTATTCGGTCGGATTAAACAAGATGCTCTTAGTTTGATCCTAGTTTAAGATTTAGTTTAGATGTTTATTTCAATCGAATTAATTATAAAGTTACATATTAAAAACCTGACATCAGACGGTATAGAAAAGTCCTTTTGAAAACTTGGAAACGTGTCGCGTATGTGATAACGATCCTTAGCAGTGACGGAACGACAAAGAAGAAGAAGATTGAAGACAAGGAACCGGCTAAGAAGGCAAAGATTCAGGGAAAGCCAAGAGCCGTGTGGACCGACGAACTGGCTAAGGTAGCAAGAAAGAAAAGATCAAGAAACTCCAGGACTGAAAACAATGGCATGCAATGATGGAGAGCTGGTGACCTTACACTCAATATTGAGTGAAGCGGTTGAAGAAATAATGTGCTCCTATGATTTCCTACAAATAATCAGTCCCACCGTCAGGTGCCAAAATTCGCAAGGACGACATTCCGTCAACCCTAAGCTTCTGTCCTAATGTCGCTAAATTATTCATCGACACACCACAGGGAATTAGAAAATGTAATAAGGATCAACCATGAAGGCAACTTTTGGATTCCTCTAATTTAATTCCGTGTGCAAGCGGTGTCTGACGCGAATCCTTATCTAATCTTTTATTTACGGTTTTATCGCTGTCATGGTAATAAAGGGAACACCGACAGTGAAAGCTATGTCTTTTTCTAATGTTCGAAGATCTGTCGAGGTGAACATAACATCAAGCCGGTATTGCCCGAGGGTTTTGCAGAGGTGAACTTATAGTACGTCCACATTTCGTCAGTTATGTTTAAATCCCATGTAATATCGGGCGAGTCTATTGCCATCAACCGGGCACAAAGCCAGTCTTCGCTTTGGTACCGAAAATTCCAGATGGAATCACTTTTCCCGACTTGGGTAATGAGCCCAGGGCCTCATGCTCAGTAGTAGCGCTTCCGATGAAAGAAAGTAAAAATATTTATTTGTGACCCGCACAGGAGACACAAGATTTACAAAAACAAAAAAAAACGGCCTAGTACGAGTCGGACTCGCATATGAATGGTTCCATTATCGCAAGAAACGGGCAAAAAATCACGTTTGTTGTAAGGAACCCCACTTAAATATTTAATTTATTCTGTTTTTTAGTATTTGTTGTTTTAGCGGCAACAGAAATATATCTTCTGTAAAAATTTCAACTGTATAGCTATCACGGTTCATGAGATACAGCCTGGTGACAGACAGACGAATAGTGGAGTCTTAGTAATAGGGTCCCGTATTTACCCTTTGGTTACGTAACCCTAAAAACTAGACCAACGCACAACGAGGCCAATTTTTATGATAAACTGCCATGGCAAAAAGTGCTCCCATGGTTCCTTTCCCTTGGGCCAACCCATAAGGATCGTGATTTTTTTCGGGTTTAAAATAGTTTATGGCTATCAGCAATAGTGTGTGTTTAATCATTATTTCAAAATCGGTTAAGTAGTTTTTAAGTTTATCCATTACAAACAAACTTATATAGGACTATTACTGTCCATATCCATCTCATAAACTGTAAAATTGTTGTTTCTTTTTCCTTTCCTTTTTATCATAAAATCTTTAATAAATCACAACAGAATGTAAAACTCCTTACGTTTTCCAAGTTATGATTAATAGGCGCTTCCATTGTGAGTAGACAGTGGCGAACAATGCTTGTTATGAAGGAGCGTCGGCTTTGATTTACTCGGATATCGTTATTTACTTCCGTAGTGATTAGGACAGAACACGAAATGTTCCGTGTACCTATTACTTAGGTACTTACTAATTATCTGTTCTGAAATGTAATTAGTTATGTACATTTTTACCCAATTACAAATCGTTAATGAAGAAAGCATTTTTTTTTTCTTTGTTTTACCTGTCGTGTCTCCAGTGCGGGTTACAAAAAAAAACTTGTTATTACATCTATTAAAAAAAGCTAGTTTATTCTTCGTAAACAGGGACTAAAATAGCTCATTAATCTCTAAGGACTAAAAGTGATTTTAATTTGGAATGTGGATATTGTTAGTAAATGTCTCAATCAACAAATAGTTGAATCACAAATCATGCGGTCCAAAATAGCATTACATCGAATGTTTGTGGTAAATAGCTAATGCGCGATTGTAAATCTATTTCGGACCGCACGGGAACATTGTATTTAACAAGTGACTGGCTGCAAAACCGCGCGCGAGCCAAATGGATTTTAAAAAAACACTATCACCTTTAAAATAGTTATTTGCTTCCTAGATAAACAATCTACTATTCTTTATTTCTTTAAAGCTATAAAAGTAAGCGTGTTCTCTTTATGCAGGACTGAGGTATCAGCCGAGATCTACATTTATTTTTTCATGAGATATATTGTCATGATCATCACTTTTGGATGGATGGATTCACAACTAGATCAACACAACTGAACTATCAACACAGTTCTTAGCAAACTTGGCAAATCTTCGATTTAGTATTAGTATATAAGCTGCTAAAAAGACTGGTGTTGTTTACGTTAACCGCTGTGTCAAAACGCTCGAAACTTAATTTAAATCAGTGAAAATAACAATCACGCTGTGCATCAGTGTAACTCTGTGTCTTCTTTGTAAGTGGATCCACCGAAATACAGTCCTAAAACGCTGAAAAGAAGCTCAATAAGTGATAAAAACACGCTTGAAGACTTCGACCGGTAGTTTGAGAAATTGACAGGTGACGATGGTTGTGAAACAATACAACGACAGACATAGTGCTGCCAACACAAGGAACCAAAGATTTCGTTCGGAAACTTTGACGGCTTTGCGTTCCGTTTCACACTAAACTCAACTGTCACCAACTCTCAACCCTTTTGGCACCGATAAAAATAATTAAAATAAAATGGAAAACCAAATGGAAAAATTCTTGGAACAATTGAAAATGCAAATGGCAGAACAAACGAAAGAAATAACTGAAACGGTCACCAAAAACATCATAGAAATTATTAATGAAAAACTAATAACACCAGAAGAAAATAAAAGCCTGAAAACAGACGTAAAGAACTTACAAGATAAAATTAAAAATATGGAAGAAGAAAGACGAAGAAATAACCTAATTTTCTTTGGTGTGAAAGAAGAACATCGCAGTGAGTCGCAAATCGAATCTATTATAAAACTGCCCGAACAAGAGATGAAGATTCGTATTAACTCGCATGAAATAAAAAACGCCTATAGAATGGGCGAAAAGAGCGACAACAAAGTACGTCCTATCCTAGTAGCTTTTACAACAAATTGGAGAAAGAAAGAAATCCCGATATCGTGTATATCGTGTTTCCCGATAGCTACAATCTAGGGGTCTTTAAGTCAAGAGTGAATGGGTTTTTTCTAGGCAAGCGTGCTTCACCGTCGACCACATCATCGCTTTTCATCAGGTGAGATAGTGGTCAAGCGCGAGCCTATTGATAATAAAAAAAAATCCTTAAGAACAAAAAGAAAATCAAGTCAGATATTTACGTCAAAGAGGATTATAGTAAAGAAGTTTTAGAAAAGAGAAGGCAACTTCTGCCTCAACTGAAGGAAGAAAGAGCAAAAGGCAAAATTTGTTACCTCATAAGAGATAAACTGTTCACTAAAGAGTCTAAAGAAGACCAAAAGGACAAAAGAAAAAGAGATCGCAGTGACTCACCAATAGAATCGTCAAACCACGCAACCAAGCCCGCACTGAAAAAAAATAACAAGAAAAACATACTAGATTACATGGCGAGAGATAAATCTACGTCACTACCGATACCAACATCATCAAAAAACTATCAATAGACATTGACAACCGGAAACGAAAACAAACTAACGAAATGTATCTAACCAACGAAACAATCAATATATGCACCCCAAGACGGCCGGTAACCGTGGGGATAAGCGACCACTACCCTCCAAACAACTCTACACCTGCAATCAATAATAATTTTGGAAACGAAAAATATAATTTGAAACGAGTATACCACATAGCAACGTTTAATACACTGTCATTGAGGTTAGAAGAGAGCCTACAAGAACTAACACATGCTATCCAACATATTAAATGGGACATTATCGGCCTCAGTGAAGTAAGAAGAACTGGTGAGGCCATTGAAGAGTACAGTCAGTTCATAATGTAATACAAAGGAGAAACACCAGGAAGACATGGAGTAGGGTTCTTAATAAAGAAATAGCTTAAGAGCTTTATCGAAGAAATTGTTGGCATATCGGAAAGAATTGCTGTATTAAATATAATGATCCCCTGCCATAAAGAACGATGGTCCTTGGTTCAAATATACTCTCCGACAGAGCAGTCCACGATTTCTGAAATTGAGTCCTTCTACTCGTCCTTAAATACTGCCATTAAAAATCATACCCACAAAAATTGCATAGTAATAGGTGACTTTAACGCCCAAGTTGGAACTCCAAGGAAGGGAGAAGACATCATTCTAGGCCCTTATAGCAAAGGCAAAAGAACAAGAAATGGACAAAAGTTAATGGAGTTCTCCTTTGAAAACAATTTGAAAATATTGAACAGCCAATTCAAAAAACGAGCATCGAGAAGATGGACATGGATTTCGCCAGATGGACGGTACAGGAATGAGATAGACTATATCCTCGCGAACAGAACCAAATCTTTCGAAGACTGCAGCACCATCGCAAACCTCAACTTCAATAGCAACCGCAGAATGCTCCGAGCATCTCTAAACATCACATCTGTTTTAAAGTTAAAGCGGCCATTCAAAGTTAAATCCACTGTCCCGAACAACGCAATATCAACATCCATGATAAAAGAAAAACTAAATTCTCTGAATGAAACATTCTTCCAAAACATCGATATTCAACAAAAATATAATACTTTAAATGATATACTCACAACAACATCAGAGACTAGCGATAAATCTAAAGCAAACGTAAACATATCGGATAAAGCTAAAGAGCTCCTAGAAAAAAGATCTCGACTGATTAAAATTGCAAATAAAACAAAAAGTATTAGAGAAGAAATAGGTAATCTAAGTAAAAAAATTAAAACACAAACGAAAAAAGACCGAGAACAGCATAGACTTGACATTTTTAAGAAACAGATAACCAAGACCGGAGGCATTAAGAGAGCTGTAAAACGGTTAAAGGACAAGGCAAACTGGATACCAAATATGAAGGATCGTTTTTGCGTGACAAAGACTAAAAGACCAGATATATTATCGATAGCTACAAAATTCTACGAAGACTTGTATTCCAGAAAAAATTACATAGACGAAACTGATTTAAAGAGTCACGAAAGTGTGTCATCTATCCTAGAAGAGGAGATAAACAAAGCCATCGAAACTCAGAAATCAAACAAAGCACCTGGACCTGACCTCATCAGCAATGAACTATTAATGGATTGTAAAAACGCCGTTGTACCTATACTAAAACAGATTTTTAACGATATATTACAGACCGAAACAATACCAACTCAGTGGACGAATTCTACGATAACACTATTACACAAAAAGGGCGACAAGAGCGAAATAAACAACTACGGACCTATCAGCCTAATGTCCAATATTTATAAAGTTTTTGCAAAGGTTATACTTCGTCGAATAACAAGAACTCTCGACGAGAATCAACCAAGAGAACAAGCCGGATTTAGGGCGGGATACTCAACACTAGATCACATTCATGCTGTGAGGCAAGTATTTTAAAAGAATAGGGAGTATAATATACCATTTTACTGCTGTTTTATTGATTCACAAGGCATTCGATTCAATTGAGCACGAAAGCCTCTGGCAAAGCCTAAAAAATCAAGGAGTGGAGTACAAATACATTAGAATTTTGAAAAATATATACGCAAACAGTACATCCAAGATAACACTGGAAAAATAGGGCAAAGAAATAAAAATAAATAGAGGCGTACGGCAAGGAGACCCCCTTTCCCCTAAACTATTCACTGCGGTTTTAGAAGATATTTTTCGCAAATTAAAATGGGACCAATACGGTATAAATATTAATGGGGAACAGTTAACCCATCTAAGATTCGCTGACGATATCATTATATTCGCTATGTCAAGAATCCATCTCCAAGACATGCTAGTGGTCGTAGAAAGAGAAAGCCGCCACGTTGGCTTAACGATGAATATATCTAAAACCAAAGTCATGACAAACGCGATCGAAGACACCATCTTACTTAATGGCAAACCCATCGAATATGTGAAGGAATACACCTACTTAGGCCAACTTATTTCAACAACTAAATCAATGACTAAAGAAATAGATACAAGGATAGATAATGCTTGGAAAAGTTATTGGAGCTTAAAAGAAGTCATGAAAAACAAGGAAGTAGAAATGTTCGTCAAGAAAAAGCTGTACAATACATGTGTACTACCAGTCCTCACTTATGGCTGTCAGACTTGGGCCCTCACTAAATCACAAAACGCCAAAATAAGAAGCTGCCAGACAGCGATGGAAAGGAGCATGCTCAATATCAGGAAAAGCGACAGAATAAGAAATAAGACGATAAGAAAGCGCACGAAAGTAGTCGATGTCATAACCAGGATTCGTAAACTCAAGTGGAAATGGACAGGCCACATAAGAGGTACTGAAAAGTAGAGTAAAACCTTAGTTTTTTGGTATCCCAGGAACGCAAAAAGGAAACGCGGAAGACAGTTTCGAAGATGGGACGATGACATAGCAGCAATAGCAGGGAAAGCGTGGACCAGGATGGCATTGGATAGAAGAGAATGGAAAGAATTGGAGGAGGCCTTTGCAAAATATGGGCAAACAGACCAAGTTGTCGATGTCGACTCACCAGAGTCATAATTTAAGTAAATAATTGTAAAATTGTAAATGTGTCTGAATAAAGGCTTATATTATTATTATATATAAGCTGCTGTTACAAAATATGCTTTCGTTAGGACGAGAAGAACCGGTTTTGTTCGCAAAACACATAGATACCTACGGTTAAATGGAAACAGATACAGTTTACCATTGCAAAAGTAACTGTGTCTGTAGTTATGTCTCTTCTCCGTACAAATAGCTTAGCCTAGACTCTAGTTTCGGTCTCAAAGAGACAATAGCCCGTATATTATTAGCTGTAGGCTCTGCCGTATTACTGATAAGGCTGCCACGCATGGTAATATTCGCTGTATGACCGTTGTATATCGCTCCCTTGGGGTAGGCCTTGTGTAGTGAAGTCTGTTTGCGCGCGGTTGTGTAGCTATGTACCTAGGTGTGTGGATACTAGGCACAGAATAAACATGGCTACATACACAACGTGTGTAATCATGGAGAAATAAGTATTTACCTACTTTGGGGTAACTTGATTGATGTTACACAGTTAAATAGCATTAAGGTAGTGTAATTTTTTTCGAAAATAAGTTATCCCGGCAATAATTACCTACCAATAAAAACACCTTTTTGCAAAAAAATACTACCGACAAAAAAAAAAAAAAAAAAAAGTGAAAATAACTTTTTTTTTGGAAGTCGGTGTCCATAACGCAAAAAATGGTAACTACGAAAGACACCGACATCCAAAAATAAAGTTATTTTTCACTATGTAGTTTTTTATTTGGAAGTCGGTAGTATTTGTTTGCAAAAATGTTTTTTTATTTTTTACTTTTTAGTTGTACCTATCTAAAAGGTAACTTGTTTATTAAGGTACCTATAACGCCAGAATAGATTACCCGAATATCATGAAAATTGAACATAACCAGTGAGAATTGAAAGATATGCGTACCCCTTAAGAGCGTAATGGTATGTTATGAAATGGTATAAACACGTATAAGGTGATAAACAAGAAACAGACATGCGATTGCAGCAATCCCGAGAGATTTCCCGTTATTTATTGAAGAGTTCTTTTGTATATCTCCGAAGTTCTTCATCAAATCTTCACCAAATTAAAATGGGACTAATTGCCGAACATACTCTTTCAAACAAAAAAATAATTTCCAAAATCGGTCTACAATGGACAGATATATCGGTGAACATACAAAAAAAAAAAAAAAAAAAGTCGAAAATAGAACCTCCTCCTTTTTGGTAAGTCGGTTAAAAATAGCCTGCTGTGCCTCAAACACTATGCGGCCTAGTTTATAAAATCGAATTAATATCTATTGATTTTGGGAAATCTTCGAGATGGTACGTTATTATTTTCTTTGTAATAATATTCCTCCAGACCTTATTTCAGCCACGGCGGCCAATCCCAGTGGAGACTATCTATCGATGCGCAAAATATTATAATGCAAAAGTGTGTCCGCAACCACAGGTGCTCTCTCTGTTCCTTACTCTCATAGTACGATGGAACGGTAATCCGACACGACCGGGGCGATCAGGCTTAGGGCCAGGGAGTGTAACAACACCTTCAAACTCCGGGCTCCTACTGAGAAACTACTGATGGAAAAACTCACTATTATTTCTTGGCCGACCTGGGTATCAAACCCGAGCTCAGCAGTCAATTAGAAGAAATAGAAGTAATTTTATGTCCAGAGTTCATTGCATCATTTCAGCCCGGATTACGTACGGAAATAATATTCTACGTACTGTAGGTACCTAAATGGAATAAGTCAAATCATTTATTTCAATTAGACCTTCAAACGGTACTTTTGAATTTCACAATTTTCAGTTAAATAAGTTCAAGGAAGTTGAAAGTCTCAGTTGTATCCGGGTAGGTAAGTGGGGTATGTCGTTGACACCCGCGCGTGTTGGCTACTTATGACAGCCTTGTAACACGTGGGAGTTCTCACATTTGCTTTGTTATGTAACACAAGGTACCAAGGTCAGTTTTAAACTGTTATGGTTGTCAATGTCAATAAAGAATTATGATGTTTCAAGTAAATATTGAATATACATAGCTTATCAAACAAGACTACCTATAACTTTCTATAGATTAAAATTTTAAGTGGAGTAAGTAGTATGGTACATACTCTGTCGTGTTTACGATAAGTGCAATAACTAGGTTTGAGACGTTGAGCAACTTTCGAGAAAAAGCGGTAAAAGATTTAATTCGTGTTTTATTTATATTTCCATAGATATAAATAATAAAAATGAAATCTTCTCTCTCTCTCGAAAGTTTCATGTTGATATGTCTAGTATTGTCTAGACATGCTATCAACATGAAACTTTCAAAAGATTAGTTAATGTTGTAAATATATTATATTAATGCTTAAAACACACAATAATTTACTTATGTTTAGGACAATTTATTACATAGATATAACGTTTACTAGTCGTGCCCGCAATACATAGTTTACTTGCTGCAATAATCGTTAGTAAATCAATATATTGCATTATTGACCAGCAATAATGATAATGTGTTATACAGTGTTATAACCATAGTAAGACAGTTTCAACAAATATAATTATGTCTCTTGTTTCAATAATTGTTAATGTTATTTTATGGAAAAGTTTAAAAAAAAGTAATAAGAAAATATAGAAAAAGATAACATATCAGCAATAACTCAAACTTATTGCGCTTATATAATGAAGTGTTTAAAATATAAAATATTCTAAATAAATATGCAATACTTATTGTGGTTATCGTTAGGTCGTTAGTAATATATATTATGAGAATGATACGAGACTATGCTCGCGACGATGTAAAAAAACTTGTCTATGTGGCTCTGTGTCAGTCGCTAATACAATATTGCATAGTAATTTGGAGAGGAGCTGTAAAATCTCACCTGATAACCCTCGAAAGAGCACAACGCGCAGTTCTCAAAACCCTGTTACACAAGCCTTACCGTTTCTGTAGGGAAATGTGTCTGTATGCAAAAGTGTGTCCGCAACCACAGGTGCTCTCTCTGTTCCTTACTCTCATAGTACGATGGAACGGTAATCCGACACGACCGGGGCGATCAGGCTTAGGGCCAGGGAGTGTAACAACACCTTCAAACTCCGGGCTCCTACTGAGAAACTACTGATGGAAAAACTCACTATTATTTCTTGGCCGACCTGGGTATCAAACCCGAGCTCAGCAGTCAATTAGAAGAAATAGAAGTAATTTTATGTCCAGAGTTCATTGCATCATTTCAGCCCGGATTACGTACGGAAATAATATTCTACGTACTGTAGGTACCTAAATGGAATAAGTCAAATCATTTATTTCAATTAGACCTTCAAACGGTACTTTTGAATTTCACAATTTTCAGTTAAATAAGTTCAAGGAAGTTGAAAGTCTCAGTTGTATCCGGGTAGGTAAGTGGGGTATGTCGTTGACACCCGCGCGTGTTGGCTACTTATGACAGCCTTGTAACACGTGGGAGTTCTCACATTTGCTTTGTTATGTAACACAAGGTACCAAGGTCAGTTTTAAACTGTTATGGTTGTCAATGTCAATAAAGAATTATGATGTTTCAAGTAAATATTGAATATACATAGCTTATCAAACAAGACTACCTATAACTTTCTATAGATTAAAATTTTAAGTGGAGTAAGTAGTATGGTACATACTCTGTCGTGTTTACGATAAGTGCAATAACTAGGTTTGAGACGTTGAGCAACTTTCGAGAAAAAGCGGTAAAAGATTTAATTCGTGTTTTATTTATATTTCCATAGATATAAATAATAAAAATGAAATCTTCTCTCTCTCTCGAAAGTTTCATGTTGATATGTCTAGTATTGTCTAGACATGCTATCAACATGAAACTTTCAAAAGATTAGTTAATGTTGTAAATATATTATATTAATGCTTAAAACACACAATAATTTACTTATGTTTAGGACAATTTATTACATAGATATAACGTTTACTAGTCGTGCCCGCAATACATAGTTTACTTGCTGCAATAATCGTTAGTAAATCAATATATTGCATTATTGACCAGCAATAATGATAATGTGTTATACAGTGTTATAACCATAGTAAGACAGTTTCAACAAATATAATTATGTCTCTTGTTTCAATAATTGTTAATGTTATTTTATGGAAAAGTTTAAAAAAAAGTAATAAGAAAATATAGAAAAAGATAACATATCAGCAATAACTCAAACTTATTGCGCTTATATAATGAAGTGTTTAAAATATAAAATATTCTAAATAAATATGCAATACTTATTGTGGTTATCGTTAGGTCGTTAGTAATATATATTATGAGAATGATACGAGACTATGCTCGCGACGATGTAAAAAAACTTGTCTATGTGGCTCTGTGTCAGTCGCTAATACAATATTGCATAGTAATTTGGAGAGGAGCTGTAAAATCTCACCTGATAACCCTCGAAAGAGCACAACACGCAGTTCTCAAAACCCTGTTACACAAGCCTTACCGTTTCCCTACAGAAATATTATATTCGGATACCTTGATTCTAAGCGTAAGGAAAATGTACATACTGAAGGTAACAACAAAGACCCACAGCAAAACTCTTAGGAGAAGTGACCTAAGTATTTTGCAGGCCAAACGCAAGTTCAGGATCCCTACTCCGGCAGCTAAATCCGCATACGCACAAAGACTTCCACTTTTTCTGCATTCTCATGTATACAATGAAGTTATTAACAAGTGCAACATAAAAAATCTCACTCTAAAACTGGCAAAAATTTAAATAACTTCCTGGCTCCTGAGCCATCATATGACGAAGCTGAAAAATTAATTACTGTGGCAAAATAAAGTTAAAACAAATCATACTCACATTCACACCCACATTCATATTCACAGTCACACTCACATTTACACTCACATTTGCATTCACATATTTTTGCTCACATTCATACTCAAACTCATAGTAACAAAATAGCGTTGAAATTTATGAAGTATAAATGTTATTATATCAGGGCACTTTTTAATTGTTTACTATTTTTAACCGACTTTCCAAAAAGGAGGAGGTTCTATGTTCGACTTTATGTTTGTTTGTATTTTTTTTTTGTGTATATTCACGGATATCTCCGTCAAATGTGGACCGATTTTGAAAATTCTTTTTTTGTTTGAAAAAGTATGTTCCGAAATTGGTCTAATTTTAATTTGGTGAAGATCTGATGAAGAACTTCGGAGATATACAACAGAACTCTTCAATAAATAACGGCAAATCTCTCGGGATTGCTGCAATCGCATGTCTGTTTGTTGTTTATAACATTTCATAACATAACATCACGCCAGTTCGCTTTTAAGGGGTAAACAGATCTCTCATTTCACCGGTTATGTTCAAGTTTCATGAAATCTATTCTGGCGAAATAGTTCCCTTACTAACTTGCCTATTAGGTACGTACAACTAAAATGTGAAAAATAAAAAAAACTTTTTGCAAAAAAATACTACCGACTTCCAAATACAAAACTACAAAGTGAAAAATAACTTAATTTTTTGAAGTCGGTGTACATAACGCAAAAAAATGGTACCTACCGACTTCAAAAAATTAAGTCAAGATGTATCTTGGGAACCAATTTTGATAGTAACTAGGCAAGCCCGTAGGCTTGCCTAGTTTGGGGCCAATGTAAAAATCTATATAATACTGGTCTTTATTAAATAAATATTTGAATTTGAAAATATTACTAAGTACTTTAACAAACCTTTTCATAACTAAACTAGGATTTTATTTACATAGATAATAGTATATAAAATACTTAATTAACTAAGACTACAAACAAATACACTTAAACCAAAAACTACTCACTAACTAAACCTAAAAATATCCATAACTAAACTTGTGTCCACGTTGTTAAGTAAATCACAAACCATGGGCCAGTTGTTGTGTCTACCTATCACCTATCCGGTTATTTAATTAAGCATAACTTGATGGTAAATTTAGTCTTGTTATACTTATTTTTACCTTTGTATAGATTCTTTTACCGATTGTTTTGTGAATGTGTGAAGATTGTAGGCCTTCTAGATGCTAGTTAACATTTGTTAACTTTTTTTATATAATATATAATCTTTTTATTTTATTTTTTTAGTTTCTTACGACTTATTGTCATAAGACGGGCCTACGTTGTCCCCCCATATCTAAGTACTAATGCTGTAACATGGAAATATTGTAAAACCAAACCAATTTTAAAAGAGTAACCATGGAGTTTCTTGCCGGTTCTTCTCCATAGGAAACGACCAACCCGAACCGTGCACCTTTTGTCGACGGTTTATAAGTGCCCATGTAGGCCTATGTGAAATAAAAAAATTGATTTTGATTTTTGATTTTGAAGAAAATGTGCTACTCGTTTTGCTGATTACGGATATATTATTGTAACTTTGTGAGGCCCAAAACCCGAGTTGTTGCACTTTTGTAAGGACGGCAGCACGGTAGGTATAATAAATAAGGTAGGTATTTTTTTTTTGCGTAAATAGTCTCCAAGGACTTTTTATCGTTTTATTTCACTAGCTCCAAATAAAGGGTTCCTACCCTGCACTTAATCCAAGGGTCCAGTGTACTTACCCTTACAAATGAATAGAACACAATTGATGATAAAAAATAAACGCGAGTGTGTAACAAGGGGCGAGGGGTCCTCAGTCACCATAATTGGGACCGACACTATAAGCAGACAGACAAGGGTTAAAGCCACAAAATATAAAAAAATAACACCCCTTATTCAGGGTTCCACAAACTTTACTCTGCGGGTCACGCACGTATATTTGTCACAATTGAAGCGAGACCGCGAAGTCGGCTTACACTGGCGGCGCAAGAAATGTACTCGTTAACTTATTTATGTAGATAGAAGAAATCAATGTAGGGCAGTAATTGGAAGATAGGTTGACGAGGCATATCAAAATTAACTCGCCGACTTATGATATAAATCGTACGTTTTGTTTGTCCCCCTTTTCTCAGATTATAATCTTAAGGGAATTTCGCCAGAGTTTTAAGGTCTTGTTTTTGTTTGATGTTACAAAAAATACCGCTGCTATTATTAATTTTTAGGGTTCCGTACCTCGAAAGGAAAAAACGGAAACCTTATAGGATCACTTTGTTGTCCGTCCGTCTGTCTGTCTGTCAAGACCCTTTTTCTCAGGAACGCGTGGAGGTATCACGCTGAAATTTATATCAAATACTCAGGTCTAATGTCCTTTAAAGCTGTGAAAAAATCAAACTTCTAAGCCACCGCAATCAAACGATACAGCCGTTTATGTCGAAAATTTTCGACACTCGCAAGGGAATCAAAACCTACAGGGTACTTCCCGTGAACTCAGAATCTTGAAATTTGGTACGAAGCAACGCCTTGTAGCACAGATAAAGGAATAACTGCGAAAACCGTAAATTTTAAGTTACATCATAAAATAATAGTACATTATGGTACAAGTGTGTAATGTTGGTGATTACCGCTGAGGCGCCATTGAGACCCGAGCCGTTAAGTGAGGGTCTTAAGAGAGCCGAGGACGGTAATCATCAATACACTCATGTATCATACGTCGTTTTTCAACACACTTGTGAATAAAATAATACTCAACAATTCAAACTGTGAACACGAGTTGTGAAATTTTTTTCGCAATGGCAGGCAAAATTTTTCAGTTTTCCTATACGCGTGCATCTAACAAGGCCGATCGGACATAGACTAAAAGAATGAGGTGTCTTTTTTTTTGGCTTTTCGCGGATAGCGTTTTAGCCACGTACTAAATGGGGAATTTCAAGTTTTCTTTATCACAGACAAAAACAAAAGTTATATTTGAGTGAAAGTTTTATTTATTAAACACATAAAATTGAAATTTATTTGTACTATTGAGCACGATATTTTTTGTATCGAAACTTTTTAAGAACAAAGCAACTTAACCAATAATATAAAAAAAAACCTCTATAACTCACTTGTGAATAATAGCAATGAAAAAGTCACAGTTTGATTACAGGTGTCATTATGTGCCTAATTGCGGTGAAATTAGAGCCATTTTATGAGCAAGTGTGTTGAAAAAATATTTTTAATAATTTTAAACTTACTACCCCTTTCCTCATGAACGCGTAGAGGTACTCGTATTAAATTGAAATTCATATCCAATACTCAGGTCTATAATATCTTTAAGCTGAGGTTTGTTCGGAACCCTCGGTGTGCGAGTCCGACTCGCACTTGGCCGGTTTTTTTTTCTACGCTAACTACGTAGTGCTCATAAATATATCAAAGAATCATATAAGACGTGTTTAACACCAAACTTTAGCTATTATTCGTTTATGTTCGAGCTGGCTCGCTTGTTTTCGAATAGAAATGATTTATTGCGGCCATCCTCGCGAGCCAAGCACGAGTTTCCTGCCAATATTCTGATAAAAATGTTGATAGCAAAGTAAAGAGTAATGGAAATTGCCTGTTACTGTTACCCGTAATTTACAAGTTAATAATATTAATCAACTTTTATCTAAATGGGGAATAGATAAAACTTTGTATCTACCTACCAAAGGTCCGTGACTGTAAATTATTTTTGTATTTCTGTTAGCTAAGTCTTCCTCTGAAAAATTTTTTCTGAAAAAAAGTGATTTGTTACGTTATTTTGTGGCGGTCGTTTTATCTCTTTTGGAATGAAATTGTTTACTAGCGTAAAATTTTACTTCATTCTCATTTTTTTTATATAGCTGGAGACGGTTTTCATAACAAAAAATTAACGAGCGGAGAAAATATCGCATTCCGAGTGAAAAAAGCGTTGTTATCTTTATAAATTGAAATGACATGCAATTTAAGTAGAATAGGTATTTTCATGAAAAAATCTCTTTTTTTTAGTTTTGTGCACAACTAACTGTAACGATCTGATTTAAGGAGTTTTTGTTCCCCCGTTTCAGTCTGTAGACGTGACAGCAGAAATTAGGACTCGTTAGAATCCATCATTGTACTTACCATAGAGGTAATGAGAAAATAGTGGCACTGGTTTGGTACTATACTAATTGGTAAATAGGTAAATTTGTGTTGACCTCTTGTCGCGGCATTACACTGTAAAGACAGCAGGACAAGATAACTATGTAGATACTTGTGCTGTTATAAACTAATTCTGTCTGTCCTCCAGGCTGCTAATATTCAGATAAAAAAAAAATAACCCAACAACACCGGTGTCTGTGTCTGAATATCAAGCCCCTGAAAAACCGCTTTTTTCAGAAAATACACTGCGTGGGTGAAAAACCACGTCCCGTCGTATATCTAACAAACAAAGCGCAGTTTGTTAGTGTGTAGTCGTGTGCACTTGCGAGTTCTGATTTAAGTAGCTTTGAGCACTAACTGCACCGCCACCGCCATTTAATATTTTTGTGAAATATGCTCGACACTCGCGTTAATTAATGTTTATTTTTGGAGTTCGTTAGTTGATACTCGAAAATTCTAAATTATGTTTGTGAAAAGTTATGTTTTTACGAATGTTTGACCCCTGACTAAAATTTAATTAATTAGATCAGGCAGGTCTGATTGTAGTTTTTGCCAGTAATAACTTTTTGCATGGATATTAACAGAAAAACTCTTTCTTGTCAGCCCAGAATAGATCTCCTACATTGCTTATCTTATGCAAAAGACTTTATGGTTAAAAAGCGTACTATTCCATTGGTGAATCCAGACAATTTAAATAAATAACAATTAGGTATGTCTTTGTGTGAGTCAAGTCGTTTACGATTTATTTAAGCTCAATTCTATCTAATGGTATTGAAAATAATTAAATAATTTAATTTGAATAATAATTTAAATAACACAATGCATAAAAAAATATATACATATGTTTAAAATAGTAATTATTTGTATCCAAAATCTGTTTGCCTATTAGGTTAAACATAGCGATCCTGACAAAAACCTCCTGTCTCTTCCTTTCTTTCATGTTAGTATTAGATCTTATTATATTGTACCTATGTTTTTACAAATAAATAATGTGGATATGAATTTGCTTCGTCCGAAAACTAAACTACTCCAATAAAGTTGTAAGTGCTAAGAAAATCTTAATTATACAGAATTGAACCTACCTACGTATATTAGAGCTGACACATAGAACTGAGGTAATTATGTTTTAGTGGCCTCCAGTTTACGAGTCGTCTGTCGGACTCGTCGGGCACACGTCGGCGGCTCTTCGGCGTGCTGTCGTACGCACTCAGCGCTCACGACTAGATATGTTACGCAAGTGGTTTTATCAGCACCTAACTCGAATTTTATAAATTTTGTTTGTCGGGACCGAAATCGGTTGTGGAGTCGGAGGCAGGCGAAAGATGCGTAAATTGTTAAGGGCAGATCAAGTAATTTAAAAATACATATATGAGTCATTCTTTTGATGTTGTTTCTTTTAAATTTTGTGGATTTAACCCTTGTTTGTTTGCCTATAGTGTCGCGCACCGAGGGTTCCGTACAAATAGCTACATTCAACAACATAATTAGGTAACTAGGTCAACGGGAACTACCATATAGGTTTTCGACCCAAAACCTATAGGGTACTTCCGGTTGACCAAGAATTGTAAATTTTGGTTAAAAGCAAGGTTTTACAGCACAAGTAAATGGAAAATTTCGAAAAATAAAAAAAAATTGAAAGTTAAGGTAAATTTTGGTACCTACAAGTTTTCGCGAAAATCTAAATTTGTCCATATCTTTTCATCATGTTGACTCAGGACCTTGATTTTTATACACCTAATAGTAACTATAGGCCTCAGTATTTGGTATAAATTTCAACTTGATAGGTCCACCCGTCCCTGAGAAAATCGGTGGTGACACAGACAGACAGAGAGACAGACGGACAAGAAAGTGATCTTATAAGGGTTCCTTTCTTTAGCTTTTGAAGTACGGAACCCTAATTTATCATAATCTTAAATAATAATTATTTGTTTGCAAACTAAATCAAAATATGAAGTTACTACAAAAGTAGCAATTCACCTCCGATAGTGTTCGAAGTCGGAGTCGGGGGAGTAATATCAATAACTGGAAGTTCCGAATCGGCATCTACCTCCGTAACATCCCTAGTAACGACCTCTGAACCCGGCTTTATGTGTCTTTGCGATGCGTACTTCCCACTGCCGGGTTTGTTTTGTTTCTAGAATATAAGTCGGAGACATGGAGAAAAAAAAAACAAAGCGATGCTATCAATAATTTTCCAGTCAACCGCTCCAATGTTAACAAATATACTGTACCTACCTGGGTAGAATTTATGACGTTACAGCATCGCATCCTACTTCATATCATAAATGTAAGATTTTAAATGTTTCATCTAAATCTGATGGCCATGATCAGGATTAGGACTTAGTATACTTTTTATTCCGGTAGGCCGGTAGTGCGTTCCCATGGGCAAATTTTCGACAACGGGGGAATTTACTGACAAGAACTAGGAGGGATATAATCCCGTTCGACCAGTCCATATTCCCGTTCGTTAAATATGCTGGGATAACTATTGCGTGGGTATTACCTCATTATTTTTCTCACTTTTCCTCTAAGCTAGTAGTTACGGCTCCCCTGGGCGCTATCCCTGTCTACATTAGCCGTACTACGCCTGTTTGCTCGGGATAACGCAAATGAATTGGTAATACCGGCCGCATTACCGCTCTATGCGTCTGGTTGGCAGGGGACTAAGTAGTTGAAGATCTGGTGAAGGTCATAAAATGGTTTTGTTTTGTGAGATTCTTTATTAAAATATAAACGCCTGCACAGGTAATCCCGAGGGAATATACTACAGGAATGCAAATTGGCATCGGACCTTCACCTAGGTTTTCCACCTGGGTGAAGCACGGGGATTTAGGGTAGGGTCTTAGTGTCCCGTGCTCCAACTGATGACATTATTGTACAGTGATGCAGTAAATTGTTTTCCCTATATGATTCAAAATGTCCTTATTCAGGTCATGCTCCGCGTGCCAAGTTTCATTCAAGTCCATTCAGTTTTTGAGGAGTGATTGATTAACAATCAACCAAAAACATCCAAAAACACAGACTTTTAGATTTATATATATTATTAATAGGAAGTAATGCGAAAGTAGGAAAGATAGTAGAAGGCAAGTAGTAAAGGTAAACTGACACTGGTAGGACTTTAACCAACATTGGTGAAATTCGTTTTCAGTGAAAATACACTTATTATCGACATAGTCTAGAATAAGTACGTTTTGCCCAAAATACGCAGTGGGTAGGTACCTAACTTCTTACACAATACTAGAAACATATGTCAAGCCAGAATTATAGTCGTAAAGCGATGAATAAGTCATACAAAACCTACTCAAGGCTTTCGGACGTCCTAATTGCTTTAATTAACGACTAAAATTTTAACAAGACATTTCTACGAATTAGTTTTCAGACTGAACATTAATCTACAATTAAGGAAAGTTGGGAATTACATTTCGGGACACAATTCTTTGAATTTCATTTCAAATCTCTGAATTCATTACACAAACAAAAATCAAATCATTTTATTTTTTTAAATGAATTAATTTTCATAATTGAATCATTTTAATTTTATAAAATGAATTTGTTGTGAAAATCTTTACTGTAAGTACTCGTATTTTCTTTTTCAAAAAGATATTCGAAACTTGTAGCACTGTCATAATAATTTGGAGGTTACTTGGCAGAAAAAGTCTAGGTAACAGTGTTTTGCGAATAAATTGATTTGATTTGCAGTTGTACCACACATGGTACAAAATCATAACATTTTCATAAAGTATGTCTCTTGATCGGAACGCACAATGCTGCGGTATGCGGTGCGGGATATAACCGTCTAAAATCGTCTAAATCTAAAAGAATGGGGTTTTTTAACGTCGTACTATGCGTCAGTGGTGAGGAGGATTATGTTTCGAGGATTGTGTAAATGCTCAGACTTTAATTTAGGTACTCACGTGATGGTCGCCGGAGGATTGGCATGGACCAGGCAGGGGAGGACCACGTCACCACCTCTTCTGACTGTGGCCTCCCACTGGCCGTGTGCGACACCGCGAGGAGCTGATGCCACGCTCGAGGCTAAAACAAGAACGAGATTGCGATTAATTGTTATAATGATCACGGTTGGAGTGTACGTAACGGGGCACTGAGGAAAAAACCCGACTGCTTAAAAAGCGAACTAAAAAGACGTAAACAAGAAGAAAATCATGCTGTGCAGTCGGAGGATACGTATTCGCGAGCTGGCTGAGCAAAACCAGATGTTTTACGTCTTTTTAGTTTACATTTTAAGCAGTCGGGTTTTTTGTTTTTTTTTTATTTATAACTTTTTAGTTTTTTTTTTAACATATAAGTATTGTATATTTTTGAAATCACCTCTTAAAATCCTTTATTTTGATACCCCATACGATGGGTTTGGAAGAAAAAAAAATTTTATCCCCCACAATATGGCGCGCAAAAGCCGCCATTTTTCTTATTTTTCAATTGTTTTGTAGTCAGTGACACTCGCAGGGGTTAAGACGAATCGATTGACGTAAGAATCATCAGACTGATAATAAACACATTACCCTCCTTCGGCAATCGGATAAAAAGACAAATTTTTAACCAATTATTTTTTTGTTCACGCTTATTGTTTATTTTCTTGATTCTATCGTATATAAAACATAAATTTATATTTGATAAAAAACACCAAGACGCTTTTATGGCTAAAAGCGTTTTTGGTCTCCAATCAGCCGTTTGTCGTAAAAAATATATCGGAAAAATTGGTCAAATCTGTTCCAAAACCAAATCGGGGCACCCTGAATTCGCGTAGTCTTTTGGCTGCAGCATCTAGAGTGTATATAAAAACCGGAGTCGCAAAGGGAGAGCAATCCCCGCCCGCTGTAGCAAAGCATATGTGCCTATCCTTTGTTACGTAAGGGCGAAGGGGTCCCGCTTTCCGCAGCGACGGAATATTTTCGACTTTCGGAATATTAACCTTGACCTCAAGATCAATGCCTATGAGGTGTACCATGGCGTTCACCCCCTCTACTTCTCCCACATGTCATCGGGTCCCGAAGACTTAATTAGGCGATGGTTTTTGGTGTTTTTGTCATAGTGCCGTGTTTCTACTGACCATGATCATAAAGTGTGTTGGTTGGCAAGGCAATTAGCCGTGGTTCTGAAAGTCAGGATCATTATTTCAGCAAAAAAATACGTCCACTGCTGGAAACAGGCCTCCCCAAGCGTCCGGCCATGTGCTGCTCACATCGCCAACGGTCATCGCCAGAACATTGGTTCTATTAATTAAATGGCTGAACTGGTGTTGTCAGGTACGAAGAACAGACGTCATCGTCCTTGTTTTACCAAAAAGTAAAAGTGTAGCGTACCTGTATATACCTAAGATACAGGTATAATAATTGTAAAGTAGTCATTCCATTGAGTAGTTAAAAACTTATATACCGTTACTGCTACCTTGCCCTAATTATCAGGCACAAAAACTTGTTTCACACAATACCATAATTAAAGTTGGAAACGTTTGGCTATGAAGCCTATTTGAATACATACATATATGCATAAACTCACGCCTTTAACCCATTGGGGTAGGCAGAAACTACAGAACGCCACTTGCTACGATCCTTACATACTTCTATCTTCTTATATCCTTTCATAACCGCTCCCGGTGTCTCCTAGTCACCAAGCAAAAAAAGTTTGGAGTACTGACATCTTCTGACTACCGTAACAACTGTCAAAGATCTCCAAATGACAGCCGAGACCAACGGCTTAAAGTGCTTTCCGAGGCACGGAGGAATCTCGCTATGTAAAGATCACCCATCCAAGGACCGACCTCGGCAAGCATTGTTTAAAATTGAAGATCGACTCGTGTGGCTGTTATTATTTAGCCACGAGCTACTCCTTAGAAATATGTGCGAGTACCGTAAAACGAGGTTAAATTGAAATTAATATTGACGTAACTAAGTAGTTCAATTACATTAAAACATTACAATCAGTACATTTTGCCTGTGACTATAAAGCGCGCGCAATCACTGCCTGTTTTTAAGCGACTTGTGAAGGAGCACTACTTGTCACTGTGATCATAATCTTGTATAAGCTGAATTGTTTTCTTGTCTGTATATACCGGCATCACTCAGCTCAACCATCATGAAGGGAACCGAATGATCCAACACATGGGCCACCATCAGAGATACATTAAAGAGAGCATGACACATTCAACTGCCAGGGCACACTGAAGTCAACGAACGACACATTGGTAAAGTAAATGGTAGATTTATAGTTGGTACATAGTACTCACATATGTGCTGTGCAGATAAATAATACAAAAATAAATTGAGTTTATACAACACAAATATATTCATACAGTCTTCAGCAGGTCCAACAATACTTCAGAACTTTTCTGCTTATCATTTGTTTTGTGCCCTAGTGGCTGTGGAGATGGACTAGCGTTGGGCCAAGCATTTTTATCGGCAATGTAATCCCCCAACCTATAATATGCCTCCCTGCATAGTGTGCGTTTTATACAAGTTTTGAATTTCGCCTCATTCAGTTCTAGAATGTGGGGCGGTATTTTATTGTAACATTTTATACAGTACCCCATAAAAGATGACGCTACTTTAGCCAGCCTGAAACCTGGTTGAATTAGTTGGTCCCTATTTCTAGTAACATAACTATGTCTATCGCTGAATTTACTAAAAAGATGTGAATTATTTCTAACGTACATGATGTTTTCGTAAATATATTGACAAGGTACCGTCATGATGTTAATGTCCTTAAACAGTTCCCTTAGAGAATCGCGCCGAAGATTGTATATCGCTCTGATGACTCGTTTTTGCAGAACAAAATTGACTGAATGTCTGCAGTTCTTCCCCACAGTAATATACCGTAAGACATTATACTATGAAAGTAATTAAAATAGACCGGCCTCGCGGTATCTACATCAGTAAATTGACGAATTTTTCTAACAGCATAAGCTGCCGAACTTAACCGCCCTGCAAGTGATATTAAATTGCCCCATTGTAACCTTGAGTCTAGCGTGATCCCCAGGAAAACCGTTTTGTCGACGAATTCTAGCTTCTCGTTGTTTAATATAATGTCACAATCATAACTTTTGACATTCGGTAAGACAAGTTTTACACATTTAGTTTTTTTAGCATTGAAAACTAAATTATTAGCAATGAACCAATTTAGAACTTGCTGCAATGCATTATTTACGTCGGCAACGTTACTCGTACGTCTATTTATCTTAAAAATCAAAGAAGTGTCATCCGCAAATAACACCATGTTTAGTTTGTTTTTCAATCGATGGGGTAAATCGTTAATGTATACTAAAAATAAGAAAGGACCTAAAATTGAGCCCTGGGGTACCCCCATTTTCACGTTCAACCCCGACGAATTGACACCGTTTATTTGAACTAATTGCTGTCTATCATTCAAATAGGATTTTACTAAACATAATGCTGATTGGCCTAGCCTGTAATGCTCAAGTTTCAAAAGGAATGTATCATGATCAACGCAATCAAACGCCTTCGACAGGTAGCAGAAGATACCTATGGCATCTTGTCCCTCCTCCCACGCATCGAAGATGTGTTTTAATAAGGTGACACCAGCGTCGGTTGCACAACGTCCTTTGGTGAAACCATAGTGATTCTTGTGTAGGATGTTATTCGTATTAAAATAAATGAGCATTTGATTTAGCATTATCTTTTCAAATACCTTGCTGAAAACTGGCAACAAGGATACTGGTCTATAATTATTTGTACCTTTACTGTCTTCGGATTTAAAAAGTGGTATAGTGGTATGTTTCATTAGATCCGGAAATACTCCTTGATCTATACACAAATTAAAAATTAAAGCTAAGTACGGCGCTATAGTCTGAATAATGGAGGTACAAACTTTCATGGATATTCCCCATATATCTACGGTCAGTTTTATCTTTATTTGCGTAAAAGCTTTTATTACTGTTATTGGGTTTATATGTGAAAAGTTAAATTCAGTCGGGCAGGCTGAAACGTTAGCGTGTAATAAACCATAAGCGAGCGACGGCGAAGAATTTAAGGGTTCAGTAGTTTTAATTGGGATGCTGGTAAAGAAATTCACAAATTCTTGAGTAACTTCTTTGTTATCTCTAATAAGTCCATGTGTAGTCTCAAGCGTGTAATCAGTATTATTTCTTTTGTTCCTGTTTGTTTCATTGTTTATAATTTTCCAAACCGTCTTAACTTTATTTTCTGCGAATTTTACCTTATTGCCAGTTTACACGTATTTAAGAAAAATCTTAAGTAGCAACATACTTATTAAAAATTTCAGTGTTAATATAAGGCTTAAGGCCATACAGCTCGTAAAGTCTTTCCCTACTTTTCCTGATTCCTTTAGTCGCCCAGTCACTGAATAAAAACTTAGGGCATATAGTTTTCGTTTTCTTCTTAAAAGTATTATTGAATTCTGTTTGAACAACTAAGATAACGTTTTTGTATAAAATATTACCATCATTCACTGTGAGGTCCTGATGTGATTGGTCTGGATTGAATCTGCACTTGTTGTATTGGTATGTTGGACCCAAATGTTACCAGTAGCCCACTATGATCTGAGGGCAGACAATTCATAATGGCTTTGTTTAAGTAGTCGCAGCAACAAAAAACATTATCAATACATGTAGCAGTAGTCACAGTTGTTCGGGTTGGTTCCTCAAACACATGTGACAAATTAAATGATTTGAAGAGATTTAATAGTCTACTGCTATCTGAATTATTTTCTAAAATATTTATATTAAAGTCACCACCGATTATGACTAGTTTAGATCTACAATATCTTTACGAGGTTTTGGTTTAATACCATTTTTGATTAAAATAAGTGAACAGCTGCCCACAGTATAAATTTCATAATTAATAAGCATTGAATAATCTTTCAGCCAATGCTCAGTAAAACAAATAATTTCAAACATTGTCTTTTCTAAAAACGGTTCTAATTCCAATTGCTTTGCAATATAAAGTACCCAATTTACAATTTATTTTTAATGAATTCTCACTGTACAATTTAATACTACATTATAGCAAAGACTGTGATGTAGACAATTGCAGGTCGAGTATGAGTTTCAATTACTTTACTAATACGAGACAGGCAATTGCCATTTCCGCCGAGACATACATAGTGCTTTTCTTTTGAATCCGTTTGATTGACGTTTAAAAAAAGTAGTTATATTTCCATATTTTTTCTAGATAATGCCGTTATTAACATGAATTCTAACTACATTTCAGCATTGAATAAATTACCCATAATGTAGATGTATTTTTAGTTTTAACAATCTCATTAAAATACGCCAAAAGTACTATTTCGGAGAAAATGTTCACTTGTTCTTTTTTATCGTTTTTCCAAATCATAAAAAAATCATATACTTTCATGTATTTTTCTTTTGACTTCGCTGGAAGCAGGTTTTCCATTGCCAATTTGGCTTCTGATCTTAAATCTGGTGGAGTACAATCAATCTCCACTTCACTCTGAACTCTGAACCGGTGGAACTCATTTTTAACCCCCGACGGAATGAGAGGGGTGTTATAAGTTTGACGTGTACGTCAAACTTTAATCTGTGTATCTGTGTGTCTGTCTGTGGCATCATAGCTCCTAAACGGATGAACCGATTTTGTTCTTTTTTTTGTTTGAAAGGTGATTTTGTTGAAAGTGTTCTTAGCTATGTTTGAATAAAATTGATTTAGCCGTTCAAAAGTTATGGGCGTTTTACTGTTTGAATCGGGGTGTTTTCGCAAGATATCGTGTCATAATTACGTTTTCAATAGATTGCCTATCGAAGCAATGATATTCAAATAAACAGATACGTTATACACTCACAAAACAATTGAAAAAAGTGTGCCGCAGATAGCGGCAGCACACATACACACTTTTCATTCATCTAACATTAAAAAAAATTATTTTGATCAATAAATAAATAAATTACAAATACACACGATGGCATTTATTTTATTTTGTTTTTGTTTCAACAAAGCCAATTGCTCTTCGCCATGCGTGACATAAACAAAAGATTAAAGGTCACAATTGTGACCTATTCGAGTCTTCAAAATGCGCGCGCTCATAACATATCTGTTTATTTGAATATCATTGCTATCGAAGTGTATCTACTATGTACTAGATAAATTATGTAGCATGAAATAAAAATGTGTCAGAGGTTTTCTAAAATTTGAAATTTTACTTGTAATTATTAAATTTATATTTATTAAGAATGTAAATAACAAATCAAGACGAAATATCAGCTTTGCCGCCAATTTTCTATTTCTCATCTGTGCGGAAAGGCAAAGGCATGAGCTTTACAGCCACGTGAACGCAATTTGTTATAAGCAAAGAGACTTACATTGGTATGACAAGAATATCTTTGTCCGTAAATTCTATTCGAAAATAATGACAATATTTCCATGCATGTTTGAGAAAAATATTTTTCTGCAACAAGTAAACGTATTCTTGTGCCGACGTTGATGCAAAACATGGCTGGCATGTCAGTGCTGCAAATTGTAAAAAGAAAATTGAGGTACGTTCCGTTTTCACGGAGTTAGCTTTAAAACGCCTAAAAAAATAAGTTATCATCAAAGTTGCCCCAAATCTCGATGTGGGTTAAATTATTTTAAATACATTTTACCGATATTTAAAATCATTCAGACGCAATATTTTTATCTGGCTTTGATGTTCTTAGGTTTTATTTTTAATGCCCATTTCTAAACCAGAATTAAAATGAAATTATATTTTGTTTTTACGAACATTTTGATTTGTTATCGTGAAATATTTATGCCGCAACTCACGGTAAGAAGCACGGTCGTTCATAAAAAGGCTGCACTAGAAAATAAGTGAAATCAACCATCGCGATGAACATTGGCGGTCTGATAGCAATCCATTACGACTAACCACATTCGACCATTTTAAAATCGCTGCATGCACACATGCCAAATGTGGCTGTTAGTCGAGATGATAACTATGCACTCTCAGCCAAATCACAAAATTAAATATACACAACCCCTCACTTAAAAAACACCATCTGCTAATCTTTTTTTAATTATTATTGATAGCTATATACTGTCTCACCTGATAGTACGCTTGCCGAGAAGAAAACTATGAGAAAAATAGCCAGAGATCGCTCATGTCAGGGGTTTGGAGGAAGAAACGGAGGCTTTTATTTAGCAGCGATACAGACTATCGACTAACGAAAACAAAACGAATGATGAACGGTCAATTACTTTTCTGTGTTCTTACCGAGTTAATATTATCTTTTCAAAAAATTAAGAAGAATTATACTTACGAGCAACATCAATATTGACCGGCGTACTTCTCCGCCTTTCTCCAGTAAGAGAGTCAAGCACTGAACAAGAGTACTGTGCCCTGGAGTCTTCTATCCGGGCTAATCTGATGATGAGCTGCCAGCCTTCATCAGCCAGGAGTGTGGTACCAGCTGTGGGAAGAAAAGTTAGTATAGTTTTACAGTCGAACATAGAGAGCGGTATATAGGCTGCTGACTTGTAAGTAATAAACTATTATAAAGTAATGACATGACGCAAGGGTAAGGCAGAAGCTTTCAGTACACCCACAGTTCACCAGTTAGGTGAGTTCAAGCCATATGTAATAAGAGGTGAGCTAATTACCACCAATGGAGTAGAAATACAGATTTCAGGCTGTTACTGAGAAATTTCAGAAAGTCTCTAATATTATATATTGTCTGGGACCTAAGAATCGAACCCAAGAAATCGTACTTATATATAGTTCAACTCATCTTTGCGTGCGACGCTATGTGTGGGTAAGCACGCTATATTTGGTGTGGTCGTTGTATGCTCGGACGACGCACGACTGCCACATCACTGCCACACAAATGCATAATTACAAGTGCACGCACAGCGCACGCACACATAACGCCGCACGCATAAATTATTTGAACTATTTTTAGCAGTAACGCTGGAGACCATAAAACCAACGACGAAGTCAAATCACTAACTAGCAATTTCTTTACACTATTTTGAGTGTGCCAGCGTTGTGGCAGAAGAAAATAATATTATAGCCTTTTTTGTTTCGTTTAAAAGTTAAAGGTCCCGTCATAAAAAGAGAATCAGACTTAGACGATGTTTTAATCATTCCCCTGAGTCTGAAGTTCCGTAGAATTTAAGTGGAATTAAATTCTCTCTCTGAAGTAAACTTTTGCAAAAGATATTACGGTATTTGGTTTATACGTTTTCGGTTGTGGAGAGCGGGTTAGTTGAACGTGTCCGACCAATAAAATATAACTGATGGAAGACAAAATGGTTCTTGGAGTAAATTCTTGGAGCATTTACTTAGTCAGAGATCTCAAGATCATTGAACAAAACCTTCGTATTCTAATGAATGCTGAAGCATGATGAATCTTTGAATTAGATTTGAGTTGTGATTACTTTAAATTCATTCAGTTTTCTATTCAATAGGTACAGGCCTTAGGTTAAAAATAGAAATCTGAAGAAATAATATTATCACGAATGCTCATCAATTACGTAGATATCTTTGCAAGTAAATAGTTCAACGCCATATTTTATATCTTACGAAAACATTTTGCTGCAATATCTAATTCTATTGGTTTACAAAAGTAACCTTATTACCCACAAAGTGGTAGATCTTGTATTATAACGTATTCGGCAGGTCAGAGTATAGTTTCAGTTACATATCTCTGTAACAATCTTTGCCTAAAAAAGTTGTACCTTGTACTCTCTGTTTTGATGAGAAACAGATTCTTCTTAGTTGTACCCCTTGCTTGGCCCCGTATTCAGCAACAGCAATGCCGTCCTCTGACGCAGTCATAAGGTCTTCACGTGAACCGGTAACAGGACATGCAGCGTATAGTCATTATGAAAGGCTCATACTTTGCAATGCTATTACTAGTTACACATATGTTAAGCAGCGGGCAGTACGGAGTCATGTCTGTACCACGCAGAGACAGAGGCATGCTCCCTCTGCCTGGCGGGAGTCACGCACGTAAAGGGCCGGGCATCCTGCCTCCGAGAGGGGAGGTCTACTTACACATATGTTCAGCGGCGGGCAGCACGGAGTCATCTCTGTACCACGCAGCAACGGAGGCATGCTCTCTCAGCGCGGCGGGAGCCACGCACGTGAGGAGGGCTGGGCCTCCTGCCTCCGAAGGAGTGGAGGTCACGTGTACCTGCCAGTCTTGCCAAACCACTGGAACAAAAATAAACGAGTTATTATGAAAGTGTGTGTGGGGAAGGAAAAAGTACAAACTCAAAAACAAGTTACAATTACATTTAGTTATATATTTTGTTGTTCATAAGTTCTTTAATTTGTCCTGATCGTAATAGTTGATATTTTTCTTTACCAGTTTAATCACAGATATTTTATCTGACACACTGGTACTATAATGGGTTGGGTTGAATTAGCTAGATAGAATACAAACCAGCAATCAGTACGCAATATAGAACGGTAGCAGCATAGAGCTATGAATAACACCGTTCAATACTGAATTTTAAATGCCTAAAACAAAATAAAACGAAAAAAGGCAAATCACAATATTGTAAAAGTATCAATTTCAAACCAATCAAAAGATCGTTTAAACTGAAATTACTGCAAAAAAACAGGAGCTTTGATACCGACTAATTAAGCGTAAAGCTATGTAACTCGAGAGGAGTCGAGCGAGTGATGGGGTTCGAAAGAAAAAGTATTTGCAAACGAATACGACCGTGATTTGCGAACGGTGAATTATTTCTCATTTACTCATAATGTATTCGACACAAATTGCCACCGTTTCTCTAGGACCTGAGAGTACAGGATCGGATTTGGCTCGTTTTACTTGAGCTCACGGTTTTTAATATTTTCAGTTGGTATTTATTTCAGGTGTTATCTGTGTAGTTTATAAAGGACCCGATTGTGTGAGAAAGATTGTTATTTGAACAGATATTTTTGCTAAGTAAATAGTCCAATCTAACTTTTAAATAAACTTAAAACAAAATAAGTTTTACAGCTAGCGGAGAAAAAGAAAATCATTTTAAAATGGAACTTCAAATTTCACACCTAATACGGTTCTAGGTAAAGCGGGTGACAAAATAAAAACTCAGTGAATCAGCATTAGCCAGACGTTCCCAAACTTTTGCTAGCTTGTTATTTTTTTCAACAACTTTATCTTGCATGCAGTGGAACTCCATAACAGATGCTTGAGAACTTTTGTATTTCGTCCCCTTAGCTAACTTTCTAACTTTTTTAAGCGTCGCTCTTGGGAAATCTTCATTTTATATTAAACGAAGTAGTAGATAGCTAAATATGTCAAGTTTCGTGTTCATTCTTATGGGAATAGCAACAATACAGACACTGGTTGTCTAGGGTTGGCTGATGCCGTTAACTAAGCACAAGTTTTGAACATTGTGTCCTATTTCAACGAACGCATTTGAGCCATTATTATAACTGTTTGCAGTTTACGAAGCGTTTCGTAGAAACAACTTCATAAGTTAACTTTAGTAAGTCTACTTTACCTGTTTTGTTTTCACAATTGTTTTCATTGCACTGTAGAAAATAATGTTGCAGGTTGCAGCATGTCATAATGCCCCCTGCTTACTATGAGTGCCTTGTTTCGTACAGAGCCATACCCTATTATTAATTCATTATTATCATCATTTTAGCCGAGAAACGTCTACTGCTGGAGATAGGCCTCTCCGAAGCATCACTGCAACGATCGGTCCTTTGCGTCTAATTCATTGCATTGTTATTTTTATTGACTGCAGCTTGCAACATGCACATTGCACTTTTACATTTTGTCAGCAATATTATTCAAGCAGTTTGAGACATACAACCCGCCAAGGCAGCTAGTTCAAGTACCCTAGCAGCCAAGCTGCAAGTTATAAAGGTACTCAAATCTTTCGCAGACGTCTGTGAGCGTCACGGCGCCATGTTGCATATTTAAACACTCCTTGTTAGAAGCGTACCTAGTGGCAAAAGGCTCACTATTTGCTTCCACATGCTTCCTTTCTCTTAAGGTGAGGCAAACTGTCTGGACGCTAACATTTTTTGCTAAGAGCGTCGGAGTTGCAATTAGTTAATTGCAGGCTCTTACAAGTATGTCAATGTTGCCGGTAATGAGGTTCTGGCGGAAGATTTTCAGGGCAAACTGAAAAGGGTAATGCACTTAGCACATTTGTGGCTTGAATTATTTGTTTTATTAAAAATCTTGAATTTGAAGAAAGACACACAGAGCTGACATGCTTTATAAATTATGAATTTAACTGAAAATCCTTCGTTGAATTGTCAACGAATCGTCTGTCACTATCATTACGTATGATAAAGCCGTTAATTGCCAATGTGGTAACAATTTGACTTTGACGTTTGTCTGACTGCTCATATTTAGAAGCTATAAGGGCGGTTTTAGCAATTCAGCTAGTACTACAGAAGATATTTTAAAATATCATACAGTCTAATTTCGTACTCTTAAGAAATTGGTTAGCAACAAAATATACTTCCACTAAACCAAGCCTCTTCCTGTAGCCAGTTACCTCATACTTCAGAATCCTTTCAGCCCGAAGTGTTATTTTATTGTAACAACCGCTAGGCGTACCATACTTCCTTTTTACATAACAATTTTAGATCCTATAACGCTAATAGGCTTGTTTCACATTCACGACACGATCACGTTACGACGACGTTTCCCGAACACGATCGATCGTAATCATGTTCGAATTCTAAAAAGACGCTGAATTAAGTGCGCTTAACATAATTTGAAACACGTTTAGGGGATGTAAAATGTTCTAAATATTTTCGGATATCTGAGCTTGATTGGATCAGAGGCGACATTTTTATTTTTTCTGCTTATCTCTCGGAAGATTTGGTTTAAGTCTTTCACTTTTCTTATTTTCCAGTTCTCACACACTATTGTCTACATTTCTTTTTCATTTTTCCTTTTCGCGGGTCTGCTGGCAGAAATTTCTTAAGAAATAAGCAGTGCCCTTGTACTCTATTGTCTTGATGTGTTGTCTTTATGTATTATACTGTGTGTGTACATTAATTATTAAAATAAATAAATAAGATTTTGTTCAATGTTTATAGAAGATTAGATGTAGTTGAGGATAGTTATTTACAAGATAGCAAACATTATATTGTTATGAGAGGATTGATTCAGAAAACTGTTCTTTAAATGTCTTATCCTTCGGCGAATACGTGCGTGATGTTTTGTTATGTTTTGTGTGTTATGATCCAGAAAATTGCAGCAACAAACAAACATTGGATCCACTGTTTGCCAGTTTACTAAAGCAAGCACTAAACTGAAAAGTTAGAAAGTTAAAGCTGAAAAATAGAAATGTACCTCTATTTAACTTTCTCGTTCCAACAAAATAAACGAGGAAGAGCAAAAAAACCTGGAATCACGAAAGAGAATCATAATTCTCACTCAACATGCAAATAAAACGGGCAAGATAAAACCAAAACGGTCTTTGACAAACTTTTACTAACTTCAATAATAAAAGCATTCGTCTCACGAGCATAAAGTCGAGCACTATAAAGCGATTGCTCGCTTCGAGCATAACTCGAGCACTTTAAAGTGATTGTTATGAGAACAGGTTTAATGCTCGGGGATATGAAACTTCTTTTTAACGTCCGAAACGGCTTTTGTACTTAACTTCATTTTGAATTTTCTAATATTTTTTTCCAAGACCTTTGTCGCGACGATTTTATTTTCGAAAGGTAAGTCAAAATTTGTTTTCGGACTTTTTGCTAAATTATAATAGAACAATACCAGCTTTCATAAACATTGGCAAGTTTATTATGTTTTGGATTCAGGATTAATTAACGCATTATTATCTCTGCTATTGTACCTTTGTGCGTCAAGTTTAAATAAATAATAGGAAGATATGCATTCAAAAGTTTATATTATGTAGGTATAGGTATCAATAGGTGGGGTGGTGCCCGCAAAATTGTTTTTATCCAAAGTGTTTTTTTTATTTCTAACAAAATGCATTGCTCGGTTTAAATTATTTCGTTAGAGGAAGAGTAAGAGTTTTCCATTGTCTAAATCTTGGCCGTTTATAATTACCATTATCGTACACACTAATCACATCAGCTTATCCAAAGCTTAATTTAGAACCATTATTTTAGTTTGTGTGGACCAAGAAGTGTAAGTTACGCGCGCAATTTACGCTTCCCTAAACCAAGCCTAAGATTTATTAAGAGTAATGTACATAAAATGCGGTTTGTTAGAACGCCTTCGTTGAGGTCTGCAAACACTCGTAAAAGTGTCAGTACCCGAGGACCATTTAGAATATTACAATGATTTACTGAAGGAAAAAAATGCTCAAATTGATCCGAGGCTTGCCTTTTCTCGTTTGTGGTAAAATGATATAGTAGCTGTAAGCTGAAGTATTTCTTATGTTAGAGGAAAGTTTTATGATTTGTCCAAAGAAAAAAAACATACAAGGGCCACTAATTAACTTTACCCTTTCCAAATTCTATTACGTTCCCATGGTTTTGAATTTATCAAATTTTAACCCCTTCAACCTTAAATAAACAGGCAAAACCTGCCCCGTAGAGTATAAAGCGTTATGAGTTTATTGACAAAGTTCCTGATCGAACATTTTGGACGTCTTTCAACTTGAATATCATTTAATTAGCTGTCTCTTCGGTCCTTTGAGATCGGAGACACTCGGGGGAACTCGGGGATACTCGGAGAGATGTCAAACTTTCATAAACACTCACAGAATTAAAAGAAAACTCGTTATGTTGGTGACTGCCATCAACCTGGCATTTTGTCGGAGTGACCGGCTGGTTGGTTGGGATCCTGAGTCTTTGGTCTAATATTATCATTTTACTGGACTGTTCATTTTTTCACTGTTTAAGGTCTATTCACACATATCAGGGCCGTGCCCGGGACGTGACATGGCCGGGGCAAGTCATTGAAGTTCGTCACTGGCCCGTGCACGGCCCGTGCACTGACGTGTGAGAACGATTTCATATAAAATGTACGCACCGATATTTTTTGAGCCCCTGACAGGGCAAGGTCCGTCCACGTCCCGGGCCCGGCCCTGATATGTGTAGATAGACCTTTATACTACCTTAGCATGTAAAACATAGTCAGGGTAGTTTCATGCTAGCATTTAAAATATGTTTTAGCACTCAGTAGAAGCTCTCACTTTTTTAGGGCTTATAAGAAGTAAAACCATGAGGCGTTTTGGCTACCCAACAAAAAGTAAGTTATAACTAACTTTTAACCATAAAGCTACAACGTATCTGGCAAACTACCCGAACATCTCGGCGACCACTGCTCAGAAACGTAGCCACATTAACAAACCTACAAAATTAATATAGCGTTAAGTTTTGAATAACTGAAATGACCGGGGTCGTCGTGAATTTCATCCCGGTGCCGTCCTGCCCCTGTATACATATTTGATTCAATTAAGGCGTCCCGATCTGCCCCACCTGAATATTTTAAGCGCGCCTCGATTAATACCGTCTATGAATAATCACATTTACAGACTGAGGAAGATAAGGAGGTTTGAGTTTGTATTGACTGCGTTTTGTAAAACTGCTGTAGGTCACCGGTTTAGTAAATCAAGGTACGTTTATTGTAACTCGTTTGTTGGCTCTTGCCAGTTATCGGAAAGTTATGTAAAGTCCATCCGCATAATTAGTGCAGCGCATGTAAATTACCGCAATGCACGTGTCACCAAATATGATTACTTATTTATTAACCCTTTACGCAAACAAACGTACAGAGGCTGACTTAAAGCCATAGTCATTTTCTACCAGATAACCTTTGAGTGATGCATCTCATATCGGTACAACAGTAATAATTTAATATTTACATTAATAAGTTTAATTGTTACATTCTATAACAATAATATGTGCACTCTTTTTGGGATTATCGCCACTTTTGACCTGATACCTATGCTATAAGCATGTGCTATATTATAAAATGAATATCTACACTCCTACTAGGTTCTTATCGAGGTAGCAACATGACAAGATGCAATAGGAAGCCCCGTTGCATACTACTTATAGAACCCTCTCCACCCTTTAATCCATCTTCACCGTTTGAAATCTTACACGATCCGAATTCATGCGCTCTTTCTAGTCGCTCATGTTAGGCGCTCTAAAGCGTTCGTTAGCGGATAAATTGGAAGCTCTCTAGAGCAGTGAGGATCAGCAGTGAGACATCAAGCCGTCAATTATTACAGCCGTAATGATAAAATTAATGGCCGCCCGGAGGGTAGATAGCGATATTATAGCAAGCTGTATTGTTGGCCAACATGATAGATGAATTTTAATGGGCTAATAAAATTGGAATTGTTTAATTATGATGCTTTTAATTTTGTATTTTGGTTGGCGGTTTTTTGACAGCAGATAGCTTTTCTATTTTAAAATTTATTAAAATGGCGATTGAGATATTTTATTAAAACGTTATAAAAATATAATTTGATTATAAAAGTAATAAAATTTTACCCAAAATATTCTCGTACCTAATTATGGAATATTAACATCAACATTATGAATTTATGTCTTAAATTACACCTACCTTGTAAATTGTTCACGGCCTATTAAAAGTTCGCGTGTGCAGAAAGACATGCCTTTAAAGAATTAAACCAGCTATTATAATAAAATAATAATAAGTAAACGGTTCACAAATTCATAAAGCCGCCACAAATTATTTACAACGGGAAATCGGTGACCGTAATAAAAAACCAGAGGCAATGTAGACTTTTCCCATGAGAGGGAGATGTCAATGTAACCATATAAACTTGTGTTCTTTTATAATAAAGGGCAGTATAGCAACAGCATTCGTTGTATCACTTACTCCTAATATCACTCATCCGTACATGGCGACCGTGACAGCGTAAACGCTAGCAGCGTATGTTTACATTTCTTTGACCAAAACGGGTGTCGCAATGTATTGTAACGAGACCAATCTCGTACTGGGACTTAGCGTGGTCACTATTCTATTTTGTGAATATTTACCACGACAATCACAAAATGGGTACAACTAATACGAAGGAAGAAGTTATAGTTCCACAAAACGCAGCAGGTGGAAGTAACAGCGCTGACATCACGCAGCTGACGATACATGCCAGCACAACAAACATCATTTTAATCGTGTTACTTCTTATAGCATCGTTGGCGTTTTTGTATGGTATCTTCAGAATCTACAAGAATTGCCATCAGAAATGGATGGGTAATGAGATCAGGAAGGACAGATTACGATGTTCTATATGGAGACGTAGAGCTGACGCAGAGGAAATGCGGACGAATGCCAGAGGCTACAAGAAGGACACTGAGGACGTCATCTGAAGAGTTAAAAACCCAGGGTTTACGAAGAAAAGTGCGCGAAAGTTGTATTCGTTATGTGTCAGTGCGTGGTTATATATAAGGTGTTGTCTATTCTCTATTAGTAGTAAACGTGTAATAGCATAAAATATACATGACATTATTTTAGTGGACTAAAATAAGTGACAAATGAAAAAAAAAATGAACGCTGGAGTGTATGCAGTATAAAATAATGGTATGTAATTCAGTACCTACTAAGAAAATAGAAATAAGTATTTATGTTAAATGGCAGAAAACTTAAAAACATTGTACGACAAGTTAATTGAAATCAGAAAATATTTGATAAAGATAGGTCCAGATAGAAGAAAAGGTAACATTATAGTCGTAAAATTAGCAGAGGCAGACAACTTAGTAAAAGAGTACAACTTATTTTTAGAATATTATTCAAAATCGAAAAGCACCGTATGTGAGAGTGAATGTTCGCATATTCACGAGCTTTGCGCAAATTTTGATCATTTATATGAACAAATATTAGAATTGTGCTCACAGAAACCTAGTACGGCAGATAAAATGGCAACTACTTGTAAATTTGATTTAAAAGTTGCTTTAAGTTTATTACCAGTTTGTACAGACGATGAGGCTAGCGTAAAGCAACTTATAGATGGCATAGAGTATTACAAAACAGAGTTAGACGAAAATTCACAAGGAAAACTGTTAAATTTCGTATTAAAAAATAGACTCTCACAGACCGCAAAATTGAAATTAGCGACTTCATATGTCAATATTGACGACTTTATAGCTGACTTGAAGATTCAGTTATTGCCTAAAAAATCGGCTACAGCAATTCAACGAAAGCTGCAAAGTCTTAGGCAAAACGATTTATCAATCGATGATTTCGGCAAAAAAATTACGGAATTGTTTGTTGATTTGACGATCTCTCAATCGGGGGCCAACGAGGCCAGTTTGAAAGTTTTAAAGCCAATTAATGAGAAGCAAGCTATCAAATGTTTCTCAGATGGATTGAGAAATCGACGACTTAGTACAATAATTTCAGCCAGAAATTTTACATCATTGAAAGATGCAGTACAGGCGGCCATCGATGAAGATATAACAAGTCCATCAACATCTTCCGATATTTTAACGATGAATTATAGAGGGAGATCGTCTTATAACTGGTCACAGCGGAGAGGCCGCTTCTCATACGCAGGTAGAGGACGCGCACGTGGCAATCAACAGGTTATCCAAAACCAAGACGAACAGCAGGATCAGGTTCGGAGAGGATCGCAGGCAAGCTGGCGCCGGTCCACCCGACCATTTCATGGAAACAGAGGTAGGTCCAATTATAGCACCTCCAGGGATCAACACATACATACATTGGATGACTCAGAAACGCAGGAAAATACAGAAACAGAACAGCGGAATGAGGACCAGTTTTTTCGGGACTAAAAATATAATTTTATCATGCAATAACGTAGGCTACGTAAATATAAAATCGCATAACCATTATTCATACCAATTATTAGTAGACACCGGTGCATCCATATCTGTCATAAAGTATAAACAAATTCTCGACCAAAACATTCCAATCCATATCGAGAAGACACTTGTAAACGGCATCGGGGGCAAAGTACAGGCTATAGGATATGCTTATTTGCGCCTAGTTATTGGAAATCAGACCCTACAACATAAGTTCTATGTTTTTAAAACATTGCCTTGTAAAGGTAGTGGCATACTGGGACAAGACTTTTTAAGCAAGTATAAATCAGTATTAAATTACGGTAACCAAACTTTGTTACTATGGAATAACAACTCAAAGGTATCATTACCATTAATAATGACAAACAATCATTTTAATATACCGGCAAGATCAGAGTCTATTCACTTTATTCGAACATGTGAGATAGAAGAATGTGTAGTTAATGGAACAGAACTGCGAAAGGGGATCTTTGTTGCAAATACTTTAGTTAAGCCCACGAATGGGAAAATACCAATTAGGATTTTAAACACCACGGAGACAGATTTAGTCTTGACAACAATTAGTCCAACACTTTACAAAGCAAGCGAGTATGATGTATGTTCATTTCAAGAAACCAATAATAATGCTGATCGTGTCAGAAAGGTATTCGCTTCGCTATCGCTGAAACATTTAAATAAAGAGGAGCAATTGTCCATAGAGTCCATTTGCGCAAAATATGCAGATATTTTCTTCCTACCGGGTGATAAATTAGGAACAACTAAATTATATGAACACTCAATAACATTGAAACCAAACGTGGCACCAGTGTACGTTAAGCCCTACAGAATGCCGCATTCACAGAAAGCCGAATTAAAAAAACAAGTGGACAACTTATTGGAACAAGAAATTATTGAACCTTGTTCCAGTGAGTGGTCCAGCCCAGTACTCCTAGTGCCTAAAAAATCAGACGCAAACGGGGAAAAAAAATGGCGGTTAGTTATAGATTACCGTAAGCTCAACACTTGTATTCAGGATGATAAGTTTCCACTGCCAAACATCACGGATATACTAGATTCCTTGTGTGGATGTATTTATTTCACACATTTAGATTTAAACCAAGGATTTTTTAACGTAGCGTTAAACAAACACAGTAGGAAATATACTTCATTTAGTGCAGACGGTGGTCAGTATCAAATGACAAGAATGCCTATGGGACTCAAAACTAGTCCCAGCTCATTTTCGCGTATGATGACCATGGCAATGACCGGGCTATCCTACGACAAGTGCTTAGTGTACCTAGACGATCTTATTTGTATGGGACGGAACTTAACTGACCATAACAAAAATTTAATAGAAGTATTCGAAAAGTTGCGCAGTGCCAACTTAAAATTAAATCCCACTAAATGCGATTTCCTTAAGAAAGAGATGCTTTATTTAGGCCACGTGGTGACAGGCAATGGTATATTGCCGGACCCAGATAAGATTAAAATAATTAAAGAGTATCCAGTTCCTAAAAGTACGGACGAAGTGAAACGCTTCGTTGCTTTTGCAAACTACTATAGAAAATTTATAGACCACTTTGCCGACAAAGCCTATCATTTAAACCTTTTAAGTAAGAAAAACACTAAATTCAACTGGGATAGCAACTGTCAAACGTCATTTGAAACTCTAAAACAGAGTATGATGTCACCGCCAATCCTACAGTACCCAGATTTCTCAGAACTAAATCAATTCATAGTACAAACCGATGCATCTGGGTACGCAATTGGGGCAGTACTATCAAATTCAAATGGCAGACCAATAGCTTACGCTAGTAGGAGCCTTAACAAAGCGGAAAAGAACTATCCCACTATAGAGAAAGAACTCTTAGCTGTAGTTTGGGCTGTCAAATATTTCAGACCCTATTTATACGGTCGTACATTTAAAATACTAACCGACCACAAACCCCTTGTATACTTATTTAATTTAAAAGACCCATCTAGCAGGCTCTTTAAATTTAGACTAGCTCTAGAAGAATACAATTACGAAATAGAATACGTAAAAGGGAGTGAGAACTGCGTTGCAGACGCATTATCTAGAATAAAAATTACGTCAAAAGAACTTAAAGAAATGAATGAGTGTCTGTGTGCAGTAATGACTCGCGCTCAAAAACGAAAATTAGATGCTGTCGCCCCGGCAGATGAGTTGCCCACCGACAACTTGCCAGTTCAACCACATGTAGTGGAAACTCATATCAAACCAAGAGGCGCAGTAGAGTTAAGATTTGCACCCAGTAGCAGTCTTAAGAAGTTAAAGAGCGATAGCTCAGTAGTGTTACAAACACACATAATATTATTGTATAATGCCCAAATGAAAACTATATTCATAAACTCGGCATCTCAATCACAAACTACGCGAGCCGAGTTTGCGAGAGAGCTGAGTGATCTATGTAACAAGCTAAATATAGAAGAAGTATACTTCATTAAAAATTCGAATAATAAAATTTTTGTAGAGAAATTAACTAGTGAGATAAGAAAACAAAGCAACTGGAAAGGGCCCAGATTATGTATATTAAAAGATGTCGAAAGAATAGAGGACAAAGATGATAGGAAAGTGATACTCAACGACTTTCATCTTTTGCCCACTAGTGGGCACGCGGGCATGAGAAGAATGCTGACTAATATAAAAAAATACTATTTTTGGCCAGGCTTAGAAAGTGATGTCAAAAATTATGTCAAAAAATGTGTTCAATGTCAGAAGCATAAGTATACAGTTCAGGTGAAAGAGCCAATGGCAATCACCACAACTGCTCATTCGGCTTTCGATAAAATCTTCTTAGACTTGGTAGGACCATTAGACAAAGACAGCAACAATTTTTCTTATATATTGACATTGCAATGCGAGCTGTCCAAGTATGTATGTGCGTATCCCCTCGTCACTAAAACCTCTACAGAAGTAGCACGCACCTTCGTGGATAACTTCATACTTCAACATGGCATCCCGAGGGACATAGCTACCGACAGAGGCACAGAGTTCATGTCCGAGACCGTGACACAGGTTTGTGAATTACTACATATTAAAAAGTTAAACTCAACTGCGTATCATCACCAAAGCATCGGAGCGCTAGAGAACTCGCATAAAAATCTAGGTGCATTTTTGCGAATCCAAGCAGAAGGAAAACCCGAATTATGGAGTACTTGGTTACCATTCTGGTGCTTTGCTTATAATACGACAGTTCACTCGTCAACAAAATTTACACCATTCGAACTCGTATACGGTAGAAAGTGTAACTTGCCCAATAATTTGGAAAAGTGTGTAGAGCCTCTATATAATTACGACAGTTACCCGCTTGAACTTAAGTACCGCCTACAGGTTTCTCAAACCGAAGCGCGGGAAAATTTGATAGCCAATAAAATAGGCAGAAAAAGTAGATACGACCAGCATGTAAATCCAATACGCTACAAGCCAAACGATCAAGTTTTAATTAAAAATGAAACTGGCAATAAACTTCAACAATTATATTCTGGACCTTACAAGGTGATTAGAGATTTGTCACCAAATGTTGAGGTCAATTATAAGGGAAAACCCGACATTATTCACAAAAACAGAACGAAACCGTATCATGTTTAAGATAAAAACAATAAGACAATTAATTACCAATGCTATAAGCACTTAACAATAGCTATTATACAGGTCAGCAGAAAACGGAGACGAATAATAAGCGCCAGCTGTGCGCTCATAGGTACTCAGGGATTGATTGTTATTATAAGTATGTAACTACTTATTATTGTATAACTTTGTATACCAAACATAACGAACATATGTACTACGATTATGTTATAACTATATTTTATACGTGTTAGCCTAAGAGTATCAATGTTTAATTTGTGCTTATATTGTATCCATGCAATAAAATAAAAGTAAACTTTTATTTTATTTTAGTTTTAGGGAGGAGATGAGAGGGAGATGTCAATGTAACCATATAAACTTGTGTTCTTTTATAATAAAGGGCAGTATAGCAACAGCATTCGTTGTATCACTTACTCCTAATATCACTCATCCGTACACCCATTTGTATTAAGGTTGAGAATTGTTTGCATTCAGTTACGGAATTACATTAGAGAAATATATGATAAAAAAGAATATTTAATAGGAATGCCTTTTCTGCGGCCAGTTCTGATTAGAAAACCTTTGTGAAGTTATGTGTACGTAAATTTAATTTGGATAAAAGCGGTGAAACAGTTTTTATTTTTAGTAAAATTGTGTGAACAAGTGAACCAAGCCTCCCCTTGTTTGTTCCGTCAACTGGAAAAATTAAAATGTAAACCGCTGCCAAGTTTCGGACGACAAGAAATTTTTATTTGAGAAACTCTCACGCTCTCACGATATAATTTTTCTTGTGTATCTTTTAAGTAAGTAGTTGTTGGCAAGTCATGTTTTATTTTTACAACAAGTAGTAAGTTTACTATACTTTTTTATGTCATCGTTTTTTGTTTCTACTTGCTATTTATATAAATGTGTATTTCATTCGTTGGTTTATTTGATGAATTAGCCTTTAAGTACTAACACAGTCTGGCTGTGACGTTGTTTTACGCTCCTTGTTTAATTGAACGTTGAACTTTATTTAGAAATTGCGCTGGGAATCATAACAAATAACTGTATATTTGTTATGATTCCCAGCGCAATTTCTAAATAATTTCGATTACACAATAACTCTCAATACCGATAGAAGTCAAACTTAAATTATATAGAATTGACTTTCTGTGTTACGGATTAATCAATTTCAATTATATTGGAATAAAAATTGTGCCGCAAGACCGTGTCGAACGGTTTTTATGACCGCCTGGCTAAGGAAATAATATACTTTTTATCTTTTCCTCTTCTTTTTCCTTTATTTGACATTCATTGCTGGTAACTCATAAAAAACCACTTTTCTTTTCCCTTAGCCTGTTACTTCATTACCAGTATAGTTTTTCATTCATAACGCAGCGAGCCTTGTAAAAACCGCAGAATTTTCACAGCAAGATATTATTTAAACAGAAAGTTGCTTTGCACCCAAATAAAACCGGGCAGAGTGTTCTTAAATTAGGCAGCAACCGCACAATAAAAAGGTCAGTCGGAAAATTTGCATACACCAAAACCTTTTTGCTTAATCACGAAGTACATTTGTATGCAGTCCCGAGCGCGCCTTATCTGAAGAACGGAACCTGTAATGCAGTTGTCAGACTTGAATTATTGGCGGGTCGTCCTAATGGACCGGCCGATATACACCGATTTACTCGCTGACCGACGCCGACGCCGACGAAACGATGGAACTGTCCTCTGTAGATTATTGAGGGGAATCAGTTGATTGGTTTTGGGCCGGACTGCGGAAGTGTGAAGGACTTGCGTCACGAAACGTTTCGAGTGGTCAGCTCTTAATTTGTGATGGAAAAGACGAGCAAGGAGTTTAATTAAGGGGTAAGTTTACGGAAATAACTGTAGTAGACGGCAAAATGACAATTTCCTTGAAGAATTTTAATCTTAAATTCGACATTATCACACACAGACACCACCCAACTAGCACACAAGCTGCTTATACAGGCATTATACAGCCTGGTAGTTGTATAGGAGTCGTTCAAGTGCTGTACAATTTTCCTTAAGATATACAGTAGTATATTTAAAAACCCTTTAATACCTAGTTAGAACAGTAGCCGTTTAGTAGCAAAAATAAATCTTATAATGATAAAAGAGCATGCAAGAGCGTCGGTAGACAGCAATGGATATACCACCGTGAGATGTTAAAGAGTACTTTAACAGATAAAGGGTTTAAAAGGAGTTATAAGTTGCTTTTATAGCGCTCAAGGGTGTAGTGATGCATTTTCTAAAGCCTTAGGTTCTATAACGCAGATTTTTACGGCTGTTGTATTACTAATCTATACATCTAATCTATAATAGAGCTGTGTTTTTTTTTTTTTTTTTTTTTATTATCTATAGGCTTGCGTTTGACCACCATCTCGCCTGATGTTAAGCGATGATGTGGTCTACGGTGAAGCACGCTTGCCTAGAAGAAACCTATTCACTCTTGACTTAAAGACCCCTAGGTTGTAGCTATCAGGGAACAAAGACTCCGGAAGGGAATTCCACTCCTTAGCTGTGCGCACAATGAAAGTATTAGCAAAACGCTTTGTGCGTATGGGAGGGATGTCAACCATGTACCGGTGGCGCATGGCCGTACGTCTTGTAGTCCGATGATGGAAAGGGCTAGGCGGAATCAAATTGTGCAGTTCCGTCGCACACTCCCCGAAATGTAACCGATAAAAAACCGACAGACTGGCGACTCGGCGTCGATGTTCGAGGCTCTGGAGCTTTGATGCGACCAGTGCATCGTTGCCAATAAGCCTTTTGGCCCGTCTGTCAATCGACTCAAGTGCATCAAGCTGGTATTTGGCAGATCCATCCCAGAGGTGAGAGCAGTACTCCATGCATGACCGAACTTGCGCTTTATACAAGTTGAGCAGCTGTTCAGGCGTGAAGTACCGTCTCACCTTTGCAAGAATCCCCAACTTTTTTGCAGCTAACTGAGCTTTCGCCTCAATGTAAGGACCGAAGTTGAGAGTCGATGTCAACGTTACACCAAGCAGTTCGAGGTGGTCCGCTAACGGCACGGTTACACCACAGAAAGAAGGAGCCGGGTGGAATTGGCTCTTTTTAGCGGAAAAAAGACACGCCTGGGTCTTAGAAGCATTGAAGCTGACCAGATTGGCATCACCCCATTCGGAAACCGCCTTTAAGGACAGGTTCAAGCGTTCAACCATGGCCTCCCGGAGAGACTGAATCTGAGGCCCAGTAGCCCGTGCGCCGGACACGTATCTCTCAGCAACAGTGCTGTCGTCTGCGTACCGTACCGTATAATGTTGCCGAGAGCACTGACCCCTGAGGGACTCCGGCGTTGATATCTAACTGACCGGACGAGCAGCCGTCGATAACCACTCGGATGGATCGATCCCTCAGGAAGTCCGCAATCCAATCACACAGACCACTAGGCAGACCGAAGGAAGGAAGCTTACCAATGAGGCTTTCGTGCCAGACCCTGTCGAAAGCCTTCGAGATGTCGAGGGAGACGGCTAGCGCTTCCCCGTGTCTCTCGATGGCCTCACTCCAGATGTGAATGGCATACGCTAAAAGATCCCCAGTGGACCGATTTCGGCGGAAGCCGTATTGGCGGTCACTGAGGATGTCGTTCGCTTCTAGGTATGCCAGGAGTTTACCGTTGAGCACACGTTCCATACTCTTACAGAGGATGGACGTTACAGATATGGGTCTGTAGTTGGCCGGGTCAGCTCGACTGCCCTTCTTGGGCACGGGCTGTACGTTGGCCTGCTTCCAAGCCTTCGGCACTTTTCCAGTCTCTATCGAAAGACGATATAGGCGTGTCAAGATCGGAGACAATTCAGGTGCACAGGTTTTAAGGACAATTGCTGGTATCCCGTCTGGGCCACTCGCTTTGTTCACATCAAGGCTACGCAGCACCCTACGGACGTCTTTTTGATGGATGCGAATGTCCGACATACTCGTAACACATCCATCAGGAGAAGGGGGAGGCTGCGCGCCGCTTAGAATTCAGATGCGAAGATTCCGCAAAAAGGGAGGCAAACAAGTTTGCCTTCTCCTCAGCGGAGTGGGCCAGTGACCCGTCAGGTTTCAGCAGTGGTGGTAGTGAGGGGCGACAAAAGTTTGATTCGACCGTCTTAGCCAGGGACCAAAACGCTTTGCTACCCGCTGGGTATGTAGCAAGTTTGTGCCCGATTCTGCTAATGTGGTCAAACCGTGCTCTTCGCATCACCTTTTTGCAGGACTTGGCAGCTGTGTTGAAGGCTCTCTTCTTCTGACTCACGTCATTTGCCTTGCGCGTTCGAGCGTCGACCCATGCCTGGTAGGCCCTGTGTTTAACCGCGTTGGCGTGGTTACACTCGGCTCCAAACCATGGGCGGTTAACGTTAGAGATTGCTACGTCTGAGAATGGAATATAGTACTCCATCCCCCGACGCAACACATCTGTCACAGCATCAGCGCATGACGATGGATCATCCGAAGAGAAGCAAGTGGGCTGCCAAGGATAGCATGCGAAGAAAGAACGCATCCCATCCCAATCTGCTGACTTGTACCGCCATACCCGCCGGGTGCCTCTTGGGCTGGGATCGGGCGGGGAGTAGACGGACACAGACTTCACCAGACAGTGGTCGGAACTACCCAAAGGTGAAGATATCGACACTGAGTATCGGTCTGGATCTGTTGTCAGCAGAAGGTCCAAGCAATTGGCTGTGTGCGAATCAACATCTGGCACCCTCGTTGCCCCCTGGACCAGCTGGGTGAGATTTAGCGCCAGCGCAAGCTTGCGCGTCTCTCGTCCAGCATGATCAGTGCACTGGTATGGGAAGAGCCACTCCTGGTGGTGGGCATTAAAGTCCCCCAGTAGCACTAGTTGGGCGGAAGGGTACCGTTGCTGTGCCGTATCAGCCGCCTCACTAAGGTACTCTGTGAGCCTGGTTGTCTCCTGATCTCCGCTGTGCGAGCGGTAGACACAGGCATAGACAATCTTATCCAGCCCAGTGTCCACCAGAGCCCACAGCACTGAGAACCTGGAGTCTTCAAGATTACGGAGACGCCGATAGCAAGTGTCGTCGCGGGCATACATGCATACACCCGCGCGTGGTTTGAAATTGTGCTCCAGGGTAAACCCTGGGTAAGATAGGTACGACACGTCTAACGGACTTCCTATCTGCGTCTCCGTAAGGAAAAACAGTGCTGGCTTTTCAGTCTCCAGGTGATGGTGGACTGAGGTGAGATTGGAGTGCAGACCTCTAATATTAGTGAGATGCACTTTGTGGGGGAGGGGGTGCAGCCGCTGTTTAACTCCAGTTTTCTTTTTATTTCTTACCATTATTTTGTTCTAATAGAGTGAAAGGAGAGGAGAAGGAAGTGAGATGAGGTTCCACGCTACTAACCTATAGACACGCACTGAAAGGACGCCATCATTGGGGCACTAGCTCGGAGACTGCGGGGACGCCCGAGCCCCCCCAGAGATGTCCATCGGGCCCTCCCATCTGGTCGCCAACCAGCACGATGGTGCATTCCGGGATTTTTCGACAGTTGGCGGGGCAGCCTTTCATATGTGGCTGGCACACTACTTGGGCCCCCAACTACCTGCGGTCGGCCAGCGGCGCACCGTGCCTCGGATCCCGCTACCCTCCGCGACTAGTCTCCCGATACGCCCAAAACAGCGTGAGTCAGAAAAGTGTAACTCCAGAATAGCGCTTTGAGCGCTATATGAGATAATTATATGGCCACTGTACGGAAAATAGTAGTGTAAGGAATCATACGAAACATTTTATACAGCCATGGGGGTTACAGAATGGTTTTATAGCACTTTGAGTACTTACTAGCGCTCTTGTAACTCTTATACCTCTATAACGGAGAAACAAAACTTTATACTAGAGCTCAAAACGCTATATTAGAGATTTATACAGCGGAAATGTGATGTGAAGCTGTACATCTTTGTGTTAATCGGCCAATGGCAGAAAAACTAGAACTACTAAATAAACTTATTTTTTTTAAGGTAATCACGACATTTTGGAGATCGTATATATGCATACACTGGTAACTTTTGACTTGATTAAAGTCACCATTTTTACCTGTGGCCCTAATTAAACTATATGTAACCTTCAAAGTCTGATTTATGTTAAAATACAATTTCATAACCAACATATCAATATAATTTTTGCATTAAAAACTGCATTTTATGAGAGCGCGTTAAAATTTTGACGATAATATACATATATATTGACAGCAAACTGGTACTCGCACTGATATTTCACGTACACATATTATTAAAAGAATGTTAGAGTCACCGTAGTTATTTTAATAATCCAATCCGTAATAATATTTCCTTACTTGTCACTAAGTGTACGTATGATTATTTTATTAAAATGTATTTAGCTGACACTACATTAAACCTACCATATTACTAATTTAAAGCGTTGACATTTAATATGACGATACAGGAGCACCGAAATAAGGTGGAGATGGTGTAGTGGCGCGTCAAGAGCTTTTTCGAAATCTCATGGTGTTAACCATCGCATTTAAACAACCTCTGTAGAGCCATTATAACTTATATTTATGACCACTGTAGACCCATTGTAGAGCCTGTAAGCTGTATAATATGGGCCTATTTAGCGCTACAAGAGATCTGTAACCGCTTATAAAACCTCCATAGTACTTACTAATGGAGCCGAAGCCGTTATGAAAATCTTTTATCCGGCTACTATGTAGCTCCTTATAGCGCGCGTGTGCTAGTTGGGCAGACAGTCAGAAAGCGATTGTTCCAAATAAACTTAAGAAGCTAATTTTATATCGATTCGTCTCCTTTGCTTCCGTGTAATCTCCTTTATGAAATTGCCAACACCTTGCTAAGAATATAAAGCTAGTATTTTTCAGGCAGACTTCCAGGTTTCAGGTAATATTCAATTCATGGCAGTTCCTGGTTGTAAATAGGAGTGTCCTATCTCCTCCCGAGGGCGTCGTGGGGGCATGTGGATGACACCCAGGGGAGGTACAGCATCCATTTGTGAAATAATACCATTAAGTACGATTGCAGTGTTAATATTTGGTAGTGATTGGGAAATAAAGCTCTGATGTATCGTTTTTCGTTCTGTGTTTTAATAAGCTGGAGAATAATGTGTCTGCGGTTGATGCTGCAGTATTGATGATTGGAATAAAATGACGCATTGGTGAGGCTACTTTAGAGTGCGATGTGTATTTTATCGAGGGTGATTTTTTTAATAGTCAGACCTCTCTAGTATATAATAGTAGTCTATGGTCAGACCATTTTATCTACAAAAGCTGTCACCGCCGTATTATTTATTCAGATACAATTTTGCCGACTACTATTGAGTAAAGATGGGTAATTCTGGATGATTGTTGTCTATGGTTTAGTTTTATAAGTCAATGGTTTAAGTTTCCCTTAAACAACTATAAGGACCATTTAACCTCTTCAAGATTTTCGCATAAAACATGAATGTTTGTAACCGTACTCTGAAGGTAGGTTTAATAAAAATGTCTTACCAAAAACTAAAACATTTTATATAACCTACCTTCAGAGTAAACATAACACCCTAAAACGTATGAACCTCACGTTTATAAAATGCATATTATCGATTATCTCGCACCCTCCTCGATCGAACACATAAACCCACTACGGCACATGGCAATAAGGCTATAAAGCTTATGGTATGAACATCAAAAACGCCTGATTTTTGCGTTCGTGATGGCCACGCATGAACGCTTCCATTTCGGGATTGGCTCGTTAGCGCCCAGGAACGGACGGACGGTGTACGAAAATAACCGAATATCCGCACGGCATGCGGCAGTGTTAACATTGTGATGTTGTAGAAATTAAGTCGAGAACTCATCACGAGAATATTGTGTTGAATGAAGCTGTATTATTGCGAAAGAAGAATAGGTTAATTTATACATACTTGTTATTCAGAAATTCAATATGTTTCAGCTGTAGTGAAATAGGAAAAAAAACCTTATAACCCCCGACGGAAAAAGAGGGGGTGTTATAAATTTGACGTGTGTTGCTGTGTATCTGTGTACCTGTCTGTGACATCATAGCTCGTAAATGGATGAACCGATTCTGATTTAGTTTTTTGATTTGATTTTGTCGAGAGTGTTCTTAGCAATGTTTGAAAAAAATCGGTACAGCCATTCAAAAGTTATGGGCGTTTTACTGTTTGAATCGGGGTGTTTTCGCAAGATATCGTGTCATAATTACGTGTTTAATAGATTGCTGATCGAAGCGTATCACTATGTACTAGATAAATTATGTAGCATGCAATAAAATGTATCGGGGGTTTTTTAAATTTTGAAATTTCACTTGTTTACAAAAAAATACTACTGACTTCCAACTAAAAACACAAACTTTTTCCTTTATGGACACCGACATCGAAAAATAAAGTTTGTAGTGTTTTTAGTTGGAAGTCAGTAGTATTTTTTTGGTTTTATTATTTTACTTTTTAGTTGTACCTAATAGGCAACTTGCCTTTAGTCAGATACTTACAATGCCAGAATAGATTACCCGAATTCCATGAAATTTGAACATAACCGGTGAAATGAGAGTGTACCAAGGTGAACTGTACACATCTGCGTACCCCTTTAGAGCGTACTGGGGTGATGTTATGAAATGGTATAAACAATAAACAGACATGCGATTGAAGCAATCCCGAGAGATTTGCCGTTATTTATTGTGGAGTTCTGTCTTATATTCCCGAAGTTCTTCATCAGATCTTCACCAAATTAAAATTGGACCAATTTCGGAACATACTACATAAAACAAAAAATAATCATCAAAATCGGTCCACAATTGACGGAGATATCGGTGAATATACTCAAAAAAAAAATGCAAACATGAAGTCGAACATAGAACCTCCTCCTTTTTGGAAAGTCGGTTAAAAAGTAGCTTCTAACAAAAATACAAACAGTAATTATCAATGAGATAAACAAACAATAGACCTTAAACAATTGAAATTATCAAAATAATTCCAAAGTGAATAATATGAAATGTTACTGTATCATCTTAACAATTTGTTCCTAGCTACATAAAATCGGATCGTCTACAAATTAATCATAATCCAAACCAATTAATTATCCGAACTGTCGGATAAATCCGGCAAATCAGCTGTAACTTCACAATCGCGTGACATCACTGATCTATGATGTCCGCTGCCCGCTGATCCGAACCAAAGCACATTGATCCCCTATTACGAGGATATTCTACCATTCGGCAGTTTAGAGGCCATCAGCCACAACATTTTGATTGGTCAAAATCGGGGTTAAATCCCTCCTGTATAACGATATTAAATAGCATGTTACTATACTAGAATATGTATCGGATTACCTTGAATACTTGTGTTTGGTAGATGGTATAAGAGGTTTACCTAAATTTTACAAAGGTCATCGCTCGACCTTTTGGTGAGTACATACAAGTTCAATGAAATAAAATATCTGTCATAAACATTTTTTGTCATACTTAATATTGAAAATGCGAAAGTAACTCTGTCTGTTACCTTTTCAGAACCCAACGGCTGAATGAATTTACATAAAACTTGGCACACGGGTAGACAATTGGATATTTTTTATTCCGGCTGTATGGTGTTTTGGGATAATAAAACATTTTTATTTTATTTTGTATATCTTTGCTTTTGACTCTAGTCCAGGTCAGTGGTGACAGAGACAAAGTCGACGATGGAGTGAGCTTACCCAGAAAAAGCCTATTCACTCTGACTTTGAAGAGATTCGGGTTGAATGCGTTCGGCAACACAGACGCAGGCAGTGAGTTCCACTCCTTCGCTGTGCGCATTATGAAATATGTTTGAAAGCGCAGGTAAGGTGCACCAAAACTTGCAGTGCGTCTATGTCCGATGGTAGAAGAGATGAGGTCGTGGAGTTCTTGAGCACACTCACTAAAGTATAGTCCGTAGAAGACCGACAAGCAGGCAAATATGATAAAGTCATTTCATGTCCTATGCCAAGCTGTGAAGCTTGGAATCCACCTGTTCAACGTCGTCAATGAGCCTTAGCTGTGCGTTCCACCGAGTCAAGCGCGGCAAGCTGATATTTAGCTAAGCCATCCCAAAGGTGGCTGCAATATTCCATGCAGGATCGGACTTACGCTTTGTATAGAGTTAAAAAGTGGTCCAGACGTAAAGTATCGCTTCGCTAACTGCGGCCAAAAAACTGGACATCCTAAATATAGATTTAGGATGTCCAGTTTTTTGGCCGCAGTTTGCGCTTTGTACTCAATGGAGGCGCCGAAGTTGAGACTGGATTTCAACACCTTGCCTAGGAACTCGAGCCGATTAGTTACAGGAACAAATGTACCCAGAAAAGTAGAAGTTTGATCGACACGACTCCATTTAGCGGAAAAATACACGCCTGTGTTTTGGTTTCGTTAAAAGAGACCAGATTGGCATCACCCCACTGGGAGATTAGGCTTCAAGTCAAATCTGTCCGCTCTACCAAAGCCTCTCTCAAGGTAACTTCATCCCTGCTGGTTTTTGCGCTGGACAAGTATCTCTTTGATACTATACTGTCATCTGCGTACAACAACACCAGACTGAAGTAGGTCATTGTTTTGCAGAAGGCAAGGTGTTGCAGAGAGTACAGACCTATGAGGAACCAGCTAGTTCTAAATAATTTTAAAGAAACTGGATTAGGTGCTCACGTACGTAGGCGTAACTGATAACTGCAAAAAACCGTTTGCACCACGTCCGGAAAATCGTAAAAGTCGACCCTACAATACTTCCTTATCTACTATCACGACACGACAACGGGTATAGTTACTTGTGAATGTAATGCGTGAGTTTACAGTTTACGTGTAGGTAGCCATCTTAAAGATTTATGAGCCACGAGAGGCAACGGAAGGATGAGAGACATGTAACGTGACGCTCATTGACGATCTGAAGTTCTGACAGCAGCTCGACGTGGGGTGGCCGAAAACAAAGATTTTGACATGTGGTTTCTGGGAATCTAAATTATCAAGCTGCTACGTGTGGTTTCTTGGGAACTAGAAAACCAAGGCATATCTGTAATCAGTACCTACTAGTTGCTAAATTTGTTGGAACTATTGCCAATCAGTTCACTGCTTGGATGGGATGCGTTGCCAAACAGCAAGCGAAAATAATATTATGTTTTTAGGGTTCCGTAGTCAACAAGTAACCCATAAACTTTCTCCATGTCCGTCTGACCCTCCGTCCGCAGCTTAGCTAAGAGACTCTTATTATTAGAAAGCTATAATTTGGTATGAATATACCTATTGCTCCTGTACACGTAAAGTGGGGATGACATTTTTCTCTTCTATACCATAGTGTGGATTAACGTTGGACAGGCAATTCAAAAAAAAAACTGTTCTGTGAAAACCATTTTTCGGTTCAGGTATTCGTTTGCGTAAAATTAAGCTTTTAATTGTTAACTTTTTTGAGACTCAAGTGTCCCCGTCTTGCCAGCTAAATGGTTGGTTTTGTAAATGTGATAAAATCACGGTAGTAGTATATATAATGAAATTAAAAGGAAAACTATCACAGCTAAGTAGGCTTTACAAGTTGACGAGTAATAGTCGACCAACTTATAAAATATTCTTGGAAAAGTAAAAAAAAAATACAAAGGACATTGAAAAAAAAATTTTTGCTCTGTAAAACAGGTAGTAGGTAAATATAAGTTTATGAACCATTTAACAAGTAAAATTCCAAATTTAAAAACCCCCGACACATTTATCTTGCGAAAACATCCCGATTCAAACATTAAAACGCCCATAACTTTTGAACGGCTGAACCGATTTTATTCAAACATAGCTAAGAACACTCTCGACACAATCACCTTTCAAAAAATAAATCAAAATCGGTTCATCCGTTGAGGCGCTATGATGCCACAAACAGACACACAGATACACAGACACACAGATACACGGATACACAGATACACAGATACACAGCAACACACCTCAAACTTATAACACCCCTCTTTTTCCGTCGGGGGTTAAAAAGGTAATGCTCGACAAAATTACAAAGTGAAATAGTACATTATGTTACAAGTGTGTAATGTTGGTGATTACCGCTGAGGCGCCATTGAGACCCAAGCCGTCAGGCGAGAGTCTTAAGAGAGCCGAGGACGGTAATCATCAATACACACGCGTATCATACGACGTTTTTCAACACACTTGTGAAGAAAATATACAAAAAAAAAACATTTCCAACAGTGAAAACGAGTTGTGAAAATTTTTCGCAATGGCGGGCAAAATTAATCAGTTATCCTATGCGCGTGCATCTAACAATGGCGATCGGCCATAGACTAAAAGGAAAGAGTTATTTTTTTTTGGCTTTTCGCGGATAGCGTTTTAGCCACGTAAAAATGGGGAATTTTAAGTTTTCTTTATTACAGAAAAAAACAAAATTTATATTTGAGTGAAAGTTTTATTTATTAAACACGTACAAGTTGAAATTATCTATTTAAATACAAAGTTGCATGAAATGTGTTGTATTTGTACTATTGCGCACGATATTTCTTTAAGAACAAAGCAACTCAACCAATAAATTAAAAAAAAACTATTACTCATTTGTGAATACTCAGTTTGATAAGAGTTGCCATTATGTGCCTAATTGCGGTGAAATTAGAGCCACTTTATGAGCAAGTGTGTTGAAAAATAAATTTTTCTCAAACATGCTTGGAAATGTGAGCATTATTTTGACAACCTTCTTTGAGATAAATCGAAATTGCTGTACTGGCCAAATAAATGCGAGCAGCGGCCGGCAAAAGTTGTATGAAAATCCATATCTGTCGTGTGTAGCGGCCAAATAAATTACATAGTAAACTCATATCTGTCGTGTTATTTAAAAATGGAACGATCTTTTACTCCGAAACATGGCAACCAAGGAGGTAACTTCCAAGGGTTTTATTTAAATTTCGAACTGGCTTGCAAATAGAACGCTGTTTATTAGAAAAAAACACTAACCCGGGAACGATTATTGTTGTTCGTCATTGAATTTGACAAAATGAGTTCTAGGTCCCAATTTGGTTAAATTTCCGCACATTATTTGAGAAAAGCACTATACAAGCCTTGGCCACAACTAGGCATTGATGGACTCACGTATGTGTGCCTCGGCTTCGCCTCGGCCCACATTTACACGTTCGTCCATCAATGCCTCTTTTGCTGGCCGCTGCAGTAATGTACTATAGTTTTGGAAGTCGGTGTCTTTCGTGGGTACCACTTTTTTGCGTTATGGACACCGACTGCCAAAACTAAAGTTATTTTTCACTTTGTAGTTTTGTATTTGGAAGTCGGTAGTATTTTTTTGCAAAGAAAGTTGTTTTATTTTTCACTTTTTAGTTGTACCTACCTAATAGGCAAGTTAGTAAGGTACCTATAATGCCAAAATATATGTTTGGCATTATAGGTACCTTAAACATAAACATAACCGGTGAAATGAGAGACCTGCGTACCTCTTAAGAGCGTACTGTCGTGATATTATGTTATGAAATGGTATAAACAATAAACTGACGTGCGATTGCAGCAATCCCGAGAAATTTGCCATCATTTATTGAAAAGTTCTGTTGTATATCTCCAAAGTTGTTCATCAGATCTTTAGATCTGAACTACAATGATGAAAAATTTAGGAAAATACTTTTTCAAACAAAAAAATAATTTTCAAAATCGGTCCACAATTGACGGAGATATCGGTGAACATACACAAAAAAAATAAACATAATGTCGAACATAGAACCTCCTCCTTTTTGGGAAGTCGGTTAAAAATAATATTCGTATGTTGCAAATGTAGCCAGTCTGGTGGTCACATTTGGTGGATTTCACTGATTTGATAGTCAGGAAAATCCACCAAATGTTATGCTTAACTGGCAAATGACGCTTTCATTGATTTTATTAGAACAGCATTAGACAAATCATTTCCAATTTGCCGCACGATCAATCAAACAAGTTCAACCTCCTCATATTATTACAGCTAACAGATGACTGTAATAATAAACCCCGACACTAATGAACAGCGCTATCATCGCGAATGAATCACAATAGGTTGTATGTATCACGCCGCGCGCCGATCCGTCTCGCTTACGGCAGGATATCCAAACTGCGTCACAGACTAGCCGTTAGGCGGTGGGGCGGTGGGCACGTAAATCAATTGTCCGGTTGATTCACTGCTATGTACTGTGGATCAGCGGGCTGGTACGAGTATTAGCGCGTTAGATACGTATATGGTTTAAGGTACTTGCATGTAAGCACTATTGGGATGAATGGGTATTTGCGTGTCAGTGGTATTCCGTGCGTTGTAAAGGACGTTAAGGCGCCAAGGAACTTGAGGGAACAAAACGGATACCCGCTTCACACCCGCGCGATCCAAAATTTAGTAGTTTTCAGTGTTTTCCTTATTATTCTTTGACTATAAAATGCCTTAGATCTAAATGTAAATAAATTGTCTTTGAGATGGTGAAAATTTCACAAAAATACGCCCGATGGTTTTAGTGAAATTTTCGTTTATTTGTCCGCATTAGACATCATTTTGCTAATTAATTATCTAGTTTAGTAATTACCACTATCCGTTTAGACGTGATGTCCTTTTTAAAATTAGTTACGGGAGTTATCTGCACCTTAAGCTACCTTTACGTATAATAGTGACGAAAATATTACCGATGTATGTCTTTCATTCACTCCATCACTCTCTTGCCTTTACTCTAATTTATTCGTGGTCAACAAAACATGGTAATCTTCTTCCATGCTTCTCTATTAGTGATTCTCTCAAAAGTCTGCTACTCATTCTGACCAGAAGTAAAATGCTTGTTAATGTTCTGACGGAAATAAATCTTTCGAATTGACTATCAAATAACGTAACCCTAATTCTTAAATTTTTTGCATTATATTTTTTAAGTTTAAGCTTTCGTATGTCATGTGCTTGATGTTTAGCAATTCTCCGGTTATAACTAAAATTATGAGGTTTTTGGCGGGATTTTTTCAGGTGAAGTTCAGCGGCTATTAATATTATTTGCAGATTGATTCCTAGTGGTTATTGTGATTTAAAATTGGTGAGGTTTTGTGTCTCAACTGTCTACACAAATAGAAGATATGTGAAATCATTGACAGAAGTGATTTCGGGATAGTGGATCGGAGAATTTTATTGTAGTATTGACTACCTTCGCAAATACTCGATACAATTTGCTGCCAAATAATCCAAAAAACATTAGAATCTGTTACATCCGCATTCTAATGCATCACAGAACAGAAAAAAACGCCCTGTTCTGTGTAATGCATACTAAAGAATTCAAGAAGGATATTATGCACTGAAGACGAGGCGTTTGACACTGAAAGTGTCATGAAATCGGAAATTAATTAATTTAATTTGCAAATTCAATAATACCCATGAGTCTTCACTACACGACATTAGCAGGAATTGTCTTCGGCAAATTGCCACAACAAAAAAAAACTAAAATTAGGTACAAATTTTCTTCAATCCCGTCATGAATCCATCCTACGCAATTGATTGTTTTTAAGATAAAATAATATTTTAAGCAAATGAGGGCTCTTTCGAGCGGTGCGTTTGTCGTACTGCACACGATCGGTTGATTTTATCCATACAATTTATGTTCTGCACCAAACGTCTAAATTGAAAGAGCCCTAAGAGCCAATCTTTTTAGAAAACCGTTGTGTTAACGCCTCTAAAATTTGAAAGTGTCTCTAATACTTGAGGTCACACTTCAATATTACTTAGGGACTACCTACTCATCATCACACCACAATCATCATTTTTCATCCACAAAATATTTCATACACGTATCAGGTACGCAGAGTTCAAATAGTAACCGTTTTAAAACTACACACGCACTACAGATTTTCTTTAGCCGTCATCCAAACATAGGTACATTTTACCCTTAGAAGTATTATAAATAAACATCCACCCGTACTGTACTCGTGTGGTGGATTATGGCCCACTCTCTCACACAGAAAAGAGGCCTGTATTTGTGAATATGTGTGTATAATATTATGTTTGTACATGTCAATCGTGACATGTTGGTTAAACTGGCATGTTCTAGAATCAAAAAATCGAATGTGATATCTACCAACCCGCACTGGGCCCGTGTGGAATGGATCTTAATTCACTCAGGGCCCATTCCATCTCAAAGAGAGAGGAGGTCTGTGATCCAGCTGTGGGAACGTGAGGAGGCTGATGATAATGATGACGATGACCTATTTATGACGACATGATTGGTGCAGCGGCTGAGCAATTGGCTGCTGTGCTACGTGTTGCGGGTTCAATTCTCGCATGGAACAAATATGTGTATGGCCTATAGATTAAGTTGTCCTGTGTCTGGCTGTTTGCGTATGTAAGTATTTAACCCCCGACGGAAAAAGAAGGGTGTTATAAGTTTGAGGTGTGTTGCTGTGTATCTGTGTATCTGTGTGTCTGTGTATCTGTGTATCTGTGTGTCTGTCTGTGGCATCATAGCGCCTCAACGGATGAACCGATTTTGATTTAGTTTTTTTTGTTGGAAAGGTGATTGTGTCGAGAGTGTTCTTAGCTATGTTTAAAAAAAAACGGTTCAGCCGTTCAAAAGTTATGGGCCGTTTTACTGTTTGAATCGGGATGTTTTCGCAAGATAAATGTGTCGGGGGTTTTTTAAATTTTACTTGTTTCTTTTTGTAAATGCAACCACGATACAGGAGAAATTCCTAGTGTGGGAATACGCTATACAAAAAATGTATACAGGAAAATCATAACCAAACGGTCTTCTTTGTAAGATTGAGTTTGTTGTTTTTTTTTTTAATAATTTCTTTTTAATTTTCTGAGGTAAAATTCTATCAGAACAATTAAATCGTCGTAATTGCGGTCTTTTGAATATTCTAATCAGATAATTATATTTGTTGGCCTCAATTTTGTGGTGAACGCAATTTGCCCAATAAAAGTAATTTTCAAGTAAGTTTAATTGTCTGCCAGATTGTCAATTCACTTTGTACTTTATTAATGCTATGTGGCTTCTAAATTGAATGTATATTTTTGTAAGCTAGGTTCATTAGTCGTTTGGATCTCTAGTGGTCAGATGCTTACTTTTCTGAGTTAATAAAACTTGACAGTGCAACAATGCGTTTTCATAGTAAAAACAAAAAAAAAACAATATCATTAAATAAGTATTATTAGATAAGTAGTACTTTCATTATCAGCTTAGTACTTGTAAGTTATGATCTATAAGTGACTTTATTCACCTTTCAAACAAAACATATCAAACAAAATCGTTTATTCGTTGCGGAGGTACGTTGCCACAGACAGACATATAGATAAACACTTCAATTATTATAATATGCTTCTTTTTTGCAGCGGGGTTTGAAAAACCTTTGCAGTGCGTACTATTTGGCCCACTGATCAATTTCTGAGTCAACTATCGGTCGGTTGATTCATAGAATGAATGTTTGTGTGTGTATAACAGACGGGTTCCAAGAACTCGTAATATGTATGTGTTGAGAGCTTATGTGGTACAGAACGAATTCCTAGAACCAACGTACAAAGTTGTTTATGTTAAGGAGAGTAATTTAAAGCGTAGGCATGAGAGCAGCATAAATAATATATTTAGTAACACAATCAATAAGAAACATATAACACAAAAACCGTCACCAAGGTAAACAGAAAATACAGTGGCAAAGTCACATAAGTCTTAATATTATTTTCATAGGTTTTGCACCTCCTTAATAGTTTAAAAGAGCGTGTCCTTTTTTAAAGTCGTTTAAAAAGACGAAAAATAAAAATCATATGTTTAAGTAAAAGCTCCTCTGCACAGTACAGAAAATTAAAATTCCTGTTATGTTAATTCAATTCCATGTGTACCGGGTGACTTTTAATTATTTGGGAATCTTTCAAGCTACAGTTACAGAACAAAGAGTACAGACTTACGTGTCGTGGGCTCGAGCCCAGATAGGCGCTTTACTACTTGTAAATTAATTCAGCACCACTGCTCTAAAATGGTGAAGGAAAACATCGCTAGGAAACCGACATATCCGAGAACCAAAAATTTGAAGGCATGTGACATCCACTAATCCACACTGGGCCCGCGTGGTGGGTTATGGCCCATTCCATCTTTCACAGAGTGGAGACCTGTGTCCCAGCAGTGGGAACATTAAAAGGCTGATGATGATGATGACAGCCTAAAAGGTGCGATTCTCCGGTAAGCGTGTACGTATCAGCTCCAACAGTATCATAATCGATTTGCCTAGACGGTTCGTGGGTCAGTGTCGTGCCATCTCTCATGGGTGGTCGCAATGGCGATCTACTGTTATTTGTTGCATTCTTTATTATATTTTGCATAGTACTTATTAACATGGTCGAAAAATTCACTAATATTTTTTGAGTCATGGATACTTGATTAATAATCTTTTCTATTCGTTATGATGAGAAAGGGTCATAATCAGAGTATATTCAACAGAAAACTCAGTATCATTGGCGAATTGTAAGAATGGAACACTTATGGTAATAGGCTATTTCAGCCATTACATTACCGTTCGGCAGATATTAAAGTATCATTCGTCGGTAACCATATCCTTGGGTTCAACTCGAACAAATTACGCCGCAGGTAATCGTGTCATTTTGCACACACTCGTACTGGGGTAGGTACATATAAGAACAAGTAAAATAAAAAAAAAATTAAAAACCCCCGACACATTTTTATTTCATGCCAAATAATTTATCTAGTACATAGTAGATACGCTTCGATCGGCAATCTATTGAAAACGTAATTATGACACGATATCTTGCGAAAACACCCCGATTCAAACAGTAAATCGCAAATAACTTTTGAACGGGTAAACCGATTTTATTCAAACATAGCTAAGAACACTCTCGACAAAATCACCTTTCAAACAAAAAAACTAAATCATTATCGGTTCATCCGTTTAGGAGCTATGATCCCACAGACAAACATACAGATACAGAGATACACAGCAACACACGTCAAACTTATTACATCCCTCTTTTTCCGTCGGGGGTTAAAAATAAAAATGTTTATGATTTGAACATAGACTGAAATAAGAGGCTTTTGATATGATAACAGAAGTAAGACTAAAACGTAAACAGAAATGTTAAGTCAATGGAACTTCCTCAACTTATACTCTATCCAGAGGCCCTGGACAAGTTGACAGTCGACTCTCGCTAACGCTTGTCGAAATGCCAAAATGTATCGGATTGATCACGTGACATTTCTAGGGCCTCAAGTCGTCTTGACAACGGCCTCTGTAGCCTTCAAAATTCAATTCTTAGTACTTTTCAGGAAGGGTAAAGTGGAAGCTTGCTAAATCATACATAAAAATAATGAAGATTATTTTAGTGTCCTAAATTATCACCAGAAAATACTATAGTAACGAAAAAATACGACGTTTATCATTAATTTCACACATTTAATTTCATAAATTCCCTGTAAAATTAACATCTACTATCGTAGTCATAGGTAAATTAATTTGTATATTAAACTTATTAATCACATGAAACCGAACTTTAATTAATGGTCGTTCAATAAAAGTATCAGATGCATCTCGCGAATTATTCATTAAATCATCAAACAGTGGTAAGCTTGTTAATATTAATAAATTGGGATTGTTTACGGGAGGGATTGGTTGACAATCACTGTGATTCATAAAGCATTTTAAATCAATATTCGACTCCGTGATTGATTTGGATATTTTGATTGATTCAATGTATTCACTGTTTTTGTGCTCTCAAAACGGTGCAGGAAAACATCGTGAGGCAACCAGCATGACGTAGAACCAAAAATTCGAAGACATGTGACATCCACCAACCCGCATTGGGCCCGCGTGGTGGATTACGGCCCATTCCCTCACGGAGAGGAGGCCTAAGTCCCAGCACTGGAAACCTTAAAAATGCCTAATGATGATGATTGCGTGTTTTTGTGTTTAAGAAACTATGTTGTTACCGTACTTATTAGGACCTACCAGAATACCAGCGTGGATACTTTTTTTTTAAATATCGCGGAGTATACTGATATAGGAGCCTTTTTGGTCTTGCATGGGATTCTTTTTTGTTTCCTATGCGAGTCACATTTTTATTTCTTTCCCCAATATTAACCTATAAGTAGATACAGAAAAGAATCGCGAGAAAGCGATCATGGATCGCCGACTTGTTTATAAAGCGTCGAGAGCAAATTAAATGAATTCCTCGAATTGCTATTCACATCAAATCAAAAGGATTAATTACTTCAAGAGCTAAATGTAACGTTAGGAAGAAATCAGACATAAATAGCCTCCACCTACGTTTGTTAGCAGACCCTTCAAATTTGCGTTGGTAGTAGATATACAGTATACGTACCCAACAAGTCTTATTTGCCTTAAAGCCTAAGATCCCACTGCTAAAATCTACAGGTACATTTTGTTTTTGATAACACTTAATTTAAAGATACTATAAACCCATAAATTGCGGCTAACTGAGGGCTGACTGATGTTGCATACAGACCCGCGACATAAGAGAAATTCCTTGTGTAGGGCAAAAGTAAAAAAAATACTAATAGCGGCTAGATATTGCATGGCAACCAGCAAAGTAGTCTTCTATCGAATTATCTTTCATAAAAATTAAGTTATATCAAAAACAATTTCACTACAGATTTTTGCGGTGGGATCTCGTACTATTAGCTCACATTTAAGTTTGAACCAACTAGGAACTACCTTTCTATTAATACCATAATATATTCAAACGTCATTCAAAATGGCGGAACCCACACGTTTCCATAATAAAATTGGTATAGGAACGTGTTCCTATCATAATTTCATGCTGCTCGCTGATAATACGGGTTCATAAAAATATACTCATCGTTAATACTGGCTTATAATATTTTATGAAAGAAGGTAAAATAGGGTTGTAGTCGATGTTGTCTGTAGATTCTGTTGGACATGCATATGCAGAAAAGACATAAATTATCATCAATCGCTTGCCACGGCGTTAAGTAGCTTCTGGGGGTAGGCCCCATGGGAAAAATGGAAACATTACTGGAAACCTTTGCCAACCGTGTCGTTGCCCGTATCTATCACGACAACAAATGTGGGTGCACTAGGTGTAACTCTGCCTAATCGTTCGGGAAATAAAGGCAGGATGTGAACAGTAAAGTATATTCTATTCGATAACGAATAGAATTGAATATACTTTATTGTTCACAAAAATACAAATCACATTTTACAAACAAGTAAAATATAAGAATTTAGAAAGCCCTCGACACATTTTTATTATATGCTGATTAATTATCTAGTAGTAGACACGCTTCGATCGGCAATCTATTGAACAAGTAATTATGACATGATATCTTGCGAAAACACTCCGATTCAAACAGTTGAACGCCCATAACTCTAGAATGGCTGAACTGATTATCATTCAACACAGCTAAGAACACTCTCGATAAATTCACCTTTCAAACAAAAAAAAAACAGAATCAAAATCAGGTTATTCGTTTAGGAGCTACAATGCCACAGACAGATACACAAATACACAAACATGTCAAACTTATTATACCCCTCTTTTTCGTCGGGGGTTAAAAAGTATATGTGTAAGTTCTTGGTTCTTCTATGCATTTTATTCCGTATCAAACTGCAAGTTGCAGTAATTTTTAAATTCTGTGAGCGAACGAAAGTTACGCAGCTATAAAAACGCATTTACTTCTCATATCCTTGACATAATCCTCCCACCTTTACGTCACCAATAAATGTAAAGCCTGTTTTACGCCGGAAACCGCGCGGCAAATCCGAGCCTTATTTACCGACAAAGCAACGCCCAATCAGATCGTATCTCAGTCACAGTCTGACGGAGGATGCATGATTTATCCGACGCAAATGAAGATGTGTTTCGATTGAGGTGTTACGGGTACCGGCCTCCATCAGAGGAAGCAGTGAACTGTGATTGATGAGGGATGGTTTAAACCTTTAAGCTGTGTTTGTAAATTATAAATCGTTGATGTTGTTTAACAAACATGGGATTGGGAAGGTATAAATAACAAATTGATCGCCTCCTTGGTGTAGTTGTAGTAGTGATAAGTGCGACGTCTGAGCGTAGGATGCTACCTAGGTTTGATGCTCAAGTCGGACAAAGTGTGATTGTTTCTATTTGGGATTTAACAGAAAGAAAATAACATTATTTGTCTATCTATTTATTTTATCAGGCAACGTCGGTCTGTATACCTGCTATAATAGTTAATGTATTATACCTTATAGCAAAAGGCACATGTGATTACCAAATAAATGGCGAAATATATGTGCACCTGCTATTAATATGTGCCTAATATCGATGTTCCGATACCTCTCTGTCTACCCCTTAGGGGAATATAGGCGTCATAATGAAAGTGAATTGGAATTGAATTTTTCGACGTATAGTGTACTAGCTTCTGCCAGCGGCTTTGCCCGCGGGAATTTGTTTTATCATCCCAAGGGCATATTATACTGGGATTAAAGGTACTCTACGTGCTATTCCAGAATATAATCTATCTCTGTGCCAAATTTCACCCAGATCAGTTCAACCGTTCTGACGTGATTGTGCAACAAACATACATCCACCCAAACTTTCGCATTTATAATATTAGTAAGAAGTAAGATTCCTAGTTTCGGGCTCACTAACGCACGTTACTTTGGAACAAACAAAGTGTTTTATATCTTGTAGCAACCAATTTTCTCTTTGTGCACAAACTGTCTTGTACACCTTATAGTTATATTATTATATAGTTAATATTAAAGTCTGTCGAAAGCAAAGTAAATTATAATAATAGGGGATAATTTACGTTTCCATCAAGTTGCAATTAATTATTATTTCGAGTACCTTTCCAAGTAACTTTTGCCGCGTGAAGGGAGAAAGTTATTTCTGTAAAAAATGTCATCCAAATTAGTTCAGCTCTTGAGGCTTGATTATTTAACAAACATTGCATTTATAATATTAATAAGAAGATAGGAAACAGGATAACAAATGTATCGAAAACAATGTATTGCGTGTTAGTAATAGTTAATCCATGTCAATTACTTTCAGTTATCTTGTGGTGATATAACGTGACCTTTAGGTAATCATGTCCATAAAGCAGTACATGCCCACAAATTGACATTATGACGCGTCACTGCACTGGACGGCCGATGTACCGCAGTATGTAATCGTTATGACCTAGATTTATAAAGATACATTTACATGAGATAATATGTTTTTGTAAATCTGGCTGTAAATTAGCTTCAGAAGTTTAAAATTGAGCGTTATCATCCTCCATTGCATTTCCTAACTATTTTTGGTTGGCTTCCAGTTTAAAGAAATGCAGCTGTATTTTATGTGAAGTGATACTCCTATCTGATATCCATAACCCAGTTACTGGCTTATTATATGGTATTCTTTGATATTATCAGTATCAGACATTAACTACTAGTAAGCGTAACACTTAAAAAAAGAACAAAATACAAATGCGACAGATCTGCTAATCTATACCAATATTATAAAGAGGAAAGATTTTTTTGTTTGTTTGTACCGAATAGGCTCCAAAACTACTGGACCGATTTCAAAAATTCTTTCAACGTTGGGAAGCTAATCTATCCCCGGGTGACATAGGCTACTTTTTATCCCTGTATTCCCACGGGAACGGGAACTACGCGGGTGAAACCGCGAGGCGTCCTCTAGTGATCTATAATTTTCTTTTTAATTCGGCATTCATGCCTTCCAAATTTCACAACCAATAATCAGTGTCAGTTTAACTAATAATGAAACGGTTCGTTCGCCATTCAATTAACAACATTTCAAATTTCAAATAGTAATCTAAACATTTGCTACGGCGTAGCACACAATGCTACGCCGTAGCAATAGGCCACCTTATTAATTTCGCTCTGTACAGATTACTATTAAAGTATAAAGGTTTATAATTATAGTCCTCTTGATGACGAAGTACTATAGCCAGTATACGAACGGTACGTATACGGTACGTGAACGTTGTCAGCTATTTATTTGCTGGACGAGGGTGCGACGTTTGACGGATACCTTTGTCATTGTACGTAATGTGTTATTTTTCTTTACTAAGTAAACTATTGGATTACCTTTCGTGTTGATTTAGTTAATAGTTCTGCCCTCAAAATTCACGGCATTAAGATTTGTTAATCCAACTGTTGTACATACATACATAAACTCACGCCTTTTTCCCATGGGGGTAGGCAGAAACTACAGAATGCCACCTGCTACGATACTTACATACTTCTTTTGCTTCACTCACATTCATGCATCTAGTCATACACACACGCCGGTTATGAGTACTGCGCACCTGGCCTTTTTGAAGAACATCACCTATAAGGTCTATGTATGTCTTTCTAGGGCGTCCCCTCCCGGCGTTTCCATTCAAGTCTGCCTTGTAAATACATTTCGTTAGTCGCCTTTCATTCATCCTCTCAACATGGCCAAACCATCTTAACATACTTTTTTAAATTTTAGTCCAACTGTTGTGTTGTAACATAAAAAGATACTGCAATATTCGTTGCACAATCCACTGGCCAGAATGATGTTAACTAAATCTATTCAGTAAATATATAATATGAAATATAAATTAAACAAATAATACAAAACTAACATCTGGTTTCTGAGCTCTTCGATAAACATTCAATAGTTATTAACAAATTAAATTACTACAAAGTTATCTTTTCAACTAAAATCTCTTCCTCCATAATATTCAGAAACAAGATTTTACTAATATAACTATTGAATAGATAAAACTTGGTTAAGAAATCTCAGAGATCTGATCGTTATCTTCAACAAATAACCTTTTTACTTCTACTTGCGTTCACCTAAATGTACAACTCATCCTAACTGAGAAAGGCTAAATTAACCTATAATATCTTACAATAGATTTGTGTGTAAATGACAGTTCCATACACGTCCCCTATCACCTCAGTACAAATATTGGTGTCTTTTTAAACGTTGCCTCTCTGTAAGTACCTACATAGTTATTCTTCAGGTACTGATCCGCTAGACGAGGGTGCGATATGTGACATGTACCTTCGTTATTCCACTATCGCATTGTGTTACTCTTAAATAATAATATTTAAAGTAAATTTTCCTTTTGTAGAACCTTATTTAAAGTTTTTGTTTTAAAAATAAACTGTTTTGTCATTTTTATACGTTTTGATTGTCTATGTCGTATATCACTAAACCCAATGTTATTAATTACACTTTTTATGCTTTTCTCAAGCTGAAATTATGTCACATGAGGTAAGTATTGGCAAACAAATTAATACCAACTTCATTTTTCTTTTTTTTTATATAATTTGGCTCGCGCTTGACCACCATCTGACCTGATGGTAAGCGATGATGTGGTCGACGGTGTTAAAGACCCCGAGGTTGTAGCTATCTGGAAACACAGATTCCGGCAGGTAATGCCACTCCTTAGCTGTACGCATAATGAAAGTATTTCCAAAACGTTTAGTGCGTATGGGTGGGATGTCCACCATGTACCGATGGCTCATCGCCGTACGTCTTGCAGTCGGATGATGATATGGGCTAGGCGGAATTAGATTAAGCAATTCCATAGCATTCTCCCTGAAATGTTCATGGCTCTCCGACCAAGGACTATAATGCATTTTTTATTAATAGGTAGTATATTAACCAGCGGCTCTGATCCCATGGCTTAACATAAACTCACAGGTAATTTTTCCAGGATAAAAAGTTGTTTTTGAAATGTCAAAGGCTAGATTAGTGTTTATGTGCAGCGATAGTGATTCCATCAGTTACTTAATTTTCGTAAACTGTGTACTTCTAGATATTCCGTTTTTAGATTTTGTGAGCAATGCTGTTTGAATATCTGTGCTTACATTGCTTACAGGTAATTTAAGAATTGGTGTATCATTGCAGCCAAACACGCTGTAAAGTAATAGCAAACATTTTTGGCAGCGCCAGTTCAACACGGTTCTGGCAGAGGCTTAGACGTAATGTTACTCCTACGTTCCTAACAATTTTCTAATAGGGTGGGCTTACCACCTATTGAAATATTTTGCTGAGTCAAGATTGATGAAGGTACAAGAATAGAATTTTATCTAGTTATAATGACGGCACATTGCTCGCAGAACGGTTAGTCGATGGGGCAGAAAAGTTCTGGTTTGGCTACCGCGAATTGGAAAACGTTGCGTTGGAAGCCCTCCCACTAGGTGAGCCGATTACCTGGTGAAGGTTGCGGCGATTCGCTGGATGCCAGACGCACTGGTCCGGTAATTTTGGCGACACTTGGGGAGGCCTATGTCCAGCAGTGGACATCTTTCGGCGATATGATGATGATAATCGCGTGTTTATGGTCGTACATTTGATGAGAAAAAGCCTATTTAGAAACATTTACAAAAAGAAAGCCTAAAGGCATATATAACTGTAATCTAACTTTCTTAATGAATTAAAGATGATAAAAATAGTCTCCGACCCTCTGGAATTACAGAAGCGTGTTTTCTATGACAAAAGCTAAAAGCGAGGTGTGGCACAGCTAACTAATAAAGAAGTCACGCCTTCCAATTAAAAATAGTTTCAATCATTGTCTAGATTTCTAGAACTTACTGAGAAACACTGAGGTATCATAGTGTTAATTAAAACACTATTTATTTTCATAAGGTATCATTTGGAACAGCTGAACTCAACATTGCTATTACAATTTTGGGTAATTTGCAATTTCTCTAAACATAATTTGAAATATTTCAATGTAGTTTCAGTAATTTAAGAGAAAAGTTTTTAATCAAATATTAGTTTGTGACTTTAAGTAAAGGCTCAATGTCAATTTGTTTTAGTGTTAACTTGGACCAATTAATTATTACTAATAAGAAGAGAAGTGTCATTCGATGGCAGTGATGGCAATGATCGAAATACCAAAAGGTAAGGGATTGATCACGTGACCTTTCGATAGCGCTTGACATTCCCATACATTTTTGTAATTTTTAACCCCCGACGGAAAAAGAGGGGTGTTATAAGTTTGAGGTGTGTTGCTGTGTATCTGTGTGTCTGTCTGTGGCATCATAGCGCCTCAACGGATGAACCGATTTTAATTTTTTTGTTTGAAAGGTGGTTGTGTCGAGAGTGTTCTTAGCTATGTTTGAATAAAATCGGTTCAGCCGTTCAAAAGTTATGGACGTTTTACTGTTTGAATCGGGATGTTTTCGCAAGATAAATGTGTCGGGGGGTTTTTTAAATTTTGAAATTTTACTTGTTCCAATCGCTTTCACCCAGGTTTGCATTGATAGAATGTCAGTTGTCTAGAGCAATAGTTATGACAAGATCTCCATAAAAATAAAAAGACTATTTCCATTCAAACATATTATGAGCATCTCACGACGCGGCGATGTTACACACGTAACACACGTACCACTCACTTTTTATTACTTACGACAGCATAAAGTTTACTACAGCAGAGTATTGCTTACAAATAAATGTTCAATTCGTCACACGGAAAAAAAATATCTTCAATTAGGTGACAGATCGCTTCACGTTTTAGAGCTCAACGATACGAACGACTCTATTCAACAACTGCCTCTACTTGATATTCAATTTGTATTGACAGGTTAGTAGTACCTTATATTTTCTTCTTAGTGCATCTGTACAAATTATTAATTGTTTAAAAAAAAGAGTTTCTTGCATGTTCTGTTTCATAAAGATTCTACGCTTTGGAACTTGCAACAAGCTTCATTTTTCTGACTTACCGACTCCTTGACGCAATGGCTTTTTTAATTGTTTCGGTAATTACGGGCATTCAACCGGTTAATTAAAATAAATGCTTTGAGTTTGAATTCTGCCTGCATTACTTTGTTTTCTGTATGCTTAATAAGGCTGTTTATGTGTGTAAATAAGTCAGTACCTACAGATATGCTCTATAAATAGCAGGCAACGCTGTTCACCCTGTCACTGTTCCCACTGTCTCACCTTACGTTCCGTGAGATGAAAATCCGATTCAAAATGAAGCACGCTCAAAGGTATCCTTTTACACATAACACAGAGACATCTATGTAATGGTCAAACACTGGATCACGCTTAGTTTTAGTAACGACATCAACACGACACGAGACCAAGGCGACACGATAACTATACTACTTACAAGACAAAGTGCCTTGGGGCTTGTATTATTAATTTAATCCCCCTTCTTTCTGAGCAAAAATTTTACTAACCTCACCGGCCTTTGTTTGTAGCCAGATGAAGGGGCTTAGAGGTCTTCAGGAAACTTAAAGCGTCTGAGAAGAGAATATAAGTAGATATCATAGTATAAATCCAGGTTAGTTACAGAATGAAAGGGTGTTTATTATTAGGCTAGGTTTAGATGATTTCTTGCACGTTCTTATCTATAGAAATCAACCTTACTTTGAAGCGTGCAACTAGCTTCATTTTTTTGAATGACCGACCTTGACCATTAAAAAGTGTCTTTAAATCTTTTTTTTTTTTAATTTATTTATAGGTTTATCTTAGACATCACAGATAACGGTGAAGGAAACCGACAGACTTGACAACTCATCGCCGATTTTCGAGATTCTGGAGGCTTGATTCAACCAGTACTTCATTGCTGATGAGCCTCTTAGCCCGTTTTTCGATTGACTCTAGTGCATCCATCTGGTCCTTGGCAGATCCGTCCCAGAGATGAGAGCAGTACTCCATGCATGATCGAACTTGTGCTTGATACATGATAAGCAGCTGTTCTGGCGTGAAGTACCGTCTCACCTTCGCAAGGATCCCCAACTTTTTGGCGTCAGCTGAGCTTTTGCCTCAATGAATGGCCCAAAATTGAGGGTCGATGTCAACGTAATGCCAAAAAATTCAAGATGATCCGTTATAGGCGCGGTAACACTTTGGAAGGAAGGAGCCGGGTGGAATTGGCTCCTTTTAGCGGGAAAAAGACACGCCCGGGTTTTAACAGCATTGAACCTGACCAGACTAGCATCGCCCTATTCGGAAACTGCCTTCAAGGACGGCTTCAAGCATCCAACCATGGCCGCCCGGAGAGACCGGATCTGAGGCCCAGTAGCGCGCGCGTCGGACACGTATTTCTCAGTAATAGTGCTGTCGTCTGTATGCCCAAAGGTGCCTTGTTTCTGTGTAGATCGTTTATGTGGCAAGAACAATGTTGCTAAGAGTACGTTAATATCCAGTTGGTCAGACGAGCGGCCATCAATTACCACTCGAATAGACCGGTCCCTCAGGAAGTATGCAATTCAATCGTAAAGACACTGGACAGACCGAATAAGGGAAGCTTACCAATAAGGCTTCCTTACCAGACCTTGTCAAAAGCCTTCGAGATGTCGCGGGAGATGGTAAGCGCTTCCCCGTGCCTCTCGATGGTCTCGCTCCATATGAATGGCATACGCTAGAAGATCCCCAGTTGACCGATTTAGGCGGCAGCCGTATTGACGGTCAATGAGGATGTCGTTAGCTTCTAGGTATGCCAGGAGTTTAGAGTTGAGCACCCGTTCCATACTCTTGCAGAGGATGGACGTTACTGAAATGGGTCTGTAACCCGACTGCACTTTTTGGGCACAGGCTGTAATTGCTTCCAAGCATTCGGTACTTTTCCTGTCTCATATGAAAGGCGAAATAGGCGTGTCAGGAGCAGAGGCATTTCAGGCGTATAAGTTCTCAGAACAATTGCCGGTATCCCATCGGGGCCACTAGCTTTGTTCCCGTCGAGGTTGCGCAGCACCCTGAGGACGTTTTGATGGATGCGAATGTGTGACATACTCGTTGAACGAGAGGGCCATGCTTCACCAAAATCCAGATATTAAGATGCCGCAAAATGAGAGGAAAACAAGTTTGCTTTCTCCTCAGTGGAGTGGGCCAGTGAGCTGTTGGGTTCCAGCAGTGGTAGACGGTAGTAGTGCGGAACGGCACAAGTTTGATTCAACCGACCCCTGGTCTCAATAAAGCTTATGTGGTGAAATCGAGCCCTGCGCATCACCTTCTCTCAGGACTTGGCAGCCCTATGAAGGCTCGCTTTCGCTGACTCACATCGTTTGCCTTGCGTGTCTGAGCGTCGACCCATGCCAGGTAAGATAAGAGGATGTTGAGGATGTTTAAGCGCGTCGGTGCTATTGCACTCGGCACCAAACCATGGCCGGTAATTTTAGTCAGATATTGCTACGTCAGAGAACGCAATGTAGTACTACATTCCCTGTCACAACACATCCGTCACGAACAAAAGAATGAAGATTCGATCAGCCGAAGTTAGGCTGCCAAGGATAAGACGCGAAGAAAGAATACACTCCATCCCATTCTGCTGACTTGTACCACCAAACCCGTCGAGTGTCTCATGGGCTGAGATCGCGCGGACAGTAGATTGATCGAAATCAAAGAAAAAACTTAAAGACTCATTATTTTAAAAGTTATTCAATTACTTAACTGGTATTATTTGCATAGCCTTATAAAAGCAGAATCTGTATTTCGCACAACTTAAGAACTTTTCAAAGTGATGATACTCGCTCACATGAATGACCTCCTTCAACCACTGCCCATTTATCTAATTGCGACATTCGGAATAGACTATTTCGTTCATTAAGAGATTGCAACTCACTGACCATGAATGGGACTTTTGGACGTTCATTAAGTTTCATTAGGTAGTGATGTGTGTGTGACGTAGCGGCCAACAAGTAGGTTGAGGTGCCACTTGGGCGACATTGCAAATGAGGTGGGCCGCGATGTAGTGTACCTGAGCCGTGGCTGAGGGTTGGAGGAGGAGTGCCGGTATTACAGTGCGCCGCACTCCCTATTCTCTGTGGCCTACACGGGGTCGCCACCGTCTGATGGCGGACGCGGTGGGGCCGCAGAGGGGGAGGAGTGTCGGTATAGCGTTGACCACTCTTCATATCCCCTACGGCCGTACAGTGGCAGGTGGTGGGGCCACTGTCCTACCCCGTTATAGGGGACCAAGGGTACCATACACGGCGTCGTCTGGCACTTACGTGCTTGTTTGGTGGGTCATGTTGTGCAACGTGTTCTGGTGCGCCGTGTCTGGTCCTCTGGGGGGTACCCCCTACCCCCCAGAGGAAGGTCCGGATACGGTGGATTAGCGGTGAGTGCTAACGCGTGCCCGTGTTCCCGCCATAAGCGGCACAGAAGGACACCGTGGAGTTTAAGTTGAAGTCCCACATAACTTCGCTATCTCCCCGTGGTGGCGCAGTATGCATGAGCATTAATAAAAGCAAAAAGAATATTTAAAAAAATGTAGTGATACGTTAGTGTCGACATGAGCTGCTGACATACAAACCTGCACACTATATGGTTACAACAGAAAATATTGGAAACAAATATTGAGAATACATAAAGTACGCCTTTGTACCTTTCATGCTTTGCCTTCATGCACAAAAGTAGAATGGCAGACTTAAAACGTTCATTATCACACATGATGCATTCCCCACAGGCATTGTTTAAAATCTGTAAGCCCACATTTTGCCAGTCACTTAACAAGTTTTTTGCACATAAAAACACTTTGTCTTTGGTAGGTACTCCATTTTTTTGCGTTATGGACACCGACTTCGAAAAATAAAGTTTTTTTCACTATGTAGATAGTTTCTTATTTGGAAGTCAGTAGTATTTTTTAAGTTTTATATTTTCAGTTTTTAGTTGGCAAGTAGTTAAGTAATGTAACTATAATGCCAGAATAGATTACCCGAATATCATGAAACTAAACATAACCGGTGAAATGAGAGTGTATCAAGGTGAACTGTACACATCTGCGTACGCCTTTAGAGCGTAATGGCGTGATGTTATGCTTTTTTTTTTCTCTTTATTTATTAGGTACTTGTAACCAACAACAGGTTATGTCAGCCCCATCTAATCAGTGACCTAGTTACACACACTTTTTAAAACTATTTAGGATAAACTTATAAATAAACTTAGATTTAATACTTGCAGGCACAGCTAACACAGATTGAAAGGAGAATGCCCATGGACAGTACTTAAAAAAAGTTTATTGTGTCACAATCATTTCTGGACAATAAATAAAACAAAAATATTTTAAGTATTTTAACTTCTTTTCAAAAAGATTCCTAATGGGGTTCATTTTCTTGAATTAATAAGTATTTTCACTTCCGTTTCACAGCTCAAACATATTCCGCCATTTATGTTAGGGTTGAGGCATGTTGACATGATCTGACATCGATTAAAGAAGGAGATCGAAGAATCGTTTTTTTTTATTAATCTACCTGAAACACTGAATCAATCCATCCGGATTCACCTCTTTAATGTCATCAAACTTACTTTGATATTGGTGTGGTTTACTAGTTTAATGCAATCCAAGATAAAAAATGAATGTTTTTAGAAATCGATTATATTACCGATTTGGTAACATGACTATAATTGTCAGTCATTTCATTTGACAGTGACAGTAGTCGACTTTTCATTTGTTTTGTTTGTGTTTTGTTGCGTCAAGTTGAGTTTTACGTTACGCCGTTACTAAATACTTATCACTACAACACCGCCGTGTGTTTGTGAAAATAGTGCTTTATAAGACAGGACTTTATATTTGTGATTTCCGACATGGCTACTGTTCGAAGTTGGTGTCTCAATTGTTCTTTGATGTTGGCGCCATATATGCGCAGACATAACATTTTGTCGAAGATTCATGATATTGTATTGGACCATATTACGGGCTTGGATCTACACCGGTAAGTAAGAATAACATTATATATCTGAACAGCACTTGAACAAATGTCTAACGAATACAAATCTTAAATATGTTGGCATAGAGTCCATATTGCTGTAAATCTAATGTAACCTAAAAAGGAATATATTTCGTTCAATATCTTTTAACTCCCGCAATGAAAATTGACTAAAGTTGGTACGTGTAATTAATTAAGGTAACATAATCAAATAAAGGTGTTTTTATCAGGACACTAATCTAAATCTAGTGAATTTAATTTTAATCGCCTACATAAAAGTTTTCTTTCTAAATGGATGTTATGTTATGAAATGGTATATAAATGATATATATAGAAATGGGACCAATTTCAAAATATTATAATTCTTTTTTTTGTTTCAAGGAGTACCTTGAAATAAAAAAAAGAATTTTCAAAATAGGACCACAAATATCGGACATGTCGGTGAACAGACATAAAAAGAAAGCAGCCATAAAGTCGAACATAGAATCCTCCTTTTTGGTAAGTCGGTTAAAAGTAAAGGCGGATCGATTTCTACTAAGCAGGCCAGCCTTGGGGTTATCTCCAATATTTTAAAACGGAAATACCAGTTTGCCCATGCACCCCGGTACTCTAAACAAGAATTCTACGAACTGCAGACGTGCTTATCACAGTAACTACGAGTATTAAGTAATACACGACAATAGCTAGACCGTAATAATAACCGTCTTGTTTTTATCCAATAAAAGTTCGGTTTTTCTTGTAAACATCGGAGCATACCAGCAGATAGTTATTTTTATTTTTTATTCGTTAAAAAGAAAGTATAGATAGTTCTACCCTATTACGGAAAGAAAACAAGAACACAGTAGTTAATAAGCCGCGGTTCGCCGTAACGAACTGGGGAGCCATAATACAGTCGTGATAAGAAGGCTAGTTTCAAAGAAGATACGGTCAAGAGTTTACCAGGGTGTAAACGACGTCGGCAGATATCCTGTCAACGACTGCAAGTGGATTCAAGTGTCAATTCGCGCAAGTGTCATTCCTGGAAAAGTATTTTACGCAAATTTTCTGTACCAGTAAACACTGTGACACTACGGGTATACTGTTGAGGTAACTTCTAAATTTACAATATATACAGTGTGGTAACTGAATGAATCCTAAGTATGTAAAAGGTACCACTCTTCTCTATTATATAATATGCCTTAAAAATATTTATTAATAATTATGATATAGAGTATAAAATATGAATCTGTAATAGTTAATTAATAATTATGAATAAAAAAATATGTTAGTAACGACTTATCCTCTTAATATTCTTGAACACTGTAATAATTTTTCTCTAGTAATAGCCTGAACTTTTGAACAACGGCAATGGAAAATATTGAGTATTTTAAATAATTATAATAATTGCCATGCAGAAAGTATTTCTTTTAAACAGCAATAATTTTATTTCGGGTAATTTCAATTTGTCTTTGTGTCGTGTTCTACTATTTATTTTGTTACTGCTTTTATCGAATAGATTCTATTTTTTTTTACAGTGATGCATGTTTCAAAAATATAAAGATAGTATTTAAGGTTTTAGGTCTCGGTGAGCTCGCTGACAGATCTATAGAAACTTCGAAGGTGCACGCGAATTTACTTGTATCCCGGGGCTCAGACTCATGGTTGTGGTAAGAACTGTGGGGTTTTAGTCGCTTGGAGCCGACATAACCTTTCGTTCGGTTCGTATGGATTTCTCCACAAAAAAAAACGGCCATGTGCGTGTCACACATTTAGGGTTCCGTACCAAATGTAGAATATATTGGTATTTGTTAGTAAATTATATATAATAATAAACATTATCACCAAATTTCAAGTTCATAGATCAATGGGAAGTTAAAAAAATCCTCGGAACATAATTTTGTGACAGACAGACGGACACGTGAGTGACAGCAATATGGCTCCGTTTGGACCCTACATGTATGGCATCCTAAAAAGATCCATAGAAACTACATTGACATTTATTTCGCAAAATAATTTGTTCCTATAACACAATTATATTAATGTAACTTCTGCGCTTCGCTGTGTAGTGGCGTAATGTAGCCGTTCTTTACGCGTCCCGCGCCGCTCATAAATGTCATATGTAACAATAACAGCGTCCAGTTCATAACGATGGACAATGTACATTTTTATTTGATTCTTGTTGTGAGCAAAATATAAGGTTTTGTTAAGATAGATAAGATATATAGATAGGTACGTAAGTTTGAGAGAGTCACTGGAGAAGTTGTGAGCAGTTGTATGGTGTCATTATAAATTATATAATGTCGTGGTGGCTAAGATCTCGCCTCTCGTGCTTGAGGTCGTGGGTTCAAATCCGGGCAAGTAACAATGTGACTTTTTAAATTCATATGTACTTTCTAAGTTGACCTTGGGCATCACAAGCAACGGTAAAGGAAAACATCGTGAGGAAACCTGGACTTATATAGTTAATGTAAGTCTGAACTAGCCAAGTCAGAGGCCTGTGGGGTTCCCAAAGGCGGCTTGACTAACTCTGACACCAGAGGTGGCCACATCCTCACAAGAAAAGAAGTAGATTATATATCAATGGCATAAATTATACTTATTTTTGTTTGATGATTGAAATTTGGTATAATTTGTATAATGTATTATTTTAGGACTACAAGATGCTAATTTAAAGTAACGCAACATCAATCGAGTTTTGCTATTGACTGAAACGAAAGGTTACAGAATTCCGTCAGATAACCAAGCTCTGTCATGTCGAACTGTTCACAATTGCCTGTCAACCTGTGACGAATATGCAAGTATTGGCGCAAAGGTCGAGCTTTTGTATTTCTGCATCCTTTTAAAACAACTTGAATATACATTTTAACTATGCACTGGTTACATTTCTTGGATAATGTTTGTGCTTTATTTATATTTCTTGGTATAATATTATATTGTGAAAACGATACAAAACTTTTGAAAAGTCGAAATAATGAGACATCCGACCTTTGCTTTACAAAACGTTTATGTACCGATCCCACTCAGCAACATTCCTAGAAGTTTGAATATACCATAATACTCGTATAATATATAATAAACGTTACATTGAATATAATTGTGTTATCTGTAAACCATTGTTATCCCTGTTTCCAACTCTGATTCCAAATAATAACCGTTGAAAGTATTTTACACCTGTTTGTAGCATTACTGTACTATTAAAATTAACGACAAAAAGGTTAAAAAAAACTTTCATTACCTAGGTACAAACACGATACACATTAATCTAGGTCAGTTCCTTACTGTTGATGTTTTTCACGGGAAAACTGAGGAACGAAGCCTCTTATAATTTCCGAGCTACATGATATTTACCTGAAGTTCTTCTCCGTAGCTCCATATCTACATGTTGTTGGAGCTCCGATAGAGCTGCACAACAATAGGTGTCGGGTTACCGGCTCCCATTGTTGGCAGGAATGCGTGCCTCTCCCTCGCTCCCGTGAATTTGCGTGCAGCACAGGATAAATCTTTCCTCCCTGTTATTGAGTGGTTTTTAACTGAATACAATAGAGCGCTCAGTAGGATTTGTGATGTTATTGTAGGTAAGTAAGGAAAACTAGGAGATGATCGCATTGAGGGGTTATTTTCCTCAAACAGGTGTTGTTTTGAAAAAAATATAGTAGAATAAGTGTATTTTAATTTTATTTTCTCTTTTTAAGACGACGACAGTCTTCAACGACCTGAGGGAACAAAACGCGCACACGTTTCACACCTGCGCGACCCAAAATTCAGTAGTCTTTTGTACCTACTTTAATTATTATTCTTAGACTTTACAAAAACAAAGGTTCAGATCAAAATGTAGACGGTTGAATTGTATTTGAGATGGCGACAATTTTATTAAAATACGCCGGCGGTTTGGGGCGATTGTCGTGATTTTGTCCGTGTTAGACATAATTTTACAAATTAATTACACTATTTTTAACCCCCGACGGAAAAAGAGGGGTGTTATAAGTTTGACGTGTGTTGCTGTGTATCTGTGTATCTGTCTGTGGCATCATAGCTCTTAAACGGATGAACCGATTTTGATTTAGTATTTTTTTTTTGTTAAATCACCTTTCCGGTGATTTTGTCGAGAGTGTTCTTAGCTACGTTTGAATAAAATCGGTTCAGCCATTCAAAAGTTATGGGCGTTTTACTGTTTGAATCGAGGTATTTTCACAAGATATCGTGTCATAATTACATGTTCAATAGATTGCCTATCGAAGCGTATCTATTATGTACTAGATAAATTATGTAGCATGAACTAAAAATGAGTCAGGGGCCTTTAAAATTTTGAATTTTTTTTGTATATAAATAAAACTCAAAATTTGATTCTCATTTTAAATTTTTTGAAAATCAACTAGTGAGGGGTATGTGCGCCTTAATTAGTGACTTTTACAATCGCAATGCATATGAAAGTCCCATGATAGCCTAAATATACTATATCAGATAAGATTTGGACTATTATCAACATGAATTATATGGCGTGGTGGCCCAGTGGCTAATACCTCGCCTCTCATTCTTGAGGTCGTGGGTTCGAATCCGGGCAAGTGCCAATGAGTATTTTTCAATTCATATGTAATTTCTAAGTTAATCTTGGACATCGTTGACAACGGTGAAGGAAAACATATAAATAGAAGTGAGAAAACCTGCAGCCGAATTGCGTAAGTGGATTCGGCAAAGGAAACAGTTTGGAACCTTCAAAGAGTTAGAATCATATCTTTAAAATTTTTCGGTATTGCGAAACTAATTTGGAAAGAGTACGATCATCCTCCTGATGATTTATTTCTAAATAATTAGGACATAATTTAGTTTTACTTACAACTAATGGTTTCTAATGCTTTTAATTAAAAATGTATAATGGTTCCTTAAAATTGAAAAAACAATTATTCTTTACAATCAATTCTACCTCAAAATATTCATCATGGAAAGATTCATCTCTTTTCCTTTTCAGAGTGTAATATGCAATACGTAAAGTCTTTTTTGTGAAGGTTCCAAACTGTTTCCTTTGCCAAATTTACTTACGCAATTCGGCTGCTGGTCTTATAGTGAGTTTATTATAAGATTGTGCTCCATTGGTGTAATTGCTGTAAGGTGTTCCAGTGCGAGGATAAGCAAATAAATAAATAAATGAACTGAGCCTTAGTCATTCATTCTCGTCATTTATTTATATATTTATATATACTTTATTGTACACCAAGATAAGACAATACAAAAGAAACATTAAAAATTAAAACAAACATACAATAGGCGGCCTTATCGCGCTCTGCGATCTCTTCCAGGCAACCTTGAATGGATAGAGATAGCCTGGACACGACATGGGGTTGCACTTGGTGCCAATTTCAAATCATACGGGTAAAACAAACTACTAAAATAGATACATAAATACATACATACATCTAAATAAACACACAAGAAAACAATACAGCTTAAACAAGGACATAATTACAGAGAGAGGTAATGTTCCTTTATAAGTTTTTTAAAGACAGGCAACGACTGAGCACGTTTTATTGGGTCAGGCAATGCATTCCACAAACGAGCAGCCTGGACAGTGAATGATTTATCCAAAAATGTAGTGGAATGCATAGGCATTTTAAGTCGCAAGTTTTCTGATGACCTAAGAGATTTCGTATGGGAATCGCAGATAAACTGAAAACGATCCTTGAGGTAAAGAGGGGTGGAAGGAGTAAAGAGGACATTGTACAAAAGAGAAAGAATATGAGTATTCCGGCGAAGGCGAATTGGCAACCACTTGAGCTTTACACGGAATTCGGAAACGTGGTCATATTTGCGCAAACCAAATATGAACCTTATACAAACATTTTGAAGTCGCTCAAGTTTATCGAGTTGTTCTTGAGTAAGGTCAAGATAGCTGGCATCAGCATAATCAAGGATGGGAAGAAGAAGAGATTGTGCAAGCGCAATCTTGGTGGCAGTCGGAAGAAAATGCCGCAGTCTCCTCAAAGTTGCAGCAGATGCAAACAACTTGCGGCTAACTTCCTGCAGTTGGGCAGTCCATGAAAAGTTTTTGTCGATGAATATCCCCAAGTTTTTAACTTTCTCACTGAATGGAATAACAGAATTGCCAAAAACTACTTGGGGAAGAGACGTCCAGTCGATCTTTGAAACCATTCTAGAACTGCCCACTACAATAACCTGCGTCTTAATAGGGTTGACCATAAGCCCATACCTCCTGCTCCAATCACAAATGCGAGCCAGATCAAGGTTTAAGGTTGCTATAGCCTCGGACAGCTTTCCGAGGGGTGCCCGCGAGTACAACTGTAGATCGTCTGCATAAAGATGGTAGGAAGAAATAAGTTCATTGGAGATTGAGTTTATAAAAACTGCGAAAAGTAAAGGGGATAAAACGCCACCCTGTGGTACCCCAGCAGAAGTACTGCACCAGGAAGACAAGTTCTCCCCGATACATATACGTTGCCGGCGCCCGAACAGGTAACTACGAAACCAGTCAACCACCGATGGAGAGAGCATAGAATACCAAGCAAAACGTCGAAGTCAATAGTATTAAAAGCATTACTGAAATCTAGTAATGCCAAAATCGTCAGATTACTGCTTTCCATGGCTGACCGTATATCGTCCGTAATGTTGAGAAGAGCTGTCGTGGTGCTGTGACCAGGACGGAAACCGGACTGGAAGGGATTGAGGAGATTGTTTTTGGATAGGAACTTGCTAATTTGATTATGGACTAACCGTTCTAGGACTTTAGATAGGAATGGTAAGACGGATATTGGACGGTATTCAGAAAAGGAGGAGGGATTGGACTTTTTAGGTAAAGGAATTATTTGCGCATCTTTCCATGAGCACGGAAAGACACCGCTGGACACAGAAAAGTTAAGGATGTGGCAAATGACAGGAAGGATAATGTCCAGCACCGGGAGTAACATTTTACGGCTGATACAATCACATCCTACAGCATTGGAAGTAATTGAAAGTATGCTCTTCTTAACATCACATGCAGAGAATTGACTAAAAGCAAATGGAGAATAACTGGGAGTCGGAAGAGATGAAAGATAATTCAGTGTATTCAATTTAATTGTCCTATCAAAATCGGACGAAGCTGTAAAATGAATGTTCAATGCATTGATGTCTAAATCTTTAGGGATTGACTCTTGTCGGGTTTTACCGACTCCCAATGATCTTAGAAAATTCCAAACTTCGGATGTGTCTTTGTTTTGGACTGACTTATGAATATGTTGGCGATTAGCATTCCTACACACCTTATTGCATAGGTTGCGGATAGCGGCATATTTGTCTCTATTAGCATCGGTAGGCCGTCGCTTAAATTTGGACTTTGCTGCAACTTTTTTTTTAATTAATCTCTTTATCTCATCCGTCAGCCACGGTGCCGGCAAATGTCTAACTTTAACTGCTCGAACAGGTGCATGGACATCATAAAGCTCGACAAGTTTAGCCGTGAAGACATTCACTTCCTCATCGACCGACACAGAGGCAAACAGAGGAGACCAATCTATACTGCTGGCATCCCCGCAAAGACTGTCAATGCTCATACCACCAAAATTGCGTTGCATGAGAATTTTGGCTTTAGCCTTAGGTGGACGAATTTTATAAGAGAGAAAAATCAGGTCATGATATGAAAAGGCATCGGCTGAGCATTGGCCATGCTTAGCGACGCGATCAGGAGAGGAGACAAAAATCAAGTCAAGAAGCGAAGGAGTACAGTTTGGAAAATGATGAGTTGCACTAAGCGGAAGAATGGAAATATTACTAGAAGCCGAAATATTTGTCAGGGAAGACGAACGATGGTCATTCTTCAGGAGACAAGTATTAAAATCACCCATGATTATGCTATGACTGTAAGAAGGGATTAAGATTTCTAAGAGCTTTTCGAAAGATGAAAAGAAATTGATGCGTAAAGAGGGACAGTAGTAAACACCAAGAAGTAATTTTGAATGATTTAGCTCGACCTCAAGAAAAAGATGTTCACCAGAATTTGATGGCGGTGGCTGCGCTGACACATTGACAATTGAGAATGGAATGTATGCGCGAAGATATATGGCAACACCACCACCACCACCAACCGCCCTGTCGTTTCTTATGAGCACGAAGCCGGGAAGAGAGTAGCTAGTTGAAGGGAGACAGGGTTTAAGCCATGACTCGGAAATAAGAATAGCATGTATGTTTTCACAGTCAAAACTTGCCAGCATATCGTGGAAATGAGCCGGAATACTCTGCGCGTTGATATGGATAACGTTAAAATTCTTAGGAACATCAGAAAACTGCGCCCCAAGACTATCTGAAAGAGAAGGCACGCTCACAAAACTGTCATCGCTTCCTGTCAAAGAACAAAAACAAAAGTTGTCACTGCTGTCATCTGTAATAGACATAAATTTTCCTATTATAATAATATAAATATATAAAATCCTATCTTAAAACTAAAAACCAATAAACAGTAAACCTGCAGGTTGCGTTATTAATAAATAAGAATAAAAAACTAGATGAGTCCGGGCAACATTAACAGAACTGATATAATAAAATAATAAAAACAAGAAATTTTGCAGCAAGAAAAATAAATAAAATACAGAATTGAAATTATGACAAAACGGAACGCACCGAAAAGAACGCATGACATTAAACTGACAGTAGTGAAGTGACAGTGACAGTTGACAATACGTCTCACGTAAAAATGTTATTATACAATTTGGAAGTTACAATTTTTAAGAAATAACAGTAGGTGAAGGTGAAAGGAAACCAAAACAAGAAAATAACACCACCCGGACCTTCAGTAAAACATTGCTAAGAAAGAAATCACTTTCTCACAGCAGCAACACGCTTTAACCTTGCTGTCTTCATAGCAGCAGCGGATGGAAGGGAGTCTGGCACTGCCGCCCTAGGATCAGACTGCTCCGGCTCCCTGGAAATCGGCGCAATCTTGTTCAAATCGGCGAGAGACTCCACCCGATGCCGCGTATCGTTCGTACCAAGGACATACACACAGCCCGCCCTAGTCCAACTCTTGGAAACGCCGAGTCTTTCCCTCGCAGCTAGGAACAAGTCATGCCGCCCCTTAGTTAAAAATTCAGACATGGTGACGCCTGAACCTTTTAATTTGGTTTTAGCAAACCAGACTTTGTCCCGGACCGCGAGGCTGCCAACCTTGAACAGAATAGGCCGGGTCTTGTTAGGCACAGCTCTTCCCATCCTGTGACATCGGCTGATGTCAGCAACAGAAAATTCGTTTAGCTGCAGCTTGTTACATACCACCTCGGCTAACACCTTGGCGGTATCTTCCTTCTGCTCCTCATTCACGCCATGCAACAGCAAGATCTTCCTCCGTCCTCGCATCTCCATTTGGTCAATACTTCGGGCAAGAAGCTCCACCTGTCGCTGAAGGCTGTTGAGAGCTTGCGAGATGAATGTCCGGAACGTAGTAAACTCGGCTGCCAGGCTGGAACTTGTGGCAGGTGATGGAGGGGCCTTCTGCAGTTCAGCTTCGAAGACGGACATGCGCGTTTGGAATAACTCCTTGAGATCACTCAAAGTGCTTGTCAGCGAATCCATTGTTAAGAAAGTGAGTGTTTAAAAAAGTGTATGTTTTTAAGAAAGAAGTAATAGCGAGGAGATAACGCTACACCAGCAGGTAACAGTTATAAACTTTTAAAATATGACATAAAATATCTTAAATAATTGTTATATTAAATTATATTAAATTTTAATCAAGAGCGTTTTTTTTTGGTGTTACTGGTACAACTACCCACGAGAAAAAAAAAAGATAATAAAAAAAATATCATTTGGTTGAGACAAAAATCTATGACACGTGCCTCAATTAAATCGTTTCAACCTCGAGATCCTAAACAGATAATTTCTAAGAGACTCATACCACATACAGTCCAACAACAAGTGATGTTTGTCTTCCACAACTCCTCACAATTAGGCGAGTTAGATTTTTTCATTTTGAACGTGAAATATTACATGAAATGTGTCAATCTGAGTATATAAGCAGGAACAAAAAAATTTCTACTAGTACTTGTTTATTTATAATAATACGCATAATCAACAAAATTACGAATAATAAGAAATACATAACCTCCACTGTATAATTATTATTGACGTTAATTGACTAGATTCGATTGTTTCGTAATTAAAAACAAGGTTATGGCTATTAAGGCAGGTATTTCTAGATTTCACTTGCTTTCGTTACTCAATTATACAATTTGTGTTGACGCAAACAACAAATTTAGATTGCTTGTTAAATATAAATCGATACAATTATAACTTTCGTCATCAAATATGTAAAATAAATTGTTAACATTCCTTTCTAATAATGAAACTAACTATAATTAAAGTGTTAATAACACCCTAAGTTACACCTTAAGTTATGGTAACTTATTGGTGATGTTCTTCAGAAAGGCCAGGTGCGCAGTACTCATAACCGGCGTGTGTGTATGACTAGATGTATGAATGTGAGTGAAGCAAAAGAAGTATGTAAGGATCGAAGCAGTTGGCCTTCTGTAGTTTCTGCCTACCCCCATGGGAAAAGGCGTGAGTTTATGTATGTATGTAAGTTATGGTAGAATGTAGAGAACTTTTAAAATTAACCCAACACCAAGCGACCTTCCTGATGGCTCGCCGCGGTTCGATTTATATCAAACCGATAAGATTATTAAAAAACGAAAATGCACCGATTTTCACTGCAAATTATAATAGAAAAATCTTTTTAACAAAAAAATTACTGTGAAAAATAACTATCCTTCGAAAGTCGGTGTCCATGATAACTTTTTATTTGTCGTTTTTGTCACCAACTGCCGAAAAAAACGTTATTTTTCACTTTGCAGTGTATTGTTTTGGAATTGGGTTTAAATTTTTTTGTTAATCAGTTTTTTATTTTTCTCTTTTGGGTACCTTTATTTATTACCATTGGTACCTTTTTAAATACGCATCATCATTTTAGCCGAAAGACGTCCACTGCTGGACATAGGCCTCCCCCAGGCGTCGCCACATTGACCGATCCCGTGAGTCTCGCATCCAGCGCCTTCCCGCAACCTTAACCAGGTCATCAGTCCACCTAGTGGGAGGCCTTCCAACGTATCGTCTTCCGGTTCGCGGTCGCCATTCCAGAACTTTTCGGCCCCATAGGCCATCCGTTCTGCGAGCAATGTGCCCTGCCCACTGCTACTTAAGTTTGGCAATTCTTCGGGCTATGTCGGTAACTTTGGTTCTCCTGCGGATATCATCATTTCTGACGTGATCACGCAAGGAAATTCCGGACATAGCCCTCTCCATTGCCCTTTGGGTTGCTTTGAGCTTTCTGATAAGGCCCATTGTAAGCGACCACGTCTCGGTCCCAAAGGTGATTACTGGCAACACACACTGGTCATAGACTTTTGTCTTGAGACACTGCGGTAAATTGGACGAGAAGATACCACGCAACTTCCCGAACGGCGCCCAGCCGAGTCGGATTCGACGGTTGACCTCTTTCTCGAAATTGGACGTACCCAACTGAACCGTTTGTCCCAGGTAGACATAATCGTCTACAACTTCGAGTGTAGAGTCTCCGACCTTGATAGGAGTGGGTGTTACATGAGCATTCACCATGATCTTGGTTTTGTCCATGTTCATTTTAAGACCCACTCTTTCGGAAGCTCTACTGAGGTCATCGAGCATTTTACTGAGGCTCTCCATGGTCTCAGCCATGACCACTATGTCGTCGGCAAACCGAAGGAGAGTAATGTACTCGCCATTAACGTTAATGCCAAGGCCCCTCCAGTCCAGAACCTTGAAGACATCCTCCAGCGCAGCAGTGAACAGTTTCGGAGAAATGACATCTCCCTGTCTCACGCCGCGCTGAAGAAGGATTGGTTTCGAGGTCTGATCCTGAAGACGGACTGACATGGTGGCGTTTTTGTACAAACACTTCAACACCTCAATGTACCGGTAGTCGATCTGGCACCGTTGGAGAGACTGCAGTACAGCCCAAGTCTCTATCGAATCGAAGGCTTTCTCGTAGTCCACAAACGCTAAACAGAGAGGCAGGTTATACTCTTCGGTCTTCTGTATAACCTGCCGCAGCGTATGTATGTGGTCTACGGTGCTAAAGCCTTTTCGGAATCCGGCTTGTTCGGGGGGCTGGAAATCGTCAAACCTGAGCGCGAGACGATTCGTGATGACTCTTGAAAACAACTTGTAGACATGGCTAAAAAGTGAGATGGGCCTATAGTTCTTCAACCGGGCATTGTCGCCCTTCTTGAAGAAGAGTAACACCACACCCTTGCACCATTCCTGTGGCGTTTTGCCCTCGAGTATGACGGAATCAAACAGCTTCTGAAGGGCCCTAAGGACCGGTTTTCCACCCGCCTTCAGGAGTTCGGCTGTAATTCCGTCATCACCCGGCGCCTTGTTATTTTTGAGCTGTTTCAGAGCCATCCTGATCTTGTACAGGCTGACGGTGACAACGGTGAAGTGAGTTTTGAAACCATGCATGGCTCTGGAGATATCCTCATACATGGTCTCTACCTCATCGTCGGGGTGTGCCGAGGTCGGCGCGTAGACCTGTATGACCTTCAGTGAATATCTTGAGGATATTCTGAGTATAAGGTACACCACCCTGGTCGACACACTCTCGATCTTCACCACGTTGTTCACAAGGGACTTGTGGACGATAAACCCGACACCACCCTGGGACTGCCGGTCACCCTCTCGGAAAAAGAGCAGGTTACCGGATTTGAGGATTATCGACTCCTCCCCCTCTCTTCGGAATTCAGATAACCCTATAATACTCCATCGCAACCTGCTCAATTCCTCTTCGAGTTCGGTGACCTTCTCGTCGGTCCGAAGTGTGCGCGTGTTGTACGTTGCCAGGTCCAGTCGTCGGTGATTTTGATTGTTGGGGTAGACGGATCTCGTCCGGAGATTTTAGCACCCCTTGCCATGCCGTAACCTCGACCGCTACCGTAGTCGAGGGTAGGCAAGCTGCCGGGTACTAGTGGCCATTTTTTATTTATGCTATTCATTGGGGGGGTTTTGCCATAATCGCCACGCTTGGCAGGCGGGTTGGCGATCGCAGTATGGTTGTTATAGAAGCACAGAGAACGCTGCTGCCCATTCTCTGGTTTGTCCTTTAGTCGCCTCTTACGACATCCACGGGAAGACATGGGATGGTGAAATTCTTTACGTCCGGCACCATACGGAACCACCACCAAATACGCATTATTAAGGATAATTCAACGATCCAGAAAGAAAGGTCAGATAATAATCACCAGCTTTCTAATAATAAAAAAACCGTGGAATTGAGAACCTCACCCTTTTTAAAGTCGGTTAAAAATACGCGCGATTTCGCCTAGCGTAATTTAAATATCATCATCAACATCAGGAAAGCCTGTAAAACTACATTTTGACAAAAATAAATTCTTATTCTAATTCCACCCATCCCGCTGTCGCTAAAACTATATTCAAGTCCAACTAACGTTTACCTATAATAACCGCATTAGATCTATGCCGACGGCGACGGTATTACCACTAATTCTACTCCTAGTTATTACCTAACGGGCTGTTTGATTAAAACTCTCTCTCTGCAAAAACCGCCCTTACTGCTACGGAATAAAGGCGCCTGTAAATGTGGAAATGGTACCACAGGCGTGTGGTGGATCGTACGGCTGCTGTGTCGGGGAAAAGGCGGTTTTTGCTGGCGGTACTGTTAATTACTAGGTTTCTGTGAGTGTAGTGTGTGGAGCAGTAGGTCAAATGGTAACTGTCTCGGGATATAGAGTAGTTTTATTCAGTGTAGATTCGATTCGGCTGCAAGTTAAGGTTGCATCATGGAAGCATCAATTCTTGCAGCTGAAAAGAAACGCTATGTTTTAAGACCAGTTTAGAGTATGTCATTTCATTTGTTTGCTAATTCTACGCCTTTGCAGTTATAATTTATACTCAACCTGAATTGACCCACAAAGGCCGAAGGCACGACTAAAAGCCACGAATTTCATAATATTTTATAAATGTACTCATTATTTATTATTCCCTTGGTAGTAACCAAAAATACCTACAGACATACATTTAGATATTGTTATAAACAAGATAAATGTTTGTTTATTAATACAATTTATCTCTTTGTAAAGCTCATTCCTGTGTTTACACAGAGGCGTAATTCAGTAATTAGTTACTCATATGACGTAAGCACAGCCAGAGAGCAAACGCACGGCAACTCAAACTGTAGCCCGAGAGTGGATGAGATCGACGAATTATGAGAATATGAGACGGGTAATAACCAGCATAATTGCCTAGTCCTCTATATGACCCGGTATCCATCTACTAATGGGCTTTGGCGTATGTTCATTAATTCGGTACATACTAGGTATTCAGAAGTATATTATCCTCCAGACCCATTTCAGCGGAGACTAGCCATTGAAACTGCACAATCATTTATTATTGACTAGCTTTTGCCCGTGACTTTGTCTGCGTGGACTTTAGATTGGGATAAAAAGTATTCCATGTGTTAATCCAGGTTATAAACTATCGTGAGCCATATTTCGTACTAAGCCGTTTAACCGTTTTTGCGTGAATATGTATCAAACATATCACCACCCCCGATCCGACCCCAACATAGTTAGGAAAAGGCGTAGATTGATTGATGTAACAAACATACGAACTTTAAGATTACTACTACTACTTCTACACATTTGTGAGTGAAAACCAGTGGACTTATCATACTGACTCTACTTCATACAATATTTATATGTACGGATGAATAAAACATTAGATATGCCAGGTAATACCGATGTCATCGCATTATAGACATCGAACTCATTACTATCGATGACATAATAGATTGAGATGTATTGTAATAAACTGCACTTTTTGGTCGTAGTATTTTTTTACCTACGAAGAAGTTATTTTTCATAAGGCTCTGATTGATATAATAAAATTTTATATCCAAGCTAGGTTAGTGAGATCGCGAAGTCGCTCTAACGTTGTTGACCAATTCTTTTCCCCATTAATAAAACATACAAGATTAAACACTGAGAGACTTATTTTCAAAACGCAATCCAAAGGTTCAATAAAGGCCGTACATACTGCACTTCAATCTATCACTCCTTATTCACTTACGAATCAATTGCCAGTTAGACCGATCCAAACTGTACCAATCTTCACAAGAATGTGAGTTGAGAACCACTTAATGTAATCAGATGTGCACTAAGCTTTATGTGCCCAAGTTTTGAGTTCTTTGCTTTGCTTTTGAATTAAAGTTTTAGAAGTTACTCGTGAGACGAATGCTGGAGTTTTGATGAAGAATTATCTGGTTTTCTTTGAATGTGTTGAATCTTTTGTGGTTTGACGTCTAAGAATATGAGGGGGGATAACTGTTTGTTGTGATGCTATTTGGAATGAGCGCTGAGCGTCCAAAAAGTAGAAAATTGTATGAATTCTTCATTTTTGTGTTGCTCGCACATTTTTGTTTTGTTTTGGCCTATGGGTAAGGCAAACATTTAAAAAGAAAAATGATGTTTTATGATTAACATAATTTTTATTGAAAATATAATATACTCGTATATTCATGACAAATATAGCATACTAATTTGGCACACCCTAGTTCTCGTTTTACTAATTTAGAAGATTTCTAAATAAGATACGAAAATAATTAGGTACTACAAAGACAAGACCATTCATAAACAGCCCGCATTTACCCAACGATTCTTTAAAAAACACAAATCAAATCATTCATGGACCCATTTCATCGCACGCCATTTACTACAGGGAACTCAATTTTACTTAAGAACAGAAGTGTCGTGGAGTCGCGCGTCTCGGTAAATGTTTACATATTATCTCATAACGTCGTTACAGAGCAACGGGCGGAGAATCTGTGATGTCACGGACTGAAGGCACGAGAGCAACTAGAGGACGTCGTTTGATGACATTTTTATTTTAGTGTTTGAGTTGTTTTTGTGAGGTTATTCACAGTATGCAGATTCTATCAGGTTTGGTTTTAATTTAATGGTTAGTTACCCTCATTACATTTCTTTCCCATAAAAAAGAATTGTGATACCAACGATTCTACGATTCTCGTCATTTATGATGCCTACACATAGATATTCTCCTACCTACAATACACGTTAGCTTGGCAACAGTTTTCCAATCCTTTTTATACGGATTCAGAAACCAGCACAATATTGGTAAGTAAAGCACCAACATTACTTTCACGAACACGAGAAAATAAAATAAAATATCAGCTTTCATACATTATCTGTGAAGCGTATGACTACACATAAGTATAAGTTTGTATGTACGCATGTGTGTGTTGACGTCTAGAATGTAATTTTGCCACAATCTTTTGAAGTTAGAAAGCTGCGCAGAACGTAATCGCATATTGTGTAACATATTTTGTTATAAGTAAGTGAACTATAATGTAAGTAAATACTTTCGTTTTCTTTTTATAAGAATTTCTTCGTAAGAAGAAAGAAAAGTAGGTACTTTCTTGTTACGAAGAAAGTTATGAAACACTAGCTTCAGACGGCGATCGAAATCGCGTAAAAGACGATACCTAATTATTCCAATGGATATGATCTATATATATATTATATATATATATATATATCTACCCATGTGCAAAGTATTAGATATTAGCAAATAAATGATTATGAATTAAATAAATTATGAATTAAAGTTTAATTTAAATCCTTTCGGCGGTTCAGATGTGAAAAGATAATAAACAGACAGAGTTACTTTCGCATTTATAATACTAGCTGCCGCCCGTGACTCCACCCGTGTGGTATTATTAATACTTCTCCCAATATCTTTATAAATTATAACCTATAAGTTATTCTGATATACAAGCTATATTTCTGTAAAGTTTTTTCATGAAATGCAAAAACTACAGAACGGAGTAAGAAACATCCATTCATCCTCACAAACTTTCACGTTTATGATAGTAGTAGGATTAGTCTGGATTGTTTTCGGGTATTAAAGTATATGCATGAATTCTATAACAAATTAATAAACCAATCGATTGTCATCACTATCATTCTGTATAGTCCCTGTTATTAGCAGCATTAGGAACAGGCTGGGACAAACTTTACTGTTTCTCGTGTACCTATTGAACCGGTTCATCCTATTCTACAGATATGTATTGTCACGTTAAGCTCCTTTAGCTGGTGAATACAAAGCTCGCCTACGACTCTTGTTTTGTTGTGTGCAGGCCGATAGTGCCTCTCAATGTAGACTATAATCTATATCTACAAATATATAAGAGGTTACTGCCAACGGCCACTATTTAAAAGCGTGTGGTCGTGGGTTCAAACCCAAGCAGGCCCTTTACTTTGTGTAAATTATTCCTTTACCACTGACTTCAAAGTGGTGAAGAAAAATATCCTCAGAAAATCGTCATGTTATAGAACCAAAAAGTGAAGTCATGTGACTTTCCTTTCTCTTTCATCTTATGCATTTCAAAAAAAGCCAAAAATATAATCCAAAGAAAAAGCAGAAAATGAACTTTAAGTTCAGCATTAGCTTTTAATCTTATTCCAAGAAGTTGCACAAGATTTTCTTGTGAGCCCCTGAACTTTCTGTTTAGCTTTCCAAGAACGTGATGCAGTAACCCGAAGATGGTATTTCTACTTTGGCTTGCTATGCAATCTGAAAAACATGTTTATCGTTGACTAATTAAAATAGAGATGAAGAATATTGTTCATCTGTTTGCATAATAAGTATATATTACGTAGGTACGCAAGACAAGAAAGTCAAGAAACTCAACGAGTCATGGACTCATGGACAATGTTTGTGGTCTTAAAAAAATTACAGACTTAAAGACTTAAATTACAACGTTAAGGCTATGAAGGAGACCTTTGGCCGGTAGTGGGACAATATATGTTTAATAAAAAAAAACTATCAACTTTGTACCTTCAACCAAGTGTATGTAGCTTTCTAACATAAACCCAACATCAAATTACTAACACACTAAGTAAACATAAGAAACTTTGCGTAACACAAAGTAAATAACATCGGTATAGGGACCTCCGACACGGAGCGATTCGCACAGAAACGCGCCCTAACGAGCAGTAAATTGCCTACGCAGTACTGTGACGACATGTATTAGTACTATTGTGCTATACGCGAACTTACGTTATTTATGCCGTGTTATGAAATTTACTTCGTTAGTTAATAGGGAAAGTAATGGCAGGTTATGAATAGGATTTATTGAAAAGACGGAGTAATAATGACATAATGTAGCCGCGCCACGCGTGTGTTTCTGATGTCACCAACAAATTGTATCGCCGCGATTGGTGGATTAGCAGTTTATATTATTTTTTTCAGTTGCTAAGCTGGAGATCTTTTGCTGAAGAGATTTAATACTTGTTATCACGAGGAAACCTTCAAAAGATACCCGGATTTTTGGGGACCAGAAAGTGTGGGATTTTTGCCTGACTAAAACCGCCCCGGTGATCACCATCAAGCTCATTGAAACTATTAAAAGAGTATAGGGCACATCCGTAGAGAGACTATAGGGTTCTTCCTTGAGCCTCGCTGTATTCGGCAGCATGGGATCACAGTGCCACCGTCTGCCTGGAATTACTTGGTGTACGGATAGGTTACCTACTCTGAGCGCAAGTGACCCCGAAGTTCCACCTGCCTATGCATACAGGCCTATTCACTCACAATTTTGTCACGTATCCGTTTATTGAACATATTAGTTGACACATATAGGATGATTATTTTCACCAACCTGCCTGTGTTCGCATGTCTCTGGACACAATAGTTCCGTGTGCATTGTGCGCGCGGCAGCGGTATACTGTCGCGTGGATGTCTTGTCTGTACTGCACCGCGCTGAATGGCAGGAATACCAATGTGCCGTTATCCAGGATTTGTCTGTGGAAGAAGAACGGCAAATTAGAAGGTATAAATGGAAACAAGTGAAACAATGAAACACATCTAAAACTGTTTAGAAAAGAACAATACACAGTTTATCGTAATCTTTTAAACATAACCCAAAAGAACTCATAAAAAGTAACTCGAAAGAAAAGCGAAACGGCCAATATCTTGAAAATTTTACCTGGAACCATAAACCGCGCGATTCCTTCAATTATTCCTGGCTTTAATTTCCTCAATAAAAAAAGGATAGGACCGAATTAAGGAAGAATTGCACTGGCTTTAAAAAAGGAATCGCGGTTCGTAATTGGTGCAGGGAAAACGGCGGGCGAATTTTCAGGCAATATTTTACAGGTCGCCATAACGAAGTGAGCAAGGATGAAAGATCTGTTCGGCAGACGAAAAGCTCGTTTTAGCTAGAATGTAGGTGTGTTCTGTGGTATTTTACAAGTAATAAAATGGTTGAAATTTCGCTTTATAAATTGGATTATATTTTCGACAGGCTCATCGCATTTTAACTTTTTACCGAATATTTTCAATATTAAAAATATAATAACTGGCTTAATGTGGGTCTACTAAGCGCACCTCTAAAGGTCTAACTCTTCGGGATTCAGGCGTGATGTTATCTATGAAAAACATAGTACCTAGTGCTTTTTGACAACATTAAAGCTTTATAGGATATGTTTATCCTTATTAATTTTTGTGTGACTTCATAAAATAATAAGGTAGATAAGACCGAATATCCGTTACACGAGACAGCCTACATCAAATCAAATACCCACCATGAATACAAAGCAATAATCTGACACCTGTTCGTGACGTCATTCACGCCCGTCAATCACGCCACAAAGAAAGGCACAACGTAGGTTGGTTTTATGCCCATTTCCACTAACACTAGGTGACACTTGCATAAGTAACTAAAGAATTATATATTATTATTGCCCCGTTGGACTTTTAATGTTCAATTCAGTCCGAGAGTTGAAAATGCAACAAGCAGTTTAGGTATATTTAATTGTCGCCTTAGTCATTTTTAGCGTCGTACTAACTATCGGGAATTAAAGTACGAATAATTTTTAAAAGTTTTCCCGCTGTCCCCTAGTGGTGGCCAACCAAGTGATGGATATCGGGAATAATCGATTGTGCGTCCTAATCCAGGCTTTGTCCGATCCCTACGTCAAGTTTCATCCATAACAGTTTAGCCGTTGAGATGTGATACACAAACATCCTAACATGGATAGATAGGATAGGAAAGACCTATCTTACTCATGTTTAACAAGCAATGGTAAGCTCACTTTTAATTAGGGTTGAAAGCGTCAATAGGGACTGGTCACAAAACGGCTATGTTGCAGAAAACACATGTGAAAGTGTGATGGCATCCTGATATTGTTAGAGTAGGAAAGCGAGGCTGCTTTAGTTTAGATTTTAATTGTGTTAGTTTCTGCTGCAATGCGACTGTGCTTATTGCGAGTGTGTAAATGTGAATATTTATCGTTTTAATCGTGTAAACTTTGCGTTATTTTATAAAACGTATAATTAGTGGAACTGCGGAGCAAAATCTTTATACAAAGAAAAACAAATACTTTGTTTTGCTGAACTTTCCTATAAATGTGTACAAAACTTTCCATGGAATCTAATTGGAAACGTAAATGATTATTTTGAAAACGTAACTTTTGGATCTAAGACCAGCAGTACCTACAGCTTTATTTAAAGTTTTACTGCTGTATTTTGGGAGCAGCGCCCAGTTTTTCCTGCATCTGAATTCCAGTATTTTATAGGAAACGACTGCACATAATATGATCTCTACAACTCATTTACTGGGTAACACGAAACCCCTTGACATACTAGTTGTCAAACTGTTGGTCTTCTAACTACCCTAACGACTGTCAAAGACCTACGAATATACTGTTTCTAAAGCTCAATTCGAAGTCATATTCGCCAGACTGTACTTGGGTGTGGTCACTAAACTAGCAAGTAGCCACCAAAACTGTGTAACACATACGTAAGCCCCGATGTTACGTTACGTTACGTTAGTACCCGTAAGCCGCAGAGAGCGGCGAGTGGCCTTTGAAGTTCAAATGTAATCGTTTTATGTGCCGCGCGGTTTTGGCCCGGGTTTCACGCTAACTGGGTAGCTTTCCAAGATTTTTTGATCAATGTTTAATCTGGTTTGGCTAGCCGACCTTAATCCTTAATGTATTTGCCAAAATGAGGGATAATGATTTGGGTGGTTAGTTTTGAACTTTGTCTGTGAGTCTAGTTGAAAATATTTTACGAATCGAATTAACTAACGAAACAACTGGAGTATATCCAGTAAATTGTATTGAGTAGCACCTCGTAAAAGGAATATGGTATTTATAAAATCAGATCAGGCAAATAAAAGAACAATGAGGCAATCCTTGAAAATAAAAGTGTCCTTGAAAAGATATCAGACACAAGTAAAACTCTTTACGTTGCTCTCACGAAACCCGGGATATAAAATCCCAGTTCCCCCGAGACATCATATTGACGCCGCTGTCACCAAACTTTCTCCACACAACACATTTGCCAACTCCAAGCAATAACTCATTCATCTTCATTCACACCAAGCAAAAATCCAAAGACTGAAAGTCAAAGTCACACAAGGATCTGTCATGTCTGAAGTTAGATCTGAAGATATCGTGTTTAGGGACCGGCAAAAAATCTACGTTTTGTAGCCATTCCCTAGGGACATGGATTTCCTTAGTTTTGTTTCAAGGATTAGATGTTTTGTATTCCTAGGCTGTGCGCTAATTGGGGTGACTTTGTTCTGAACCTAATTTGGAGCTGACATTGGGACTCAAGAGAATAGTACAGAGACTGAGATGATAAACTATTATTTACTATTTAAAAACATACATGTTATAAAATTCAGTGATAACTGTTGGGCGCTAAACTGTAACGTTAAGCCTTGCCTAAAAAAAAAACTGTTTTTATGTTGACACATAATGTGCTGCTTTTCCTGAATACCAATTTTACTGAACATTTATTTGAGGATAATTACCTCGAGAGAACATTATATACCTCTTCTACTAGATCTTATAATGAAAGATCATGAAGGCGACCTGTTTCACGGAGAAGTCGTAAAAGAGTTGAGTTCGTACCAACCCAAGTTGAGTCCGCACATTGCAGAGGTCTTCAGGGAAGACCTATATTCGTAGAAGTGAAGGCCAGTAATATATTAACATGATATTATGTATGTTCCAGTCCCGCATTACCCTAACCCGGTTCATATTAGTATAATAATTGAGGTAAAAGTCGTACGAATTTTAATTAACGAGCATTTTATTTTCGCGGGGCTGCGGCTGAAACAGACCGGTTTAAATTTAGTTGAGTATTTTTTATAACGTTTGAGCAATTATTTATACGCGAGCCCAAATGGAAAATGTAAATATATTATATATTGGATGTGTTTTAGTGAATGTTGTGAAAATAATTTTAGTTTATTATAGTTGTCTTTCAGAATATATTTTGGTCAATGTTTATAGGACAATACTCGGTCGGTATATCGTTCTTCAACTGACATTCAGTTTCAATATTGGATTTAAACCTTTTGTTTTATTTTTTGTGAATGTTAGTTTGCGAAAAGAAACTTTTATTTATTGTGGAACATGCTTTTGTAGGCTTTATTTCAACCATATACCTTTAGCATTTGAAAATAAGATCGTTCGACAAAATAATAATCACGTATATTGTACTAAACGCGTAGCGTCGATTATGCTTGCTACGAAAGCGTAGTCGTTCACGCGTCAATACCACCGAAAGATAGGTACGTACCTAGTTACTTCATACTACCATTCTGAACATTCACGAACAAAACTTGTGTAAGTATTTTATATAGAAAAAGAAAACACATTTTCCACTTACATATTTACCGATACTTCTCGCACTCGATCACGACGACTAGGAGCAAATTTTACATACATGTCATCATTGAACAGGAGGTACATTTCTCAAGGGAAATCTACGGATAACTCCGAGGTAACAATATTATAAGAGTTTTGCCTAAATTATGGTACCTACCTACCTACCGTAGCAATTTCTTTGTGGTGCGTTACGGGCCATATAGGGAGTTCTCAATCTGATTGGAAAACTTGGCGTAGTTTGTAATATTACCAAAGTTTTAATATGGAAACCCAATTTCGTAGCAATCAGGGTGTAAGAATGGTTATATTGGTGACTGATCCGGCAAAGCGTCTTCGTTTACCTTAGCCGGTTGATTGCCGTCGATTTGGTTTGAAATCAGTTCGCCTGGAGGTTTACAAATCTTGCTCATTACTCGATTTGTATATTGGAATCTTGATCTGATTCGGTATCCAATTCCCTTTCATTTTGGTGGCAAAAGTGGGACTTATTCTAATACAGATAGATGTTTAGCTGGGCAGATGACAGGTAATACAAATTATACCTTAGAAAAATACCTGCAAACAAAATAATTATCCTTGCTCAATAACCTCTGTAATAGGCAAATATTATTATAATAGTATCAATATTTGGAGGCGGCCTCGTCGTCAATGCAAACATTAATCATGTCACGGCTGCGTGGCCAGGGAATACATATCGATGTAGGTATATAAAGAGGGTACATATATGTCTAGTGGATATCTATCGTGAAATTGACAGGAGAACCATTGGACTGTTTATTTAGGTCACACCAAATTGAACGGCTACAGCTAAGAACGCTTATTATGACAGATATTTCATCTTCAATTTCTTATGGACAGCCAAGTTGAAGAAAATACTCTTGCGGTTGATATTTTCAAGGGTTTTTTCGGACAACACTGGTTTTTTGTCGAGGGAAACATGGATGAGACAATTATGGGTTAAGTTCGCCTTTGTATATAAGTTTTCCTTCTGAATTTGAATATGTTTATTTTGTGTACAATAAAGAATATGAATATGGATGGAATCAGGGTGATCTGACCACTTGATTAGGGATCGTGACTTTTTACATTATAATAGGAAAGCCGTTTCTCATGGCCTTTACTAAGATAGTAAAAGGCCATTTCCTGTCATATATAACTTTCTAAATCTAAGTTGCAACACAACTCAGCAACAATCAATGTCAAAAACTTGTCAAAAATGTGCAATCTGGAGCCATTTTTGGCATGTAATAACGGAAGGTTTTCAATTCTGATACTGATTTCCGATATTAAACGCCGTAATTGTACAAATTCGGTATGAGAATGGATTAAGTATAATAAAAAAACAGGTTTACGCTGCGACCTAATAGGATTTTCTATTGTATCTCTCTCGCACCAGTGACTGAACAATCTGGCGCTTATTTACCTTAACTTTACATTTGTTCCCAAGAAATAATACTAATTTCATGCCTTTTTGAACAAGCACAATGCTAAAAAAAGCCAGAAAATGTTTGTAGACCAACATTTTTTTTTTTAACTATGTAGGCTCGCGCTTGACCACTATCTCACCTGATAGTAAGCGATGATGTGGTCGACGGTGGAGCACGCTTGCCTAGAAGTAACCTATTCACTCTTGACTTAAAGACCCCTAGATTGTAGCTATCGGGAAACACAGACTCCGGCAGGGAATTCCACTCCTTAGCTGTACGCATAATAAAAGTATTCTCAAAACGTTTAGTGCGTATGGGCGGGATGTCCACCATGTACTGATGACGCATCGCCCTTCGTCTGGTAGTCCGATGATGGAACGGGCTGGGTGGAATTAAATCATGCATCATTAAGTACTCCCGCTTAGTGACTAATAAAGATTTATAAATTCAGTTTAAGTATCACTAGCCAAATCCATGGGATATAGGAGATGTCTAACAAAATGTTTAATCAATCAATCAATCAATGTTGAAAGGTTAATTATGCTTATTGTTATGTTTTTTTTATATACTAAAATATGTTCTGAGCATAGTCTTCTTCATTTGATGCTTTCTAATCAGGAGCATTGTGAATAAACATGTTTTATATTAAAAGTTAAAAGAACTAATGCCAATTACACTGATTTAATTTCTTATTATTACTCATTGATTGGTGTTAGTATCGTAGTGATCGACGATTATTGTTTTTGGAATTTTTTTCAGTACACCTAAAAACTACAATAACCTAAATAATTAAAACATAGCAATGGTAAATTTCATCAACATCTTTATTTTATTCAAAACATATGGAATATCAATAAAAATGATAATGTAGAGACAATGTAGTCAACTAGTGGAAGTTGATTTATCCGACAGATTAGTGATCAACTAGACTCGTTAGTTGTATTTAGTACAAGCAGAAAACTTAAAAATATTAAAGTTTAATTTATTGAGATTTCCAAGAAAGTTACACATTTGAGATAAAGTTTAACAAGGATAGGTACTTGTTCCGACAGAGCCCTAGCAAAAGTATGAAAAAATAAGCATTCATCATCATTATCATCATCATCATCATTTCAGCCGAGTAGTGTATTATTGGGCATTCTAGACCACCTATCGCTTCCTACGGCTCACTTTGTTCGCCTTCGTCGCTTTCGGTGGAATAGAACGCCCAATAATACGAAAAGTTTATCGATGGCTTACCTCAAATTCAATCCTCGGTTTATTTAATTATACTCACCAGCTTAAATCAACTATAAAGCTTTATACGTTAACATAATCAGGTATATATCGAAATGAACCAGTAACCTAAAATTCAGGACAGATTGTCTCATTTCTCTCCACATACTTAAGGATGGTGCAATGCCGCTTAGGATAACACACATACCCGTTTCGTGACCAGATTGGCTCAAGGAAATCTGAACTTTAGGATACCGCATACATTAAACTAAATTTAGGACAGATTGTCTCATGTCTCTCCACAAAAGTAAAATAGCGCACACCCTTAGGTCCACACACATTTTTTTCTGTGACCAGTTTGGTTCGAGGACATCTAAATTTAAATTTAACACATTACAGACGATACAACCTTTTACATCAACACGTAACAATCAAGTGGTAAGCGTGGTCATACGGATTACAGATAGTCGATCCTTGCCATGCATGCATAAAGCTAAGGCACGGATACACTTGTCAACGGCAACCGGATTAGAAACGTATCTCACATTATTCATTCTAGCGTAAAGACTGTGTGTAAATCCGTTGCTGTAGACTCCGTTGACGGTATCCGTACCCGGTTGCTACGTAGATGTAAATGCTACGTAGCTTTATATATAAGTGTGCTTTGTTAGTTCGAATCAGCAAAGTTCAATATCAATGTAATGCACACTTTCCACGTGTACACAAATTGCATTCCATGCATTTATATTGTATAGTAACATGACTATCATGTTGTAAACACTAAATTTGTTTTATAAAGAACTTCCTAAATATTATTTTCGTATTTAATTCTAAAAGTTTGTAATCGGTTCTAGTTTTAACGTGTTTCATTCTTCTAGGTACTAAGATTATAAATTTTTTTATATGATATATTTTGTATCAAATACGCTATCTGTCACTTGTCATCGAGTGCGATCTAAACTGTTATAAGTAAGATCACCTTGAAAAAAGAGAACACTGCGTACATTAAGATTATTTGGGATAATAGGAGGACTCGAGTTATTATTGATAAATTGGGCAACTATGAAACCATAACTCAGACACGTGCATTCGATTCCCACACGTCACAGTGCATTGGATTCTTTAATTGCGGGTTTAGGTGATTATTTAATAGTACGAATGAAAATGTTATTAGTTTGTCGAATGTCGAAATATCGAGTTTAACTGCAACTTAACATTATCGAACACATGGATTGGTTTGTATGTATTACAAAATAGTATGTTTTTCTCAAAATAGTTATGATTAATTATTAACTACTTCTGCTTAACTGTTTTTAGTAAACAACTATGTTCACAAATTTACTTTCAACGTCGAGAGAATTCAAAAAATCTATAATATGCACCTACCTACAAGAATTAATTTGACTGTTCTTAGTTTCACCTCTCACATTAACTTAATTGTGAAGTAAAAAAAATCTCAACAAACATACATCAATTATTAAATTAATTATACATATTAATTTAGTTATGAATCACAGGGTAATGAATCGGGTTCACTTTGTCGGCTTTATTTTTCAGTCCTTATGAACAAATTGCAATTTTGCAGAATTGGTATACAAACAATACGGTTCAATATGACGTAAACATCATATTTGTTTTTTACAACTGTAAGACAAGTACTTAGAGTTTAATATTGAAATAACCTATTTTCTTGCTGAATTAGTATTTTTTTGTGTATATAAACGAATTAATTTTAATAAATAAATTACATTCGCTCCAGAATCTTCAAAGTGACAAGTAGTACTAGCGCTGCTTTAAAATCGACTTTCTAACATGTAAGTAAGTAATTCATAATTTTAAATATGTACCTAGTCATAATGCTCAGCTACGGACCTGGTTTTTGCCTGCCGGCTGTTATGAACTTATGATTATCATGTTTTATCTTTCCATTGCGACTACTATTCAGCTACGGACCTGGTTTTTGCCTGCCGGCTGATGTTACTGTTATCATGCCCTACCTATCCATCATGACTGCTACCCAGCCTGCTAGCTGATGTATTGATAGTCTTAATTAAGTCACAGTTGTTAGTTACAAAATTAATTTTATGTGTTCCATTTCAGGTCGGACTCCGATTCAGAATTCCATACACCAACCGCAGCTGTAGCCGAGGTTGCGAAGGTGCAACCAAAGAAGAAGGTGGCGAAGCGCAAAGCTTCCGAGAGCACCACGCCATCAGAATCGAAATCAAGGTAATTTTGTGTTATTGCTTGTTGTGTATGTTATATCAATTAAATGTATGTTATACACAGATATACGTTAAATTATAACTGTAACGCAGAAAGCGCTGAAATCAATTTCCGATTATATTCCTTGCAGGAATGTTTACAGTTAGTTCATGAGGTATTGTTATTGAAATTATTATAACAAGATATCATGCTTTTTGTCCTAGTAGATTCTATCCCCGTACACAGATGATGCCCTCAATTCTCCATAAAAATAAATGTAATTTTGTGTTGTGAATGTAATAAAATGTTAAATTGTTTACAGTAAAAGACGCAGCTCGGGCTCGGACCTCTTTGGCTTCGAGGACTACATTCCCTCGTTGACCTCAGTTGGAGACTTCGGTTCAACCCTCATCAGCCGTGTCGCTAACGGGAAAGTGCGGCGAACGGTGGACTTAACCGGGGACTTCTATGTGGAGGTAAAAGTCTACAACAAGGCCGATGTTGCCTCCACCCCTAAAGAGGATCGGTGGAAGAAAGCCTCGGTGGCTCTAAAAGTGCAGCTTAACCGCAACACGCCGCAGTGGGATGGTCTACAAGTTTTTATGAGACGGACTCATGAATTATTTGACAATTCTGAGCCCGTCTTTTATAGTGATAGTATAAATAGAAAATAAATATTTAAGTTTTGGGGCACCAGGTCTATATTCTATTTAGCAGACGTCTATCATAATCGCAATAATAATAATATATAGCAACAACTAATAGTAAGTCTAAAACTATTTTAAGCTATAATGCCTTTCTGTACTGTTTGTAATACCTCTGTTGAGCGCAGTCACTGGACAGGTCACCTACGTAGTACTAATCATAAAAACAAAAGTATTTTGCCTTTTTGCGAAGGTGTTGAAATAATACATTCTGCATTTCGTAATCGTATAACTTCTTATAGAATTGTCGATCCGTCTGAGAATTGTTCGCTAGAACCATTTCTCAATAATATTTGCGACAAAATTAAAACGCTTATTGACATGTCTCTTAAAGAACACACTTGTCTAAAAGTTAATTTTGAATATTTTGCTTTGTTTTTAATGATTAAAAATGATTCTCAGGAGATTAAATCATTTGCCACAAAAAACTTTACTCTGCATCAGAATTATGAATTTGATTCATTATTGTCTCAAGTCAAAAACACTTTAACAAAAAAGATAGAAGAAATTCAGGATCGAGATAGTGGATGGACGTTCTTGAGCAGTTCTCATTTGGAAGTCAATGTTAACAAATATCAACCTTTGCGCGGTTCAGGCTTTATCGAATTGCCTTCTTCAATAAAATCGAAAAAAGCATGCATTAATATCCACAATAATGATGAGTATTGTTTTTTTTGGTCTGTTGTTGCTGCTTTATATCCAGCCAAAACTCATCCCGATAGAGTATCTTCGTACCCGGATTTTCGTAACGTGTTAAATGTTAAGAACATATCATTTCCAATGAATTTCACAGATATTGCGCGGTTCGAAGTAAATAACCCTGAAATTTGCATTTACATTTATGGTTTAAAAAATAATACCATCATAGGACCGCTTTACAAACCAAAAGCCTTGAACGGAAAGGTGATTCATTTACTTTATTTAGAAAGAGATGATTTCTCACATTACTGTCTCATTAAAGACTTGCCGCGACTTGTTAAGAATCAATTAACAAAACATCACAGTAAACTGTACTTTTGTGACGTTTGTTTAATGTTTTTTAATTCATGCGACAATCTTAGTTCGCATAGTTGTGGAGGTGTCGCCACTGAACTACCTCCAAAAGGTTCGTTCATACAATTTGAAAATTATATTAGAAAGCAAATTGTACCATTTGTCATATACGCAGATTTTGAAACAATGCTAGAGCGGTATGAATCTTGTGATCTTGACCCCTCTAAGGCAGGTACTGTTACACGACAGCGACACGTGCCTGTAGCTTTCGCTTATCATATTACGTGTACGCTAGATGAAAGCCATAATCGTTTCGTTTCTTATCGCGGTTCGGATTGTGTATTAAATTTTGTGAAGTCTATTTATAAAGATGCACAACAAATTCATGATATGTTAAAAAATAATGTTCCTATGATTTACTCAAATGATAATGCTCGCGACTTTGAAAACGCGATAAAATGTCATATTTGTGAACACTTCTTGTTCGGCGATAGGGTTCGCGATCATTGTCACTTGACTGGTAAATATCGTGGTGCAGCTCATAGTTATTGTAATATGCAATACAAACAACCGACATTTTTGCCAGTATTTTTTCATAATTTGTCCGGATATGATTGTCACCTTTTCATAAAAGAATTAGGCGAAGCGCCTGGATCTATAAAAGTGATACCTAAAACAAAAGAAAACTATATTTCATTCACGAAGTATATTCCGATTTCCGATAGTGAAAGTATACAGATACGGTTTGTAGATTCTTTCAAGTTTTTAGGAACAAGCTTAGAAAAGTTGGTTAGTTCAATGAAAAAACAAGAGTTTAAACAATTACAATCCTATTTTTCTAATAAAAAACAATTTAATCTACTCACCCGTAAAGGAGTGTATCCATATGACTATATGTCTCAATGGGAACGTTATGAAGATACGTGTTTACCCTCTAAAAAATATTTTTTTAACTCCTTATCTAATGAAACAATTACCGACGAAGATTATGAACACGCTCGGTCTGTTTGGTCAGTATTTAATATTCAAAACATGGGTATGTACACAGATTTATATCTCAAAACAGATGTTCTGTTGTTAACAGATGTTTTTGAAAATTTTCGAAAAACTTGTAAATTACATTACAATCTCGATCCCGCGTTCTATCTTACAGCACCAAGTCTATCTTTTGATGCAATGCTTTAAAAACAGGAGTTAAATTAGAATTAATTAGTGATGTTGAAATTTTTAGAATGATACAAAAAGGTATTCGAGGTGGTGTTTGTATGTGTTCCAAAAGACATGTCAAAGCCAATCATAAATATTTAGATACTTACGATCCAACTCGTCCAAATTCATTTATCATTTATTTAGATTGTAACAATTTATATGGTTATAGCATGTGTCAATCCCTACCCTATTCCGATTTTAGATTTATGAATAGACATGAAATTGATTTTTTACAATTGAACTTAGCAGATATCAGTGATACCGCGGAAAACGGATACATTCTTGAAGTCGATTTAATATATCCAACGAATTTGCACATGGAACACAATGACTTTCCTTTTTGTCCAGAAAAATGCCTACCACCTGGTGGTAAGAATAAAAAGTTAATACCAAACTTGTACGATAAATATCACTATGTTATTCATTACGTACATTTAAAAAAATGTTTACAGTACGGTTTAGTATTGAGAAGGATCCATCGCGCTATTATATTTAAGCAAAGTTGTTATTTAAAACAATATATTGATATTAACACTCAGTTACGTCAAAAAGCAGAGTCAACGTTTGAACAAGACTTTTTCAAATTATTGAACAATAGTATTTTCGGAAAGACCTTGGAAAATAATGAAAATCGAATAGAAGTAAAATTAGTTAACAAATGGTGTGATTCAAACAATAAAACGAAAAAGACCACTTGTGCTGAGAAATTGATAGCTAGTCCATATTTTCATAGCGCTTCTGTTTTTTCTGATGATCTAGTGGCAATCCAAATGAAACCTGTGCGTATAATACTTAATAAACCAATATACATAGGTTTCGCAGTATTAGAATTATCTAAGACTCATATGTACGACTTTCATTACTCTATCATAAAACCTTTTTATGGTAACCGAATTGAATTGTGCTATACTGACACAGATAGTCTTGTGTATGATGTACAGAGTGATGACGTTTATAAAGACCTCAAGCTCCATTTTCTAAAATATTTTGATACCAGCAATTATGACTGTAACAATGACTATAACTTACCAATTATTAATAAGAAGGTTCCAGGACTGTTTAAAGATGAAATGGGTGGCAACATTATCAAAGAATTCGTAGGACTGCGCTCAAAACTTTATTGTATTAAAATGTTAAATAAAACAATTAAAAAGGCAAAAGGTACAAAAAAATGTATTACTAAAAAATTTAATATGTTAGATTATAAAAATGTTTTTTACAATTGCAATGTTATTCGCAAAAAAAATGTATTGTTTAGGTCAATAAAACATGAAATATTCACACATGACGTAAATAAAATAGCACTTTCAAGCAATGACGATAAACGATTGCTATCGTTTGATAAAGTTTCTACTTTAGCCTGGGGTAACGCAACTATATTTATGTAATGCATTACTACAATTGAAACGTAATTACATTAGATACATTTTAACATGTTTCTTATTGATTGTAAATGGTAAATAAAACTTGTGAAGTTTAAATGCAGAGTTTGATAATATTACGCAAGTACTAGACAGACACCTATTAATTTTACAGTACATTCACATTACATGTGTCTGGACCTCGCTTAATAATCATGTAAAAATATATATTCCCTTGGTGTCCCAAATATTTGTTGCAAACTTACATTTAATTAGTAAATAGTTTAAGTAATATCAATATTATAAATTAGGATAATTATCGAAGGTCAGAATAGGTAGAGTATGTTTATTATTCTGGAATTTCAGAAAGAGACATCATACAGTCTAGAAGTTTAGGAAAATATTCTCTGCCAATTCAGACCTGATAATTACTTACAGGTTACTATGGTTACTATAATTTTCTTTTATTTGTATTAATTAAATACATACTTTAATAAATCGTATTTTACTATCATAATTATATTTGTTTAATTTCCATTCCTGATGACAATGCGCATCGCGCTGCCTGGTATGAAATATAACACTAATCAGGTGCTCGCTCACGTCGCTTCATGCTGCACACGACATAACTGTTCGTACTTGTTGAAACATGAAATTGATTAAATACCATAGGTACTTGTATTATTTAAAACATTAGTTTCATGTCCATTCCTGATTGGTGACAAAGAAACAGGTTCCAACTTGATAAAACATGTAAGGTCCATTTTTGATGACAAAGCACTCATAGCTCGAAGTTTGCACGCGCGGTGTAGAATTTGACGTTGACCAGGTGCGCCTGCACGAGCTTGAACATGTTGAAACATGAAATTGAATCACAGCGTAAGGCTTTATGGAGTCTAATTACATATTAACCGCGTTCCACAGTAATATTATTGTGTAGAACATACATCAGTAAGCAGTCTGCCGGAGCGGTCATATCTCGTCAAATAAAAACGAAACGAATTGTAAGTATTGTACAAGTACCAATCTACGTATAACTTTATTTCATCATTTTGTTTTATGAAATTATAATTAATTATTATTTCGATTGTTTCAGATCATTGATAATGGATGATTCACCAGATGTTATCGACTTCTCACAATACGCTCAAGGTTTTCCGACTCCCAGTTTAAGCTGGCATATACCAGATTTCCCAGAACAACAAATACCTGTCAACAAGGAGCCTAGAGCAAGACAAAATTGCGAACCTATCAACAAGAAGCCTAGAACAAGACGAGAGGGACTAAAGCAGAAATCATCTCTGTCTACATGTCAATCATTCGTCATAAACAATGAGAAGAAAAAAGGTTTAAGACTTATCCAGGTACAAGTGTTGGATATCAGTGAACAACCAGAACCTGCAAGTGACAATCAGGACGTGGTAGTGTTAAGTGCGCAGTATGTAGTAACTGAATCGGTGGACCATGTTATGGAGGAGACGCAATCGTTAATTAATAAAATATCAAAAAAACTTGGTGGGGACAGTTGTTATTATTAACTGGTGCCATTATTCTGTAAGTACCTACTTTATAAGTTAATGTGTAAGATTTTTTGTAATAAACAATAATAAATTATGTAAGTAATATTGTAGTTATTAAGGTATATTTATTTGTTTTCTTATTCTTTAGTCTTTAAGCATCTTAGGTTTTTAAGTTGTATAACTTTTGAATGTATAAATATCAAATAATGTAGTTACGTTTTATTTTAATTAACTTTTTACATTTTATCCTGTACATAGTCTAAAAATATTGTAATGTAGTTAATATTAATTTCTTTATTTAATCTAGTTAGGATAATATTCATACATCACAAGTTTGTAATTAGGTAGGTACGAATAGTAAACATTAAATAAACTATGTAGGACGGTTATCATTAGTTTGTAATAATTGGAAATAATGTAAATAAATCTATTTTGTTTATAATTTAAACTGTGTTTTATTTTGTATACTCGAACTCTAAATTAGCTCTAGTGTAATGACACAATAATAGGTTATTCGTAGTTAGTTTTTTATTAGATTAATTAATTTAACATGTATTTGAAATTTTATAATAAAATTTATAAGAAATATCATTTTGCTATAGCTAATTTATAACTAGTTATGTGGGTTACCTTGATTATTAAATAAAACACTGTAAGGTAGATAAATATTTTTTATTAACTCTTCAACACAATTCTATTTAAAATAAATTAAATACAGACATATTATTATCAACATACCATTTTTTAATACACACTGCATTATTTAATGCACAATTAGCTTTATGGTTCACACAATTAAAATCAGTTTTATTTATACAAAACTTTTTTTTTAATGTCGCGAAATTAGGACACCCTTTCTCGCCTATGTCAATCACTTCACAGTTTACGCATAAATCTTTAATCCACTTAATCTTTTCCAAACCCTTTGTAATAATTCTTTTATTTTTTAAATATGGTAAGATAACGTGTTGAAACTCTCTGTAGTCTATGAAGCCCTCACGCCAGAAAATTCCTCGATTTTTTTCTAACCATCGTACTTGTTTCTTTTCTTCTTTTGTTAAGTAATAAAAGGAACACGGTGGTTTAACCAAGAACGTTTGAGTATGATTCTGACTTACGATGGCCACTTCTTTCACAATGAAATTATTAAATAAATCTTTAAATCCTTGGAGTTCGACAATGATGATGTCTGCGTTCATGATATCTTCTTCACAATGTTGCTTAATGGTTTGTATTCAACAATACAATCGTTGAGTATGAGACAGTATGCTGAAGTTTGATCTGGTATTTCCGAATCACTCTCAATTTCTACCCGCACATCCACAACAGGTCCAGTCTTTAGATTATCAGCTTGTCTAGAGCAATCGATTACAAACAGCGGTGCTAAATCTCTAAATTGTTTCTCGTTTAGTATGGGCTCCGAGCGACGTCCATAATACGACTGTTGAAATCTGGTGTATTGCTCGTATAATAAAGCGATTCTGTTATTAGCAAAATTCACATTTAAGTTTTCATATGGAAAATAGGTTGAATTGAGATACACTCTAACGTCTCGAATATGGCAGTGATCGAATTGAGACATGTCAGAATGTGCATTGTTTTTTCTCTTTGTCTGTAGACCAATAATAATATATCTTGGTTTTTCTATTTGAGATGAAGTTTTGATAGACCAGGTATGTTTTGTAGTTTTAGGCAAAGCTGGATATTCGTACAGATCCCAATTTCTGTATATCATTTGAAGTGGGCGATCTTTTTCTAATACTTTTAACAAACCAATTTTTTCTTTGTCCGATACTTTAACATGCGGTACGCGCCATATGATTTTGTTGATCTGAACATCATCTACTACTTCGCCAGTATTAAGTTTTACAGCGTTCAAATTAGTGTTACTTCGTAACAATATCAGTTCATGTCTACTATTTATTACAACTTTTTTAAAATCTTCTGCGAAACCGAGGATATTCCGAAGTGGTATAGAGGCAGAAAATCTTCCTCCATCGATATTTTTTATGCCATCAATATTCCACCCCCAGGCATTAGACATTTTTGATTCACTTTCGTTCATCGAAATGAGTGATTTTATAGTTGTTGTTATACCTGCATTTTTTATTTTATCAATCTCCACTCCATTTAGCTCATACCTAATGTCTTGGAACAAGTAGAGTAGAGCATTGTTCGTGAAATTGACACTAGTAGCTTTGTCCTTCGTATCTTTTTTGCTAACGATAATAGTTCCTTCCAAATATAGGGTGCTAGCTGATGGTAATATGTATAAGTTCTGTTGGTTGATAGGTATGCGAATTTCATCGTTCCTGTTGAAACTTGTTACATAGGGCTTGTAGGAATGAAATTCGATTCCTTCTATAGTGTTATCATAAGTCGGAGCGGATAAAACGTCTAAGATGTTCATTTTAACAATCCGATCGCTCTAAGGAATGCTTTATTGTCTTTAGTTAATTTTATTTTCTTCTTAGAGATAGGTCTTATTTGATAGGTAGCTCGAGCAGAACTGATATTTTTTACATGTTGAGACACATTTTTATTGTAGTCAATCATTTTTTTCTTCTAAGATGCAGATATACCTGCACTTCTTCACCGCGTAAATTGATTAATCGTTTGTTTATATCTAACAGTCTAATATGTATGCAGCTTATGTTGTTTTGATTGATTGGAAAGTATATTGCGTTCTTCGGGATTTCTATGATCCTGTATCCAGGTGGCACATTAAGGGCAAATTCGTGAATAATATGACTTGGTTCACCGTTTACATATGAACCGCTTACAATATCACATTCAATCCTGACAACGGTCGTAGGTAGAATGTTGACTGGAGACTGTGACACATGCCATTTATTTGCTTTCAAGATTTGTTTGTTAAATCCTAATAGTTTTCCAAAAGAGTCTTCTTTGATAAAATTAATGTCTTTTGTACAGAATATTGTAGTTTTTAAAGTATTATTATTGCACCGTAGTTTGATTGCTGCATCTTTTATTTCAGATTTTAAATAATCGCCGATATCTTGCAATTCATAAGTGCCATCCGGTATTTCAATAACTTCATTAAAGCCATAATAGAACTTATTATTACTTTTATCGATGTTTGGAATAGAATTAAATGTTGAAAAGTGTAATAAAGCACACTCATACTCTCCATCTAGTTGCAATGTATTAGGATAGTTTGTAGTTAACACTGACGAGTCTCCAGTTATCGACAAAGTGAGTGACATCTTGCAAATGATTGAAATGAAAGAAAAGCATATATTTTATAATACATTTTTATTCCAAAAAGTCCATAAATAATTTAGACACAAATGACCACAATTGACTGCGTTAAATTTTTGATATCTTGTATAATTATAAAACACATTACAATTTTTTAAATATTGCATCAATTCCATTGGAGGTTTTAAATTTCCATAGCTATCAAAGTATTCGCAGTGATTGTATACTTTAGCATAAGCTACCCAATGCGTTCCTTCGTTCTTAGAATCATCTAAATTAACGATACCACATTCAATGCGTTTCGGTTTCCGAGGTAGTCGATCCTTCATGTAGACCCCACGAAAATATGGGATGTCTCTTGAATACTTTTGAATGTCTACATTAGTTAGAGGGCGATTGGGTAGCATATTTTTCAGTTTTTTGAAGATGTTATAAACAATCCTTTACCGCTTTTATACGGCTTAATGTATAAACCCTTACCCAACACTAAAGCCTCCATAGCTTTATTATGTCGTTCTGTTTCTTGCAAATTTTTTTTGTTCGCTTTGTAATCATTGACGGTTTTTGCAATGCCAGCTGCACCACCAGCTAAAGTTCCTAAAGCCGATAAACCAGCGAAAATTGGAATTAAAGGTAGAACTCCTCCAGTCTTTGGTATGGGTATTACTCGGGGTACTCGAATTCGATGATGAATGTTTGGAAATAACTTTTTTGCGGCTAAGTAAGCTGCTTTTATTAAAGTCTTATTATCTTTGCGTTTGAGTTTCTTAATTTTTGATTTTATTTTTGAAACTAAGCTTTTAAATGTTTTAATGCCAGATCCAGACTTTAGTTTCGTTTTCATAACTTTGCTCACTAGCCAAGAGCTTAGCTTTTCACCTTTCCCTGCATCTTTGGATTCAAGTCTTTGTTTAGCCATGTTAAGTAGTTGTAAATCGGCTTTGTGACGATTTGATAAGTCTGTATGGTTTGTATACGCAATGTCGTGTTGCATGCAAGCTTCGTCTAGCTTATTTACACCTGGGTCACCTCGCGCTAAGCGTTTGCGAAGTTTGGTTCCTGGTCCGCAATAATTGTATCCTGGCAAATGAACTTCGAATGGTAGATTATTAATTATCCTGTTAACTAGTCCACCTCCTTGCATTACTCAAATTATAATGATAGGATTTCAAATGAAAAATGGTTATATAATATATTAGTTCATTATTGCAGTTTTTTCAATCCAACTGTTTTCTGCACTATTTAGACCTAACCATTTGACATACAATTTATTTCCTTTCTTTTTCAAAACCTTTTCTATCAAATAAACATCAGGATAATTCGATCTTTGCAGTTCTTGTTCGTAAAACGCTCCTAATATGTTTTGCTTTCGTTGATCTTCTATGTGATATGTAACTGGTATGGTTTTATTTACCTTTTTTATAATAAATAATTCAGTTGACCAATTAGGAGTGTAACCTTTCTCAAAATTATGTTTGTATTTACTTATACGAACACAATCACCAACTTTGAATTTAGGCTTCCACTGAACTAAATCATGTTTGTAATTTTTTTTAATATTTTCTTTGATTACTTGTTCGTTACCTTTATTAACATCTACCGGTTTAAATTGAATAGTGCGATGTTTTGTGTTGTTATATCTCTTCAATGTATCTTCCAATGGTAGTCCTATCCACTTATAGTTTCCATTGAGACTAAAATATTTATATAAATTATTTTTTACAGTTCTAATCAGTCTCTCCACAATTGATGCTTTTTTAGTAGAAAACGATGAGTAGTGGTTAATGTTGTGCTTTTTCATAAGCGATTGAAAGGTGATGTTATAAAATTCTGTTCCCATATCAGTTTGTAAATTAACAGGTTTACGATGACTGTTAATCAATATTCTTTTAAATGCATGAGAAACATCAAGTTTATTTTTTGATTTTAACGGCTCTGTCCAAGCATACTTTGAGAAGCAGTCAATTACAACTAATATGTAATTATGACCTTTATTATATTTTCTCAGTTTCTGCATGTCCATTAGATCAGCTTGCCACAAGTCATCGATCCCCTTTAGAATGACAGTACGTCTAAGGAAATTTCTTCGTGCAGCTTTATGTATTTCATTTACTATTTGTTGTTTTGTCATTACTGAGATTTTCAAGTAATTTATCTACCTCTGCTTTAGTATAAAACTTATCTTGCAACTGAGTTGAAACCTCAAGTACCCTTGCTTTTAAAGTACCTTGAACTATACCCTTTGCATCTTTTATCATTTGAGAACGCAATGTATCAATCAGATTATTAAATTCTTTATGCATATTAGCATTCAATAGATCTACATAATCCTTGTTCACAGCCAGATTATTTAATTCTTTTAACGTGTTAGCATTCAATCGATCTACATAATCCTTGTTCACAGCATCGTCTGCTTCTACTGGATTTCTAATTCCTCTCAGTTTTGATGTTTTTAAATCAAAGTCTCCGTTTTCTGATTTTAATAATGCATTTTCATTAAACTCAAATAATTCTGATAAACGCATTCTTTTGTGAATGAAGTGCCCGAATTTGTCTACGTTCATGTTTAAGGTGTATTGTATCGAGAGGTTGATAGTAAAATAAACACATTTTAAAATATTTATTTATTTATAACTTTACATTCACGCAATTCTTCAATGATAGAAATAATTTCATTATCTAATCCTGTGTTGCCAGCATCTCTAGATGCAATTAACAATTTCAACCTGTCCACTAATTCATTAGGGTTATCCCAGTACACTAAATCTACGTTTTTTCGCCACTTTTTTAGTAACGGTAGACCCTTTCCCTGAACTGTATTCTTTAGTTGAAAAAGAGGTTTAATAACTTGCAAATATTTTTGTCCTTTATTACTTTTTATTGGCTTACTTGGCTCATAGTCTCGACGATGTGCATTTGTGTCAAGTAACATCAACTTATAATTTTGCATATCACTATCTGTAACCAAGCTTAAGTCCACATCTTTCTTAAGCAACAACTGTTTTAAACCAGGTGTATTTCGGTATTTACGTTCAGCCACGGTGATGTATTGATCGTTGATCGTTATGCAAGCAGAACCTAACATCAATTGCCCGCGGTCTTTTCTTACTCCAAATGGAATATCTGCCAAAGCCTCTGAAGATACTGACCAGGATGACGTATCACAAGCTTGATTACTTTCAACTACTGATTCATAAGAAGAGTCACTGTTGATATCGGATTCATATTTGTCTTCATCATCATTATTTTCATTTCTTTCTGAGCTACCAGTTCCTTCTTTCTGCAAAGTTTCGTTAGTAAACGGAACATCAGCAAAATCATCACTGACACGCAGGAGAGGAGCTTGCTTAGCAGCATTAGCAATTAAGTTAAGTGGTTCTGTTACAGGTTTGAAAACAGATTCCAGTGCTTGTTTATTGTTAATCTCGGTATCTCTCATTTTTCGTACTTTTATCTTTACAGCTTCTGCCGCATCAACAATTTGTTGTTTTAATGATTTTTCCATATTGGTAAATAGGTCGTAATTGATTTAGCGTCGTAAGGTGAATAATATTGTTAGAAAGGTAATAGCCTTATATACTATATGTATTCGTGTTCTTAGTCAAAGACTACAAACGTGTCAAATTTACTTCTATAACATCCTTTGTTTTTTGAACAATCTTTATTAATTACAACATAATTGAAAGGTATACTCCATATTTTTGAACACATTTCACGAAATTCAATCCATGTCATGTCAGTGTTGACGTGTTCTTCATAAACATGTTTCATATTTCTTTCATCTTGTTTAAAAAGCACGATTAGGTTTGCGTTGTCTCTTACTAACTGTTTAGGGATTTTACTATACGTCTGATTTAGATAAAAACAATCGATGAACTTGTGTCTCCCCATAGCAAAATAATCACGTATATTACTTTGGTTTTCACAAGCAACATCGTCAAATACAATTACAGAATTCGGTTTTGCGGTCTGAACACTTAGTACTTGTTCATTTTCATGATATTTCTGAAATGAAATGTCTGGTACTCGTTGCAAGACTTTTTCTAAAAAAAGATACTTAGGTTGTTGCAAGGTTTTCGAATAAACATAAACATTTTGAAATCTTAAACCATTTTCGTGTATAAGAAGACCAATTATTAAATTAGTTTTTCCACAATTTGACGGGCCGCAAATAATGCATCGTACTGATTTAGGTAATAATTCTCCATGGCGAAAACCAGTCTCCTGAGAATGAACACAAAGATTGTTTACTTGTAATGATTGTGGTTGTTTTACAAATTTCATGGCAACTGGTTAAACGGTTATATTAATAATGAGTCAATTATTTTATTACACTGACATTTATAACTCATTGTCGCTAACTCGAACAAATGTACGAACAACATCACCATGGCTATCCTTCATTATAAGATAGTGAACGTTTTCTAAATGAGATTTCACCAAATCTTGCATCTGTCGCTGAAAGAAATCTTCTGTGTGGTTTGTATAGTTGTCCTGGTGTTTTGATGAATCGTTATCTGTATTTTTCTGATCATTTTGCAAAGCTCGAATAAATATAATCTTGCCGCTTGAATTCTTGATTATAAGTTTACAAATGTCTTTTAAATCAGATTTCACTGAGGTATGCATTGTAGTTAACTTAGTTATTTGTATTATGTTTCGTGATACAAAATCAACCTTCTCACTACAATAGTAAGAATCGAATGTAGCGCTAAATTACTGCAAACAATTATTTATACGTTCTCCACCCACAAACTTTATAGATAAATTTATGTTATTGGAACATTCTAGAAAACTTTTTGTTTCAATCGTAACCAAACGAGTTTTAAAAAGTGGAGCAGCGTCCAAACCACAAACGTTGTGGAATAGGCGTCGAACCATTATTTTACTGCATTACTGCCCTATGTAAGATTTCATTTATATTATTGGGAATTCTATTCCACCGAAAGCGACGAAGGCGATGAGGTAAGCCATCGATAAACTTTTCGTATTATTGGGCGTTCTATTCCACCGAAAGCGACGAAGGCGAACAAAGTGAGCCGTAGGAAGCGACAGGTGGTCTAGAATGCCCAATAATACACTACTCAGCCGATATACGTCGGATACGTCCACTGCTGAACATAGGCCTCCCTGAAGTATCACCACCACATTGACCGATCCCATGCGTCTCGCATCCAATGGACTCCCGCAAACTAAGCGTTATTCAATGAATATATCATTGTTACAACGGATCTATGAAACTGTATAGTTACGCTTATAGATAAGTTATTTTGTATTCTCAAGGCTGTAAAGCCGGAATTCATCAAGGCATGCCCATAATTATATATTGTTCATGAAGAGAAGTATAATGAGAGTGAGTAAGTTTTCATGCGCCCAATTATTCGATCAATGCTAATCACCCCAGTCACCGAGTTTAACCGCGCTATCTCACTCGGCGCTTCACAAGCAGCTAAAATATATTATGCCAATATTCCGATATTGGATCAATCAGTATCGGAATTGTAATTTCGTGCCGAGATTCCAAGAAAATTGCCGAAACTTTCACTTATCTAAATCAAAGCACAGCACAAAATTGACAACTACATCTAAAATGACTACAGCACAAATGCTACTAATCCTCTGAACGTTACCAGTTTTCCAGCACGAGCCATGTATCAATTAGTGATCGATAATGCTGAGATTCAATCACGGCGACTAGCGCGAACTAATCATGTCTGATTTGATTACACTGTTCGCTTGTCATGCTGCCCTGGATATAATATTGTTGCTATATAAAGTGATGGTGAATTGTTTATTGTGTACTTGCTTATAAAGTTGGAAATAATAGTTATTTACCGAAATATATATTGATATATTAGCTAGTATATACAAGCCTAGCATATAACATTAATTATACATTATTATTAATTATATGTTTACTAGAGGTATAAACAAGGACGACAACGAATTTATTGGACATAAAAAAAATCTTCTGCATCGCTGTAATGGGAATAGAGATGGAAGGGCTGACAGTATTGCAATGCAACGGGGCCTTTGGCCGTGGATTCTTTGGCTGAAAAAAGATGCAAGGGTTGACAGTATTGCCATTCAATGTGGCCTTTGGCCGTCAATTCTTTGGCTGAAAAAGCCAACCTTCTGAGTCTTCACTTGACCTTCTGGTCAGACTCATCTATCTGCATGCCTAAGTCCCAAAAAACTCGCTGAGCAGTGAGACCTCATAACCCCCAGTATCTCAACCTCATATTGTTCAAAGAACTGTTGGAGTTGATGGCCGACTGATGACAAAACTTATTTCTTGAAACATTATCTAAGCTGTTTTTAATGTGAAATTGGCCTGTAATTTCTGATAAACTATTTTATAGGCAGGCAATCAGTCAACATTTTTTGAAAATCGGTAAATAAACCTGTGTGTGATACTGACCCTGTCTTTGTTACTCGGAAGCTTTTTCGTATATGCATTTAATTAAGGGTATACTGTGGATAGCAGATACATAGGTGACCTCAAGCCCGGAGTCAGTCAATTTATTGAGCTAGTCAATAATCGATAGCTCATAGCATCAAACATGCTGTCTCCGATAGATTAATAGCCAATTATAGCGCGGCACTTCCTTGTTAGCGACACAACTCACACGCAAATCAATAATCGATAGCTTATAGCATCAAACAAGCTGTGTCCGATAGATTAATAGCTAATTATAGCGCGGCACTTCCTTGTTAGCGACACAACTCACACGCAAATCAATAATCGATAGCTCATAGCATCAAACAAGCTGTGTCCGATAGATTAATAGCTAATTATAGCGCGGCACTTCCTTGTTGGCGACACAACTCACACGTAAATCAATAATCGATAGCTCATAGCATCAAACAAGCTGTGTCCGATAGATTAATAGCTAATTATAGCGCGGCACTTCCTTGTTAGCGACACAACTCACACGCATATCAATAATCGATAGCTCATAGCATCAAACAAGCTGTGTCCGATAGATTAATAGCTAATTATAGCGCGGCACTTCCTTGTTGGCGACACAACTCACACGTAAATCAATAATCGATAGCTCATAGCATCAAACAAGCTGTGTCCGATAGATTAATAGCTAATTATAGCGCGGCACTTCCTTGTAAGCGACACAACTCACACGCAAATCAATAATCGATAGCTCATAGCATCAAACAAGCTGTGTCCGATAGATTAATAGCTAATTATAGCGCGGCACTTCCTTGTTGGCGACACAACTCACACGCTAATCAATAATCGATAGCTCATAGCATCAAACAAGCTGTGTCCGATAGATTAATAGCTAATTATAGCGCGGCACTTCCTTGTTGGCGACACAACTCACACGCAAATCAATAATCGATAGCTCATAGCATCAAACAAGCTGTGTCCGATAGATTAATAGCTAATTATAGCGCGGCACTTCCTTGTTGGCGACACAACTCACACGCTAATCAATAATCGATAGCTCATAGCATCAAACAAGCTGTGTCCGATAGATTAATAGCCAATTATATCGCGGCTCTTCCTTGTTAGCGACACAACTCACACGCTAGTACAATTACTTGTTTATTTTCACTGTACGTGTGAATATTAATTATATTCGTTACAGCATCGTGTTACTAAATAATTAGTTTGTAGTGTTGAACAAATCCAATTATTATTTAATGTTGAGTATTTGTCAAACTCTAATTTAGCATAAAAAGTTGAAAACTTCTCTATGGCATTAACGTAAGGTAAAATGTAGATATATATTGTATGTATGTATTGTTTTATTTATTTATTTATTATTAGGCTTCTCGACACTGAGTACACTGTTACTTTATAAATTTGTACATTTCAAACTTAAGTCTAAGTGCCTCATCACTTATAGAAAAGCACAGAATTTATATAGGTATATGTTATATAAAATATATTTTATGTTTGTCAAAGTATTTACCATTGATTGAACTGACGCGTGCTTCACTCAAATACTCCATTCAGTATCTGGCCCTTAGCGATCAATTTGTTTCTTTTAATTTTAGTGATAACCGGGATTATGTAATATGAAAGGAAAAACCATTGTCCTCAAATGACTCAGCTGTTGTGCAGTATTTGTTATATCTTAACTAATGCACATTTTTTCAGCTTGTGCTATTTATCATTTCAATTTATGTTTCAACTCAACTTCCAAAATTTACCAGAATTCATAAATCGGTCGTTGTGATCGCAAGCGCTAGTGCTAAGCATGAAGTACTGGGTTCGATTCCCGGGACGAGCAAAATGTTACTAGAGGTTTTCCATCTAGAATAGGGATGTTATGGATGTGATGGTATCGGAACCGAAGTCGAAATCGGAGGTTTTAAATTTGGTTTATCGGAATCGGAACCGAAATCCGAATCGAAGGCGGATGCTGAAGAAAGATGTGTTAAGAGAAAGCAGGTTTCATAAAATCTTTTATACAGAAAAATCACACCGACTTCCAAAACAAAACACTACAAAGCGAAATATAACATTCTTTTCCGAAGTCGGTGTCTTTGGTACCTATTGTTTTCCGTTTTTCGACACCGACTTCGGAAAAGAAAGTTATTTTTCGCTTTGTATTGTTTTGTTTTGTAGATCGGTTTCATTGTTTTGTTAAAAAGTTTTTTATTTATCACTTTTAGTTTTGCAGGTACCTTCACATACGACGAAAATTATTTATAGCCAAAGTAAATCTCATGACGGTTCCAATAAGCCCAAACACGACTAGTGTCTATGCATGGCATGCCTGCGATTGGTTGGAGGCGCGCGGAGTAGGAGAGGGCGCGCGGGCGGCGCGGGTGGCGCTAGCACGTCTCCCGCTCCAAGCTCCGCGTCACTCAAAATCTTACCACGACGGAGACACTACATTTTATTTAAATATTGTATTCATGTAATTACACCAGATTGTTATAGTCCACGCATTTTATTTATTCGCTCCTTTAATTGAACAGTCGACGTAGCATCGTCAACATATGGTCCTTCGCAAGTAGAACATTACAGCAAGAAGATTTGGCGTTTGCAAGAATACAAGACCGAGACGTTGGTGGACATTGAACCCGCGTCGCTACGATCGAATAAAGCAGAGTAATCGTCGCCTACGGTTGGAGATTTGAAGTCGCAAAGAAGATTGTGGACAAGGACTCGGATAACCGTGAGATCGTTCCAATTATTCCTTTTATCTGTCTATTTCCTAATCCATATTTTCAGTTTATGTTTTTATAACGCTATTTTTCTATTAGTTGCCCATTCATTGCCCTATTGAGTTGGTTAATAGCGAATTTCACTCACTAAGTCGTTTTTAATTACGTCTTTCATCTTCGTATGCAAAATATTTGCTCGCTTATAAGTATAACTGCTTTTCTATAACGGTTGTGCGAATTAGTGCAACGCATAGCGTGACCTTGACGTGTTTACAAGGCAACAGCTGTTCATTTTTGCGTTGCTTAGTGCGCTGTATTCTATATAGTTATCTTCGAGCTTATTTCATTGCATTTTTTTTACCGTTTTTTTTACCGTTATTTTAAATTTGAATTTTCTTTATTTGCCGAGTCATATTTGTCTTACGAAAAAATGGCCGACAAACTTGTGAAAAAACGCAGTTCTATGAAGGCCAAGCTTACAAACTTTTCGGCTTATTTAAATGTGCTTAAAAGCTGTGAACATCTTTCCAAGCTGCAAATAATCGAGCTGGAAACCCGCTTAGAAAAATTTCAAGCTATGTACACCGAATTTGACGAATTGCAGACAGAAATCGAGGTGTCGTCGGACAAGCCGGACGAGGCCTACGTGGCGAGAGGCCACTTTGAGCAGCAGTATTTCGTGCTGGCAGCGTTGGGGCGTAGTTTGCTATCCGGACCGGATGGCAAGCATCACCGTAGTAACTCCGAAGGTACCGTGGCAGGGTCTGAGGAAATGTCAGGTGGGACTAAACATAATTTTGTTAGATTACCTAAAATAGATTTACCACGCTTTGATGGCAGTTATCAGTGTTGGCTAGAGTTTAGGGACACTTTTATTTCTTTAATTCACGATAGCCCTTGTATCGACAGCATAAATAAGTTCCATTATTTGCGCGCTTCTTTAAAAGGCCAGGCAGCCGAAGTTATTAAAAATATTGATTTCAAGGCGGCTCATTATCAATTAGCATGGGACTTATTGTGTGAAAGATACAATAACAGCCGTCTACTCATAGACAAACACATGCAGGCTTTATTTGATGTCGAACCAGTCGCTACTGAATCTAGTGTTGCTTTGCGTCGTCTAATATATGAAACTAACAAAAATATAAGAGCACTCAAGTCAATGGATGAGCCTACTCAGCATTGGAACACCATCATCATATACATGATGTCAACTAAATTAGATTCAAATACTAGTAGATATTGGGAAGAGTATCGAAATACATTATCTGGTGCTCCAACACTAGCTCAATTTACTACATTTATTAACAATAAAGCTGATTTATTGGAAACATTGGAAGATAATAATAAGCATAGTAATAAAACAAACAATAATAAGAATAAATCTAAAAGTTTTGCAATAGTTTCACAGAATTTAACAAATAAAGGTAATAATAACAGTAATTCAAGTTTAGATAAAAAGAAGTTCAAATGTCCTATGTGTTCTGGCGATCATTTTCTTTATATTTGTGAGTCTTTTAAAAGGTTAACAATAGAAGAACGTAGTCAAAAGGCCAAGGACCTCAAGGTTTGCCTAAACTGCCTAAGACTAGGTCATAATGAAAAAAGGTGCAGAATGGCCCACTGCAGGTACTGTGCAGCTAAGCATAACACGCTATTGCACATGGAATGCACAGAAACCCCTCCCTTACAGAACCCAAGTATTGCTCTTTCTGCTAACAATTTAATCAATATGCAACCAGATACTCGCTCGTATGTTTTGCTTTCCACAGCGATGGTGAAGGCGGTGAGCGCCAACGGTGAAAGGTGCGACGCAAGAATTTTACTGGATTGCGGAAGTACTGCCAATTTTATTACCGAGAACTTATGCGATAAGCTGTGTTTGTCCCGAAACGGCACGGGCTCCACGATAACAGGTATCGGCAACCAAACTAGTACCAGTGCACAATCTTGCAGTCTAACAATCGAGTCTAATTGCGGTGACTATTCGGTTAACATTGACTGTCTAATTTTACCAAAAATTACACATTTTTTACCGTCAACTCCAATTAGTTTAAAGCGGATAACCATACCGGTGGGTCTACAGCTGGCGGATCCAACATTTAATACTCCATCAGCTATAGATATATTGGTCGGTGTAGATGTTTTTTGGAGCATCATATCAGCCAACCACATAAAGCTTGGCAAGAACCAACCGAGGTTATGTGAGAGTAAACTGGGATGGTTAGTTTCAGGCTCAGTAAGCTGTCACTCACGAAAGTTCCATTCACATTTATGTAATCTAGCTAAAACTAAGCCCAGTACTGATTTGTCAAAATTTTGGGAACTGGACACAGTATCTGAAAAGCACTCCCTTTCTTTGGAAGAAAGGGCTTGCGGAGACAGTTTTTATAAAAATACAAAACATAAGGCCGACGGTCGTTTTGTGGTCACAATACCTTTTAAGTCTGATCCTTCTGCACTAAGAGATTCATACGGTATCGCAAAACGCCGTTTTTTATCGTTAGAGAAACGATTTGAACGTGAGCCTAAGTTCAAGTCAATGTATTTAGACTTCATGTCAGAGTACGAAAGGTTAGGTCATATGACAGAAAATGATTTTAGTTTGAAGCCAGCAGGTGAGGTCAAATATTTTTTGCCTCACCATGGGGTCATGCGCGAGTCTAGTGCTACTACTAAATTACGCACCGTGTTTGATGCATCTGCAAAAACAACTACAGGTATATCTCTCAATGACTTGCAGTTTGTGGGTCCAACTGTTCAGGATGATTTACTCTCTATTTTATTGCGGTTTCGACAGCATAAATTTGTGATCTCGGCAGATATTGAAAAAATGTATCGGGCTATTGAAGTGAATCCTATCCAAAGGTCACTACAACAGATAATTTTTCGTAAAAATCCTACAGAACCACTAAAAACTTACACATTAAACACGGTGACGTACGGTACAGCGTCAGCTCCATATTTGGCCACTAAGTGTTTAGTGAGCTTGGCTGATAAAGCATCGAATCCTTTAGTCAAGCGTTCTATTCAGCATGATTTTTATGTAGACGATTATCTTAGCGGTTCAGACACAATTTCAGGTGCACTAGATTTGTGTAAGAACACGCGGGCTATTCTGGCGTCCGCTACATTTAATTTAAGAAAGTGGCAGTCGAATAGCCCAAAAATTTTAAAAGAATTAGGTAGTACATATAACTCAACTAGTTTAATACTAGACCTTTCAGACAACAATACTCCTTCTAAAACGTTAGGAGTACATTGGTTATGCGATTCTGATAAATTAGGGTTCTCAATTCATATCGAATCCAATAGCAAAATAACAAAACGATACATTTTATCAGTAATTAGTCAGATATTCGACCCACTAGGATTAGTAAGTCCCTGCATTGTCGAAGCAAAAATATTAATGCAGAGACTCTGGATGGACAAATGTGAGTGGGATGACGCAGTGTCGCAGGAGGTTGCAGATTCATGGCTACTATTCGCGAGTACCTTGCCTTGTTTAAATCACATAAAAATTCCGCGATGGATTTCATGTAATAATTCCATAACCCATGAAATTCACGTATTCACAGACGCATCTGAAAGGGCTTATGGCGCATGTCTATACATTCGTTCTGTAACCAATTCAGGTACAGTCATTGTTCACCTGTTAACTTCCAAAAGCCGGGTGGCACCAATCAAGCCTACTACTACTCCACGGTTAGAACTGTGTGGGGCTCTGTTGGGTTCCAGGTTGTGCACAAAGGTAAGAGAGTCTCTCACGTTGCCTATCCACCGATGTCACTATTGGTGTGATTCCACAATAGTGCTGGGATGGTTGTCTACACCTGCCCAGCAACTAAAGCCTTTCGTTAGAAATCGTGTCAACGAAATACAAGAAAGTAGCTCGGGTAATAAGTGGAGATACGTGCCGTCTAAGGACAATCCGGCGGATCTTGTCTCTCGTGGGCTGAAGGCTGATCTCATCAGCGATTCTGCACTTTGGTGGTCAGGCCCTCGGTTTTTATTAAATAATGAAAATGCTTGGCCACAACAGCCCACTAAATACGTGAAACAGGATCTACCTGAAGTAATTTCTAACTTAGTAGATAGTCATAATAGTAGTAATTCTAGTTCAAACCTAACATGTAGTCCAGTCATACAACAGTTAACTCACAAACATTCTAACTTCAATTATTTACAACGCGTCGTAGCTTACATTCTAAGATTTATTTACAATTTAGAAAATATTAACTCTAAAATAATAGGTTCCCTTTCTGCTGATGAACTTAGAAAGGCCTTGTTACTTATATTACGTGTAGCTCAATCTGAAATGTTTCCAAATGAGTACGTTGTCCTTAAATCCGGGAAGACATTGTCAATGAAAAGCAGGTTGACTTCTTTGACTCCCTTTTTAGACGGTGACAATATTATTCGTGTAGGGGGCAGACTAGATAACTCCCCGTATGAATACGACGTAAAACATCCAATTTTACTCTGTAGTAAGCATCATTTAACGAAATTATTATTTCAAATGCAACATCAAAAATTACTACATGCAGGTCCACAATTGCTTTTATCAACTATTCGCCAAACTTATTGGCCTCTGGGGGGCAGAAATCTTGCTAAGTTTACTGTAACCAAATGCCTAAAATGTTTTAGATTTAAAGCTCAAAATGTGCAGCCAATCATGGGACAATTACCCGACACTAGAAGCACTTTAGAGTTTCCTTTTCTTAATAGTAGCGTCGACTATGCTGGGCCCATACTGATATCTGACCGGAAAGGTCGTGGATCTAGATTGATAAAGTCCTGCCTGTGCATTTTTATATGCATGGCAACCAAAGCTGTGCATCTAGAGCTTGTCACGGACCTATCTAAAGAAGCCTACAGAGCTGCTTTAAATCGATTTGTCGCGCGTCGCGGTAGGCCACGTACTATCTTGTCCGATAATGGTACAAACTTTGTCGGAGCATGTAATGAACTATATAAATTTTTGCAGGGTTCTGATGTTGCACATGAAATAGCTCAGGAAGGCATAGAATTCAGGTTTGCACCGGCGTATTCTCCACACTTTAACGGCCTCGCTGAGGCCGCGGTTCGTTCAACTAAAAACCATTTAAAAAGAATTTTGCAGCTTACTCATTTCACTTATGAGGAAATGGCTACGTGCCTAACTCAAATAGAGGCAATTCTAAATTCAAGGCCCCTTACTCCTCTTTCCACTAATCCTCTTGACTTCTCTGCCCTCACTCCTTCTCATTTCCTTATTGGACGGTCACTAATGTCGGTTCCAAATCCACAAATCACCGACGCCAACATCAATCGTTTGGAGCGCTACCAACGTGTGGAATGCATCAAGCAACACTTTTGGAAGAGGTTTAATCTCGAATATGTCTCAAATCTACAGCAGAAAACGAGATGGCCTGCTTCTACCAACGGCGACATAGCGTTAGGATCGCTTGTTCTTGTGAAGGACAAGGCGCTTCCGCCGCTCTGCTGGTTGCTGGGGCGCGTCGTGCAGGTGTACCCCGGCAGCGATGGCGTCACGAGGGTCGCGGATCTGAAGACGATTCGGCGCGGCTTCAACAACATCTGTCCATTTCCTCTTTGAAGTCCACTTCAACCCGGGGAGCATGTCTATGCATGGCATGCCTGCGATTGGTTGGAGGCGCGCGGAGTAGGAGAGGGCGCGCGGGCGGCGCGGGTGGCGCTAGCACGTCTCCCGCTCCAAGCTCCGCGTCACTCAAAATCATACCACGACGGAGACACTACATTTTATTTAAATATTGTATTCATGTAATTACACCAGATTGTTATAGTCCACGCATTTTATTTATTCGCTCCTTTAATTGAACAGTCGACGTAGCATCGTCAACAACTAGAATCCATTGTTTTATTTCGGAGTTCCTGTGCGTACCTTCCGGCTTCATCATCAGAGCAGTTCGATGTTACCATTTTCATCAGTACCATTTATTTTTAGGTATTTGCATCATCATTGTCGGTTAGATATTAGATAAATCTTATACCCATGACATACTTAGCATTAAGGAGTTCCAATGGCCATCTGTGGTCTTCTTCATCAGTTCCATTTCCCCAAATGACAATTTCTGAGTGTAAATTATTGCATTGTTGATAAAAATATATATTGTACATTAAAAAAATATGTAGGCATATGCCTATAATATTTGAGGAGTTCCCTCGATTTCTCTGGGATACCATCATTAGATCCTGGTTTCCTTATCATTATACCACCCTTGAAATATCTCCTTTCCAACAAAAATGTAATAATCAAAATCGGTTCATAAACGACGAAATTATCCGCGAACACACATAAAAAATATAATTATATATTACGGTCGAATTGAGAAACCGCCTCCTTTTTTGAAGTCGGTTAAAAATAAAATAATACATACATTATTAATTTCAGCTCAAAAAAATTACACTTATCTAGGCGTTGAAAAAACAAAACAAGTTTTCTAAAATCTATAATTCTAAAGTTTGTACGCGTAGACTGCGGCCGCGTGCCGCCGCCCCAGCGCGCATCGACCTCCGATAACCTACTTAATAGTTTCGAAACCGAAATTGAAATCGGAGGTTTAAAAACAATCGGCAGTGCCGACATTTCGGAGTCGGTATTGAACATCCGTAACATCCCTAATCTAGAATTTCGCTAGACTCGCTCCCTTTTACATGGGATTGGACTTAAACTTAATTGACGTAATGTGGGTGCATCTCTACTCTCTGTAATCTCTGTCCAATCCTTCGGAGAACAAAGGCGTGAAGTTGTGTTATATTCAAAGCAAAATAATAGTAACAAAATGGACAAAAGGTTTTCTATAAAATTCATAATATATTCACGTGACCTTTCGAAGTAAGCTGTAAGGTAAAATAACTATTGAATGTTAATGATAAGAACGTAACGACAAATAAATTGTCAATTCTATTTAGATTTAAAGGTCGCTTGTTAAAATTAGAACTTCGGTTGGAGTACCCATTATTTTTTTACTACTGAAGTACCTAGTTTAACTAGGGCAGTACTAGCGAACGCCAAAAATCTATGAACTTTTGCTGGACAGCTACATTTTCTTTTTTTTGTGCATACAAAAACCTATTATTATTACTATATTTTCCCTAAAGCCCAAACTCATCGTCATGAGTATTCTGCCCATCCTAACCTAAATTGCTCAAACTTGGTCCCTGACCGAGTATCAAAGGCCAAACATAAATTATAGCCTTAAATTCCATTGCAAAAATCTGCAGCTATGTTTTTGACTAAACTAAATTTTCATGAATGATACTTGATAGTGGAATAGATTGCTGCAGGGTAGCCTGGAAATATCTAGCGGCTAGTAAGCGAGCTATAGTCATGTTAAAATTTATCATAATTAATAATGAGATCATTTTCGTTCCAGATATGAGCTATCTATTATGGCTACACCACAAGGTTAGATGATGGATATTTCTCAATACATTCCCACTACCCGAATAGCACTATTGTTCTGTCACTCTCCAAGCCCATGCAAAGAGTCAACAATGTGATCTAATCAATAAGCATTAATCTACAACAAACAGGCTGTCCCTCATATTAATACTCAATTACCGATGCACTGATTACTATCCGTTGTAGTACTATTTATATCTATTGAGTGTTCGTATGCATTCCACTTCCTTCTTCGACAAATCTTTTACGATTCAATCAGTTCGGTTGTGGAATGTATTACCTATAGAAATAAGACGTGCTCAAACACTGCCAACGTTTAAGAAAATGGTAAAGGAGCATTACCTTTCACTATAATTTTTAGTCTTTTCCTTTCTCTGTCATATATTCGATATTTATTAGTATATTAGATATTTTTTATATTGGGTATTTATGTATTTTATGTTATTATGTATAAGTAAGTAATATTATTTATGATCATTGTACACTGACAGCCCTAAATTCTTCTCCTATCGTTTTAGTCCATCCAAAGGTTGTCTGTAAGAGATTGCCCTGTGCGATAAGACCGCCCATTGTACACTTTGTTTTTAAAAATGATTGCTCTGTATGTTTGTATTTTTGTGGTGTACAATAAAGTATATAATAATAATAATAATAATAATAATAATTTCTTCCATAATAAATATTTTTAACTATCTAAATTATACAAAACAATATGAAATCAAAGAAAAAAAAAACATACTACAGTAAAATCACTAAAAGTATGGCCGAAATACAAATTTAAGAATAAGAAATGTGAAAAATGAAGTCGACGGCGACGTCATGTTGACGCGAGCTGCAGCACGCAATGCACGCCCACCACCTCCGGCCTCGTCGCCCAGCTCCGCCTCGCCGCCGCCGGAACCCAGCCCCACCGTGAGTGCTGTGACATCGGCCGCGGCAGTTGCGTCGAGCTCGAGCGACGAGTATTTCTCGCCGCCGACGACACCACCACCTGCGCGTCGTCGGGGAGGACGCCGGCCGCCGGACCGCTTAGGACCTCGAGGCCTACCCGTCTCTGATAGGGTCCCAGCACCCGGCGGAAGTGGGCAGCGCATGAGATGGACACCATCCATCAATGAAAATGTCATGCGCGCATACTTTGGGGCTACAGAGGGAGGAAACAACCTGACCGCGTACCGTGTCCGGATGCTCTCTTTGTTTCAGGTGCTTGAGCCAGCCGTCAACGTTTCGGCCCAACGACTTTCGGATCAGGTGCGGGTCATCCAGCGTAATCGTATGTTGGATGATACTGTACTTGATCGCCTCCGAACGGAAATGGGTAACCGTGTCACTGCCCCATCGTCGCAGGCTGTGGTACCACCACAGTCAAACCATATTGCCATCAATGCTGACGTGGAGAGTAGTGACAGGGTTACAAACGTAAGTACCCAGTGCAATGAGGAATTGAGGAGTGCTTTGGAGTGTGCTATTCGGGATTATCGCTACATGCCACCCGAACTTAGGCCACGATTACCTCGTTTGCCCATGCATAACAAAAATAGGGCGCTGGTGGCTGTTCTGGATTCGCAGTTGTCAAACTATTTTGATGACTGCGAAGACCTCACTGATACACATTCGATTATGTACTGCGCGACTGTAGCGGCATGTCGTGTAGCTCATGTCAAATTTGCAGATGACAGAGCTACACGACCGAAACCAGCCGTACCGGCTTGGCAGTGCAGGATCGAACGTCGTATTGGTGGGGCCAGAGCACTCATCGGCAAACTAATTTGTTTCAGGGAGGGCAATAGTCGCCCAAGAGTGATGCGCTTTGTGAGACGGGCGTTTTCGGGGACTGATGTCAGCCCCCGAGACTATATATCCCATGTCACAGAGCGCATCGACTTCCTGAAGCAAAAAGTGTATGCATGGGCAAACCGTATTCGTAGGTACAGGCGAAGAGTGGAGCGATACACCCAGAATCGCACATTCCAAAGTAATGAAAGGTGGGTTTATCGGGCTTGGGAGCGACCCGACCAAGGTGTGACTGATACGCACCTGCCGGATGATGACGCTATGTTTTCATTCTGGCGCAGCATCTTGTCGGTGCCTGTCAGTCACACCGAAGGTGAATGGACTCGGGAGGTCGAACGAGCGTGTGATCCAATACAAGAAATGGGGGCTATCACGATCAGCCCCCAAGATGTAGCCCGTGCAGTCCGTCCGTTGCCGAACTGGAAATCTCCAGGACCGGACGGACTGCACAACTTTTTGATCAAGTGGCTACAAAGGTCGCACGCTCGTTTGGCATCTCAGTACCAGGCAGCCTTAGAGTCTGGTTCGCTACCCAAGTTCCTTACAACAGGAATAACCCACCTGCTCCACAAGTCTGGTAGCACCGCGGAACCCAAAAATTATAGACCAATTACATGTTTACCAACGGTCTATAAGGTTCTTACATCCATTTTGAGAGTAAAAATTAATAAACATGTTGACAATAACTCCATCATGTCGGTCTCTCAGAATGGATGTAGGAACGGGTCCCGCGGTACTAAGGAGCTACTCCTTATTGATATGGCCATTAGCCAACAGGTTCGGCGTTCCCGAAAGGATCTGTCGACATGTTGGATAGATTATAAGAAGGCCTATGACTCGGTGCCGCATACATGGCTCATGAGGGTGCTAGAATTGTATAAAATAGATACAACTCTACGCACCTTCCAGATGTCGTGTATGAGGCAATGGAGCACAGTCCTTCGCTATCCAGGATGTCGAAATATCCAGAGGAATAGCGAACCTGTAAGGATCGAGCGAGGTATATTCCAGGGCGATAGTTTGAGTCCACTTTGGTTTTGCCTAGCCTTGAATCCTCTAAGCATGATGCTGGAGAATTCAGGGCTAGGCTATCGGTTGAAGAGAGGTGGTCAGGTTATATCTCACCTCCTTTACATGGATGACTTGAAGCTTTTTGCCCCCAGCAATCTTCAGCTGATGGAGCTACTAAAGGTAACTGAAACTTTTAGTAGCGCCATCAGGATGGAGTTTGGTGTGGACAAATGTGCGGTCATGCATGTAAAGCGAGGGGAGATTGTGGAATCCGTAGGAATTCAACTTGCGGATTCCATAAACCTGAGATCCCTCTCTCCAAACGAAACCTATAAGTATTTGGGTATGTCGGAAGCGTTAGGTATCAGTACTATAGACATGAAGCAATCGTTGAGGGAACGCTTCTTTGGCCGCCTGAAGAAGGTATTCAATAGCCTTCTTTCGGGCGGAAACAAGGTGCGCGCCTTCAACGGTTGGGTCATACCGGTGCTGATGTACTCTTTCGGCATACTCAAATGGACTCAAACGGAACTTGACGCCCTGGATAGGCGGGTCCGTACACTGCTGACTGCATATCGAATTCATCACCCACGATCGTCAGTCATGAGATTGTATATCCCGCGGAAGTGTGGAGGCCGAGGCTTTTTAAATGCCAAAAACCTCCACAACCGCGAGATATGCAATCTCAGAGAATATTTTCTAAACACCGACGTGGGTATTCATCGAGATGTGGTAGCAGTGGACAAGGGACTCACCCCGCTCTCCTTGGCGAATGAGAACTGGCGCAAGCCTGTAGTGCTTGACACTAACGACCGCAAGGAGGTATGGCAGAGTAAGGAGCTTCACGGACGCTTTTTCCGGGCCCTACATGGGTCCGAAGTAGATCAATCAGCGTCCGTAGCCTGGCTGCGATTCGGTGACCTCTTTGGGGAAACCGAAGGTTTCGTCTGTGCAATTATGGACGAAGTTATCATGACGAATAACTACCGGAGATTTATTGTAAAGGATGGCACGGTTGACATCTGTCGGGCATGTCACCGTCCGGGTGAATCGATCCGCCACATTATCTCTGGTTGTTCTCGTCTAGCTAACGAAGAGTACTTGCATAGGCACAACCTTGTAGCCAGGATTATCCATCAGCAACTTGCTCTGAAATACACTCTTGTGGCGTCGGAGGTGCCGTACTACAGGTATGTGCCCGACCCAGTTCTCGAGAATGGCAATATCACATTGTACTGGGATCGGTCCATCATCACTGACAGAACTATTATCGCTAATAAGCCTGATATAGTGGTGGTGGACCGAATCGAGAGGCGTGCAATGATTGTTGACATAACTGTCCCGCATGACGGGAACCTCGTGAAAGCCGAGAAAGATAAGCAAATCAAGTATCTTGACTTGGCTCGCGAGGTTGTCGACATGTGGGATGTGGACTCAGCGATCATTGTACCGATAGTCGTGTCAGCCCATGGCTTAATAGCCACGAGCCTCGACCAACACCTTAGGAGGCTCTCGTTAGGCGGCTGGGTCAAGGGCCTGATCCAGAAAGCAGTACTGCTGGACACGGCTCGTATTGTTAGGAGGTTCCTCTCTCTGGAGCCCTGACCGCCGGTAGCTTGGACCCTGTTCCCGATACCGGTGGGCCTCTATTTTTTATATTTTTAAATGTTTTTCTTTTTTGTGTGTTTTGTAAAAATATTTAAAAATGTAATAAATAAGAAAAAAGTTAAATAAAAGACATAATAATAATACTAAGCATGCGGTACACAAATTGGTAAATACTGTTTCGGTTGCAATCAGTTTTACTGGAATTCTTTTCCAACTGCCTCGTTGGTCTAGTTTTTGCAAGTGCTACTGCTGAGCATGAGTTTCTAGGTTCGATTACCAGGTCGGGCAAAAGTGTTACTGGGATTTGCCATCTGGTTTCTCAGTAGAAGGCCGTAGTCTGGACTTGTGCCCGATTGATGGCAATAGGCTTGCCCTCTATAACATGGGACTTAAACATAACTGGTGAAATGTGGGTGTTACTTTAGGAGCACTTCTGCCTATCCCTTCAGGGGATAAAGGCGTGATGCCAGCCTATTGCCATCAATGTTAATGAAAAGAAGGTTCTTTCAAAAATGTCTACTACAGAAAGGGGTATCTAACAAATATACGTTTGCTATGCTAAGTTGTACCCTTATCCTTGAAACTGTAACACAGCCTTTAGTTCATTTGACTTGGTAAATAATTACTTTTTACGTAAAAGTACTAAACCTACATATGTGATAGTACCTAATTTATTCTTTTGTCTTCAAAGAAGGGTTAGTTTAGTTTATATAAGTTTAGAACAGACACGTTCACAGTTTGTAAAATGTTGTTCATCATCATCATTTCAATCGACATACGGCCACTGCTGGATATAGGTCTCCCCCAAGTGTCACCACATCGATCGGTCTTGTGCGTATCGCTTCCAGCGGATTCCCACAGTCTTGACCAAATCATCGGTTCACCTAAAGGGAGGCCTTCGAACGCTGCGTCTTCCGGTATACGGTCGCCACTCCAAAAATTTTCGGGCCCATCAGCCATTCATTCTGAGAGCAATGTGCACTGCCCACGGCCACTTAAGTTAAATCTTGCTCATCATAATTATTATCTTGCCCTTACTCCAATTTATTTAGAATCGGCGCAGCATGTGAAAAAAAGAACATGAGTTTATTTGCGCCAGGCAAGACGCATATCAATAAAAAAAACCTGTAAAGTGCGTGTCGGGCCAAGCGCAGTAATAGGGTTCCAAAGTTGCATAATAATACGGACTAAGAAGAGGGTTTTTTGTTTTTACATGAACATTAAAACGGTTTCAGCGGCTCACAACGTCTAAAAACGGGCCCACATAGGGTATCTGAAGGAGGAGTTATAAAATCGAACTTCGCAAGTGAAGTTAGAAAAAATATTATCTATTTGAATACCATCGCGGGTTGAGGCAAGCGTTTGTAATAAAAAAATATAACCAGCGTCACTTAATAATTTGAATACTGCGGTATTGCCGTTACGGAGATAGTCTTCGTTAAAATCTCCAAATATTTGCAAACCGAAAATAAATATGAGTATTTTCAAACAACCTACTCAACTACCAAAAAGTAAAATCAAATTATTCAATGATAGGAACAAACAACCAACGTAAATAGCTGCAATAAATAACCTTTTCATCACACTTGCACGTAAAAAGTATCTAAACATACAGATTAACTTGGCCGTAATGCCCCATATAAAACCCTCGGGCTTTCTTTTTGTCATGAAGCCCTAGGGCGGTAAGTAATATTTTTTTAATTTATGGCACAGCACACAGGTCATGCAAGTTCAAGCAAGGAGTTTACACGCAATTGATAAATTGTCTTAAAATGTTATCTAAACAGGAATTTCTTTGCAAACTCGCTACATGTTACTTAAAATACTCAACTAATGTTCTTAATAATCGATTTCAATAGTTATAGTATGAAAACGTCGAAATTATTTAATTCTTTTTACACTCCGTCATGGCTGTATACCTACGTAAGTATTTGCCCTTAAAGTTTCTGAACGAAACACTGTATAATCTGTGGTGTGGGCAAAAATTCGCCAACCGCTTGAAAAAAAGTTCACGTATTTCGTAATAACAGCTGTGCTGACTTGTGTATTAAAGCTATAATTCATAATTATTACTCGCAAATGTGATGAAAAACATTGTATGTATCACGGGCGGTACGGGAATTACGAACCTCGACTCAGAAAGCCCTCAGTCTTCGACTTCGGGCTTCTACTAGAGTCTCGATCGTAATTCCTTACTTACCGCCCTTAATACACAATGTACTAATAAAGTACGTCAATTGCGATACGAGCACGCGTTAGAGCCACGGGGAATGGTTGGTTCGTTCCTGGATCCTCACACGCACGCTCTTTGTTTCTTTCAGAATTTTGAATGTATTCACTATTTCTTTCTCAAAAATTGTTATTTAATTAATTTATCATGTACAAAATTTGTACTTTTCCAAGTACATTTTAAGTTGGTCAGCTATTACTCGTAAACTTGTAAAGCCTACTTAGCTGTGATAGTTTTCCTTTTAACTTCGTTATATACTACTGGCGTGATTTTTTTCACATAGCTAAAAGCAACCATTTCGCTGGCAGTGGGGGGGAACACTTGACTCTAACAAAAATGTTTCTCTAACAAAAAATTCAAACAACAATTTAAAGCTTAATTTTACGCAGACGTATCTCAGAATTGGTGAAATGGTTTTAAGAGACCCGTAATATTTTTGAATGCCCTACGCAACGATACCTCGATACCCCACACTATGGAATAGTCGAGAAAAAAAAACATCCCACTTTACGTCTATGGTATATATACACTATACGAAAAGTATATACACTATATGAAAACATTTTACACTTTATAGGAATTATTAATATGTACTATATCCATGCCAAATTATAGCTTTCTAGTACATAGAGTCTCTCAGCTAAGCTTTAGACGGACAGACGGACATAGCAAAATTATCCTTTTTGACTTCGGAACCCCAAAAACAAAAGGAATACAACTACGCAAAACGGTCATCACTCAGGGACTTACGTGCAAGACAGAGCCACATCGCTAGTTTTCGGCAATAGCCGGTAGCGGCATGTCATCTTTTTCCTCAAGTCACCCCTTTCTAGAATTATCATCTTTCACACAGTCCATCATTCATTGGTCTTCCCCTTCTTTTGCAGCTAAGCCCTTCTACATGTAGATCTAAACGTTAATCCATTGGCTAGGCCGTTACCCATTTTAATACCCAATTACCGGTAGGGTGAGCCTCATTATAGTCCTTCCGAACAAAAGTTATTGGTGTTAACTTTTCACATAAATTTTTGTCGTTCCCATTAAAGTAGGTAATGTAATTTTGTCGGATAGAGGGGCTTTCGAACATCGTCCTTTGTTGATATTTGAGGCCTACTTAATGCTGCGGATAAATTATAAGTTTGATGTTGTTTCTATAACATCTTGTTGTCGGCTTCATCTTTGACAAATGGTTTTCATCAAGAAAGTAGGGATTTACAGTTGAAAAAAAATTGAGCGCGAATTTATGAGCTGGCTCCTAAAATATTACTAACAAACAAACGTACACTGTTATAAAAAGGCATTTACGTGAAAAATAAGTGGATATGTACGTAAAAATTATAATTATCTCCTAACGATATCCTTCGTTAGGTACGTCTCGTAGAGTGTGTTCATTTGGTACAAGTTATGTGATTTAGCGAGTTAAAAATGTGTAGTCTAGCTACCTGACTCAATATTACGCTATTTCTTTCTCTAAACAAAAGTCAGATGTTTAGGAACGATATCTATAGGAGTGAAACAGGGTGAATAGAAACGCTATAAGTAATACATGCATGCATGCCTTATGCATTACCTTGATCGGTTTAAAAAATTAGGCTAGTCTTACGCCAGTCAGCCCGTGAATACCCGATCATTGTTCAACGTTGAGTACTGTTACGTTCGTCAGCCCAAAGACGTCCACTGCTTGATATAGGTCTCCCTCAAGTGTCAACACATCTATCGTTCCTTTGCGTCTTGCATCCAGCGGTTTCCCGCAGCCTTAACCCAGGTCATCGGTTCATCAGTAGGAGGCCTTCCAACGCAGCGTCTGCTGGTACGCGGTCTCCACTCCAGAACTTTTCGGCCCCATCGAGCCATCTGTTCTGCTAGGAATGTGCTCTGCCCACTACCACTTATGTTTGGGAATTCTTCGGCCAATCTCGGTTATCCTCATTCCTCTGCACACGTTGAATAATAAGAAGAAAACATTAAGAATTAATTGGTTCTTATGAATTTCGCTCTCAGATTACACCTTGCACAGCTCGTCTTAGTAAATTTTCGCAGGCCAGTGCTCAAAGGGTGTCCGCGTTCGTTAGCAAGCTCGCATCACGCGCCGTCTCTGAAATATAAACTGCCTAGTACCTACTAGCTCTCAAAATATGAGCTTTTTTCAAAGGACATGTAGGCGTAAAAACGTTTAGTGTTTCACTAGAATTTTAATATTGAATGCCGTAAGACTTTGCACGGTTTAAATTCTTAACGTGTCCTAAATTCTTGAAAAATATGTCACTAAATTAAATTTCAATCTATCTAGCCTTATGTCAGCTATGTTAGGTCGCCTTCCAGTCTAACTCGATGCAGATGAGTACTAGTACTTCTCATGGACAGACTGCACAGTGACTGCGTAAAACGATTCCCCTTTGGCAAGACTGGAATCACATTTAATTTGCTAATGATAATAATAAAATATATAAATTAAATTGGCATAACGAAGCCATTGTGTTAAAGGATAATCAACAGAACCTATTTCCAGCGTTTTTGAAATTTTTGTCTGTTTAGTTGTGCACGCATAACGTAAAATGTACGAAACCAATGTAAATAGCTTTTATACAGAAACATTCTGCATAACTTGAAGTATTACTTAGTTTTTTGTTTCATCGCAATCGGTTCACTCTATCAAAAGTTAGATGAATTTAAAGTTTTGAAGAAGTAAAATATCACAACACACACAATTCAGATACTCGGACAGTTGAACTTCATATTTGATAGATGGCGTTGTGCATTTGATGTCATTTTCTAAATGGCGGTGTTTCGCGGGAGAATCACCCTAGAAAAAAACTCGTACCAAGTAGGGTAGGTAAGTACATAAATTGGGTAGGTAAGTAGGGTAGGCAGTTTAAGGGATCGAAGCCGCCGGCACAACTAGTAACTCATATAAAAACAAACATGTTCGCGACAGTGTGGCCCAAGGGCCACCCCGCCTCACTTTAACCCAGTCCAATAGAGTAATTCCCAAATTATAATAAATAAAGTAAGTAACTATGCCTATGTTTTATTTTCCGATTCAAAAAATAATAATTGGAAGTCGGTTTGTTTTTTTTTTTCTTAAAAAGTTTTATTTATCTCGTTTTAGTTTTGATAGGTACCTCCAATTGCCATTAAAATCATATAATATAGCCAAAGTAAATCTCATGACGATTTCAATAAGCCCAAACACGACTAGGATACATTGTTTTATTTCCAAAATCCAGTGCCTACCTGCCGTCTTCATCATCAGATCAGTTCGATTGTACCATTTTCATCAGTACTATTTATTTATAAGTATTTGCTTCATCATAGTCGTTTAACTATTCAAGATATCGTAGACTCGTGACATACTTAATTAAGGAATTCCATTAAAGAATTTCTTTAGTCATCTGTGATCTTCTTCACCAGTTCCATAATATTACATTGTTGATGAAAATGCCAAAATCGTTATATGTATGCCTATAATATTTGAGGAGTTCCCTCGATTTCACCAAGATCCCATCATCAGATCTTGACCTGATGACTATGGGACCAAATGGGAAGTATACCCTTTCAACCAAAAGAAGAATTTTCCCAACTCGGTCCAGGCGTCTTTGAGTAATCGGTGTACATACATTAAAAAAAAAACAATCGAATTGAGAACCTCCTCCTTTTTGGAAAGTCGGTTAAAAAAATTAAAAATCATCATTAGCCTTTTTAATGTTCCCAATGCTGGGACACAGGCCTCCTCTCTGTGAGAGGGAATAGGCCGTAATCCACCACGCGGGCCCAATGAGGGTTGGTGGATGTCACATGTCTTCGAATTTTTGTTTCTAGGACATAGGTTTCCCCACGATGTTTTCCTTCACCGTTTTGAGAGCAATGGTGGTAAAATAATTTACACAAAATAAAGCGCCTGCCTGGGTTTGTACCCACGACCTAGAACTTATAAGTCGCGGCCGATACCACTAGGACACCACTGCATTCATGGAAAATTAAAGTCACATAACCATGTCTTACGACGAATAATACCGCACTCCGAGAGCGTTTTACTTAGAATGGTGAACTCTTAATAGTTTTGCGAACTAGAGCGAACTATTTACACGACGTTTCCTTCTTTTGTTTAAAGCTTTGTTCTCGGAACTTTGTGTAATGTTCTCAAGTATGATTTTCATCTTAGTGCTCTAAGATTGTCATCAAAATTACATTGTAAAGAAAACATAGAAATCTTTTGCGGTAAAAATATTTGATTAAATAGTAATGTATTTTAAACATAAAAAGACTTTTTGCAAAAAAATACTACCGACTTCCAAATACAAAACTACAAAGTGAAAAATAACTTAATTTTTTGAAGTCGGTGTCTTTCGTAGGTGGCATTTTTTGCGTTTTGGACACCGACTTCAAAAAATTAAGTTATTTTTCACTTTGTAGTTTTGTATTTGGAAGTCGGTAGTATTTTTTTGCAAAAAGTTTTTTTATTTTTCACTTTTTAGTTGTACGTACCTAATAGGCAAGTTAGTAAGGGAACTATTTCGACAGAATAGATTTCATGAAACTTGAACATAACCGGTGAAATAAGAGATCTGCTTACCCCTTAAGAGCGAACTGGCGTGATGTTATGTTATGAAATGTTATAAACAACAAACAGACATGCGATTGCAGCAATCCCGAGAGATTTGCCGTTATTTATTGAAGAGTTCTGTTGTATATCTCCGAAGTTCTTCATCAGATCTTTACAAAATTAAAATGGGACCAATTTCGGAACATACTTTTTAAACCAAAAAAATAATTTTCAAAATCGGTCCACAATTGACGAAGATATCGTTGAAAATATACAAAAAAAATTACAAACTTGAAGTCGAACATAGAACCTCCTCCTTTAATAAAGTGTTAAATGATGTGTTTCTTTTAAAAATGCTCAAACTTTGAAGTTTACTTTTCAAAAAAATATTTTTTATTTGTGATAGGTTCGCGTTTGACCACTATCTCGCATGATGTTAAGTGATGATTGTGTGATAATTTCTGAAGCAAACCGCATGATAATTTACTACCGTTCACTCGATTAAACATCATCATCATCAGCTTTATGCTTCCTACAATCACCTTATTCTTCTTCGTCTTGCAACATTTACATTTCATTTTTACTTTCCTTAACCGCGATTTCGAATCTTCTCAGTTAGCTTGTAAGATGAAATTTCTTATCTGATTTTAAACCTTAACTTAGTTCTGATCATATTGTAGATTGTGACTTTTTAGATCAATTTAGTCGTGGCTCATTTGTATTTTATCTTTTTAACTAAAACACTTTTTGCCTGAATTTATTCGGGCACGATAATTGGACGATAACGTCTGAGGGCAGGCACTAGACAAGGGAGATTCAACTTACGAAAGTGTCGCGATAAAGATTGAATAAAAACGTCAAAAATGTGTGGGATTGTTAAGCTCTATGGGGAGGTCACGAGATCAATTCCTTCAAGTTTGGTATTTCAATCATCGCCATCGCGGGTAAAATGATACATTGTACACTCCGGTTTGTGTATCGATTCATAATTACCTTTTCTGACATCGTTATTCACTCATTGTAAGGCAAACAATAACTCTGTACCAATCACATCCAGGTTCTATAAATTACCCTTAATTTATCTGTTAGGTCCCAGGGACTCCGCGCAAAGTATCATATTGCTGAACTGAAACTGAAACATCGCAGTTTTGTTTTCGTGCGCCGTACCTTCCCGATGTAACGTGCCAGACACGAGGTGCAGAGGACAGGTGCCTACACTTTACGTATCGGTGAGTAATTATGCCTAAGGTGTCCACTGGACTTATAACGGATAATTAATTGACAAAAATTTTGTGTTTGTTTTCAGTGTTGTTTTTTTTTGTATTTTAGAGTGCAAATAGTTGGTTAGTAAATCTACTGAGACAAATTGCTGAGTTTGTAGTACAAGACTGGCGCAGATGTAATGGTAAGGAATCCGACGTTGAAGAGCGAGAGCAACAAGGTGGAACAAAATACGTAATAGTGCGGGCCAAATGAATTTCGAAGATGGGAGCATACTTTCTGATCATGACTCGGATTCAGAGTGCTCACCTGATTCAAGCCATGTGGAAGCTCCTGTGCTTCCACATGGCTTGAATCAGGTGAGCACTCTTAGATTTACTTTAGATTAGGATGCAAGCACTTCAGCTGTGAATGCAGAATGATGTATGAAGATACGGAGTAATCGCTGCAGGGTTTTTTATTTATGTATGAAAGTATCCAATTTCTTATTTAGTTTTAAAAATTTAATGAAATAGTATATAAAAAAGGTGAACGTTATTTATATAGTATTTTATTTAGTACAATGTTCCTAAGTATAGTAAACAATTAAGATTTTGCTTTTATTTTAAACAAAATCAATGATTAATAAGAAAGGAGTCTCCTGGACTCAAAGGGGTAAATTTTGTGATGGTTAAGTAAGGGTTAAAGTTGTTGTCTAAAAGTATTTTACATTTTATCTTTCGCAGACATCTCAAATAATAGCAAACAAAACTAAAAATTATTAAACTGCCAACTTTCTCGAAAATATTTCAATGCGAATAGTTTTCATTGAAACTTTATTCTGTATTCCGAGGAAACTGTAGCAACTTGAATGGAGGACAGGCATAAACATAAATATAACATTTTGTTCCGATTCTCAAAGACGTGAATATTATCATACAATAGAACGAGCTATAAAATGCGCATTATTTATTTTGTTCCCAGACTTTTTGTAAGGAAAGGTTTGGTGATAATAATGTTATAGAGTTATGATTCGTAGATTAAGTTTAAAAAAATACATCGACTTATAAGGTGGACAAATGCTACTAATTCGATAGGAACAATGAACGAAGACCAATTTAACTTTGATGAAATCGAAACAGAACAATATTAGAAGAAAAAAAATGATTTTATTTGCATCAGGCATGACGCATACCATTCAAAAATTAATAGACGAAATAAAAACAAATAGGGAAAATAATTATATTTGCCAGGCTATCACACATTCAATATACATGTGTAAAACCAGTTGATTAAAAAACCTCGTAACGTAACCCACAAGCGGGCAAGCATACATTTTCGAAAAAGAAAAAGTAAAATAAATACTCTCTCAAAAGAACAAAGTACATAATAGAAAGACAATTTCGTTAAAATCCGATTAACTGCGGACTTCTTTTCTTTATTTCTTTGAAGATGAAAAAAGTAAAACATTCATTTAGCTATCGGACGGATAGGTCGACTAATAGTCGTGGAGCTCGGGGGCCGGCTCTGTTACCATCTAATGAGACGAATAATTTGACAACTTTTGACAAGTTTAGTTGGAAAACAATGTTCATATTGTTGTAAATTTTTTCAGATAATTGGATTAGGAAACATTAATTGAACACAAATTTTATTTGTTTTATAAACTTCTTTGGAAAAAGCTTTTTAAGCTGTGTAGAAAAAAAGTTTTACTGTTTACCCATAGTTTTGGAAATAAAATTGAGAGAGTTAAACAGTAAAACTTTCCGTTTCTCCGTTAAATATTTTATTTCCAGCAGGAATCAAATTTAAAACTTTTGATTTTAACTGTTTATTGTCACAAAACCAGTAACAGAGCGTGTTAATCTCCACCAGGGGTCTCGTAAAAGAGCCGAGAGAACAAGAATGGTCATAACCCATTTTATTTACTTTTATAGCTAGCAAGCTCCCTGCAAGCACCATGATTTACGACGCCACGAACTTTAACTTGTGCAATCATAAAACAAGTCTGTTTATAGGTACTTGTGTCATGTGGCTGTTGGCAAGGGATGACTACCCGCTCTTGTCGTTATGTCAGAAGGATGGGATTAGTCACAGCTTAATTAGCGAGGATCGTCGAATTGATGATGATCATTAAGTCGGCCATCATCATCAATGTCACACAGAGGAATTGACTTGGAATCCTTCGGGGATAAGAAAACGGCACTGTGTTGGTAGAATTCTACGAGCATCGGAATGGAATGGAGCGGGGTGAAGCATATAGGTCAAGACTACTGGTGATGGAGGACTAGCTGCGTATACCCTCTGCCCCAGCTACGAGATATAGGATATTTGGTCACAAGTTATGGAAAAATACCATGGTAAAACTACTAAACTTTAAACGAAATACCTAAGCAGGTAGTCACCCGCTTTAAATATCTTGGGCACATGGTCACTGAAAACCTACGTGATGACGAGAACATGGACTCGCAGAACAACGCTAGAACCTGTGAGCTCCCACAGTTTCAAGCGTTGTGCTGCGAGTGTTAAAATAACACTCTTTAGAGCGCACTGTAAATCGCTTTACACGTGCAGCCTGTGGGCTCGTTATAAGCTACGATCGTTCAGCGCTCTGCGCGTCCAGTAAACGATAGACGGCCTTAAACGATACGCCGAGGCGTTCTGCAGACTGCGCGCCAGCACCAACAGCATCCTGGCCGTTATAGCGGATAGGCTGGATTTTGATTTTGTTTTCTTTAATTTTAGTAACTAACCCTTTTTGTTTGTTTTGTTTACTGTACTAACATTCTATGGATGCCGTAAATCTGAAATAAATAGATTTTATTTTAATTGTATTTATTTATTAAAGCAATATAAGTTGCGGTTCGCCACATACTTTGGTTTTTAAAACCAAGTTCAGATATGCCACACATCAGAGAGCTCATCATAGGCAAGCAAGATAACTTGTATAAGCCATGTATTGTTTTTATTAAAGGTCTTTTGATGTCTTCATTGGTTTATTTATGTAATTGTAACAGGGTAATATCATCTTTAATATTTTTTAGTACGAGCTCTGTAGAACTCTCCTGAAATTTGAATTCTTGGTGCTGGTTTCTGAAAAGAACATTAGTGATTTTCCAAATATTTATTTCCGACCTTCCACACTCTACAGTGTCCATATTCTTCTAGACAAAAGTACCAAACTTAATAAGATCAGTTTGCCTTGAGTTTCCAAGATATAGACCGAAGTCTAACGAAGGTATTTGAAGATAGGAATTCACATTTCAATAAAACCGCTAAATAATTAGGTCTTTATTTGAAAGCCTTCGGATTATAACGCATGAATATAATTGATGACTATTATCTCCTCTAGAAATTGGTTGTGTCAGCAAAATTATCTGCTAGTCTGAATAATTGCAAGTGTGCAAATAAATTACGAGTTTTCTGTAGAGTTAAGCTGTGATGAGCAATTTATTTCTATTTATAATTATGAAAAGTTCGCACGTGTGTGCTGCTTTGTATTTTTAGTACATTGTATTTCAATATTGCCTAGATACCGTAGGATGTATTTGAATAAGTTTCTGTTTAAAAATTAGAACAATTGTACCTATCTAAATAAAGGTAGTCCTCTTTTGAGCCGGTTCTGTTGTGTTGAAACTAAATTATACCAAAATTAATTCTATTATTTTGGCCCAACAATAAGGATTGGAATGAAATTGAAGCGTTCAATAACCATCCTTTTGGATTTGCCATAGTCGGGTAAAAAGATAATTATTAAAACTCACAAGTTGGTCGAACAACATGACGTAACCAATTTGTGAATATGTCTTTTAACGTGTAGCGGATTAAGATTTTTCAACATCGCTCAGCTGCAGGATCTACTGACGTACAAAATAAGCAAATAATTAGCTTTAATAAAAGCTTTATCCATATACTCGTACAATACCCACACTAGTAATAGAAAGTTAGCAAAAAACTCCCTCATGTTCAAATAGAATACGTTCACTTCATGGAAAAATAAAAGTCCCTAACTCCGCGCCTAACTTTGCGACTGACCCACGAAATATATTTAACTGGGCGCTTTGAAAGACTACAAATTATGTAAATTAAAGAAAACTTTTAGTCAGACTATTATGGAAATTTGAAATTCATTGAGAAGGACGGCAACGTTTTCAGGACAGTAAGGACTGAAACGATTCATTTAGTCACAATAACTCATTCTGTACAATTATATCATGTTCAGATTCAAAGGTTTCATTTTAATTCAGTGTCCGTTATGTTCAGTCTTTTCATTTGTCTCTTATCGGCTCACAAACATTCACTGGACCTTTACAATAATGGTTGTGTCGTTTTCATAATAATATCATTCAGAATACGAATGCTGATTACAGTATTACGAAAAATTTGATTGTCTGTCGTATTGATACAAGTCTATTTTATAACAATAATAGCTCCAGCCCGCGGCTTCTCAAGTGTGGAAAGTGTTTTATTATTACAAAGGACTATAAATTACATTCATTCCCTCTCACAAGGAGGAGACCTGTGTCCCAGCAGTGGTAACATTAAATAGCTGGGATGAAAAGTATCCTATGTTCTAATCAAGGCTCTAGTCTACTCGTTCGCCAAGTTTCATTCAAATCCGTTCAGACATTAAGGCCTTCAAGCATAACAAACCAACTCACGTTCGCATTCATAATATTAGTTAGGATTCCCTTACTAGGCACATTTTGAATCAAACATAGCTACTCAAAGCTTACAATAAGCCCACTATGTCAGTCATTCCACAACGTTACACAATTTCCACCACACATCTGCACATTTCCATTTAATTATGACGTAGGCTAACCGCATGATAATAGGAACTGAACATAATGTAATGTTATGTAAATACAAATTATTTATGTAGTTAGATTATACAAATTAATGAGAGTGCGTAGTGGTTGACTGGCTCTCTGACTATGCTGTTACCAATTAATCACCTAATTAATGAATATAGGGTTCACTTGCTTTCACAGAAAGCCTGCTCGCCAGCGGAAAGACGAAGAATGTATGTTTATAGAAGCCTGCAAAACCAATAATGGCTGTTTGTTATTTTTCTTTTTCGTGTTAGGATGTGGCCACTTCTGTTGTCTGAGTTAGTTGAACCGTCTCTGGGAATCTTGCAGGCCTCTGACTTGGTTATTTTAGATACACATTATCTATGTCGTGCCGTATATCTACATTAGGTATTTACCCAGTAACGTGGGAGCGTTAGCAGCATTTTACGGAATATCATGGTTCTGTTCATTTTGTACATTTCTAGAGCTTCGCGAATGTTTCGATATACGTGTGTTCTTCGGCGGTGGATACCTGGAATGTTCGAGAGTGTAAAATTACATTTAACTCAGTATGATATTATGTAGGTACCTATGCCGAGATTATTTGCTAGATTTGCAATATACAAGAAAAAATAAAAATAAAAAACCACCAAGACATTTATATTTCATGCTACATAATCTTTTTATCCGTTTAGGAGCTATGATGCCACAGACAAATATCCGTCGGAGGTTAAAAATGGGGTATCGTAGATATCTAAGGGTTATTGGTTTGGGTCGATTCATTATCTGACTTAAAGAATAATAAATTTTAGGTTGCCGCCACAAACTAAAATACTCCGCTAATAAGTAAAATTAACAACCCCAAACACATTTTTATTTCATGGTACATAATTTATCTAGTAGTACTAGACCCACTTCAATCGACATCAATTGAACACATTATTATGACACGATATCTTGCGAAACACCCCGATTCAAACAGTAAAACGCCCATACGCGCACTTTGCGTGCCTAGATCTAGGACAGCACTATTGCGGAAAAATATATTCTGTATGGCACCAATTATTTATAATACATTACCAAAATATTGGAGGGAATATACAACAGAAAAATTAAGAATTAGTTTAAAACGTCTTTTGTTAGAGAAAGTCTATTACAGCACTGACGAATTTTTGACTGATAAATTAATCTTACTAGTGTGAAATATCCAAATTTTCCTAATTATTTTGACATTCAATTGACTAATTTTATATACATTTATTTGACGAGTTGATGACACCACTATGCTGTGGCATATTTTTAAGTTTAAATTTGGATTGTTTTGTATAATGGATAAATTTGTAATTATTTGATGTTTACTTGTTATATTTGTACGCCGTTGAGGCAAAACATGACAGTGATAAATTTTATTGTAACATCTTGCATGCCATGTGTGTGTATACTCATGTTTTGGACAAATAAATGATCTGATCTTATCTTATCATAACTATTGAGCGGCTGAACCGATTCTCATCAAACATAGCTAAGAGCACTCACGATAATCATCTTTCAAACAAGAAAAAACGATATCAAAATCGATTCTCCGTTTAGGAGCTATAATGCCACAGACAAATGCAGAAATACACAGGTTCACACTTCAAACTTATAACGTCCCTCTTTTTCCGTCGGAAGTTAAAAAAGTAGTATGGAGTAAAAGATATTGGTTACTCAAGAGAAGTGATTAAATGATTCGCTAATAAATTATGGAACTAAGAAGAAGAATAATACAAAAATATAAAATATTCCTGGTTTTTGTGACGATCACAATACGCAGTGCCTACTCAGTTGAAAGAAAGGTATTTTTCTTAGCACAGAAATACGTGCGTTCAAACCGATTTATTTCTCCACTGACTGCGCAAAGCATTTCTTCCCCAGCACCAAGAAAAAGTACCCATTAAACATTTTATTCTATCCATTTCCTAAAACTGAACAATGCTGGAGGAAAAGTTTTCTCAGCAGAATCCCATAGCTGTCCAGTCCGTCTGTACCCGCCCCGGATAAATCAAACTGGCAAACGTCAGCCGAAGATTTACGACAACGCCCGAGCGCACCCGAAGAGACTCGCTGACTTAGCACCAGCTTAGCCGGTAATAAACTCAATGAACAGTGTTTTACTGAGTTGTTAGATAATTTTGAAGACAAACAGTAAAATCCTATTCAAATATAAAGGACGATTCATCTAAGTTAGTATTAGGAAACGTTTTGTGAACGAGTTGAAATTAAATTGTTGAGCTGTGATTAAAATCTACTTTGTAAACAGATTTTACTTTGTGTCGTCGAATGTTCTAGGGCTTTTGATACGTAATTCCATTTTTAAATTCTTGAAAATTTATTTTTTAAGCCTGAATCCTAATTGATAGAAAACTTTAACCATTCTGAAAAATACGTTTCAGTATCTCATTACAAGACCCATGGGTATTGAGTAGGTACGTAATAGGTTGGCACCTACCTAATAATTAATTAAGACTTGGTAACTGGTATCATCCGGCCGCTCGTACATCTATATTCAGCTTTAGTTAGATGGTAATAGCTATACGTCATGCCAATAATGTCTTATAGCATATTTCCGAATTAGGAATTTAAAGTTGAGTAAGTATTTGTCAAACTTTAAGCCCTCCCTTAGTACCTAAGGTTATTGTGTAACTTCAATTAAATCAACCATTCCAGTCATATCTACTTGAAAATTACTTACCTATGACGCTACTGATATTCATAGGACCTATATATTCGAAAAGTTCTGGAGTGGCGACCGCGAACCGGTAGAATTTGCGTTGGAAGGCCTCTTACTAGGTGAAACGCTGACCTGGTGAAGGTTGCGGGGATCCGCTGGATGCGAGACGTACGGGATCGGTCATTGTGGCACTTTGGGCACGCCTATGTCCAGCAGTGGACGTCTTTCATCTGAAATGATGATGATGATGATGATGATGATGATGATAATAACCTATATACACTTTTCTGCCTTTCAAAACTACTCATAACCTTGCAGCCAATTAGAATAGAAGACTGTCTTACTCAGAAACAATTCACAACAAACCAAGCAATTGGTTTTGCTCAGAACTGCACAGCAATCAGCTGCCTTGAGTGCTCTAGTTCCATAGACATCCTTCTGAAGACCTCAAAGCACAAAGATAAAAGGAAATTCAAATAACTACGCGACAAAGGCCCCGACATTGAATACAACAAAACACAAAGTAAATCCTAATTTCACTACAGTAAGATTCAATTTTGCTAGAACCACTCCTTTGTAAACAATATTAGAACATTTTCGCTAATTATCTCTACGGAAACACGTAATTAAGCGGTCCTTTTAATGCTAGTATGTGTCGTTTCTTCGATTGTAAACTATATATGGTTGCGATAAAGTTTAAATTAGAATGTTTGACGGTAGTATCATAATGAGATATTTTTATTATCTCTTTAGAGGACAATAGTCAGGCGCTACAGGAGCAAGCTACAAAACGGATGACATGAATTATTAAACCAGAGTAGAATGCGAGAGAATTCCATTTCGAGTACCTCTAGCTACCCAAGTAGCATCGGTATTAATCAGATTCTGTAACTGGACCAAAAAGCTAAAAAATAATCTTAATTGTATAAATTCAATGTTAAACAAAAACCAAGCAATGCAAATTGAGCAAAAACTCGGTTAGTACTATTATGATTTTAAATCATTTTAATACAAGTAAAATTTCAAAATTTAAAAAGCCCCGGTCACATTTTTATTTCATGCTTCATAATTTAAACATGTACAAAGTAGATACGCTCCGATCGGCAATCTATTGAACATGTTATTATGACACAATATCTTGCGAAAACACCTTGATTCAAACAGTAAAACGTCCTTATTTTTTTAACCTCCTTTTTTTTTTCAAACGTAGCTAAGAACACTTTCGACAAAATCACATTTGAAACAAAAAAAACTGAATCAAAATCGGTTCATCCGTTTGGACGCTATGATGCCACAGACAGACACACAGATATACAGCAACACACGTCAAACTTATAACACCCCTCTTTTTCCGGCAGGGGTTAAAAACAAAGTCTAACTTTGTGACATTTTATGATGACAGTTAATTTTAATTTAGTGACAGATATTTGTACCTAATAATTCATGGATTACAATGATAAAACAAGGATGTCAAAATCAAACTCTTAATTAGATTGTCGAGAGAAAGTTCTTGTTTCCATAGTTTTGAATATCCTGGGTAACTATCACGTTTGTATAACAAAACACTCTCAGTAGTCCAACAAAACCGAGCTCCTAAAACATTATCCCATTATTCGTCCCAAAATATAGTGTAGCGTTAATTCGTTCGACAACGACGGCCCGGCAGGATAAACCACATGAATATGCATGAAAGGGGCAAAACAAGACATTATGTGGGACAATGCCACCCTCACCTGCCCGCTTGGTACATTGTACCCGAGGATCTAAACCCCGGGCAAATATGACTGATTTATTGCCCGTTTCCCCGTATTGCCCGAATTGCCCGCTGCATTTCGCCGGACGGTTTTTGCAACGACATACATGGTCGTGACAAATTGCAGCAATATTTTTTTAGTGTTGGGTAAATAGAAATCTGTATGGTTTTCGTTGAGGGCCGCTGTTGTGGGGTGTTAAAATATCTGTGAAATGCTTTAGAATTTTTGGTGTAAATATTTTTGTTTGCATTTTGTTGAAGCATGAAATATTTTACAAGACTTTTCCTACACTTAAATACAGGATACAAGGGTATACGTCGTATGAAGCAAATGTTATTCCGTTTTTACAATTACTACAAATTCTCTCTGCATAAATTCAAAAACAAATACACACAAACAATCTCAAAATTCGTGTGATTTCCGAAAACACGTACGTAAGGTCCAATAAGAGAATTGTCAAAATGCCCGGCACGGAATGAGCGTGGCCCAACCAGTCCAAGCCCCGGTTTACGTACGCGGACCAAACAAATTAGTGTGTGCTATGAAATAATGTCAAATGTGATTTTCTTTATGTCGGGCATTGCGGTTTTAAGTTTCGTGCCACGAGGAATGACAAATTAATTTGCTTTATTTCATGGTTTTAGGTGTATTTTGTTCATGAAATGTGTATTTGTTTTTAAAATGGGTTTCTATTTACTGTAGCTATATGACTTGGGCGTACTTATTACCAGAGAAAAAGGAAAATTATTATAAGATACATTATTTTAATTATTTATAAGAGCGAAGCCATATAGCCATAAGCCTCACCTATTACGATTTCGTATAATAATTTATTGTTACGTATTTTTCGATAACCAGCATACGAAAGAAGTAGATAAAAACAAGTTTTGCGCTACCAATTACCAAGGTAACTTTGATGACATAACAATATTTTTTCATTTATTTTTTTCTGTTTTTTCATTGTCAAACGATGAGAGCAACTACATCAATTTTAATCCGTCGTAGTCTCTCCAACAGGGACTTTCCAGGTATATCGCCTTAGCGTTAGTTTAATATAAATAGCATTTACAAGTAGGCTGCTTAGAATTTCTTTGAAGTCCTTCAACATGAAATTCCGGTTGCCACAAGCAGCAGCTCTTTGAAAATCTTTTCCAGAGCTTTAAATAGCGTAAAAATTCAACCTAAACCGAATTTATCGTTTGTGGTCGCCAAACCATTGCTTGCAGTAACTACTTCTAGGAAATTCTCTTTTGACATTATCTTTCCAAGAACAACTAACTTGTTTTCCGATCAATCAATCCTAACTTCTGTAAACGGAGATAGTGTCGCGAAAAAATTGAATAGTTTCTGGTAAACCTATATATATTTTTTAAAATTTGTGTTAAATTATATAAACCATCAGATACTCATACAGGTAGATCTCTACACATTTACACAATCTAACTTTAAAAGTAAATATATTTATTTGAATGGCGGCGTGCCGGAAGACGTAGCGTTGGAAGCACTCTCTCTAGGTGGAGGGACGCCGACGACCTAGTCAAGGCTGCGGCAGTCCAGTGGATGCAAAACGCACAGCACCGATCAGTGTGGCGCCACTTGGGGGAGGCTTATATCCAGCAGTGGACAACTTTCGGCTGAAATGATGATGATGATTATGATGGATGGTGGGATGGCCAATCATAATACAACAAATCGCTCAACCTTCTTCTTCTCTTCGATTTAATAAACTAAACTAACTCTTTAAATATTTTAGACCCAGTCAGTGGCCACGTTAATTTCAGCATGAGTGGCGGTCCTCTAAAGTAGGGCCACTTGGAGAACTTTAGCATGTGCGTGTGTGTGTGCCAAACTGAAGTGTATGAATAATAGCCATATTAAGTAGTACCTAGTTTTGAAGTACCTTTATCAATATCCTAAACAAAGCCTATCGAAAACTCCATGAAACTATGATCACTAACGAGGTCAGTGGCCGCTGGCCGCTGCCACGCTCAGTCGTTGTCATTACCGTTAATGCGCGCACTGTTATGACACCATTAGCAGCCGGTTTATAGGCTCGCCAGTAACTCTCTTATCTACTCGCCTCCGACGTGCCAATGGCGAGCCCATTGGCACGTCGGAGGCGAAGTTAGGATAACTCTACGTGAGGCTGGATGATGTTCTTGTCAAGGATTTGTAAAAGTGCTCCCACACTGCTGTTAAAAATGTTTGCAACTGGCGAATTACATTATGGGGTGAGCTTCAGAAGCACTTCTGCCTAAGCTTTCGCGGAATACAGGCATGATGACTTGTGTATATGAAATGGACCAAGTAATTAATACGGCTTTATTCATAATGCCCAATATGATTAGGCAATATGATAAATACTATTGAAATCATTAAATTGACCGGGCTTTCTGAATAATGCCCATCACTTAATGGGCTGGGTAATAAGCAGATGTGTTTTATTAAATTATTATTATGTTGACATTGATTTTAATATAGAATAGGTAAGTACGATTACTATTGAGCGGGGCTCCTATTTCTGTCTGTAGGGTCTAAAGTAACCTAACACGAAAGAGATGACGGGAGCTGAGTTCGCTCGCTCACTTCAGCTCCCGTCATCTCCTTCGAACCTAACCTATACATGTCGGGGTGCCGTAAGCTCCCGAGCTCGCTTCGCTCGCTTTTGGATTAATTCATTGACCATAATTATTGAATTGCCCAACCGATACGTAGCAATATTCATAATGACCAGACAATGTAATAAATATAGAAGTTTAAATCAGTACAGTACATTACATTGCCCGATCTGACTTGACTAGATTCATAATGCCCGGGCATTATACATAGTGCCCTGACTAATCACTCGGTCTATGACATATACATTCAGTAATGGGTGCCATAAAAGTAAGACAGTTTTGTGAGAGAAACAGCTTATATTTTATTGTGCAGAATAAGATACTTACCTTCTTTATCAACCTAGCTAATTTCAAGTATATACACTGTGAAACCTGAGAACTCAAGGATGTTTACTATCGTGCGCGCGGTTTTACCTAAAATAAAAAAAACGCAGTGTTTATTTCTCAAACTAGCTATTGCGATCTGAATTGTCTAAAATCTGTATTCAGCCTAATTTTGATTTTCACGTTTGTGAAAACGTGAGTGTGCGTCCCAGTCCTTTCAATCAACTGCAAATATTTTCAGACTTTGCAACCTGTTTTGTTTTTAACCCCCGACGGAAAAAGAGGGGTGTTATAAGTTTGAGGTGTGTTGCTGTGTATCTGTGTATCTGTGTATCTGTGTATCTGTGTATCTGTGTATCTGTGTGTCTGTGTATCTGTGTATCTGTGTATCTGTGTATCTGTGTATCTGTGTGTCTGTCTGTGGCATCATAGCGCCTCAACGGATGAACCGATTTTGATTTAGTTTTTTTTGTTGGAAAGGTGATTGTGTCGAGAGTGTTCTTAGCTATGTTTAAAAAAAAACGGTTCAGCCGTTCAAAAGTTATGGGCGTTTTACTGTTTGAATCGGGATGTTTTCGCAAGATAAATGTGTCGGGGGTTTTTTAAATTTTTAAATTTTACTTGTTACAGATAGTTCCGTGTTTCGTTGTCGGCGACCTAATTCCTACGAGTATCATATTGTTTTTTAACCCCCGACGGAAAAAGAGGGGTGTTATAAGTTTGACGTGTGTTGCTGTGTATCTGTGTGTCTGTGTATCTGTTTATCTAAATAACATAAACAGAACATTTTTTTTTTAAAAGATTAAGTATGGAGTTTCTTGTGCGTTCTTCTGCATAACCAGCTACTTTCCGAATGCACAGTAGAATCAATTTTTATTCCTTTTAAATTTTAATGTATTAACGTTCAAAAGTGCCGCTTGGTGGCCTAGTTGAAACAAAATATCTTTGTCTTTGTCTGTATATCTGTGTATCTGTATGTCTGTCTGTGGCATCATAGCGCCTCAACGGATGAAACGATTTTGATTTATTTTTTTTTGTTTGAAAGGTGATTGTGTCGAGAGTGTTCTTAGCTATGTTTGAATAAGATCGGTTCAGTCGTTCAAAAGTTATGGTCGTTTTACTGTTTGAATCGGGATGGTTTCGCAAGATAAATGTGTCGGGGGGTTTTTTAAATTTTGAAATTTTACTTGTTGTTTGGTGAATATGTTATATTTGCGGGTACAATTAAGAATATGTGCAGCTATAATGATTATTTTACAATTAGCAAGTGAGGCATTCCGCGATCTCTTCCAGGCAACCTGGAATGGACAGTGATTGCCTGGACATGACATGGGGTTGTCAGGGTTGTAACAATACCAACAATGAATATAATGATACAATAATACCCAATAAAAACATAAATAGATATATATTTATATATATATATATATATGCCATATAATAGATACATAAATACATACATATTTAATATATAAGACGTGAAAATAAATGACGTATGACAATCATAGACAAAGTCTGTCAAAAAACTAAGAGTACGATTACAGCGACAAGTAATGTTCCTTGACGAGTCGTTTAAACACAGGCAACGACTGAGCACGTTTAATTGGGTCAGGCTATGCATTCCACAGACGAGCAGCCTGGACTGTAAAAGATTTATCCATGAAAGTTGTGGAATGCATTGGCATTTTAAGTCGTAAGTTAACTGATGACCTCAGGGATTTTGTGTGGGAGTCGCAGATAAACTGAAAACGATCCTTGAGATAAAGAGGGTAGGAAGGAGTAAAAAGCACATTAAACAAAAAAGAATTAATTGTGATTTATTGCGTCATAATATCACGTTTGAATTCCGTGGAGGGTTAGACAGAGCCACAGAGGTGCACCTACAGAGAGGTACACCCACATTTCACCAGTTATGTTTCAGCCAGGCACAAGTCCAGATTCTGGGCTGGACTAGATGCAAATAACCAATAATCCAAGACCTCAAGCTCAGCATTAGCGCTTACGACCACTACACCAACTAGGCAGTGTGAATACTTACTCTATCAAAGAGTTGTAAATAAAACATAAAATGATGTACCTACCTATCAGTTCTAGTCTTATTTTATTATTTTATATCACCAATTTAGTCACAGACTTTTAGAGACACTTCAGTTTTATTGTAGTCTAGCTAAGCTAACTTTGTTTAAATATTCTGTTTGGCTAATAAACGTTGACATCGTTCTCAAAATAAATAATAGCCATTAACGGGGAGTAAACTAGGTCAGTTTTAAAGAAGAGTTCAGTTATAAATGGGGCGGCCATTTCCATTCAAACTTTTTAATATTTAGTGCTGCGCTTTGTCACAGTATTATTATGCTACCTTTGTGTTAAGCTAAAGTGCTTTCAAATATTCCTCTGTATGCTGAGAATGTGATAGGAGATTGATTAAATGATTTAAACATTGATGAAGTGTCAGAAACCGAGAATAAATTGTTACAAGAAAGTTATTAAAAGCAAGTTTTGCTTGTTATGATTATTTGAGGACGCCGACCTCCATTACATAAAATTACAAATTGATTTCATGGAGCCAGCAGCATTAGATATTTTTGTTTTAATTCTGTTTAGTAAAAAACATAACCGTGTTTGTGCCGCTGAATTGACAGAGGTAAAAATATACACTGCTCGTTGTTCCCAAAGCTATCAGATCGAAATAATCGGCGTCGACGACATGTCAATATGTTATGCTCGAGACAGTCCAAAACAGTACTGATGCGTAATAGTGTTTTTTGTATGGCACCAACAATCTATGACCATATACCAGAAACAATTATAATTTTGAATGTTAATCTTTTTAAAACGCATCTAAAGAACTTTCTCGTAAGAAAAGCCTATTATAATGTTTCTGAGTTTTTGAAGGACAAAGTACTGTTGTAATCTAAATGTTACTTTTTATATTAAATTATTGACCTTTTTGACATTTTATTTCCGCCCGTATTCAACATCTAATTTTATGATTGTATCTTTGACTGCATTTTTATTTCATATTTTGTTTTTAATTATTATTATTGCCATATTTGTTAATAATTTGAATTCCATTATTTTGACATCTAACATGAATTTATAATAACTGTTGTTTTTTTTATGATTTTTTATTTATTATTGTTATAATCTTAATATTTTGATATCCAGTTTTTTAATGATAATTTGTTGTGTTTAAATGAATTGATTATTATTTATAATTGCATGTGGGTATAATGTCGATGATGTTTTATTCTTAGTAATAGTGTAAACCCAATGGGTAGATTTTTGCGCACATTTTTTATTATAATATTATAAGCACTACTGTAAATTACCAAAAACCACACGAATAAATAATTTGAATTTGAAAAATAATGTTGTTACCATAAAAATTGCGATCCAAAAACAAGTTTCATAGAATTCCTAACAATTTTCACCCAATAACTTACTCTAGCCTCCAATCATTTTCCAATTACGACCACTAGATGTTCTTCAATCAATGGCACTAGTATCGCAGTTCCGATTGCACGGGGAAATGGGAATATTTGTAAAACTCACCGTTGTTTACCGAAATACCACGGAGTATTTACTCTTAAATTATGATTTACTAACCTGTAAATACAGAACAATATAATAATATAAACTCTGTTTTGTGATTCAATAATTATAATATTTAGTGCATGCAAATATTTGAATGGGAAATGTTTAGAACATTTCGGTTAATTTTGAGCATTTTCGGGATTAGCGGCAACTCTATTATTAGTGAATGCATTGTGTAGTTCCTGGTACCTGCTCGTAATTATATTAATATTAGCAACTGGTACAGTTACATTATAATCCTGTAACAGTTGACACTGCATAATTATATTTAATAAATTATTTTATTTGGTTAATGCACTGATGTTTTTGGTTTACTTTTTACCTAAAATAAAATATAGCATATTTTATCTATCACGGACAGTAAAAAGAACTTTATTTGTTTTTGTCTATTGAACCTAAAGAAAGGAATAAAAAAATTGTTTAAATATTTGCCTCAGAGACGTTCATACTCATATAAATGGTAAGTCTAGTATTAAGTAGAAATGCTTGCTTGCTTTTAAAATTTGTCATTCTTGTCTACAAACATAAACCAGCCCATTAAGTGTACACATAAAAAAAAAACATATAAAAGTAATCTGCACCACTAAACATTTTTTTCTTTTTACAAAAAGCACTCCTAAAACTTCTCTCCGTTAAGTCTCCAAAAGTATACAAAGAGTTTTTATTCTTTATTGTGGACTTGCAACCCACTGTAGTGTTGTTACGGTGCTTACACACTGAGTTGTGCAGTTGAAAAGTTAAGAAGTCATACATTTTTGGCCACCGGCTATTTAAATTGTACAAGCTTTTTATTAACTTGCAATGTATGTATATTTGTATGTATCTATGTATGTCCGGCTCAAATCTTGTAACTGAATTTTAACGCAGTTATCCTCTACCGATCAAGATTCAATTTTGCATAAACGTTTGATTTGGATGATGATGCACGGTAAGCTAACACACTTGTATAAAAAGTATTTTTTTGATAACTGCACTCCAGAGTATTTTGGAGTCTTCCACCGGTAAACAATATGATAACCGAAACACCGTAGTTTCTTGGTTTGATAAGATTCATTGCCATATATCTGGTAAGTTGCTGATACAAACAGTTTGAAGAGAAATTTATCTAAAACAAAATTGGCATTTCCTCAGGTGTTCAAGAAAATCCTGTGAGCCTATTTTCAATTAAAACCTTAACCTTGAAAGATAAAAATATTAATTTTAATGTCCTAAAACCTGCAACATGAACGCTTGAAAAACGCCGCACTCAGGGTGCAAGGCTCCTTACTTTACGAGTAGTTGTACAACTTTAGATTTACTGGCGCTCTTAATGTTCCGCTCGCACCGCTCCCGACCCTTTGTCGCGACCGCTGCAGTTTTGCATTCTACCCTCCATCCAGCAAAGTTTTGAGTTGCGTAATGTGCACTGATTGTTATTCTTCGATATTTTTACGGTATACGGTTAAATGTTTTTTAATGATGGATGAAGTTATTTTACTTTAATGTTTTTGGAACGAAGTTCCTTATCGCACGTTATAGTTCTGACAGTGGCGGTAGCTTCATATAAGCCCAAAAGCCCAGCATGCCTTACTAAAATGCTCGATAGAGAATCAATATCAAACCTCAACTATTTAAAAGATCGCGCGCTTAATTCTTATCAAAATAACACAAAGTATCTACCTATGCCATACTACTTCACAAAGCGATTGGTCGCGCGCAGAGTTTCGCGTTTGCAGCATCTACATATAGTGATATAGCTATCTCGCTTACACGTACCGGCTTTTGCTGGGCTTTCAAATACTATCTCTGTCACTTTCGCACTTATAGCGATGTGCCGTATAACGAGTTAGAACCTTGTTTGTCTTCAAATCGATCAGCATGTAAGATTTAAGCCGTGCATGCGTATGACGTTGCACGCGTATGCGTGACCTTGTCACCTTGCCAACTCTGTAGTGTTGCCGTTTTAGCGACGTTGTGAGATCTTCGAGATTTTTAACGAGTTTGGAGACTTTTTTTAAGATTTAGCAACAATAAAAACTAGCGACGTTTTAAAATAATGAAATTAAATATTCAAGCAATATCCTAAAAATAAAAAAATTGCGACATCTAGCTAGATTTTTCACATACCTGGCGACTTTTATGCCTAAATGACAACACTGCAACGACCCAAGTGCAACTCACTTCAGTTTCATTTGGTTGAGTGGGAAAAGTTCTGTTGTTAAAGTTTTTTGTGTGTTTTCTTAGATTTTCTCAGTGATACAATTGTTTTGGTGACTTACCTACAACAATGGAGGTAATTGTACCTTGTGAGTATTTAAAATGCGTTCAAGTTTTGATTGGCGAAGATAAGGTAAAATCTTTAAACTTTGCTCAGAAAAAACAGTTAATTTCTTCATTAAAACCGACGCCTAATCTGTGTATTTCTAAGACTAGTAAATCGCATAAACGAAAATGTTATAGATCAGTGTATAAAACTAGTTGGGTTGTTGGCTGTTCGCACACTAATAAGTTGTATTGCTGGTGCTACATATTTTTTCGAATGAAGATTCCGTTTGGAATACATCTGGTTATAATGATTTAAATAACATATCTGGCGCCATTAAAAGGCACGCAAATTCCCATAAACACCTGTGTGCAATGGTTTCTTTCGGTAATTTTGGTAAACAACGAATTGAGACATCTATATGACGCCAGTTATCTGAGGAAATTTCAAAATATAACACGCGCGTTGATAACAACCTTAGTGATATGTTTATTATATTCAATCTAGCACTAGCATGCCTTCAGTGAGCTTTGGTTACCTCATTCACCGCACGACAAGCAAGAGTGAAATCGAAGAAAGAAGAGGAAAGAAGAAGATGGATGAATTCACTTTTAATTTATTGTAATTAACCAATAGTTTATGAGAAAATTGCGATGATACATACGTAGGTACCTACATACTCAGTCGAAAACTGAACTTTCTTTTTTTGAAATCGGTTAAAATTTTATTGGGCTTGCCTTATTTTGAAACCCTAGGCACGCCTCTGAGTTCTGATTTGTTTGCGGGCTGAAGAGCTAGACCGAAAAAGTATAGCAATGAAAAAACGATACAAAAAACCGACACCTTTTTAACCCCCGACGGAAAAAGAGGGGTGTTATAAGTTTGACGTGTGTTGCTGTGTATCTGTGTGTCTGTGTATCTATGTGTCCGTCTGTGGCATCATAGCGCCTCAACGGATAAACCGATTTTGATTTAGTCTTTTTTTGTTTGAAAGGTGATTGTGTCGAGAGTGTTGTTAGCTATGTTTGAATAAAATCGGTTCAGCCGTTCAAAAGTTATGGGAGTTTTGCTGTTTGAATCGGGATGTTTTCGCAAGATAAATTTGTCGGGGGGTTTTTTAAATTTTGAAATTTCACTTGTTGCAGTGATTTTTGAGGCACTTCCCGATCACCTAGGAAACTAAAACTTTTTCTATCGATTTAACATGCCGTCAATTTTGAGAATATGCAATAATATTTATAATTTTAACATTTAAATACCCTTTTTAGGGTTCCGTACCTCGAAAAGAACAAACGGAACCCTTATAGGATCACTTTGCTGTCCGTCCGTCCGTCTGTCTGTCAAGACCCTTTTTCTCAGGAACGCGTGGAGATATCAAGCTCAAATTTATATCAAATACTCAGGTCTAGTATTCCTTAAAGCTGTGAAAGACTTCAAACTTCTAAGCTAACGTAATCAAAAGATACAGTCGTTTATGCCGCAAATTTCCGAAACTTGCAAATGAATCAAAACCTACAGGGTACTTCCCGTGAACTCAAAATCTTGAAATTTGGTACGAAGCAACGTTTTATAGCACAGATAATGGAAAAGTTGCAAAATCCGTAAATTTTAGTTACATCATATTTTTAATAATTTTAAACTTACTACCCCTTCCCTCAAGAACATGTAGAGGTATAAAATTGAAATTCATATCAAATACTCAGGTCTATAATACCTTCAAGCTGAGGTTTGTACGGAACCCTCGAATCTGACTCGCACTTGGCCGGTTTTTTTATTAATATAAATAATCATTTGAATGTGATAAATTGTGCGAGGCATAGCGTGCTGTATGCAGGATAGTACAAGCGAAGATCTGCACAAAAGTAAGACACCGAGGGGAGATCCGGAGGCGTACAAAGTGATCCGAAGACGTACGAGCGCGCGCTGACTAGACACATACCTTTGCTAGAAGCCGCTATTGTGATATTGAGCATCAGCTGTGTTGTTCATCAAACTGAAATAACAGTTTCGTCAAATTTTACGAAACTGAAAGACTGTAAATTTAATTAATCGAATTCCGTTCCAACCGGGTGTCCATAAGACACCTCTCTCTATTTTTGTTAACATTTTGTGGTTACAATATTTGACGGTAAGTACACGATAAAGCACCTTAAGTCTTACAAACAGTTTTTTCCATGGTATTAGTTAAACAAGTAGGTACTCCTTACTTTACGTAAGTCTTTGCTAACCAGATGCAGATGACTCTGCTTCTAAACAGACAACAATATTGACAAATCAGATGATAACTGTAGGTTGTCATGTAATTTTTCTTTATGAAGACAATTGCAAGGCATAGTAACGGTACGATACAAATAAATATACCACATATCAAATGTACAAGTTTCGTAGCATTATCAAAGTTTTTCGCGGCTACGGTGCTACGAGCTTGCTACGAGCTTTGCTACGGAGCAACGACATCTTTAAAATGTGGCACAATGATGTCCTAATGGTAACAGAGTGTTCCGGAAAACAAAGGGGACGTTCTACACTTGTGTTTATTACATAAAAGAATACAGTTGTCTTCATTAGCTTTTAATTAAGTTCACAAGTTTTTGTTAACACCTATGTAGACACATAGGTGTTAGTTGAACTGTGACAGTGTTATGTTTCAGAGATTTCAGAAAATTATTTATCTTTTTTATTTATTTTTTGTTTTATGTTTTAGGAGGTATGTAATCTCCGTAAGTACTGATTCAATAACGAAAATTGTAAAAGGAGACTATACTTTCGTTGAGTGCTACGTTTTCTTTCTCCTTTCGAAATACACCATCGGAGCAAGTCTGGATGACACAGCTAGTATGAACAATTGTGAGTGCTATTTTTATATCTACCAAAAGAAAAATAACAAACAAAATACTCTAGAAAAAAGCACCTTCAAAATGCTTGGTGGGATTAGCAAACCCCCTGACTAAACAATGTTTTTAATATTTTCCTTCAGCCATACATTGTGTTTGCGACCGCTGGTCGCATGACGTTTGTCTTCTAATTAATTGCGACGTACACGACGTACCTATGTGTGCACACGCTGTGGACAAAAGACTCTTTCTCTACCCAGTCCCTTTGTTTTGATATCGTGTATAACGCGGTGAATTTGAAGATTATAAAACTATATAGAACTTGATGTTCTACTAACTACAGAACTATGTAGAACTTGTTTAACTATATAGAACTTGATGTTCTACTAACTACAGAACTATATAGAACTTGAACTATTCCGTATGGTGCCGGACGTAAAGAATTTCACCATCCCATGTTTTCCCGCGGGTGACGTAAGAGGCGACTAAGGGACAAACCAGAGAATGGGCAGCAGCGTTCTCTGTGCTTCTAAGACAACCATACTGCGATCGCCAACCCGCCTGCCAAGTGTGGCGATTATGGCTAAACCCTCCCCACTGAATAGCACAAATAAAAAATGGCCCCTAGTACCCGGCAGCTTGCCTACCCTCGACTACGGTAGCGGTCGAGGCTACGGCATGGCAAGGGGTGCTAAGAATCTCCGGACGAGAACTGGCTACCCCCACAATCACCCATGACTGGACCTGGCAACGTATAACACGCGCACACTTCGAACCGACGAGAAGGTCACCGAACTCGAAGAGGATTTGAGCAGGTTGCGATGGAGTATTATAGGGTTATCTAAAGTCCGAAGAGAGGGGGAGGACTCGATAATCCTCAAATCCGGTAGCCTGCTCTATTTCCGAGAGGGTGAACGGCAGTACCAGGGTGGTGTCGGGTTTATCGTCCACAAGTCCCTTCTGAACAACATGGTGAAGATCGAGAGTGTGTCGACGAGGGTGGCGTACCTTATACTCAAAATATTCGCTGAAGGTCATACAGGTCTACGCCACAATCTCGGCACACCCCGACGACGAGGTAGATACCGTGTATGTCTCCAGAGCCATGCATGTTTTCAAAACTTACTGCACCGTTGTCATGGGGGACTTCAACGCGAAACTGGGCAAACGAGACGAGGATGAGCTGCAAGTGGGGCAATTTGGAGTTGGACGACGGAACGACCGGGGTCACCTACTGGCTAGTTTTATGGAGAAGGAGGGCCTCTATTTATGATGAACTCCTTCTTCAAAAAGCATGAACACAGGAAGTGGACCTGGCAGAGCCCCGATGGTGCAACAAAAAATGAGATCGACTTCATCATGTCAACCAAGAAGCAAATGTTCAATGATGTCTCTGTGATCAATTCGGTAAAAACCGGGAGCGATCACCGCATGGTAAGGCCTCTTACTGAACATTAATATTAAGCTTGAAAGGTCTCGACTGCTGAAGTCCACGCTCCGTCCAGCACAGATCCAGGTCCAAAACCCCGAGAGCTTTCAGCTCGAACTCCAGAATCGTTTCGAGTGCCTAGGGAGTTCCGTAGATGAATACAGCAACGGGTTCGTGGAAGCTGTCCATACGGTCGGGTCTAAGTTTTTCAAGACCCGTCGAACAGATAGAAACAAAAAGCTCTCTGATCTGAGGGTAAAGAAAGAAAGAAAATACATTTATTTAGCACAGACTATAAGACACACAACATATTATTATACATCAGATAAAATACAAATAAAATAAAAAGTAAAACCTCTAAAGTCTGACGTAAGAAATCAACAGGCAAGCTTATGAAGGAGACGCGTGAAATGATCCTGCAGTCTTCAGATGAGGCGTGCAAATACCGGCAGCTCAGTAGACAGATCTCTAAATCCTTGAAAAGAGACACGAATTAAAGACGCGATCGAGCGAAATAAAGGCTCTCAAGGTGTTCTCAAGGGATCTGGCTATTGGGCAGAGCCAACTCACGAAACTGAAGACCGACGATGGCAGGATCGTATCCGCCAAACTGGAGCTTCTGAGGGAGATCGAGACATTCTATGGACAGTTGTACACATCAATCAGCAAGCCCGTTGCGAGTCTAGCAAACGACCCAAGAGCTAGATTGACCCGACACTATACCGAAGATATCCCGGACGTCAGCCTGAACGAGATAAGGATGGCTCTGAAACAGCTCAAAAACAAAAAGGCGCCGGGTGATGACGGAATTACGGCCGAACTCCTGAAGGCGGGTGGAAAACCGGTCCTTAGGGTCCTTCAGAAGCTGCTTGATTTCGTCATCCTCTGGGGTAAAACGCCACAGGCATGGTGCAGGGGTTTGGTGGTACTCTTCTTCAAGAAGGGCGACAATGCCCAGCTGAAGAACTCTAGGCCCATCTCACTTCTTAGCCATGTCTACAAGTTGTTTTCAAGAGTCATCACGAATCGTCTTGCGCACAATGCGCAGTTTTGACGATTTCCAGCCCCCCCGAACCAGCCGGCTTCCGAAAAGGCTTTGGCACCGTAGACCACATACATACGTTGCGGCAGGTTATACAGAAGACCGAAGAGTATAAGCTGCCTATCTGTTTAGCGTTTGTGGACTACGAGAAAGCCTTTGATTCGATCGTAGGCACTGGAACGCCGAAAAAAAACAATGTATCCTAGTCGTGTTTGGGCTTATTGGAATCGTCATGAGATGTATGGCGCATTTACATTAAGTCGGTTAGACCGTATTCGGCTGCAGGCCGTATTCGGTCACCGACTAATATAAACAGGTATTCGTTTGGCCGTATTCGGTTTGGCCGTATTCGGTCGAGCCCGTTGTCGGTGTCGAGTGCGCCGTGCCCCGCCCGTCGCCCGCCGCCCGCAGCCCGCAGCTCAGTTCGAAGAGCACGAGCCAGTCCGCCGCACGCGCACGATTGTGCATAAAATGGCCTCTCGAAAATTAAGTGACTCGGAAATGACGCACTTGGTAGAACTGTAATCAAGTCGCCGAATTCGGTTAACCGACCAATGTAAACAACTCAATTTAGGTGAGCGTTTCAGTTAAACCGAATGCGGCCGCCGCCTTCGGTGACCGACTTCAAACCGACCTAATGTAAATGAGCCATTACTTTGGCTATATATGATTTTATTGCAATTGGAGGTACCTATCAAAATTAAAAAGAGAAAATTAAATAAACTTTTTTTTAACAAATAAAACAAACCGACTTCCAAAAAAAATACATTACAAAGTGAAAAATAACTTTCTTTTCCGAAGTCGGTGTCGAAACACGAAAAACAATAGGTACCAAAGACACCGACTACGGAATATGTCTTTGGTAGGTACCAATTTTTTTCGTTATGGACACCGACTTCCAGAAATAAAGTTAATTTCAATTAGTAACACTTGTTTTTATTTCGAAGACGGTAGTAGGTATTTTTTTGTAAAAAAGTATTTTTAATTTTCACTTTTTTGTTGTACCTAATAGGCAAGTTCTTTAGTACCTAAGGTACCTATAATGCCAGAATAGATTACCCGAATATCATGAAACTTGAACATAACCGGTGAAATGAGGGTTTACCAAGGTGAACTGTACACATCTGCGTACACCTTTAGAGCGTACTGGCGTGATGTTATGTTATGAAATGGTTTAAACAAATGGGTTCTGTTGGTTATCCTTTAACACCCTGGCAATTTTTTTTAATATCTTCAATGTACAAAAACGACTTTTCTACAGATTTATTATATGTATTGATGTTTGATTAATTCTATAAATAATTTAATATCCATATTTAAATCATATGACAATCTTAAAATAAATCTAAATCATAAGTCTAATTTAATATATTAACCAAAAATCAAATTTGTGTAAGTTGTGTTCACCTATATGTGACATGTTTGCACAGAATGATATTGTATGTACAATTATATGTAAGTGTTTTAGTAAATGTGTAGTTGTTCTCCTTTTAATAAATAAACTTCACCCCTTTATTTTGTAGCACTTTTAATTGTATACTAGTCATTCTATAATCAATATTATTCTGCATTAAAATAAAGTTCTAACTCTTTTAATTGCATGGAAATAACAATAATAGCATACAAATATTTAATTATGCAGTAAGCAGCTCATCAGTGACTCCCATCAAAGCGTTCCAAGACAAGCATGACCTTCAGAAATGAAGACAACAAATAAGAAGAGATCCCTTTTATTTGTACCTACATTGTGTCTATTTGTGTATGCCAAATTAACTAGTTTTCTTTCCTTCTTTCTTTCCTTCAGTATGGCAAATAGTCACATAAATTAAAAAAAAACACCTATATCATGCATAAATTAATGTGTACCTATTTGCCACGACACCACACATGTCTTTTTCATCACATGTGTTTTATATAAGCCTGCACACACACACAAGTAGACATAATCCTAATCTGTGTCATCACAACTTATTAAACGTAACATACAAACAAGCTTACCCCAAACAAAGGCCATCTTTGTGCGCTCTCTTTTGTCCTGCTATTTATGACGCGCATAATTGCAATGACGTCACGCTTATACGCATAGTGCATGCTATTCTGAATACAGTAGATGGTGTTTACTAACATGGAAACTGAGGTTCTATTGTGTTTGTTTTTTGGGGTAAGAAATATGCCTGTTTTTCGGATCATCATCATCAGCCTTTTTACCCGACTGCCGAAGGAGGGTAATGTGTTTATCAGTCTTTATGTATGTTTGTTCCTATGTGGCGTAGTCTATATAATTAATGTTCCTACTGCTGGAATACAGGCCTCCTCTCTGTGAGGGAGGGAATTGGCCTTAATCCACCACGCGGGCCTGGGTTGGTGGATGTCACATGTTTTCGATTTTTTGAGTCTAGGACATGCCGGTTTCCTTACGATGTTTTCCTACACCATTTCACAGCTGTGGTAATTATACAAATACAAATATACAAATACAAATAATCTTTATTGACGTAATTTTTTACAGCAGTTATTGAAGCCTCCGACTCCCGAACTAGGCGGGCCTGTATGACAGGAGTCAGCGCCCACCCCTACAATTTTAATTTTATAGGAAATCATAATAATAAAAAGTTAAAAAAAAAAAAAAAATTGTCAAGTTTTCAGTCATAACTACATAAAATAATTAAAAATCGTTTTTAAAATACCTATTAAAATCAAAATTATTAAAATACCTCAAATAAATAAATATTCTGAAATTATTATAGAAATATTAAATCATTATCACAACATATTTTCGAATTAAATAACATAAACAATTAATTAAAGTACGCGAAGTTAACTAAACTAAAATCTTAGTCTTGAACGTGCTGTGTGAGTATGTGTATATGGGTGCTTGTATGTTTGTGTGTGTATGTGTATGTGTATGTCCGTGCGTGTTTGTATATGAATGGATATGTTTCTTAGTAAAGATAAAATAAATTAGATTAATTAATTCTTAATAAAACACATCAACACGGTCTAGGGATATTTTTAAAAAGCGAATTACTATCAATGTGTTAATTATTTATATGACATGTATATATTTAAAAGATACGTTATTTAATATTCTACCATTTTTTAATAATGGTTAAGGTACTTCGATTAAAATTTCAGGATTTTATGGAAATAAAAATTAAGCATAGACGGAAACCGTATATGAATTAACTTTTAATTTATGAGTAAAAACTGAAAAAATAGAAAAATCATTTAATTTGTGTTTATAAACTTGAAGTTAGTAGTCTGAGAAAGCGCCCATGATGTTCATAACACATCGGCAACGATTCGGCATGCTCAGAACAAGGTTGTCAATGTCTTGCTGCGGAATATTGTCCCATGTCCTTCTGAGGTGCGCAAAAAGTTGATCTTCTGTAGCCAGATTTTCAGGAACTTCGTTCAGAGCTCTTCTTTGCAGCATATCCCACGCATGCTCAATGGGATTTAGATCTGGCGATTGAGCAGGCCAGTCTAAGGCCCTAACATTGTGTGTATGTAACCAAGCTGCTACCGTTCTCGCCGTGTGTGCCCGGGCATTGTCGTGCATGAGCAGGAAATCTTGCCCCATTTGTGTCCTGTGGGGCAAGATTACGGGCCCCAGCACCTGTTGGACGTATCGTTCTGCCGTCATATTGCCCCGCACCCAAACGAGATCCGTCCGTCCTCCAAGACGAATTCCTGCCCAAACCATAATTGTTCCTCCTTGGTATGGGTGAACTTCCTGCGGGTTCTGAAGACGGCTCCATCGTCCAGGAAACCGCAAAACACGCGTCCTTCGTGAATCTGGATGGATGCCGAACCTGGATTCATCCGTGAACAGCACATTGGACCATTGCTCACGGCCCCAGTCCACGTGGTTCCGAACCCATTCTAATCGTCGTCCACGATTGCCTCTCCGTAAAGGTGGGACCCGGAGTGGTCTACGAGAGCGTAGATTGCTTTCATGCAGTCGCCTTCTTACAGTTTGGTCACTCACGAGCACTTGGTGTTCCACTCGCAGCCTTTGGACCAATTGAGTCGCCGGTGCATTTGGTTGAGCTCGCGCAGTAATTTGTAAAAATCGGTCTTGTCTGGGGGTACTGATGCGACTTGGCCCCCGGTGCCTCTCCGCTACTTCACCTGTGGCACGATAGCGTGTCCACAATCTTGAAATTACATTTTGGTGGGTCCCTATGGCCTCAGCAACATTACGCTGAACAGACCCAGCTTCGAGCATTCCCACAGCTCGTAACATCTCCGCCCTCGTCAAATGTTGGCGTTGCATGGCTACAATACCTCAATTTTAACTTTATCTTTCGTTTAAAAATGAAAAAAAACTGTAACTAAACGTAATTCGTATTGTTTTCTAAATTTCGCACAAATGAAAATTCCCTCTCCTACACATCAAGACATTTTTATGCTACCGAAACAAAAGAATTTTCAAAAATTTGAATTTGGAATTAGTCTGAGATAAATTACAAACGAATCGGTGTATAAAAGATTCCAATGCGGCCAGTACTTTTCGAGTTATTTAATTGAGTATGAAATATCCCTGGACCGTGTTGATGTGTGTATTGTGAAGTATTTTCTCCACACTATCATAATCAAGAGTGAAGAGCCAGTTCTTCACCCTTACCTTACAGTCACGTAGAGACAGTGGGTAAAAGTTCAGGAGACTATTAATCTTGTTATAGAGATACACAGAAAGATAAGCATTTTGTCGCCTTGCAAAAGCCGTTCGACATCCGACCGATTCAATGACATTTGGTATTGTCCGCTTATTTTTATATTTATTATGATCATATGGGGTACTTACGTGTTGTTTAGTTACAACATGGAGAATAAATAGCTGTCTCACCGTAAGCACCCGGCATAGCTCATACAAAGTTTTTGTAGGAAATCTGAAAGGCTTAAATGTCATCGTCTTCAGCAAGGAACGTTGAGCTCTTTCAAGGCGCAATAGATGGGTTTTGCATACACTTCCCCAAGCCCCTATACAGTAACCAATTACCGACTGAGCCAATGCGTGATACACCGTACGGAGTAAATCGTTTTCTGCTACTTGTCTGAGGTTTTTAAAAACCCATATGAGTTTCCTGACTCTTGATGAAACCATGTGTATATGCGGTTGCCAAGTACGAGTATTTTTTTCATCTAAGAGAACCCCAAGGTATCTAACCGTTTTGGTTTTACCCAAAGTCGTGCACGAGCACTGTTGAGTGAAAGGTGGTTCACATGTTTGAAGCCGAACACCAACATTCGGCTGCTTTACGCGAGCATTAGTGAACTGAACGTATGAGGTTTTTGATACATTGAGGGTTAGCGATTATGCCTCAAACATGAAATGGCTTTATGGAGCCCTATTTCCGCATTATTTTGTACTTCATTCCAAGTCTCTCCCTGAAATACAAGCGCTGTGTCATCGGCATAAGAAAATATTTTACCTTTATGGAGTGTCATCTGACACAGATCGTAATTAATTATATAATTTACACAAAGTAAAGCGCTTGCCTGGGTACCCACGACCTTACGATACGTAAGTCGGAGCCGTTACCACTGGGCCACCACTGTTTTTCCGGTATAATAAGGTCATTAAATTTCCATGAGAGGTGATAATGAAGGAATATATTAAAATGAGCTTCGAGTGGACTGACATTTCATCCCAAGTAACGAATTAACAGCTCATTTCAAGTTCGTCTAAGTTTTCACGGAGCCAGCCACATCCGGTAGGTAAGCCTAATCTAACCAAACCTTATATTGTGCCTGTGACTTCGCCCGCCTGAAAGCTAAAAATATTCACTGGGTAACGAATTACAGGAATAACAAGTGCCTTGTGTTTTAATTCACAGCAAGGCTACCCATTATAAAATTCCTTCCGAATGCGTTTAGTCGCCTTCGAGTGTTAGATTGACAAACACACATGATTTTGAAACTTAAAACTTTAGTAGTAAGTAGAAAAGTGGAAAGCTGGGTAGGATTTTTAAGTTTCGCACCAAAATAAAAACATTTCTCTCTCTACTAGAGAACATTCAGCTTCTGAAACGTCAACCTTCTAATGCAATTGCTGTGTTCCGCGTCAGTCAATCGTTAGGACGGATGTCCCTAATTTGAGAGACGAAAAACGGCCATAGATTAGTAGAGAAGTTTATCTTGAGCGAGTTAATTACTAATGCTTTACTGGATGGTTTTACCCGTATAAAAAACATCACGCCTGTATTCTCCGAAGGAATAGGCAGAGGTGCACTTAAAATAATAATAATAATTAATTTATTTTCAGACACCTTAGTCCATAATATTACATTAATAAACATTACATAAAAATTGATCCATTAGAAATTAAAATAAAATGTCATTTATTAGCATTAGACTACATCATTAAAATAAGAAACATCCAAAATTTAAATGTCAGCTATACTATCATAATATTAATAAACATGTCAGCAAAAATTTCATAAAATTATGAAAATAAAATATACAAAATTGTCAGAAAGTTATAAAATTGATATAATAAAATTGTAAGACATTAAAAAGATATATATTAAAAAGTTTACCTGCCCCACGCGCGATACACGGGTGCATGTAAGGACTGCCAGTGCTGCATAAAAGGCCCGTCCAACCTGTTGGCAACCACGGCAAGGAGACTGTTGCCGCTGCCCCGCACTCTACTCACTATCGAGGTCGCCCTCTTGCGCATGCTGGCATAAAAACAGTCAACGCGGACACTTGCGAACATACCCGAAGCGCTGCAGAAGCGTGGCAGCCGCAGCAGCGCCCTCAGCGCGTTATTATATTGAACGCGGAGAGCGCTGTAAGACTTCTGCAAATATGAAACCCACAGACTACTCGTATAAAAAGATGTGCAGTACGCTCGAAACAAGGTGATCTTTACTTCCTTGGAGCTACGAGCAAACCTGCGGGAAATCATATTCCTCGACAGCGCCCTCCTTTCTCGCTCGATATCAGCGTCGTCCTTCAGGTCGGACGTCACAATATGGCCCAGATACTTAAAACTATGTACCCGCTCCAAGGGCACCCCGCACAGTTTTACTAGTGGAGCCTCCGACGGACACTTGGAACCCGAATTGAAGACCATAAGCTCGCTCTTTTTTACATTATATTTTAGGCCATGTCTATGAGCGTACGTTTCGCAAATGCTTATGAGCTCCCTGAGTCCCCCAATTGACGCGCTCAGCAGCACCATGTCATCAGCGTAGCTAATGTTGTTAAAGCAAACATCATCAACATGGCATCCAACATGGCGGCTGCTGAGCTCGGCAACAAGCCCATCGATGTACAGATTAAAGAGCGTTGGTGAGCTCAATCCCCCCTGCCTCACCCCGCATTCCAACCTATACGAGTCCGACAGAGCTCCCGACCATTTGACGTTATTGACCTGGTTCCCGTACCAGTGCTGGAAGATTTTTACAATTTCAGGCGCAACTTGCCTATCGAATAATTTTTTCCACAGCACCTTGTACGAAACCAGGTCAAATACCCTGGACAGATCAAGAAAGCAGGCGTAAATAGGCGTGTTCCGATCCGTGTAATATCTGACAGCATGCTTTAGACTCAATATAGCACTGTCTGTGGACAATTTGGGCCTGAACCCAAACTGGTTATCGTGCAATGTAATTGTTTTATTTAACTGAGCATTAAGCATGCTGTCAAATACCTTCGCGATAACTGTCGCTAATGAAATCGGCCTGTAGTTGTACCTATCCGATATGTCACCTGTTTTATTTTTTATAATTGGTACTACGACCGTTCTCATCAGCTGATCCGGCAAGTACGAATGGCGAAGGCAGAACGTAAACAGCATGGCCAAAACACGTGGCAGATGGGGACCTGCGTTCTGTAGGTGCTCGATGCTGAGTCCGTCATGGCCTGGAGACTTACCCCTGGTCATGCCCCTTATGGTCTTAGCTAAGTCTGCAGCTGAGAACTTAACTCTTGGTTCCAGGACAGTACACTGCGACTCGGCATCGAGCACCTCAGAGGGTGGAATACTGCCTGGCTCTATACAAAAGTGGGACTTAAAAACATTAGCAATATCCCTTTTAGCAGACACGCCATCGAATCTCACCGGCAAACCAGGCCTAAGGTTGTGCTTCTTTGTTGACTTCCAGAAGCTCCGAAAGTCTTTTTTAGTGTGCAACTCGGCTAGGATGTCCATCTGGATTTGGTCTTGGTGATTCTGGCACCACTTTAATTTAGATTTAAAGATCCTACGAGTGTCACACATCATTCATCATCATCATTTCAGCCGAAAGACGTCCACTGCTGGACATAGGCCTCCCCCAGGCGTCGCCACATTGACCGATCCCGTGCGTCTCGCATCCAGCGCCTTCCCGCAACCTTAACCAGGTCATCAGTCCACCTAGTGGGAGGCCTTCCAGCGTATCGTCTTCCGGTTCGCGGTCGCCATTCCAGAACTTTTCGGCCCCATCGGCCATCCGTTCTGCGAGCAATGTGCCCTGCCCACTGCCACTTAAGTTTGGCAATTCTTCGGGCTATGTCGGTAACTTTGGTTCTCCTGCGGATATCATCATTTCTGACGTGATCACGCAAGGAAATTCCGAGCATAGCCCTCTCCATTGCCCTTTGGGTGACTTTGAGCTTTCTGATAAGGCCCATTGTGAGCGACCACGTCTCGGTTCCATAGGTGATCACTGGCAACACACACTGGTCATAGACTTTTGTCTTGAGACACTGCGGTAAATTGGACGAGAAGATACCACGCAACTTCCCGAACGCCGCCCAGCCGAGTCGGATTCGACGGTTGATCTCTTTCTCGAAATTGGACCTACCCAACTGGACCGTTTGTCCCAGGTAGACATAATGGTCTACAACTTCGAGTGTAGAGTCTCCGACCTTGATGGGAGTGGGTGTTACATGGGCATTCACCATGATCTTGGTTTTGTCCATGTTCATTTTAAGACCCACTCTTTCGGAAGCTCTACTGAGGTCATCGAGCATTTTACTGAGGCTCTCCATGGTCTCAGCCATGACCACTATGTCGTCGGCAAACCGAAGGTGAGTAATGTACTCGCCATTAACGTTGATGCCCAGCCCCCTCCAGTCCAGAACCTTGAAGACATCCTCCAGCGCAGCAGTGAACAGTTTCGGAGAAATGACGTCTCCCTGTCTCACGCCGCGCTGGAGAAGGATTGGTTTCGAGGTCTGATCCTGAAGACGGACTGACATGGTGGCGTTTTTGTACAAACACTTCAACACCTCAATGTACCGGTAGTCGATCTGGCACCGTTGGAGAGACTGCAGTACAGCCCAAGTTTCGATCGAATCGAAGGCTTTCTCGTAGTCCACAAACGCTAAACATAGAGGCAGGTTATACTCTTCGGTCTTCTGTATAACCTGCCTCAGCGTATGTATGTGGTCTACGGTGCTAAAGCCTTTTCGGAATCCGGCTTGTTCGGGGGGCTGGAAATCGTCAAACCTGCGCGCGAGACGATTCGTGATGACTCTTGAAAACAACTTGTAGACATGGCTAAGAAGTGAGATGGGCCTATAGTTCTTCAGCCGGGCATTGTCACCCTTCTTGAAGAAGAGTACCACCACACCCCTGCACCATGCCTGTGGCGTTTTGCCCTCGAGTATGACGGAATCAAACAGCTTCTGAAGGGCCCTAAGGACCGGTTTGCCACCCGCCTTCAGGAGTTCGGCCGTAATTCCGTCATCACCCGGCGCCTTGTTGTTTTTGAGCTGTTTCAGAGCCATCCTAATCTCGTACAGGCTGACGTCCGGGATATCTTCGGTATAGTGCCGGGTCAATCTAGCTCTTGGGTCGTTTGCTAGACTCGCAACGGGCTTGCTGATCGATGTGTACAACTGTCCATAGAATGTCTCGATCTCCCTTAGAAGCTCCGGTTTGGCGGATACGATCCTGCCATCGTCGGTCTTCAGTTTCGTGAGTTGGCTCTGCCCAATAGCCAGATCCCTTGCAAACACCTTGGAGCCTTTATTTCGCTCGATCGCGTCTTTAATACGCTCGGTATTGAATCGGCGGAGGTCTCTTTTCAAGGATTTAGAGATCTGTCTATTGAGCCGCCGGTATTTGCACGCCTCATCTGAAGACTGCAGGATCATCTCACGCCTCTCCTTCATAAGCTTGAGGGTATGATCAGAGAGCTTTTTGTTCCTATCTGTACGACGGGTCTTGAAAAACTTAGACCCGACCGTATGGACAGCTTCCACGAACCCGTTGCTGTATTCATCCACGGAGCTCCCTAGGCATTCGAAACGATTCTGGAGTTCGAGCTGAAAGCTCTCGGGGTTTTGGACCTGGATCTGTGTTGGCCGGATCGTGGACTTCATCAGTCGAGACCTTTCAAGCTTAATATTAATGTTCAATGTGCCTCTTACCATGCGGTGATCGCTCCCGGTTTTTACCGAATTGATCACAGAGACATCATTGAACATTTGCTTCTTGGTTGACATGATGAAGTCGATCTCATTTTTTGTTGCACCATCGGGGCTCTGCCAGGTCCACTTTCTGTGTTCACGCTTTTTGAAGAAGGAGTTCATCATATAGAGGCCCTCCTTCTCCATAAAACTGGCTAGTAGGTGACCCCGGTGGTTCCGTTGTCCAACTCCAAATTGCCCCACTTGCAGCTCATCCTCGTCTCGTTTGCCCAGTTTCGCGTTGAAGTCCCCCATGACAACGGTGAAGTGAGTTTTGAAACCATGCATGGCTCTGGAGATATCCTCATACATGGTCTCTACCTCATCGTCGGGGTGTGCCGAGGTTGGGGCGTAGACCTGTATGACCTTCAGCGAATATCTTGAGGATATTCTGAGTATAAGGTACGCCACCCTGGTCGACACACTCTCGATTTTCACCACGTTGTTCACAAGGGACTTGTGGACGATAAACCCGACACCACCCTGGGACTGCCGGTCACCCTCTCGGAAATAGAGCAGGTTACCGGATTTGAGGATTATCGAGTCCTCCCCCTCTCTTCGGACCTCAGATAACCCTATAATACTCCATCGCAACCTGCTCAATTCTTCCTCGAGTTCGGTGACCTTCTCGTCGGTCCGAAGTGTGCGCGTGTTGTTCGTTGCCAGGTCCTGTCGTCGGTGATTGTTGGGGTAGCCGGATCTCGTCCGGAGATTCTTAGCACCCCTTGCCATGCCGTAGCCTCGACCGCTACCGTAGTCGAGGGTAGGCAAGCTGCCGGGTACTAGGGGCCATTTTTTATTTGTGCTATTCATTGGGGGGTTTTGCCATAATCGCCACGCTTGGCAGGCGGGTTGGCGATCGCAGTATGGTTGTTATAGAAGCACAGAGAACGCTGCTGCCCATTCTCTGGTTTGTCCCTTAGTCGCCTCTTAAGACACCCACGGGAAGACATGGGATGGTGAAATTCTTTACGTCCGGCACCATACGGAACAAGTGTCACACATTTCCTCATAAATCACGCCAGACGTAGGTTTGCCACAAGAAAGCCACTCATTTAACTTTAGCCTAGCGTACGAGTGAGCCTCGCTGAGGTGCTTATTCCAACCCACCACGCGCTTCGGCCTCCTACCAAAGACTCGCGGCTCCTTGCTAGCAATGGCGGCCTCCCTTAAAGCGGATACCACATCCCGATACAGGCAATCAATTATTTGATTGTGGTCCGAATCACCACACATGCGATCACAACAGTTAGACAATACGCGAGGGAAGTCAATATTTCTCAATCGACGATGACACTCCTGTCTGTAGGTGTAGATAGCCTTTGAGCTTTTTTCTCCCCACAAAACTAGATTGTCATCGGACATGCTCGGCTTTAGTTTCGGCCTAATTATATTAATATCGCATTCAATCAACAATGGGTAGTGATCCGACCACATAACATCATATCTAATGCTCACACTACGAACAGTTTTCAGAGATGATTCTGTACAGATACAATGATCAAGCCATCGCCTAGCCCCGTTACAGTCACTGACATAAGTGTACGTGTTCGACGTCAATCCCAGCCTATCTACATCAACGCATGAGAAGTGATTATCACTACAATAATTCATCAGGTCCGTATAAAACATTTCATCAGGGTGCGCGTTAAAGTCACCAAGACAATAGACCGCCTCCACATCACTACTGTCCACGATCGCGCTTACCAGTCCCAGACAATGTGAGAATTCCGGCAGGTTACTCACTGCATCCGTGGGCATGTACACACTCATCACAATGAAAGGTCTTTCACTCGTATTGATGCGTATCGCACACACTCGCGGGTTATCACACGGAACGACCGACACATCACCAAAAACACTTTTACGCCACAGCAGAGCCACCCCTCCATAGGGTCGCCCACGCAGCATGCCAGCAGACGTGTCAACGGCTGAGGTCCCCGTACTGCTGAAGTCACCATGGATGGTGCTCAGGAATGGCAGCTCCTCCGGCAGCAACAAAGTACGCAAGTACGCCCACACTTCACCAGTTATGTTTAACCAGCTTCTGCCAGCGGCTCCCCCGTGCGAAAAGTGTTTTTTCATCCCAAGAGAGCACTGTACCGCGATAAAAAGTGTGTAGTTATAGTCATGTGCTATTCCAGACTATAATCTATATCTGTGCCAAATTTCATCCAGATCCGTTCAGCCGTTCTGTCGTGATTGCGTAACAAACATAAATCCATCCATTCAACCAAACTTTCGCATTTATAATATAAGTAAGATTAGTGTATTAGTAAGATAAGATAGTAAGATTAGGGGGCGAGCCAATGGCTATCAACCGGGCACGAATCCAGACTCCGGGCTACTGAGAAATGCCAGATGTAAAAACCCAATAACACTTGTCCGACCGAGGAATCAAACACAGGACTTCAGGCTCAGTAGTAGCGCTTGCGAGCACTAGACCAATGAGGCAGAACGGTCTTACCCATTAACTAAATAACGCTAATATATAATTGTAGGTCTCTTAGTTCAGTATAAAAGACCCTTTCATCGCTTGGAAATGTTTATTCACTGGTAAGAGGATTACGAGAATGATTTATAAATACCAGGTATAAGTTGGCATTTCTGAATAGGTTAGTGACCCGACTCGTTTTGCTCAGGCCTTAGTAATTGGGTATAAGGTTATTCGTCTTATATTATACTAGAGGACGCCTCGCGGTTTCACCCACGTAGTGGAATTTTTGAAATCGGTCCAGTAGTTTTGGAGCCTATTCGGTACAAACAAACAAACAAACAAAAAAATCTTTCCTCTTTATAATATAGTATAATATGTATATATTATAATATTAATGTATAGTTTATAATATGGTATAGACTAGATTCTGCCTGCGGCTTCACACGCGTACAAATTGTTTTATCATCCCAAAGGAATACAAACTATCCTAAGTCCTTTCCAAACTATATCCATGCCAAATTTCATCCATATCGCTTCAGTAGATCCAGAGATTACCCCCTACAACCTCACAAACTTTACCTCTTTATAATATTAGTGTAGACTAGCAACCCTGCCTGGCTTCGCATGGATAGCAGAGCATTATATACCTTTTTTTAGAGTAATAATTCCGTAATAATTCTTTTCATATAACTTCAGTGGTTTACGCACCGCACGCCAGTAAAGCTCCCAGCCGGCATAATTTTTCCGACTTCTTCAACTACTATTGTCACATTACAGCCAATTTACACAAAAACTCAATGAATTATACAATTAAATTTCCTTCCTCATGAATCACTCTGCCCATTGGTGAAAACCAAATTAAAATCCGTTCGGTAGTTTTTGAGTTTACTGTGAATATACATACAGTCCCACCGACTTCTTTAATTATACTTATGTAGATCACTACTACACATAAGAACAACAACTACCAATCATTGTTATTACAACAGAGTTGGTTATACCGGGTAATATTTGTGTGTACTGATAATACCTAGAAAAGGTTTCACATGAGAAGGAATGGTATGACCTATTTCCACGTAAGAAACACGTGTGCCTTCTGTAACAGACGTTATGTGTGTCAGACACAAATGTCTCCTAGTTATTTGTCGATCGTGTTGTATCACAGTAAATGGGGATTGAACAAATACAAGACAGTATTTTTTGTAACGGTCTTAGTAAACCAAAATTATGAGGTCAACAATAACATTTTCTGTACCTATTATTCTGTAAAAAGACCTATTACTAAGCTGAAAAATGATTATTCTGTGAATATACCTTAATATTATTTAAAAAATATAGGTGAATGATCTTGATTTTAGAAAAAGCTTTGTTAAACTGTAGCGCGCTTATTAGGTTCTATTACATGTAAAGGACTATTCTAGTGTACGTAAAATACGAATTTTCGACATTCACGCGGGCGAAGCCGCTGGCAGAAGCTAGTAAATTATATAATTATGCGGGTCGATAGATAACCTCAGGGATAAACCTCAATATCATCGAATTATACAAAAAAATACTACATAACTGTCCTCAGTAGATTAAAATAGTTAAAAATAAAATAGCTCGATTAGCCTCAGCCGAGCTGGTGAAGGTCGCCTCGGAAGGTGCTCCTTTGTGAGCCGCCGCGAAACTAATTAGTTTCTTAGCGCCCTTTGTCTTTACATATTTTAGTTTCGTAGATGTATATATTATTTTATCGGATTTGTGAAAAAGTTCTTCACAAAAATATAAATCCGTGAACACACCTACGTTTTATTTTATTACGTAACAAAAAGTTTAAAGTGCCATAATTAAACCGTAAAGATTATAATTAAACAATGAAGTTTGAAATCTAATATGGGCATAATTTTAAATTCACATTATAAATGCCCTCTGGGAACATAATATTCCCGGGATAAAAAGTATCCTATGTGCTAGGATAGGTCCTTTTACCAATGATACTACCAGTACTGATACTGCTAATTTGATCTCCTTTGATAGGATAGGATAGATGGATCCCCTTTGCCGAAATTGGGGAGTCTACTCCCATTTAGTCCGTTTTGCGTGCAGGCCTCCTCTCTGTGAGACGGAATGGGTTGTAATCCACCACGAGGGCCCTGTGCGGGTTGGTGGATATCACATGTCTTCGAATTTTTGGTTCTAAGACATGCTGGTTTCCTCGCAATGTTTTCCTCACCGTTTTAAAGAGCTGTGGTGATGAAATAATGTAAAGAGACTGCCATGAACCCTCGACCTTTTTTTTTTTTTTTTCTTTTTATTATGCTCATGCATACTACGCTACCACGGAGATAGCGCAGTTATGTGGGACTTCTACCCACCAAAACTTCACGGTGTCCTCCTGTGCCGCTTATGGCGGGAACACGTTAGCACTCACCGCGAACCCGCCGCGGCTGTCCGTCACCGGACCCTCCTCTGGGGAGTTACCCCCATCACCGGCGCACCAGAACAAACAGTACGCCGTGACCACCCCTGGGACCAACCAGCACGTGGGCGCCAGACAACCCCGTGTATGGCACCCTTGGTCCCCCTGCGACGGGTCGGTGCGCAGGGGATAGGGAGAACGGCCAACTCTATACCGACACTCCTCCTCTCCTGCGGCCCCACCGCGTCCGCCATCAGACGGTGGTGACCCCGTCTAGGCCGCGGCAGGTACGGAGAGCGGCGCACCGTAATACCGGCACTCCTCTCCCGCCGCGGCCTGCAACCCTCAGCCGCGATATCGTATGGGACCTGGGACGCTCCATAAGATATCGCGGCCCGCCTCAGTTGCGATGTAGCCTGTTACCAAGCGGCACCGCAACCTACATGTTGGCCGCTACGTCGTCAAAAAAAGAAAAAAAAAACTAATCTATCTCTGTGCCAAATTTTATCCAGTCCGTTCAGTAATTTTTGCGTGAAAGAGTAACAAACATACAAACACATTTACATACTCACAAACTTTCGCCATTATAATATTAGTTAGTGCGAGCTGACCTCGCGGCTTCACTCACGTCATCCGGCTGTTAATTTTAATAAATCCAAAAAGTCGCTTGAACTCAAAAAATACGTATGGTTATCGGTCGCTTTTTAAATTGGATGGTTTTGGGAGTTATAAGATATAGCTGCTCGCCAAATTATATGGTTCTAGGTCAACAGGAAGTACCCTGTAGATTTTGATTCCCTTGCGAGTGTAAAATATGCGTCATTAACGGGTGTATCTCTTGATTGCGTTGATCTAGAAGTTTTATTTTGTCACAGCTGCAAGGTGTTGGAAACTTCAGTATATGGTATTAATTTCAACGCGATACCTCCACGCCTTCTCGAGATTAACGGTCTTGACAGACAGATGGACAACAAAGTGATCCTATAAGGGTTTCATTTTTTCCTTTTGAGGTACAGGACTCAAAAAATGGAAGAGTTAAGATTCAGCTACCACAGTATGCTGTTGCTTCCTCCTCTTTGGGGCTTAATCTCATTTGTTTACTTTTATTTCTTATTTTTCTTAAACTACATAACTACCTCACGCACGGATAAAGATCCGGTCCATGGTTGGGTAACCATATTTAAATAGCGAGGATCCTTCTTATTTCAGAAATAACGTTAAGCAGTTGGTATCGGGCTGTCATTCATGGTTCTTTAAGAGTTGTTCTCATCAGGGGGTCGTGAGAACTCGTAAGTCTAATGATGAAACCGACTACCGAGTTACCAAGGTAATACAGACCTGAGTAGGTATTTGATATTAATTTCAACTTAGTACGTCCTCGTGTTACTGCGAAAAAGATCTTGACAAACAGACAACCAAGTGTCTTGTACCATATTTTAAGTTAGACCAGCAATAATTTGAAAACTGCATCCAATTTCGCGCAGTCGTCTTTGTGTCAACCGTGTACAAACATCCTCCGTGACAACAAAAATGCTGATATAAAGAACCCCGTATAAATTTTTCTTAAATATCTTCAAAACACAGTCAAAGCCGAGTTACAATTTTATTATAATTATGTAAATATAGAATATATAGATAATTTATCAACCGAAGCTCCCGATTGCTTATTTACATCAAGCTTTTACTTAAACTTTTTTTTAGACTAGACCCATCGGTGATCAGTGACCTTTTTCAGCACCTGCAGTTCTGATCACAGATAACCTGCGTCGTTGTGGCACTTATTCTCTTATTTGATAAGTTTTGTGGATGCGTATCTAGAGGTTATAAAACACTTCAAATAAAATGTTTCAAGGCCATTTTTAGGGTTCCGTACCCAAAGGGTAAAAACGGGAGCGTATTACTAAGACTCCGTCTGTCGGTCTGTCAATCTGTCACCAAGCTGTATCTCATGAACCGTGACAGTTAGTGTGACACCTAGACAGTTGAAATTTTCTCAGATGATGTATGCCGGTTTTTTACTACTGCTGAAGTAACGATAGCACTATTTATATTTTAATTCAAGACATCTTAATTAAAGCCCACATTTTCAACCACAAAAGAAAAACAAAATAACCTGCCCAAATTAGCATCAGCTATTAAAGAATCTGCGCCCCCTTATCACCGGTCGCGTGCTGATCGTGACTGGTGATTACTGTCAGACGGTGATGCCGGCGATTAGTAAGAAATACGACGCGATTCGTATCACGGTGAGATAAGACGGCCATCCGTCTCTTTGACGGCGATACACGGAATGTTTGCTGCTTTCACTGAATAAGATAAGTAACATTAGTTTATTTACGGTATAAGTGCTGAGAATGTGTAGGTTTGCAGTGTATAAAGAAATATTTAAAAGGGCTTCACGGTTTATGAGTTCATCTCCATTGTAAATGGACATCTCTGTCGTTGGATAACTTTAAACCAAGGTAACCTACAGTTTATCAAATTATATAAATTTTAATTTTATCATGATTGTGAAACCTACCTAATATACTGTATGATTTTGATTTCACCAACCGGATCACTTTTCACAGTGGGACTAACCCTGAAATCGCGAAAAAATTAAATCTATTGTTCTCTACATTTTATCGAGTACCTAATGCAAACATAAAATTCACTTACTGATTAATATAATTTTTTATTTATTTGTCAGGGTTGATCCCATATTAAAGGAAATTCAATTCCCGTTTACTTTCAGTCCGTGAAATACGTTCATCGACTTAAAATCCGCCCTTAATAGGAAGGTAAACTAGACGTTATATCCCATTCAAAATGGTAATTCCATTTAAAATAATGCTCAAAAAATTCAGGAGAAATAAAGACTAAGGTTGATTTGGCTTTCTTTCTCTTTGAACCCAGATTAATCCTTCCATTGTCGTAGAATAAACGATGATATTCAAAACCTAGGCGTGATACAGGTGTTGGGTCAGTAAGCTTATACCTCAGCTTTGGAAGGCTTACCGCCGTCCTCCAGGGAATATTACCTTGAAATATCACTTGTATTGTACACAAAATAGAGGTTATTTATTACGACACATGGGCTCGGTACAGCGTACAATAACATTTATTTTCAAACTAGTGACACTTCTTGGCAGCGCCTGCTCGCCTGGTCCTTAAAATATTGTCGTTAATATTTGATTCTTATCTTGGAGAAAGAATTGGTGGTTGAAGGAAGAAAAGGTTGTCAGCCGAGGGAATTGAAAACGTTGTTTGGAGTTATTTTTGTCCTTTATACGTAAAAATAATAAATTCAGAAAATAATAAAAGAGCGTACGCCCATCTACTGACATCTGAGAACGAATTATAGCAAATGTATTTTCTTTTGAAATGTTTGACATATCGATAAACATTTGTGTCTTTTACATACTTTCCTACACAAGTTATTTCAGGATCCTAATCAAATTATTACTTTTAAGTCTTCATACACCGAGTAAATTCAGTGACGAAAATATCATGACGCAACACATGACCTACTCTTAACTACATTTATTTCTAGGACTTGAACTGATGTCCAATAGGAGTCCCGTTCTCCAGATATAGCGTGAACTATTGATCGAGTGGAATCAGGAAGCGCCGCTATATTTAGAAATAGCGAGCAATATTGCCCTCGTGTGTTGTGCCTAATGTGATGTTGTAGCGAAAAGGTTACATCTCGCGAAGAATAGCGCAATACGTTTGAAGAAGGGTTCTTTCTTAATAAAGATGAAGCTTTGCGGTACATGTCGATATTGTGTTCTGTGTGCCTTTGATAAAAGTTTGTTCCTTTTTATTTTGTCCGTTTTCTTTTATGTCTTAGATGTTGGTTAGGTTATACAGCGTGACTTTTAATTCATTTGCGATCGATTAGGAGATCAAAGTGCTCATGAGTATGTATAGCACATATGAGGAAACAAAATATTTGTTCGCATAACTCGACACACAATCTAGGGAGCAGCGGATTGATTTACGGGTTAGTCCGAGTCCGGGTTGATTTGAGTTCCGAGTTCAAAATGTTCAGAATTATGACTAATAGAGTTCGGATGTAGTGCCTATGCTTCCCTACAAGAAGTACTACGGCTACTTCGAAACCAATATTTCACGGACACGGATCGGATGCAGTGCGTAACTACCCAAACCGATAAAGGTTCTTCATATTTATTAATATACTTTCCAAAATATTTAAAATGAATCCCCTATATGAAATGGAGTCAGATAGGAAGTCTAGATGAAAAAAAGTTAATTCAAAACATCAAAAAACCCGACTGCTTAAAAAGCGAACTAAAAAGACGTAAACAAGAAGAAAATCATGCTGTGCAGTCGGAGGATACGTATTCGCGAGCTGGCTGACCAAAACCAGATGTATCCTAATTTTAATGTAGCCAGTGACACTCGCAGGGTTAAGACGAATCGATTGACGTAAGAATCATTAAACCGGCCAAAGCGTTTGGTCTCTAGAACGCCACATAGGAACAAACATAAATACTTACATACTTAAATAGACTGATAAACACATTACCCTCCTTAGGCAGTCGGGTAAAAAGTAAGTATTTTACTGGTATTGTAGCTTTGCAGTATGTCAGGTAAGGTAGCTTTGTCCTGAAATGGGATAATTACAGGCCAATGTTATTTATATACTTATGACATGCACTCAGTCCTTTATAATACGATGTTTTTTAAACTCTTTCGTTTTACATTTTACGACCTACATGACACGCAAAGACACAGAACACAGGCCATAAATTTTGTGCAAACGTGACGTTTCTTTACATCCCGAGCACCATGACTTTGACTAGTCATGTGGGAACTATGCAAGTCATAGTTCTGACTTTTGATATGTTATATCGCATGCAAGTCACATGAGAATGTTTGAGTATGTATGAATATTAACGAGCTGTTTCACGGAACGTCGCTAAAAATCAAGAATTCAAAATAAGTGGCTGATCGATAACAAATGTTGTCTTGAGGACACACTGGGGACTTAGGCTGAGTGGTACATTTTGGTAGATATCGAAATTTTCTAACATCAACTGTTCTTAATAATAATAATAAGGCGCTGGTGTGTGCCTTGGACTCACTGCTTAAGAACATCTTTGAAAGCAGCGAGAACCTTGTTGATACGCACTCAATCCTGTATTGCGGGGCTGTTGCGGCATGTCGTTTGGCCAATGTTAAGTTCCCAAACGAGGCTATTCGGCCAAAGCCTGCCGTGCCAGCCTGGCAGTGCAGGATCGAACGGCGTATCGATGAGGCCAGGTTACTCATCGGCAAACTATGCTGTTTCAGGGAGGGCAATACACGACCACGTGTGATACGCTTCGTGAAGCGGGCATTTTCGGGGACTGTAATCAGACCTCGAGAATATATGTCACATGAGCGCTACGACTTCCTGAAGAAGAAAGTTTGTGCATGGGCCAGCCGTATTCGGCGGTATAAGCGGCGGGTTGACCGCTACTCGCAGAATCGCATGTTCCAGAGTGATGAGAGGTGGGTATACAGAACTTGGGAGCGACCTGAACAAAATGTGACTGACATGTGCCGAACGGATGTTGTCGCCACGAGTACATTCTGGCGAAGCATCTGGTCGGTACCCGTCTGTCACACTGAGGGTGGCTGGATGCGTGATGTCGAGCGTGTGTGTGAAGCTATACCAGAAATGAAAAAAGTCATCATTAGTCCATCGGATGTAGCCAAAGCAGTTCGTCCGCTACCGAACTGGAAGTCTCCGGGACCGGACGGACTGCATAACTTCTGGCTAAAATGGTATAGCAGCTCACACGCGTTTCTGGCATCTCAATTCCAGTCATGTTTAGAGTCTGGGTCGCTTCCGCAATTTTTAACAACAGGCGTTACCCAGCTGCTCCATAAGACAGGTAGTCCCGCGGAACCCAAGAATTATAGACCAATTACTTGCTTATCAACGGTTTATAAACTTCTTACCTGAGAGCAAAAATTGATAAACACATTGAAGTTAACTCAATAACACTCTCAGAATGGATGTAGGAATGGGTCTCGCGGCACTAAGGAGCTTGTACAGTCTAAAACTGTACATATTTTGCTGACGCGGTGCCGTGCACCACACGTGCGTCATTCCAATAATATTATAAATACACATGAAACACTTTAAATCAATGAGTACGATAACTGCTACGCGGTGACTAACATTAGAGAAAGGAATCGTCAACAGTATTACTTGTAAACACAAAAATACGTAATAAATCTAACGAAAACTGAGTGATCTTTTCTCTTCGTGCTTCAACCTCAACAACAACAACTCTGCAAGTGTACGAATCGTACATTTTTTGGTCCTTCGAGCCGGATGTTTGGTGCCACTGTGTCTCTTTACGGTAGCGAATCGGTTTAGCTGGTCTCCCAGAAGCGGGTCGCCCCAGCTAGATTGAGAAGTCGCATAATATCGTGACAGAGGTGCAAGGGTGCTGAGTTCCACTGACCATTTCAAATCAAGTAAGTCAACGATTTCAAGATTTGAAACGGAGAAGACTACAAGCAACGCAGTAGCCTTCGCAATACAACGCAACGCTCTCCTGCCACAGTCAACGACGTGTCAGCAAGCATCAACATGGATATGCTAGAATTGCAGTCAACGTGCTTCGATAACATCAAAGCATTATGTGTCAACTATCGCAAGGATTCATCATCACGAAAATCTGTGGAATACCTGAAGAAACGCTTGTCGTCGCTAGAAAACCAATGGCAAGACTTCGAAGGCAGGCATGCCCAACTGGGGTGCATGTTGAAAGCCTCCACGTGGCGCACCCTGGGCAACGTCGGCTCCAATTGTCCACCTGCGTTGGGTGGGCTCTTGGCGCTGGCGGCTAATTTTCAACAAACGAGGAAAGGTCACGGTTTCAATCACAGATCATCCTTGATAGTCTGTGAAGGGAACCGGGCTAGTGCCAGGACGACAAGTCCGTCGCTTGGGTGGGCCTTCTGACGCCTACTCCCCCCTCTGCTTACAGAGGGTAGGTCGAGTGGGCTTAGAGTGGGCAGGAAAGAAAGAAGGAGGTAATTTTAGTATAGGGACCTCACCCTTTAAAGGAAATCTCAAAAATGGACCAGGACTTTTGTAAAAAAACTCCCCAGGTGGGTCCCGACTGCTCAGCGGTCGGGGAGTCCCACCCCGCTTCGGCGGGCTGCCCTCCGTATTCTGGGGTGGGCAACAAACGTCTGCTGTCTGTCTCATTAGACAAAACCGACAACCACATGCGCGATATAAGGACACCGATTTTTCTTAGCGACACCGACGAAGAATTGAGGAGTGATGCGGGGTCGGAGACCGACGTTGCGTCTGGCGCAAAGGGCTCACAGAGCTTGGAGCGCGAAGTGGCGGGGGCTGCTGCGGAGAATCTTAGGTTCTTCCGGAAGCGCCCCAAATCGGGGGATGGCTTGGGGTCACACTCCGAAAGCGAGCTGGCTTCGGCCCCAAAGATCCCCACCAATAGGCGGGGTAAGGGCCGAGACAGAGGTGCGGGGAGGGGGCTCACCACCCAGGAGGCTGCCCAGCGAGCCGAGAGGCTCGCCGCGGAGGGGCGCCACCCAAGATTGACCAGATCTGTTCACTCGGAATCTTCTGGTGGTGAGCTGGACGCTGCTGGTGGCTCAAATTTGGAGCGAGCGGCCAGGTTCGCAGAGGTCGTGGAAGCCGCAATCCGGGATGTGGCCTTGAAGAGGAATAAGTCCTCTAAAGACAAGGCCGTATCCGCGGCCACGGCCTCCATTATGGCGGCAGCGGAGGCCAATAATGTCGGGCTTCCGTCGGATGCAATATCCGAGATGCGGGAGGAGGTCACCCGCTTGAAAGCCGAAATGGAGCTTCTCCAAAAGGAGAATGAGGAGCTCCGCGCGGACCTGGCTGGGCTCCGAGGAGCCGGCTCCCGTGAGATGCTGCAGGGGGGGGCGCAGCATGGGCAAAGCCAGCCCGTGCCTGCAGAAGACCGGGTTCTTAACCTGGTGCGGCATGAATTGGCTGCCTTCCAGAGTCGGTTTTCTGCTCTGGAGGCCATCGTTCTGCGACCCCCGCTAGCGGCGAGCCAGGTGGCCTTAGGCCAGAGAAAGGCGGCCTCGTATGCCGCCGCCACGGCTGCCGCGGCCAAACCGGGCTCGGCGGGACCAGCCCCGGCGAAACCAGGCAATCCAGTGCCTAAAAAGGGCGGAGGTGCTGCACAGGTGGCGAGGGCCCCAACCCAGGTGGCAAGTCGGCCGCCCCAATCTCTGCCGCCTCCTGAGTATCCTGCGGCCGATGCCGAATGGCAAGTAGCCGGGGAGATTAAGAAGTCGGGTAAGGCTGCAAGGGCGGCCAAAAGGAAGCAGAGACGGAAGCGGCGCAAGGAGCGAAGCGTCGCGGCTAGGCTCCGCGCCCCGAATTCCGCAGCTGTAGTAATTACACTTCAGCCGGAAGCGGAAAAGAAGGGTGTGTCCTACCGCGAAGTGCTCGCCAAAGCGAGGGTGGCGGTGAACCTACAGGAGCTCGGCGTCACTGAGGGCATCCGGGTGAGAGTCACCGCGACTGGGGCCCGGATGCTGGAAGTTCCCGGGGCGGACAGCGGCCCAACCGCTGATGCTCTGGCTGAAAGGCTCAGGGCATCCCTAAATGCGGACGAGGTCCGAGTGTCCAGGCCCACCAAGTGTGTTGACATGCGCATTCTGGGCCTGGATGACTCTGTGACGGAAGAAGAGGTGGTGGCCGCCGTCGTCAGGACTGGGGGGTGCTCTGCCGAGCAGGTGAGGGCAGGTATCATACGCCCTGATATCACGAGGATGCGTGCTGTAACGGTGAGCTGCCCCGTCTCAGTGGCCCAAAAAATAGCCGGGGAGGGCCGAAGGCTCTTGGTGGGCTGGGTTTCCGCACAGGTAAAACTGCTGGAACCCAGACCTCTGAGGTGCTTCCGGTGCCATGTGGGTAACCACGTAGGAGCTCAATGCACCTCGGAGGTGGACCGCAGCGACCACTGCTTCCGCTGTGGTCAGCCCGGTCACAAGGCCGGCTCGTGCAATGCCACGCCACACTGCTTCGTATGTGCGGCAGCTGGCAAGCCGGCCGATCACCGGGCCGGGAGTAAGACCTGCGTTCCACCCGCCAAGGACAGAGGCAGGGGCAAGCCAGTCACCCCCGCCGTCATCACCGCAGCCACAGCCACCGCCGCCGCCGCCGCTACCCCCACAGCCGTCGTCACGGCCGAAACCACCGTGGCAGGACCCTCACAGGGGGCTCGGGAAGGAAATGAAATGGAGTGCCAATAACGGACCCATTACGCCTCCTTCAGGCGAATATTAACCACTGCGCCGCTGCTCAGGATCTTCTGCTCCAGAGCATGGCGCAGTGGTCGATTAACATCGCCGTGGTCGCTGAGCCGTACTTTGTCCCGCCCAGGGATGACTGGGTGGAGGACTTGAGCGGCTCAGTGACTCTAATTTCGTCGGCCGCCGCTGGTACCCCATCCCTCGAAGGTATCAAGAGAGGCCAGGGTTCCGTAGCAGCACGGTTTGGGGAGATTGTCGTTGTAGGGGTATATTTCTCCCCGAACCGAACTCTCGCCGAGTTTCACAACTCCCTTGCGGAGTTAAAATACGTCGTCGTCGGGTACCGCTCCCTTCCTGTGCTCGTCCTCGGGGACTTCAATGCCAAGAATGTGGCTTGGGGTTCCCGGTACACGGACACACGGGGCAGGATGGTAGAGGACTGGGCCCTGGAGACAGGCCTGGTCGTCCTAAACCGGGGTTCTGTCCCCACGTGTGTGCGGATGCAGGGTGAATCGGTGGTGGACATTTCGTTCGCCAGCCCTGCCCTGTCGCCACGTGTCGTCGACTGGCGCGTCATGGAGGAGGTGGAGACTTATTCCGACCACCGGTATATCCAGTTCGAGGTCTCCACCCAGACCTCGCGCGCGCCGGTCCGACAGAACCCCAGTGGTCAGCGGTGGGCGCTGAAGCAGCTGGACCGGGAGCTCCTCCTGGAAGCCTCAATCGTGCAGGCCTGGGTGTCTTCACCGGACAGGCCTGCTGACATCAACGACGAGGCGGAGTGGTTCCGGGAGGCCATGTCCGAGATATGTGACGTGGCAATGCCCCGGGTCCAGCCAGGACGCGCCCGGCGCCAGGTGTACTGGTGGTCGCCGGAGCTTACGGCTCTGCGCCAGGCGTGTGTTGCTGCGCGACGCCGGTACACCAGGCACCGCAGGCTCCGTAGCCGTCCTCCGAATACGGAAGCCATTGAGGTGGAGCTGTACGAGGGTTACAGAGTGGCGAGGACCGCCCTCCGAGCAGAGATCAAGCGGGCCAAGGGACTGGCCCGCGAGGAGTCACTGGGGACTCTTAACAGGGATCCGTGGGGACGCCCCTACAAAATGGTGCGGGATAAACTCCGCCCATGGGCTCCCCCGCTGACGCAGAGTCTCCGGCCGCAGCTCGTGGAGAGCGTGGTGAGCACTCTGTTCCCTTCGCAGGGGGAACATACTCCCCCGCCCATGGCTCCACCTCTTGCGGTGCCCGATTCGGACCACACCGACGATGACGATGCTCCGGAGGTGACCGAGGTAGAGTTGAGAGTGGCGGTACGTAGGCTGAATGCAAAAAATACCGCCCCAGGACCCGACGGCTTACCTGGGAAAGCCTGGGCCCTGGCTTTAGAGGCTCTCGGGCCTCGACTAAGGGGGCTCCTTAGCGCATGCCTGGAGAGGGGCCAGTTTCCACTTCGTTGGAAGACGGGGAAACTGGTCCTCATTAAGAAGCCGGGGCGCCCTGCGGACTCTCCATCTGCTTACCGGCCCATCGTGTTGCTCGACGAGGTGGGCAAGCTCTTTGAAAGAGTCATAGCAGACCGCCTCGTCGGTCAGCTGGTACGGGTGGGGCCGGATCTGGCGGAGAGTCAGTTTGGTTTCCGCAGAGGGCGCTCTACGGTGGACGCCATCATGCGCGTGCGAGCCCTAACGACGGGGGATGCAGTGGCCCGGGGTGGGGTCGTCTTGGCGGTGTCTCTAGACATCGCCAATGCCTTCAACACCCTGCCCTGGAGTTGCATCAGGGAGGCACTCCGGTATCACCGGATGCCACCCTACCTCTGTCGCGTGGTCGAGGCCTATTTGACGGACAGGGCCGTCATCTACCCCGGTCACCAGGGAGAGTGGAACCGGCGAGAGATGTCGTGCGGTGTCCCACAGGGATCAGTCGTGGGGCCATATCTGTGGGACATCGGGTACGACTGGGTGCTGCGCGCCGACCTCCCTAGCGGCGTCAGCGTAGTTTGCTACGCTGACGACACGCTGGTCCTGGCGCAGGGGAGGTCGCACCAGGCAGCGGCCGAATTAGCGACACGCGGGGTTGCGACAATCGTCGAGAGGATCCGGCAATTGGGACTCGAGGTGGCCTTGCACAAGTCCGAGGCCATATGTTTTCATGGTCCTCGGAACGCGCCACCGCCGGGTTCCCAAATAACGGTAGGAGGGGTTCACATCGGCGTCGAGTCGACGATGAAGTATCTGGGACTCGTCCTCGACAGCCGGTGGAATTTCGTGGAGCATTTCCGACGTTTGGCTCCCAGACTGGAGCGGGCCGGGGCTGCCCTCAAGCGGCTCCTGCCCAATCTAGGGGGTCCAAACGCCTCCTGCCGGAGGCTCTACGCGGGGGTCGTGCGGTCCATGGCCCTTTACGGGGCACCAGTGTGGGCGCGTTCTCTGAGGCGGCGACCAGCCCGCCGGTTGAACGCGTCCCAAAGGGTCATGGCAATTCGGCTGGTCCGAGGATACCGCACGATCTCCGGTGAGGTAGCGAACCTCCTTGCCGGATTGCCGCCATGGGATCTGGAGGCAAAAGTCCTCGCGCACATATGGGAGTGGTGCGAGGAGGCGAAACGCCGGGGCGAAACACCGTTGCCGCGACAAATTACGGCTCGGCGGTCAGAGCTCCGGCAGGATCTCATGGCGACATGGAGAGAGCGATTGTCGCAACCCAGCGCTGGGCACGCCACAATTTGAGGCGATAAGGCCCCTCTTTGAGGAGTGGCTTGAAAGGCGTCATGGCGTCCTCACCTTCCGCCTGACGCAGGTCCTCACCGGACATGGATGTTTCGGGAGGTTCCTGTTCAGGATAAGGCGGGAGGAAACGCCCGGGTGTCACCATTGTGTGGATCGCCCGGAGGACACGGTGGAGCATACGGTGGAGGTCTGCTCCGCTTGGGCGGAGCACCGCCGTGTCCTCGTGGAGGCGATCGGCGGTGGTGACCTCTCGCGTCCGGCCCTGGTTCAGGCCATGGTACGGAGCGAGAGGGCATGGGAAGCTGTCACCTCCTTCTGCGAAGCAGTAATGCTCGCGAAGGAGGAGGCGGAACGCGTGAGGGAGACGCAACGGAGACGCCCTCACGCCCCCAGCCGCCGCAGGAGACGTCCCGGGTGTCGGGCGTCGCAAGACGATTTCCGGCCACCGTAGGCGCGGGCTTGCGGTCGGCGAGCAGCGGGTAGCTCGCCGTCCGATAAGGACCAGGCCCGAGTCGACGGCGCGTAGTGTTCCACGCGCGCCTCAAAGAGATGTAAGCAAAACTGACGGGGTCCGCTAGGGCCGATGCCTGTCTGGGTCGCGGATAAATTTGAAAAAGAGTTACCGCGGCCCTGGCTCAAGCAACTGAAGGAACACGGGTGGGTTTTAGTCAGTAAAAGTCTGACACGCCCTCCCGCTTCACCCAGAGCGGGAGAAGTCACTGGATGATTTCCCACCCAAAAAAAAAAAAAAAAAAAAAAAAAAAAAAAAAGGCATGCCCAACTGTTGCTCGAACTAGAAGATAAGAACATAGCATATTTCAAGGACGACATCTACGAAAAAACTAAAGAAATGTTCTTATCAACTAAAACAGACATAACTAGCAAACTGACGACTTTGAGCAAACAAAACGTGAAGTTCGACCTAGGTGGGACTTCAGAAGATGACGACAGCAACATACAACTCTTGCTTAACAAGCAAGAATGCAATTTCAACGCGATTCACCGTGTCATCTCCAAGATTGACTTAATCACTATATCGGAAAGATGGGAACTGGAAGACCACTTCGCAACCTTGAAATCGAAATGGGAACCCATCGATAAACTTCATTGGGAAATAGACTTTCAACTGAAAGGATCCAACGAACATTACTACAAAATGTTCACGGACATTGAACAACAATATGATGAGCTAAAGAGGAAAATCCATGCCAAAATCTGGTCCACCGTCCACTACCAGAAATCGACACCTAAGATCGAAATCCCTGAGTTCTCCGGCAACTACAGTCAGTGGATCTCCTTCAAAGACCTATTTCTGGAAGCTATTCACAAAAACCCTATGATCAACAACGCGCAGAAAATGCAACACTTAAAGACCAAGCTGCGAGGAGAAGCTGAACGCTTAGTGCAGCATCTGACCATTAGCACTGAAAACTATAACTCATGCTGGGATATATTAATTCAGCGCTACGACAATCGTCGCCTCCAGTTTACTTCATTTATGAACAACATGCTAAATCTGCCGATCATACAACATGCAGACTCATACAATTTGAAGAAGATGCATGACGTCATTACCGAATGCCTGAACGGCATCTCTAACATCGGTATTGATACTTCAACTTGGGACCCGATCATTGTGCACATCATGTCACAAAAACTGGACTCCAGTACTTTGAGTGACTACATGAAAGAACTTCAAGATCACAGAGAACTACAGAACCTCCACGACTTCCTGTATTTCCTCGAAACACAGTTCATGGCATACGAAACGATGAAATCAGCTAAAAGGGCGAACCCTACAGCCACAGAAAAATCATCCAACTGGAAAACATTCAACAAGCAAACCCAGATGAAGAAACATAACTATAACTTCAATCAAAATAAAACAAACAACTATCATGCTATTTACGGAAAATGCCCATTCTGCAACGGAAGTCACGTTCTGCGCCAATGTGACAAATTCCTACAAATGGACTTTGGCAAGCGAAATGACACCGTGTCGAAACTGCAGCTGTGCAAAAACTGTTTATTCAGCCACGGAAATGACGAGTGCAAATCCACGAAAATGTGCAAAGAATGTAACTTGAAACACAACACACTATTGCACAATCCGGACAACCAAACCATAACGTCAGCGACTAGAAAAAACAATGTTGAAAAACGCCCTTCATCTCAACAACCAACATCTAACCATTTGTCTAAAGACAACATGGAGGTTCTACTGACTACGGTCCAGCTGAGAATAAAATCTGCAGATGGGATTTATGTAACACTACGTGCGTTGCTCGATCAAGGCTCACAGGTGAACTTGATAACAGAAAACGCTGCACAAATATTACGTCTTCCTCGGCGCGGGATCAACGCATCAGTATCGGGAATCGGCTCTGTTTCCAGAGAATGCAGGGGAAAACTGAAACTTACCTGTCAATCGATTCACTCCGATTATAACTTTGAAACTCAAGCACTTATTATGACGAAGCTAACAAACAACCTGCCTATGAAAACGTTCGAGAAAGGTGCATGGAGTCACTTGAAAAACTTGAAACTTGCAGATCCTGACTTCAACGTATCTCGGCAAATCGACCTATTACTAGGAGCCGACGTATACTCCGAAATTATCCTAGGAGGTGTATTGAAAGGCAATAACAGCTCCCCAGTTGCACAACAAACGCAAATTGGGTGGATTTTATGCGGAAAGATGAAACAAACGTTTAACTGCCACGTTACTGTAGTCAACTTAGAGGATTTAACAAAATTTTGGGAGAATGAAGAAATTCAAAAAACTAAAGATATCCCCAAAGATGACCAGTGTGAACAATTTTATAACGAAACTGTAAGAAGATCATTTGACGGAAAGTACATCGTCAAAATGCCTCTAGTTCCAGACTACAAAGAGAAACTAGGCAAGTCTAGAACAATTGCGGTTTCGCAGTTTCTACAGTTGGAAAAACGGCTAGAGAAGAACGAAAAGCTTTCCTCCATGTACAAAAAATTCATGGAAGAGTACGCGGATCTGGGTCACATGAAATTAGACTGCGCCTCAAGAGGTCTTTTGCCAAGCAAACTAGTAAACTTCAACCTGTGGTGGCAAGGCCCAGAGTTCTTAACAAAACAAGATCCGCCGGCAGATATGCCTTGCACTTTCCAAACGAATTTTGGCGGCTTAAACCACGCTAAAATCACGCAAGAAAATATCGATCATAATATAATTATCAATTTATTGAGCAAATGCAGCTCATTGACACAAGCAAACAGGGTCATCGCATGGATATTACGCTTCATTACAAATGTGCGCAATAGGACGAAATCGGAAACTACGTACCTAACAACAAGTGAACTAAGCGCAGCGCGCATTAGTATCATTATTCAAGCGCAGCGATTGCAGTTCAATTCTGAATACAAACAAATTGTTAACAACGAAACAGTATCAAAGAAAAGCGCAATTTGCAAATTGAATCCTTATGTAAACAAAGCGGGCATCATCTGTGTCGGAGGTCGTCTTAAACACTCAAGATTAACTGGGGATATGAAGAATCCAATAATCGTACCACATAAAGGAAGATTTACACAACTTCTTATAGAACAAGCACATTCAGCCACATTACATGGAGGAGCTCGGCTAACGCTGACTTATATTAGACAGCGTTACTGGATCGTTGGCGGCAACCGGGCTGTCAAGAACCAACTTCGAAGATGTGTACGCTGCCATCGCTTCAACAAGACAGATAGCTATCAACTGATGGGTGACCTACCACCGCAAAGGATCACTCCGTGCCGCCCTTTCACGCACACAGGAGTAGACTTTACCGGTCATGTGGATGTTAAACACAACAAGGGTAGAGGCGTAAAAACTTCAAAGGGATACATAGCCATATTTATATGTATGGCGACGAAAGCTGTTCATATTGAACTCGTATCAGACCTTAGCACAGAAACGTTTATGGCGGCCTTCCAAAGACTATGTGCGAGACGCGGCACCCCGAAACACATGTACTCTGACTGTGGTACAAACTTTATCGGCGCTGCAAAGGTGCTTCGTCAGGAATTCGAAGAGTTCAAACAACTACTGAAACCAGATGTTTTCAACGAACTGGCCAAATTGGAGGTGGAGTGGCATTTCAACGCCCCCGCCTGGCCAACTGCTGGCGGTCTGTGGGAAGCTGCCGTCAAGTCTATGAAGCACCATCTGCGACGAGTACTGGGGGACCAAAAACTAACGTACGAGGAGTTCATAACGATTTTAGCAAAAATAGAAGCCTGCATGAATTCAAGACCTCTGTGCCCGCTAACTGAAGATCCAGAAGAGTTCTACAACTGCCTAACGCCTGGACATTTCCTTACAGGAAGCCCAATATTGTCCATGCCACTCTCGGATTACAGTGACGTAAAAAACATTGATTTACGCCGTAGATGGCAGCTTACCGAGCATATGTTCCAACAATATTGGAAAAGCTGGTCAAACGATTACCTTACCACTCTACAAACACGTAGTAAGTGGAACAAGCCTTCTAGAAACGTTAAAGAAGGCGATGTAGTACTGGTGAAAGAAAACAATCTACCGCCGGGAAAATGGGCCCTAGGTCGGATTCTGGAAACACATCCAGGATCTGATGGATATGTTCGAGTAACTACTGTTAAAACTCAAGCAGGAATCATAAAGCGCCCAATAACAAAACTGTCGCCATTACCATTGAACTCTGAAACTGAGGAAACCAAAGAAAACGAAATGAAAAATAAGCCTCCACAGAAATCGAAAAACGAACGGCGGAAGAAGTCAAAGAATCTTATCTCAACGTTACTAATAACAATGTTATCATTGTTTACATTTGTAACGGGATCTTATACCGCCACCGATGGCACGCGCGGAGCGCCGGCGGCGACCGCTCAGATTACAAGTCTGGAACGCGAGCGGCCCATATACTATGACACCGTCGGCAAAATGCAAGTAGTGCACGATGAATGGATACTAATGATGTACTACAACCTAACAAACTATTGGGATGGGACTCGTCGTACTCAAACTTACTTCGAGAATATTCACAACTTATGCCAAAAAACGAATCTACAACACTGCAGATCAACCATGGAACAATTAAATCATGAACTAGAACTTCTAAACTACTACAACTCTATACTTATAAATCCCCACAAACACCTGAGCAACAGGAAGAAACGGGGTCTAGTCGACGGAGTCGGCTACATAGCTAACAGTCTGTTTGGGATATTGGACCAACAATTCGCTAAGAAATATCAAAACGATATTCAATCTCTGCAAACCAATGAGAACTACTTACTTGAGTTATTAAAAAATCAAACAACGATTGTGGAGCTTGAGAATCAAGTATTGAAACAAACTGAAGACAATATTCAGCGTCAATTCAACTCCATTGATAACTTTATCAATCAGACCAATAAAAATATAGCATCCATCGAAACGGAAATGGAAATACTTTCGGCTACTACCTACCTCAACTCTGCTTCGTTAACGACGTACCTATTGATCAACAGCTTGAGGACGTTCCAGGAGATGCTGTTTAATACTCTAACTAACGTCTACCAAGGTCATGTAGATGTCCATCTGATAAGTCCGGTGCGTCTGATTCAAAAATTAACGGAAATATCCGGAAGCCTTCCGAAATCTTTATCGCTACCAGTTGAGAACTACAAAGAAAACATTAAAGATATCTACAAGCTGATCAATGTGAAAGCACGAGTTACTGAAAATTACTTTCTTTTCGAAGCACATATTCCACTTGTAGCTAACGAAGATTTCGTAATATACCAAGCGATACCTTTACCGGTTAACAATGCTAAGGAAACTACATATGTGCAGTTATCAAACGAGTACATCGCTGTCAACTTCAAGAAGAACATTTACGTGTCTATGTCCAAAGATGACTTGAAACACTGCATGCAACAAAAATCGCAGAATTTCTTATGCAAGAAAAACCTGCCATCATTTGACCTACACAGCAAAAACGCTCCTTGTGAGGCAAAACTGCTATCGCATCAAAACAATGAACCTTGTGACGTCGAACGCGCGTCATGCAAAGACACTTGGATAGAGTTACAAACTCAAAACAGCTGGCTGGCGATTTGCTGCGAAACGTGTGCATTACGAATCATATGTAGCAACGACGTCACATCACAAACCATTGCATTATCGAACATAGTGACATTATCTCAGGGATGCGTACTGCAATCCAACGACTTAACCATCTACGCTCAACGCCGATACAGCAGTCATATGAAGATGGATTATGAGTTTACAGCTCCAACATTTGATACATCTATTAACAAGATAGTGAACTTAACATATCGCTATGCTCCAAATATCCTTCAGTCAAAGGCTACGGATCAGGAAATTGTAACAATTGATCAGAAAATTGCAACTCAACGGCAAAATGAAGCTTCACTACCAACACTAACAAGTCACGACATTCATCAATATGCCATAAGTTACTCTTTGCTGGCGATCGCCATCATAGTCGTACTTGTCGTGGTTGGGAGAAATCGTTGTCCACACTATTGCACACACAACGCTAAGAACAAAACTTCGAGTCAACCTGAAGATATTGAACTTCAAGTTTTCCGCAAAACAGAGTGCCAGCAGCATGAAACCGTCGCAGCACAAACAACAAAGGACTTGCGGCGGGAGCCTCAACCTGGGAACAGGAACATCGCCTTTCTATTTGATTGATTAATTACTTAACTAACTTTGTGATAACTTTTCCTTTCTCTTCTCGTTGGTTTCTTCTTTTTGGGTTGCCAAGATGTACAGTCTAAAACTGTACATATTTTGCTGACGCGGTGCCGTGCACCACACGTGCGTCATTCCAATAATATTATAAATACACATGAAACACTTTAAATCAATGAGTACGATAACTGCTACGCGGTGACTAACATTAGAGAAAGGAATCGTCAACAGTATTACTTGTAAACACAAAAATACGTAATAAATCTAACGAAAACTGAGTGATCTTTTCTCTTCGTGCTTCAACCTCAACAACAACAACTCTGCAAGTGTACGAATCGTACAGAGCTACTCCTCATTGACATGGCCATAAGCCAGCAGGTTCGTCGTTCCCGCAAGGATCTGTCGACATGCTGGATAGACTACAAGAAGGCCTACGACTCTGTGCCACATACGTGGCTCATGAGGGTGCTGGAGTTGTACAAAATAGATGCAACTCTATGCACCTTCCTTGAGTCATGTATGGAGCAATGGAAGACAGTCCTTCGATATCCAGATACAGAAGGCAGTACTCCTCGATACGGCTCGCATTGTGAGGAGGTTCCTGTCTCTGGAGCCCTAACCACCGGTAGCTTGGACCCTGTTCCCGATACCGGTTGGCCTCTATTTTTTATATTTTTAAATGTTTTTAAGTTTTCTTTTTTAAATATTTAAAAATGTATTAAATAAGAATATAAATGAATAAAGGAAATAATAATAATAACGTTTATTGGTTCAAATAAATTATGTTAACAATATGAACACTGTCACTCTTAAATAGATACTTTGTAATGGCCTACACCTGTTTGTTATAACATATTTAAAGGTATAAGTTTGAGACGGGAGTATTCTGCTGCCAAAGGAAATTATAAATAATATAGACCTAAAATGGCTTTGAAAGTCCGAACTTATATTTTTAGAGAAATAAATACCTTGAACTAAAAATGACGAGCAGAATTAAATTGGAAAATGGGCATTATTGAGTTAGTATAGTTTGTAAAATAATTTTTGGAACACTTCGTACTTTTAGGGTATGAAAATTACAATATTTATATAAGTGCCTAAACACACAAACACTCTTTCAACTCCCATAAATCAAGTGATGCGTGATATTATTTGGTCTTCACACTCAATTAGATACTCGGGGATTACGGATAAACAAGAGAATTTTATCAGCTGACTACTTCCAAACTTAGTTATGAGAGCCTAGGGGTCTAATGTACCCCACCCGACGGCTAGCGTCCTATGTTATTATTATACCGAAAATATTCGGTTTCAGTTTAGGCAGTCAGCTGTAAAGGGAGTAAAATAATAGGTTTGATGATGTTATGGTATTCAGATTTAACTATTTTGTAAACCTTAGAACTTTACGTCTGTACCTACTTTATAAGAAGTATGGTCTGCCTGAACTTGCATGTATTGACAATTATTTCAGTAAGTTACGACAGCAAAATAAATGAAATAGATAACCCGGCACTAAAACCATCTTTCATGTTAAATGCAACACAAAGAAACCTCAAAAGAACATTCAAAAATTCACAAAGGATATCTGTACAGACGGCAAATGAAAATGAAGGAAAAAGAGTGGACTTGCATACACGGTGCTATTCTAGGGCCCGCGCCCGCACCCGGTGTGCCTCAGCCACGGTGTGGAACTATTCGCATTGTCTGATACATATTTCATGACGCTCCCAGAATCCGCCGACACTTGGATTATTTTAAAGATATACCGTTTGTACCGCAAACTGTATCATTGAAATTCAAGGTTTGACGCGGTGGCGATTTGCTAATTTTGCGTTTTGCATTGTCTGAATTCTGGTTAAGAATATTTTTGATTTATGTTTTGACATAAAATAATTTTAATTAATGGCATTTTTACTCAACTTCGGGGGGCGGGGAGTATGAGTTTGACAGAATATGTATTAGAATAGAATGTACTTTATTGTACACCAAAAAACCATGTATTGTGTGTATGAATATGGTATCTGTTACTTCATAGCTCCAAAACTATATTAATGAGATTTGGCCACATGAGGTGACTTTGGATTTGTATGAATACTCCACGTTACAAAGGTTATTATGACGTCCCTTCAAGTTTATAATGACAGCTTGGAAATACAAAACACCCAAATAAAACAATTATTTATATTTTCGTCGTTGACCTTAGATTGCATTTTGTACTCGTATTTCAGATCCGTGGTGCTAATAAAATGTGAAAATGAATCAAAACACATGGACTCGTGTAACATTGCTGGAATCATATTCAAAAGCAATGTGTTTGTCGGCATATCGACTGCAACAAGCTAGTCATCTAAAGCACACTACACAGTTCTCCACTGAAGCGCGCTCTGTTATCGTCTGTCTATTTACTTGTAGCTAGGAAAAGAGCTCTTCTTGAGTGGCTCCTGCGTGCTATATCTGACCGCAGCCTTTATACACACTGATATCTAAGTAGGTATGTAGTAGTGTCTACAGCATGGCGTTTAATCCATTGGGAATGTAACAGGAGAAAACAGTTTTAATGAATATGACCAACTTTCATTAAGAAACAGCCTGACATTTGAAAAAAAGTCAGCAATTCCGTACATTTTGTCGAGTTATGTGAACATAAATGTTACTACTGGAAAGATTGATTTTAAGAGAATGGTTTTTCTTGATTTCAGAGCTGGTCCTATAGCAAAGTTATGTGTTATTTCACCTTCTGAAAAATTGCTAGTGAATTAATTGAAATTAATAACTAGAAAAAAAAATGTAATCTCATACAATAATTGTAGTGTTTCTTCGATCTTTCTTTGCGGGCTGTATGACGTTGCATGATGCAAGCAATCTACTTCTTTTGAAAGGAATACGCTTTTTGCACCAAACAATAAAAGACAGAAACTAATGAGTATCCTCGCGGTATTTTTCATTAGTACTATGTTTTTCTAAATCGCAAGCATTATTTTTAACCTGAATTGATACACATAGTTTTTTTTTGAGAAGTTTGTGAGGTTTTAATACTGTCTTTACTACAAGTGGGTTTCGGACAAATAGTAAATCAACAGGTCACCAATGTAACAAAACTGCAAAAAAATCTTTAAAAAAACCATCCACCAAAAATCACATATCACCGTACATAAACATACTCGTAATTTCGTTCGCAAACCAATCTCACTGCCAACCACACGTATTACTAAAACATCCCATCTTCCCCCATATAGTGGAGAAGCCACATCTTATTGTAATTCGTGGCACTTTTGCCACGAAACAAAATCTTCGGAGCATTGGCACCAGGTGGCGCTGTGATCCTTCTTATATTATACGTGAGTTGCCGATACGTCGGGTACGTGTTTATTTACTTTTATAAGAGTTAGGGGGTAGTCTGTTGGTTGATAGTCTGGCTTACAAGAAGGTGGGTTAAACAACAGTGGCCTTTGAGTCCAAAGAACTCAAAGGCCACTGTTGTTTGCTGTAGGAATAAGGAAAGGCCAATGTCCAGCTCTAGACTGTAGATAGATTCAACACTCATGCAAGAAAACTAAAACAATAAGAAATTGGGTTAAGTTGGGTTTCGGTTTTCCAGTAAAGTAACTAAATTTTTTCAGTAAATGCTTGGAGTCTCGAACATAAATGGCGAAACATGGGTGTATAGATAGGTAGACCTATGCTTTATCCTTCGGGAAAATCAGACTAGATGTTACATCAATAAAAGAAAAGATTTTTATTTTGTAAAATTATAATTTACAGTACATTGCCAGCAAGGAGAAGGTACACTCTGTACCGAAGGGTAAAGAGGCGTAATGTAGTATGAGAGCCGCAGCTGGCATACATGTGATCCCTCTTACTCAGCGTCCCCACTAAATAGCTACGTGTTTATAAACTACGCATGAACTTAGACGCGCCATGTTGGCACACGATGTTGAGGAAATATTATTTGCATAACATATTGTATCCAGGCTATGGTTCGGTTTCAAGGGATAGCAAGTTTAGGATAGAGGATAAGAGTTAATTTCAGGTACATTAATAATACTGGACAAAATGCCCGACTGCTTATAAACCGAACTAAACAGACGTAAACACGAAGAAATTCATGATGTGTAGTCGGATGATACATATTCGGAGCTGGGTGACCAAAATCAGATGTATCCTCCGACTGCACAGCACGAATTTCTTCTTGTTTACGTCTTTTTAGTTTGCTTTTTAAGCAGTCGGGTATTTTGATTTTTTTACTAAACTGTTTTATTATAACTTTTTAGTTAATGTTTTTTAGATTAAGGTAATAATTTTTCGCTCACAAAATGGCGCCCAAAATCCGCCATTTTTTTCTTTTCCAATTTTAATGTAGCCAGTGACACTCGCAGGGTTAAGACGAATCGATTGACGTAAGAATCATCAAAATCGGCCAACGTGTTTGGTCTCTAGAACGCCACATAGGAACAAACATACACATTACCCTCCTTCGGCAGTCGGGTAAAAAAGGCCCGTTACCATTACTCTAGTTTTTAGACACGAGCAAAATCAAGAACATTACTGATATCCTTGAAAACTCATTCATGTCTTGTTTCTTGGAGTAAGGTATTCCTGTGAAGATAAATCATCTAAGGTACTGATCTTCGCAATAGAAATCATTGTAACTTTATAGACACGACAATTCCCCTTTAGGGCCAATTCAAAGCAATATTTTGCTATACCTAAATGCTCTAGACAAAATGTCTCAAATGATCAATCCTTAAAATTTTGGTATTTCGACCGTCGCCAACGATAATAAAATGACACAGTTTGTAGAGCCTCTGAATACTACTAATTATTAGAAGTTTAGTAGATTACGGTAAACTGTGCTGTAGCTAACTAAGTTGCTGCTGTAAGCAGCTGGTAACTTAGTACTGTCAGACTGGCTGCAAAATCGATGAGGTCTGAGTTATCTAGTTCCAAATTTATCAAAAAATACTCCACCTACCTCAACCCCGGCACATCATCAAGCTGTGCGCCATCAGGTTGCTGCCACGCGATCTGCGGCGAGGGAAACCCGTGTGCCGCGCAGGAGGCCCGGGCTCCCGTGCTATTGGAGAACACCAGCCGTGGTGGGGGCTCCATCAGGAACACCGGACCGTGCTCCTGGCCTTCACCACCTGCGGACGAAGATGAGGATTATAGATAAATGGACAGAAGACATATTTATGTTTGGTTCCGATAGAATTGTTCAACCAATCTTGAAAAGGGATATTGCTGTACCCAGCAACTAGGTTCTAGATATGGGCAGGCTGGATCCGGTAGGGCTGGAAAGCATAACTTTGTCGGAAAAATGTTAGGCAGATAATAATGCGGTTTATTAGTTCAAGCTGATTTTGTCATCTTAAAAGAAACATAAATAACTTTTCCTCATGTTATGACTGTGACATCTATTTCCGGCACCACAAAATTATGCTAGAAATGTGTGAAACATACTACTGGTTCAACCCTCAAAACGACATAAAGCGAGTGCTTATAACGTGAGTTTAAACGAACAATATTTCCATTATTTTACTTACTATACCAGAAACGTTACATTGTTACCCTTCCCGCTAGACTTTTAAATATAACATCTAAAAATAGAAAGTATGGAATGTTCCGGCAAACTTGCCGTTGCCGCAAAACTGCTCGGGTTACGATAACTTACTTATATTTCAGCAATGCTTACAACTTGCCCATTTGTATTGTATTTTTACCCAAGGAAATCCTATTATTTTGCTCCAATAGACCTTCCAGAAACTTAGTAATCGTAATTGGGTACTCTGTACAATTTTTGGTATACCCGAAAATATAAAAACTGCTATAAAATTCAACAAAGGGTTCTCTCCAAGGGATTGCAAATTTTTAAACAGTCGTTAAGGTCTTTATAAGCGCAATAGAGTTGTACTAGCCAGGGGATAAACTGCTATTAGAACCCAACGTACCTGCCTAATGAGGCTGCTATCCAGATAAAATAAGTTGTTAAAAACTAACTTTGGAAATGAACACTTAATTTCGGGTCTGCTCTGTCGAAAATGTTAAGTTGCCCATTTAAAACTTTTCGTGAACTGTGATGAAATGACAAGCTTTCAAGTGTTATAAAGGTTATTCGATACCTATTAATTTAACGCAAAAGTTTATTACAATTACTTGTTTACTTTTCCAATACAGATCCCCGAGTTTCACTAAATCTTCACTACGTATCTATTTGATTTACCTTTCCATATTCAGGCAAACTTATTCTAATTTGATTAAATCGCAACGCATGACTGGGAACAAGAACCAAGGTAGTCAAGCGAGCCAGTCACAATCAAATATACATAAACGAATTTCCAGGAATGGACTCCGGAGTCTGTGAATGTCGGTAACTCGGTATGCACAAAGATATCGTTGAGAGCGAACAATTGGAGAACTTGCGCAGATTGTGACCATTGACACATTGGCTGCAGCGACTTTGTAGCGTCAAACTTACTGTACAGGGTGGGACTAAGTTTGAAGCAGAGATTGTTCGTGATTGGTGCAGTGTGAAATGTAGATGCTTGATTGAGTTTGTTTGTTGTTTTGCTCTCAACATTTATTGACAAGAACAGACTCAATTACAAGAACAGATTCATTGACAATAGCAACAAGCGTATAATAAAGTTGGTAGCAGAGTAATTTTAGAGTTACCGTTTGACTAGTTGACGATGACGTCATGTGATATACCAACCAAAACCTACAGTCTCGGTAATAAGTTCACACTGTATTTGGCATTCCTCGCAGCCTAGTCGTCGAAACATCGAAAACAAAAATGTTAGCATTCAATCCGGAGCTTGTTATCATTCTGTAGATTCCGGGTTTAACCGAGATTTGTCAAATTAGACATCGGGTTAACTGCCTTAACGTGGTTACTGCCGACAGACAGACGGCTGCCTTGATATGTATAATACGCTATTTGAATTTCAAACGCCATTCCTCCATGAACTGGATTCAACTAGCGTTTGCCACAATGTTATGTTGGAATTAACATAATAATGTGTTATATAACTAAGTTTGGATTATGGGGACTCCGATTGGATTAGTGCTAGTTCGAACTGGTTGAGGATCTATTTAGTTTGACGCAAGTTTGTTTAGGATCTGTTGAGTTGTTGTTTTGAAACTCTGGTAGCTTTGGATATTTTTAACAAACCATCAGTTCGATGCCATTCGATTTATATCACACTGATAGGCGATATAAATTGCAAATCCTCCACAAGGACGTAATACGATGTCATTCGACTGATTTGCACTGGTCCTAAAAAATAAGTGTACTCGATACCCGAATGATATCGCCCATTGGAAGGTCCCTTATACTCATTAAAACGAAAACTTATCCCAAATTACTGTTTTAAAAAAGAGATCATACTACAAACTAGTGATTCTATAATCAGGCCGCGTAGAAAAAGGGTTCTTACTTCTCATATTTTCCCTTATCGTATTAACAAAGCATTCTCCAAAGTTCCACACACTCTTAACTTCCTAAAGTAGCAACCCTACTTCAGTCACCAACATCTAAATATAGAAAAGTCTCTCTCGTTAAATTCGCACCTTCCTACTACCTAGCACCGTCAGCAAATACACGAGACAGTACCTACAGATAGGCTTCTATTTGCGCGCGCATAAATATGCAGTTTTTTGCCTTGTGACGTCATTGTATCGCGACCGTTTCGAAGCGTTCTGTTGCTGAATGATCAAATTTTGCTATCTGTACTGTGAACACTGGCGTGCAAAAATATTCGACGTCTTTTTTTTTGGTTTTCGTAAAGAGAATTGCTAAATCTTGATACGAAGCTTAAAGTTTTAAAGTATTTACATAATTAAGCTCAAGCGGGTGTTGTAATGCAATTTAGGACGTTGTTCAGTAGATAATGATATTTTTTGTTGTTTTTATTTTCTCAAAGATTTAGGTATGTATGTAGGAATACAGGTTTGAATTGTTACTTTCAAACAAACTTTTCTATAACAGCTACATAGGTAGGGCCTCTAAACCGTTCTGTGCCACTTGCATCCAACGCCCCCTCGCACTCACGAGGTCGTCGCCTTACTAATTCTAAGAGCCACGACCTGCGTCAGCTATTTTCTTTCTGCATTTTTATCATCAATATAGAATACCAAAATCTCTGGACAAGCGACATTCTATGAACGAAGGCGTTGCGATAGCGGTTGGAAAAATGTCAAAAATGTATTGTAAAGCGGTATCGAAATTTTACGGTATCAATGCCTTACAATTTGGCATTTTGACAAAACGCCATCGCTGGCATCGAATGGCACTTTTTACAGAGCAATCACAGAGTTCTACAAGTTTTGGTCGATATGGCAAATTGTCCATTGTAAAAAGCCATAACTAAGACAAACGAGTCGTCTTACTTAATATTATAAATGTAAAAGTTTGGATGGATGTGTGTGGAAGTGTGGGTGTATGTTTGTTACTCAATCGCGCCAGAACAGCTGAGGAGATCTGGATGAAATTTGGCAAAGAGATAGAATATATAACCTTTTCATCCCGGTATAATGTTCCCTTGATATAAGAAAACACTTTGCACGCGGGCAAAGCCACTGGCAGAAGCTAATTTTTTGCATAAAATAACCGGAAAAAGCTGATTTAACTTTCGCAATTCAGTGACCCAATATTTTTTAAAGCAAAACAAAAACATAGCGCGTCCGTACTTTTGTACGAACAAATAAAAAATACTTGAAACTTGGACGTTTAATACTTTTATCTTGGCCGTGTCGCTTTTGTTCAGTTTTGTTGAACCTGGGTTATGACACGGAATAGAGAGGTACAAAAGGTTGACACTGTTCATATTACTACATCACACACACCTACGTTTAGTAAGTGTAAGTGCACTCGCGACTAGAGATAGGTAGAGGATTCGAATTCGAATTGGGTTTAGCCAGTAGAATCCTGTAATTACCGAAACAATTAAAAAGCCATAGTTTCTCGCGTGAATCCTCGGTTCCGGCACTCAAGGGGTTAAACGAGTTACACATCATCATCATCATCAGCGTTTTAATGTTCCCACTGCTGGGACACAGGCCGCTTCTCTGTGAGAGGGCATGGGCCGTAATCCACCATGCGGACCCACTGCGTGTTGGTGGATGTCACATGTCTTCGAATTTTTGGTTCTAGGACATGCCGGTTTCCTAACGATGTTTTCCTTCACCATTTTGAGAGCGGTGGTGATGAAATAATTTATACGAATTAAAGTGCCTGCCTGGGTTCGAACCCACGACCTACGACAAGTAAATCGTGGCCGTTACTGCTGCCACAGCACTTCGAGTTACACAGCGTGTCTAAATTATTTCCCCTAATAATGTCTTAAAAGGCATCTCACAAGGCGGACTGATGACCTGGTGAAGGTCTCGGCAATTCGCTGGATGCGAGAAGCACAGGACCGGTCGATATGGTGACGCTCGTGGAGACTTATATCCAGCAACACATCTTTCGGCTGAAATGATGATGATCAATTTCTTGGACCGCGCTGATAGGCAAGTGACATTAATTTGAGAGCTGAGTGCGCTACACCTATGTGTAGATACGCCCGTTCTCACTTGTTGTTACTATTTTTGTATAAACCTGGTCTTCTGTAAGTATCGATTATGTGTCTCTGACGGCACTCTTTGTGCACGTTCGTTCAAAGAGCCTGTCACGCCGATAGTCTGGATGCTGCTATGAAATCTAGGACACAAATTAGGGAGTTCGCTTTGTAATGTTTTCTGTTGAATTTAAAATGAATGGGGTTTTGTTTAGAACGTAGTTTTGTCGGGTAAAGTAGTTTTGTGTACGACGTAGTTCAATAATGTAACTATGTGCTGAATTAATGGGTTCGGGATTTGATTCCAAGAAAGGACTCAATCAAATCAGCTTATCTATCGGACGTAACCACTGAGCTCACTATAGCTTGAATTACTTGGGCAAATAGTTATAAATAAATGACTGGGGTGGTTGTACCCCGTTGTAAGTAAATTTAATTACCAAACATTTCTTTGAAATATACCAGCAAAAATTCAATAATTTAAATAAACTATTATATTTCGAAGGCTTTCCTCCAAAAACCTTTTAACTGAAACAATACAGTGGCATAACTATTACTGACAAATGTCAACCCCAATTTAATTCCACAATACCCTTTCATATAAATCATCTTCAACAAAATAAACAAAGGAGTATCTATGCTATCTAGCTATGATTTCTTTAAGTTAAAGAAGTTGTGAATAAGTTTTACACTTGTGTTAAGTTATACAAGTGCCAGGTGTCACCCCTAGAGTGCCAGTTCGTTTCTGATATTAATATTATTGCCAACTTCGACAGCACAGTCTAGAAGTATGCAGTGAAAAAGAAAGAAGTACTGGATTTAGGGGTGAAAAATGTGAGCAGGATCACACGGTTTGTGGCTAGGTTTATCTTGGAGATATAGTGGCAGACTTTTTATTAACTTATTTTGTCCCACAACTAGGCAAAGGGCTCAACCATATTTTTTAATTTGCCTTTGCCAGCCTATCAAACAGAAAAGTCGTTGCAATTTCTGTAACTTAATTTAATTACACATAGGAGTAACAAAATGCAGCTAATTATAAAAAAGAGGGAATGTTATGGAATGAAGATGGAAGAAAACTTAATTTGAATGAAATTTATTTCTACAGGAATTCGGGGAGTGTGCTATGGAATTGTTTGATCTAATTCCGCCCAGCCCGTTGCATCATCGGACTACAAGACGTACGGCGATGCGCCATCGGTACATGGCGTACATCCCATCCATACGCACGAGACGTTTTAAAAAAATAAACGAAATACTTTCATTATGCGTACAGCTAAGGAGTGGTATTCCCTGCCGGAGTCTGTGTTTTCTGATAGCTACAACCTTGGGTCTTTAATTCTAGAGTGAATAGTTTACTTCTAGGCAAGGTTGCTTCACAGTCTACCACATCAACGTTTACCGTGAACCTTACTATAATAAAATATAGGACAGTTGTGTCGCAGTGAATTCTCTTGACTTATGAGTCATAAGTTCGAACACAGGCGCATTACTTTGTGTAATTTATTTCATCACCAATGCTCTCAAAAAGTGAAGTTAAACATAGTGAGAGAACCGACATTCCCTTAAACAAAATTCGAAGGCATAAGACATCTACCAACACACACTGGGCCCGCGTTCTGGATTATGGACCGTTCCCTCTCACAGGAGGCTTATATCATTGTGTCCCAGTAGTGGGCAGATTACAGGCGGATTATGCTCGATAGGACAGGGCGCATTACAAATATTTCACGATTATTACAACAGCATTTTGGTACTAAGCGTTGGTATAACATAATTTCAAAATTACAGCACTAGCATGTTAAATTCTGCGGCAAACGATTTCAGGCCCAATTAAGCAATGTTATTTACATTGTACACGACTGCCCACGACGCGACGCTGTAATGTGTGTAATAGCACTTTATGAGAGTGTGATCATTTACATTACTCGCGGTGAGATAAACAGTAAATAATTCTAGTTTATATGATGTGCTGTAAAAGCTTTTATGGTAATTTATCATAGGTATAATTCATTGTGTTTTAAATTAAACTGAGAAATTGCAATTATTATGCTTTGTTTTGAATTGTCTCCTCTGAATACAGTTCTATTACCGATCCTATCTGGCTGCACTTTTGACCGCAGAATGCACAGCGCACCGACACACCTTGGCACCAGACGTTATTGCTAGAGACGGCATTGTCAAAACTTAAGATGCAAACCAATCGTGTCAGATAATGTCACCGTAGACCCTAGATAAGTGTGCCATACACGGTGTGGTCCCTGGGGTGGTCACGGCGTGCAATGTGTTCTGGTGCGCCGGTGATGGGGGCGACAAGGTTCGCGGTGAGAGCAAACGCGTGCCCGTGTTCCCGCTATAAGCGGCACAGGCGGATACTGTGAAGTTTTAGTGGGTTGAAGTCCCACATACCTGTGCTATCTCCCCGTGGTAGCGCAGTATGCATGAGCATTTCACAAAACTAAAAAAAGAAAAGAAAAGGCCCTAGATAAGTGTCTTTCTATCATAAAAAGCGTGGCGATAGCGATTGGAACAAGTAAAATTTCAAAATTTGAAAACCCGATACATTTTTATTTCATGCTACATAATTTATCTAGTAGATACGCTTCGATCGGCAATCTATTGAACACGATATTATGACATAATATCTTGCGAAAACACCCCGATTCAAACAGTAAAATGCAAATAACTTTTGAACGGCTGAACCGATTTTATTCAAACATAGCTAAGAACACTCTCGATTATGTCGCCTATTAAACATAAAAAAAACGAAATCAAAATCGGTTCACCCGTTTGGACGCTATGATGCACAGACAGACACACAGATACACAGCAACACACGTCAAACTTATAAAACCCCTCTTTTTCCGGCGGGGGTTAAAAATGTCTAAATTGTATGGGAATGAGAAACGTTATCGAAATGTCACGTGATCAGTCTATTACATTTTGGCATTTCGACCATCCCCATCGCTTACATCGAATGACACTTGTCTAGAGCCTCGTGTACCTGCTCATAGAAGTCAACGTCCCAAGGCTATTCCGAGTATGGGTATCCGCAGAGGACCTATATGCATCATTTCCCGCAGCCACGGCTCGAGACAGCTTTATCAAAACTTTCTACACAATAAAAGCGTGATAGTGTGTTTACCGACATAGCCCGAAGAATTGCGAAACTTAAGTGGCAGTGGCCAGGGCACATTGCTCGCAGAACGGATGGCTGATAGGACTGAAAAGTTCTGGAATGGCGACAGCGAACCGGAAGACGATGCGTTGGAAGGCCTCCCACTCGGTGGACCGATGACCTGGTTAAGGTTGCGGGAAGTCGCTAGATGCGAGACGCACGGAATCGGTCAATGTGGCGACGCCTGGGGGAGGCCTATGTCCAGCAGTGGACGTCTTTCGGCTGAAATGATGATGATTATGTGTCACCGTTTATTTACTCATACAGATTGTCGGCCATGACAATTCTGACTATGGCAATAACAGCTGGAACTGTTTGTCTCAGCGTACATTGCGTGGGCAAGAATATTTTAATTTATGGCGTCTTTATGTCGCTTCCATATGGTGCCGGACGTAAAGAATTTCACCATTCCTTGTCTTCCCGTGGGTGTCGTAAGAGGCGACTAAGGGACAAACTAGAGAATGGGCAGCAGCGTTCTCTGTGCTTCTATAACAACCATACTGCGATCGCCAACCCACCTGCCAAGCGTGGCGATTATGGCAAAACCCCCCTAATGAATAGCACAAATAAAAAATGGCCCCTAGTACCCGGCAGCTTGCCTACTCTCGACTACGGTAGCGGTCGAGGCTACGGCATGGCAAGGGGTGCTAAGAATCTCCGGACGAGATCCGGCTACCCCAACAATCACCGACGACTGTACCTGGCAACGTACAACACGCGCACACTTCGGACCGACGAGAAGGTCACCAAACTCGAGGAGGGATTGAGCAGGTTGCGATGGAGTATTATAGGGTTATCTGAAGTCCGAAGAGAGGGGGAGGACTCGATAATCCTCAAATCCGGTAACCTGCTATATTTCCGAGAGGGTGACCGGCAGTCCCAGGGTGGTGTCGGGTTTATTGTCCACAAGTCCCTTGTGAACAACGTGGTGAAGTTCGAGAGTGTGTCGACCAGGGTGGCGTACCTTATACTCAGAATATCCTCAAGATATTCGCTGAAGGTCATACAGGTCTACGCCCCAACCTCGGCAAACCCCGACGATGAGGTAGAGACCATGAGGATATCTCCAGAGCCATGCATGGTTTCAAAACTCACTTCACCGTTGTCATGGGGGACTTCAATGCGAAACTGGGCAAATGAGACGAGGATGAGCTGCAAGTGGGGCAATTTGGAGTTGGATAACGGAACCACCGGGGTCACCTACCAGCCAGTTTTACGGAGAAGGAGGGCCTCTATATGATGAACTCCTTCTACAAAAAGCGTGAACACAGGAAGTGGACCTGGCTGAGCCCCGATGGTGCAACAAAAAATGAGATCAACTTCATCATGTCAACCAAGAAGCAAATGTTCAATGATGTCTCTGTGATCAATTCGGTAAAAACCGGGTGCGATCACCGCATGGTAAGAGGCACATTCAACATTAATATTAAGGTTGTCTGTAAGAGATTGCCTAGTGCGATAAGACCGCCCATTGTACACTTGTATATTTGAACGTTTGTCCTGTATGTTTTTTTTGTGGTGTACAATAAAGTATATAATAATAATAATAATAATTAAGCTTGAAAGGTCTCGACTGATGAAGTCCACGCTCCGGCCAGCACAGATCCAGGTCCAAAACCCCGAGAGCTTTCAGCTCGAACTCCCTAGGGAGCTCCGTGGATGAATACAGCAACGGGTTCGTGGAAGCTGTCCATACGGACGGGTCTAAGTTTTTCAAGACCCGTCGTACAGATAGAAACAAAAAGCTCTCTGATCAAAGACAAGACAAAGACAAAGATATTTTATTTCAACTAGGCCACAAAGCGGCACTTTTGAACGTTAGTTACATTAAAATTTACAAGGAATAAAAATTGATTCTACCGTGCATTTGGAAAGTAGCTTGTTATGGAGAAGAACGCACAAGAAACTCCATACTTACTCTTTTAAAAAAAAAAATATGTTTTTTTTACAATATTTAGGTACATAAGTACATACATTAATAAATTTATATGTGTGAGGACAATGCACCCAGAATCACTACATACTATACTACGTACAGGTACAAAGTATTAAAAGTACTCACACATGTACTGTGCAGTTACATAATAAGCTATATCATACCCTCAAGCTTATGAAGGAGAGGCGTGAGATGATCCTGCAGTCTTCAGATGAGGCGTGCAAATACCGGCAGCACAATGGACAGATCTTTAAATCCTTGAAAAGAGACCTCCGCCGCTTCAATACCGAGCGTATTAAAGACGCGATCGAGCGAAATAAAGGCTCCAAGGTGTTTGCAAGGGATTTGGCTATTGGGCAGAGCCAACTCACGAAACTGAAGACCGACGATGGCAGGATCGTATCCGCCAAACTGGAGCTTCTCAGGGAGATCGAGATATTCTATGGGCAGTTGTACACATTGATCAGCAAGCCCGTTGCGAGTCTAGCAAATGACCCAAGAGCTAGATTGACCCGGCACTATACCGAAGATATCCCGGACGTCAACCTGTACGAGATTAGGATGGCTCTGAAACAGCTCAAAAACAACAAGGCGCCGGGTGATGACGGAATTACGGCCGAACTCCTGAAGGCGGGTGGAAAACCGGTCCTTAGGGCCCTTCAGAAGCTGTTTCATTCCGTCATACTCGAGGGCAAAACGCCACAGGCATGGTGCGGGGGTGTGGTGGTACTCTTCTTCAAGAAGGGCGACAATGCCCGGCTGAAGAACTTTAGGCCAATCTCACTTCTTAGCCATGTCTACAAGTTGTTTTCAAGAGTCGTCACGAATCGTCTCGCGCGCAGGTCTGACGATTTCTAGCCCCCCGAACAAGCCGGATTCCGAAAAGGCTTTAGCACCGTAGACCACATACATACGCTGCGGCAGGTTATACAGAAGACCGAAGAGTATAACCTGCCTCTCTGTTTGGCGTTTGTGGACTACGAGAAAGCCTTCGATTCGATAGAGACTAGGGCTGTACTGCAGTCTCTCCAACGGTGCCAGATCGACTACCGGTACATTGAGGTGTTGAAGTGTTTGTACAAAAACGCCACCATGTCAGTCCGTCTTCAGGATCAGACCTCGAAACCAATCCTTCTCCAGCGCGGCGTGAGACAGGGAAACGTCATTTCTCCGAAACTGTTCACTGCTGCGCTGGAGGATGTCCTCAAGGTTCTGGACTGGAGGGGGCTGGGCATCAACGTTAATGGCGAGTACATTACTCACCTTCGGTTTGCCGACGACATAGTGGTCATGGCTGAGACCATGGAGCGCCTCAGTAAAATGCTCGATAACCTCAGTAGAGCTTCCGAAAGAGTGGGTCTTAAAATGAACATGGACAAAACCAAGATCATGGTGAATGCCCATGTAACACCCACTCCTATCAAGGTCGGAAACTCTACACTCGAAGTTGTAGACGATTATGTCTACCTGGGACAAACGGTCCAGTTGGGTAGGTCCAATTTCGAGAAAGAGATCAACCGTCGAATCCGACTCGGCTGGGCGGCGTTCGGGCAGTTGCGTGGTATCTTCTCGTCCAATTTACCGCAGTGTCTCAAGACAAAAGTCTATGACCAGTGTGTGTTGCCAGTGATCACCTATGGAACCGAGACGTGGTCGCTCACAATGGGCCTTATCAGAAAGCTCAAAGTCACCCAAAGGGCAATGGAGAGGGCTATGCTCGGAATTTCCTTGCGTGATCACGTCAGAAATGATGATATCCGCAGGAAAACCAAAGTTACCGACATAGCCCGAAGAATTGCCAAACTTAAGTGGCAGTGGGCACATTGCTCGCAGAACGGATGGCCGATGGGGCCGAAAAGTTCTGGAATGGCGACCGCGAACCGACAGACGATACGTTGGAAGGCCTCCCACTAGGTGGACTGATGGCCTGGTTAAGGTTGCGGGAAGGCGCTGGATGCGAGACGCACGGGATCGGTCAATGTGGCGACGCCTGGGGGAGGCCTATGTCCAGCAGTGGACGTCTTTCGGCTGAAATGATGAATGATGAATGATGTCGCTTCCAGCGTGATGATTCCGTGTACCTTCGGCGGTGTTTTTGTGTGGTTAGGAGCTCGTGGCTAAATATCAACAGAAACACGAGTCTTCTTATATTCAAGGTTAAGCTACGCTGGCTGAGGTCGGTCTGTGAATTGGTTACTGTCTTAACACACCGAGACTCCTTCGTGCCTCGGAAAACACGTTGCAATGTTGAACCGCTGGTCACAGCTGTCATTTGTACATCTTTGAAAGTCGTTACGGATAGGCAGAAACCAGATAACCTGACACCGGTCTTGCCAAAGAAATATCGTATTACCCAGTTACTGGGTTGTAGAGGTCAGATAGGCAGTCACTCCATGTAAAACACTGCATCTGATAAGACTGGTTGTCGACCCCAAATAATTAGACTAAAGGCAGATTGATTGAGTGGTTCACGCATACACTCAGAAACACATTGATTTCGCTCGTCACTGGCTCAGTACAAAACATACAAACATTGACCACAACGCTCTACCATGCAAATTAGCCATTGTAGAACGTTTAACCCGCGTACCCGCTCATACTCATCCCCCGTGTGTTTCCACTTAATGTTTTACCTTCCGGACGTGACGTTGCCAACATAATGGCGCAATTTGCTGAACAACACACAAACTGGACAAATAAAGTGTTTAATATAGCTGTAAATAATTTACACCTAGCTTGTTGGACCGGTGTAAACCTATTAAAACAGGGAATTAGTATATGTAGGTACACGTCTTAACAAAATAATTAAGCGCACATGCTTTCCGGCGAAAGTATTCTTATTTTATTGGCAGTGTTATAAACTTAAGATCCTCTTAACAGAGCGAACTCAGATCTGGCTCGAAAACAATGCATAACATTGTATAAGTAAGTATAAGAAAATGTAAGTCAACTGTATTTATCTACAGAAAAAAGGTTATATTTATAGGTATTTCTCAGTATTTCGGTTTTAAGCAAATTGTTTCCATTTCCAATTTGATTCAGATAAAGGCTTTGTTTGTGAGTACCACCTAGTATGACTTTTAATAACGAAGTTTTGTTGTCTACTTTGTTTTACATCGCTTTTTGTTTGAGCTTAGTAACGAGATAAAAAGGGAAAACTTACCTTGATATGAGCTATAAAGATTATTGTTACTCTGAAAAAATATTGTTTAGATTATTGTTACTCTCTGTCTGCTCTTTTAGATGCCTTTTAAAATTATTTGTGTGGCCATAAGAATTTATTGTTGCGAGAACGAATTCTTCATCAAGCAAATGAAGGCAGTTTCTGTAAATTGGTTGATTGTGTTAATCATTGTGAAATGAACGCGTATACACATTTATGCTGCGCGCTCCGGTAGACCCGAATAAAAGAATAAGTCCAATTGTAATTAAAAACAAGCTCCATACTCGACCATAATAACAAAGCAGTCGTTACCCACAGTACACATTACTTTTCTCCTCACATTATTTACTTTTCATTTGGCCTATTTTTAGCAGTCAACAAAAGTGTTTCAACTACCCACAGTTCAAATTGAAACGAACAGAACAACAACAATAGCGGCAACAATTCAGCTCGTCATAACTCTATGCTCTTTTGTTTTTGATTTTTTCAAAACCTCCGCGTACAATGGAGAACGAAAACATATATTTTACACAAATAAAAGTTTAGGAGTTTGAAAAATGGGAAAGTACGATGTTAAAATGTTGCCGGCGGGCTCCCGCGCTATGTAGCCCGCGCCGCGCCGGGTGAGCGTCACTCACAATTTATTTGGAATTGGACTGTAGCTTCCGTGCCTCTGTTTTTGTAGATAGTGTGCTCAAAGACGTGTCAGCTGTAATTTGGGTTGGAAAAAGAGCCGATTTTGTTGTGGGTTTCGTTTAAGAATAAATTAATTAAATTTACCTACCACGCGAAATAAATTCATGTATTCAGAGTACTTAATTCGTTAATAATAATTTCGGAATACTTTTTTTCCTTTGTTGAAAATATGAAAATCTGGATCCTTTCGGACAGTATTGCGTGAAAACCGTTATATCAGTAATAAATAAAGCTTGTTGCGGAGCACAATGCAATGGAACGATAAAACGAGAAATAAACCCGTCGTTTGGACGAAACACGTTATATTTAGCAGAATTTTGTAGTTCACTTCATTTTAAGCTTGTTTTATGGCACAAATCGAACATTTATTTTAAATATTTTAATAGTATATAACGTCGTAACAATCCATCGACATGCATCGGAAAAAAAAGAAATGACTGCATGTTTTTTATAAACTGTTGCATTCATTTCTTATGAATCAGATTTATCTTTTCATCATCATCATTTCAGGCCTAAGACGTCCACTGCTGGACATTTACCTCCCCCAGGCGTCGCCACATTGACCGATCCTGTACGTCTCGCATCCAGCTATTTTCCGCAACCTTAACCAGGTCATCAATCCATCTAGTGGAAGCCTTCCAACGCAGCAATTTATCTTTTAATTTGCCCTAATCTTAGATCCTATAAGCTAGCTTTCATTGTAAACAGAAACTGCTAGGTTTTTATTCAATTTTTTTCTCATTTATTAATTTAGTAGTCTCTTCAATATTAAATTATGGCGAGGAACTCTCAAGAATGCAGTAGGCAAGAAGGTATCCAATAACTAGGAAGCCTTACAAAGAGCCGTTGTCTTGATACTACAAGTTTCCTCTCAAGTCTGTAGGCAAGCATCCTCAGCCAGGGTTACGAAGCAATTTCAAGTCCCTGCAGAAACTAATTTCAACTAAGTTTACTTCGTTTTTTATAAGCTAGCCAAACGTCGCGATCTTGGGACACCGGCTTTATGTGGAGAGAATGTTTTACGGCTTGGTAGACAACAACATTGCAATGCATATAGATATAACACTGATTTTGGGTAAAAGTCTAATGTTATAAGAAAGACGTTTGTCTAATTTCTTAAATATTATTCAAGGTAACACCTACATGTGAACTTCGTGAAAAAGTAGAGACATTTTCTTTTTATGTTTCTATTTCAATCTATTTATAGCCTAGTTCTGTTTTGAAAAGCTCGATGACGTTAGTTTTTGGATAAACAAAGATTGTGCAGTGTTCATTCATATTTTTTTCCTGAGTTTCAAAAGAATGAGATATTTTTAAGTCCATTGTCTAAGATTACCCTCCGTTTTATTATAAGGCGATTCATGGTCCATTCTTAGAAACGGTGTCGCGCGAAGCTTACTACTTGCCTGAATATTTACTCAGCCTAAGAATATTTCGTCGTTTCTAGAATATTCTGAAAACAAAAATGGCGCTTTGTATACGGTCGTTCGTCACTTGGAGAGGGGAAATTATGATTATGTTAGTGCCAAAGTTGTTTATTTTAATGAAAAGGTTGGGTTTAATCAACGGCGGTAATATTCAAAGTGATTTAAGTAATTTTGGGGCCAAAATTAAACTTGGTTTCACAACGGTTTTGAGGATAAGGAGTAAAATCAATGTTTCTGACTGAAACAGCTCTGTGGTGAAGCTATGAAATGAATCCTGAAGTCTTATATAATTAATAATATTAAGTTTATACCTCAGACAAAGTAGATACTGGCATGTCCCTAATTGGTTCATAGGTAGATTGTCTTTAGATTCAGTGTGTAACCCGGCAGGTGGTAGATCTCCTACCGTGCTATAGTAAATTTAGTAGGAATGGAATATAGGGAAATATTCAAATTAAAACAAATACCAAGCTATGCAAATACAATAATTATTAAATCAATTACATGGAAACACCCATCCAATTAATGGTTAAATTTTTCCGAACCCTGTAAAACTTATATGAAGCCAAAAGTTCCTGTTTAGAACTTGTCTCCGTTCAAAGCTAAACAAGTAACATGAGAAACAATGTTGTATGTACACATTTACACAAACTCAGGGTCGTTTTAATATATATTGGTTTCTTAAGATGACCAATTAGAAACTCTCAATCGTATAAGTAGGTTAATTACGGATAGATCTAGTCGTGCTCAGTGCAGCATATAGTATACTTAAAATATATAATATATAGTATACTATACAGTATACTATATAATATATAGTATACTATACAGTATACTTAAAAACACATCCTACACTTCAAAATCATAACAACCACTCAATACTAGATCTTCCTATCTATAAATGAAACTATGAGGGTCACTACCTCTGTCAAATTTAAACGCAATGTAAATTAAACATTACTACAGCCTAGTTAGCCTAACTGGTTATTGGTTTCTGTAGCGGAACACGAGACCCTTGGAATCGGTTCAACGTGTCCAGCACGAGAACCACACGGCGATGCGCGTCCTACGGGACGATATCGGCACAGAATCTCTGGTCAGAAACAGACAATACCGAAGGACGTTTGTACCTTGGTGGGCTTCCTCGAACGAGGACGAAATAGGCGTATGCCACCTCTGCAATGGGTTGGCCACGCTGTCCGCACACTCGTCGGGTACGACAGAACGCACAAAACGGTCGTCCACTAGTCCTTCTTCAGGCTAGCCTAAAGGAGCCAGATCTGTAACAATATCCCCCCCTCATAAGGAACAACGAACTCAACAAATCTCGAGAGGACAAAGAACAAAGAATCCTTGTGCGAATTACCTCGGCAAATCCAGGAATGAAACCTGGAAATCAGCTTGCGAAACTTCGTAAATCTCTGGCGGCTGCGCAGCAAGCGGTCTCTGTCTGGGTTTCAGAAATTCAGACTGAGACACGCCATGTGAAATAAATCCCAGGCGGAACGCGACCAAATCCAGTATGGTATCTCTGGCGCGATCTCCCCAACGAATGTCCAAGTCATGATGGTAGTCCGAATTTCAATTGCAACGACACACGTTCCATCGACCAATATTGACCATAGACCATATAGTATCGATTGGTTTGAATTCAGTCAAGTGTATATTTGTAATTAAATAATGTAATTATTTTAATTGTGTTATTGTTTTTAATTGTTCACAATTAACATATAATTAAACAAGCAGACAACCACTTTTACCATGGTTGCCGATTTTGGCGCCATTTCTTTGCTTCTATTGAAGTTATAGGTTGTCAATAATGACATACCGAGAGTCTATGGCATGGTCATGGTCTGGTGACATTATTTATAGTCTATAGTGGTGACACCACTAGACTACAAAATGATTTTGCAACGTCACAAGTGTTAAATATGGGAAAAGGCTATAATTGTGGCATTCCAAAGACAACACTCATTAAATGCTGAAGTGATCTGAACTATGTACTATACATGAAATAGATAAAAGGTTAAAACAAAAATAAAAACGATTTAGCAACAAAAAAAACAACCGGAAATCCAAACAACACAATAAACCGAAAAATAACTTTATTATCCGAAGTCGGTGTCTTTGGTACCTATTGTTTTTCTTTTTTGACACTGACTTCGGAAAAGTATGTTTTTTTTTCGCTTTGTCGAGTTTTAGTTCCAGTGCCTACCTTCCGGTATCATCATCAGACTAGTTCGATGGTACCATTTTAATAAGTACCATTTATTTAAAAGTATATGCTTCATCATAGTAATTAAATATTCGAGATCTTCTTAATCATTTCCACTTCACAAAATTATAAATTCTGAGTGCAAATGATTGCACTGTTGAAGAAAATAACAAAATCACTGTATGTATGCCTATAATATCATGGGATTCCATCATCAGATTCAGACTTGGTGACGATGAGACCACCTCGGGAGTATACCCTTCCAAAAATAAAAATAATCTTCAAAATCGATCCACAATCGGCGGAGCAATCGCGTTACAAACATACAAAAAAAAAGCGAACTAAAAATACATAATCAAGGAGAAAATCATGCTGTGCAGTCGGAGGATACATATTCGCCAACTGGGTGACCAAAACCAGATGTATCATCCGACTGCACAGCATGATTTTCTCCTTGTCTTTTAGTTCGCTTTTTAAGCAGTCGGGTTTTTTGATTTTTTTAATTAACTATTTTTATTTATTACTTTTTAGTATTTTTTTTTTTCGAATTAGGTACATTTAAACATATAAGCGTTACATATTTTTGAAATCACCTCTTAAAACCCTTTATTTTGATACCCCACACGATGGGTTCGGAAGAAAAAAATGGTTGGGCCCCCACAATATGGCGCCCAAAAGCCGCATTTTTACTATTTTCCCATTTTAATGAAGCCAGTGACACTCGCAGGGTTAAGACGAATCGAATGACGTATGAACCATCGAAATCGGCCAACGCCTTTGTCCTCTAGAACGCCACATAGGAACAAAAATACATACAAACATAGACTAATAAACACATTACCCTCCTTCGGGAGACAGGTAAAAGCATACAGTCGAATTGAGAACCTTCTCCTTTTTTGAAGTTGGCTAAAAAGATAATTTTATTTACTGGTGATCGGCAAAGATAGCGTCGCTCGAGCCAACAAATTCTATGTAGACGTAAGAAACTAGTCTCCACTTTCTATCCACCCCATTTGAACGCAACGATAAAAGTTTGATGAAATAGTCTGAAGTCAGTCGCTTCTCTAGATTATCCGTATGAGTAATGTCTTCGAGTTTTCTCAAGTCCACTCCTCCTAGTTCGCGGCACTCGCTCCAGCCGCTAGCGCTAGTGCAAGTTACAAGTAGTTGATGCAGATTACTATATTGTTCTTCCATCGCCGCATGCTTGCATTTCATAGAGAGGTGAAATGCGATTTAAAGTGATGCTGTTTTTCAAAATGACAACAACCGTGACGCGACACGTGACACAACACGCGCACACTTCGGACCGACGAGAAGGTCACCGAACTCGAGGAGGAACTGAGCAGGTTGCGATGGAGTATTATAGGGTTATCTGAAGTCCGAAGAGAGGGGGAGGACTCGATAATCCTCAAATCCGGTAACCTGCTCTATTTCCGAGAAGGTAACCGGCAGTCCCAGGGTGGTGTCGGGTTTATCGTCCACGAGTCCCTTGTGAACAACGTGGTGAAGATCGAGAGTGTGTCGACCAGGGTGGCGTACCTTATACTCAGAATATCCTCAAGATATTCGCTGAAGGTCATACAGGTCTACGCCCCAACCTCGGCACACCCCGACGATGAGGTAGAGACCATGTATGAGGATATCTCCAGAGCCATGCATGGTTTCAAAACTCACTTCACCGTTGTCATGGGGGACTTCAACGCGAAACTGGGCAAACGAGACGAGTATGAGCTGCAAGTGGGGCAATTTGGAGTTGGACAACGGAACCACCGGGGTCACCTACTGGCCAGTTTTATGGAGAAGGAGGGCCTCTATATGATGAACTCTTTCTTCAAAAAGCGTGAACACAGGAAGTGGACCTGGCAGAGCCCCGATGGTGCAACAAAAAATGAGATCGACTTCATCATGTCAACCAAGAAGCAAATGTTCAATGATGTCTCTGTGATCAATTCGGTAAAAACCGGGAGCGATCACCGCATGGTAAGAGGCACATTGAACATTAATATTAAGCTTGAAAGGTCTCGACTGATGAAGTCCACGCTCCGGCCAGCAGAGATCCAAGTCCAAAACCCCGAGAGCTTTCAGCTCGAACTCCAGAATCGTTTCGAGTGCCTAGGGAGCTCCGTGGATGAATATAGCAACGGGTTCCTGGAAGCTGTCCATACGGTCGGGTCTAAGTTTTTCAAGACCCGTCGTACAGATAGAAACAAAAAGCTCTCTGATCACACCCTCAAGCTTATGAAGGAGAGGCGTGAGATGATCCTGCAGTCTTCAGATGAGGCGTGCAAATACCGGCAGCTCAATAGACAGATCTCTAAATCCTTGAAAAGAGACCTCCGCCGCTTCAATACCGAGCGTATTAAAGACGCTATCGAGCGAAATAAAGGCTCCAAGGTGTTCTCAAGGGATCTGGCTATTGGGCAGAGCCAACTCACGAAACTGAAGACCGACGATGGCAGGATCGTATCCGCCAAACCGGAGCTTCTCAGGGAGATCGAGACATTCTATGGGCAGTTGTACACTTCGATCAGCAAGCCCGTTGCGAGTCTAGCAAACGACCCAAGAGCTAGATTGACCCGACACTATACCGAAGATATCCCGGACGTCAGCCTGTACGAGATTAGGATGGCTCTGAAACAGCTCAAAAACAACAAGGCGCCGGGTGATGACGGAATTACGGCCGAACTCCTGAAGGCGGGTGGAAAACCGGTCCTTAGGGCCCTTCAGAAGCTGTTTGATTCCGTCATACTCGAGGGCAAAACGCCACAGGCATGGTGCAGGGGTGTGGTGGTACTCTTCTTCAAGAAGGGCGACAATGCCCGGTTGAAGAACTATAGGCCCATCTCACTTCTTAGCCATGTTTACAAGTTGTTTTCAAGAGTCATCACGAATCGTCTCGCGCGCAGGTTTGACGATTTCCAGCCCCCCGAACAAGCCGGATTCCGAAAAGGCTTTAGCACCGTAGACCACATACATACGCTGCGGCAGGTTATACAGAAGACCGAAGAGTATAACCTGCCTCTCTGTTTAGCGTTTGTGGACTACGAGAAAGCCTTCGATTCGATAGAGACTTGGGCTGTACTGCAGTCTCTCCAACGGTGCCAGATCGACTACCGGTACATTGAGGTGTTGAAGTGTTTGTACAAAAACGCCACCATGTCAGTCCGTCTTCAGGATCAGACCTCGAAACCAATCCTTCTCCAGCGCGGCGTGAGACAGGGAGACGTCATTTCTCCGAAACTGTTCACTGCTGCGCTGGAGGATGTCTTCAAGGTTCTGGACTGGAGGGGGCTGGGCATCAACGTTAATGGCGAGTACATTACTCACCTTCGGTTTGCCGACGACATAGTGGTCATGGCTGAGACCATGGAGAGCCTCAGTAAAATGCTTGATGACCTCAGTAGAGCTTCCGAAAGAGTGGGTCTTAAAATGAACATGGACAAAACCAAGATCATGGTGAATGCCCATGTAACACCCACTCCTATCAAGGTCGGAGACTCTACTCTCGAAGTTGTAGACGATTATGTCTACCTGGGACAAACGGTCCAGTTGGGTAGGTCCAATTTCGAGAAAGAGGTCAACCGTCGAATCCGACTCGGCTGGGCGGCGTTCGGGAAGTTGCGTGGTATCTTCTCGTCCAATTTACCGCAGTGTCTCAAGACAAAAGTCTATGACCAGTGTGTGTTGCCAGTGATCACCTATGGGACCGAGACGTGGTCGCTCACAATGGGCCTTATCAGAAAGCTCAAAGTCACCCAAAGGGCAATGGAGAGGGCTATGCTCGGAATTTCCTTGCGTGATCACGTCAGGAATGATGATATCCGCAGGAGAACCAAAGTTACCGACATAGCCCGAAGAATTGCCAAACTTAAGTGGCAGTGGGCAGGGCACATTGCTCGCAGAACGGATGGCCGATGGGGCCGAAAGGTTCTGGAATGGCGACCGCGAACCGGAAGACGATACGTTGGAAGGCCTCCCACTAGGTGGACTGATGACCTGGTTAAGGTTGCGGGAAGGCGCTGGATGCGAGACGCACGGGATCGGTCAATGTGGCGACGCCTGGGGGAGGCCTATGTCCAGCAGTGGACGTCTTTCGGCTGAAATGATGATGATGATGATGAACAACCGTGACAAATTATTATTAAAAAAAAAATACCTAATTGCAAAAAAAATACTACCGACTTCCAAATAAAAAACTACAAAGTGAAAAATAATTTTATTTATAGAAGTCCTTGTCTTTTGTAGGTACCATTTTTTTGAGTTATGGACACCGACTTCTAAAATTAAAATTATTTTTCACTTTGTAGTTTTTTATTTGGAAGTCGGTAGTATATTTTTGCAAAAAGGTTTTTTTATTTTTCACTTTTTAGTTGTCTCTACCTAATAGGCAAGTTGTTTAATAAGCTACCTATAACGCCAGAATAGATTGCCCGAATATCATTAAACTTGAACATAACCAGTGAAATGAGAGATCTGCGTACCCCTTAAGAGCATACTGGCATGATGTTATGTTATGAAATGGTATAAACAATAAAAAGACATGCGATTGCAGCAATCCCGAGAGATTTGCCGTTGTTTATTGAAGAGTTCCGTTGTATATCTTCAAAGTTCTTCATCAAATCTTCGCCAAATTAAAATGGGACCAATTTCGAAACATACTTTTGCAACCAATAAAATAATTTTCGAAATCGGTCCACAATTGACGGAGATATCGCTGAACAAACAAAAAAAAAAAGCATACATAGAACCTCCTCCTATTATGAAAGTCGGTTAAAAATCAGACGTGCATGTTTAGCAGATATTAAGAGTTAATTTTTATTTTAATATGTTTTTATCAGTCCGTTATGTGCCTTATTATTTGAAAATAGGACTCTTGTTTACCTACCAATAATACAGATTTGTCTGCATTGCGTAGATTCACGAACCGATAGTATCAACAGAACTGCTGTTTTGCCGAAATATCAAATGAGAAAGCAAAAACCTAACATCATTTTCAGAAAGAGCGATTTCGTAGACAACAATGATCAATATACGTTGGAGCCTACCAGTGGACCTAAGAGTAAAGATGGTTTATATACTTTAACTTTTAATACCTGAACCTTATATTCCCAGCCTATATTTACCCAAACATTCAGGCACCTACCCTCCAAGAAATAGGCTTAATATTTTCCAACGGTTACCCAAGCGAGTGAGCGCGGAATCTAATAAGCGAGTTGAACCGACGCAATCCGATTGTCCTGGCAGACGGACGAGGGCTAACGCAATTTGGTGGAACCCGTAGTCGGCTGACACAGTCACGTATGATGGACGAGTGACGAGTTTGCTGTTGACAGTTTTACACGCCAAGAGGACTACCAAGTAAGCAGGGTGAGGGAGTGACGTTAAAGGGAGATGTGAAATTTTTGTGTGAGTAGGAATTGTTTTCCTAATGCAAGTTACTTAACTGTGTTTTTTACCAGTTCTTGCAAAACTTATAGTACTCTCTTTTGAGATTGGGCATGAAACTCACTTCAGCAAGAGACTAATCTAGCTAGCCTGATGTAGGGCTAAGTTCGCCTGACACCCTCACGCACTTATGTCTGACGATTGACGAGTTTGTTACTGACAGCAGGCCAAGAGGACTGCCAAGGTAGCAGGGTGTGTGACGGTATAGGAAGGTGGTGTGAAATGTTTGTGTGGGCAGGAATTGTGCAGTTCGTCAGGTTGAGTCGAATTTCACTTGACCGATGAACGTTCGCCCGTAGACTGCTGGACGAACGAATTATTGCCTGAAGAACGGTACCCGAATGATTTACCGAAAGATCGTTGGACTGACCAGGACTTGCGTTTAGTAATGGTAACTCTGTCGTAAACCACTGCGCTAGTTATATTGTACTGTCTATTGAATTGCTATTGGTAATTTTTTTCAAATAAAAGTGTATCAAAAGCCACTAATCAGGGCATTTACCCTCAAGCAACACCAGAACGACGGTTCATAAAAAATAAAAACAAAAAATGAAGAAATACACCAAATCCGTCTAATTCTCTCAGCAATTTATCGTGCCTCTCATTTCGTGAGTGAGCCATTCAAAAATAAACTCTAACATGCAGTAGTAGGATCTAAAGTTGCAGAGCTAGTGGTATCGTTAGGGGTGCACGCAAACATATTAGCATATATACAAGGAGACAACAGTCTTTCGTCTGAAAGTTAATGAAAATGTTTTGTGAACTCATTACATTTTAATAACGTGCTGAAGGGGGATCAAATTTGAAAGGTATATGAGAAAACTATAGCAATTTATCTGCTGATCTTGGAACTACACCTTTGTTTAGAGATAAACTATGTACCAAATCTCTTTTAAATGGTTTTCAGGGCTTATTATAATGTGTTGTAAAAGCAAATTATTCTTTACAAGGCGCGATACGAGTTGAGGCACTTGTCTCATTGTCTGCAGTAACCTGTTTGCAGTTGAGTATTTATCAAACTCTACCCGAAAATCTGTAAATCTTTGGCATTTAAGTAGGGTTTACTAGTTTTTAACTCGTTATACTCAATGCAGAAACCGGTCATAAGTATATAGATATATTATTAGCGATTTAAACACTTTAAATAAAATGTGGAATACGAATAAATAAGAGAGCACCACGATTTTTTTATCGTTCTGAGGCTGTAAATCATTGTCATTAGAATTCAACAAACAACATGCAAGCAGCAAGATTTATTTCATGTATTCCTATTAATGTTTTGGCAAAGAAGAGTTACATAAAGGGTTACGAAAATAATATAAATGTAAATGAACAAACAAAATTATTCTAAATCATTCATATGAATGATCCTTGGAGGAATTGCTAGAGCTATGAATAAGTATAGCGAGGACAAACATTCAACTAAATTAAATACTTACTTGTAGGTACAAAGCTATGTAATTTAGGAAATACTTTAAATAAATATCAAAAGTTAAAGTTATTTTTAAAAATCGTCAGATTTAGGAAAATCTCACAATTTTGTCAGGTATGCGTATTTATGTCAATTTGCGCCAAGCCGCACCTGATGAAATGAAAATGACCGGCCTTGCACGTTAATCTGTACTTGGCTCCTATCTGAAACTATACAGATATATTCTCGGTATTCTCTCAATATAATCTCGGTAGACCTACTACCTTCACTACATAAATGCAGCATGTGTAATTGTCCTTTTATCCTCAAAACAGGCAACATAAAATATCTCGGGGTTATTATAGATGAAACACTCTCCTTTAGACCTCATATTGATAGCCTAGTGAATAGAGTGCGCAAATTAATTTATGTTTTTAAAAAGTTGAGAACGATTGCAGATTCAAAATTGGTCAAACAAGTCTATTTGGCCCTAGGTCAATCTGTAATCCAATACTGTATCACCTCATGGGGTGGAGCACCAAAAACGCATCTACTGCCTCTTGAAAGGGCTCAGAGAGCTATTTTAAAAGTAGCCAATTTCCACCCTTTTCTCTACCCCACTGATCTGCTTTACAAATCCTGCAACGTGATGACTGTTCGCCAGCTTTTCATTATGCACTCAGTTTTAAAACAACACACCATGCTTTCCTATAACGCCAAATCCATAAATAATAAGAGACGAAATGACATTGTCTGCGTTTCTAAAGCATCCTCAAAATATGTCTTTGTAAATAGATTCTTTACATTCTTAGGCCCATTTCTGTACAATAGATTAAATAGAAAATTAAGTATGTATAAATTAAACTATTTTAGCTGTAAAAAGACTATTCTTGAACATCTACTTAGCATATCTTACGGAGAGACAGAAGATCTCCTGACTGTAACAAAATAATAGTTTTGCTGTGTCTTTAATTTAAGTATTCATATACCATACCCTTTGTTAATTTATTATTATTATAAGTTTTAAGCACTTTATATCCTGAAACACAGGTTCAACCTAGTTCAGGCAAATAAGAAACTGTCTTCTTTTATATTTTAAGATATTTGACTGTAAAATATGCCTTATGTTATAAATAAACGATATTATTATTATTATATTATTATTATTATTATAAACTGTTTTCCTCAATAACAGAGAAAAAATAAAAGAATACACAGAGAAATACCAACCTATTGAACAGGCTGGCTTTAGAAGAGGTTTTTCAACAGTAGATCACATACACTCGCTAGAAATGCTGATAGAAAAATACCAAGAGTTCAAGAGACCACTCTACATTGTCTTTATCGATTATCAAAAAGCATTTGATTCTCTGCTCCACTCATCAATATGGGAAACTCTACTCTCTCAAGAAGTGCCACTAGATTACATAAAAGGCCCAAAAAAATATCTACGAAAACAGTACAAGCAGAGTGAAGCTGGAAACTACAGGGCCACCCATACAAATAAGTAAAGGCGTACGGCAGGGAAACCCACTCTCGCCAGCTATCTTCATAGCGCTGCTAGAAGAGGTAATCATTGGCAAACTAAACTGGAAAAAGTTGGCATAAATATAAATGGATGTTACTTGAATCACTTGAGATTTGCCGACGACATAGTCCTGCTATCAGAATGTACGAATCAACTACAAGAAATGATAAACACTCTACACGAAGAAAGTCGTAAAGTGGGCTTAGAAATTAACCTAACAAAATCTAATATATCAAAAGACCTATATATCTCGAAAATTCATCTTTAAAATATGTCGATGCCTACATTTATCTGGGGAAGCAAGTTTCATTCAACCAACAAAATAATGAACTGGAGGTGGAGAGAAGAGTCAACATCGCATGGAAAAAGTTCTGGAGTCTCAAAGAAATACTCAAAAGCGATATGACCATACGGAAGAAAACTAAGGACATGAGCACCTGCCTACTCCCCTCATTAACACACGCCTGCCAAACTTGGAAATACACCAGAATTTTTTATTCTAAATGGGCCACATTTGTAACAGTGGCAGAAATGCGCGAAAGCGGTGTTCGGAGGCAGCCACGTTTCTATTGCTGTATAGATCAGAATGTGAATCCCAAATACCTTTTAACTTTACCGATTTCATATCGGTATTCATTTAGGCGTCGTCGTGCTCCATGGTGACGCAAGCGATGTGTAGGATGCCTAGTGACTAGTGGTACAGCGTGACAGTGGCGGGTGTCGGCGTCTTGTGTGGCCCGCAGCGACCACAAGTGGCGAGTCAAAAGTAAAAGCAATTGCAACTTATCAAAGCCCTCGGGTGTGAGAAATATTATTATAACTTCAGTTAAATAATCGAGTGGTAACATTGCTATAATCATTGCTCGAACATCATACTACAATACATTATTACATCCCATAGCATAAACCTTAGTCAGCAAGCACTATCTACACATACATGACACATTATGTAAACTACCCACAGTTACTTTAGATAGTTATCAATGTGCGAGAATGTTTAGTACTTTAATATCTTCGTATTACGCTGCAAAGGTACCAATTGAGAAAACAAAATGGTTCTGAAACGTTCCGTGTTCATGTTTGTGTTTGTTATTGAAATAGACAAGTTATTTTATAGTCTCGTTTATCGTTAGTGTACAGTAACAGTGAGTGGCTCACCATGAAACTGTTAACGGTTTAGAAGTCGTGAAGTTTATATTTGGGCTTGTTTTGTTGATATAAAGTTTAGATTAAAATAACTATAACGCAACATATCCTTATATATAGACAATAAAATAATACATGTACAATGTTAACTACAATTATAGTCTTCGGCACATTAACATAATAACACCTGGTGTGGTGTAATTATGTGAATGTGCCGAAGATCTTATATTTCTTGAAGCGTTGTCTAAGCCTTCGGAACTCGGTGGAACACCTATGTGAGAGTAATATTATTACACCTCTGTGCAATGTAAGTACGCTCACGTTTCGCTAGTAATAACCGTCTCTAGTCGTCTATCATTATCATCAACATCCTATTGCCTTTATCCAAATTCATTTAAAGTCGGCGCAACGTGGTTTTTTCTTCCAAACTTTTAATCTATTGTCATTAACCAAGCACAAGCTGCGTCTTGCAAGTCTATGACCAGTGTGTGTTGCCAGCTATTATTACGGGACAGAGACGTGGTCGCTCACAATGGGTCTTATAAGAAGGCTTAAAGTCACCCAAAGGGCAATGGAGAGGGCTGTGCTCTGAGTTTATTTGCGTGATCGAATCAGAAATGAAAGCATCCGCAAGAGAACCGACATAGGCCGAAGAAGTTACTGACATAGGCCGAAGAATTGCCAAACTTAAGTGGCAGTGGGCAGAGCACACTGCACGCAGAACGGATTGCCGTTGGGGCCGAAAAGTTCTGGGATGGCGACCGCGTATTGGCAGACGCAGCGTTGGAAGGCCTCCCTCAAGTTGGATCGAAGACCTGTTCAAGACCGCGGGAGTCCGGTGGATGCGAAACGCATAGTTCTGATCAGTGTGGCGTCGCTTTGGGAAGGCCTATGTCCAGCAGTGGACGTCTTTCATCTGAAACGATGATGATGATGAAGCACAAGCTGTACAAGTCTACACATTATTACTATAAACAATACAAACTCACTAACACAACAGTAAGAACTAACGGAAGCAAAGCCTCCGGCATAAGCTATAATAAAGCTTTAATAAAAACGGTTCCTTACTCAGCGTTATTGCCGTCCTATGAAAACAATCATATTATGGAACTACTCCATAATATTATAACAACAAATCAACAGCCGAAGGGATATATTGTGAGTTACGACTCTATACACTAATGTCCCGACGACAGCTAACAGTAATTGAGTTGGTTTATTAGAAAGTCTCATTTCAAGGGTGGGATTGGAAGTGTAGGCAATAGCCATTTCCATATAAATATTTACCGTATCGAATAAGTATTTACTCAGACCACAATACAAGCTAAGTTTGTTTACTTAGCCATGAGTGATGCTCATTGCTAACTTATAACAGCTACATGGGTCGGCATCAAGGTTAATAGGTTTTTTTGAGACGAGCGTGATTCACCGTCGACCACATCATCGCATATCATCAGGTGAGATAGTGGTCAACCCACCTACGGACCGACCTCGGCAAGCGTTGCTTAACCTTGAATTTTCCTCACGATGTTTTGCTTCACCGTTTTGAGAGCAGTGGTGATGAAATAATTTACACAAAGTAAAGCGCCTGCCTGGATTCGAACCCACGACCTACAAATTGTAAGTCGCGGCCGTTACCACTGGGGACATATTCGCGAGCTGGCTGACCAAAACCAGATGTATCCTCCGACTGCACAGCATGATTTTCTTCTTGTTTACGTCTTTTTAGTTATTTTTTTAATTAGGTACATTTAAACATATAAGTGATACATGTTTTTGAAATCACCTCTTAAAACCCTTTATTTGGGTTTCGAAGAAAAAAAAAATCCCCCACAAAATGGCGCCCAAAATCCAAATTTTTATGTAGCCATTGATACTCGCAGGGTTAAAACGAATCGATTGACGTAAGAATCATCAAAATCGGCTAACGCGTTTGGTCTCTAGAACGCCACATAGGAATAAACATACATACATAGACTGATAAACACATTACCCTCCTTCGGCAGTCGGGTAAAAAGTACCACTCGTCGAGATCAATCCGTAAATGGGTAACTATCTATTAAATACCGAACTTGGTTCCTTCGTGCCTCGGGGTACTGGGAAAGCAAGTTAACTCGTTGGTCCCAGCCGGCATTTCAAGTTTTTGACAATAATTACGATTAGTCAAAATGCTAAAGATCATACTAAGGTGTGCCGTGTTACCCAGTTACTGGGCTGTGGAGGGCAGACAGGCAGTCACTGCATTTGAATTACTGATATTCTGCTGCAATAGGTTAGAAACTTGTCCCAACATAATTTGATGAAGGCTAGGCAGTTTCATTGATTTCTGTTACCTAAGCTTAAGCTAACTTAAACAAGCAAAATGAAATAGGGTGTTTTATTTTCATGAAATGTAAAATGGTAGATTACTGCCTTGTTATTGACATAAAATTATTTTATTTTATCTTCCGTACTTTGTCGTATCTTACCGTAACAGAACTGTTTACAAAAGGGTTTACTTATTATTTTATACAACTGTTTTATTGTCTCTCGTAAAATATGGTAGATACTTTAATAATAAAATTTCATTCTGCTGATCGGGTTATAAAAGCCAAATGAAATTAAATATTTGCACGTTGTAAAATATACAACGTAAGGCAATGGTGCCTGTTTTTATCTTTGGTCTGAAACAGGAATATTCCTATTATTATATAATAAAAAAAATGGTTTTTAACACAGTGACTAAAGCAATAACAAATCGCACCTAATTTGAGTATATTCGTCTGTTTTTACCCGACTGCAAGGAAAAGGTTGTTTGTTTTTCGCGCGTATCTCGTATATAAGTATGTATGTAACTTTATTTATTACCTCATATCTTGCAAACATGCACGTGGACCGATACATATTCACGAGCTGGCTGACCAAAGCCTTATGTATTCTCCAACTGCACAGCATGATTTTCTTCTGGTTCATAGCTTTTTACTTCGCTTCTTAAGCAGACGGTTTTTTATTTCTTTTTTATTAACCATATTCCAACCTTAATCACAAAAAATGAGTAACCTTATAGTGAAACTTAATTAATTTTAAATCTAGTTTACACATTTCAAGATCCCAACACGACCTCTTCAAAGGTTTCACTCCTACCCTGCTAGTCCTGCCAGCTGCGGGCGTACAAAGGGTGTTATGTATCGTGATTTTTCATCGGAAGTTCGTCAATTAACATGTAAATTGGACTCGCTGGCTGATGAGTCCCCGAGCGTAGGGCTGTCCCTTTCAAGTTTTCCAGGATATGGGAGCTTCGCTTTTTTGTGCCACATAGGGACTTTTAAACTGAAAACGCTTTGGGGTTCCGAAATTGGGTTTATACGGGACGCCAGGTTTAATGGAGGCAAAGAAACAAAGAGCTTAGGACAAAGATAACAATTTCAGAGTATGGCAACAAGTAACAATATAATATACACCCACAATAGCGAAGAATAGTATACATCAGAGATTTTTTACTTCAAAGCCACATTATGGTTGAACGAAAATAACATTGATTCCCGAAATACACTTTATGTCTATAAAACATGGGATATTTTTCCTGAGACACAATTTATAAGATATAAGATCAAACAACTTCTTTCAAAAGAATAATGGACAATTGGACATCCCTGCGTAGTACATATAAATACAGTGTTTAGGTATATAGGTTTATTTCCGTGTACACATTTTAAGCGGAAAAGAGGATTGGTTTAATAAAACATCGGCTTTGTTGAAATCCGTGACCGACGGGTGTTCAGAGTTCATGCAAGATTTAATTAAGTAATAACCGGTCGGTGGATTTGGCTTCTGAATTATAAATATGGCCAATTTATACTTAGGGTCATACTCGTCTATATTTATAAATCTGAAATCACTGACCCGCCTTGAGCAGGTGTTGATTAGTGCCATGTACTAGGACCGTAACACACTAGTGTTTATATAGACAGGTTAAGTGCATACTAACTTTTTTCTGTGGCTTTGTTCATGTGGCCTATTCCACGGGCACCGTTTGTTTTATCGGAATAAAAAGTAGTAGTTTAAGATGGAATAGCTAGTCAACGCATCAGTGAACGCATTTTGATAATCAGATGAGTACTTCCTTTCAAGTCTTTAAAATATTAGTTTAGAAGAAAAAGCTTTCTGAAATTCAGTATTCTAGCTACACTAACAACTTAATAATTTCAATCTCAGAGCCAACAAAGCCGTTACACAAATACTTGGTATCTATTCCCGCAAGAGTTTCTCAGTCTGCGCAAACATCGTAATAACGTCATTAGATCACAGGTGAAAGATATTGCGCTGGAAAGAAAGCAGCCCCATAATCCATTAGTTGCTACAGCGCCCATGGGGACCATCGCGCAGCTTTATACCTCCACGAAAAAGGAAAACGGAACCATAATTGCAAAAACGTCTTAAAAATGATAATAGAATTTTTTCTTTAACTGTTTTTTGGAGACAAAGGCGTAGGGAAGATAAAAGAGCGGCAGAGTTGTTATAAAAGATCATTTTGCAGAAGGTTAATAATAAAAATGTCAAGGTCTCGCGCATAATGAACCAAAAAAATGTCGATGAAAGTGCCTTCAAGCGTGACGGTTGTGTTTTGTTTGTTACTAGCTTCTACCCGCAGTTTCACCCTCGTGACAGTCAGAAACTATCCCAAGGGAACGTATGCCCGAGATAATTAGTATTATATGTCCTTCTTCAAAGTTCTATATATCTTCGTACCAAAATTCATCACAATTGGTTCAGCAAATTTGGCATGAAAACGGAACAAACAGACAAACAGAGTTACTTTTGCGTTTTTAATAATGGTTTGGATTTAGCTTTTATGCTTATGTAGGTATGCTTGTTTGTGTGTTTTAGTTCTTCTGGAACTATCAACCCAGTGCCCACTATGAGTGAGATAAGTTCAAGTGAAATGTCACGTGGCAAATTGAATGGGAGTTGGGTCGGCTTTTCTTAGCCGTATCTTTGTCTAGGGGACTCTTTGTTTTCCTCGGCGGAAGGCCGGAGAGAAGGATCTTCATTTTCGGGAACGATTTCCTTTTGAATATAGAACGGGAAGTCAGAGGAAAGTAAAAGATATTAATCTCTGATGTTAAGATAAGGTCACCTTAAATTGTTTTATGATCTCCGGGTCTCTCTTGCGGAATAATTTGAAAAGACTCTAGCAATATTTATTTTGTAAATGAAATCGGATAAGTAATTAAACTTTTAACAATATTTTAAACAGATGCAATTGTTTGTTTGTAGGAGGTATTTTAAATCCGACCAATTAAACAAAAATATAAATTAAAAAGAACCTGGTGAGGGACCAAAAAGGCTCAGGCATATATATCTCAGCATGTGCAGCGATTATTAAAAACCGGCCAAGTCCGAGTCGGACTTGCGCACGAAGGGTTCCGTAGAACTATCGCAAAAGACGTCAAAAAAATCACGTTTGTTGTATGGGAGCCCCCCTTAAATATTTAATTTATACTATTTTTTGTATTTGTTGTTATAGCAACAAAAATATATTATCTGTGAAAATTTCAACAGTCTAGCTATCACGGTTCATGAGATACAGCCTGGTGACAGACAGACAGACGGACCGCGGAGTCTTAGTAATAGGGTCCCGTTTTTACCCTTTGGGTACGGAACCCTAAAAAAAGAAAATACAACGCCGCACTTGGTTTCGGATATACCTAAATAATGTGTGCTGTATATTATGATAAAGGTTAAGCTAAGTCGGTAAGACTAATCCGAGGCGGCAAGTTATGAACTTAACAAAAACTTAGCTCACATTAATCCTGTAACCTGGGAACTTCTTGATTAAACCATTTATATCGATTTACTGCTAGTAAGTGTAAATTAAACTAAGTTAGTTATTATGTTAGACAGGACTTATAAGTTTAGACTTTGAAATATCATTGGATATACCACATGATCTAACCAATATTTTGTCAGGACTTTAAAAGAGACTGTGACCTCTGAGTTTGTTTCGGCCTTTCTTCTCAGAGTAGTCAGCTAGGAAACGCCGACCTCATCTAGTTTTAAAAAATATGTTCGACATGTAAAAGTGTTTGTATAAACCAACTTACAGAAATAAAATCATTTATCATTTATCATGATACGTTTGAAGGAACCTGGTCCCACAAGATCATGAACGAGGCCTTGTCTATAGTGATACGTTCATTAATAGACCCCCCTTGATGTATGCTAGTCCTTTATATAGAAAAGAATAGAATATACTATAGTTTACAAAAAATAAAGTTACATATCTCTTAAAGTCTCATCCAAAGCATCCATGGAGCGCAGCATTCTGATATCGGTACATGGGAGACATCCCACCCTTACGCACAAAATGTTTTGCTTATACCGTATTTTCACCGTGCTTACCGTACTTTTGCGTTTTGGAATTCCCTGCCGGAGAGTCTTTGTTTCCTAATAGCAACAATCTCTCTTTCGGGGTCTTTAAGTCAAGAGTGAATAGGTTACTTCTAAGTACGCGTGCTTTACCGTGGACGTTGCTTACCATCAGGCGAGACACTGAACAAACGCGAGCCTACCACACATAAAAAAATTAAAATCTAAACACTATGCTGCACTCCAAAACAAAGATGACTAATGTTACCCAAATATCAACCAAGCTAAAGTTGCACGTATCGAACTGTTCATTAGTGCTTATGGGTTAAATCTACCACATTATAGTACATCTTGGCAGATAAAGGCTGCAGCCGCGTCCGCGCTCGTACAAAACATAGAAGAATAGTTAGAAGAGTGGGAACCCTTTGTCCAGCAGCGGGATAACATAAACTATAATTTGCACCACAACAGATATCTCCTGTCTACCACAAACGCTAGATATATCTGGATACATACATTACCACTCGTCTATATGTATTTAATAGTGCACGAATCAAAACGGCTTTGGTACAGATAATCTGGCTGATTGAAATTAATGAGCACGTTAAGCTGAGCGACAGTACCCGGGTAAGCCACTAAATCCCGCTAAGTGATATCATTGAGTAACGGGCGACTGTTTATTAATTTGATTCCACTGGGACTTGATTTGTGATACTTGACTGATAGATACCATAAAGGATCCATTTAAATTAGCTTGCGAAACACCGCAGTTGTAATGGGTATCGATTTCTAATGGCTGTGAAACAATCAGTTTGCCTGCCATTTCCAAACTATATTGGATTCAGCTGAATAGCAGTATTTTACATGGAGCGGCAAATGACAGCTGGGCCGGAGGCACGTAAGCACGAAGGCATGGATAAATCTCGCTATGTAGAGATGCATGGTCACCCCTCTCAGGACGGAACTCGGCAAGCATTGCTTAACCTTGTAGATCAAACTGTGCGGTGGTTAGTATTTAGCCACAAGCTCCTTTATTTTGTTTATCCTCATCACGTCTATTGTGTTTCGCTAATTTAATTTGTCTCTGTAGTATGATGAACTTTCATGTGATTAATGATTAAAGTTGATGAAATGCCCAGCCTGACTTTAGTTTGCATCGCTAAAGAAAATGAGCAATTTCTTTAAGAAAATTCTAGAATGTCTCCAATAAATTACCGAAAGACCTTTCAGAACGTAATCCCCTAATTAGTAAATTAGACTTCTTGACTAATTACGCGTCTAGGATTACCTAATGGAAGGACTACATTGACAATACTTGTTAGCAATGTTATTGCCGAACAGTACATATTGGTAGCAAAACCATTTGGGTAATACCTGTCCATTTCTGAGATTCTTATCGTACGCAATGGTACTATTTTTTCCACTTTGTTTGTCTATAACAATGACAATGTTTTTTACCTTATTTTTTCGAATTAATCTATCTACTATGTTGAAATAGTCATCACTAGATCTACTGTAAAAGCTGAATTTGGACTTACCCATGGCAAACAGGATGATGAGGGCCGACACGACCCAGGAGCACATGGTGACGTCACTGCGGCACCGATTACATCGTCTAGTAGGCGTGCTTGCTTCACATTGGGAGGACGAGGTCTGGAACAAACAGTTTCATGATAATATACCCGCAAACAATAAAGAATAGTAAGAACGGTTACGGTGGCCAATCTCAACGGGGATTAGCTAAGTATGCAGAAAATATTATAGTGCAGCCGTGTGTCCGCAACCACAGGTGCTCTCTCTGTTCCTTACTCTCATAGTTCGATGGGACAGTAATCCGACACGACCGGGGATTAGGTGCAACAACAACAAACTTTTCGTGTTTTTTGTGATACGGTGTCGATATAATATACACGAAATTCCAAACGACTACTGCCACAGAAACATTCCTAATAGTATAACACATTTTTCCCGATTTTTCTTTTTTTTTTCTTGGTGAAATGCTCATGCATACTGCACTGCCACGGGGAGATAGTGCAGTTATGTGGGACTCAAACCCACTAAAACTCCACGGTGTCCTCCTGTGCCGCTTATGGCGGGAACACGGGCACGCGTTAGCACTCACCGCGAACCCGCCGCGGCTTTCCGTCACCGGAATCTCCTCTGGGGAGTACTCCCCATCACCGGCGCACCAGATCACACTGTACGCCGTGACCACCCCAGGGACGAAACCAGCACATGGGTGCCAGAAGACAACGTGTATGGCATCCTTGGTCCCCTTGTGACGGGTCAAGGTCAATGGCCGACTATTTTTCAGCCTCAGAGGAATGATGAAAAAACAAATGAGGTGAGGCCGCAGGGGAGGAGGAGTATCGGTATAGCGTTGGCCACTCTCTAGGGAGAGAGCGGCCAACAGTTTTTTGCAATTGTAAAAAATTATGTAATGCTAAGTGCGGCTGCAAAAAAGTAAGATTGTTTTGTTCTTTATCATGTACCAGTTGTCAAGGTCAGTCTTGCTCCAATGTTGAATCGCCATCAGAAGAAGATTCGTACGATATCAGTGAGGAGACATCTGGTACTTCGCTGTTAGATCAATTTACTTCCACCCAGCAGGAAGAACAAGAAGAAGAAGAAGTACAGGAAGACGAACAAGAACAAAAACATGAGGTTAGCAGAATTACCAAATAATTATGAATGAGACGGATAATTTTACATATTTTTTTAGAATTCACAAGGCTTTCATAATTTCCAATGGTACCAGTTTTTACATAATTTTGAATAGTATTGAATTAAACAGGATCACATTAAATTGTGGTATAAGCCTATCAGGGAAACCACGTTAAAAAAACGCGTCAGGTACAGGCGCGTCAGGTGGCGTGGAAACGTGTGCATATTATGAAGAATACAACTCTTCAACTTTTTCAACCATTATATCTCAGAAACGGTGACGGTTTGGAGAATAATTTTAGACACAATTTTTGTAGATATTACCTATTTTTATCATAAAACTTACCTTTGGGCTAAAAACCCATATTTGCAAACTTTGACCTTGAATAATTATTTTTGCAAGTGTGGGATCGATGGGGACTTTTTAGATTTCATTTATAATGGTGTTCCGAACATTCGTACTAATTTTCAGCTCTATGCGAATAAATGCAATTTGGTACGTCTTATTTGACCGGACTATTACTAGAATTTTAGTTACCTAAGTACTTCGAGCAAGTGTTAGAGATTTGCAAGAATTCTGTATTTTGTCAATTTCTATTTTCTATATAATAGTAATATTGTACCGTAAAATTTAGTACCTACTGGAGTTTGAGTTGTTGCTGTGTTTCTCTACTTCAAGAAACATGGCCAATTTTTATGAGTCATCACAATTTAATATCAAGACCATAATTTGGATGAAGAAATTTTGCCAATAAAAATATTTTTAAACAAGTTTTTTAAGCTCGTGTATTGTCATCCAAACCAAACGTCTATGCAAAATTTCAGCTCAGTCAGTTGGAAATAACTGCCTTAAGATACAGTTGCAAGATACTACCAAACGAACTAACAAGTATAATTAAATAAAAGCTTGTAAAAAATATGATAACTATATTGCCAGTAAACATTCACCCTTAGAAAAAAAAACGTCTTCGAAGACAAACTTGAGCGGATTTAACAAAAAAGTTGCTCAAGTCTTAAGAAAACTTCACAACTCTTGCAAACACTTTTTCTGTTCCGTTGGCATTTGTAAAGTTATGAAACAAAAATGCCTTGATAACTTAATAGAAATATAATTTACTTTTCTATTCAATTATTTTAAGCAATATGTATTCATAAAATTTTGTTTAAATGAGGACAGATATTGTCAGTAAAAACTTGTTTTGTTTGTGTCAATTGCTTTAATGTTTTCTTGGTTAGCTCATCATCATCATCAGCCTTATAATGTTCCCACTGCTGGGACACAAGCATCCTCTCTGTGAGAGAGGTATAGGCTTTAATCCACCACGCGGGCCCAGTGCGGGTTGGTGTATGTCACATGTCCTCACGATGTTTTCTTTTACCGTTTACAGAGCAGTGGTGATAATTTACAAAAAATAAATCGCCTGCCTGAGTTCGAACTCACGACCTACGACAAGTAAGTCGGGGCCGTTACCACTGAGCCACCGCTGCTCTTGGTTAGCATACGTTTAGTGATTTATAGTGCATGTGGGCTAACCATAGTGACATTTCTTTAAAATAAAAGGGCTACCGCCCATTGTTTCACCCGTCAATATCTTTATAAATTATTGTACAATTTCACTAAAGTCCCTGGAGCATGAAAGAATAACAAAAATCCATGCTCAAAAACTTTTTAATAGTTGGATTTTCAGTGTCACAATTATTTATTCCGAAAAGGTATTTAAATGATATACCTAAATAGGCGTTAATAACGGAAGAAACAGATTAAATTGTACATTAATCAGATTAATTAAAATAACAACAATAAGATTATCCTCGCTGGTAATTGATTACACCCTTGTAATCACGCCAAAGCAATATTTGTGATGTTTTACAAAATTGTATAAAATGAGCTTTTGGCCGTGACTTTGCGTGCGTGGAACAGATTTACCGTCGACTTATGGGGATTAAGTCCCCATGCTCATTAGGGGTATTAGGGAAGTGAAATTGGGGGAATATCCATTATGTTGTGTAACAAGGTTTTTGATTCCCATGGTGTTGTTGTGGCCTCACAATGTAAATCGCAGTAACATTAGGTGTCGCTTCGCTTTCTTGACATGACAGTTCATTTTGTCTGACTAATTGAGTTTGTTAAGGCAATCAATCTGCCTAGCTTCAACCCAAGAATATTAAGGATAGTCTGTCGGATTCAGTTGGATTTTATATGGAGCGACTGCCTATCTGACCTCTACAACCCAGTAACTGGGTATCACGATACAAAGACTGTCTAAGATGCACAAAAGACAGCTGGGACCAACGGCTAATGGTCACCCATCCACGAAATGTTCACGGCAAGCGTTGCTTTACCTCGAAGATCAACCCGTGCGGCTGTTATTTTTTGCCAAGAGCTGTCAGTTAAGTCTGGTAAGGCAAACTTTACATAATGTCCTAGTGTTAAAATAAAAAAAGGGGTTTTAATAGATTCCAATCATTTACATCTCTAAAGTTTGCGGACTTGACAAACTGTAATTAAACATTACAGTATTAATGCAGATTATTATATATAAACGTCCAATGAAATGTTATCTTAACTAGACTGAAGTTTTTCGAAAGCGTTTACAGAACTATCTTGGTACTACTTTTCATTCATAATGTCAGTTTAGTACTAAAAATCTACTGAAAATTTACCTCTCAAACAGGCAGTCGCCAAACTTCTCAGCAACTTTAACCCAACTCCAAGCACTACTCACGCTGTACTATATTTCCTCCATCTACTCCGAAGAGTATAATTACAAGTCATGAGACATTTTTATGTGCTGGTCATAAATCTCTGAGACAAGTTGGTAAAGTGAAGTGTGGCGGAGATAAATGAGTCTCCCGCTCCGCTACCCGCCCCCGCGCCCTCTCCGCGCGTCTCAGAGACTGCTCTTAATTTATTCTATTCCAGTTATATGAGCTGCCAATTATGAAGTCGGAGTGCAGACCGAGTTTTTGTGATCAATTGATGCGAATTGGATAAGAATAAATGCTTTATAATAAATAAGGAGCTTGTGGCTAAATAATAACAGCCACACGGGTCGAACTTCAAGGTTAATCAAAGCTTGACGAGGTCGGTCCGTGGATGGGTGACCATTTCAACATACCGAGTTTCCTCCGTGCTTCGGAAAGCACGTTAAGCCGTTGGTCCCGGCTGACATATGAAGATCTTTGACAGTTGTTACGAGTAGTCAGAAGCTTGAGATCTGACACCAGTCTAGCCAAGGGGTACCGTGTTACCCAGTTACTGGGTTGTGGAGGTCAGATATGCAGTCGCTCCATGTTAAACACTGGTAATCAGCTGAATCCGGTTAGACTAGAAGCCGACCCCAACATACTTGGGAAAAGGCTAGGCAGATTGGTTGGATGAGAATAAATATTGTTTTTATTGTGTAGTTCCGTCGGTCTGTCGACTCTTTTCTGAATTCGAGGTCTCAAAACAAAGACGTTTATTTGCCTACTACTACATAATAAAAACACGAATGTATTTTTACGCAAAAAGTATAGAACTGATTTTGAAAGCCGTTTTAAACTTTGTTAGTGATCGGGGATAACTTTTTAATACAAAAGTTTTTTATTTCACCTTAATGATAACTTCACTATTTTTGTTTTAACTCGTAGATAGATATAATATATTTTATACAATGTAATTCAATACCTAAACTTACGGTTCTGAAAGACACGTTACACATCTACATAGGTAAGAACATAACACCGAAGAAGCACGAACCGCAGCTCCACATGAAAACATACACATTATGAGAAAATTCATCACAAAACATAAAAGTAAATTAATAATGCTCAGTTGTTGTAAAAGTTTCCGCCAAGTTTAGAATAGAATAGAATTTATTTTTTCCAAAAGTAAATGTTACATTGTACACCACCACCCAAGACTAAACACTAATCGAAATAAGTACTAGTAATAAGTTTACAAAACTAATATAAAGTCCTAAAAAAAAAAAAAAAAAAAAACACTTTGTAAACATTTTTCACTAAATTGATGCGGTTTTATTCGAACTTAAAACCAAATAAAAATTTTACTGATGTTAGAACCATATAAAGAAAATATAAACAATTGGCGGTATACAGATAAAAATTCTTTACCTTCCGCGCTAGTCAAAGACTGTGTTACGGCAAGGTAAGGATTCTCACTCTAGAAAAACCAACTGTAAGTTAATTGTCATAAGGACAGTTCTCCATTGTTTATAATCATAAAAAGTATACAAAAGATGCGATAACGACTAATGAGTTTTGCGTAAACAAGTAGTACATGCAAAATTATCAGACAACATGACTTACAAACCTTAAATGTTATTTTTAGCCTATAAATAAAATACAATGTTACTTAACAGTAGTTAAGCTACTTTCATAACAAACTTATATTAAACAGTAGTACGAGTAGTACATGGATTTTCAAACAGCATACCAATCTTAAACGAAATCAACACAGCTGTATATGTACCAGTATATACATAGAACACACACACATGTATGCTTATACATATATATATATATATACATATGTAAATTAGGATTAATGTATAAAAAAAAAAAAAAAAGATGCGCATGTATATTTTGTTTATATATATAATAAGAATACATACAATTTACTTGCATATTTGTATAAATTTTTCTGTCCGTTCATAATCTAAACTACTCAGAAACTCATCCAGTGCCTTCCCGCAATTATAGCTTGTCAAATCTTTTAAGATCGTAACCTTACTTATGCGATTGTACAGTAACGGGGCCAGGAAGTAAGAAAAACCCTGAGCAAAGGAAGTCCTGCACGAAGGAACCTTAAAAACTTCATGTGATCTTCTAATGGATTGAATCTTAGGTCTTTGGCAGAAATGTTGTCTCAGAACAATACTTTTAATGTAAAGTTGACGAATATTGAGGACCCTAAACTCCTCATATAATTTCGACGTGGAGTATCTAAAGGGTTTGAAATTAATAACTTTTAGAATACACCTCAGGGCACGCTCAATTTTTATAAGAGTACTTTTTCGTGCACCACCCCAGGTGGCGACACCGTAAGTAGCGATTGATTGACATAAAGCTAGGTAAACCATTCTGTTAGTCTTTCTGTCTCTCAGGTTTCTAATTTTTTTGAAAATTGGTATTAGTTTGCGAATTCTAGATTTAAGATTACTGATATGTGGTTTCCAATTCAAATTTTTATCAATTTCAATGCCAAGGTATTTAGTACTATTAGTTGCAGATAAAATATGGCAATCGCAATCTTCAATAAGAAGAGAACAATCAGAAGAGTGTGCTCTCAATAGGAAATCAGAAGGGGGCTGCAGATTGTTTTTGATGCTAAAAGTTATATATTTGGTTTTATTTAAATTTAACGTGAGTAAATTGCAGTCAAGCCAATTTGTAATTTTTCGGAGTCCATTCTCAGCTGATGTTTTGACTTGTGCCCATGTTGAATGTTGAAATAAAATCACCGTATCGTCAGCAAATGTAATTACTTTTGATTCAGGTATTTCAGTATCGCATAAATTATTAACATAAATTAGGAACAAGGTAGGCCCAAGCACCGATCCTTGAGGTACTCCAAAATCTATCTTTAATTTTGAACTAGTTATATCTCCGATTTTTAATGTTTGTGTCCTGTTACTAAGATAATCTTTAAAAAGTTCCAGTGGCATCCCCCTGATGCCTATATACTCTAACTTACGAATCAGTAAAGAAATTGAGACAGTGTCAAAAGCCTTGGCTAAATCTAAAAATACTCCTATGCATTTCTTTTTGCAATCAAGATTCCCAGCTATATTGGTAACCAATTCCTCCACAGCATCCACAGTTGATTTGTTTTTTCTAAAACCATATTGATTTTTGGACAAAATATTATTTTTCTCTAAATAATTTACCAATCTATGGTTCATTACTTTTTCTAAAATTTTGCCCAAAGTAGGCAGTAGTGAAATCGGACGATAGTTAGTGACACTGTCTCTCTCCCCTGATTTGAATATAGGCACAACAATGGAGTCCTTCAGTACGTTTGGGAACCTGCCAGAAGACAAACACAAATTTAGTAAATACGTTAGTGGTGTTTTTAGTATATTAATATATTTTTTTATAAATAGTGATGATATGCCATCCCAACCAGTAGTATTAGTATTTTTCAGTGACATAACTATTTTGTTTACCTCTAGTTCATCTGTTCCCAAAAGCATGAATGAGTTCAATGGAGTGTGATTATACTTAAAATCCTTGACTATATCATCTTCAGTAATTTTTAATTTCTGTAAAATGCTGTTTGAGAGTTTAGCACCCACATTAACGAAAAAGTTATTAGCATAATCAATTGATTCCTGCGGTGTCGACTTAATATTTAACAACTCATATGGTGTTCCAGATTTATCAAACACATTCAAATTACATACACGTTTTATAACGTTCCAAGTCTTTTTTATGTCATTTTTACTATCATATAAGTTACGTTTATCGTGTTCATTTTTTAATTTATGTAGAATATTGTTACAATGATTACGATAACGTTTATAGGTAGTTTTTAGTTCTATGTCATTTGGTGATTTTAAGTGTCTTTTATGTAATGTGTCTCTAAATCTCATACAACGTAATAATCCGGGTGTTATCCATTGTTGACGAGTTTGTTGTCTGTTTGGTATTTCCGTTATTTGAGTGCTTTTCACAATTATTTCAGATATCATTTTAATAAACATTTCAGTAGCCTTATTAGGGTCGCCCAAAGATGTTATACTTAAAAAATCAATTTCATTAATTAGGGTGTTAGTCATATCATAATTAAGTTTTTTTAATGTATTTTTATGTGTTTTGTAAATAGTACTTTGTTGCGATAAAGATATATTCAAATATAAGCAGCTATGATCAGTAACAGATGACTTACAAATCACAGTCAACATTTTAGAATTAGACTTAACAAAACAGTGATCAATACATTTGTTAAAACGAGTAGGAAGAGAATGACTAGGTAAGAGACAATGGGTTGCAAGCAGATCCAAATACTCATCAGATTTTGATTCATCGTTATTGGTACCAATATCAATATTGATGTCACCTGTTAAATACACATTGGGTATGTGTTTCAGTGTAATTAAAAGTTCGTCTAAAGAACAAAGAAAATTAGATAATGAGATAAAAGATGGTGATCTATACAAACAAATAAAGGCGTTTGTTTTATCTATTTCAACCACTAAACAATCAGCATCTGCAATATTGGGCTCATACACTACAACATTTGCCAAATTACTTTTTGCATATACAACCACACCACTACTCCGATTGATATGTTTCCGAGTGTGGTAAGAATCGTATTGTTCTATTCCTGGAATAAAGTCTGAATTCTGTAACCAACACTCAGTCAGAATAATAATGTCGCAGTCTATATTACTCCTCGCCATAAAAAGTTTAAAATTCTCAAAATTTTTATGTATACTTCGAATGTTCTGTACAATTATTTTAAGAGATGGTTCAATATTAAGTCTATATTGCAAAAATGACTCCGGATCCCCAACCAAAAATGAATCACCAGCGTTGATATTATTATCAACATCAGCGATCACATCTTCTATATTGTTACACATTGTTTATAATATATATATTCAGGATACAATAATTTTGGCTGAGGGATATAGTTTCTGGTGTTTGCGACAGAAGTAGTAGATACAACACTAGTTTATCAACGGACATGGAGCATATAATTATAATATAATAATATAGTAATGTGATATATGAATAAAAACAGTATAAAATATATGCATAAACAATAAACATCACGGTAGTAATGTATATATATATAAGAAACCGGTAATAAAAAATAACAATATTTGCAATAACATGGTGTGTGACATCATAATCTAGGTTTAATCTAAAAAAAGTAAAATAGGCATAGTAATGTGGAAGAACAACTGACAAAAATAACGCTGAACAATACCGTAATTTGATGGAGAAGATGCCATTATATAGTCATTGTTTTGCTAAATCTTTGATTTGATTCAGGGTTTTAATGACTATGGCAGACTGGCCCTCTTCCTTGCGAAGTAAGATATTTCCTCGGGATACCCAGCAGTACTTGTAAATTCCATTCTTCACTAGTTCTCGAGCTGCTGCCAACATCTTTTTTGACAATGGCGTTAGTGCTTCAGATACGTAAACTCGCGAAGATATGCCACTAAACCCCAACAATTCTGTATTCAGTGGTCTTTCCTTGTTCTCGGAGTTATACTTTTTAGCAGCCTTAATAATTGTTTCTTTCTTTTTGGCTTCTTTGTACTCGACAACGATTGGACCATCAAATTTACCTCTTCTGTATATATTTGTTGTTGAATCAATAGGCGGTAAATTTATAGTATTGTATATGTTCTTGACTATTTCATACACGTTTTCTTTATCATCGCGTGGAATATTCCTTATTTCAACAGTATTCTTGATAAGTTGCCTTTGTAATTCATTCAATTGAAATTCCAAATTAGTAACCCGTGTACTTTCTGCTTCGTATTTAGTTTCAAGGTTTTGTACCCTCCCAACTATTTCCTTATAATTTTCAGCATTCTGTTCAAGAAGTTTAATAATCTGCGAATTTGACTCAAGTATCTGGCTATTTTGTTGCTTAATCTCACTAATCTCAGTATTCATCATTTGCTTGAAAGACTCCATAAGTTGTTCTTTAAGATCCGCCAGGGTTTCCTGTTCAGGGTTTTTTCGCTTCCTTATGTTGATATTTTGGATGATATCCTGATCTGGTGTAACCTTAGACAAATCCGGATACGACGAGAACTTTATTGACTGTCCAGATTTTGGAGTACACTGCATTTTTATCTGACAAATTTGCCTTTACTATAAGGTGGTCGAAACGAATTCAACTTTAAATAGGCGTATGTGAAACACTGTCTTCAATGGAAATTGTAGCTTATCACTTAAGAAACAAGGACTACTTTTGTACTTTAAGATTTTCGTAACAACGTAAAACAGGTCTGTCTTAGACTCATGCACGGACGAGAGTTTAAGTAAGTACAGCCACAAGAAACCAGACGTTGACCCTGCAAGGGGCGCCAAATTAAATCAAATAATTTACAGCTCAGCGCACAATGCATGGCAAATTGTTTTCATTAAAGTTTTCAAACTTTATAAATCTCAGTGGATGCAAATTCTAGATATAAGCAATTTTGGTGCTTTTTTCTTGATAGATTTTCTTTGATATTAGTCAAAAACAAATGAATTGAAGACTTGAGGGTTGTTAATGATGTGGTTAAAAATGGAGCACTCTTTCCAAATCCTTACTTGATTCAATCTTAACTTAAATGTCTTTAGATTATAGCTCCTGGAAATATAAACTCCAGCCAGGAATACCACTCCAGAATGCGGTTAATAGCAACTTCAATTGATCAGTCTCAGCTTTAGATAATCAGATCAAAAAGGTTTAGGTTCGACTTTGGTTGATTCATTGATTTTCATGATGTAACTTACCTACTGTTGTAGTGTTTATTATAAACAAACAAACAATTTATAGTAATTCGTAGAGGAAATGTAATTTTATATGTGAGGGACCAAGGAAAATAAAGAAGAATAAACTAAGTTTTACGTCCGTCCGAGTTATTTCATAGAGACCTTAGACGTTATGATAAAACTTTCCCAGAAATGGGATAACTTAGTTGTGTATGACGAAGTAAAAAACTTGTACTCGACTTATTTGTTTTTACATTCTTGTCAGCCTGTAAATACCAAGACATACATAAATAGTGAATTCATTTGTGTTTGGGAAGTGTTTCACTTATAAAGAAGGCTTAGATAAAGAGACATTCTATTGACGAAAAGGTTGTAAAAAAGTCTATAATATTTGGGATCGACATGCGCTTAGTTAATATGCTCGCGTTATCACGAGTCGTACATTTTGGCATTTTGTAAATTTATTCCATTGAGAGAATGCCACTTTAACTGGAGTACCTTTGTTACATATTATTATAATTTAATGCGATTCACAAATGATCTACAACGACGGAAGAAAACAACGGCCATTTCAGCAGAATTGGATACACAACTTCTCTATAACATTACAAACAATACTCTGATGCACTGAAAGAAGCACTCTAAATCTTTATTTTACTTCAAACAAATGAACGGATACTCCTTTTTAGGGTTTCGTAGTCAATTAGGAACCCTTATAGTTTCGCCATGGCCGTCTGTCCGACTGTCTACAGCTTAGCTCAGAGACTCTTAGTACTAGAATGCTACAATTCTGCATGGATATACATTTTAATCACGCCGGCAAAGTGGTCAAATAAAACCAAGAAAAAATATTAGGGTACCTCCTGAACATGTAAAGTGGGCATGATTTTTTTTCTCGTCTATCCCATGGCTGGATAGGCCATTCAAAAATATTACGGGTCTGTGAAAACCATTTTTCGATTCAGGGATTCGTTTGCGTAAAATTAAGCTTTGTATTGCTAATTTTTGTTAGAGTCATGTGTCCCACCCCTCTGCCAGCTTAACGGTTGCTTTTGGAAAATCACGGCAGTCAAAATCAAAAATCAAAATCAAAATCATTTTTTTTTTTTTTCACATAGGCCTAGGTGGGCACTTATAAAACGTCGACAAAAGGTGCACGGTTCGGGTTGGTCGTTTCCTATGGAGAAGAACCGGCAAGAAACTCCATGGTTACTCTTTTAAAAATGGTTTGGTTTTACAATATTTCCATGTTACAGCATTAGGACTTGGACATGGGGGGACAACGTAGGCCCGACTTATGACAATAAGTCGTAAGAAACTAAAAAAATAAAATAAAAGGATTATATATTTTATAAAAAAGTTAACAAATGTTAACTAGCATCTAGAAGGCCTACAATGTTCACACATTCACAAAACAATCGGTAAAAGAATCTATACAAAGGTAAATAAAAATAAGTATTACATGACTAAATTTAACATGTGGCACAAATTTTGTTATCAGTGCTGTAACTATTCTTAGCAAAGGGCTATAAAGATGTTTGAAAACCATTGTAAAAAGTCTAATTAAAAGAAGGAAAGAAAAATGAGATTGAGAATAGTTAGAGACATCCACATATTTGTGCCGTTTACAAGTTACCAGGGAAGCTGCATGCGCAGAAGGAGCTAAGGCCAAATGTTTTTATCTTCAACGTAGTCCTTGATTTTATAATATGCTTTTTTAATAAGGATACGTTTGATGTAGTTTTTGAACCTTCCATCGGTCAGTTCTATAACTGACTTTGGCAACTTGTTATAAAAGCGTATACTGTTTATAAGAAAAGACTTGCTAGTTTTCGTTAATCTGAATTTGGGTATTACAATTTCGTGCTTACTGCGTGTATTTAAATTATGGAATTCGCTTCTAGTTTTGAAAAGCCCCCGATTTTTACGGACATACAAAATACATTCCAAAATATAAAGTGAAGGTAGAGTCAGTATATCGATCTCTTTAATTTTTCTCTGAGGGACTCGCGAGGACCCATTTTATAGATTGCGCGGATTGCCCTCTTTTGTAGGATGAAAATTGAGTCAACGTCTGCTGCTGATCCCCACAGCAGATTGCCATAAGACATAATACTGTGGAAATAAGCATAGCATACTAACCTAGCTGTAGCTACATCGGTTAGCTGCCTTATTTTCCTTACTGCATATGCAGCCGAACTTAACCTACCCGAAAGAGTTCTAATGTGCGCGCCCCACTGCAATTTTGAATTGATAGTAATCCCTAAGAATACAGTTTCCGTTATAACTTCAAGATTTTTGCCGTCAAGATTTAAGTTTAGGTCATGTTGTGGTACATTTGGTAAAGAGAACTTTAGACATTTTGTTTTTTTTCGCATTCAGTAAAAGATTGTTAGCTGCGAACCATTTTGAGAGAACAATTAGACTTTCGTTGACATTTAAAACATCCGTATCTTGCCTATCTATTTTAAAAATTAGCGAAGTATCATCAGCAAATAGAATTATATCCGATAATTTGGCCATCATAAAAGGGAGATCATTAATGTAAAGTGCAGTAGTATATATAACGAAATTAAAAAGAAATCTATCACAGCTAAGCCAGTAATAGTCGACTAACTTATAAAATGTGCTTTCATTGTTTATGAACTTCAGTATTTTACCTAATTATGTTGGTGAATGTAGCTGTTTCACGAAACCCTTGGTGCGCGAGTCCGAATCGCACTTGGCCGGTTTTTCATGATATTACTACGATCTCACTGAAGTTTTTAAAACTTATCTAAATGCAGATGAAAATTTAAACCGAGCGGGGTACTTGATTACGTCACTGCTTCGACGCCGTTTGAAAGTTCCAGAATATTCTAAAGATGACGGTTTTAATTTCAGCACTTAGAAGTGATGGCTGGAGAGCTGGACGGGAACCTATAACTCGTTGATAAGATCCGTTTGATGTACTTTGGGAGAGACGTTTTATCATCGCCTTTTGTTTTTATGACAGTTCAGCTGGAAGCTCCGACGAAGTCAATTTGGGGCGGAAGGGAATTGGATTATTATAGTTTTTGCCAGTGGTCACTTTTTAGCCGACTTACCAAAAAGGAGGAGGTTCTATGTTCGACATTGTGTATATTTTTTTTTATGTTTGTTCACCGATAACTCCGTCAATTGTGGACCGATTTAAAAAAATCTTTTTGTTGTTGAAAAGTATGTGTTCTGAAATTGGTCCCATTTTAATTTGGTGAAGATCTGATGATGAACTTCGGAGATATACAACAGAACTCTTTAATAAATAACGGCATATCTCTCGGTATTGCTGCAATCGCATGTCTGTTTATTGTTTATATTATTTCATAACATAACATCACGCCAGCACGCTCTAAAGGGGTACGCAGATGTATACAGTTCACCTTGGTATACTCTCATTTCACCGGTTATGTTCAGTTTCATGATATTCGGGTAATCTATTCTTGCATTATAAGTATCTTACTTAACTACTTGCCTATTAGGTATGTACAACTAATTAAAAAACTTTTTGCAAAAAAATACTAACGACTTCTAAATACAAAACTACAAAGTGAAAAATAACTTTATTTTTTGAAGTCAGTGTCTTTCGTAGGTACCAATTTTTTGCGTTATGGACACTGACTTCAAAAAATAAAGTTATTTTTCACTTTGTAGTTTTGTATTTGGAAGTCGGTAGTATTTTTTTGCAAATAATTGTCAGTGAGGTAACTATACCGCCAGAATAGATTTCATGAAACTTGAACATAACCGGTGAAATGAGGGATCTGCGTACCTCTTATGAGCGTACTGGCGTGATGTTATGTTATAAAATGGTGTAAAAAATAAACAGACATGCGATTGCAGCAATCCCGAGAGATATGCCGTTATTTATTGAAGAGTTCTGTTGTATATCTCCGAAGTTCTTCATCAGATCTTCACCAAATTAAAATGGGACCAATTTAGGAAAATACTTTCGCAAACAAAAAAAAGAGTTTTCAAAATCGGTCCACAATTGGGTTGTTGAATTTAAAAAAAAAAAACGTAAATAAAAAAAAATTAAAACTTTACATATCATAAATTATATTGTCGTTGCAAAAATTTCTTAAATATTTTTTTCCAATTTATTATAAGCAATTGAAAATCGATAAAATTTTCAAAAAAACCACTTGTCTACGAACGGGCCATGATTGGTCGTCATGTTGGTGACGTCATAACGTTCAAGGAATTTTGTACTACAGTGTGAACTACACGTGAATTGACTAAAATATCCGAAAATTTGTACAAAAATATTATTTATAATAGCAAATTTTATTTATTCATGTGTGATAAAGGATTCTTAAAGGCTGATTTCGATAATATACCCACCTGGATGGACGATTTGGCAGTTTTGAGCATAAATAAAGTAGTGGTAATGAATATTACGTGTTAGTGGACCGGTGTTTGTTATTGTTCTTTACCAGGTACATTTAGAAACAGAATTGTCATAACGTAATCGTTTTCACATATGGGTAGGTGATATTGGTGTAAAATAAAAAGTAAACAAACACAATTGGCGCGAAGCTTCGACTATGCATATCAAAAATCTTCATTAGATACCACTAAATATGATACAACCCGAAATCTGTGCAGCCTTTATTTATATTTATTTGTTGCACAAAATCCTTAAAATGTTCGGTAATTACCATTATTTATATATCTATTAATAATATTAAACATTATTATCTAAATTATATATTTACAAACACTAAAAAACTTTGTAGAACAAAAACGTGAAAATATTAACTTGGTAGATTTTTTTTCAGTAAATATCTGTTATATGCGTTGACCGATTTTCACAATTCTAACAGAAATATTAGTTTTACGCCTATATCTATCATTTAAGAATAAAATAATGAATATATCTCCATAAACAAAAAATCATGTTTTCAAGTTACGTAATTATACAACAATGTCAACTTTGCACGAAAGTTCCCATAAAAATGTACTAATCTCAGTCTCTAATGATCAAAGTAATATATTAATACGAATCTAATACTAAATTAGAACAAGATAACATAATAATTAACACATTCTTTTAGGAATCTAGTAAGACATAGAACATTTCTCAAAACTTTAGTAGGTATAGATTGCTAGGTACTTGGCTATTGCGCGATTCACATATAATGGGGATTTTTTATAATATTTGTACATGATGGTATGAAGCAAGCACGATAACATTTAAGGATCAATATTTTTGATCAATATATTTGATTTTCATCAATATATTGACGATAATAACAAGATTGAATCGGTTAGAAGTCAAAACACCGTATCAGCTATGTGCTACAATGTGTAAAAATGAACGTTGTGACGTCACACGGGCTCGGGTATGTTTGGGAACTGTCGAGGTGTTTTCGGTACTGGATTCAAGAAAAACTTTTCAATTTGATATTACTTTGTAATTACAGCGAATAAAAAAAAACTAAAAATAGTTTTGTATGTAAACTTATGTATGATCTTTCCATTTTTAACCAAAACAAAATTGGTTCAACAAACCAATTGACGGAGATATCAGTGAAAAGACACAAAAAAAAACATTAGAGAGAAAATAAAAAACTTTTACAAAAAAATATCACCGACTTCCAAATAAGAAATAACGTTTTTTTTGGAAGTCGGTGTCCATATTGCAAAAACTTGGTACCTACCAAAGACACCGACTTCCAAAAATAAAGTTATTTTCACTTTGTAGTTTTCTTATTTGATGTCGGTAGTTTTTATATAGTTTTTTTTCTTGATAGTCGTTATATCTAACTTTATCTACTTAGACTGCCGACTTAGTTCTGTTTGTTTCTGGACTCAATTTTTAGATACCTACCAATATGTGCCAAATAAATTTGTTAACTTTCTGACAAAGGGTAGTAACTCAATTATCTTTGAAGCAGACTAAATTAACCTTCTAAAATCGGTACCGGTAATGCCAAAACATACACCCTACATTTCAAGACCAGGAGTAACTATACAAACTAGTAATACCTAATAAATTCAACTAAATCTTACTAAGGAATACCACGAGATAAGTTCGTCATGGCAACTACCCAGTAATCAGCTTATAATCACCGAGGCAACGATTGAATTCGAACCAGTTTACCCCTTATACACCTGAACAATTTCATTATTAAATTGGTTTATTAATAGTCAGCTATTTCAGCACCTGAATCTAGGACAAGGAATCGATTTTCTCTATTTTAGATAAAATGCAGAATTCAAGTCTCAACTTCTGATTTAGAATTTATGCTGCCTGCTATTATTATTATTTTAAAGTCTACTTCCCCCTCACAAACTGATTTATTTCCGTTCCAGACAAGTCTTAGATAAAGGTTATTGCAATGTTCCTTTCTTCATGGGTATATCAATAAAGTATAAGTCTGTTTTCAAAGAAAACATAATGTACGTTATTTATAAATAACGTACATTAACATGATATTAAACAAAGAGTGAATTTGTTGTATTTGTAAGGTAGTCCTAAAGTGTTAAAGTTCGTTTAGACGCATAATTGGGTAGAAAGAAATAGAACCAAGTAAAAGTAAAACTGGCCAAGTGCGAGTCGGACTCGCGCGCTAAGGGTTCCGTACCATTATCGCGAAAACGGCATAAAAATCACGTTTGTTGTATGGGAGCCCCACTTAAATATTTACTGTATTCTGTTTTTAGTATGTGTTGTTATAGCGGCAACAGAAATACATCATCTGTGAAAATTTCAACGGTCTAGCTATCACGGTTCATGAGATACAGCCTGGTGACAGACAGACGGACGGACCGCGGAATCTTAGTAATAGGGTCTCGTTTTTACCCTTTGGGTACGGAACCCTAAAAAAGAACCTTATTTGGAATGAATGCTGCAAGGATTCAGCCAAAGGTCATTAAAAGACAAAGTCACATACGTAACAAGAAACTCAGTGATACGCAAACACACCAATTGGCTCACTCTACTGCACCCTCACGTCAAGTGTGAATTCAGACTTCAATGGTCGCTCCACACGAACACACACACAGACGCAATAAAAACGCACACAAACAACCGCAGACGGTCTGAAAGACTTTTTTCCTTTTCCACTCCAATCTGCTTTTGCAAAGTCTCCTATTTGTCTAGGCTCCAAAAACAAACAAAACACTGCACCCTACCTCGATCTTACTACATCCAAATAAAGCTCAAACTACCCTGATCCGATAGAAAATTGAAGTCTATAGACAGCCAAGCCACTCGTGAGCCTGAGATATCAATTATGCATGCCATGACAAGAGATGGGGGTTTAAATAATAAAGGGGATCTATTCAAAATGACGGCAGATTTGATACGACTAATTATTTAAGTATGGGATTCGGGATCGGTTTTAGTGCTCACCATGTACCGATATATTTTTGAAACAGCGATCAACTTTTATGTAGATCTATGAAGCAGGTGATATATTGATCCAGGCTCTTTTTATATTAATCTGACTAACGCTCACTGTGCTACTAATTTAAATGTCGTCTACGTTTTCGTTACAAATTCTATTAATATCAGAAAGACTTAGATTAAGTATTAAGTAACTTTAACAACAGACACCATAAAATTCCATTCAATTAATTATTTTAATCTAGTATGATTTACACGATACATAAAATAAATAAAAAACATCAAGAACTGAAATCCAGATCTCTGACACCAACACTCTATACGATTAAAATAAGACTTGTTAAGACGCCTTAGCTGAGCAGGGGAAATTTTTCCGACCATCCCATGGGGACTATCCATTCAATGGAGTAAAAAGCGGCGTATTTTCCCTTTGCTGACGCTTTCCATGGTGAAAAACTTCCCGTGTACAGTACCCGAGACTAAATGGAAACGGACTGGCCGGCTCGCATTCACGCCAAGAGTCATGGCTCAAGTTGTGCCCATTGTACTCGGGGATGGAGTCGCAAACTTTAATTTTGTTTGTAGATGTTTGACCCTTCCATATATTGTTAAACTGTCAGCCGTGGAAAGGTAAAAAAAGTGTTGGTAACCGATCCCTTCGAATTTTGGAATAGGTAAACATTTGCTATGGGTTATTTATAACACAACGGTCGGGTAATTTAAAACCTTGCTTAAAATCAGAAGATTATGTAGCAGTATTTGCTTGTCAACAAAGTTTATTATTTCAATATAGACAAATAAAAATTGCAGGTTGCTGTCTGAAAAGTGCAGTCAGATTGAATTCTTAGTAAAATGTTGTATGAGTTAAGAATTCATAAGCAAAAAGTTAATTTTCCCATTATTCTAAACTCAATACGTAGTGTGTATAGTCAATTAAATTAATTAGTTATCTCTCGAAATTGTGCCTCTGGATTCGTTTCGATGTTTTTTCTCAACATTAAAACACACCAAGCACAACTAACTTTTTTCGATTTATTCCGGTCGGATACGTATTAATATTATTATGGCCTTTATTTTATTATTTATTCGTTTATCATGAGTGTTCATACTCAATTACAGAAAAAATATTAATTTAGCATGTATTTACTGTTGTTGTTGTTACTGTAATTGTTGTTATTATTTGTTGCCATGGGTATGTGAGACCTTGTCTTTAATTTTGTGTAAGTAACACATACGTGTTACTTACACAAAATTAAAGACAAGGTCTTTTTAACCCCCGACGGAAAAAGAGAACTGTTATAAGTTTGACGTGTGTTGCTGTGTATGTGTGTATCTGTGTACCTGTGTGTCTGTGTATCTGTATGTCTGTCTGTGGCATCATAGCGCCTCAACGGATGAATCGATTTTGATTTAGTTTTTTTTGTTTGAAAGGTGATTGTGTCGAGAGTGTTCTTAGCTATGTTTGAATAACATCGGTTTAGCCGTTCAAAAGTTATGGGCGTTTTACTGTTTGAATCGAGATGTTTTAGCAAGATCAAGATGTTTTGAGCCGGGGGTTTTTTAAATTTTGAAATTTTACTTGTTATTTACGTGTCTGATATTTAAGTGACTATCTACTAAACTAATCTAGTTCAATTACCTGGAAACTGTTGTCAAAAGTGGTATACTCATTCCCCTGACTGTAAGTAGTTACATATACAATATCCTTTACTATTAAATAACATTTACATAGGTGTACGCTCACACAGACACAGTCGACCAAAGTAATAAGCTCCTGTACCTACATACATAAACACAAACTTGTATCAGATATAAGCAGCAAGGCCGCATCGCACATATGCCTAGACGTCGCCGCAAAATTATTAATATGTCATGTCCCTTGACAAAATGCTATTATGTGCGATAACAATATTGATCTCATCTGAGGCAACATGCTGTATATGTTTGTTTATCTTTGATATTACATTTTCTTGGTTAGTTGTCTGGGAAATATTTTGTGGAGTCTGAACTGTTAATTTGTTGTGTTTTAGTCGGCAATAGTACTGAACCTAATTAGTCGTCTCAGTTCCGAAATCGTAACTTCTAAGGCGGTTAAATTGTTCTTTTGTTAGTCTATATTTTTTTTGAGGACGTTATCTTTGGCAGTATTGATCCAATTACGGTAATCCTTTAACATAGAAAAAGGTACACTATCAGTGACGTATCCTATTTTCATCCCGAAAATGTGCTCGTTTCCTATAATGTAGACTATAAGGGTAAAAAAAAACTATTAAACTAGTCGATACATATTATAATAAATCTGTAGTAAATTCATTTTTGTGCATTGAAAATATTTCCATTTCCAGTGTGTAACCAACTATAGTGGATAAGCAACAGAAACCATTTCCAGCATTTTTGGAATATTTGTCTGTGTATCTTTTTGTCTGTTTAGTTTTGCGCGCATCACGTAAAATGTACGGATCCAACGTAGATAATTCCTTCACATAAACATTGTGTGTAACTTGAAGTATTAGTAAATAGAATATACTTTAGTGTATATCATAAAAAAGTTAGTTTTTGTTTCATCGCAATCAGTTTAATTTTTCAAAAGTTAGATGAATTTAAAATGTTTAAGCAGTAACATATCACAATACACGCAATTCAGATACTCAGACAGTTGAACTCCATATTCGATAGATGGCATTGTGCATTTGACGTCATTCTCTGAATAAGTAGCAAGCTAAGTAGGGTAGGTAGGTAGGCAAGTAGGGTAGGCAGTTAGTTAAGTAGGATAGGTTGGTAATTAGGATACGGTAGGCAGTTGACGGGAGCGAAGCCACGGGAAAAGCTAGTCTATGTTATATCTTCGAATCCCACCTTAATATGTAGATACAATTAACGTGAATAAATTCTGAATCAACACCAACATTTTTTAACCAATGTCAATCATATTGACTTCAATCGTGATAATATAAAGCATATTTTTACAAAAAATCTCGCTGACACGCTACGAAACCCACAAGGGAACTGTACGAATGAGTCAAAGATAATTCTAAAATATATTAACACAAGCCCAATCTTTATCACTTTAAACGACCTTGAGCCAACAAAAAAATAAAATTATGAACATTCTTTCCATTCTCTTAAGTCTCTGAAGACCTTTAAAGCGAACACTAGGAAAGTATTTTCAACAAAATACATATTTTATTACAAAGTTACCGAAATCTACGCTCGGCTCGTGACGAATTCCCTAATTACTCATTTGAACCCGTAGAAGCGCTACGGCGTAGCAGTGCTACGAGTGTCGTAGACCTAGCGTAGAGCTTTGCGCCGCGGTGGAAATTTCATATAGACAATTAAAGTTAATGATGATTAATTTTATTTTAGTTTATTTTTAAATATGATGCTGAATATTATAATATGGATACTGAAATTGTAATTTTATAATAAACTAGAGGACGCCTCGCGGTTTCACCCGCGTAGTTCCCGTTCCCGTGGGAATACAGGGATAAAAAGTAACCTATGTCACCCTGGGATAGAGTAGCTTCCCAACGGTGAAAGAATTTTTGAAATCGGTCCAGTAGTTTTGGAGCCTATTCGGTACAAACAAACAAACAAACAAAAAAATCTTTCCTCTTTATAATATTGGTATAGACTAGCTGACTCGGCAAACTTTGTTTTGCCATAAAAACACCAAACATTCACCTACCCTACCCTACCCTACCCTAACCTACCTACCCTTTGTCCGTCTCCTGGCTCTAATCTACCTCCTCACCAATTTTCAGCCATATCGGTAAAGCCGTTCTTGAGTTATAAATAGTGTAACTAACACGACTTTCTTTTATATATATAGATTATTTTGTTTTCTCAATGTAAGCACAACATTCTAGAAGCCTTTAAAAATTACCAAGGTTTTTTATTTTCTCTCTCCGTTAAAGATTCTAAACACCGCTCGACGTCTTCATCAACAGATTTTTTATGCTCTTTAAAAAGCCCGATTAATAAAATTTATTTTTAAATACAAAAAGACAATGCAAAATAAACTCGCCATTAAGAACGAACTAGTCTGTTGACCTGGATATCGCGGGTTCGCTTCCGACTCGCGTCAGGTTGGATTCATGAGGAGCATCAGTAACTATGTCAGATGCCTGATTGTGACTGAATGACTGATCCAAGCTTGTATATGACGAGATATGGCACTTTGTGATCGTATATTTTAATTCTGGCTATACTTTTTTTTTTTTTTTTTTTTTTTATCTAATATAGGCTCGCGCTTGACCACTATCTCACCTGATAGTAAGCGATGATGTGGTCGATGGTGGAGCACGCTTGCCTAGAAGTAACCTATTCACTCTTGACTTAAAGACCCCTAGATTGTAGCTATCGGGAAACACAGACTCCGGCAGGGAATTCCACTCCTTAGCTGTACGCATAATAAAAGTATTCCCAAAACGTTTAGTGCGTATGGGTGGGATGTCCACCATATATCGATAACGCATCGCCGTACGTCTGGTAGTCCGATGATGGAACGGGCTGGGTGGAATTAAATCATGCAATTCCATCGCACACTCCCCGAAATGTAACCGATAAAAAACCGACAAGCTGGCAACTCGGCGACGATGTTCAAGGCTCTGGAGCTTTGACTTAACCAGTGCCTCATCGCTGATGAGTCTCTTGGCCCGCTTTTCGATCGACTCCAGTGCATCAAGCTGGTATTTGGCAGATCCGTCCCAGAGATGAGAACAGTACTCCATGCATGATCGAACTTGCGCTTGATACAAGCTGAGCAGCTGTTCTGGCGTGAAATACCTTCTCACCTTTGCAAGTATCCCCAGTTTTTTGGCGGCCAGCTGAGCCTTTGCCTCAATGTATGGCCCAAAATTGAGAGTCGATGTCAACGTAACGCCAAGAAGCTCAAGATAGTCAGCCATTGGCACGGTCACATCTCGGAAAGTTGGAGCCGGGTGAAATTGACTCTTTTTTGCGGAAAACAGACACGCCTGGGTTTTAGCAGCATTAAACCTGACCAGATTGGCATCGCCCCATTCGGAGACTGCCTGCAAGGACAGGTTTAAGCGCTCCACCATGGCCTCCCGGAGCGACTGGATCTGAGGCCCGGTAGCACGAGCGTTGGACAAGTATCTCTCAGTAACGGTGCTGTCGTCTGCATACCCAAAGGTGCAAGGTAGGTGGTGGTTTTATCTAGTTAAAATTGAAAAAAAACAGGATTGACTTGTTTAAGTGTTATTTTTATCCAATTTACAAAATAAATAGCAGTCAATCGAATAATTGTAACGTGAAATCTTCGAACGGTCAAGGAAAACATCGTGCGGAAACCGGCATGTCCCAGAACCAAAATTTGAAGATATGTGACATCCACCAATCCGCACTGGGCCCGCGTGGTGGATTAAGGCCCATTTCCTCTCTTGCAGAGACGAAGCCTGTGTCCCAGCACATTGGGAACATTAAGAGGCTGCAGGTGATGAAGTCTTCAGTCTCGTATTTAGTGTTTGTTTATATGTTTTGTCTATTTCTCAGTCGGCCTCCAGAAGGCCTTCTCTAATCTTCTGCATTCCTGTCAATGCTTTGGCCGCTCTATCTCATGTTGATCCAGCGACCTGCCTGACGTCATTGCACAATTATTGTTTTTTTTACTAGCCTTTTATGCGTAGCTATCATTTACTGCTTTCATAAATTACTTAATAAGCCTTAGTTTAAGTCTAAACTAATTGAGCAATTCCAAAACAAACACGCTAGAAGGTGCATATATCTATCTTTTTTACTATACTGAAATCAATATATTAAATTTTCATTAAATAAACTAGCTCGCAAACAATACATAGCCAGTATTATCCTCACAACTGCATAACAACGTTAACCCAGATAAACCCTTGCCCGATTAAGACCCACTTCAGCACTATTACGGCAATTCACGAAAGCTTAAAACTTCTATTTTCGCCGTGACATTCCAATTGTCAGTTTGGTTCGGCCGTTGACCTGATTACCTCTAGGAATGGTTGGCAGTCGCATCACGTAGCATCCACGATGGTATATCTTGTGACGGGTTGGTGACGGCTCGAATGATGGGAAGTGTGACTGACGTCAAACTAGGCTTGAAGATTGAGAAATTCTTTGTGACTGAGTTTATTTTGAAGGTTACCTGGTTAAGGACTTGAAGGCAAATTATTTTAATTACTATATCGAATTGTCCTTTCATCTGTCAGGATTCTGCATCTTTTTTGATTTTTAAGGAAGATATCCAGTTCGTCCACGCTACCTCCTTAGACCACATATATCGTCCAAAAGATTTTCGAGATTTTGCTCAATCATAATAATTTAATTTAACTAAACCATTAACCAAAGATTTTTTTTTGTATGTTAATTCTAAAGTAGCCTTACTACTTTAGAATTAACATACAAAAAAAAATCTTTTTGCAAGCGTCACTAGGACTCTATGGAAAAACTGCAAGGACACTCTTTTTCATCTTACGCTAACCTACGACACAGGATTTACGTGCTTACATATAAACCGTCGTAAGCCGTAGCATATAATTGTTGCTTGTTGCCACAAATAAACACGAAAATTTCTCAGAAAATACTGAAGATTGTTGATCGGAGAAGAAGATGAACACTTTGTACAATAACAAGTAGCTCGCATACTCATGTTTTACAAAAAATAAATATCTTATCTTATCTCGCTTATTCTGAGAAATGCCTCTCAATTCAGAACCTTTAAGTGAAGCAAATACAATAATAGCATTGAACAGTATTCAATTAATTAGCATCGCTTACAAATGTTGATTTATTAATTAAACTGTTTGGTATTCAGATAACCCTCTAATATCAAATGATATTAACGATATCTACGGATACAAGTATTACTCGTAAGCCTCCCAACCCATTATATACCCATTTCACTTCGGCGACTATCACAGGCGTGGGAGGGTTAACATCTGCTGTTTTTCTTACCCCGACACATTATTCAAATTACATATAAGTAAAATTACATGCAACACTTAGCTCGCATAAATATTATGTGAACGAAGTAAGAATAAGGTCGAAAGTTATTCCAAACTCGTATTAAGTGCGAAGGAAAACACGAAAGTATATGTAATATAGAAACGGAAGCGATAGTTAGGGGTTCCGTAGTAAATGTGACGGATAATATTTGTTGTAACATTCCTGCAAACATTTTATATCCAGATAAATGTTTTGATTGCTCCAGAGATTGTTGTTTTAAGATGCGAGCAGATTCTCAAGTGGAGAGCGCCAATATTGTGAGTCATTAGATCGTGACTAAGAATAGCTAGCTGCTGACCGCTAGCTATCATAATGCAGTCTCGAGGGAGCCGTAAATCAACTAACCAAGACCGAACATTTATTTGGCTGAGCGAATTTATTAGGTAATCTTTTTGTGAGTGGATTTTAACATATTCTAATTGATGTTAAAACCAAGATAAGGGTAAAAGATAGGAAAGTTTGTATATCGTAGTGAAGAGCTGGCCTATAACAATATTATAAAGAGGAAAGATTATTTTGTTTGTTTGTACTGAATAGGTTCGAAAATACTAAACCGATTTAAAAAATTATTTCACAATAGAAAGCTACATTATTCCTGAGTGACATAGGCCATTTTTAAAGCCCGAAAACAGGTCCTGTGGGATCCACGGGAGCGAAGACGCGGGGAACAGCTAGTCCTTATCCTTACATAGTATAAAACAAAGTTGCTTCCCGCTGTCTGTCCCTATGTATGCTTAGATCTTTAAAACTACACAACGGATTTTGATGCGGTTTTTTTTTTAATAGTTAGAGTGGAATTCAAGAGGAAGGTTTATATGAATAATAAACGCGGGCGTAGCCATTGGCAGAAGCTAGTTTACTATTTACTATATTTTACAAAATCTGGGACATATTTACAAATATCCTAAAGATGGATTATCTAAGCACACATGCTAGTTCCAAATCACTCTGTGCTTCCACAAATAGTGATATTTAACAATTAATTACATTGCTCCATTAAAATTCAATCATTAATCATAATTTAGGTATTCCATCAAAATTTGATATCGCATTCATGACCAAAGTTCTAAAGTTCACAATCATAATGTCGCATGTTAAAGTTCGTTAGCGGCCTGAAAAACAAATAAAAACCAAGAAACGTATCAGCTACATACAGTAACATAATAGTAATAGTTCAGCCGAGGGACTGTTTCGTAATGGTGTGAAAGCATAGCTATCCCCGCGTGATGAGAATCCATGGCACTAAGAAGTAAAAAATATTTGAGTATGGCATTATATTGTATTGACAAGGGTTGGGGGTCACATGTGTTTTATTTTTATAGGAAATTAATACTCTTTTTAAGTAATAATTAGAATAAACAATTCAGGTGTGTAAAGCCGCGGGTTCTAGTAGAAAATAAAAGCCCTTCCATATTGTTATCCTAATAGTTTAGAGTCAAAAACTAGACTCTAAACTATTAGGATAACAATATGCTTTGCTATGGCTTTTATTTTCTACTAGAACCCGCGACTTCACACTTTTAGTATCACATTATTTTTATTTATGTTCCAAAGGAGTATAAGTTTATAGCTAAGTACGAGTTCTAATCTTGTTTTAGTATTAAATTGCATTTGTTGTAATTTTTCAAGTATGCTTTACAATTTTGCAAAGTCTTTAGACTGAATAAAATTATACTTGCGATTCCTAATGAGCTGAGTAATGTAGTAATTAACGTCAGAGCACCCACGTTACTACTGCATAAACATGAAGAGCTAAAAGTTTATAAATTGCATTAAGAAATAGCTGAATGTTTTACCACTCTCTTTAAAAAAGAAAACTATTCGTTCAATTTTGAACCCAATGCAGCCAAAATCTCCCAAACACATCTAGTATTTGTAAATGTTTGTCCGGAACGTGCAATGTTTAGAAAGTTAGTCAAACCCTGCGCTCTGTATAAACAGGGGTTACAAATTACATACCATTAGCCAGCTGCGCTGTTCCTAGTCATTAATGACAACACATATGTATAGCTCTAGTGATGCTGTGCGTTTGACATACTTCCCCTGCACCTGGGTACAGGGGTTTAAGATGAATTGGGGTAATAAACCTTTGTTCATAAGTATGACAAGCAAATAAAATAAAGAATATCGGAAATATTACTTCTCAGAATTACACAAAAGTGCCAAAATAATGGCCTACTTTCGAGCGGAATCGAAAACAATTACTGTCAGCTGACGCAATGTACAAAACAATAAAAGTAACCTCACATTTCCACATACAATCGAAGCCCGAATACATTTTCTCGTACATAAACTGAACATCAAAATTTAATTACGGGTGCACTCATAAAGACTTTAACCCTGCATTCCGCCGGTCACACTTAATTACTACGTACCTATTTTAACGCGATTTTTCGTGCCTTTCTTTCGCACAAACGGTGGTATCGGTTTGCAGGAGAGGGATGGACACAGTGGATGGTAACAGAGCGCGTTGCCGAACACCCGCCGGCGGTGGCGGCGCGAGGCTGACTAAATCTGTGTCCCTCTCAAGCCAGGTCAGGTCAGGGTAGAGCCGCGTCCAGAGGGCGAACATTTCCTGAATAAATTGTGTAAATATTTAAACATGGGCTCGTGTTTTCAGCGGCAATTTAACGGCCGCGGTTCGTTCTAACAAATTCGAAGCTGTCTGTACGAATTTTATTGTGTCCGATTTATTTGGCCGCATGTGTAAACACGTAGGGATCAAACGCGTTCGTCTAATTTCGTTTGATGTTTCAATTTAGAGGATTAACCGTTTAGATTACATTATTAAAAGATTTGAGATAAAAAAGTAAACAGCGGTCGCTGGCCCGTCAAACGATTTGCGGGAAAATGGCTCTCGGGGAATTATGTTGGTACAGTGATTGTTCGCGTACATTTTTAAATATTTTGCAGGAAAACTGAACTTCACAAGTGGTTTATATTTTTTTTGGAAACAATAGGTCTCTTACTTAGTCTACTTTAAGATATAAAGAAATAAAATGGCAAATGCCCATACAAAAAAGCTCTATCAAAATATATTTCAAAGTGAAACCCAAACATTGAACAACAAAACACAATTATTTATTTGAAGCAATCATGCACAAACTAACCTATTTAACAACACTATAATTATTTATGTTCCATCAATACACCGAGGCGACGTGTCACGAATAATCGAAAGTATTCCAAATCTTGTGTAAGCACTCAGCGATTGTAAACTCCACATAATCCACAGACGACTCAAGCAAACAATCGTAGGAACTCAATCAGCCGTCCGTATGGATGCAGCTTTAGCCAGCATCCCGCGCACACCAGCGCACCAATCACACGCACACAGCGAGACAATCTTTCGAAAAATTTGATACATTCTTGTATGTGTGCGTACGAAGTATTTGTGTATGTACAGGAGATGCCACTGTGTTGGTTTTCCTGAAAATGGCCGCCGTGGAAAGCGCGCATGCGTCCGAAAACAAATGAACAATGCAGTTTAAATTTATAATGATGTTTAAATTTGGACTTTACTGTGTTCAAAATAAAGGTCGTGGTTTACTTTTTGGGGAATATTTAGTAAGTTGGTAGTAAACACGGCGGGTTTTTGAAGTTCGGACTTGAGTAAGGTAAAGGACACTTCTTGACGTTGGTGGCGTATAGAGAATTAAAATGAGTGCTCGCACAGCGACAAACTTAAAGCGCGGTTAGCGATAGAAGCGCTGAATGTAACTTGCTATGCAAGTTCATATCCAAGCTGCGTAGTTCACAAGAAAATTTGTTGATGAAACTTTATGCAGACACGATGTCGGTTTTCAATCAGTATTAGTTAAAATTAGACGTTACTTCTGGACTAATAAATATCAAAATAATACATATATCTACAACATAGTAATATATATTTTAAACTATCTTTGCTATCCCTACACGGGCTACTTAATTTCTTGGTTTAGAGTTACAGATCCAGTTTAGGATTTTTTTTAAACAAAGGTTTTACCCACTATTCTTAACGTTAAAAAATAACAATAAAAAATATATTTTTTAAAATATTTCTTATTTTTTTTTGTACACAAAAACATAAAGACACAAATACAGTAGGACAGCTTATGTACAAAGGCGATCTCAACCCATAATTACCCTTATAGATACATATACTCACGCCTTTTTACCATGGAGGAAGCCAGAAACTACAGAACGCCTCATGCTGTTTAGGGTTCCGTACCCAAAGGGTAAAAACGGGACCCTATTACTAAGACTCCGCGGTCCGTCTGTCTGTCTGTCTGTCTGTCACCAGGCTGTATCTCATGAACCGTGATAGCCAGACAGTTGAAATTTTCACAGATGATATATTTCTGTTGCCGCTATAACAATAAATACTAAAAACAGAATAAAATTAATATTGAAGTAGGGCTCCCATACAACAAACGTGTTTTGTTTGCAGTTTTTTGCGATAATGGTACGGAATCCTTCGTGCGCGAGTTCAACTCGCACTTGGCCGGTTTTTTCCTTACACACTCTTTTTGCTTCAATTAATCGTTGTTTCCAACCAGAAAACGTTAATTCTGTCACTGTACAAGGGGCATAATTAACTGTAGAGCAGCAGTGGTGTTGACATAATACCAAAAAAGTTGCGCGTCCGAAAGTCGAACACTTTATAAATAAAGTTCAGCTCAACCACCTGAATAAAATACCATTTTGATTCAAATTCGACTCATTTAATTAGTGGAAAATTCGCAGAAACAAATGTAAGTGGATGTGAGCCATATAAAGCGGACATCAAATGAATCGGAGCTGAGATTGTAAAATTTTACGTTTGATCCCCTTCAGCGAGTTGAGAAGAAATCGTTTGACGGACACTACTAAGGAAACTCTACTTAAAAGTACTGACATCGACAAATTGACTCGGTTTGGTGAAAACTACTAAGGCTAGATAGCTAAAAGGGGTTTACTGTGCAATTTGGAAGAGGAGATGCCTACGTTCCAAAATATATTGCAATACACGGAGTTGGAGCAGAGAGAACGGTTACAACTTTCAAGTTGCAGGTCGTACGTTTGAATGCAGGATGCTTTTTTTTCTTTCACCACATTAAAACAGTGAACGGTGGAAAAACCGGCATTTCTTAGGACCAAAAATTACACGTGACATTCACTAACACGCACCTGGTACGCGTGACGCATGTGGCATTCACTACCTCTCTGTGATATGAGGTTTATATCCCAGCAGTGGGATCATTATTTAAGAGATTTAGATTCCCTCTCTTGGATCGCATAAAAAAGTAGTCGCCAGTAATAACCAACGTACAGTGTTAAATATATACCATTCACTTGGCTTATTACGTTATCAAATCCAACTCGTCAGTAAATCACTTCTCTTTACAATTTCGTAGTAACTCGCACAAATTGAGATGACCACTAACATCGACGGGTCGCTCATCACTCGATGCGTTCAGCGGAATTGCAGACGCTCAGCATCTTGGCATTCATGGCGGATGCTGCACTCTTGATACGTGCGAATGGACCCATCGGGGATGGGTGATGATGACATTAGATGGGTAGTTCAGTTGGACATTGCTAGTACTAGTATGAAGTTAAGATTGCGATAGTGAGTTGTGAGCTGTCGATTTAAAGCTAGAGATTGGAATTTATTTTACCTAGCACATGTTATTATGTACTCGTATATAGTTGAATGTTATTTGTAGATATCAATGCTTGAGTAAAGTTCATATCCAGCTGCGTAGTTCACAAGAAAATTTGTCGATGAAACTTTATCCGGTCATGATGAAATCGGTTATCTGCCAGTATTAATTAAAATTAGGCGCAGCTTCTTACTCATGTAAAATGTATCTTAATTACACTTACCCACAATATTGTGGCAGGCATAGTGAACAATCCGTGTTCATAAAGAATATACTGGAGAGTTTTCGTATTATAATTGCTACACAAAATAGAAAGTATACAGAAGGGCCACTCCCGCCGTTTAGAAAATTGGCAGATAAATTTGACAGATTCACTAGGGTTGCTCTATATTGATTCCGAATTTTAATATAGAGTTGGTTGTTTAAGTTACAAACATAAATACATCGATTCGTCTAAACATACATCAAATCATGCTTACAAGCCTTAGAGGATAGACAGAGCATCAAATATCCATTAAAGATCATGACTCCACATTAGACGAAGATTGGCGGATAAAAAGACGTAACAATGGTGTACCTAATAATGATCCCAACAAAAACATAAAAATGTGAAATGTTTGTTTCAAATCAAATCAATCAAATCAAATCAAAATTTCTTTATTCAATTAGGCCATTAAGCGGCACTTTCGAACGTCAAAAATAAAAATTAAATGTAATAATAATTGATTCTACCGTCCATTCGGAAATGTAGCTTGTTATGGAGAAGAACGGACAAGAAACTCCACACTTACTCTTTAAAAAAAAAAATGTGTTTTACAAGTATTTGGTTACAATAATCTTGTAGGAAAAATACATATATGTGAGAACGATGTAAAAAAAACACACTTAAAAGCGTCTAGAGTAAAACAAACATTTAAAAATACAATAAATAGGTAATTAAAAACAGGCGGAGGTAGCTAAGATATGACCAATTCCAACTGATGGCGCCCGTTCACGAGCATGACACATGGTCGGCACCACTCAGCTCAACCATCATGAAGGGAACCGAATGATCCAACACATGTGCCACCATCAGAGAGACATTAGAGAGAGCATGACACACTCAACTGCCAGGGCACACTGAAGTCAACGAACGACACATAGTTACAGTAAATGGTAGATTTACAGTTGGTACATAGTACTCACATATGTGCTGTGCAGTTATATAATCCAAAAAATTAATTGAGTTTATACAACACAAATATACATTATAATTATTCGTACAGTCTTCAGCAGGTCCAACAATACTTCATAACTTTTCTGCTTATCACTTGTTTTTGTGGCCTAGTGGCTGTGGAGCTGGAATAGCGTTGGGCCAAGCATTTTTATCAGCGATGTAATCCCCCAACCTATAATATGCCTGCCTGCATAGTGTGCGTTTTAAACAAGTTTTAAATTTCGTCTCATTCAATTCTAGAATGTGTGGCGGTATTTTATTGTAAAATTTTATACAGTACCCCATAAAAGATGACGCTACTTTAGCCAGCCTGAAACCTGGTTGAATTAATTGGTCCCTATTTCTAGTAACATAACTATGTCTATCGCTGTTTTTACTAAAAAGATGTAAATTCTTTCTAACGTACATGATGTTTTCGTAAATATATTGACACGGTACCGTCATGATGTTAATGTCCTTAAACAGTTCCCTTAGAGCATCGCGTCGGCGAAGATTGTATATCGCTCTGATGGCTCGTTTTTGTAGAACAAAAATTGACTGAATGTCTGCAGCCCTTCCCCATAGTAATATGCCGTAAGACATTATACTATGAAAGTAACTAAAATAGACCAGCCTCGCGGTATCTACATCAGTAAATTGACGAATTTTTCTAACAGCATAAGCCGCCGAACTTAACCGCCCCGCAAGTGATATTAAATGAGGACCCCATTGTAACCTTGAGTCTAGCGTGATACCCAGGAAAACCGTTTTGTCGACGAATTCTAGCTTCTCGTTGTTTAATATAATGTCACAATCATAACTTTTGACATTCGGCAAGACAAATTTTACACACTTAGTTTTTTTAGCATTCAAAACTAAATTATTAGCAGTGAACCAATTTAGAACTTGCCACAATGCATTATTTACGTCGGCAACGTTACTCGTACGTCTATTTATGTTAAAAATCAAAGAAGTGTCATCAGCAAATAACACCATGTTTAGTTTGTTTTTCAATAGATGGGGTAAATCGTTAATGTATACTAAAAATAAGAAAGGACCTAAAATTGAGCCCTGGGGTACCCCCATTTTCACGTTCAACCCCGACGAATTGACACCGTTTATTTGAACTTATTGCTGTCTATCATTCAAATAGGATTTTACTAAATTTAATGCTGATTGGCCTAGCCCGTAATGCTCAAGTTTCAAAAGCAATGTTTCATGATCAACGCAATCAAACGCCTTCGACAGGTCGCAGAAGATACCTATGGCATCTTGTCCCTCCTCCCACGCATCAAAGATGTGTTTTATTAAGGTGACACCAGCGTCGGTTGTACAACGTCCTTTGGTGAAACCATATTGATTCTCGTGTAGGATGTTTTTCGTATTAAAATAAATGAGCATTTGATTTAGCATTATCTTTTCAAATACCTTGCTGAAAACCGGCAACGTGGATACGGGTCTATAATTATTTGTGTCTTTACTGTCCCCGGATTTAAAAAGTGGTATAACCTTACTATATTTCATTAGATCCGGAAAGACTCCTTGATCTATACACAAATTAAAAATTAAAGCTAAGTAGGGCGCTATAGTCTGAATAATGGAGGTACAAACTTTGATGGACATTCCCCATAGATCTTCTGTCAGTTTTATCTTTATTTGCTTAAAACTTTTTATCACTGTTATTGGGTTTATATGTGAAAAGTTAAATTCAGTCGGGACGGCTGAAACGTTAGCGTGTAATAAACCATAAGCGAGCGACGGCGAAGAATTTAAGGTTTCAGTAGTTTTAATTGGGATACTGGTAAAGAAATTTACAAATTCTTGAGCAACTTCTTTGTTATCTCTAATAAGTCCATGTGTAGTCTCAAGCGTGTAATCAGTATTTTTCTTTTGTTCCTGTTTGTTTCATTGTTAATAATTTTCCAAACCGTCCTAATTTTATTTTCTGCGAATTTAACCTTATTGCTAATGTATAAAGCCTTAGCTAGTTTACATGAATTTTGAAAAATTCTTGAGTAAGTAGCAACATACTTATTAAAAGTTTCAGTATTAATATAAGGCTCAAGGCCATACAGCTCGTAAAGTCTTTCCCTACTTTTCCTGTTTCCTTTAGTCGCCCAGTCACTGAACAAAAACTTAGGCTAACTTAGTTTTAGTTTTCTTCTTAAAAGTGTTATTGAATTCTGTTTGAACAACTGAGAAAACTTTTTTGTATAAAATATTACCATCGTTCACTGTGAGGTCCTGATAACTTAACTTACCAATTAAAGCGCTGTTAAATTTATTTAATTTACCAGATGTTATTGGTCTGGATTGAATCTGCACTTGTAGTATTGGTATGCTGGACTCAAATGTTACCAGTAGCCCACTATGATCTGAAGGCAGACAATTCATAATGGCTTTGTTTAAGTAGTCGCAGCAACAAAAAACATTATCAATACATGTAGCAGTAGTCACAGTTGTTCGGGTTGGTTCCTCAAACACATGCGACAAATTAAATGATTTGAAGAGATTTAATAGTCTACTGCTATCTGAATTATTTTCTAAAATATTTATATTAAAGTCACCACAGATTATGACTAGTTTATTACCAGTTGTAAGTTTTGCCAAAACATCTTCCATCACTGACTCAAATATACAGTAGTTTTTATAATTGGGGGGTCTGTAAACGCACACTATAATATGCTTATCCAGCTCAACACAGGACAGTTCAACACTATGTTCAACTGATAGATCTACAATATCTTTACGAGGTTTTGATTTAATACCATTTTTGATTAAAATAAGTTAACCTCCACGTAACATAACATTTCTGTTAAAACAGCTGCCCACAGTATAATTTTCATAATTAATAAGCATTGAATAATCTTTCAGCCAATGTTTAGTAAAACAAATAATTTCAAACATTGTCTTTTCTAAAAACAGTTCGATTTCCAATTGCTTTGCAGAAAACCTTGAATGTTTTGATGGAATAATTTTAAAGAATTCTGCTTAGCCCCTTTTTTCAAATTAACTATGTGAGAGCAAGAAGGTACCTTCTTGTTGGTGGATGTACTCCTAACTATTTGGTTATTGGTACCCTCCCTTGTCCTACAAACTAGTTTAAACTATAAATATTAATAGCAGAATTGCTAACGTTATTAATGTTATTGGATACCTGTAAATTAGTATTACTACTAATTTCAACTACAGTACATGACTTCGACATACTATTTATGTCTGAGTTTAAAGTAAAAGATAATAGCCTCGCTATTTGACGTCTTACCCTAATAGGCAGATACACTGTATTGCCTGTCGACTTTAATTTATCAACAAAAATGTTGATGTCAAAAAAAAACTAATTTGTCACTGTAATGGCTGACAAGGAAATGAACATGTTTATTCAGCATGTGAATATAATTATTTTGTCTACTAGACAATTTTTTCAAATATGGAAAAGCACACAATATTATTTTATTACAATTTAATTTTAGTAACTTTGTTACACACTCAGTGATGTCGTCTTTTTTACATCCAAACTGTTACCTATAAAGACAGTTACATTGGTGTCTGATTTATATACATTGTTTGTTACAGATTCCATGATATGCTTGTAAGATGACCCAGGCATACAATAATTAAAAGTCGAATAACTCTGATTGCTATTTAATAATTTACCTAAACCTCTTCCAACACCATCTGCAAACATAACCGAATGAGACCCATGATTACTATTACTAGATGCAAAGGTAGCAGTCTCAGGCTGGTCTACTTGAGACACTTCCTGTGAAATATCAGGTGTGTCTTGGTCTTGGACAAAGATACCGTCCTGAGACACCCTCTCAACCTGGGCCGGGCTCTCCGTTACCTCAGGCTGGACAGCCTTCAGGTTTGAGACTATCTGACAATTGCATTGACACTTCACCAACTCATTTGCGGCCAAAATGTGTTCCTTGATTTGTAACTGGGATCTAACATATTTATTGTAAAGGGAGCCCAGTTTGTCTTCAAGTACCTTAATATCATTTTGTAAGCTCTGTGTGTCAATTTCATAAATTTTTATACTGTCCTCTAATTTAATCTGGTAATTGTTTAATTTATTAAGCAGGTCAACTCGTTCTTTTCTGAGTGGAATATTTTTTAAGAAAAGTTTGTGTTGTTTCCTGTACTGGGTATAATTTTTAATTATTTTATTAAATTTTGCATACTTTTTCAATTTTTTATGACTAGTTTTATATTTATTTGTCTCATTTAATAAGGAATCTTCAGTCAGGTCAATAGTAGTAATGGAATGAGGTTTACAATTTGATATTATTAACTCACTATATAAATGGCACGTTTCCTGTACCTGAGTACATGACTTTTCTTTTTGCAAATTCAGAATTTGAAAATTAGCATGAGCCAATTCATCTTCTAGGTCCCTAACTTTACCTAAAGCCTCCTCATATAGATCACTGCAATTATGGAAACCATCCGTGACTACCCGCAGTTGGTCGCGTTCATCAACAACATTTTGATATTGCTGACTCAGCACCACTAGCTCCCGCTTGAGGCTTGTGTTTTTACAAATGATATTCTGTACTTCTACCTCACATTCATCTCTCTCCTGCAACATTTCCTGACATTGATGTTGCGATTCTTTTAGTTCTTGGAGAGTTGTTCTTAGTTTGAATTCTAAGTCCTCAGTAGTAGCCTTACGGGTCATTACAGGCATGGTTTCAGGAAAGTTTACTGAAAATAGCAATTAAAGAAACGGTGAGAACCAAAAGAACAGAAAAAAAAGTAGAAAAGTTGAAAATGGAGGACAGAAAATAAAAAAGAAAAAAAAGAAATAAGTATTAGTATATTACTCTTAATAATAAAAAAATATGTAGCAAAACGAGGTGGGCTGCTGAATTGGCTTGAAAAGCTAACTATTATTGTGTTTTTTACTTTAGATTGCCTTACAGCTTTAATTTTTATATAATGTTTGTATGGTGCCCAAAATATGAATGAACGATTTATTGCAGTTTTATAGTTTAATTATGCAAAAAATCGTAAAAGTTTGTTATTGAAAGATAAGAATCAATTAATAGAACTAAATAACTGGACTTGAATGTTGGTTTAGTTTCGTTTTCTACGCTGTCAACGGAACGATTTACATGCACTACAGAGTGCTAAATCAGCAAAAATTTTACGTTAAATCTAAAGGAGAGCGTGTTAGAAAGTTAAAGTGAAAATTGTGTGCTATAATTATAAAACTTAAGTGAACAATACTCCCCATATAATTCCGTAGTTCGGTCGTCAGCTGTTTGACGACCGAACTACGTTTGATCATTTGATGATGTTTGTCGACAGCCGGGCACAACTCTTATTTAACTAGTTACTTCGGCAGAAAAACAATAATCCTGAGTATTTATGTCGTTTTGTTGTATTTTTACTTAAAATTACACACTAATTTCACATAAATACTAATTAAATAAAATTTTTAAATACGGAGCACAAATTTGACATGTCACTTAGCCAGTGTTGCCAGTATCTAGTTTTTTAGTTTAGCCATTACAAACAAATCTTGCCTCTTTATAATATTATTGTAGAAGAACTACTGTAAGCATTTTTATCTAATTTTAGGCTTCCTTACATTGGATGTACCTACATCGCTCACTGACGTGCGTTGTCTAGATTAAGCTGTCCACCCTTTGCCGACAGTTACACAACCAATAAGCTAAATGGAAAAATAATAACCAGCCAAGTACGAGTCAGACCCATGCGGACCCGTGTGCCAAGTGTTCCGTAGGAACACGTATATATTAATTAAAATATTCGTTAATATTTCTTGTATTTTTATTTTTTTAGAAAAATAATTATTTTAGTGTGCCGCTTTTGTGTTTAAAAAAAAAGACCACTGGTAGATTTGAATTAGAATTCATCGATTGCGACCTTGTCTAAAGGCACTATTATTGTATTTAAATGTGTAGAAATTTCACATTTTCTTTAAATACATGATGGGGAAGCATGTGAAGTCATTAAAAAATATATATTTTGAACTTCTTCCAAGAGACTGAATGACGTGACTAACGTCCGAGCACTAGTGACACACAGTAGCACTCGTGACAGCCGCGACTGAGCTCGGTCCAATATTGCCCAATATTCCCTGTATAATCGCAATGTCAATGTGTGTGTTCAAAATGACGCTTTGTTCGTAGTGGCCTCTCCGTCTGCGCTTAACAAAATGACAAAATGCTTTGTGACAAAATGTTGTTTTTCGCCTCATTGGTCTAGTGTTCGCAAGCGCTGTTGCTGAGCATTAGATTCTGTGTTCAATGCCCGGATCGGGCTAAATGTCATTAGTTTTTTACAGTAGCAGCCCGGTGGCGTCTGTAGTTGTGCCGTGTTGATGGTAATGGATATGCCTCTTAGTAAATATGGGAATCAAACGTAATTGGTGTAACTAATGAGGGTGTACCATAACCACAATACATACACATACAGCAGGTACCAGAGTACAGCACCAGACCTAATCATTTGGGAATGTATTTGATATATGCACTACAAAGTCATATAATATTCATTGTCGATCACATCATAGCTTGCCATCGTATGAAACAATAGTCAAAGGCGAGCCAATAAAAAGAAATACCTTGAAAAAATTGAAAATCTCCGCAAACGGGCGCGGAACTACAATCCGACAACGCGTTCCCACTGTCATTTTTCTACGGATGAGAAAAATTTATTTGTAAATCGTTGTCGCGTCGTGCCTGTCTGGGGAAGCCTTTAATATTGTATTTTTTTACCCGACTGCCGAAGGAGGATAATGTATCAGCCTACGTAAGTGTGTATGTATGTTTGTTCCTATGTGGCGTGCTAGAGACCAAAAGTGTTGTCCGATTTTGATGATTCGTACGTTAATCGATTCGTCTATTCGTCTTAAACATGAAAGAGGCAAATTCAAAATATATCACACCTATATGTTTAAATGTATAGATACATTCGCAAAAAATGTTAACGAAATGTAAAAAAAAGTGTTTTTAAATTTTTTGTTAAAAATACCTTTACCATTTAGAAGCTGTAGCTGATAAATAGCCTTCAGCCTTCCACATCCATTTTTCGAAAGACTAGTCGTACTGCTACTAATCTATCTGTGGTATATCGAGCTAGGCTGCGGTCGCGTATGGCAGCGGCAATTTATCAGGCGGACGCTTTGCGGTTCATCAATTAGCGCATACACACGTGCACAAGTATGGATCGTCGGCTGTATGCGTTATTATGTTTATTGATTAAAACTTCATGCAACTTACAGGTACATAGGCGGACTTAATGCCTGAGTTATACTCTACCAGTCAACCGTACTGAGGATTATCGGCTGGGTGATCAATTTAAATGTTTGAATCTCAGGAGCTCGTAGCTAAATAAAAACAGCCGCATGGGTATGTCTTCAAAGTTAAGCAACACTTGCCGAGGTTGGTCTGTAGATGGGTGACCAACAATTACATACCGGGGCCCTTCCGTGACTCGGAAAGTACGTTAAGTCGTTGATCCTGGCTGTAGATGTTTGACAATCGTAACGGATAGTCAAAAGCCAGGATATCTAACTGGGCCTTGCCAATAGTTATCGTGTTACTCAGTTACCTGGGATGTGGAGGTCAGACAGGCAGTCGCACCATGTAAAATACTGGTCCTGAGCTGCAACCGGTTACACTGGAAGCCCCGACATACATATTTAAGATCGGCTAGCGCACTTGCACTCCAGAGTGGACCTACTGAACACCAATGAGGCTACAACTAAAGTGGCCACTTAAATGTTGTGGACCCTAATTATCTTAATCGTTAAACGTCAACTCGGAGAGATGAAGAAGGAGTTGGATGGCTACAGCTCCAGAAAGGACGGTGATATTTTTTTTTGTATATTTTCAACTCTCTTTTTAGTCTGCCGTGATAGCTACCTGTAATTATACAACTTCATAAATATCTAAGTCACGTTTATGTTTACTAACTTGAGAGCAGTGGTGACCCAGTGATAACGGCCCCGACTAACGTATCGTATGTCGTGAGTTCGAACCCATGCAGCTGCTTTACTTTGTGTAAATTATTTCCTCACCACTGCTCTTAAAACGGTGAAGGAAAACATCATGAGGAATCCGGCATGTCCTTGAAACAAAACTTCGATGACTTGTGATATTCACCAACCCGTACTGGGCCCGCGTGGTGGATTAAGGTCTATTACCTCTCTCAACGAACATGAAGTCGAAAGAAGAGTTCAACAGACATGGAAAAGATACTGGAGTTTAAAGGAAATCTTTAAAAGCAACCTCCCTATAACCATCAAAACGAAAGTTATACAGTCTCTTACCATGCTTGACGTACGGATGCCAGACGTGGAAGTTCACCTCAAAGCTGAAAAATAAAATTACAACCTGCCAACGAGGACTAGAGCGCAGCATGCTTAAAATAAAGAAATTATATAAAATAACACACACAAAAATAAGGTCAATAACCAAAGCAACAAATGCATTGAATTTTGCACAAAAACTCAATTGGAAATGGGCGGGGCATGTCGCAAGGCTTAAAGATCAGAGATGGACCCTAAAAGTGACATTTTGGAAAGGTCCTCCGGGTAAAAGAAGCAGAGGAAGACCGTTGACACGTTGGGATGAAGAGATTGCAAGGACGGCCGGCCCAAACTGGAAACATCTTTGGAGGAGGCCTTCACCCAATATGGGGTTCCTGCAGATATTACTATATAAAAACAAAATTATGTTAGGCTATATTATTATTTAATTTTAAATTATTATGTTATTTATATAATTTAATAGCTAATAAGTAAAGCAGAAATTTAAAGAAACTAGTTAAGCATATTAAAAATTAGTAGTAGGTATGTAAAACAATCGAAAAAAAACTAGTTATGTGAAGTAAATTATTTAAATTAGATATAACTTATACTACTAAAAATAATGTATAGTAGGTAATTAGTAGGAAATAAAAGGCTTTTTTATTTTTATTCATTTTATTTATTATTTACCCCTCTCACAAGGAGGGGATGCCTGTGTCCCAGCAGTGGGAACATTATAAGGCTGATGATGAACTTGGGATAAGTTCTCATTGTTTTGCAAGTAAGATAGTCCGATTTAACAGTTCGTATATGCGTGACTGATATTTTAGACTCCTTTTGTCATCAGAAGTGGTATTCGAACCCACGCCCACTTCCATTTTGTCCCTACTCAACAATCAATCACGATCCTACAACTCCGAACATAAAGCAACACAAAGCAAACTCCAAGCATCATTTAGGTACTGGTTACCCCAAAGTTTATTTAGCCGAAACAGAACAAACTTGTATACTTTCACCTTGTAATTCAATACAGTCGCAGGATATCAGGTTCAATTTACTGAACTAAACAAAATGAACGATGTTTACCGTCTCGTAATGTAGTAATTCTCTCTATAATTAGAATCTCCTAGCCCCGGAGCGTCGGTAGTACTACGACGTCTACGCCTGGCTAATGCGTAGCGCTACGCCGTAGCACTCGTAACCAATCGATTACTATCAGCTACTAAGCGAAATTAAATGAGCTACTTGGACTCTGTAATTTAATTTATATAGATAACAAGTAAAATTTCAAAATTTAAAAAACAACACATTTATCTTGCGAAAATACCCCCATTCAAACAGTAAAACGCCCATAACTTTTGAACGGCTGAACCGATTTTATTCAAATATAGCTAAGAACACTCTCGACAAAATCACCTTTCAAACAAAATAACTAAATCAAAATCGGTTCATCTCTTTAGGCGCTATGATGCCACGGGCAGACACACAGATACATAGATACACAGATACACAGACACACAGGTACAGTAAGGGGTCAAAATCGCAGTCATACCACAATGTTTATAGTCACCTGTACGGTTCTGTGCATAAAAGTGTGTGCATGATGTTTCAACGCAAACAATAAGACATCATACAGTCTAACTACGAGGTGAAGGGGCGTGGTCAACGCCACACAAAGATAAAAAAAACTTTTTGCAAAAAAATACTACCGACTTCCAAATATTGAACTACAAAGTGAAAAATAACTTAATTTTTTGAAGTCGGTGTCCATAACGCAAAAAAATGGTACCTACGAAAGACATCGACTTCAAAAAATTAAGTTATTTTCACTTTGTAGTTCAGTATTTGGAAGTCGGTAGTATTTTTTTGCAAAAAGTTTTTTTATTTTTTTAGTTGTACATAGTAATAGGCAAGTTACTAAGGTAACTTTAACGCCAAAATAGATTTCATGAAACTCGAAGATATCCGGTGAAATGAGAGATCTGCGTACCCCTTAAGAGCGTACTGGTATAAACAATAAACAGAAATACGATTGCAGCAATCCCGAGAGACTTGCCGTTATTTATTGAAGAGTTCTGTTGTATATCTCCGAAAATCTTCATCAGATCTTTACCAAATTAAAATGGGACCAATTTCGGAACATACTTTTTCAAACAAAAAAAGAATTTTCTAAATCGGTCCACAATTGACGGAGTAATCGGTGAACATAAACTAAAAAAAAATAAAAAACAAACTTGAAGTCGAACATAGAACCTCCTCCTTTTTGGGAAGTCGGTTAAAATATATACTTACTCGTTTAACTTAAATAGAACTACAAAAGTCTGTGTCGAGCTGGTTAGAAACTAAGTCTAAAATTCATCATAGTAATTGTCATACTTCGTGGCAGAGTCGTGAGAGAGTGCCACTCCAAAGCGGTGTCCTAGTAGACGCGAGTTCAAATCTCGGCAGCGCGAATTTTCTTTTTGTATTTTTTGGTAACTTATAATGACTAGTAAGTTACGCGAAAGGGATGCATCTTATAATAGGTGTAAAATGAATAAAATAGATTTTTATGCATCATTTGTTAATATTGGTCGTATCTAACCATTAAAAAAGAAATAAGTTGAAAACAAAGTAATTTATTGATTTAATAAATATTACAACTAATTTAAATAGTAGGTAGATAAGTTTTACATACAATTTTCAAATATGATAACTATTATTATTGAGGCTATAGTTTAATTGTTCGTTTTCTCTAGGAAAAGAGGAATGAAGCTTAACCTCAACAATGCAATGCTAATTATTAACTATTGCCAGCACATCCCTGTTTCGTTAAAATATCTTTATTCACAATAAGACAAATTGTCATTCACACGAGAACAATACTCAAACATTTCAGAAATATTATCCCAGTGAGGGTAAAAGAAAAACAAATGGTTCGTTGCAACTAGTTAAGAAACGAATTCAACACATTCCAGAGATAAGGCGATGGTCCAAGTTAAAAGATTTCAAACACGATTTTAGTTTGTAAGCGCCATATATTAAAATAAAGAAATACAATGCATTGTCTCGTCATTGTAAAACAAACAAAACAATTAAATAAATTAATAATTATTATATTTAATTAAATTAACATAATTTGTTTAAAAAAATACTAAATGAAGTCGCTTCCTTTACATTTTTTTTAAAGTTGGTTATAGATCGGGGCTGATTGATTTATTACTTTGTATTTAATTGATTATTTTATTTTAATTAAAATATTGAAACTAATTCAATCTTACTATACTAAACAAACTTATTAAAAATTATACGGTGATGTATAACACCTCTCTTTTGTCGGCGGGGCGGGGGTTAAAAAGTATTCGCCTAGTTAAATCGGGTTCCCTACTTGATTTCGAAAGTTGATGATTCGATTTTTATTATATCGAACACGGTGTGTCGATAATTCAGTTGTACGATGTTTTATTCCATCGATGCTTTATTGGTGCGATGTAACGTTTGTGCGAAAAATCCTGTTGCGAAAAACCCTACAGCGATACCTCATTCGTTCGCTAATTTATTAGTTCGATAGTATGTCGGTTCGGCTATAAAAATTATGATATTAAATTAAAATTTTGTTTCATGTTTTGTAAAAATATTTATATTTATGAATGAGTATGTCTATGATATCTACTTATTTAAAAGTTTTTTGGGTACTTTGTGATTACGTTTTAAGAGTAACCATACTAGTTACCATTGTAGTGTTTTTTAGGGTTCCGTAGCCAAATGGCAAAAAACGGAACTCTTATGGATTCGTCATGTCTGTCTGTCCGTCCGTATGTTACAGCCACTTTTTTTCGAAACTATATGAACTATGCTGTTGAAACTTGGTAAGTAGATGTATTCTGTGAACCGCATTAAGATTTTCACACAAAAATAGAAAAAAAAACAATACATTTTGGGGGTTCCCCATACTTAGAACTGAAACACAATTTTTTTTTTCATCAGACCCATACGTGTGGGGTGGTGACAAAAATGATATTGAGGTTTCTAATATCATTTGGTGTACATTACTTCCACCGAAAATTGGTTTGAACGTTATCTAGTAAGTAGTTTTTTTTTTAATACGTCATAAATCGTAAACTGCAATTTACCAAGTACGGAACCCTTCGTGCGCGAGTCTAACTCGCACTTGGCCGGTTTTATTTATTAAAGGTGTCGTTACATGACAATGTATAACATAATCATAATTTTTTTATTTACGATTAATGTTTTGTTTATTTCTTGTTCTATGTCCAAGTTTGTATCTTTTTTGTTATGTTGTTATATGATTTTTAAGTCAAATAAAACATTTAAATGAGTATTTTTAATTTATTTTAGGTATTAGCAAACGGAAGCAGTACTAAGCGAGGATTTAAAAAAACTTAGTTCCAGTTGCTTTGTTTTCCGTGCATATCGAAATAGACGATTTAGGTATGACTGTTTTGGCTTTTGAGGGTATCAGGCGATTGGCTAGCAACCGGTCACTGATATTTTCTACGTTGTCTTTAGCCCCTGCCACAGCTAAACGTAATAAATTTGTTACCTGTCTTCCTCATTTTAGGAAAAATAGACGTGAAGATAATTATGTATGATATTAAATGTCACGGAACAATAGATAGATTTCGAACCATCATACTATCGAACTAATAAATTAGCGAACTAATGAGCTATCGCTGTAGGGTTTTTCGCAACAGGATTTTTCGTACAAACGTTACATCGCACCAATAAAGCATCGATGGAATAAAACATCGTACAACTGAATAATCGACACACCGTGTTCGATATAATAAAAATCGAATAATCAACTTTCAAAATCAAGTAGGGATCCCGTTAAATCAGGCTCAAAATATTCAGACATACTTGTAACTGCGCTTTGCTTTAGAATTGTGACGTCATAAAAGACACGTTAGTCGCCAATTATTACATCGGGCACAGTTCCAATATCTTTGTTTATTAAAACTTTAGATTATGATTTGGCGGATTTAAGGAACAAAGTCTAGGTTTAAGTAAAGAATAAAGAATACAAAACTTTAAGAAGAAACCTCCTTTTAGTATGTTTCTTCTTAGAGAATCTATTTCAATCTTAATTGGGTCAGTGTAATTAGCAATAATTGGAAAGTATCGTTTTTTTTTTACCGAGTACAAAAAGGAGGAGATTCTCAATTCGATTGTTTTTGTTAGGGTTCCGTACCCAAAGGGTAAAAACGGGACCCTATTACTAACACTGCACGATCCGTCTGTCTGTCTGTCTGTCCGTCTGTCTGTCACCAGGATGTATCTCATGAACCGTGCTAGCTAGACAGTTCAAATTTTCACAGATGATGTATTTCTGTTGCCGCTATAGCAACAAATACTAAAAACATAATAAATATTTAAGTAGGGCTCCCATACAACAAACGTGATTTTTTGCCGTTTTATGTGATAATGGTATGGAACCCTTCGTGAGCGAGTCCGAATCGCACTTGGCCGTTTTTTTTGTCTGTTGCCTTAGCGATTTTGATGATTCTTTTTTTATTTGAAAGCAGGTGCTTTTCATGTGGTCCCATTTAAATTTAATCAAGATTTAATGAAGAACTTCGGAGATATACAACAGAACTTTTCAATAAACAACGGCAAATCTGTCGGGATTGTTGCAATCGCATGTATGTTTATTGTTTACGTCATTTCATAACATAACATCACGCCAGTACGCTCTAAATGGGTACGCAGATATGTACAGTTCACCCTAGGTACACTTTCATTTTACAGGTTATGATCAAGGTTTATGTTATTCGGGTAATCTATTCAGGCATAACTTTGGGCTTTATAGGTACCTTACTAAACAAAGTTAATTCAAAAAATCAAAAACCCGACTGCTTAAGAAGCGAACTAAAAAAACGTAACTGGAAGAAAATCGTGCTGTGCAGTCGGAGGATACATTTTCGCGAGCTGGCTGACCAAAACCAGATGTTTTTAGTTCGCTTCTTAAGCAGTCGGTTTTTTGATGTTTTTTTAAAATTAATTGTAAAAAGTTTTTATTTTCACTTTTTAGTTGTGATACATAATTAGCATATTCATTACACGACTGCCGAAGGAGGGTAATGTGTTTATCAGTGTATATATGTATGTTTGTTCCTATGTGGCGTTCTAGAGTCCAAACGCGCTGGCCGATTTTGATGATTCTTACGTCAATCGATTCGTCTTATCCCTGCGAGTGTCACTGGCTACATTAAAATTCCAAAAGAAAAAAAATGGCGGCTTTTGGGCGCCATTTTGTGGGGGAAAATTTTGTATTTCGTATTAGGTACATTTAAACATGTAAGTGTTATATATTTTTGAATTCACCTCATAAAACCCTTTATTTTGATATCCCACACAAAGGCTTTGGTAAAAAAGAATTGCGCCCCCACAATATAGCGCCCAAAGCCGCCATTTTTCCAATTTTAACGTAGCCAGTCAAACGCAGCTTAAGACAAATCGATTGACGTTAGAATCATCAAAATCGACCAATGCGTTTGGTCTCTAGAATGCCACTTAGGAACAAACATACATACATACATAGACTGATAAACACATTACCCTCCTTCGGCAGTGGGATAAAACTTTTTACAAAAAAATACAACCGACTTCCAAATAAAAACTCTAGAAAGTGAAAAATAACTTCAATATCGGCAGTCAGTGTCAAAAAAAGAAAGAACAAAAACAGGGACACCGACTTCCAAAATTGAAGTAATTTTTCGCTTTGTAGTGTTTTTATTTGGCAGTCGGTTGTATTTTTTTTGTAAAAATGTTTTTGTTGCTTTGAGTATCTTACAAAAATAAGTATCTTACAACTGCTAGTATTTATTAGCACGAAAAATATTTTCTCCCTAAAATGCTGTAATCAATGGAAAGCCTACCGGTGTACGATTCTAACTGGATTATATGAAATTAATCCATAAAAATATTGCACTACCCTACATTTTCAAAACTTTATAATTAAACAAACTGAACACATAATTTTAAACCCATAACAAATATTATTACCACAATGTTCCCAATTCCTTACAAAGTCATCGCCAACGATAGTGTAGATAATAATGCAATGGCGGCGTGCCAGCCAGGGAATTGAAACATCTTAGAGACCCACTTAAACGCCGAGTTGCCAGCGAACATGGCAATGCCAAGAAAACTATTGATGAAGGAGACATTATGTGAACCAGTTAGTATTGTTATAGAACAAATAAGGAACTAGCCTGATAGCGCGACGCAATTTAAATTGCATCAATAGGCGATATACGGCATCATGCTGAGTGGAAGCCTTTCTTGTCTCAGTCACAACATGCAGTGCGTCTGCCTGGTTTCTGCTTCACCCTATTTCTTTCATCTGTTTGTAAATCAAATGTAGTTAGTGTATTAAAACAGCTCATTCTAGTACCAGTCCAGCAATATTTATTTCTCGACTCCAATTACAATCTCTTAATTTAAAACCAACTAGACTCCAGTTTGAATAGACTCCAGTAAACTTCAACATCATTCGCTTTATAATTGTTCACAGGCATCCTCTCTATGAGGAAGGTAATGGGCCTTAATCCACCACGCGGGCCCAGTGCTGGTTGGGAATGTCACAAGTCTTTGAATTTTTGGTTCTAGGACAACAGTCTCAATAATCTTAATAAACAAACAAATCAATAACTTCAATAATCTTATAACATAATATCCAAAACGCAGCATATATTTATTTATTTTTTTGTCTTTACTAACATAATTTTGTCATTAAGGATTTAGTAAATATTTTGATGTATATATATATATGTATGTATGTCGTTTTGTGACGAATAAACATATTTGTTTTCTTTCTTACTTCTTTCTACAGCCTTCCAATGCTGGACGTAGGCTTCTCCAATTGCAATTGGTATTGTAATTGTGTGCATACCGTTTACATCAACTCTCATCTGGCTGCTACCAGCCACCCTGCGAAGATCGTAGCTCCACCTAGCCCTAACTTACGTTTACCAGTACGCGGTCTCCACTCAAAATATCGAGCATGTATTTAAAAAATTTTTAAGTGCAAGTCGGTCGAATTGCATTACATCTGCAATTTCGCTTACTACAAATTGCTTGTCAGTGTGATATAAATTGAATCGCCTCGAGCTATAAAGAATGTCGCTAAGTGTTGTTATGGAATGAGATTACTGTGGTGTGGTCTTAATAAATCTTTGCACTAAAATATTTATCGCGCTATTTATCTTTTGTGTTCCATTTATTGTGTCATCTACTCTTATAGAGGAGGATTAGGAAATTCGGCACAGAATAAATTAGGAGTATTTTCTTTCTGAATTATCTGCTTCCCGCGGCTTCGCTACCGCGTGCTTTTCGGCATAAAAGTAGCTTTTTATACTAAATGATGTTGTAGATTTATTTTAGAGAAAACCATTACAAATTGTCATTCACACGAGAACAATACTCAAACATTTCAGAAATATTATCCCAGTGAGGGTAAAAGAAAAACAAATGGTTCGTTGCAACTAGTTAAGAAACGAATTCAACACATTCCAGAGATAAGGCGATGGTCCAAGTTAAAAGATTTCAAACACGATTTTAGTTTGTAAGCGCCATATATTAAAATAAAGAAATACAATGCATTGTCTCGTCATTGTAAAACAAACAAAACAATTAAATAAATTAATAATTATTATATTTAATTAAATTAACATAATTTGTTTAAAAAAATACTAAATGAAGTCGCTTCCTTTACATTTTTTTTAAAGTTGGTTATAGATCGGGGCTGATTGATTTATTACTTTGTATTTAATTGATTATTTTATTTTAATTAAAATATTGAAACTAATTCAATCTTACTATACTAAACAAACTTATTAAAAATTATACGGTGATGTATAACACCTCTCTTTTGTCGGCGGGGCGGGGGTTAAAAAGTATTCGCCTAGTTAAATCGGGTTCCCTACTTGATTTCGAAAGTTGATGATTCGATTTTTATTATATCGAACACGGTGTGTCGATAATTCAGTTGTACGATGTTTTATTCCATCGATGCTTTATTGGTGCGATGTAACGTTTGTGCGAAAAATCCTGTTGCGAAAAACCCTACAGCGATACCTCATTCGTTCGCTAATTTATTAGTTCGATAGTATGTCGGTTCGGCTATAAAAATTATGATATTAAATTAAAATTTTGTTTCATGTTTTGTAAAAATATTTATATTTATGAATGAGTATGTCTATGATATCTACTTATTTAAAAGTTTTTTGGGTACTTTGTGATTACGTTTTAAGAGTAACCATACTAGTTACCATTGTAGTGTTTTTTAGGGTTCCGTAGCCAAATGGCAAAAAACGGAACTCTTATGGATTCGTCATGTCTGTCTGTCCGTCCGTATGTTACAGCCACTTTTTTTCGAAACTATATGAACTATGCTGTTGAAACTTGGTAAGTAGATGTATTCTGTGAACCGCATTAAGATTTTCACACAAAAATAGAAAAAAAAACAATACATTTTGGGGGTTCCCCATACTTAGAACTGAAACACAATTTTTTTTTTCATCAGACCCATACGTGTGGGGTGGTGACAAAAATGATATTGAGGTTTCTAATATCATTTGGTGTACATTACTTCCACCGAAAATTGGTTTGAACGTTATCTAGTAAGTAGTTTTTTTTTTAATACGTCATAAATCGTAAACTGCAATTTACCAAGTACGGAACCCTTCGTGCGCGAGTCTAACTCGCACTTGGCCGGTTTTATTTATTAAAGGTGTCGTTACATGACAATGTATAACATAATCATAATTTTTTTATTTACGATTAATGTTTTGTTTATTTCTTGTTCTATGTCCAAGTTTGTATCTTTTTTGTTATGTTGTTATATGATTTTTAAGTCAAATAAAACATTTAAATGAGTATTTTTAATTTATTTTAGGTATTAGCAAACGGAAGCAGTACTAAGCGAGGATTTAAAAAAACTTAGTTCCAGTTGCTTTGTTTTCCGTGCATATCGAAATAGACGATTTAGGTATGACTGTTTTGGCTTTTGAGGGTATCAGGCGATTGGCTAGCAACCGGTCACTGATATTTTCTACGTTGTCTTTAGCCCCTGCCACAGCTAAACGTAATAAATTTGTTACCTGTCTTCCTCATTTTAGGAAAAATAGACGTGAAGATAATTATGTATGATATTAAATGTCACGGAACAATAGATAGATTTCGAACCATCATACTATCGAACTAATAAATTAGCGAACTAATGAGCTATCGCTGTAGGGTTTTTCGCAACAGGATTTTTCGTACAAACGTTACATCGCACCAATAAAGCATCGATGGAATAAAACATCGTACAACTGAATAATCGACACACCGTGTTCGATATAATAAAAATCGAATAATCAACTTTCAAAATCAAGTAGGGATCCCGTTAAATCAGGCTCAAAATATTCAGACATACTTGTAACTGCGCTTTGCTTTAGAATTGTGACGTCATAAAAGACACGTTAGTCGCCAATTATTACATCGGGCACAGTTCCAATATCTTTGTTTATTAAAACTTTAGATTATGATTTGGCGGATTTAAGGAACAAAGTCTAGGTTTAAGTAAAGAATAAAGAATACAAAACTTTAAGAAGAAACCTCCTTTTAGTATGTTTCTTCTTAGAGAATCTATTTCAATCTTAATTGGGTCAGTGTAATTAGCAATAATTGGAAAGTATCGTTTTTTTTTTACCGAGTACAAAAAGGAGGAGATTCTCAATTCGATTGTTTTTGTTAGGGTTCCGTACCCAAAGGGTAAAAACGGGACCCTATTACTAACACTGCACGATCCGTCTGTCTGTCTGTCTGTCCGTCTGTCTGTCACCAGGATGTATCTCATGAACCGTGCTAGCTAGACAGTTCAAATTTTCACAGATGATGTATTTCTGTTGCCGCTATAGCAACAAATACTAAAAACATAATAAATATTTAAGTAGGGCTCCCATACAACAAACGTGATTTTTTGCCGTTTTATGTGATAATGGTATGGAACCCTTCGTGAGCGAGTCCGAATCGCACTTGGCCGTTTTTTTTGTCTGTTGCCTTAGCGATTTTGATGATTCTTTTTTTATTTGAAAGCAGGTGCTTTTCATGTGGTCCCATTTAAATTTAATCAAGATTTAATGAAGAACTTCGGAGATATACAACAGAACTTTTCAATAAACAACGGCAAATCTGTCGGGATTGTTGCAATCGCATGTATGTTTATTGTTTACGTCATTTCATAACATAACATCACGCCAGTACGCTCTAAATGGGTACGCAGATATGTACAGTTCACCCTAGGTACACTTTCATTTTACAGGTTATGATCAAGGTTTATGTTATTCGGGTAATCTATTCAGGCATAACTTTGGGCTTTATAGGTACCTTACTAAACAAAGTTAATTCAAAAAATCAAAAACCCGACTGCTTAAGAAGCGAACTAAAAAAACGTAACTGGAAGAAAATCGTGCTGTGCAGTCGGAGGATACATTTTCGCGAGCTGGCTGACCAAAACCAGATGTTTTTAGTTCGCTTCTTAAGCAGTCGGTTTTTTGATGTTTTTTTAAAATTAATTGTAAAAAGTTTTTATTTTCACTTTTTAGTTGTGATACATAATTAGCATATTCATTACACGACTGCCGAAGGAGGGTAATGTGTTTATCAGTGTATATATGTATGTTTGTTCCTATGTGGCGTTCTAGAGTCCAAACGCGCTGGCCGATTTTGATGATTCTTACGTCAATCGATTCGTCTTATCCCTGCGAGTGTCACTGGCTACATTAAAATTCCAAAAGAAAAAAAATGGCGGCTTTTGGGCGCCATTTTGTGGGGGAAAATTTTGTATTTCGTATTAGGTACATTTAAACATGTAAGTGTTATATATTTTTGAATTCACCTCATAAAACCCTTTATTTTGATATCCCACACAAAGGCTTTGGTAAAAAAGAATTGCGCCCCCACAATATAGCGCCCAAAGCCGCCATTTTTCCAATTTTAACGTAGCCAGTCAAACGCAGCTTAAGACAAATCGATTGACGTTAGAATCATCAAAATCGACCAATGCGTTTGGTCTCTAGAATGCCACTTAGGAACAAACATACATACATACATAGACTGATAAACACATTACCCTCCTTCGGCAGTGGGATAAAACTTTTTACAAAAAAATACAACCGACTTCCAAATAAAAACTCTAGAAAGTGAAAAATAACTTCAATATCGGCAGTCAGTGTCAAAAAAAGAAAGAACAAAAACAGGGACACCGACTTCCAAAATTGAAGTAATTTTTCGCTTTGTAGTGTTTTTATTTGGCAGTCGGTTGTATTTTTTTTGTAAAAATGTTTTTGTTGCTTTGAGTATCTTACAAAAATAAGTATCTTACAACTGCTAGTATTTATTAGCACGAAAAATATTTTCTCCCTAAAATGCTGTAATCAATGGAAAGCCTACCGGTGTACGATTCTAACTGGATTATATGAAATTAATCCATAAAAATATTGCACTACCCTACATTTTCAAAACTTTATAATTAAACAAACTGAACACATAATTTTAAACCCATAACAAATATTATTACCACAATGTTCCCAATTCCTTACAAAGTCATCGCCAACGATAGTGTAGATAATAATGCAATGGCGGCGTGCCAGCCAGGGAATTGAAACATCTTAGAGACCCACTTAAACGCCGAGTTGCCAGCGAACATGGCAATGCCAAGAAAACTATTGATGAAGGAGACATTATGTGAACCAGTTAGTATTGTTATAGAACAAATAAGGAACTAGCCTGATAGCGCGACGCAATTTAAATTGCATCAATAGGCGATATACGGCATCATGCTGAGTGGAAGCCTTTCTTGTCTCAGTCACAACATGCAGTGCGTCTGCCTGGTTTCTGCTTCACCCTATTTCTTTCATCTGTTTGTAAATCAAATGTAGTTAGTGTATTAAAACAGCTCATTCTAGTACCAGTCCAGCAATATTTATTTCTCGACTCCAATTACAATCTCTTAATTTAAAACCAACTAGACTCCAGTTTGAATAGACTCCAGTAAACTTCAACATCATTCGCTTTATAATTGTTCACAGGCATCCTCTCTATGAGGAAGGTAATGGGCCTTAATCCACCACGCGGGCCCAGTGCTGGTTGGGAATGTCACAAGTCTTTGAATTTTTGGTTCTAGGACAACAGTCTCAATAATCTTAATAAACAAACAAATCAATAACTTCAATAATCTTATAACATAATATCCAAAACGCAGCATATATTTATTTATTTTTTTGTCTTTACTAACATAATTTTGTCATTAAGGATTTAGTAAATATTTTGATGTATATATATATATGTATGTATGTCGTTTTGTGACGAATAAACATATTTGTTTTCTTTCTTACTTCTTTCTACAGCCTTCCAATGCTGGACGTAGGCTTCTCCAATTGCAATTGGTATTGTAATTGTGTGCATACCGTTTACATCAACTCTCATCTGGCTGCTACCAGCCACCCTGCGAAGATCGTAGCTCCACCTAGCCCTAACTTACGTTTACCAGTACGCGGTCTCCACTCAAAATATCGAGCATGTATTTAAAAAATTTTTAAGTGCAAGTCGGTCGAATTGCATTACATCTGCAATTTCGCTTACTACAAATTGCTTGTCAGTGTGATATAAATTGAATCGCCTCGAGCTATAAAGAATGTCGCTAAGTGTTGTTATGGAATGAGATTACTGTGGTGTGGTCTTAATAAATCTTTGCACTAAAATATTTATCGCGCTATTTATCTTTTGTGTTCCATTTATTGTGTCATCTACTCTTATAGAGGAGGATTAGGAAATTCGGCACAGAATAAATTAGGAGTATTTTCTTTCTGAATTATCTGCTTCCCGCGGCTTCGCTACCGCGTGCTTTTCGGCATAAAAGTAGCTTTTTATACTAAATGATGTTGTAGATTTATTTTAGAGAAAACCATTATTTAGTCGGATCAGTACTTCTAGAGACAAGTAAAAGTAAAAATTTCCGACAATTGTCTTTTATTTCATGTTTTGTAGGGTTCCGTACCCAAAGGGTAAAAACGAGACCCTTTTACTAAGACTCCACTGTGCGTCTGTCTGTCTGTCACCAGGCTGTATCTCATGAACCGTGATAGCTAGGCAGTTTCAATTTTCACAGGTGATGTATTTCTGTTGCCGCTTTAACAACACATACTGAAAGCAGAATAAAATATATAAATAGGAGTTCCCATACAACAAACGTGATTTTATTGCCGGTTTTTGCGATAATGGTACGGAACCCTTCGTGCGCGACTCCGACTCGCACTTGGTCGGTTTTTAAACTACATAATTTATCTAGTAGTAGACACGTAATTATATCTTGCGAAAATACGCTGATTCAAACAGTAAAAACTAGTAAAAAGCCCATAACTTTTGAACGGCTGAACCGATTTTCTTCAAACATAGCTATGAACACTTTCAATAAAGCCAAAATTCAAAAAAAAAAGAAACCTGAACCGGAATCGTTCATCCGTTTAGGAGCTATGATGCCACAGACAGATACACAAACACACAGGTACCTAACACGTCAAACATATCCTTTATCCAGGATCCTTTAACAAGGCGACATATTTCTTGAAAATGTTTTCTTTGGTCTGATGTTTATGTGCCTACTTCAGCAATCAGACAGAGTAAAGGATGTTGACAGGGTCAGCAAACATCTACAGAGGGTTGATTTCTTTATTATTTGCGTGAAAAACAAACAACAAAAACACAAATCAATCGATTTTATTATTCTTTTCCTTTAAAATATTTACATTAGCGACCACGTAGGCAGTGACAGTTAACATAAGACTTGAGTAGATTGGTTTATTGCTATGACTATTGTTAGCCTACGAATAAATTATTACAAGAGTACAAAATAAGAACATATTAACTATAAACGTATGAATATATGGCTTGATTTAATTTAGTTATGGGGTAAAGACTTCAGAAAACTGATTTTAAGACTATCCGTATTTTACTAAATATATTTATTTTATTTTTCCTTGATACAGCTAAAATAATTCTTGAAATTGCAGCTTTTAATTTGGTTTCTTAACTGATATTAGTTTAATTGGCACATCACTATATTTACTTGTGTATTTTACATAATCGTAAAACTCATATGATAGGTTCTAAAATCGCTCGCAAATTGTATCAATCGAAAATATAATTCACAAAACCATCACTGAGCAAGAGTTATATAAAATTCTTAATACAAGTTTACAATGTAAACATAACCATATCATTATTCTTGAGCATCTTAGAAATAATAAACTCGATGAACATCATGAAACCATCAGATAATTAAACACAACGCCATCTATCCAGCCCGGTAGTCAACAGGAAAATCGCATTTTCACATTCTTTAACACTTACAATAAAATCTTCTTGTACTTATTATTATTGACGTCTTATCATAAATCTATGTTCTACTTTTTACAATTCGTCAGATATGATTCAGGGTTTGTTTAATATTCAATAACTATTGTTAAAGTGTATGATTAAAAACCGACTATGGATTTACTACAAAAGTGGGAGTTTAGAAGAAACGTTTCGTTTCAAATCGTATTAAAAAAGATCGTTTTAGTGACACCAAATAGGCCGTGTAATTTTTTTCAAATCCAACATAGTACAAAACATCCTAAAATATTTACATTTTATTTTTCGTGTTAAAATCTCTTAAAGCTAAACCGGTAAATTAGCTAGGTAACAATTTAATAGTATTTCGCTTGTAGCAGTCTTTATTGTCGTCGTATTTATACGTGTATCGTAAAATCTCTTCTCTCTTGCTCCTGTCTCTGCTGGTACCTGGAAAAATAAAACAGCGCCATCTTGTAACCCATCCATCCACCACCAGCTAAGAAGTAACACCATCCAACGCCATCTAGTGATACTAAAATAGCATTGCGAGATAGACCATATTCGCTTAAGATTGTGTGTGTATGAATGGATAGATGGCGTTACTTGTGGTCTTCAAAGAATATTTTGGTCCTAAGAAACATGGCACACCGATTAGAGAAATCTCGCTTAGTTGGAAAATACTGAATGGTGGACATTGAATGCCAAGTGACATGAGGACAAAATATATAGATAAGAAAATCCTATACCTACTCAGAAATCTGTTTACCTAAGATAGAGTTTACCTAGACGAAGTGGGCGTGTGGTGTCTCCGCGGCCGCCGGCGCGCCTTGTCGTGTGCGCGCTGCGAGTGCGACACGGAGCGCGCGTCCGCCGCCGACTCCGCGCTCGAGTCCGTCACCGCGCGGAACACCTCGTCTGGAAGGACAACTGTTGTTAAATTACTACAAATAAAAATATTAATTTTTCATGTAAAAGAAGCAAAAGTGGTATTATGTTTGGATCGTAGTTTCTGCCTAGGGCCCCATGGCAAAAAGGCTTAACTAAATTTATATTAACAGTTACTAGTATATAGATGCTTCATCTCATCGACAGAAATGGTACTACCGAACTAGCGTTTTTTGGTGGACTAAAAGACTATTGTACTAAAATTACGTCGAAAGCGGTCGGTTTCGTCCCAAGCGATAGATGGTGTTTCGAGTAGTACTTGCAAGTAAAAGGGTATCGGTTACTCGGTTCATGGCTATTTTTTCTTTAAATATCTAGTATTTTTTTCTAGTTTCATTGTACCAAAATAAAAAAAAATTGAGTGGACTCTTAAAAAATTAAAACAACGCACACTATTGGGATGGATATTAAATTAACCGTTCAAATACTCTTTAATGAGTAGATTAGGAGCCCAATATCTCATAATTTTGTGATTAGGAGAGTAAATTAAACAATAACATACAATTATTATAATTAACTCAAAAAAATCATAATTTTACACAAAATGCAATAACAAATCATATTCTAGTGAAATTTATTTGAACCAAATTCTCTTTCTTAGCTTTGGTCTCCGCAGTATGTGTGTATTATTGTTCGAAGCAATCATTGCAATCGACCACGTTTTGCTGACCTAGCGATACTATGCGGTCGCACCAAAGGCGCCGCGAGCTCAATGCATTACGGACAGCAAGCGGGTGCTGTCATTTTCATCATTTCCTCATTTTAGCGATAGCTTAGCGTAAAAGTAACCTTGTTAGCTCTCAACAATAAACCTTTAAAAGTGATTTGAGTGTTTAACTTAGTAGCGTAGCGAAACCCACCAGGTACCACTTAGGTCGCGCCCCTACATTTTGGTCCTTCAAGCCGGATAGCAAGGACTTCGCGGTCGGACTTTAGTTTTTCGGGACTGACGGATCGTGAAGTGAACTTGAACTGAACTAGTGACACCTTGTATTGCAGTGTTTCTTAGCTTAGCAGTGACTGTGGTGGTAACCTTAGCAGCGAAACTTTAGGAGTGACTTTAGCGGTAGTGCACAACATATTCTCTCAGCGGTATCAGCGCCAGCGGTGCTCGTGGAGTACCGTTCCAGCAGCAGTGAGTTCACAGCTCACACTAGCGAGACCAGCGGATCACTGACGTGGGGAGCAACCCTCGTTAGTTTAGCAGCGGCAAGGGATTCTTCCAAGTAAGATCGTTCAATTTTCTTACACAAGCAGCGAGATGGAGAGTCTTTATTTTCTTCAATCCGAGATTGCGGAGGGCATTAGAAAACTCTTCGTCAATTTTAAAAAGGATAGCGTAGAGCGTAAGACGTTAGATTACTGTAAGCGTAAACTCGAGTTGCTTGAGAAGTACTGGAAGGACTTTCAAGTGAATCATGAAAAGATTCTTACTTTTGAACTGACGAATCATAAATATTTTACTAAGTCTGAATTTGAGAGTATGAATCAGCTTTATTTAACAGCTAAAGAGCTTATTAGTCAATATAGAGAAGAGTTGATGCAACAAGATCAGAAATCACCGTATCTTCCTCAACCAGCGCACCGAGAGGCACCCGGCACTTTAGCAAGCCAGCCGGGCGCACCAGCAACAGCAGCAGCAACTCCGACCTTCGAATCAAGAGGGTCCAACAGCAAGCTTGACGATATGCTTCATAAGTAGTCGGTCAATTTTAAAGCGTTTCTTAGAGCAGTCGACAATATTGATTTTGAAACTATTGTTGACAAGTGGGAGTTCGAAGACGCCCTTCGAAACCTGCACAGTCGGTGGACTACCATTGATAACCTTCATTGGGAAATCATTGGGGAATCCGGGGAAGATGTAGCAGGAGATTATGAGTATAACTTCACCAAGCACGAGCGAACTTTTAACAGTTTGAGAAAAGCTATTAACTCCAAGATGTGGTCATCATCTTATCGCGAGAAATCCACTCCTCAAATGGATATTCCTGTATTTACAGGCCATTACCAGCAATGGATGCCTTTTAAGAATCTATTTAGCGAAGCAATACACAAGAACAACGCATTGTCAAACGCTCAGAAAATGCAATACTTGAAAGGAAAGTTAAAAGGCGAAGCCGAGCGTTTGATTCAGCACCTTCCAATCAGCGCCGATAACTATGACGTTTGTTGGGAGCTTCTAAATCATAGATTTGATAACAAGAGGATTATCTTTACAGCGCACGCCAATATGTTCTTAAATATTCTCAACATACAGCAGCAATCGTTTTGAGTCTTTAAAAAAATGCATGACACCACGTTAGAGAGCCTTCACTCCATCAAAAACCTAGGTGCGGATATTAGCACGTGGGGCCCTCTAATTGCGCATATTATGTCGCAAAAGCTGGATAGTGAATCTTATTCCGAGTATATAGACTCGTTACAGAACCCTAGAGAGCTACCAGTCCTACAAGACTACTTAGACTTTTTAGAAAATAAATTCACTAGTCTAGACACATCTCGTCGACGACAAGACACCATGCAAAAATCGCAGCAATCTCAGCAGAAAGCGGGTTCTTCAAAGCCATTTCTAAACAATCGAAAATTTAACACCAATCATCAATCGAATAATAATAATTCGAAGACCTCAAAAGCAATGCACGTGCAGGAAATCAAATGCCCTCATTGTTTTGCTGAGCATAAATTATACAATTGCGAAAAGTTTCATAAAATGCCGCAGGAAATGAAACTTAAAACCCTCAAACAACTGAAATGTTGTATTAATTGCATTTTTAATCACAATGGAAACAAATGCCACTCCAAGAAACGATGCCTCACGTGTTCTGGCAGGCATCACACCATATTGCATGATTGTTTTGCTGATGGTAAGCAAAAAAATACGAATGATGAAAATCTTGAGCAAGAAGAGCGTTCAAAGCAAAGCAGCGGCAATGGTGCTCACGCATCACAACAAAACCTCACCGAGATTCTTTTAGCTAAAGCGTTAGTGAGGGTGATAGCAGCAGATAGCACACAGCTTGTCCTAAGGGCTCTCATTGATCAGGGCTCACAGGTATCGTTGATTACAGAGAAGGCAGCTCAGCAGTTAGGTTTAAAACGACAGCAATTTAATGGAGCAGTTTCCGGAATAGCAGAAAAGGAATCTAACTGTACGGGCAAGCTAAGCATTATATGCCAGTCTATGTATACTAGCTTTAAGTTCCATATGGATGTTTTGATTATGAAAAGTCTAATCAAAAATTTACCAAATCGATCATTTGAAAAGCCTTCGTGGTCGCATTTGGAACATATGAATTTAGCGGATCCAGAGTATCATACAAGTCGTCCAGTGGACTTGTTACTCGGGGCAGGCGCCTATGCTCTCATCATGCTAGATGGTTTGATAAGAGGTGGTAATTCGTCTTCGCCCTTAGCACAGCAAACACAGTTAGGATGGTTACTGTGTGGAACAATAAAGCCACAGTTCCATTGTAACGTCATCGTAAATAATACAGCGGATATTCATCAATTTTGGCAAATTGAAGATATAAACGAGCAAAATGAAATGTCAGCGGAAGATCAGCAATGCGTCGAGTATTACCTATCAACGACAAAACGTCTGGAAAGCGGTCGTTATGAAGTTAGGTTCCCGATGAAGCAGCAAGCGAGCGAAAATCTAGGATCGTCAAAGGAAATGGCACTAGCGCAATTAAATAATCTAGAGAAAAAGCTTAGCAGGCAAGAATCTTTAGCTCAGCAATATAAGCAATTCTTAAGCGAATATGAAGAGTTGGGACATATGAAATTAGCGACTCATAGCAGCAACAGAATAGAGTGTTTTTTACTTCATCACGGGGTTCAGCGAGCGGAATCCTCCACTACGAAGCTACGTGTCGTATTTAATGCATCCCAAAACCTCTTCGGGATTAAGTCTCAATGATGTCATGCATCGTGGACCTAACCTGCAGCAAGATCTACAGGCTCTGTTACTTAAGTGGAGACAATATCGATACGTATTCACTAGCGATATCGAAAAAATGTATCGGCAGATACTAGTTAGCGAAGCAGATCAAAGGCTCCAACAAATCTTTTGGAGAGCACAAAATAAACAGCCAATTAGAGCATACCAGTTAACGACGGTTACATATGGCACGAAATCAGCTCCTTTTTTGGCGATGATGACCCTTCGAAAATTAGCAGCGGATGAGAAGAATAACTTTCCTACAGCAGCAAGAATAATACTAGAAGATTTCTATATGGATGATTTGGTATCCGGGGCTCATACTATCGACGAAGGGAGAAGCAGCATATCAGAACTCAATTCATGTCTTAGCAGCGGCGGATTTTTGCTGAGAAAGTGGTCAGCAAACGAAAAAAAGCTATTGGAAGAAATAAATTCATCGCAGCACAATTTACAAGCACCATCATTCATTTTCAAAACTGAAAACACAGCTAAAACTTTGGGCTTGAGATGGGACGCCGAAACAGATGAATATTCACATTCCAATATACTTCATCAGCGAATACTACAAAGCTTACAAAAAGATTGCTTCTGTCGGAAATATCCAGGTTATTTGATCCTTTAGGTTGGCTAGCGCCGCTGACTACAAAATTCAAATTGTTGTTTCAAAAAGTCTGGCTAGATGAAATTCAATGGAGCGATGAAGTTTCAGCCGAGATCAACAATGAGTGGGTAAAATTAACTGAAGATATGGGATGTATTAGCAAATTTAAAATCCCACGATGACACTATCCAACTCCACGGATTTTGTGATGCATCACTTAAAGCGTACGCGTGTGTCATATATGCCAGAATAGCATCAAAACTGAAGCATCGGTGATACTAGTTGCAGCTAAAACAAGATTAGTACCTAACATGAAGACAGTATCGCTTCCTAGATTGGAGCTATGTGCAGCAGAACTTTTATCCAGACTATTTACAAAAGTAGCAACTAGCATGACAGCCATAGATTACGAAATCTATGCCTGGAGCGACTCTAAGGTCACCCTTAGCTGGATACAGGGCTATTCAGAACGTTGGAAGCCTTTTGTAGCGAATAGAGTGAAGAAAATTATTAGCGTAGCATCGCCAGATGTTTGGCATTACGTATCGACTAAAGAAAATCCAGCCGATTCAGCGAGCAGAGGACTATCCATTACACAACTAATGGAGCATACGTTATGGTGGCGAGGCCCAGCTTGGTTATCGACACCTCACTTTAAGCCAAAGCAAGAGCAAGCAGAGTATACGACGGCAGAAGAGGTCCGGAAGCAAGTTACGACCGTCCAAAATAGCAATCCTGGCAAAAGCGTAATTGAAGATTTATTAGATCGTCACAGCTCATTCGCAAAATTAAATCGCATAGTAGCATGGCTATTACGTGCACTTGCCCGGACAAGTAAACAAAGACCGTCATATCTCACATTACAAGAGCTAAGACAAGCAAAATTAATTATAATTAAATGCATACAGCGCAGTGAATTTGGCTCGGATATCGAGAGTTTGATGAAAAATAAACTTAATTCCGATAGCAAATTATTAAATCTCCAACCATTTATAGATAAAAGCGGCATATTAAGAGTCGGAGGACGTCTTAAAAATGCCAACATTAACTCTGATATGAAACATCCAATAATAATCCCTTATAGCGGCAGATTAACGGAGCTTCTTATCCAGCAAGCACATGAGCACTCCTTCCATGGCGGAGCTCGACTTACCTTGTCTTTATTGAGACAGCAGTATTGGAAAATCCAAGGAAACAGAGCAACCAAAAAGCAGCTTCGTAAATGCGTGACCTGTAAAAAACAACAACCCAGAAAGCTACATCAAATAATGGGAGACCTGCCTGATTGTCGATCTAACCCAGCGCCTCCATTCTATCATACAGGAGTAGATTATACGGGGTCTATTCGAGTAAAAGCAAACAAAGGGAGAGGCATAAAAACGACTAAAGGATATATCGCCTTGTTTATTTGCATGGTTACAAAAGCGGTCCATATAGAACTGGTCTCCGACCTAAGCAGTACGTCATTCACAGCCGCGTTGCGTCGTATGGCGGCTCGACGAGGGACTCCAAAACATATATATTCGGACAACGGTACTAACTTTGTAGGTGCAACAAGATCCTTCAGGAGGAACAGCAGCAGTTCGAGCGAATCTTTAACGACACCTTTCACCGAGAGATAGCGGAGATGAAGATAGAATGGCATTGGAACTGCCCTTCATGGCCGAGCGCTGGAAGGATCTGGGAGCGATCAATTCGGAGTCTAAAGCAACATATGAAAAGAGTAATAGAGGACCAAGCGTTAACATTCGAAGAATACAGCACTATCTTGTCTCAAATCGATGCAAGCCTTAACTCAAGGCCATTGTGCCCAATATCTGAGGATATAGACGACATCGATTTCCTCACGCCAGCGCATTTTCTAACCACTCACAAACGGCACAAGATGCGAGGACAAGATGGTATTTAGTCAATAAAACGTTCCAAGATATTTGGAAGCGGTGGAAAGCGGAGTATCTTAGCCAGTTATCGATACGCAGCAAGTGGTTAAAAGCACAAAAGAATATAGAGATAGGTGATATGGTAACCATTCATGACGACAACCTTTTTTTTTTTTAAAAGAAAAAAAAAAAAAAAAAAAAAAAAAAAAAAAGGTTGTCGTCATGAATGGTTACCATATCACCTATCTCTAACCCCTGGAAAATGGCCCGTTGGTTGGGTTGTTGAGGTACATCCAGGAAAAGATGGAGCTGTCCGAGTGGTGACTTTAAAAACAAAAAATGGTTTTATAAAGCGGCCGATTATCAAGCTTTCTATCCTACCTATAGCAGAAAAGGAAGAAAGTAAACAAAAGCCAGAAAAAAGCGAAGCAAAAAAGCAGCATCAGCAAGGAAATGAGGCCAAAGCGGAAGGGAAAGCGAGCAAACAATTTAGCGGTTGTCCTAAAATCTATAGCATAGTATTATCATTGCTATTTTTTATGAGCCATATAGGATCCACTGAAGCAAGTTACAAAGTAACTTCATTTGATAGCAATCAAACGTTGTATTTTGACCCTTTGGGACAAATGCATCTTATTCGTGATCATAACTTACTATAATTTAACTGGCAAGGAGACAAAGCGGTCAAACAATTTTCTCAATATCTCGAGCAAACATGCGGGAAAATTCAAGAGCAGAGTCATTGTAAAATTATCGTCCTACAAATACAACACGAGTACGATGAACTACAATATTATAATCAGCTGTTGCTCAATCAGCACTTTGGAGCGCGTCCGCGAACTCGACGCGGGCTTATCAACGCTGTCGGCTCCATAGCTAATTCATTGTTCGGAGTACTGGATCAAGAATTCGCAGAAAAATACAAGCGTGACATTGACCTAATACATAAGAATGCATTCCACCTTAGTCAGCTGTACAGGAATCAGACATCGGTCATAGAAGCGGAGTATAATATCTTAAAGAGAACAGAAGAGACTATTGAAAAGCAGCATAAGATAATTAATAAGCATTTGAATTATTTAGACAGCATCACCAATACATTGCAGCAAGAGATCGACGTAATGTCTATTCAGCAAGATTTCTCTTTAGCAGCGTTAGCGACCATAAATATGATTCAGAATTTAAGGCGGATTCAGGATACTTTTCTTGATACTATGACTGAGATCTATCATGGTCAGATCAACCTGCATCTCTTGACTCCACAACAGCTCCGTGGGGAGTTACAGATAGTATCTAGTCAAATTTCTAAAGAGCTTGCATTACCCGTAGATAACATTCAATTCAACTTGTATGAGATCTACAAATTGTTAAAAGTTAAAGTGAGGATGACTAAGGAATATCTCATATTTGAAATTACATTACCGTTAATTAGCAGAGATACGTTCCAGCTATACAATTTGAACCAGTGCCGGTTCAAATTAACAAAAGCATGATCAGCATCAAGCCAGCATCCGAATACGTCGCGATCAACTTGAGAAGAGATTCATACTTAACAGCCAGCGTCAACGATATTCAAGGTTGCGAATATCAATCGGAAACTTACCTTTGTCGTCTGCGAGGACCTGTCCAGCGTTTAGGTCCAGATGAACAATTATGCGAGAAAGAGGAGCTATCTACTTGCCGATTCATGAAATCTAGGTGTGTAAACAAATGGGTACCTTTGCATGACTTTTCTACCTATTTGTATTTCTGTTGTGACTCATACTCTTTGAGAGTAATATGTGACGACGACCTACAAGCGAGCGAAGTCAGCAAGGCTGGACTTATTCAACTAACTAAGCAATGCATTGTGAAGGGTCATGATGTAACACTTTATTCTCATCAGCAATTAGAGAATACGCTTAATCTTAAACCAAATCTACTCGAGTCTAAATTAACTCCTATAAATCGTTTAATCAGTAATCTAACGCCACCTATCCAAAATTTCCAAGACTACGAGGTCAACGAAGATTCCACACCGATAAACGAATCTTTAAAGCATCTCGGTGAACAAATAAAAGCGATAAAGGAATCAGCCCAACAGACAGAGGTTTTATCGACACATGACATACATCAGTATGCGTTGTCATATGGCCTTTTAGTAGCAGCTGTCGCAGCCGTCCTTTGGTTTCTGAGGAGGAGGTGTCAGCGGGCCGGTGGTCCGACCACCCAAGAGCGGAACGCGAGCGTACCAGCGAGTGTGAGTGTGTGCATAACTCAATCAGAGCCAGATCAAAGCTCTAGTGCAAGTGCGCGAAACCAATCCATGCCCGAGCAAGGTCCATGTATCAGTGATAGTGCGCGCGTAGCTTATTTTTCTAAACGGTGCTCTAGTTTGCGTACGAAGAGGCGAGACACATCGACGTCTCCCCCAGCTAAAAGGCAATCTGTATTCTCGATTAGTGACTCAACTGTTTGAGCATATATGTCTAGCTATAAGATCATGTTATGATTGTTCCTTCACCTTGTCAATCATCTCTCATCTAATAATGTCTTAACTCCCTAGCGTTTAAGCTCACACTCACGTAACTCTTTATTTTTGTATAAGCTTATCTCATCAACTCATCTCTTCCCCTCGGGAGCATGTTCGAAGCAATCATTGCAATCGACCACGTTTTGCTGACCTAGCGATACTATGCGGTCGCACCAAAGGCGCCGCGAGCTCAATGCATTACGGACAGCAAGCGGGTGCTGTCATTTTCATCATTTCCTCATTTTAGCGATAGCTTAGCGTAAAAGTAACCTTGTTAGCTCTCAATAATAAACCTTTAAAAGTGATTTGAGTGTTTAACTTAGTAGCGTAGCGAAACCCACCAGGTACCACTTAGGTCGCGCCCCTACATTTTTTAAGACGAATTATTTTCAGGAGTAATCAGGAATATATGGAAGGTTAGTTTGTTGAAATAAAATGCCCCTACGCTGTAATTGATATGAATATATTTTTTGATATGAAGTAGATTTTTTTGAATGTAAACATCTAATGAGTTAACTTTTTACGAATAAAGCTTTGGGCAACAGCTGAGAACAGTTCAAAACAGCTCAGTTGCCTAACACTAGAGCTCAGTTGCATAGAAATCTGCCGAAGGGCTCAAGGCATAGGTGAAAAAAACTTTTTAACAAAAAATCAAACCGACTTCCAGAACAAAAAACTACAAAGCAAACTATACATTTCTTTTCCGAAGTCGGTGTCTTTTGTACCCATTGTTTCCCGTTTTTCAACACCGACTTCGGAAAAGAAATTTATTTTTTGCTTTGTAGTTTTTTGTTCTGGAAGTCGGTTTGATTTTTTGTTAAAAAGTTTTTATTTTTGTCTTTTTAGTTTTGGTAGGTACCTCCAATTAACATGATTATCATTTATAGCCAAAGTACATCTCATGGCGATTCCAATAAGCCCAAACACGACTAGGATACATTGTTTTATATTAGAGTTCCAGTGCCTACCTTCTGGCTTCATCATCAGATCAGTTCGATGGTGCCATTTTCATCAGTACCGTTTATTTATAAGTATTTGCTTCATTATAGTCGGTTTAATATTCGAGATATCTTATGCCCGTGACATATTTAGCATTTAGGAGTTCCAGTGGCCATCTGTGGTCTTCTTCATCAGTTCGACTCCACCAAATGGTACTTTCTGAGTGCAAATGATTGCATTGTTGATGAAAATACCAAAATCGCTATATGTTTGCCTATAATATTTGAGGAGTTCCCTCGATTTCTCTTGGATTCCATCATCAGATCCTGACCTGATGATTATGGGACCAACTAGGAAGTATACCCTTTCAAACAAAAGAAGAATTTTTGAAATCAGTCCAGGGGTCTTTGAGAAATCGGGGAACATACATAAAAAAAAAAAGATTCCGACGAATTGAGAACCTCCTCCTTTTTTTGAAGTCGGTTAAAAATAAATGGACTTGAAAGAAGTTGCAAGGGATTATATGAAGTGGAAAATATAGAGGCCAGCCTTTGTTCAAGCGTGGGATTGAATAGGACGATTTTATAATAAGAGTAGACTGCTGCATGCAGTAGCATGATGAAATAAAGAAGATAGTTTATATACCTTTCCCCGGCGTGACGGGCATCCTGTAGGACACGCTGGAGTTGCACTCGGCGCACGGCGAGCCGCTGGAGTCCGAGTCCGACTCCGAGCGACGCACCATCAGCGTCATAGCGCGAGACAGCGTGTATTCATCTGTAGAAAGCCAGAACCATTAGATCTATAGAATATGGTAATAACTAGGGAAATTTCAATCAATGAATTTGATATAAAGTTGTATCATAATTGTGTCTTTACTAACATACTCGTAATTTTAGAACTTTTGCTAAGGGTTGAGTTAATGCATAAATTATAGGCATAAATCAGTTCATAATCAGTTTCTAAAAAAACTTTTGATGCCTTTTTTTCACATACCTGAGTTCTCATGATGCAGATGGTGGTGCGCGTGCGCACGCGGCGGCGCGGCCTGCAGCGGCGCGGGCTCGGCGCGCCCGAACGTGCGCAGCGTGCCTCCCCCCGCGCCCGCCGCGCCCGCCGCGACCGCCGCGCCCGCGCCCTCCTCCGCGCCGGGCCCCGTCGCGCCGCCCGACATGCTGAACGTCGCGTATGGACTGATCTCATACATTTCTGGAAACCAAAACTACCAATTTTACTAGAAGCCCTCCATTTGCTACGATAGTGTCTGAGGTAGCTGAATTGTGCAGAAGGGGCGTTGACGTCTGTCAATGAATGACATGATGCAGTTCTCGTGAACAAGCAATTCTAATTTATTTAGAATATTCAGAAAAAATGTGATGTTGTTAAGCTGATTAATAAAACAGGCTTCTATTTCCGTCGGGGCATAATAAATCAATCTGCCTAGCCTTTTCTCAACAGCAAGGCTCGTGAAAGAGAAGGTGGAAAGCGTGAGGGAGACGCAACGGAGACGCCCTCACGCCCCTAACCACCGCAGGAGAAGCCCTGGGCGTCGCGAGTCACAAACCGATTTCCGGACACCGTAGGCACTGGCTTGCAGACGGCGAGTATTGGCTCGCTCACCGTCCGATAAGGATCAAGCCCGAGTCGAGAGCGCGTAGTTTTCCACGCGCGGCTCATAGATATGTCAGCAAAAACTGACGAGGTCAGCTAGGGCCGATGCCTGTCTTGGTCGCGGATAAATTTGAAAAAGAGTTACCGCGGCCCTGACTCAAGCAACTGAAGGAACACGGGTGGTTTTTAGTCAGTAAAAGTCTGACACGCCCTCTCACTTCACCCAGAGTGGTAGGAATCTAATCTTCACAACCTAGTAACTGAGTATCCCTTTTCCTTTGGATAGACTTGTTGTTAGATTTTCGGACTTCTCACAACCTGTAACGACGGTCAAATGATCTACCTCCACTGTCAGCCAAGACCAAATGTTTAACATAGTTTCCAATTATTGAGGCGCTTTCGAAGGCACGGAGGGATCTCGGTATGTAATAGATGGTCTTGGTCACCCATCCGCTAACCAGCCCCAGCAAGCGTTGCTTATCCTTGAAATGTGACCTGTGTGGCTGTTATTATTTAGCCACAAGCCCTTCCGAGATAAGACTAAATCTCATAATAAAACACTTTTTTACAAAACAAAAAAATACAACCAACTTCCAAATAAAAACACTACAAAGTGAAACAACTTCAATTTCGGCAGTCGGTGTTCCTGTTTTCGTTCCTTCGTTATTTAATATTTTATTTTTCATTTTTTGTTGTGGTACATAATGGGTACGTTATACCTACTTGTAAATAGTAAGGTATCTCCAATGCCATCATAAATTACCATTAGTTAAATGAGAGTGCACCAAGGTGAATTGTACACATCTGCGTACCCCTTTAAAGCTACCGGCGTATGTTGTTATGATATGAAATGGTGTAAACAATAAACAGACATGCGATTGCAGCTGTACCGAGAGAATAGCCGTAATTTATTGAAGAGTTCTGTTGTATATCTCAGATCTTAACTAAATTTATATGAGACCAAATGAGAACCAGCTTTCAAATAAAAAAAGTTTCATCAAAATCTAGTCTAGTCTTTTCATCTAGTAAAAAGTTCTGAGGTAACAAACATAAAAGGAAAACAAAACCCAGTTGAAATGAGAACCTCCTCCTTTTTGAGTCGGTTTCAAACATATTAGAAGCTATACCTTGTTGGTCTTTCTTCGATCCAATAGGATGCTTGATGGGTGATGACGTGTACACCTGCTGACAATTCCGCCGGTTGTCTCTCTTCTCTACTGACTTGTCCTCCTCTTCCGAGATGTCTCCCTGCTCGTAACCTTTTCTAAAGCATGTTGTCGATGGACTGAAAACAGAAGGAATCAAGATTTCAATAAATTGATTTTCTTTTGAAAAAATTACGGTTTGCCATTTTGACAAATCCACTTGCAAGTACTGCAACAGTGATTGGGTCATAAGACCAGACACGCACTATTAGACACGGGAATTAGCTACTAGTATTCAGCTTAATCCAGTAAGATTAAAAACCGAGCCCAGAAATAAATGCACATATCTGTAATGCCCACAGTTATGCCAGAATAGATTACCCGAATAACATAAAACTTGAACCCAACCGGTGAAATTAGAGTGTACCAGGGCGAACTGTACACATCTGCGTACCACTTTAGAGCGTACCGGCGTTTTGATAAGTTATGAATTGGTGTAAACAATAAACAGACATGCGAATCAGCAATCCTGAGAGATTTGCCGTTATTTATTGAAGAGTTCTGTTGTAGATCTCCGAAGTTCTTCATCATATCTAGTTCTTGATCAAATTTAAATGGGGCCACATGAAGAAGCAACAGTTTTCAAATTAAAAGAATCATCAAAATTGGTTCACCTAGTAAAAAGTTCTGAGGTAACAAACATTTAAAAAAATATTCAATCGAATTGACACTCGCACTCGCATTAACGTCTCCATACTCCAAGAACTCGGCCTCAAGCAGCATCTACCAGCAATAGTACAGTCTCACATACTGAAATTCTTTGGCCATGTCTCAAGGCAGAATAACGACTAAATTGAGCGCCTGGTGGTGCAGGGCAGAGTGTATGGTAACAGGCCACGCGGGAGGTTACCGATGAGGTGGACCGACCAAATTAAATCTGCGAGGAGGTTTGATAAATAAATGCGCAAAACTTTCATCTAACAGAGCCAAATTCAATTCAATAACGGACCATCTTGAGCTTCTTGGCGTTACTTTAACATCGACTCTCAATTTTGGCCCATACATTGAGGCAAAGGCTCAGCTGGCTGCCAAACAGTTGGGGATCCTTGCGAAGGTGAGAAAGTACTTCACGCCGGGACAGCTGCTCAACTTGTATCAAACGCAAGTTCGATCATGCATGGAGTACTGTTCTCATCTGACGGGACGGATCTGCCAAATACCAGTTTGATGCACTGGAGTCGATCGAAAAGCGGGCCAAGAGGCTCATCGGCGATGAAGCACTGGTCAAAACAAAGCTCTAGAGCCTTGAACATCGTCGCCGAGTTGCCAGCTTGACAGTTTTTTATCGGTAAGTGCAACATGATTTAATTCCACCTAGCCCGTTTCATCATCGGACTACCAGACGTACGGCAATGCGCCATCGGTACATGGTGGACATCCCACCCATTCGCACAAAACGTTTTGGTAACACTTTTATTGTGCGTACAGCTAAGGAGTGGAATTCCCTGCCGGAGTCAGTGTTTCCCGATAGCTACAATCTAGGGGTCTTTAAGTTAAGAGTGAATAGGTTTTTTCTAGGCAAGCGTGATTCACCGTCGACCACATCATCGCTTACCATCAGGTGAGATAGTGTTCAAGCGCGAGCCCATAGTGTATAAAAAAAAATGGATAGAGATCGTCAGGCGATTGACAAGAACACCAGCGATTGGACAAAGTTCATAGTGACCACGACCTCTGTCAAGAGCGAAACGAATAAGATGAATAAAATCATGTAAGTATGCAGTTCACACGCGGTAGAATGGAAACCATTAAATTATTCTTTTTCATTCTTTCGCACGTGAAATCCTATAGATGAATGTGTTTGTCTCTTTTTAATCGACTTCAAAAAAGGATAAGGTTCTCGATTCGATTGTATTTTTTTTAATGTTTGGTACCTCAGAATTTTTACCAGGTGAACCGATTTTGATGATTATTTTTATTTTAAAGCTTCTCATATGGTCCCATTTAAATTTGATCAAGATCTAAAGAAGTGTTCAGTTCAATCAATAATATATTGTCAAATGTACAGAAATGTAGTCTCACCACTTCTTATATGCTGTAGTTACAACCAACAGGAAGGCGGCGAGCACAGCGCACGCGGCGGCCGCCAGCACCGCGGTCGCGCGCTCGGCGCCCTCCTCGCCGCCGGGCGGGAAGTGCGCCGGGGCTGGTATCCGCTCTGAAATAAATGGACGTGGTCTTTGAGCTATGGCAAGCAGAAATTGACAATCAATTGACATCGGGTGCGAGGTTACTCTCAAAAACTCTAAGTCTAAGGGAGATTCACAGTCAAACGTCAAGACGTACGTCGGTACTTTGACTTTAATGCGCCACAGATAATATAACACTAGCATACAGATGCCTCATCTCATACAAAGAAACCGTGCCGACGTAAGTAGCGTTTTTCGTCTGATTCAGCAGATTATTTTTATAAGTCAGTTCAGTTCCGTTCCACGGCTAGAGATGGATTAGCATCGACTTGCAATAAGGTTTTCTTGGTACGTGATTATTTTTAACCCCCGACGGAAAAAGAGGGCTGTTATAAGTTTGACGTGTGTTACTGTGTATCTGTGTGTCTGTCTGTGGCATCATAGCGCCTCAACGGATGAACCGATTTTGCTTTAGTTTTTTTTTGTTTGAAAGGTGATTGTGTCGAGAGTGTTCTTAGCTATGTCTGAATAAGATCGGATGAGCCGTTCAAAAGTTATGGGCGTTTTACTGTTTGAATCGGTATGTTTTCGGAAGATAAATGTGTCGGGGGGTTTTTAAAATTTTGAAATTTTACTTGTTTTATTTAGATACAGTGACGATTTGTTTTTATAGTGTTTTTTTGCTTAAGTTTTTAATTTTCATTGTACCAAAATATGTTACAATACAAATAAAATTTCAAAATTTAAAAACCCCCGACACATTTATCTTGCGAAAACATCCCGATTCAAACAGTAAAACGCCCCTAACTTTTGAACGGCTGAACCCATTTTATCCAAACATAGCTAAGAACACTCTCAATACAATCACCTTTCAAACAAAAAAAAATAAATCAAAATCGGTTCATCCGTTGAGGCGCTATGATGCCACAGACAGACGCACAGAGACACAGACACACAGATACACAGCAACACACGTCAAACTTATAACACCCCTCTTTTTCCGTCGGTGGTTAAAAATCGAATGGCATGCCTCAGAAATTTAAAACCGCGCCATCTATTGGATACAATTCTAAATGATCCGTTCAAATAATCTTTGTAATGTGAATTAAAAGCCCAATATTCCATAATTTTGTGCATAGGAGAGTTGATTAAAAAAGAACATACAATTTTTATGATCAATTCTAGAAAATGTAATTTTACACACATTTCATATAACTAATCGATGTATATCGCGCCATCTAGTGACATTTATTTGAACCTTATTTTGTTTGTTAGCGCTGCAACCCCGTGACTGCGCTTTATAGCCGTTAGCTTCCCATATGAATATGAACCTTATTTGAAGCAAATAATATTCATAATCAAAAGCAAAACAAGCATTTTATATGAATCCGAGCCTTCCGTGACTGCGCTATACAGTCGTTAGCTTCCCATATGAATATGAACCTTATTTGAAGTGAATAATATTCATAAGCAAAACAAGCATTTTATATGAATCCGGCCTTCCGTGACTGCGCTATATAGCCGTTAGCTTCCCATATGAATATTAACCTTATTTGAAGTGAATAATATTCATAATCAAAAGCAAAACAAGCATTTTATATGAATCCGAGCCTTCCGTGACTGCGCTATATAGCCGTTAGCTTCCCGTATGAATATGAACCTTATTTGAAGTGAAACATATTCATAATCTAAAGCAAAACAAGCATTTTATATGAATCTGAGCCTTCCGTGACTGCGCTATATATCCGTTAGCTTCCCGTATGAACCTTATTTAATGGCCTGGAGATCGGTAACACAGGGCTTAGTACTTAGTACGGACTCCAGTCTCTCACAAGGAGCTTCTTGCAAATGTTTAAATATAGTTTTAAGTACATAGATTTGAAGGCAACCTTTGTGAAGAGAAAACGATAAATTTATTTATTATTTGAATTGAATAATATTCATAATCAAATGCAAAACAAGCGTTTTATATGAATCCGAGCCTTACCCCATTAGATATAACGATTTCAATAAATCGCTAACTTCTCTTAGTATAGTACTTTTAATATAAAAATACGGCCTGTGAATCATGTCGTCACACTTGGCGTGTTTTGGCTGAATAATGATCACGATGGGGTAGCAATTAAAGTGTCCCTCTATGTGTGCAAAATATTTGGCTAACATCGACGTACCTCCACCCTCAGTCAACGTCGAGAAGTAATAGTTCCCCAGTGTTGTGCCTGCAGCACTGGTGGCGACCACCTTCAGATGGTACCACGTGGCCAGCGTTAACCCACACAGGACAGTCGGTTGGGCAGCTGGTGACACCGTCTGGGTGATCCACGAGGACTCCTCGAAGCTTCTCACAGATACCGAGAACTGGGTGAGGGGACAGCCATTGCTGTCCCAGGTTAGCAGGTTTAGGCGGACGCATGAACTGTTGGTCGTTATCAGGTCTTTTTCTGGAGAAGCTTTTGATGCTGCAAAATTAAAAAAAAAAATACAAGCTCTAAGTGTGTAAAAATTAAGAAAAATCTTTTTATAAACATAATATCACACTTGTGTTCCTCCAAGTAAGTTCCTGCAAGGTGGGTCTACCTATAGTATACCCACCGTAAGTTATATTTTAGTCCAATTTATTAAAATTTGAAGCTATTGCTTTCACCTGGGCAGGGCACAAATCAAGACGTGCTACATATATAGAAAAACCTAATAACTGTGTCCAACCAGGAAATTGAACCCAATGTTAGTAGCGGCGCTACAACCACTAGAACAACTGGGCAATTTATAAAAAAAACAATATCAACCAACCAATCAAATCCAATCATACATTGCTGAAATTAAAAGTAAACATCAAATATTGTACTCACGTCCTCCTTTAGTAGAAACGACCAGCTCATCACTGGGCGGCGACGATCCCACTGAGTTGTATGCCGTCAGCCGCACTCGGTACAGCGCGCCGCACGCGAGGCGCTCCAGCGTGTGCGCGCGCGCGTCGGCGGGCAGGCGCGTCGTGTGCCACTGCGCGGCGTCCGAGCGGGAGTACTCCACTAGGTAGCCTGGGGTGACGAGAAAATCAAACTTATTAAAGTAGGAAGTTTATCACTTCGGAGGGCGAACAGCGGTAACAACCAAATGGCAATGGCTAATAATTATGTACGATTTCCACCAACCGGGCGACGTAGGAGCGCAGTGCAGCGCGTCGCAGCGGATGCGTGAGCACGCACCAGTAGCCAACCGCGTCCCCCAGACGGCTAAAATCTGCTGGAATCCGGGCGCAAGCGCGCGCGTGCTCGCGTATCAGCTAGCATTCCTCTCAGCGACAAGTGATGCTTTCGTGTCGCAGTCTTTTTTTCAATTAAACGGATAAGCTTTTCATCAATATCCATATTAATTTTGCACAGTAAATAAATTACGTCAGTCAGTTCAACGCACAACTTGAATGATTCAGCTTGCCGGCCGCCGACAATACAGGAGCCGATTGGCTGCCGCGGCGTCCGAGCGCAGCCGACCGGCTGACGTGGCACGTGACGCGCGGATCTAACCTAGTTCCAAGCAGTGTAAACGCCATGCAAACATGAAACCTAACTATTGTATAGAAGCCTGAATTTCCTTTAGCACAGTGTGAAAAGCGCTCCGGCGCGCTCCGACGTGGCCCGGTTCGTGGAAATCGTACGTTATCAGTTGGTCACTTGTACAAACAATATAAAAAAACTTTTTACAAAAAAATACTACCGACTTTCCAAATGAAAACACTACGAAGTGAAAAATTACTATCTTTTTGGAAATCGGTGTCTTTGGTTGGTACCAACATATTTCGTTATGGAAGTTTTCACTTGGTAGTTTTTATTTGGAAGTCGGTAGTATTTTTTTGAATTTTTATTTTACACTTCTTAGTTGTACCTAATAGGCAAGTTCTTTAGTAAGGTACCTATAATGCCAAACAGATTACTCGAATATCATGAAACTTGAACATATCCGGTGAAATGAGGGTGTACCAAAGCGTACTGTATACATCTGCGTACTCCTTTAGAGCGTACTGGCGTGATGTTATGTTATGAAATGGTTTAAACCATAAAAAGACATGCGATTGCAACAATCTCGAGAGATTTGCCGTCATTTATTGAAGAGTTCTATTGTATAATTATCTCAAAAAAAAACTCTACAAGGAAAACCTTTTGGAATCAGCTGTTGGTTGTCAACAAGGTGACCCTCTTGGGCCAGTCATTTTCAGTTTGGCAATAAACCCAATCATTCGGCAACTAAATTCTAAATTCAATGTATGATATTTGGATGATGGAACCCTAGGAGGTGATGTAGATGTATACAGTCTTGAACGATTTAACTTTTTTGAAAGATAAATTTAGCTCCATTGGGCTAGTACTTAACCTTTCGAAATGCGAAATTTACCTCCCCCAAACTACTGACCGACAGACTACTTTAGCAAAATTCAACGCGATAGCACCTAATATTAAAATTACTGAGAGTAATTCTCTTCACCTCCTGGGTTCACCTATTTTTGATGAATCCTTTCCAAATTTTATTGAACAAAAAATACAAAATTTTAACGATGTCTCGGAAAGACTTTTCAAAATTAACATGCATTCGGCCTACACACTTATCCGGTATTGTTGCTTTGGACCAAAATTTACTTATAGCCTTCGCTCCTCTCATTTATGGAAACACCCACAACTTTTAAAAAAAGTAGACCAAATTATAAAGAACACTCTTTCATCTATCCTAAATGTGGCCTTGGACGACCGAGCATGGCAACAAGCCACGCTTCCCATTCGCTTGGGTGGCCTCGGCGTCCGCAAAATTTTAAGTATAAGTTTACCAGCCTTCTTCTCCTCGGTCTACGGTACTGATAAATTAACCAGGAACATCTTATCTTCCTCACTGGTTGATTTTGAGGTACCATGTTTGACCGATGCGTTGAACGCTTGGAAAATGGCTTGTCCCAATACGGATCTGCCCGACAACCTGTCCTCCCAGAGACAGAATAACCTTATAAATACATCGTCTAGTACTGCTGAGCGTGCGCGTCTGCTGGCTGTGGGGGAATGGGAGTCGGGTTTGTGGCTTCAAGCACTCCCGTCATCCACCATAGGCTCTATGATGGATGACTCTTCGTTCCAGCTCGCAACTTGTCTACGCTTAGGCGCACCTTGTGTTGCTCCGCATCGGTGCCATTGTGGTGAACCTGTCGGCAGCCTTGGGCACCATGGCCTGTCTTGTTGCAAGAGCGCAGGGCGCATAGCACGGCACGCCAGTATCAATGACATTATTCGTCGAGCCCATACCACCGCCAGCGTACCAGCTGTATTAGAACCTAACGGCTTGGTACGTGACGATGGGAAGAGACCAGATGGCATGACTTTGGTGCCGTGGATGGATGGTGGGTAGGCCTCTGGTGTGGGACGCAACCTGTGTCGACACCCTTGCGCCATCTCATGTTCCTAGTTCGGCGGGCTGTGCTGGCGCTGCTGCTGCGGCTGCTGAGGCCCTCAAGCGGCGCAAATACTGTAACCTAATTGGTAATTACAGTTTTGAGCCGTTTGGGGTCGAAACGCTTGGGTCATGGGGCCCGAGTGCACGTCTTCTTTTTACGGAGATCTCTCGCCGACTGATCGACACTGTGCGTGACCAGAGGGCTGGCTCTTTTATTGCGCAAAGAATTAGCATTGCCATTTAACGTGGCAATGCTGCCAGTCTTCTGGGCACGTTCCCGGATGACAGCGATGTGGAGGAGTACTTCGACGCCTAAGTGTACCTGTCTTTTGTATATAGTGTAAGTAGTTAGGTTTAGTATAAGTTTGTATTATTTTATTTTTGTTTAGTGTTTAAGTATGTACATAATACAAAAATAAACAAGAAACGGAGAAATCGGGGGAAAAAAAAACCTAATGTCGAACCTGCTCCTTTTTGGAAAGTTGGTTAAAATACCTATCCTTAGCTGGGGCTCGGACTCGCAACCTTAAATGTAGTAGGCCATCACGTTTATCATTAGGTTATTCAGACGGGCAATAGCGGCAGCGAAATTACGGACCACATTGCACGCACGTCAACACCTTTATTAGTATGTTTAGAGACCTAAAATCTCATAAAACGTATTTTTTTAGTCTCGTGCATTAGGTCCCGACTCTTGAATTATAATTTTACTCTAGCTACACTTGAAATAGCCCTTGAAGGTTTATCGTTGATTCGACCCCCCCTGGTTCGCTGCGTACCCGCACGTGGGCGCGGCGGGCGTGTTTTAGGGGCCCAAACTTTTTTTATATTCATTCTTCCGCGGTAAATATTAACACCGCCATACAGAAAATGACGCGAAATGCACAACGCCATCTATCGAATATGGAGTTCAACAGTCCGAGTATCTGAATTGCGTATGTTGCGATATTTTACTGCTTGAACACTTTAAATTCATCTAACTATTGATAGAGTGAACCGATTGCGATGAAACATAAAACAAGTAATACTTCAAGTTACTACAATATTTATGTAAAAAAGATATCTACATTGGTTTCGTACATTTTACGTGATGCGTGCAAAAATAAACAGATAAACAGAGAAACGGAGAAACAGATAAACAGACAAACAGACAAAAAATCCAAAAATGCTGGAAATGGGTTCTGTTGGTTCTCCTATAACACCCTGGCTATTTTATTTGGAAATATTTTCGATGTACAAAAACGACTTTTCTACAGATTTATAATACCTATGTATTGATTTTAATTTTTTCAGAATCGAACTCGAAATTTAAATAGAACTTGATTGCGTAATCTTCGCTCTAATGATAAACCTTAATTTGTAATAAGGCCGTAGAGGGCCTTACCGTGTAAACTGGACCCGCCTGTATGCGGCTTCTCCCACACCAGGTGCAGCCTGGCCGGCGCCGCCGCCGCCAGCCGGAGCTGTGGCCTCGCCGGCACTCCCAGCACCCTCAGTTCCCAGCTAGTTATATCTTCGCCCCAGGGGTTCCGCACCGTGCACGTGTAGTTGTCTGCTGAACTGCGGTCCACCTCTGAAAGACAATTTTAGGTGCATAAATAAAATTTTGTGATATAATATCTTTTTCGATCTCCAAATAAAATGTGTAATCTTATTATGATTAAAGATTTATTAGTAACCGTAGTACCTTAGTAGTAACCGATACTAAGAATCCAATAATAACAAATCGCAAATAGTGGTTGGGCAAAGTTGAAAGTCAATTATGATTATAATACTGAAAATCTAATTATTTCTTTTAAATCGTTCTGTACAAAGGATTACAATTAGAGAAGACTCTAAAATACATTGAGTTGACTTTTTCACGTTACAGTGCTTACAAACAATCTGAATACAGTTTATTACAGAAAATTTACAAAAAATTCTGTACCTATTTTATAATTTATTTTCTATAATAAAATAAATAGATAAAATAAAATAACCTTTATTGCTGTTTCTTTCTTACAATTAATTATTATATGCCTACTTACTAAAAATAAATAGATTTAATCTATTCTAACTTGCATTTGCGTGATCGGCAACTGGGTGTTTATGTGAAACAGCTTGTCTATCGACAAAGGCCTCATCTAAAGATTTCCACGTACTCCTGTCTCTTGCTAAACGGGTCCACATCGGACCAGCTATTTTCTTCAGTTCATCTTCCCATCTTTTGGTTTGTCTGCCTCTATTTCTTTTGCTATCTCTTGGATACCATTCTGTTACTAACTTAGTCCATTTCTCTATTGTTTCTCTCAACATATGTCCCGTCCAAAGCCATTTGAGCTGTCTGTAGGATGTGTGTGCACTTTTAAATTTTGTTTTCTTTTTAATATCTTGTAGTTTCACTCTATCCCTTCTTCTAATACCAAAAATACTCCATTCTATTGCATTATGGCAGACTTTCAATTTACTCTCTTTTAGTTCTGTCTGGCACCCGTATAGTAAGCATCGCATAATGCATATTTCGTATACTTTCTTTTTCCCTTTCATTGGCATATATTTATCCTTCATTATTTCTCTAAGAGGACAGAACCGTTTCAAACTATTAGTTATTCTTCGTATTTCTTTGTTCATGCAATCATCTGTAGCTATAAATTGGCCCAAATATATATATAAATATTCATTTACATATTCAATTTGTTCGTTATTTACTGTTATATCTATTTGTTGGGAATTCGTCATTATTTTGGTTTTAGTGTAGTGAGGTTCATTGTCAGGCCGGCCTTAACACTTGTATCGGATAATTGCTGTAACATTAGTTTAATGGGAAATTCGTTGCCTGCAGATTCAAGTTTAACTTGAGCTGTGCTCGCTGTGTATACGTTTTTAATTATTCGTATGTATTTTGCTTGCACTCCTTGTCTTTTTAGAGCGTCCCATATATAGTCATGTTCTAATGTATCGAACACTTTGTTAAAGTCAACGAACCCTATGTAATAAGTTTTATTATATTCTCTATATTTCTGTAGAATTTGTCTAAGAGTATGAATGTAGATCACATTCATACTCTTAGATAGTTGAGAATTTTCAGAAGCCAGCTTGTTCCTTAGGTTGATATTCATCTAGTGTATTGGTAATTCTGTTTAGTATGATTTTAGAAAATATTTTATAGATATTGGACATTAAGCTAATCGGTCTGTAGTTCCCTATATCACCCTTGTCTCCTTTTTTATGCAGCAGTATGATTGTCGATTTAGTCCAGTCCATTTCCTATATGTAATGTTTAATTTAAGTAATATATGTATGCTACTGACTGTACAGAACAAAAATAAACATTGTAATACGAGTATTGTAAGACTACCTGTGCTCCCGGCATAAACGTATTAATTTGACTTGATAAACCATTGGTCAGCAATGCTTATTGCTGGTAACATTGTCTTGGTCTAGCCCAGCAGACCAAATAAATACTCACTTAGTATGATGAGGTAAGCTCCTTCGATGAGGTAGTTGTTGTCGTGCGCCAGCGGCGGCGCGGGCCTGCGCCGTGCCCACGCGCGGTGCGGCGGCGGCGCGCCCGCGGCCCCGCAGCGCACGAGCGCGCGGCTGCCGGCGCGAGCCTCCAGGCGGCGACCGAACGACGTGATTTTTGCTGGTGCTGGGAAGAGAATAACATATAAATTTATTATTAGGACCATTTTATAGAATAAGTAGTGATTTAACTAGCTCGAAAAAAACAATCATCTACCTTTTCCCAAGTATGTAAAGGATCAGATTTCAGCTGACCGACCAGCAAACCGGCTGCAGTTAAATACCAGTATTTTACGTGACATGACTGCTCATCTAGCCTCCAAAACTCAGTCAAAGACTAGGTAACACGATGCTTCTTGACAAGACTAGTTTATAGACTTTCGGGCTTGTAACTACATATAACGACATTCTAAGATCTACGAATGACTGCTAAATTCCGAGGCACAGAGTACGGATCTGAGTATGGAACAGATGGTCAACCATGCACAGATCAAGCTTGTTAAGAGTTGCTTAACTTTGAAGATTGACTCATGCAGCTGTTATTATTTATTTACCCATGATCGAACATTGAAACGCTACCCTGTAATTTTTGGTCCTACACGATTATAATGATGGATGTTTATAAATTCAGATTTAATGATAAATAATAATCATGAAGAATAAATCTCACCTCTACCATTGGGCTTCCTCGCCACAATGGCACTCATCTCCCCCTCCCCAGAAGCAGTGGCTGCTGTCACCCAGAACTCGTAAACCTGATGCTCCTGCAGACCCCTTACTTCCACCTGGTATTCTTCCTCCTCTTCCTTGTGATGGACCGTCAGTTGCGAGTGCTGGCCTGTCCTGTTCAATAAAGCAAGTTCTAAAATGTTAAAGAAATAGATAGTAACCTGCAAGCAGATAGAAAGGTGAAATGTGTGTCAAGTACTTACTTACCCTTGGTAAATACTTACAACGCGAATAAATCCTCGTAAATACTTACCTCGGGGAGTAAGTACTTATGGCCTGATGGTGAGTTCGCATTCCGCGGTGGAGAGTACTTTTCCCCAATAGTGAGTCCTTCCTCCCCTATGGTGAGTCCTTAATCCCCGAAGTAAGTATTTACGACCCAATGGTAACCTAGGTATCTAGATTGGAATAATGAGGGCTTAAACACGTCATTCATCATTGTTGAATTCAAGACGAACCTCTGTGGCCTATTGTAGATGGTGTAGTGCTTGATCTTGCCGTTTTTCTGAAGTGGGGCCAGCCAGCTCACGACTACCGTGTCTTCAGAGCTCGCAACCGCTTTGATGTCCATCGGAGCTCCCGGTACTGCAATGTTTGAAACAAGTATTTACGTAGTGACACTACTAAAGGTTACCGTCTATAGAGATAAACCTGAAGAAGAATTTGGTGTGATTGGATAGTTCCATCAATTTATTAAATCAATCGATAGGATTATGTCAAAAGCTTTACTCGTTCAAGGTTTTGAGCAGACCAGACAAATCTAAAGGAATCCGAAAGATATAGATATATTTTTGGTAGTGCTATATATATTTTGGGTAATGCCAATCAAATGATTTTTATTAGCCGAACCTGGCAGCCGATACCGTGGAAGTGGCAAAGTTTAAGGTCGAACAAATATGAATCGTAAATCTGCATCGGCTCCTACCGCTGACATGAAGAAAAAATCAGAGCCATGCCATCATGCTTTATTTATTACGGTATACTCGACTTGTCTTCAGCATACTCACTGTCTTCATGTGTGACGCAATAGACCGGTTCAGAAGTAGGTCCCGTCCCGGCCGCAGTTCTTGCGCGCACCGCTATGCTGTAGTTGGCAGCTCTCTGTAACGCTTGCAGCACAGTCTCCATGCCTCCTGAACGTCGGGTTTCCACTTGACTTTCCAGCTCGTCAACTGTCTGTGGACATGACAAATTGCAAATGCTTGTTATCAATTTGTTAATACTTAATTTGAATATTTTAATTTTAACTAAGATATCATTAAAAAAATGATCTGCCGCATTGTGTAGTGGTCGCAAGCGCTAGTGTTGAGCTTTCTGGGTTCGATTTCCAGGTCGCGGTTGGGTTTTTCCATCTATAATTTTTCATTAGTAGATCAGAGTCTGGTTTTGTGCCCGAATGATGGCAATATGCTCGCCCCCTGCTACATGGGTCTTAAATATAACTGGCGGAATGTTGGCTTTCAGGGAAGACATGTGTGACAAAAATATCATGAGTTGCAACTCAAATTCAAAGGAGTGCATCACTATTGAATAATTGAGGAGTCAGTCATTTAGAAAGATTAAGCTAATTGCACGTTCGAAAGCGTTATTACTGGCCTTTAACATGAAGCTTTAGGGTGCAACTTTTAAGCAAAACTTTTCTAATTACAGCCATAGCGTGTTACATGGTCAACACACCTCATAGAGCACTTCATATCCGAGCAGCACTCCTCCCCTCAGCACGGGCGGCGGCGGCTCCCACCACACGCGCACTGACTGCGCAGAGAGTGGCTCGCAGCGGACGCGCTCCGGTGGGGCTTCAGGAGCTAGAAAGAGAAGAGTATGGTTGAGCGTTTTACGCTGAACTATTACTTATTAAAAAAATCATAATAGCAACGCGCAAAGCATACTGTACCGTTGGTTTCGGTTACGAAAATTGTTAAGCAACATTTATATCATGTTAAAAGGAATGTTGCACTAACGAAAAAGGTGTAACAGTATCCTCCCACTCGCCAGAATTTTGACAGGGAATGAGTAAAATAACCTTAAAAACAAAGCTAATGCAATAACTCCCTATATCTACCCTTTGGCATTGGTATTGCTGACACAACTTGAAGGAGAAGTGAGCCAACACTACTACCACTAGGCCTAATGTCCATCATGGCCACCTGACCATTTGCAGCATACAGAAAAAAACATCATACACGCCGCATACATTATAAGCTAACTTTTCCTGTCCTCCGTCAACGCATCAAAAATGTGTAACCGGATCACTTGAGACACTACTGCTTCACTGGGTTTCCGATAAAATAAATTGGCTCGTCCTGTCAGACTCAATACGTCAGGCGCAAATTTAAAGGCATTCTTTTTTTTTTCCAAACAACACAGAATTGGACACCGCCGGAATCACAAAAATCTTTATCACCCGCAAGATAGGGTTCACCGTCACCGGCAGTTGATCCATTTGCGGTCCTCACAATATCTAAGTCATCTGACCTATGTATCTGTGCCATATCGGCAAAATACTCTACAGCAGAACCACCAACAATTGAAATTTCCGATCCTGAATCTAAAAGACAGGAAAAAAACAAACCACAAATATCTACGTTTAAGTAAGTACGGGTATCGTCATCGGTCGGACGGACCGTCGCTACTTTATTACTTTTACGATTTCCTACGGGCCCGCCTTATCTTAAGGGGAACACTTCGGTTTTCTCTTCTCACCACAGCGGTATCACCATGATGCGAGGTGACCTGCTCTCAAGAAGGGTGATCCTTCACCCGACACCATACACAAAATTTATCCATCCCAGTCCCCACAGCCACACACACATGACGATTACCCTTACTACCTCTGTATGCAAGATCGGGGCCAACAGCGTTCTGCACATTGCGTGGCGGTTCGGTGAAAAACTCTGACCTGACCTTTGCCACTTCCATCTGCCTGCAACTCCTTTTAATGTCAGACCACGAATCGATATCTACTACGACCAGTTAGAGGGTATATACTGGTCTGACATTGAGTTTCGCGATGTCCAACTTTTCGCTCATATCTAGGGGATGCCTTAAACGAGAAAAATAATTTTCGAAGATGCTGAGGTAATGTATTATAGACTCATCAGGACCCTGCGTCCGGGATTGTATCCCCTGAAGCAAGCGATAGTCATAATCCGAAGGCAGATATTCCTCGATCGAAAAATTCTTTAACTGTTCCCAACTCTTTACCTCATTTCTGATACCCGGGTACCAGCACAATGCATCATCCACGATCAATTCAACTGCAGATTAGAACAACCTTTCCGAAGAGATGCCACGCGACAGACAAAGCGCCTTGAACCTTTCCAGGAACTCAAGGACAATAACTTTACCGTTAAATTTAAGGTTAAGGAAATGGACATAAGCCATATGACACGTGGCCAAACGCCTCTCAACATCAGCACTCCCAGCGGCTGACGCGGGGTTGGCCAACTCAGCTATCTCCACCTGTGGTTGATATTCAACGGTACTGGAGGAAGTATCGACCATTCGATCCGTCTGTTGGAGAATAACAAGGAGATGTGCATCCAGCTCCGTCTTCAATTCCTTCTCCACGGGCTCAACACGGCTTAACCTATGTAACAGATGGTTCCCTAAACCCTGTAACCACTTTAACTGCTTCATAAAAGGAGGTTTTTTATCTAAAAAGTCTTGCAAGCTCAGACTTTAGTCTGAATGGTCTGTAATTCGGAATTAATATTACCTTCAAACATGTTTACCTCATCGTTGTGTATCTGTTTGGACAATCTCCCCATTTGCGCACGTAATCGCTCAACAGTGTTTGTGTACACCATCTCGGATGGCAACTTTATAAAATAAATCATTCTTATTCTGGCGGTGAAAACGAATGGGGCGTTCCTCCATTTCGATATAATAATAATAATTTGCTGTACGAGCCAATAATGCTCATACAGCAAAAGTACGCCTATTTAAGTATTACTTGAAAAAATCAAAATTTCAAAACCCCCGACACATTTTTATTTCATGCTACATAATTTATCTAGTACATAGTAGATACTCGTACTCTTCGATCGGCAATCTATTGAACATGTAATTATGACACTATATCTTGCGAAAACACCACGATTCAAACAGTAAAATGCCTATAAATTTTGAACGGCTGAACCGATTTTATTCAAACATAGCTAAGAACACTCTGGACAACATCACCTTTCAAAAAAAAAACTAAATCAAAATCGGTTCATCCGTTCGGTTCTCCTAAGAGCTATGATGCCACAGACAGACACACAGATACACAGCAACACACGTCAAACTTATAACACCCCTCTTTTTCCGGCGGGGGTTAAAAAAGAACAACAACAACTTCACGTCCATTATATAAATGGTTGTCATGTACTTCCCGAGCTGTCTATTTGGCTGTTTGGCGTATCTCGTCGTCAAAACCTGTGGGCAAGGGATATAGGCACTTAGTAATTGAATGACTTGTGGATCTTTTGTGTGCACATGTTATTTTTGTGTGTTTATTTATTGTAAGCATATTTAATTTTAGTCTAGCCAAAGCCAAATTTACTTTATTTGGACCTACGGCCTCATTTATTTATTGGTTATTGTGAGATTATTTATTATTTTATACATTTAAATTTATAAATACCCAACCAAGTAAGCAAAACGAATTTATAACACATTCAACACGCCTAAGAACTGGAACTTTTTCCATTGCAAAAAAATTATAAATGTTTTTAATTATTGTAACGAATAAATTAAAGTTGCGGGTATACTTACGTGAATTACTCTACGCATAACACTGTAACAACACCAACATATCTCGTCTGCTTGGCGACCATATGTCACTGCAGGGATCCAGCAGAATATCAGCGTCAGGTATATTTGCCTGACACGTGCTGAGCTGGACTCCCATTTGGTGCAACCATGAGACGCATACCGCACTGTGTTTTGATTGTCAACCAGTATATAATAATAGTAATCTTTGATTGTCAAAATTAATGTTACTGGTGTCACTTTGACTTTTATTTCGTAAGTATGGTTTCCTTTTTCTTTTTATGTTGGCACCTTGTTTTTAAACATACATGAAAATTGTAATAATTTAATTGAGATGTTGTGTGTTGTGCTGTGCTGTGTCTTTTGTGTGCACTAAATAAATTATTTATCTATCTTATCTATCTATCTAACTTATACGAGAGAAAATTAAGAAGTGTATGAGTTCATTGGAAGATCCATTAGAAAACTTGAGGTTTTCCTGGGAAACACTGACGAGTTCAGTTCCTATTTCGGCAGTCAATCTTCATTGTCTAATGCCTATTGTATCTTGGAGGCAGTTCGTGTTAAATAACTGGTGTATGAGCCTTTTGTCTCTGGTGGGACATGACCTAGGTAAACGTGACCTGCCTACATTCAGCTTTAGTTAGGTATATTCAATGCTTGTACTCATGTTTCTCTACCTACTGTACTGTTACGCTAAAATTGAGCGTAAAAGGTGAAAATGTCCAAACATACAGAATAAAAATGGAAATAAAAATGGCTGCGACTATTTCATAAACAGATATTAAACCTGGCATCTTATTGATAAAGCCGTATTGCCATAATATAAGCCATATTTGCCTGTAATGCGACAATTCACGATGCTATTAAATAACTTTGAATGCATAGGGACAGAATATTTCAGACGAAGAGGGCTATAATGCTGCGAATGGTCGAGGATTACCCTACGAGCCGGATGCATCGCTGCTACAAGCACATCGCTTACTCAACGATAACGACTTAAGATATTTGCTATCTTAAGAGTCCATGTATTACTTTAATGCTAGATTTTTATTGAAAGTTTCCTTTACTATATTGTTTTTAACCCCCGACGACCAGCCTGGTCGTCGGGGGTTAAAAACAATATTAAGTAAATCAGTCGTAACTACCTACAAGTAAAATTTCAAAATTTAAAAAACCCCCGGCACATTTTTATTTCATGCTACATAATTTATCTAGTATATAGTAGACACGCTTCGATCGGCAATCTATTGAAACACGTAATTATGACACGATATCTTGCGAAAACACCCCGATTCAAACAGTTAAACGCCTATAACTTTTAAACGGCTGAACCGATTTTATTGAAACGTAGCTAAGAACACTCTCGATTAAAGCATCTTTCAAACAACAACAACAAAAAACTAAATTAAAATCGTTTCACCCGTTTGGACGCTATGATGCCACAGACAGACACACAGATACACAGCAACACACCTCAAACTTGTAACACCCCTCTTTTTCCGGCGGGGGTTAAAAACACCGACACACGCTAATTTGCATGTTGACGTAACTCAACATTAAGTGCGGCTCAGCAGCAACTAAATATTTCGAACATAACAGTGGTTTGGTGTTAAACAATTTCTGCAACTACCGGGTTACTCGGCAACGACGAGAAAACCCCAACACCAGTATAAGTAAAGAAGCTACACATTGCAATCCGTACTAATAATTAACACTAACAACAAAATCGACTAGCCAAGCCGTCACCGAGCAAAAGGCCGGGAGCGGGGATATTTTCCCTGAACCAACAATGTCCTTGTTCGGGCGCCAATGTAACGTTGGTTTCAGTTACGAAAATTGGTAAGCAACATTCCCAACCAAAAAAGGTGTTACAACACCACCACAGAGCGCAAAATCAAGTTCACTTTAACTTTACTGGACACCACTAAACGTTGGGAAATATAAGAATTGTTATATGTTACGTATTCAAAACGAATAATTATGAAATATCTCACCTCCTTCTAACGTCGTGGCAGTGAGTGGCGTGCACGCCGGGCCGGCCCCCACGGCGTTGAAGGCCCTGACCTTGACCTCGTACAGCGCGTGCGTGCGCAGCGCCACCAGCACGGCGTGCGCCGCGCCCCAGCCCGCCGCGGTGAGGGCAGCTGTCTTGTTGTCTGTTGATGACACCTCGTGCCAGGTCACTACGTAGCCTAGCAGCTCGCCGTTCCAGGACTCTTGCGGTGGGGCCTGCGGCAATCAATTGAAACTAGAATTTATTGAAGGGCTCAGAACATCCTTGATTTGGGGTCGGTGCAGCACATATTTCATTATTATACTTCCTCATGAGACAAGTCTGCCATATTATTTCCAAGCATTTTCAACTCCTGAAAGCCAGAATTAACAGTGCCGATAATTTTTCTGACAGTCCATCGATCGCATCCTTTGCCGCAGCTTTTATAGCTCTTCCACATTCATACCCAAAACTTTATATTATTTTCTCTCGTTCCTCTTACGTTTTACGTAATTAGAGACTCAATACAATCGTGATCTCAGTGACTCCTAACATAAAGAAAATTATTTAATACTGTTTTCACCTGCCATTTGACGAGCAATTCTCCTGGAGCAGTTGCTTGGACCTGTACATTGTGTGGAGGTTCTGATGGAGCTGAAAAAATACACTTGAAGTTAGTTTTGGATATATAGTTATCATATATAGTTGTCTTTGAAAATAACTAATCAAACCATTTCTGATAGGCAAGAAGTCGCTGAGACATTAGAAAATTTCTTTACCAACATTCCGTTAGAGGTTACGAAGTCTCTTCCTTCCTCATCTAAATTAGCTGAAGCTCTTCTTAAAGAAAACTTTACTAAAGACATACCAATCTTTAAATTTAAACCAATATGTATTGATACAATTAAAAACGCGTTCAAAAGTCTCAATATAAAGAATACTGAAGACTTGTGGGGGATATCCGTTAGGGTTCTTGGAGATATTATTGACTCAATTGCTCCTGTCCTAACAGGCATATTCAATCAATGTTTGGACAGCGGCAATTTTTCTGACTTAATGAAACACAGTAAAGTAGTACCAATTTTCAAATCAGGCTGTAAGAGTGATCCTTCTAATTATAGACCTATATCCGTGCTTCCAGCATTAAGTAAAATCTATGAAAAATCATGCTGGAACAGATGTTGTCTCACTTCAATTCAAATGGGATCCTGCACAGTCAACAGTTTGGTTTCACGAAAGGTAGGTCGACAACGGACGCGGGAGTAAAACTCATCAGCCATATCTTGGAGGCTTGGGAGAGGATGCCATTGGCATTTTCTGTGATCTCTCGAAAGCTTTCGACTGCGTCGACCACAACACACTGATCTGTAAATTACACCACTACGGAATTCGTGGAAAATCTGCTGATCTCGTGCTTTCCTATTTATCAAACAGACAGCATAAAGTAAATGTTAATGGGGCGACGTCCTCCGGGTCTCTAGTCAAGATGGGCGTGCCCCAAGGTTCAATTCTCGGCCCTTTCCTTTTTCTTGTTTACATTAATGATCTCCCTTTTATGATGGCCAAATTATCGGATATAATTCTATTTGCTGATGATATTTCGCCAATTTTTAAAATAGATAGGCAAGATACGGATGTCAAAAATGTCAACGAAAGTCTAATTGTTCTCTCAAAATGGTTCGCAGCTAACAATCTTTTAATGAATGCGAAAAAAACAAAATGTCTAAAGTTCTCTTTACCAAATGTACCACAACATGACCTAAACTTAAATCTTGACGGCAAAAATCTTGAAGTTATAACGGAAACTGTATTCTTAGGGATTACTATCGATTCAAAATTGCAGTGGGGCGCGCACATTAGAACTCTTTCGGGTAGGTTAAGTTCGGCTGCATATGCAGTAAGGAAAATAAGGCAGCTAACCGATGTAGCTACAGCTAGGTTAGTATACTATGCTTATTTCCACAGTATTATGTCTTATGGCATTCTGCTGTGGGGATCAGCAGCAGACGTTGACTCAATTTTCATCCTACAAAAGAGGGCAATCCGCGCAATCTATAAAATGGATCCTCGCGAGTCCCTTAGAGAAAAATTTAAAGAGATCGATATACTGACTCTACCTTCACTTTATATTTTGGAATGTATTTTGTATGTCCGTAAAAATCGGAGGCTTTTCAAAACTAGAAGCGACTTCCATAATTTAAATACACGCAGTAAGCACGAAATTGTAATACCCAAATTCAGATTAACGAAAACTAGCAAGTCTTTTCTTATAAACAGTATACGCTTTTATAACAAGTTGCCAAAGTCAGTTATAGAACTGACCGATGGAAGGTTCAAAAACTACATCAAACGTATCCTTATTAAAAAAGCATATTATAAAATCAAGGACTACGTTGAAGATAAAAACATTTGGCCTTAGCTCCTTCTGCGCATGCAGCTTCCCTGGTAACTTGTAAACGGCACAAATATGTGGATGTCTCTAACTATTCTCAATCTCATTTTTCTTTCCTTCTTTTAATTAGACTTTTACAATGGTTTTCAAACATCTTTATAGCCCTTTGCTAAGAATAGTTACAGCACTGATAACAAAATTTGTGCCAATTGTTAAAGAACAATGGCAGACTTTCATACATACAATTAGTTGAAAAGAAATGGTAGCGTCTATACGTAAAAAAAATCTTAAAATCCGTTGCGTCAGTCCCTGAGTAACTTAGTCAAAGAATTTTGTCCTGAGAGGGCCTAGAAAAAAAGATATTTAGATTTGAACATTTTGAACATTTTTAGGTTATGTCTTATGTCACTTAGAGAAAGTATTGCATGCTGTGGTTGTTTGTTGTTAGTTATGAACATTCTGAACTTAATGTACCCACATAATTGTGCTTTATAAGGTTTTTTTATTACATACAGTCAGTCAACCTTTAGTGGGTACCTTCTGGGAAAGTATTTATACGTACTTACATCGTTGGGTCAAAAATGCGCTTATATGGTTACTCTAACACTCATTGGTTGCACTAAAGGTTGATGATCGTGGAAAAAGCGAAAAAGGTTAGACAAGATCGTAGGTACCAAGAGGAAGGATGATTTCTTTGCCTACATCTACGGGGAAAAGGCGTGTCTTGCCGATATTATGTATACAGCATTTATCACAGGTACTTGTAATGAATAAAAAATTAAACAATTCAACATTTGTTACATTTTTATTTCTCCTCATCATCCTCTCTTATAATTATAGAATCAAAAATTCTGCTGGCATTGTGATAATAACTTGATGTCTTGCCCATCCTCAATACCAGAGTCATCATATGGAAAATATGGATATACACAGCTACAGAGTTAACTAGTGACTCTTGGATTGAGTGTCAGGGCAGGATAGCGGCGCAACGAGTTAATGTAAATGTTGCAGTTAACACATAGGATTCGCGTTAATCTGCTACGATCTCCCATAGTGGTTCAATTAAAACGCACTTCAATAAGCCAAACGGTGGGACAAAATTGGAGTCCAAAGGGGCGATAGCACAGTCACGCAGGGCAAGATCAGAATCCTTTAGGTACGCACAAGTTAAGTAACACAAAACGAAACGAATATCTGTCCGTAAGCAAGCCAAGTCAAATAGAAATAAGAAAAATATCAAAAAACGAACACAACCGATACGAAAAGCACGGGAGCATGTGACAGACCAGACCGCTTTTTTCGTGACAGTGACATAGTTCATTTTATTTCGAGTTGCCATAACATTAAATGAAATTGTTACTATTATTATGTTTGAGGTAATGGATAATTGCATGAAGTATTTCTTATAAAACCTTTTTCAACCATAACACTTTTATTTTTGAGTATTACTGATAGTACAGTTATTAGTAATAATAACTTCCTATGAAAAACATATTGAACCTTTGAATTTAGTAAATGGCAACACTTGGAAGTGTAAAATGTTTCTGAAAATTACTTTAATCATTTGATATTCCCATAAATGCATGTATTTTTCTGTGTTTTAATGGAAATAAGATTTTATTTGATAAAATCATAGAATAATCATTAAACTCTTTCTATATTATAAGATTTTCTAGACGCATAAATTTTTGTCAACTATTATTCTGCCATTGTTCTTTAGTCTTGTTATACTTATTTTTATTTACCTTTGTATAGATTCTTTTACCGATTCTTTTGTGAATGTGTGAACATTGTAGGCCTTCTAGATGCTAGTTAACATTTGTTAACTTTTTTATAAAATATATAATCCTTTTATTTTATTTTTTTAGTTTCTTACGACTTATTGTCATAAGTCGGGCCTACGTTGTCCCCCCATGTCTAAGTACTAATGCTGTAAAATGAAAATATTGTAAAACCAAACCATTTTTAAAAGAGTAACCATGGAGTTTCTTGCCGGTTCTTCTCCATAGGTAACGACCAACCCGAACCGTGCACCTTTTGTCGATGTTTAATAAGTGCCCATGTAGGCCTATGTGAAATAAAAAAAATTGATTTTGATTTTCATTTTTGATACAAGAGCAATAAACCTAAGTAAACATTTTCATTACACACCAAAGTTTTGCAGTAAGTAAGTGTTTAATTCTTACCTTCTTCCAAAGTCTGCACAATGACAGGATCCGAGTAGTCGCTGTCGCCGATAGCGTTGACCGCTGCAAGCCTCAGCGCATAGGCAGTAGCCGGCCGAAGACCTTCCACGCGGTATTCCAGGTGCACTTCTGTAGTGGTGGTGGGGTCTGGGTCTTGTCTGAAACAGTAATAGTAATAAAATAAAGAATTAAATTAAAACCATGTTCGATCATGTCTGCAAAAGTGTAGGATGGTGAATGGCATAAACGCTAGATTTGCAAGTTTACTAGTTTTAAAATTATTAATTGTAAACCTATATAATTTGACAAATTATTAATAATATTAAGACCGCTGTCTGACTTAATCAAATATGAAACAAATTGATGAAGCCAGAATCGAAGACAAGATAAGCCGAAGTACTGGAGGTTTCTGGCTACTGTGAATTACTTCAAATATCGTTGTATTAGTCAGTCGGTATTTATTTTTATTACCTCTCCAGCACTCTATCAGCGGGCACATCCCTGGTGGGCGCCTCGGCCCAGTCCCCGGCATCAGGCCTCCTCGCATCCCCAACGACCCGGTACTGCAGACGGTACAGCAGCACGCGCGCGTTGCCGTCGTACCCGCGCCGCCACGAGATGCTGGCGCCGCGCCCCGAGCGGCGCGCCACGTGTAGGCCTAGCGGGGCTTCCGGGAACTCTGAGGGATGTTATGGTTGTGGTTCAATAGGCTAAGGAATAATAGGGAAAAGGAAAAATAAGTACCTATACGCCGATCGCTTAACTGTGACCGTTCCTAAGGTAGCAAGAGAGATGAGTTGACACCCATCAGCGAACTATGGACTGACTGGTCACTACACCCGATGTAAGCGTTCGGTCTATAGTTGACAGGTACCTTGAACGGTTAATTAACTTGACGAGTCTTTCAATTGAGGAAAATTGAGAAACGTATGGTAATTTTGGATTAAGCACAAGTTCATTTCTATGCGGTATGAATGCAAAACTAGACTGTCTGTTATAATAAGTTATTTTTGTACAGTAGGTACAATACATAAGGGTAGGAAAGCAAGAAAGAAATGACTTCATGAAGTGTCTTAGCACAAACAAAAATGAGGATAGTTTTATATTGACGAGGCCAGAAGGACTGACTTTAGCCTGCCTATAGGATATATGTTACTATCCTAGCTAGAAAGATTTGTGATCCGGGCTGCGATAGTCTTAACGAATATTTACAGATTGTTCGTTACCTTGAACAGCGAGATATATGAGCAGCTCATCTCTTCCATAAGCGTTTTCTGCTCGACATCGATACACTCCCGAGTCGTGACGTTCAGTGTGCGCTATGCTCAGTTGAGAACTAACGCCACTTTCTGACCGTTTTTCTGATACTGATACTCTAAAACAGATAATAAAGTTACAATAGCAGTGGCTAGATTGTTTCTAGTCTCTTGAAGAAACTAAATCCCCCTGGAAAACAGGACTGCTGAATTGGTGGCATAAATATTTTTTACTGAAGGATCTTATAGTGAAGTCTATCCATATTCCATGATGTAACTTTTATTAGTGTGTACATGTTAATCTGAATTTGGGTATAACAAACAGCTAAACATCAGTTGGTATTCACCTATAAGTAGTAAGATCCACTCTCTTCATGTTGTGCGTCCACTGCAGCTGTATGGGCGGATCTCCTCGTGCGTCACACTGGAGCGTCGCCTGCGCAGTTCTTTTTACTGTCATGTTGCGCGATGAGAACTCGAAATGAGCGGGCTCTAAAAAATATGATTGTTTTACAAAAACTTCGGTAGGTGCCTTAAAACTTCATTTGTGATACTTAGGTGTGGTAGATGGTAGAACATGCATGTAAATAGAACTTGTAAGGAATTGGTCATCACTCTCATTGCCTACCATTGACAGACACAGCAATAATCTTGGACAGTCCCCGTCCAATTCCGTTCTCTGCGCGACACATGTACTGTCCCTCGTGATGATGGGCTGCCGGGGCTATGCTCAGAGAGCCATTAGGAAGCATGGAGAATTGAAGGTCTAGGTTCGATACCGGTCTGAAATCACTTATTCCTGACCCTGGAAAATACAGGAGCTCAATAGAGGTGTTCCAAAAAAAAAATTGTTAAGTAAATTAGTGAGAAGCAATCAACTGTTTATGGAAAGTAACTATCTCAAAATTGCTCTGAACAAATACTTACCGTGACCTTTGAGCCAGGAGACCCTTGGTTCAGGGTATCCCTTGGTGGAACAGTGAACCAAGATCTGAGTCCCTAAGAGAGCAGAAACGTCTTGAGGCTCATATACCCATGAAGGAGCAACTGAAATGGAATAAAAAATGGCATTATGTGTTGACAGCCAGAAAACATGGTGTCGCATTATTTCGATGACAATGTTTTTTGAATGAGGGATAAAGAATCTTTCACCTTACCTTTCACAGCCAATCTAGCAGTATGGTTGACTTCTGCCGCAGAATTGCTTGCAACACACGTATAGTCACCGCTATGTTTCGACGTCACGTGAGAAAATATTAGAAAACTAAACTCATCCAGTGACTTCTCTTGAACCTGGCAAAAATATAGAAGAGCGTTCATTCTAGTATCTTCAAGTTGATCAGATGATGCATCACATCGTAGGTATAAAAACAGTACCATTATGGAACAAATTGCTTCTGGCAGGACACAGTCAAATATAATATAGGTACTAAGAAGTTTAGTGTTAATGCTGTTGGTAGGAAATCACTTACCTGTAAGCCGGAAGGTATGTGCTGCCCATCTTTGAGCCAGGAAAAGTATACTGGTTTGTCTCCAGAAGTGATCCCACATAACACTTGTATGGAACTGCCCTCGACTAAGTCAAGTGGAAATGAGAAACCTGCTATTTTCGGCGGGTCTGAAATAAAATACTGTGTTTAATATTTTGTTACCTTGGAACTTTTAGGTGTATTTAATAACACAAACATAAGATATCAAGATCGTTTTATCAATTAAAAGTAGGGGACCAACTTACTCCTCACAAATATCTGCACATCCTTCTGTGCGTACTGCCCGGATGGTGACGTCACTCTGCAGGAGTATACTCCAGCATCAGCAGGTTCCGCTGGCCACAGGAGCAGTTCTCCTCCAACTCCTGACAATGCACGGCCTCCAGTTGAACTGACGTCTAGACCTCCTCGCTGCCATCGGATCTCACTGGAAGAAAAGCAAGTAAGGGTTAATTTATTTGAAGACTGTGTTACTCTATTGATACACCTATCTACAACTAAGCCTAGTTTGGGTTAGTTGTTGTTTTAAGAACAAAAGAAAGATCTTATAGGAGAAGTAGGTCTGAAAAATACTACAAAGACAATACATTCTACTTTTATGGGTGTCCATCTAACATCGAACTACGAAAACAAAACAAAAATGAAACTTATAATTTTACTAAGCAAATGCACCTCCATCAACCTGATTGGAAATCCGGAGAATGGACAGTAGATGGTTGTGTTGACCCCCGCCACCACTCGGATGGGGCCGATGTTCCTTATTGATGGCGGTCCTGGAAAAGGGGACAAAACCCTCCTGATTAAAACGGTTTTGTGACGAATAAGAAAAAGGAAGGAGATATTAGAATATCTCCTTCCTTTTAGACGCATTACATTTTCTAAATTCGTGACGCGGGATTATTATTATTTTTAGTAAGGGAACCGCCCCTAACGATACCGGAAGTATTAATTAACGATACTTTGTGTAAATGTCCCTTACGTTCGTTGAATTTTCCGGTATCAAATTATAATTTTAATTCATGACTTCAGGTAATAAAGAGAGAGGTAGAGCGCTGAGGGCCTTGACTACCCTGTTTTCTTTTATTGATAAACCCTCTTCTCCTTCTTATCTGACTTCTCATGTTCAATTCCTTTGCTCTGCTCACAGTAAAAATCTTCGCTCCACCAATAATCGTCTTCTACAATGTCCTTCTCACCGCTCTGGGTTTATCCACTCGTCCTTCTTTGTCCAGGCTATCTCTCTTTGGAATGCGCTCCCTCAGAATATCAGGATGGCAAACAGTCGGTTATCTTTCAAATTGAAGGCACGTGAGCACATTCGCAAGAAGTTTGCAGAATCATCACAGAATTGATTTGTTGGTTTCGGTTTCTCTATAGCATTGTTTTTGTATGTATGTATCTAAGTATATATTTGTATGTATTTTTTATATATGTTTTTTTTCTCAATTTATCCCTTAATTTAGTTGCACCTGCCTTATTTTATCTCTGCACCACCCTAAGGTCGACTGGTAGAAAATGCCTAAGGCATTAAGTCCGCCTTTGTACTTGTGCATAAAGTTTTAATAAATAAATAAATAAATAATAACTTGATCTACCCCTCAAAGGTCGCATCGACTGGTCCTTGATGGTGATATCATCCATAACAAACTATACTTATCAAACCGATCTTCGAAAAGGAAGTTACATTTAATGTTATATTTTTGGATTATAACATTAACTGTTATGCAATAAATTAATCTTTATCTTTTAAATTTGGATTATTTGTCGTGAGTGAACTTACCATAAACATTGAGCCTGGTGGAATGTTCGACAGCCCCTCTGGAGTTATGCGCCCTGCAGGTATACCGACCTCCATCCTCAGGTCTTACGGATGTCAAGTTCATATAGCTCACCACGTCACCGTTCGAGTTCATGAACTGGGTTATACTCCTGGAAACAGAACACAAACGGTGAAATAATTTTTCGGGAGCAATTCTGTGAAAGAGTGTATTGGTTGACAAAATTTGTAACATTAAAAAAAAGTAATTTGACTACTTTTGGAAGCTATTTTTTGTGAAAGATTAACCAAATTTCAAAAACTAAATACGATCAGAAGGCATAATACCGTATGTTACATATACGGTATAACACATACAGAATGTGTAATTGTATATCCAAAATAGCTAAAGTTAAGAACCCTTGGGAATCGTACCCCGAAAATCGGAACGACGCAATATACGATCCCTTTCCCAAATTGTTTCTTCAATCTTTATGGGAGCATCCTATGTCGAACACATTTTGCTTTTTCTCCAATAATGCCTTCTAAAAACATAATTTTAGGCTGTTTGATTCCATCATATACGAGGTGAAAACGCCAAAGACATGGTGCAGGATTGTGGTGGTACTCTTCTCCAAGAAGTGTGACAATGCCCTGCTGAAGAAGTTTAGGCCAATCTCAATTTTTAGGCATGTCTACAAGCTGTTTTCAACAGTCATCACGAATCGTCTCGCGCGCAGGTTTGACGAATTCCAGCCTCCCGAACAAGCCGTATTCCGTAAAGGCTTCAGCACCGTAGACCATATACATACGCTGCAGCAGGTTATACAGAAGACTGAAGAGTACAACCTGCCTCTCTGCTTAGCATTTGTGGTATACCAGAAAGCCTTCGATTCGATCGAGACTTGGGCTGTACTGCAGTTTCTACAACGGTGCCAAATCGACTACCGGTACATCGAAGTGTTGAAATGTTTTTTACAAAAACGCCACCATGTCAGTTCGAATTCAGGATCAGACCTTGGAACCTATTCTTCTGCAGCGAGGTGTGAGACAGGGTGACGTCATATCTCCGAAACTGATGTCTGCTGCACTGGAGGATGTCTTTAAGGTTTTGGACTGGAGAGGGCTAGGCATCAACGTCAATGGCGAGTACAACATTCACATTCGGTTTGCCGACGATATGGTAGTCGTGGCCATGGAGGACCTCACTACAATGCTCGATGACCTCAGTAGAGCTTCCGAAAGAGTGGGTCTTAAAATAAACGTGGACAAAATCAAAGTGATGTTGAATGCCCATGTTACACCCACTCCTATCAAGGTCGGAGACTATAAACTCGAAGTTGTGGACGACTATGTCTACTTGGGACAAACGATCCAGTTGGGTAGGGCCAATTATGCAGGTATCTAAGGCCCACACGCACGTACGCACGAAAATCTTAACTCAGAATTAGTTACTTACACGAGGTTAAATTGATAGTTTGTCATACATAATCATCATCATCATTTCAGCCAAAAGACGTCCACTGCTGGACATAGGCCTCCCCAGAGCGTCGGCACATTGGCCTAAGTAAATTTTAAGATCGTTTACCGCTGTGGAGTATTATGTTCTTCGACAGCTTGACCATCCAGTAACCAGGTGAACCTTGGTGGAGGGCTTCCGGACGCTGCACAATGAAGCGCTAGTGAAGGTCCAGGGTGTAACGCCTGTTCTATGAATGTGTAGTGCAATTCAGGGGCCGTATCTGGAAAGAAATACGGGGATAAGATTAATGGCTGGGATGATTCTTTCACTGCTGCTGATTAATATTCTTCGTTGAAGGCTCAAATAAAATACATTGCTATTGCTTTTGGACTTTTGTTAGGCTGGTTTATCATTTTAGTAAGTAACTAAATTCGATTTTGTTTCGAAGGAGGAGAAGGCCTCATCTCAGGGTGAGATTCCCACGGGTTACAAGATAACCACATTCAATATTAACACGCAATTATTGCTTAGCTCTTATCCTAATAACTCCACATACTGATTACAAATAGGTACACGGTTCGTAATAAGTGATTCTCAAATATTCGCCGAACAACAGTCTTATTACATCACAACAGAATCCAATCAGTGTACAGCCGAATGTATGGCCGCCGTTTATCACAGATCATAACGGGATATCTGCCATTAGCGGCGGATTTATCGCACTCGTGACGCCGACACATCATTGTTTATGTTATATGTTAGATACTGAGTGATGGCGGTGAGCAATGGGGTGTAGGAGATAATCCTTTGTTTTTATATGAAGTTATAGCAATTTAATATAATTATAGTCAATATAAATGAGCTTTAGAAAATGTGCTAAATAAAATCTGGAGAAACTGTTGTTGTGGGGAAAGGTGGATGGGAAAAGGCCACGCGGACGCTCACCCACTTGATAGTCAGAACAGTGGACTTAGTGTGAGTTTTTACTTGCGCTCATTCGCGTTAACATAAACGTTAATTTATATTGTAACTGTAAAAGCGCCGTCTGGTGACAGTAAAGAGAAACCTCTTTTTTGTATACAAATTGACATAAGAGATCGTTTACGTTATTACGATGGAGTACGCTAAAAAACTCGCAATAAGCACACTGATCAGGGTGATTACAGGACTCACGGTGAGCACTATCCTGAGAAGAGGCAAAGACAGAGTGGCTTTGAAACATCTGTCAATGCCTCCGTTAAAGCTTTAACGGAGGCATTGTAATGAAGACAACGAAAAAGAAAAGAAGAGAGAGAAGGTTATTGAGCCAACACATACAAGTACATACATTGTTGTCTTATCTACATTAGCTCCCAGGTGAAAACTACAATGCAACAGCTTCTGCAAGCAGTTTCTTAGTCCACTCAGCACATTTTATAGTGTTTCTTGCTTATAATTTCATACAGTTAACTGAAGTCGTTACACCAAGAGTTAAGTGTGTACTTGTGAAGTTAATGCAGTGCACTAAACATGCATTGCTAATATTCTTCTTAGCCACGAAGAGGTTCTAGTGTTTGTATAAACGGTTCATAAAATAGGCTAGTATCTTTGTTGCCTGATGATAAGATCCCTTGCGGCTGCGTCAGCGAATTATATTACCGTAGCTGAATACAGTGCCCCAGATAATATTTAAAACTGTATTTGCTATCGACACTAAGGAGAAAAATGTGATCATGAAGAAATGAAGATATTAAAACAATACAATCCCACACATACTCAAAGCTCGGTGAAAGCATCTCGCAAATTTTTATCCTTTACAAAGTCATTCTTAAAAAGTCAATCTTCAACTTTATTCAATGTCAAAAGATCTGGGCTGTGTATAGCAATGCAGCAATCTTTTACAGAATAATTTTATTCCCATCTTTAACTTCCATTTACCACAGAATCTCAACTGAACTCATTACATTTATCCCCTTAATCTGTTTGCATGCAGCATCCAAAACATCCACTAAGCCCAGTCTTCGGCCCAGTCGGCATCCAGTCATAAATCTTGGCAAATAAATTCAATTAGCCGCTACACTAACATAATAACGAATGAATACAATGGCCGGCGGAATTATGAGGGTCTAAATTGTGAGCGGCAAGCGTTTCTGAGAGCTTTATTACAGGCCGTACCGGACGCCGGACGCCGCCGTGACAGACAATATGTCAGCGTGTGGCACAAGTGACGAGGTGGTGGTGGAGGTTGATGAGGCCGGGAATCGAATGAAGATATAGAAGCTGTAGTTTAAGAAAGCAGAATTTTATCAACCACCTAGACCTAGCTATGCTGATACTAGGAGGTGTAGTAGATATCCATTGTTTGGTAAATGTTGTGACTCCGTTGAACCGCACGGGAATCAAAGTCAAAAAATCATGATTGGCATACGAATTGGGATCTGTTTTTTCATTTCTGATCCACTTTTTTTTATTTTTAAGCTATTGCATAGCTTCTATCGCGGGCCTTGAGCGTGGAGACCGAATCCAGAAATGCCGTAACGAAATGTGACAACGGTGATCAATGTGGACCTTACGCTAATGAGAATAAGGGTCACTTTTGCTTGTCAAAGAAAAGCGACCTTATTTCAATGTAAACAATATTTTTGTTTTGTTTTTTAGAGTTTTATTAATCGGAAATAAATGGGGGTTTGGCTCGCTACGTTTTCGAGTTTTTAACGTTTTTAATTTAAAGGCTTAAATTCGCTTGGCAATGACAAGTTAAAATAAGAATTTTTATTATGACGGATGTAGGAAATATTTTTATGTTCTATTGAAGTTGAGGTTCTTTATTTGTATCCTATTTTACATTCCACCGCGTTCAATGTAGACTTTATAAGGGTCACTTTGAAAAAGCGACCTTATTTTGGTATAAATAGGGGTCACTATTTAAATTTATTATTTGGAGAAAAGGTAAAAATGATAATAAGGGGGTTGTTAGAGGGTGGCGTTAAGGGTTTATTATTGTTTTTTTATGTTGGTTACCTCAGAACTTGTTACTGGGTGAACCGATTTTGATGATTCTTTTTTATTTGAAAGCTGGTGCTTGTCATGTGTTCCCATTTAAAAGAACTTTGGAGATATACATCAGAACACTTCAATAAATGACGGCAAATCACTCGGGATAGCTGCAATCGGATGTATGTTTATTGTTTACATCATTTCATAAAATAACATCATACTAGCACGTTCTAAAGGGGTACGCAGGTGTGAACAGTTCACCCTGGTACAAAACAATATGAAATCAAGGAAAAAAAAAACATACAACAGTAAAATCACCAAAACTATGACCGATTAACAAATTTAAGAATAAGAAATGTGAGAAATGAAGTCGACGGCGACGTCATGCTAACGAGAGCTGCCGCCGCAAGAAAAGCACACCTACCACCTCTGGCCTTGTCGCCCAGCTCCGTCTCGCCGCCGCCGGAAACCAGCCCAACTGTGAGTGCTGTGACACCGGCCGTGGCAGTTGCGTCGCCGACGACACCACCACCTGCGCGTCGACGGGGAGGACGGCGGCCGCCGGACCGCTTAGGACCTCGAGGCTTACCGGTCTCTGATAGGGTCGCAGCATCCGGTGGAAGTGTGCAGCGCATGAGTTTGACACAATCCATTAACGAAAATGTCATGCGCGCATACTTTGGGGCTACAGAGGGAGGAACCAACCTGACCGCGTACCGTAGCCGGATGCTCTCTTTGTTTCAGGTGCTTGAGCCAGCCGTCAACGTTTCGGCCCAACGACTTTCGGATCAGGTGCGGGTCATCCAGCGTAATCGTATGTTGGATGATACTGTACTTGATCGCCTCCGAACGGAAATATGTAAACTTAAACAAAAATGGTGGAATTAGAGTATCTAATGCCACCATTTTTGTTTAAGTTTCATGTTTCTGGGTTAATCAATTTTTTTATTCTTATAGGTTTACTTTTAAATGTTGACATTAAGTTAGATATTGAAAATTCATCTTCAATTATAAATATCGATATACATAAACACTTTTATAACAATGAATGACAAGTAAAATTTCAAAATTTTAAAAGCCCCCCGACACATTTATCTTGCGAAAACATCACGATCTAAACAGTAAAACGCGCATAAGTTTTGAACGGCTGAACCGATTTTATTCAAACATAGCTAAGAACACTCTCGATACAATCACCTTTCAAACAAAAAAAACTAAATCAAAATCAGTTCATCCGTTGAGGCGCTATGATGCCACAGACAGACACACAGATACACAGACACACAGATACACAGCAACACACCTCAAACTTATAACACCCCTCTTTTTCCGTCGGGGGTTAAAAATAACAGTACAGATAAGTCTATATAAATTTTATACAAACGAAGGTACAGTTTTGGTTTAAAATAGAACCCAATTAAATCGTCGTTGGTCGTTATGTCGTGGTGGCCCAGTGGCTAAGACTTCACCTCTCGTGCTTGAGGTCGTGAGTTCAAATCCGGGCGTAAGATTGTTGCGTCGTTGAATGATTCTAGGTAGGTCCTAAAATCTTACAACTTTTACACACATACACACCGTTGTGCGATTACGTCAAAAATTTGGTCCTGACCCATGTACTTCCTAAGTTTATCTTGGACGTCACAGACCGTGGTGAAGGAAAACATCGTGAGGAAACCTGGACTTATATAGACTAATGTAAGTCTGAAATAGCCAAGTCAGTCGCCTGTGGGGTTCCCAGAAGTTGATTTATTAACTTTGACACCAATGCGAGCCACATCTTCACACGTAAAATATAAAAGTTGAATCTTCCCCCACAATCAGTATCTATTGAACACCCGCTGTCACGTATCACTCAACCCTCACCCCAGTTGGCATGGAGCCCGCTCACAAGCTAGCGCTTGTAAAGGTTGCATCGTTTTGCGCGAATTTATATCAGATGGCGCTGATAGTCGGCTAATTGTATAATTGTGTGCGATGCGCTTATTGTGGGACGCGCTTATCTGCAGCCCTCCGTGCGCTAGACAACGCGTGCCTTGTGGGTTATTTGAAACGGGCATAAGCGTTAAATTATTAGATGATATATTGTTTTAAGATTAGGCTTTACTGAAAAGGAATTGGTAATGCAATGAAAAACTTATTTGATAATGTAAATGTGCGGCGGTCGTAATTTTCTGAAATTAATCTTGAAAGCTTAATAGCTTGAGATATTCATTGTAAAATAAATGATTTTTGATTGATTGCTTGAACTTTTAGCTAAACCTCATTAACTCGAAACTTAGTACGTTAAACACATAGCACTACCTAGCATGAGTTTTTTTTTCGTCGGTACGCTCTTGGCAGAGAGACGCAGTGAGACTTCGGGCTGCCATAATTCGCCTCACGATGCGACGCTATTCCTCTCTGTCAGCTGCCACTGTGTGCACACATGCAATGGGCCGCCTACTGCAAACTTAATCTGGTCGGTCCATCGCATGGGCGACCTGCCGCGCGCTTTCGTTCCTTCAACTCTAACCTGGACCACGAGTCGCTCAATGGAGTAGTTGCCTCGTTGAGACACGTGACCAATGAACTGGACTATAGCTGATAGACGCTGCTTGATGTCGAGTTTTTGGAGAATGGATGAACTAACAAGGAGTGACTTGTATACATATTCCTGTACGCAGACGAGATCTGGACGCTGAGAGAGACAGAAAAGAAGAGAATAGTTATAATATGATATAATGCTTGGAGTATCGTGGACTAAGTTTTGCACCAACACATCCATTCTCCAAAAACTCGACATCAAGCAGCGTCTATTAGCTATAGTCCAGTTCTTTGGTCACGTGTCCCAACGAGGCAACTACTCCATTGAGTGACTCGTGGTCCAAGTCAGAGTAGAAGGAACGAAAGCGCACGGCAGGTCACCCATGCGATGGACCGACCACATTAAGTCTGCAGTAGGCGGCCCATTGCATGTGTGCACACGTCAAGTCACTACTTGTATTGCTCATATTCCTGTATCAACAAAACCACGAAAACCCGGCTCAAACAGTGTTTTGAGCCGGATTTTCGTGGTTTTGGTGATGTTGCGGTTCCTCCATATTTTCTTTAGCCTTTCTATGGCAGACCTGGTTATTGCCGTGCGACTTTTGATGTCATCTCTGCAACCGCCGTGGTTCTATACTAGAGTGCATAGGTAGATGTATGACTGTACGACGACGTAATTCGCAATATAGGTGACCTCAGGAGAGTTTTCTATGACGCGATCGACAATGATCACTTTCTTGCTCCTGTTGATTCTCAAACCAAACGTCGAGCTGATGTTATCGATCCTGGAAAGCAGCTTCTCAATATGGTTAACAATAGTCGTGAACAGCGTAGTGTCATCCGTATATCACAGATTCGATACTCTCATACCACATATCGATAAACCGTCCGTCTAGCCTTCAAGGGTAATCCGCATGATCAGTTTGGTGTAAATAATGAACAAGAGTGGCGAGATTATACTTCCTTGACGAACGCCTCCAATGAGGTGAAAGTCGTTCGATAACATGCCATCCGTCCTTACTAACGCTGTTCTATCCTCATAAAGACGCCTCAAAAGATGTACAAGGGTTTGTGTGTGCCCATAGCAAGAAGCGATCCCCACAAAACTGACCAATTCACCGAGTCAAACGCCTCGGAAAAGTCAACGAAGAGAATGGTGAAGAGGATTCAACAACGTAGGCGCCTACTTAACAAGAAATAAACGTAAACTTACACAATATCCAACATAAAGTACCTGTAATATTAGCTACAGTGTGGCAACGGCAAAGGCTATCTCCAAGAAACCTCTTAAGATTCTAGACCAGAAGCCTTAGAAATGCGCAGACTCTGGACTGCTCGCTCTTTGCAGATTGAAAATGATACATCATGTTGTGTACGAGTATATTTTATTACAACATGCATTTGCTTGTAAAATTGCGAGGGCAAGCGAAATTTAAGTTTTGCTTGAGAAACCAATTTATTGTCCAAGGAAAATGTTGACAGCGTTTGTTCCAACAATGGCTGCTAGATGTCATTATTTGTTCCTTGATTAAAGCTGGCCCAAAAATGAGTTCAAGCTCAAAGTTTTCAGGGATCTCTTATACACAGAAATAAGCGATAATCTTCTTTGAAACTACTTTAATACAAAGTAGTTTTAACAAGTATTAAACCTGCTGCCAAAGTCAAGCTGAATCCACGAATGAAAATATTTAAAACAGGCCCTGGAAGTGTGCAGGCGATGGTAACTGCTCGCCGGAATGTTGGTCTTATTCTGAAGAATTAACGGGGACTTAGCTGTGCGCTAGTTTTCGGATTATATTATTTCATGAAATATTGTTTTAATACAATCATATCTTGGGTCATTGCCAAGCTGCTTGGTGGGAATTAGATGACAATCTTTAATTTTACTTAAGAAACGCTTGCCGTAGCGGATACAAATACGTGGATCATAACTTTTCTACCCAATTTTGAAGCACATACAATTTTCTAAGAAAATCTTTTGGCAATTAGCTAGTTATGAATGTTATAAAACTGAAAAGGAATGGATCTTATATATTAATATTAACACATCGCAATTTGACATCGTGTAATTGGCCTTTGGCCGTGTTATGATAGAGTAAAATAATTATAGCAACACTGTTAAATAAATAAATCCTTGTCATGCTATGGCATTACTCGCATACCGTTACAAATCAGTTGGACATGGCCTCACATGGCTTCCCCAAAACGCAGCACTGAGCGGATTTATAGCGTTATGCAAATGGCCCCCAGATATTGTACATATTAATATCAGAACCGGCTTCTAATGGAGTTGTTGCATTATAAAGGCGTAATCCGATGTTCAACACGCGAACAACGTGGTATAACTATAAATAGGTACAGCTGGTAAACCTATTCGATGGTATTTACTAAGTACGATTATGACAGTGGTATTGTTGACAGTGCATTTGCTAATCTAGGCGAATGAATACTGGTTGCGGATAAATTTGAAAGAGAGTTACCGCGGCCCTGGCAAAAGCAACTGAAGGAACACGGGTGGGTTTTAGTCAGTAAAAGTCTGACACGCCCTCCCGCTTCACCCAGAGCGGGAGAAGTCATTGGATGAAATCCCACACAAAAAAAAAAAAGGCGAATGAATACTGTATCTATAAATACCATTTAAAATGCAACGCGTGCTAGGTTTATTGTAACGAGAATTTTGTTTGCGAGATTATGTTACCAGGCATATTCAGTGCGAATTTAGTTCTATTTTTGTAAAAAGATTGTCACATTGATACTTGCCCGGATTTAAACAGACAACTATAAGCAGCATAGCAGCCTCCCTGGCCATGCCTTTACCAATGAGCTATCTCCACTAAAGAACTGAATACCGTGCATAAAATGTATAATATTATAAAAATCGCAAGTTGGTCGCACTTCAACCGGTAAACTAAATAAAACAATTATAAAATTACGTCACTATATATATAACTAGCTGACCCTCGGGGCTTCGCTCCCGTCAACTGGCTACCTACCCTGGCTACCCTGCCTACCCTGCCTCCCTTGCCTATCCTGCCTACCATGCCTACCCTGCCTACCCTGCCTGCCCTGCCCCTACCCTGCCTTCCCTGCCTACCCTGGCTACCCTTCCTGCCCTGCCTACCCTGCCTACCCTGCTTAACCTGCCTACCCTGCCTACCCTGCCTACCCTTCCTACCCTGTCTATCCTGCCGACCCCTGGCTACCCTGCCTACCCTGCCTACCCAGCCTACCCTGCCTACCCTACCTACCCTGCCTACCCTGCCCCTACCCTGGCTACCCTGCCTTTCCTGCCTACCCTGCCTATCCTGCCTGCCCTGCCCCTTCCCTGCCTACCCTGGCTACCCTGCCTGCCCTGCCTACCCTGCCTACCCTGCCTACCCTGCCTACCCTGCCTACCCTGCCTACCCTGCCTACCCTGCCTACCCTGCCTACCCTGCCTACCCTGCCTACCCTGCCTACCCTGCCTACCCTACCTATCCTGCCTACCCTGCCTTTCTTGCCTACCCTGAATATCCTGCGTATCCTGCCTACCCTGCCTACCCTGCCTACCCTGCCTTTCCTGCCTACCCTGCCTTTCCTGCCTACCCTGCCTGTCTTGCCTATCTTGCCTACCCTGCCTGCCCTGTCTATCCTGCCTAACCTGCCTACTCTGCTTACCCGGCCTACCCTGCCTACCCTGCCTACTCTGCCTACCCTGCCTACTCTGCCTACCCTGCCTATCCTACCTACCCTACCTACTAATTTGTATCTATCATCAATAGTTTTCTCAGCGCACGCCAAATAATGTATTTTACAGACAACATTTTGCTACCTTGGGTTACATTATTGCAATTTTCATAAGGAGCTCTATTTTTTTTGAAAATATTTTATAGCCTATGACACTCAGGAATAATGTAGCTTTCTACCGGTGCAAGAATTTTCAAAATCGGTTCAGTAGATCCAGAGATTACCCCATACAACGTCACAAACTCACAAACTCACAAACTTTACCTCTTTATAATATTGGTATAGATTACACTATATAGATAATTTTCCCTCTTTTATGCCGCAATTACCGGCCCGCATCCCAATGAAAACCATTTCTATCTACCAGTTCCAGTTGACCACAAACGATGCAACAAAATAATATTAAAGGCCATCTCTCTTTGTACTAATCCCGCTAGTTCGCCAAATATATGACGTCATAGATCGTCTCCATTATTCCATTAGAACGGGCCGGATTATCCCGGCGCTGACTTATGCGCTGTCCGCGACATTATTGCTGGAGTTATGGCCACCATGCTCGCAGGAGGTGGATTTATAGATCTTATAGGTAAGGTATTAGTCATGGTTCATGGTGAAGTATGGAGAAGAGGTAAATTTGGGGGAAAAAGTTATTATGGTAATAATGTGTCCTACATTTACATTAGAAGTTTTTTTAGCGCGTATACAAACTTATCACGATAAAAATGACAATGGCGACGACCCTAGATCACTTCGATTGACATAATGGGTTTGCGCCTTTCTAAAACTGGATGTGCTAATAGGTATACCGGGTGTAACAGAAACAAAGCAATTATTGAACAAGTAAAATTTCAAAATTTAAAAAACCCCCGACACATTATTTATCTTGCGAAAACATCCGATTCAAACAGTAAAACGACCATAACTTTTGAACGGATCAACCGATTCAAAGTATTCAAACATAGCTAAGAACACTCTCGACACAATCACCTTTCAAACAAAAAAAAACTAAATTAAAATCGGTTCATCCGTTGAGCCGCTATGATGCCACAGACAGACACACAGATACACAGCAACACACGTCAAACTTATAACACCCCTCTTTTTCCGTCGGGGGTTAAAAAGGGTCCTTGTACTCATCATCATGAAGCTTTTACTATGGTACGAACCATGAAACCGCGAAAAACTTCGCAATCCAATACATTTATTTGTATTTTTCTTTAAAAATCTCGTGGTTGGTCTTATAGTAAAAGTGTTTTATAATAATGAGTTGGTACAATGACCCCTTTTTAGGACTTGTAGGTCCATAATCAATTGGGATGAAGGCAAGGGTATGAACCCTTGCCTTCATCCCAATTTGTTTTGGGGTCATCAGTGCATTCTCTCTTATAATAAAAATAAAAGAAACAAACTGAGATTTATCACAATTACGCTACTCAGTTCGAATATAACATTCGTTTGTAACATTCTTGACCAGTTCCTGTACGGTTATTTTCAAAATATTCCCCTCAGCTCCCACTGGTTTTACGTTCCGAGCATACTGCGTTCCTTTGCAAGCGAATGACAAAATTCCAACTAAATAAGAATGTTTGCTCACTGTGTATTTTTCCGTACATTTCATTAGACTAAACAGTAGCTGTATTGTACCAGGTAGCGCACAGAGAGCAGGTTTCACTTAACTAAAGGTTTAGACCGACTTAGTATCCTGCACTCTTTATCTTTATATGTGAAAAAGTCTGGAGTACCTGAAAAAGATGCTCTTTAGAGGTACGAAGCTTATGTTACGAAGCTTTTGTAGCAAAGTAAAAGGTTTTATACTTGGAATGGTGTTTTAGTAATGTTGCTAATTGCATTACTTTTTAAGACTGTTATGAATTCCATGTGAAACGACTTACGGAGAAGCACATATTATTTACTAAAGCTATTTTTGTCAACATTTCACGAAGCTGCATTTCTGGGTATCGGGTTGAAAGGCGAGCCGGCGAAATTTCAGGAACATGAGACGTTTCAATAAGAGCTGGAAACTTATCAACCATACTCTAACATTGCGGAATTTGAAAATGAACGGAACATGTTTTGTAAATTGACAAATATTTGTATACTTCATAAAAACACCAGCTTTTTATTTTCCATTGCTCATGTATTCTGCTTCCGACGGTAATATTCATAAACAGCGAAGTCGAAAAGTTTTTGAAGCAAGGCTTGAATGGGATTACAAGCTCGGGCCGAGCGTATATTTCTTACTTTGTGGTATTAGCGCTGTCAGACTGCGTATTTATGATATCGCCTATTTTTTCCTGCTGCTGAACGTACTAACGATTAACATAATAATACTACCATGTATTAAATGAATATGGGACATGCAATCACTGAATAGTTATATATTTTCCTACACACTCGTCTTCGCCAAATACTTAGCTGATTACGATCATGATTCTGTGGCTGGAAATTATTTGATTGATATCTCACGCTTAATAGATTGCAATAGTACGCCTTTGTTATTTTGTTTTGTCGGCTACGGAGAAACGGAGCTTGTAGTTATGAGTTCCTTAAACCGCAATTACTTGTAAAACTTATGACTCCCTTTTCAGCTGCATGATTTCGACGAAAAAATGGCAAGTAAATCATTATTTTATTATGAAAGGGCGGACCCTTTTATTGCGCAAGCTACATTCAAAGTTTCAAAAAACACATTGGCAATTTGTTTTCAGTAGCCATTCTTGAAACTCCGTCACTCAATTGTTATGTTTCTTGTACATTGTTCTAGGTGACCTAGTTCACTACAGGATGTATCTATCTATCCTACTACCCACTATACACATTGTAGCAGGTTTTAGTGTGTCATAGTGGACTATGTCTTTGTGGGTCGGCTGCAGTGGTTGATGCTTGCAATAGATCTCCCGAGCGAGAATGGACGGGGTTAAGTTTTAAGCTGCAGTTGATAAATGTAGGATAGGTATATTCTATTTTCAGTAATATCGTAGAATATTTTTACGTTTTAGTATCAAAGTGCAAATAAGTTAGTCTTAAAATTATGAAAGAAGAACAATTTATTTTGGTGTTGTAAAAAAAATATTGTGAGAGACAAAGATTTGTGTCCACAACTACCATTCTGCTTTGGGGCTAAAGCGAAACCAATATTTAACGTTTCTACAAAGGCCTTCACATAAGATAGTTCTTCATTTTTAGTAACTATTTTAATTTCACATCAAAATAATCTGCCTTCCAAAATAAGCCTACAAATCGCTCGTGCACTCAACTTGCACCTGCGGCCGCAGCGGTGACGCATGGCCGCTCCAGTCATTACTGTCCCGTTAATCAATAACCCGACGACACACGAAATCGCACCGCACTGCACTCCGCAAAATTACACCATTGGTAATTACACGACGAAGTGGCCTCCGATTGGCCAATCGACTCTCAAAGGACGGTAATCGGCCAAGCAGAAACCAATTTTCGATACGAGAAATGAAATTTTTTGGTCCCTGAATTTTGTGTCTGAGTTTTCAATTTTCTTTCAGGATTTCACAAGTTACCTATTGTCTATTTTCTGGCTTACATTTTTCATGTAAGTAATAAAATGAGAACAAGAACAGGTAAAATTTCAAAATTTAAAAAATCCTCCGACACATTTATCTTGCGAAAACATCCCGATTAAAACATTAAAACACCCATAACTTTTGAACGGCTGAACCGATTTTATTCGAACATACCTAAGAACACTTTCGACACAATTACCTTTCAAACAAAAGAAACTAAATCAAAATCGGTTCATTCGTTGAGACGCTATGATGCCACAGACAGACACACCTACCTATAATTCCCACAGTTTTGCCTGAATAGATTACCCGAATAACGTAAAGCTAACATAACCGGTGAAATGAGAGTGTACCAGGGTGGATTGTACATATCTGCGTACGCCTTTAGAGCATACCGGCGGCGTGACGTGTTATATTATAAAATGGCGTATTAAAGAAGATATCGAGAACTTCGGCGATATGCAATACAACTCTTCAATAAACAGACATACGATTGCAGCAATCTTGAGAGACTTGACGTTGCTTATTACGTGTAGTTCCATTTAAATTTGTTTAAAATCTTCATCAGATTTTAATCAAATACGAGAAGCATTGGCCAACTTCCAAATAAAAAAAGAATCATCAAAATCGGTTCCCCTAGTAAAAATGTTTGAGCTAACAAACATAAAATAAAATACAGTTGAATTGAGTACCTCCTCCTTTTTGAGTCGGTTAAAAATAATGAGTACATCCATTTCAGTTTCAAATTTTTTTGTGCCGGTAAGAATACATTCAAGACAAAAATGATACCATCAACATCATTAGAACAAAATAAAACGAAAGGTAGATATAAATGTGATCTGGTAATCCCAAAAACACAATGGGGAAACTGGCAAGTCCTAAACAAATACGTGGGAATGGCCTTGAACCGTCCATTAATTCCAAATGGACCCTCGGTATGGACTCAACGTTTGTTGAAGGGAATTAATTCCGTAAGGACTATCGAGTTTTTCTGGTCCAAAGATAAAATAAATAAAGCAGTTACGGATAGCGTCACATGGTTGGAACGAGGCAAAAGAGATGATACTTTTTAACGCTTAAAAAGGAAGAATATATAAAAATTATGCATGGAATTGGAATTTTAAGGTATCTCCCCAAAATTTGAAATACATTTTTTTACTTATTCAGTTACATTACGCAACTATATAAATAATTTACAGTTTTGCAAGACAAGTTTTCCGATCCTTTACACACATATTCATAGTCAAGTTTTCAGTCGAGTTCCAAAAGAGAATTCTAAGAAACTAAGAAATTAAAAAATATACGACAGTTCAAGAGTACTTATGAAGGTTCCTCTGAACAAAAACATTTCAAGTAGAATTAACACTTAGCGAGTTGGCCTAACAATGAATGATGGAACTGGGGCAAATGCTGATTAGGGTTCGGGATTCAGGTGTCACCCAAATGTCGTGCTGGCTTCAGTATTTTTGTCACGAAATTAAATAAAAATATGGATTTGAAATGCATGAGTGACGGGTCACTATCACCAGACGGTATGAACGCTCAACATGTTACTGAAAATGAGGAATTCAGAAATATGACGAATATTCAGGCAGCACAATAGCCAGGTAAAATGTAAAATTTCACAATTTTATCTTTTGGCTGCCCATTAACACGTTTTCTGACAAAATATTAAGTAACATAACTTAAATACCGTTTTCCATTTAAAACTATGATTAGTACCTCTGTTACCATTTCTTTTTGTATAAAGTAAATCTCTTTTGCAGAATTACCAAACGAATTTATCCTTTTTTTTAACATACACATCGGAAAACATTGAAGTCCTACTAATATATTGATTTAGGAGTGTGTACACACTGACCGAAGCACGTGTATACACATGCTCTATTTTTATGGAGTGCTCTTGGAATGCCCAAATTTCTATAAGTGCTTTTACGTGTCCAATCTAAGATCTATAAATGATCTCTTACGATTTTCGGGTTCATCATCTTCCAGCCCTTTTCCCTTAATACATTAAGTCGTTTATTGTTTTTTTTTCGTTTCGTCCTGTCAATCATCATGCTAACAGTGACTGTATTTTCTTTTATATTTTGATTTATCTTCATTCCCCCTTTCCAGCCATCCGCATTTCTATTCATAACTCATATATCATCGCTTATCATCAGGTGAGATAATAATAATAAAAAACTCTTAGTTACGGTTGTTTTATCTTAGTTCTTCTTACCTCCCAGCCTCAGTTCAGCAGCTGCTTGCGCACTGTCCAGATCCCTCTCGGCGAAGCACTGGTACATCCCTCTGTGCGCCCTCACGACCCCGTGGACCCTCAGCACCCTCTCGCCACCCCCCACTGGGACGCCGTCGTGCAGCCATCTAACGCGCGCATCTCCACCTTCCACCGAGCAGTTGAAGGTCACGGAGCTTCCTGAGTTGGCTACCTGTAGAAGAAGGAGGCTCGATAAGACATATCGAAAGCTTAACTAAAAAAAAATATTATTAAGGAATCCAATAGAATCCAAGATTTTTGTAATAGATCTGTTTTTTTTAAACATCTAGACCTGGATGACCGCTGAAAATCAACGGCGTGCTGAGGGTTCCCCACGGACAGCATCATGCTGCCTTCTTGTCACATTCACGGCGTGTGAAGTGAATATGCCTAGTTTTTGGTCCGTCCTTTATGATATTTTGTTAGTGGATACGTGTTACAATCTGATTACACAACGCTTTTACAAACTCTAAACCAACATCCAGAGCCTGTGTATTTAGTTTAGAACCAAAACATTTGAAATCCAGCTTGCAATGTATTGTTATTCAGGTCAAACAATAGTCCCCCTTGGTGACAGGTGACAGAAAAGAGACGAATTAACCCAATTGTCGCAACTGTTAGAACTCGATAAACAAGCGACAAATACGACCGACTCAAGACGAGGCTGCGAGTTCGCCTCATGAATTATTCACGAGGACATCACCTAGTGACTACGTCACGCGGATCAAACTGGATTACTAGGGCTGCCTGCAAGTGGTAGGGGCAGCTATACCTACCAGTCTCTGATCCGATGTGTTGGGTTTTCAATTACGCTTAGTATTGGCGCGGCATTTATTTGCTCGAAATGTAATGAAATTCGGTTAGTAACGAGGCTTTTACGGATCACGTAAATATACATAACATTATTGATTTATATAGGAAAGTAGGTACTGTGTAGGTGATGTTCATTGTACGTACAACAACAAAAAAAAAGGAGTCAAGGTCAGTATACCAACTGCAAATAAGTTAATAATTTTTTAATGTTTTTATAAAATTATTAACAACGGGAAGTACCCTGTAGGTTATGATTCCTTTGCGAGTGTCAAATATGCGTCATAAATGGGTGTATATTTTAATTGCGTCATTTAAGAAGTTTGATTATTTTACAGCTCCAAGCGGTTGCAGACCTGAGTATATGATATTAATTTCAACTTAATACCTCCTGGCGTATCAGACAACGAAGTGATCCTATAAGGGTTAATTTCTTTACTTTTGAGGAACGGAACCCTAAAAACAAAAGACATAATGCAAAGCAGTCATGAATACTAACAGTGAGATTCCTGAGGACTATTGTTTAATAATTAGTATTATTAAATATTAGTATCAGTTCACATTCTCAGATTACCCTTTTTCTTAGGTAAAGTTAAACCAATAACTGCTGACATAATAATAAAACACAACCCATACTTTTGATGGTTAACATAACCCGCTTCCTGTTACAACAACTTCATCTCAAGAGAGAGCTCGACCTATTCCCGTCGGAAGCTACACCGCAATAAGGAAGTGATAGGGCGGTCCATTGATAGTAGAGAATGCTCACAAGCGACTTATATGGATGACATGTCCGGCGCAGTGACAACCCTATGACAAGGGATGGCTAGGCACAGACGCGCTATTCAACATAGTTCGTGAATAATTTATTGTTATGGTCAACGATATACATGTTACTTTGGTATTACATACTCTAGGGGAATACTTATCGATATGTGGCTGTGCGACTACTACTAACTAATTACAGTCTAGTTTTGGAAAAAACAAGTATAGATAGATTAACTCATATGTGCGCGCGGTGCTAGTGTGCGTGCGCTGTGCGTGCACTTGTGATAAATTATGCATTTGTGTGGCAGTGTCAGTCGGCAGTCGTCATCCGAGCAAACAACCCGCCTCACATGCTTACCCACATATAGCGCCACGCACAAACATGAGTTGAACTTTTGAAAACAAGTGGGTATTTTAACGTCTTCTCCCATTATAATTTCAAAACGAATTATGACAGCAGTTACAGTATAACAGTTTATTGATTGAAAAGAGAGTTCGTGTGGGTACTTGTTATTTACTAACGAACTATAGGTAGGTACAAAATCAAGAGACCTTGTTTTAAATTTATCAATTTCGTGTGCCAAGAGCTATTAGCAAACTTCTGATCTAAGGATATTCTAATGAAAACAGTTTTGTTCGGTTCTTAATCAAATTATGTACAAGCAATATTTACTTGTGAATTAAATTACAGCGAATCAAGCTTGCTTTATTAAATTTGATGGGCTGAGTCCCAGAATTAATTAAAAAGCAGAATAAACGTTTTATGTCTGAAACAATAGACGTCTGTCGGGAAGGTCATTTCAAGATAAACTGGTTTGTTCATCGTATACAGTTAATTAGTTTGTAGAAGTGATCAATACAATTACGCATGGAAAGCTTTCTCTGTAGGACGGTTTTCAATGTTAGTTATTTTAGATTAGCAATGTTTAAAAGAAAACAATGAAAATTAGAAGTTCGTTTTATACAGGGGCAAATTAAATTAACTCGAGGTTATGAGCGGACTCATTAGGAATTACAAATAATCTAGAGAAATTCCGCAGACCTGATGGGTCCTAATGGGTGCAATATCTAATGAAGACAAAATAATAATAATAATAATAAAGCCTTTATTAATCCAAAACATCGGTTACCGTTAGAAAAAAGTACATTAAGTATAAATATTATAAGCTAAATATGTCATGGCCCCTTTCGGGTATAGGCCTCCTCCAGTTGCCTCCATTTTTTCCTGTCGGTAGCTGTTTTCACCCAGTTTCTTCCTGCTACTTCTGGTATGTCGTCGACCCAGCGAGCTGTTGGTCTGCCCTTTTTTCTTTTTGCTCCAGGGCCTCCAGGGCCCTTCCAAATGGTTGCTCGCTTGACCCATCTGTCTGCAGAGGAGCGGGCGATGTGTCCTGCCCATTTCCATTTTAAACGTAGTGCATGTTTCAGTGCGTCTATCACTTGGGTCTTTTGTCTTATTTTTTCACTATTTTCTTTATCTAAAATTTTTATACCGAGGATGCTCCTCTCCATGGCCCGTTGACAAGCGCGTATTTTTGACATATTTTTTTTGTTAAAGATCCATGTTTGGGCACCGCGCACCTTTAAAGTAAAACCGTTACTAAACGAACATTTTCAAGAATTGAGTTATCAATGCCATCTATGTAAAATATACGTAAACTACAACATAAACTTGTCATTTTTGTAAAATATTGTATTTTACGCCATCTAGCAGTAAATTAAAGCGTTACTAAACCGAGTTGTGATCGGCTCGCGAAATACAATATTGTGTCTATATCAGTAAGAACATGTTCGTAGAAGAGTGATGACGGAAGTTTAAAGTAACAGTGTGATTATTTGGATAAACACGGCTGTAAGTCACAGAAAAGGTAAGTTGTTAATTTGTTTTAATAGGAAAAGTGTTTCAATTGTTTAAACACAGTTTTTGGGTTATGAAATTACACAATTCATAATAAAATTTCATTGATAAAATGTTACTGTTTGTATAGTCACAGTTTGCCTTTTATTTTTTTAGGTATTATTCCAATAACGTTTATCTATAAAGAGTAACCATTTGTTTAGTTACAGTTTTATAATAAGTAAAGAGTAAATTAAATCATATCCTTATTTACAATAGTGGGATATTTATGTTAGTCACAGTTTATTTCTTTACGCAACGTTAATTTGCATAAAAATTTTAGAAGTAAAATATTACATTTTGTTTAAATTCCATCTAGTATTAAAATTTACTTCATAGATTATGAAACAGTTAATAATAACGTTACACATTTCTTTTAGTATCACTTTACTACTAATATAAATAAAAGTTGTACTTAAAGTAGGTAACTAAATTTATTTAAGTTAAAATGTCAATTATAATAATTATACGATAATAATAATAAAACCACTTGCTTCAGGTCATGGCGCATTTACGGAACCCACGTTTGTCACGCATTTTGGAGGCTATGGAATCTAAGAAAGATTCCGTAAGTACTGAAAACCCCAAACTAATATCCATGGACGACCTGGATTATAATTTTTCACGCGATGCAAATCCGATTACTGTCGATACTTGTAGATCTCCTTCTTTATTGCAAGAACAAGCACTACCTCAGTCCGTTAGTCATACTATGGAAGCTGATGTTCAACCAGTTGATGACGGAATACCAAATCCATATTTGAGCGGTACTGGTTTTCCAGAATTAACTCCAGAAGAAGACCTTACCAGACCAGGTCCTAGCAGTAGAGCAAGATCCAATTCAACTAGCTCGCAATCATCTACAAGTTCATCATCAACAAGTTCATCTTCATCATCTTCATCTAGTGCGTCTGAATCGGGTAAGGACTTTTCCCCTGATGAGGCAGATTGCGATCCTGATTATGTACCAGCAACCCCACCTAGGCGTGTATTATTTAGCCCAACTCCTCAAAATAGTATTTCTGTACAACTAGTTGAAGAAAATAATTTGGGTCCTCCAGAACAAAACAGAACTCCGAACAAACGAAGGCGTAAAGGATTTCCAAAAGCATCCGTGAGGCAAGATGCTAAAAGACTTCGTAATAGTGGGCAACAATATACTTCTGTGTCCCAGTTAAAAAAAGTCATGCCAAAGAAGCAGATAGGACCCCCATGTGGGGAAAAATGTAGACTAAAGTGCAGCGAATTGATCAAACAGGAAGACAGAGAAATTATTTTTGACAATTATTGGAAAATGGGAGATTTATCTAGACAAAGAGATTATATTGCAAAGTGTATTAATGTTATTACACCTAAGTATCAATATAAAGTTCATAATAGCAATAGAGGACCTAAACATTCATTTTCATTCGAGATTAACAATATTAAGCATCGTATCTGTAAAACATTCTTCAAGAACACGTTGGCCATAACAACAAGTATAACATTATTTTTAAGTTTTTTACGAGATTTATTTTTTATATAACATTTTATATGGCAATAGGTTTGCCTCATTATTCTAATTAAGTGATACCTACTAGTCAACATAACTTTGATTAGCCCTGAGTAGCTTTCGTGGATAGGGAAATAATGCTGTGATTGTAACTTTGTTAAATTAAGAAAAATGCTATTTCCAATTGGTTTGTTCCTCGTCAAACTGATTGTAAATGTAATAAGATACATAACAAGTAGTTAATATAGTAAGATACGTACATGCTGTGATTTAAAGGTACAAATTTCTCAAGACTGATTGATAAATAACTATGCCAAATGATTGTATGGATCTCTCTTTAAATTGTAATAAAACACTATTAATTTTGGAATGTTTTTTTATTTGGTAGTATTATAACACCACAGCAAATGCCAACTTTATGATTTTTTATTTAAATGTTAAATAATATTAATGTATTTATGAAATTTTAATAGTTTTCTATTTAGTAACATCAATTGCACTGTAATTTCATAGTAATATACCATAATGAACAAATTATTAATGGTAAAGTGTTACTATAATAATATAAATCAAAATAAATAGTACTGTAAATGAAAAAAAAATACTTTCGTAAATCACGTGTCATAATGTAAACAGAGATCTATAATAAGACATCATTAAATGTCTTAAAGAACCCTGCACTCAGATTTTATTGACCAAAAATGGTGACTTTTTTCTAATATTGGCTCTTCTGTAAAATTTTATAATTTCGTTTAGTAACGGTTTTACTTTAAAGGTGCGGTATGTTAAGCAGGGCAGGAGGCTCGAATCCATCACTTTCTTCTTTAATCTTGTTGGGAGTTTTGATTTTAATATTTCCTTGTTACTCCAGTATTTTTTCCACGTCATGTTAATGCGCCTTTCTATTTCGTCTAGGTGTCTTGTGTTTTGGAATGAAATTTGTTTTCCAAGGTATGTATAGCTCTCTACGTACTCCATTGTTGTTCGGTTTATTATTATGATAACTTTAGTGCCGTTGGTAGCTATCTTTGTCTTTGAGGTGTTAAGTTGTAGCCCAATATTTTCGCTAGCAGCGCTTAATTCTATCAGCATTTCCTGAAGTTGTTTTGATGACTTAGCAAAAAGTATTATATCGTCGGCGAATCTCAGGTTACTGAGGTTATTCCCATCTATATTTATTCCTTTTTGATCCCAGTCTAGGTCTTTCATTATATTTTGTAAGACAGCAATGAAGATCTTTGGTGATAGCGGGTCTCCCTGTTTCACGCCTCTACGAATATTAAATTCTTGGCCTAGCCTGTCCAGTTTAACCCGACTTGTGCTTTTTCTATTTATATCCTTGATAATATTGATGTATGTAGAGTGAAGGTTCTGATGCTCCAATGCGTCCCAGATACTTTTATGCGAGATACAGTCGAACGCTTTCGCGTAGTCAACATATGCTATATAGAGTTTTTCCTGGTATTCTACATATTTTTCAATTATTTGATCTAAGGTATGTATATGATCCATTGTTGAGTACCCTTGGCGAAAGCCAGCCTGTTCTACCGGTTGGTTCTTTTCTATAGTTGGCTCTATTCTTTTCTCCAGGCACATAGCAAACAACTTATAAATTGTAGGCAGAAGACTAATAGATCGGTAGTTATTTATATCCTCTGGATCTCCCTTTTTGTATATAAGAGTTATCCGTGACATTGCCCAATTGGTCGGTATTTCTTGTTTTTCAAGTATTTTATTAAAGAGAGTAGTGAGCGGACCTAACAATAGATGTCTTCCTAGTATCAAAGCTTCGTTTGGAATATTATCGGCCCCAGGACTTTTATCTTTTTTCAATTTTTCGATTCTCTTTATTATTTCGGTGCTGTGGAAAGGTTGAACTGTCTGATTTCTATCTCCTGTTTTTGAAGACTTTTCGTAGCTTTTATTATCAGCAGATTTATCATCGTACAGCTCTTCGTAGAAGTTTGAGGCAATTTTTACAAGGTCTTTCCTAGTTTGTTGTTCTTTTGGCTTATTTTTTGTCTTCAATGTTGGAATCCATTTTTTCCCTGTATTTAATTGTTTATATGCTTTCTTTTGGCTTCCAGTGGAGCGTAAATGTTTTTCAATTATTTCTATCCTGTGATTATCGTATTCTTTTTTAAGTAGTTTGTTTGTAATTTTGTATAGTTCTGAAAGTTCTTTTTTTTCTTCTTTTGATTTGGAGGATTTATATTGTAGATCGGTGCGTTTTTTAATTAGGTTTTTAGTTTCTTCTGATATTATTTCTTTCTTTGTTTTTATAGGAGAAGTATTCTTTAAACTTTCTTGTATTGATGACTCTATCTTGAAATAATATGACTCTATGTCATCATTGTCTTCCCAGCTCAATTGTTCAATTTTTGTTCTTAGGGCATGAAGGAATATTTCTTGTGATTTCTCGTCAGATAAGTTGGTTACTGGGATTGAATTAAAGGTAGCTCGGCTTTTCTTTTGTGTATTTAGAGTTATTGTTCCTCTCAAAAGTCTATGATCACTTGGGAAGGAGAGTTTGTTTAGGACTTCTATGTTGGTAAAGAGTTTTGAGTGATTACTCAAAATAAAGTCTATTTGGTTTTTGTTTTGTTTGTCCGGTGTTATCCATGTCCAAAGATTCTTGATTTTTTTCTTAAATATTGTGTTTATTATGGTAAATTTATTTTTAAGAGCATACTGAACAAGTTTTTTGCCTCTATGATTTCTCTCACCGTAGGTGTATGGGCCTATTATTGTGTTTTCTTCGAGTTTTCTTTTACCTATCTTTGCATTCCAGTCACCCAATAATATTACTTTGCCGCTTGCAAGGCTTCGGGCATTTTCTATTTGGTCATAGAAGGCATCAATCTCTTCCTCAGTTGCGTCCGAGGTGGGTGCGTAGACTTGTATAAGTGAAAGTTTCGTTGTTACAAAGTTCAAGTTCAGCAGACAAACTCTTTCGGATATGCCTATGTAATTTTCAATATTATTTTTGTATTTTTTCTTAATTAAGAATCCGACTCCATGGAGTCCTTTGGACTCCCCAGTGTGGCAGAATATATGCTGATCGTCCTCAATGATATTATTTCCATTTCTTCTGACTTCTGCTAGTCCAATAATATCATATTTAATGTTCTCTAAAGAGTATTGTAGCAGTAGCATTCTTTGCGGTGATAATAGGGATTTTACATTGTATGTACAAATGTAAAGGTTTTGTTTGTAAAGATCTTGTTGTTGGCATGCTGGAGGGTTATAGTCTAGAGCTCCCGCGGTGACAAGCCGTGTTGGGAGTTCGAGAGGAGGCGGCGTTAGTTGCTATTTTGAAGTTTGATTAGGGAGGCTTCTTTGTGAATTGTCTGGTAATGTGAGCGTAGGTTTTCTTATGATATAATTGCTTATGTTATTAGTCTTGTTTATCTTAGCAGGTTGTTTTTGGGTCTGTTTTTCTATGTTCTCAAAGTTTGTTGTGTTTGTTGCCGTCTCTGGAGATTCTGATAGGTTCCTTTTTTTATTTTGAGTATTTTTTTGCCATTCTGGGTATTGTTTTTTATTATTTTCAAGTAAAATGATTTTGTCGTATTTTATTATAGCTTTTTTTCCTTGTTCTTTCAGCATCTCTACTTCTCCTTGGAGTTCTTTTCGTTTTTTGAGCACCTCTAGTGGGAAGTCTTCTTTTATGTAGTAGGAAGTTGTTTCCAAATTCTTTTTGTTTTTTAGTATTTCTATTTTCATCCCCATAGTAAGCAGAGTAGTTACAATAGGTCTGATTTTTTCGCTTTTTTTTCCAAGTCTTCTTACAGATTCTATGTAATGCTTTTCACATTTGATTTTCAAAATGTTGTTTATTATATCTAAAACTTTTTTCTCCAAATCTTGATAGCTAATTTCTCGCTCATCAACTCCAAAAAACAGCAGGTTTTTTCTTCTAGTGAACCTTTCAAAGTTATCGATTGACAATTTTTGTGTTTCCAATTTTTGCTCAAGTTGTAAGTTTTTGTTTTCCAAACTCTTAAATTTCTCATTTATATTATTGTTGATTGTGTTTTTAATGTCTTCTTTCATGGCCACTATTTCTACTTTTTGCTGGCTCATTTCTTCTTGCATTTTTATTAACATATCTTTAATTTCATCCATATTGGGTTTTGCGCCCTCTGTTGACGTGTGGCAGTATTAAGTAGGCTCGTAGGATCTCTGCTCGGCTACTATGAGTTATCGATATTGACGATATTAGCGTATTACCTGGTTTCTAGAAATTCCGTTAGATGTCACTTTTATTAAAAAAGAAAAAAAAAATCGGTGGTACTATTGAGTGACTTGACAATACCTTGATTTTTAGGTTATTGCATTTCTAACTTTTTATCGGAACTTAGTTTTCACTAGATCGGCCGTGGTTCTTCTCAGTAGACAGTCACATATGTCACAGAATGAGTAGCTTGAGACAACTTCTTTTTGTCACCATAAAAAAAGACTTTGTTGTTATTGTCTATTTTGTCACTTTGTCATGCTTTAAATTAATTAATAGTTTATATTTTAACTTTCTTTCACTGATTTTACTAGTCTCTTATACTTTTACACTGGTTTTTCACTATATTTTTTACTTTTATGATTTTTATTACAAATTATATACGGAGCTGATGTTTATGCTGTCACAGTAGCGCCCTCTCTCCATGAAGCATGAAGACAAAAACAAAGCAAATTAAAATAAAAAAATCACTACATTTATTCACTTATTGTTAAAGCGTGATGAACATCCGTTTAACTAAATCGAAATATAAGAAAAACTGCTGTGAACAAAAAACGCTGGCTGCTATTTGTAAAAATTTATTGTCTGTCAATCGCTGAACGTTCAAGCTACCGGTTACTAGTTTTTCATTCAAAACATTTCCTAGAAAATGTGAAATAGAGGAGCAGAGCGTGTCATTGAATCACAGCGCAATGCAACCAACTCACACTGAAAAAATAGTTGGGACTTGCGAACTTTTTTACAAGCTTTTATTTATTTTCACCTGTTAATCTTGCATGTTAAATTTGGGCCTCTTCCCAGTGTTCAATTAAGCTGTGGCACATACATCAAGGCAGCGCAATATTTTAACATAAAAGCTTGTTACTTACTAGCAACAAAACTAGTTTTCTATTATTTTATTAAGGTTATTTAATAACTAAATGCAAACCGAACAACCGAACAAGTTTTGTTACATTAAATTTAAGCATACTTTCGTTATTAGAAACTAAACTTAAATAAAATTAAACTTAATTAGCAAATAGAAACGCTCTGTTTTCTTGCTAGTAAGAAAAAGTTCGCAAGCCCCAATGACTTTTTTCAGTGCAGCCATCCAGCTCGAAACATTGAAACAGTTAAAATATTCCGTATTTTTACATGACAGAGAACTTTTCGCTACTATTGTCTCTAGATTTGTATTTCAGTGAACGAATTTTTCACGTAAAACGATTAATTTATTCATAGAGTTTGTTTTAATAACAGTGCTTGTCAGAGGTCGAACTTTTTTGAAAGCTTACTGGTTATTCTGTGGTCTAAAGTAACACGAATATAATTTCGTAAAAAAATTTTTTTGAGAATTTAGTTCATTTTCTTTCACCTATTGTTCTTAAAATCTACTTTCTTTTCCCAAATAGTAAATGCAGATCACGGTCCACCCACAATTATAAATCCTTAACGCCACCCTCTAACAACCCCCTTATTATCATATTTTTACCTTTTCCACAAATAGTGAGCACAAATTTAAATAGTGACCCCTATTTATACCTCAATAAGGTCGCTTTTTCAAAGTGACCCTTATTCCCACATACATAAAGTCTACATTGAACGCGGTGGAATTTAAAATAGAATACAAATAAAGAACCTCAACTTCAATAGAACATAAAAATATTTCCTACATCCGTCATAATAAAAATTCTTATTTTAACTTGTCATTGCCAAGCGAATTTGAGCCTTTAAATTAAAAACGTTAAAAACTCGAAAACGTAGCGAGCCAAACCCCCATTTATTTCCGATTAATAAAACTCTAAAACACAAAACAAAAATATAAAGTGACCCTTATCCACATTGAAATAAGGTCGCTTTTCTTTGACAAGCAAAAGTGACCCTTATTCTCATTAGCATAAGGTCCACATTGATCACCATTGTCACAGAAACAGCTCAGAGACCGATAAAAGGATTTTTTTTTACGACCAACAAAAATTTTAAAACCCTCATATCTCAGAAACGGTTGGAGTTAGCGCATTTCTGACAAAAAAATTGCCCCCCTGCCGCCCGCTACTTCTTCCAGGAGAACAAGATAGGATTTAACCCAACCTTAACCGTTTACCTCCCCCCGGAAAAAAAATATAAAGTGACCCTTATTTACATTGAAATAAGGTCGCTTTTCTTTGACTAGCAAAAGTGACCCTTATTCTCATTAGCATAAGGTCCACATTGACCACCATTGTCACGTTTCGTTACGGAATTTCTGGATTCGGTCTCCACGCTCAGGCCCGCGATAGAAGCTAGCGTTTCTAGACAAGTAACATTCAATCAACGAAAGCGTCGCAAAAGCAATTGGAAAACAGTAAATAATGTTTAAGAATATGAAACTCTGCCGAAATGTTACCGAGATTTATTTTGGCATTTCGACCATCGTCATCACCACAGACAGATCATAGAAAGAAGTGTGTTGTGTGACCTGTGTTTTTATGATCTGTGGTCATCGCTGATAGAGTGACACTTTGTCTCGAGTGTGGTCTTGAGTCTCTGATTGTAAATAACCTCAAACCACACAAATCCAGGCAAAATTATTTTTGAATATATTCAATACAAGCTTCTCCTCGCAGCTTGCCACTCTTAAAAAGGGATTTATCATCACAAGAGAACACACTACCGGGATTAAAACTATCCTATGTCCTTGCCAGGATCTCAAACTATATATCGGTTCAGCCGTTTAGTCGTTAAAAGGGAACAATCAAACATACAAACAACTAGAGTTACTGTCGCATTTATAATATTAGTATGGTTATAATAATCCTTAGTATTAAAGGTGGAAATGCTATTATATTATATCGCGCCTACTAAATAAACATTTCAAATAAGCTTACATCTTCTGTATGGTGCGGTTGCGAGCGATATGATTTACGAGAATAATTTTTAAAATCTAGCTAACGACTAAACGAATTTAGTATTTCAACTGGCTTGTTCCATGTAAGTAAATAGTTTTTCTCCGGAAGTCGAGGCTCAGACTTTCTAGAGCTAAATATAATTTTACCTTATTGGTTTTAAAACATCGGTTTTTTACTGTCATCAAGACATTTTAGTATGTGGTACAGTTGACCCAGCGTTGGTGGTAACTCTTTGACCTTGAAGTGGCCTTAAGGCAGTACCTACGGCGTTTCAATGGAATAAAAAATTAAATTTAAAACTTAAAAATTCGAGACACAATACCTCAAAACTGCAAAAAATAAGCCTCGCACTAGCGTCGGGGAACCGCCAACGTTCACAGCAGTTTATTTTATTTACTTAGCGGTTCCCCGACGCGAGTACGAGGTTTATTTTTAGGGTTCCGTACGCAAAGGTAAAAACGGAGCCCTATTACTAAGACTCCACGATCCGTCTGTCTGTCTGTCACCAGGCTCATGAACCGTGATAGCTAAACAGTTGAAATTTTCACAGATGATGTATTTGTATTGCGGCTATAACAACAAATACTAAAAATAGAATAAAATCAATATTTAAGTGGGGCTCCCATACAACAAACGTTATTTTTTTGCTGTTTTTGTGTGATGGTATGGTACGGAACCCTTCGAGCGCGAGTCCGACTCGCACTTGGCCGGTTTTTGCTTTTTAGAGGCTTTCGTTGGTTTTTAAAATTTTATATTTAATTTTTATTTCATGCTTTTTAAACTAGATATAATATACCTAGTAGTAGACAGGCTTCAATCAACAATTTATCGAAACACGTAATTATGAAATGATATCTTCCGATAAAACCCAAGTTCAAAGACTAAAATGCGGATAACGATGTGATTTCAAAAACAAAATCAAAATCAGTTCATCCGTTCTTCGGGAGCTACGATGCCACAGACAGAAACATACACACACACAGACATGTCAAACTTATAACACCCCGTCGTGTTCGCGTCGGGGGTTAAAAAGCCTGCATATGTCAAAGTCAAAGTCAAATGTATTTATTTCAACTGGGCCATTAAGCGGCACTTTTGAACGTTAAAAATCGTTAAGTAATAAAAATTGATTCTACCGTGCATTCGGGAAAGTAGCTTGTTATGGAGAAGAACGCACAAGAAACTCCATACTTACTCTTTTAAAAAAATAAGTTTTTACAATATTTATATAAGTACAAACATTAATAAATTCATGCGTGAGAACGATGCACCCAGAACTACTATATTTGCTACATATAGATATAAAGTATTATAAGTACTAAATGGTAAATTCTTTCACTTAATAAATAGGAACATGGTTCTCACATACTTACAAATATTGCAAACATAGGTAAATTACCTAATTCAACAACAATGGAACAGTGTGTGAGTATCTTTTTTTAAACAAATAGAGAAGAAGAAAAAATTTACAAAATAAAGCTTTACTATAATTATGAATATAATATAAATTAACCAGTTTGATATTGTCTACACTAAAGATTGCCCTATGGAGCAGGACCAGCATGTTTCCAAGCATTTTTATCTTGAATATAATCATCTAATTTGTAATATGCTTGCTTAAAAAATGTGCTTTTAACTATTGTTTTAAATTTTCTTTCATTAAGTTTTAATATCTCACAAGGTATTTTGTTATAGAATTTAACACAGTACCCCATGAAAGATGTGTGTACTTTAGCCAATCTATAAGATGGTTCATCCAACTTAACTTTATTTCTAGTGTTACAATTGTGTCTATCACTAACTATACTAAAGTGATTTATATTTTTCCTTACATACATAATATTTTCATAAATGAATTGGCAAGAAACTGTCACCATATTAATCTTTTTAAATAGCCTAATGGCTGGTTTCTGATTTGAGTAAAGCAGAAATAATCAGTTGAGTATTGTCAAATCAGTGCACTGACCTCTATCATACAAGTACGCTAGTATGATAGAGGTCAGTGAATCAGTGTCAAATAAGTTAGGAAGCGTTTGAGTTTTTACGTTTTACAATTGAGTATCTACCTAGCTTAGTTAAGTAAGTATGGACCTGTCAAAGATCCATTCATTTCTCTTTCACCCTTACGTTCCATTTTACAATAGAAATCCGAGACATCACAAGATTGCATAAAATTTACTAATATGAATTTTATACAGCTATAAAAAGTACGATAGTATTATATTACTTCATTCAAGATTTAAAAAAACAAGTAATTAAATATGTTATAATCTTTAATTAATTGATTTTTCATAATTAAGCAATTTAATAGATACCTATTTAAAATGTATATAACCTTATTATGAAACTATGAAATGGATCGTAGGCACTAGTCAATTAGTTCAAGATTGTCATAGCAACCGCATTTATTTTGTCAAAGATGTCTTATCGAAAGAAAATAATATCTAATATAATTTGTTATTGCCAAAATCAAGAATTTAAGCTTATAATTACTAAAAGTGAATGTGTTCAGAGCGAGCAGTTGCTGGTTCTTGTGATACCTCATAGAACTACAGAATATTTTACTCAGAAATTCATAAGATCTCTCAAGAGGGAAGAGAACCGACACACGCACAGAATTCGTGCATCTGAATTGGAATCTGATTGCAATTGTGATTTAAGGGGCTGAGGACGAACAGTTGACAATCGACATCTGAGGTTCTAAGCCACGCCCACTGTCATCGATAGTTTAGGGGAAACTTAAATTGGAGCGAAAAGTATTTGAAAATTAAATACACAAGGCCGACCACAGAGGCCCATATCATAAACGGACTCTTCCGATGGTTTTTTTACAAAAATATAACCGCGCAAGTTCTTATTTCAAACTGGTTAGCATCTGACATCAGATCGTTCACTGTTATTTTGCCTATGAATGCAACCTTATTGCTACGAAAATAAAGATCACTAAAATAGGTAATCTGGCTAGTGTCATACGAGTCTTTGCCGTGCAAATTGAATAAATATTATAATTATGTCTGCTTCTATGCGACTGCCACATATAAGAACACAGTACGTTACATTTTTTTATATAGGTTTAATAGCTAGATAATTTTATTTATATTATTTTAAAGAGTTTTACTATACTGAAATGGACTGTGCAATATTAAACTGGAAACTTTAAATTTGAATTGAGATTTGGTGCTTTCAGTAATCAATTTTATCATTATTTACAATAGGAAAGTCACATCAAATTGTAAAGACACCTTAAATTAGCAAATATCCAAAATTTACTAGGTTTGGAATTGTCTTTTTTAGGCATGTTTAAAATATGCAATAGAATGTATGACGCTATTAATATCATTTGTATAATTAGTAGGTTCATATTCCTTGTTTAGTATTCTCTTGAAATCTAAGGGCGAGTTTCTGAATTCGACGTCACATCTCAAATCAGCTGACAATTTGTCATAAATTAACCAGCCGTCAGTTGTCAGTGAGTTTCTCAACTCTCCATCATCGAGAAATTACGTAATCGCTTGTTACAATAAATAACTGGCATTAATTTATTTCGGTTGGCTACCCTAGCTGGTATTCATTCACTTCATTCACTACTATAACGTAATCAGTAATTATGAATATGAATATTTTATCTTGAGTGGCTGGTTTGGTGTAGCCCGCAAGTTAAGCAAACCTTACTAGGGACGATTTTTGGATGGGTAACCACGTTTTTTATTGTTTGCTTTTTTTTGGATAGGTGATCCCACACAGGTTAAGCAACACTTACCAAGGTTATTCTTTGGATGGGTGACCGCTTTTTTTTGGTTCGTTTGTTTTGGTTGGCTGACTCCGCCAGGGTAAGCAACACTTACCAAGGTCAGTGTTTGGATGGGTGACCACTTTCTTTGGGTTCGCTTGTTTTTGGATGGGTGACCTTGGTAATGTTGTTTAACCTAGCGGGGTGACTTTAGGATGGATGATCCAAATTTTTTGTGGTGATGGTCACCCATCCAAACACTGACATTGGTTAGTGTTGCTTACCCCGGCGGAGTCACCTATCCATAAACAAGCGATCCAAAAAAAAGTGGTCACCCATCCCAAGACTGACCTTGGTTAGTGTTGCTTACCCTGGCGCGGTCACCACCCCAGCCGTTTCAAGTTAAACACAAATCTATCCAGAAACTGACCTCAATAAGTACTAAGTACAGGGTACAGTTAAAATTAATGCACGTGAGGAAGGTTCGATTCCCAGGTCAGTAATTTATTTTATTTTTATTTACCTAAATATAAAATAACTATTTTTCATAATTGTGTCAAGATTTTATAATGTAATTAATTTAAAAAGTTTGTAACATCCTATTTTTTTTTAATCTTGCTAATTAATAATTAATCTAAATTACATATTTTTTATAACTTAACCCATACCACAGTTTTCGACGACCCCTATTATCTTTTTATCGTAATATAAGCCTTTAAAATCAAAATATTAATTTTAATCTGCGAATAATCGACCAATTTCCAACAATTATAAATTAGGCTCGTTGACAAGAGATTAACATTGAAAATGGTTCTCAGAAACCCAAAACTGCTGTAACATGTGGTTAATTCGAGATTTTTCTCAAATGTGACGAATTGTTAAACGCTTGTCACATTTGGGTGTTGAGAAACTGAAAGTAGAATTAACAGGCGATTAATCGTCGATTACGTTAACAGCCCGATAATTGAGACCTGGGAAACTGGCAGTTAGTATATCATTTAGTTACTAATACAAGATGACTTTCCGCTCTCCTGGAATATAATAATTACAAAGCACGTACTGGGTTTTGATATACATCAGCCCTCTGTGGTGAGGTCACGTGGTGCCGCTTTTCTGTATATTAGAGTTAAAAAACAAATAGACAGGGCGCAAAAAACACGGTCATGTAAACTTTATCTATCTATATAAATAAAAAAAACCGGCCAAGTGCGAGTTGCACTCGCGCACAAAGGTTCCGTACCATTATCGCAAAAAAACGGGAAAAGAACACGTATGTTGTATGGGAGCCCTACTTAAATATTGATTTTGTTCTTTTTTAGTATTTGTTGCTATAGCGGCAACAGAAATACACCATCTGTAAAAAAAATAATTGCCTTGCTATCACAGTTCATGAGATACAGCCTCGTGACAGACGGACAGACAGACAGGGAGATAGACGGAACCCTAAAAATGCTGTATGTGATTGTAAGCGTCTCACTAGAGAACGGCTGAAACTATTTGTTGCTATTGTTTGTTATATATCAATCAATCAATCAATCATTTATTTGCTATAAGTATTGGTACAGTGTAGGTGTTTAAAGATAATATAGAAAGAAAGAAAATGTTTATATGCGCCAGGCACAACGAATGCCATAAAAAAACCGGCTAAGTGCGAGTCGGACTCGCGCACGAAGGGTTCCGTACTTGTTAAATTGTGGTTTACGATTTATGACGTATTTAAAAAAAACTACTTACTTGATCTCGTTCAAACCAATTTTCGGTGGAAGTTTACATGGTAATGTACATCATATATTTTTTTTAGTTTTATCATTTTCTTATTTTAGAAGTTTCAGGGGGGGGGACACATTTTACCAATTTGGAAGTGTCTCTCACGCAAACTATTCAGTTTAGAAAAAAATATATTAGAAACCTTAATATCTTTTTTGAAGACCTATCCATAGATACCCTACATGTACAGGTAGGATGAAAAAAAAAATGAGTTTCAGTTTTTTTCTATTTTTGTTTGAAAATCTTAATGCGGTTCACAGAATACACCTACTTACCAAGTTTCAACAGCATAGTTCTTATAGTTTCGGAAAAAAGTGGCTGTGACATACGGATGGACAGATAGACAGACAGACAGACATGAAGAATCCATAAGGGTTCCGTTTTTTGCCTTTTGGCTAGGGAACCCTAAAAAGGAAAACATAAATACTAAAAACAGTGTATGCCTGACAACCACGTATATGTTACTGTAAAATCCGAACTGTTGTTTCAGTTTTAAAAAAAAAACTATGATGAGACTTATTATTTATCGGTAAAACAGATTTACTAAGTCTTACTGGTAAAAGTCTGAAATCATCATCATCATCTACCTGCCCTTGTCCCATGTTACTTGGGGTCGGCGCAACACGTTTTCTTCTTCCATATCGTTCTGTCCCGCACCACGCTATAATTGACTCCCTTTTCTTTAATATCACTCCTCACACAGTCCATCTATCTTTTCTTTGGCCGTCCCCTCCCTCTTCATCCATCCCCAATTAAATTCATAAGAGTACACCTTAGTCATTCCAGACATTCTTTTCCCGCACCGTCTAGAACCAGCCCTCACGGTACGCGTCCAAATCATCTCGGCACCTATTTCTGGACCGGCCTCAACGGTGCGTTCCATCTTCAAGATTGTGGAGGCTTGCCCAGCGCTCAATTTGCATGCTACTAACGTGAGCCGTAATGGCATTGGCCCATTTGAGCCGAACAGCCTTTTTACCCACGTCTATTATGCCCGTTTGGGAACACAGCGTGTTCCGTATTCGGTCTGTTCTTTTTACATCCAGAATGCTGCGTAAATCTCTGGCAATCCCCAAGTGTAAGTCTTTGAGTTTACTCTCCAGGGCGATCGGCGGATTTTTTGTTAATAAATAAGAATTGTCAGTGCCGATTTGGCAAAATGATAAGATCAATTAATAATTAGCTTAACAATATTAATAGACTAACAAACTATTATTGTAGCCCGTTATTGCAATTGGGATAGTTCATTGCGAGAAATACAGGACTGATCAATGTGATGATTCTTGGTGTGCTTTATGTCCACATGTGGATGATTTTTGGTTGAAACGACGAAAAATGTCAAATTCGTGAGAAATAGATTATCATTTCTCACGTATTTGAAATTTTTTGGTCAGTTCTAGGTACCGTATGTTAGAAAGAAAAAAGAATACGAAGAATTTTATTAGTTCTGTCATTTTGAGACACTGCCAGCGTGGTTGGTACGACCATTCCATGTTTTTTGCTTCTATTGTTTTCACATGAACGAAGAAGGTTAAAATAGTATTCGACGTTACCTATATTTTAAATATTGTTTAATTCAAATTGAGATAACATTTGTTGTATTTTCAAAGAGGTTCAAATACTTTTTAGTTATGGACTTAGTAAGTAAACTAAACGACGTGAGTCGTTTATAATACAACAAAAATATAGATGCCAGTGACAGCGGTAGTGCCAAAAAATAAAAATAATACAGACTTTGACAATATCACTTGTGATTTCGTTAGTTCCAATAAAAGCCACCAGGCTACATGATCTGGCTGCATTATACCTGATATTTTTTTGACAGATTGAATTGACGAGAAATAAATTGAATATTATTTTTGTTTTTTGCGGAAAAAAGCGACATACGTCCTACTAGCAACGCCGCAAAGCGGTCACTGTCGAATTGCACTGGATGGAAAGAGAAGCACGATGGAATTTGTATAGACTTTTTTACAAAACATAATAATATAAATTACTTAAAAATAATGAATGAAACTTCAATATATAAGACAATGAAGTTTTGCGTCCTTTTATGATACGTTATTAGTGTTAATTGTACAAATGTACGCTGGTCAGTATTACCGGAAAAATCTTTTGAAGATCACGGTAAGAGGTTACTTTGCCATTCAATTGTATCGAGGTTTTTGTGCGTAAACGTGTTTCGGCCACAACAAAGTTTTCGGAAATATGATCAAGATTAACATATCTTTTTTCTGCTGCCACATCTTCAATAGATTTGGCTAAAAAATGTTTAAAAGATAGCCCATTTTGAGTATTCAGCCCCTTAACAACAAATATGGACTTTTGTGAAAAAAATTGTAATGAGTGACCTGGGTTTTCAATTCAAGACTTTGCTAGCCTCCGAAGGAAAACAATATTAGCCAGGGTCGGTGCCATTGGATATGTACCGATGAAGGAGGACTGTGTTTTAATATATGTTAACGAACAATATATTATCTGCCTACTTATTTTGTAAAATAATAAATAAATGAGACTTATCATGCTGTTTTTATCATCTTTATTGTAGGTACTGATACCAAAATCGTATAATACAAAAGCCAAATTCTGTACACATTTTCATCGTTGTAACCTTTTCTTATCGTAAGGATCCTACTAATATTCTATATAGGTATGAAAGTCTGTATGTTTAGATATTGGTTAATCACACCTCAATGGTTGAACGAATTTGTTAATATATCATTTGTTATATATATAACCAAACCAATAAATATACTTAAGAATTCCAATATAATTTTATCATGTGACAATAATGTAATAAATGATTCTGTAATGAACTCGACATCTTACAATAATAGTAATAGTTATTTATATAATAATGATATTTTGACATCGACATCTCACAATCCTAGTAATAATAATTTGACGTTGACATCTCACAATAATAGTAATAATAATTTAAATAATAACAATAATTTGACATCACATAAAAACTCTTATAAATCTTTGTTCTTAAATCCTGTAATTCCATATGACATTTACAAAATAATTAAATCCTTAAAGAACACTAAAAGTACTGGATATGATGACATTACAACCTCTTCAATCAAAGAAGTAGCGCATGTTATCAGCCCAATACTCAGTCATATTTTCAATTTGTGTATTGAACACGGTGTTTTCCCGAGCAAACTGAAAAAGTCTATAGTAAAGCCACTATTCAAGAAAAATAACAAGGAGGATATGGCGTCTTATAGGCCTATAGCACTGATCCCTATATTTTCTAAGATATTAGAAAAAGTTATATATCATGCAATCAGTACTCATTTTGAAAAAAACAATCTGTTTGCAAAGGAACAAAAAAAAAAGGCTTTAGGAAAAATACATCGATTGACTTAACAATTTATGATCTTTTAAAACCAATTTATACAAATATTGACAAACGTGTTCCCGTGACTGCAATGTTTATGGACATGACCAAAGCGTTTGACTACGTACACCATGAAACACTTCTGAATAAACTGTACAATTACGGAATAAGGGGCAATGTCCATAGATTATTAGAATCTTATTTAAGTGATAGATATCAGGTTGTAGAAATAAACGACATCAGCTCTTTAAATGGCACAGAACAAAAACATCAATCTAAACCTAAAAAAGTACTATACGGTGTACCACAAGGTAGTGTGCTAGGGCCGCCCTTATTCTTAATTTACATTAACGATCTGCCTAACGTCACACAACACCCTATGATTCTTTTTGCTGACGACAGCACAGTTATTTTTACTGGTGAAAATATGGATAGTTTTGAAGCAGATGTAAATAGTACCCTTAATGTAATAATTAACTGGCTGACAAATAACAACCTGGTTATCAATTTAGAAAAAACTAAATTAGTCACATTCCCTCGAAAGAGTAAAAACAATTTCAACATTCAACATGATGGTACAGTAATTGAACAAGTCAGCTGCGTAAAATTTTTGGGGCTATGGATAGATAATGATATGACTTGGCAAACACACATTGACACAGTATGCAGTAAACTGAACCAGTACTCATATGCTCTTTACAAATTGTCTAAAGTTGTCGATCAATCGGCTCTATTAACTGCCTATCATGCCTACGTATCATCAACCCTAAAATACGCTATTATATTCTGGGGCAACGCCACAAATAAAGAATCAGTGTTTAAAGCGCAAAAAAGATGCGTTCGCGCAATTGCTGGTATCTTTGTTCCTGAATCATGCGAACCATATTTTAAAAAGTTTAAAATTCTAACCTTTCCATCAGCTTACATCTATGAAGTTGCGGTATTTGTTAAAATTAATAAAAATCTATTCGGTGAACTAAAATCAAAAAGATATGTACTTAAAGTATCTAGTATACCACATAGAACTGCTCTTCTGAGCAAAAGTCTTTTCGGGATGGCATCTAAAATTTACAATAGGATACCTGTGGACATTTTAAACACTAAGGAACTGCCACTATTCAAATATAAATTACGTAATTTTTTAATTGACAAAGCCTATTACACGATCCAAGATTTTCTTAATACATAATTAGTATCTACTACAATCTGTCACCATGCACCTAATTCGTATTTTGTAAGATTTGGTTTATATGTGATATCTATGATTATTTTGCATGTTGACTTAATTATTGTATGCCTGTTAGGCAGGACATAATGGAACTGAAATTTACCTAACATCTGTCTGTATAACCTATGTCCACAATAAAAAGATTTGATTTGATTTGATTTGATTTGATATCATTTGGAATACAATTACACAATGACTAATAATAAAATGATTTAATAATAAAAAATAGATATATAATAATAAATAAACGGAATAACAAAGCCTTTTATTCTGAAATCAGAGATATAAAACTGTAGTTTATACAATACATCTTTATAGTTTATAAAAAGTTCTTAATCTCAGTGAGCCTCTTGGCTTAGGCCTCCACTTACAGTTTCCACTGGGGTTTCTCATGAACTACTCGCCAATACCACAGCGCGCCATCGCTTACACTTTGTGGCTACATCTTGGTGCTTTTCTCCATTTCCTTTGGCTATCGCGAATCATATGACCGGTCCATCTTCACTTTTTACCTAGTTCCTGTAGGATAACTCTCAGTTTTCGCGCAGGAAAAGCCACTGGCAAACACAAACACAAAAACTGGCACTTTTAAATATTTTTGTTGAGGATCTCACTCATCATAATAATCATTTCTGCCGAAAGACTGCTGGATACAGGCCTTCCCGGCATTCAGCATTCAGCGGCACCACATCAACCGGTGCTGAGCGTCTTTCATATATTGGATGCCCGCGACCTCAACCTGGTTATCGGTCTGTAGAGGGAGGCTTTTCAGCCCCATCGACCATCCGTTCTTTGAGCAACTGAGATCTATCAGGCGTGAAATATTTGCATCCAATCTAGTGTTTTCGATAATTCAGGTCGAACACTCTTCTGCCACGCATCGGTCTTCGTTGAGGCATCTCTAAGGAAGACAAGGATGTATCTTCATCACTCGTTTTATAAGTTTTTATATCTTATTTTGTATTTATTTCGCTTGATTAACGTTTAAGCAAGGGCTTGTATCAACTGCCAAATGTAACCAGTGTAGCCAGATTTGACGAGCCCCAAGTCGCCGAAAATTTGGTTTTTCCATTTATAAAAAACTCAAGACGATGTAGTGTATAAGCTATGTTCTAAGTTTGCATATACCTATGTATGTTACTCGTGTACTTAAATACCAATTATTACTAATAAATGAGTCAGTTATCAACTAGCAGTCAGAGCGTTTGATTCTCTTCTAATACCCAACCTTACATGGCGACCCTGCCATTTTTGGAGATGGGGTGTCGGGTCGCAATGCAGGCGCACTGTGTGTGGTACAGATTTCGTTCTAAGTGTACGTTGCGTTATTGAACTTTGTTCGAGAATAATCATAAACTTTTACAATGTGCAATTCTAACACTCCAAAACGAGAAGAAGTGATAATAAACCAAAATGGCATTGGAGCATCGAATGTGGCTAATACCGACCAGCTACAATTTCATCTTTCTGCAATAAGCATTGTGATGATGATAATTTTGGGTTTGTTGCTGATACTGGCAGCCTATTTCCTGTACAAATGCTATAAGAACTGTCATCGTACGTGGATTAATGACCAAATACTTCGTCAAACCTTGAGAAATTCGTTTACTCAACGTGTTCGTAGAGGAACTGGAGAAGAAAATAGATGTTCGGCGTGTGCAACGCGATTTTCGGCGTTCAATACCAGGTGTACGTCGTGTTCAAACAGTCCTGGGGCCAAGCCCAGCCAAGCCTTCACGTCCTAAAGAAGATTTCGTGCTTAAACCGAATGTGTGATATCGTATAACGTAAAAAAAACTTTTTGCAAAAAATACTACCGACTTCCAAATACAAACTACAAAGTGAAAAATAACTTAATTTTTTGAAGTCGGTGTCTTTCGTAGGTACCATTTTTTTGCGTTATGGACAACGACTTCAAAAAATTAAGTTATTTTTCACTTTGTAGTTTGTATTTGGAAGTCGGTAGTATTTTTTGCAAAAAGTTTTTTTTATTTTCACTTTTTAGTTGTACGTACCTAATAGGCAAGTTAGTAAGGGAACTATTTCGCCAGAATAGATTTCATGAAACTTGAACATAACCGGTGAAATGAGAGGTCTGCTTACCCCTTAAGAGCGAACTGGCGTGATGTTATGTTATGAAATGTTATAAACAACAAACAGACATGCGATTGCAGCGATCCCGAGAGATTTTCCGTTATTTATTGAAGAGTTCTGTTATATATCTCCGAAGTTCTTCATCAGATCTTCACCAAATTAAAATGGGACCAATTTCGGAACATACTTTTTCAAACAAAAAAAGAATTTTCAAAATCGGTCCACAATTGACGGAGTAATCGGTGAACATACACAAAAAAAAAAAACAAACATGAAGTCGAACATAGAACCTCTTCCTTTTTGGGAAGTCGGTTAAAAAAGTGATGTAAAGTGAAGTGTCAAGAGTGCGTAAAAGTGAACTGAAACCAATGAAAATGCGTTGAACTATGGTAATCCAATTTATATATCCTTTAATTAGTCGTTAAGTATGCTAATTATTTCTTATTCTTTAAAAATGTCAAATTATGGCTCATGAGCTCAATGATATATATGAAAAATTAAGAAAAATTAAAGAAAATGTATTTAAATTGAGTTTTGAAAGGAGGACGCCAGAGCGTTTGAAAGAAAAGCTGAATGAGGCAACTATTGTGTATGATAGTTATTCTGTTTTACTTCCAAGCATAAGAAAACAAATAGATGATAAGATATTTAGTGGTAAAAGTTTGTCATTAATTAAATCGCATTGTGATAAAATTGCAGAATTATATTCTCAAATACAAAAGTTTTGTAATAAGTTGCATATACGTGAAACTGATAAGAGTAATTGTGAACTATTTGGCTCAACATCGAATCTTGAATCCAAAATGGAGTTTAATTTAAAAGTAGCCCTGACTTTGTTAACAGTCATGAACAATGAGGAATCGACGACGCGTCAAATAATTGATGGTATCGATTACTATAGCTCTACTTTAACTACTGAACAGTGTAAATTAAGTTTAGTTAATTTTGTCTTAAAGAGTCGTCTCTCTAAACAAGCAAAGTTAAGACTTAAATCTGATTATCCATCCATTGATGCATTACTAACTGATATGCGTATGATTCTTTTGCCTCAAAAAAGTAGCGTCGCCTTGCAAAGTAAACTTCAAACTTTGCGACAAGTCAAAGGTCGATTAATGATTATGGTAAGGAGTTGACTGAGCTATTTATGGATTTATCTATAGCGCAAGCCGAAGGCAAAACGGAAAATCTGAAGGTTTTACAACCTTTAAACGAAAAACAAGCAATTAAACGTTTTGCCGACGGGTTACGCAATAGGCGACTCAGTACGATAATAGCTGCACAAAAATATGAAACCTTAAAGGACGCGGTGCAAGCAGCTATAGATGAAGAGACCATAGCAATGCCGTCTCAGTCTGAAAATATTTTAACTTTTAATAGGAACCGTAATAATTATTTTCAAGGTAAGCATAATCGAGGTTTTTCTGGAGCCACCCGCCAGTTTCGAGGTGCCTCCACGTGTAACAATTTTAGCAGGCCTTCCGTCCATTGAGGTGCGACTTTCTACCGAGGCCGTGGTCGTCCGTTCCAGAACCATAGTCGAGGTCAGCCTAAACTGAATCGAGGTACGTACTATAACTCTTATAAAAGGTACAACAACTCTAGAGGTCATCTAAGGAACGTACAACGTTGTGATGCGAATATTCACGTTCTAAACGACGATGAGCCCTCAAAAACTAATTCAACCGGGGAGCAGAGCAAGATTTTTCGTGAATAATGGGTTTGTATTTGCAAGTAATAGTCATTGTTGCATAGAATTATGCGTAGATAAGTATAACTACTTATTTTTAATTGACACCGGCGCTTCAATTTGTGCCATTAAATATAAACATGTGATTGAATTAAACATACCGATCCATAAAGAGAGCATTAAGATAAGCGGAATCGGTGGTACAATAGAAGCAATTGGATATGTTTATTTAACTCTGAGCGATTGTAATGACAGAGGAAATTTATTTAATCATAAGTTCTATGTTTTTAATTCTTTGCCGTGTATGGCACATGCTATATTAGGACAGGATTTTCTTACGAAATTCAAAGCTATATTAAATATTGGTTGTAGAACTTTGACATTAAATAATAATATCACAAATGAAAAAGTAACATTGCCTTTACAATCAAATAACTCAAGGTTTTCTTATAATTTGACTTTGCCGCCAAGGACCGAATCAATTCATTACATACCTACTAACATTACCGAAGAGTGTCTTGTTTGTTCGGCTGAATTAAGAACAGGAATATTCATTGCCAGCGTATTAGTTAAACCCGTAAATGGTATGATACCTATTTTAATCCTAAACACAAATGATACTGAGGTTCACCTTGATACTATTGAACCAACTTTACATAAAATTAGTGACTATAATTTGTTTAGTTTTGAACAGTGTAGAAATTTGAACGCAGACCGTGTTAAAAAATTGTTTAGCTTATTAAATTTAAACCATTTGAACGATGAAGAGCAAATCGCGATTGAAAATATTTGTGCAAAATTTTCCGATATATTTTTATTGCCAGGTGATAAGTTAACGACAACAAATATTTACAAACATCAAATTAGTTTACAACCCCATGCTCAACCAGTCTTTAGTAAACCGTACAGAATACCACATTCGCAAAAACATGAAGTAAACAAGCAGATTAGTAACATGTTACGGGAAGGTATAATTGAACCATGTCAATCTGAATGGTCAAGTCCATTGTTATTGGTCCCTAAAAAGATAGATAATACGGGCAACAAGAATTGGCGCTTGGTAATTGATTATAGGAAATTAAATAACTGTATACAAGATGACAAATCCTCCTCTACCGAATATTGTTGAAATATTGGATTCTCTTTCGGGTTCTGTATACTTTTCTACTCTTGACCTTTCCAATGGATATTACCAATGTAACCTTGACCCCGAAAGTCGGAAATATACAGCATTTTGTTCTGGACTGTTTAAAGTTCCGGGTAGCGTAGATAAAAGTACTGCTTCCGTATTAGGACAATACCAGATGACGAGAATGCCAATGGGTTTAAAAACAAGCCCTAATGCGTTTTCAAAAATGATGACTATTGCAATGTCGGGTTTGACCTGCGAAAAGTGCTTGGTATATTTAGATGATCTTATTTGGTTTTGGAAATTCATTAGAAAACCATACCAAAAATCTCATAGATGTTTTTACAAGATTGCGTCAGGTAAATTTAAAGTTAAATCCTCATAAATGTAACTTTCTTAAAAAGGATGTATTGTATTTAGGACATGTTAAATCGAGCGAAGATGTTTTGCCTGATCCTGAGAAAATACGTGCTTTGAAAAACCGGCCAGTTCCGAAAAATGTTGAAGAATTAATTAGATTTGTCGCGTTTGCAAACTATTACAGAAAATTTATTAAAAATTTTGCCAATATAGCGTATCCCTTAAAACAGTTAACAAAGAAAAATGCATTATTCATATGGGATCAAAAATGTCAAACCGCTTTTTCTACTTTAAAATCTATAATTTCGAGCCCACCTATACTTCAGTACCCTAATTTTGCTAGTAATTGTAAATTCATACTACAAACCGACGCTTCGAAATATACATTGGGCGCAGTTTTGTGCAATGACAATAGAAAACCAATAGCATTCGCGAGTAGAAATTTAAATAAGGCCGAAATCAACTATCCTACTGTGGGAAAAGAACTGTTAGCGATAGTATGGGCAGTAAAACATTTTCGCCCCTATTTATATGGCCGTACATTTGTAATTGAAACCGACCATAAACCTCTAATTTATTTATTTGGCATGCGAGACCCATCTAGTCGCCTTATGAAGTTCAGACTTTTACTTGAAGAATACGATTTTATTATAGAATATATCAAAGGATCCACAAATATTCCAGCGGATTCAATGTCACAATTACCTATCACATCAACGGACTAAAAAATATGCATGAAAGTATAATCACGGTTATGACACGTTCGCAACATAGAAAAGTGCTTAAATGATAAATGATTTTATTTCTGTAAGTTGGTTTGTACAAACACTTTTACATGTCGAACATATTTTTAAAACTAGATGAGGTCGGCGTTTCCTATCTGACTACTCTGAGAAGAAAGGCCGAAACAAACTCAGAGGTCACAGTCTCTTTTAAAGTCCTGACAAAATCTTGATTAGATCATGTGAAGACCATGTAGACTGATGTCTGAAATGGTCTTTTGAGGAAAGAACCAGCCAGATTGAGTGGACCTGTCCAGTCAGTGCACGCATTTGTCAATAACCGAGCAGCTCAACTCAGAATTTAAGGAGCTCAACGATTCGACGAACAATACCAAAGAAAGGACATTCGGGTAGGCCGCATAAACTACTCAAACTGCCAGACCATGATTAAAAACTAAGATAAATTTAAATAAAAACAAAAAAAAAAAATATATCCACATAGTCTTCACATTCACAATAATTAAAATAAAATAATATAATACTTTAAAAAGTAAATATTCTTGTCATTGCAAGAAAACCAAAAAAAAAAAAACCTTGAGTTGCAACATACTCCAAGTGCTATGGGTTCTACTGACGATTGGCCTGCGCAACCAAGAGTCGTGGAGATCCATAGTAGATCGAGGATGTCTGTAGAACTTAAATTTATAGAATATAATAAGTTAAATAACCTACGTAGTTCTAATGAGATAGAAAAAGAAAATAATGTATTTTGTTATTCGTCATCGAGAATGACGTTATTTATAAATCCAGTTTGCCAATCACAATTGACGCCAGCCGCATTTGTGAGGGAACTGAAATATTTTTGTGAGAAAATTAACGTGCACGAATTAATTTTTATAAGAAGTCAAATTTACGATGAATTTATAAAAAAAGTGTTTACAGAAATTAAGTCGTATAGAAACTGGACCGGTCCGCGATTATGTATTCTAAATGACGTAAGAATTATTCAAAATAAAGACGACCGAAAGGTAATATTGAATGATTTTCATCTTCTACCAACAAGTGGCCACGCTGGTATAAGACGAATGTATAATAACATCAAGAAATATTACTTTTGGCCATGTCTTGAGAGAGACGTGCAACAATTTATTAGGAAATGTGATAAGTGTCAAAAACAAAAACATTCTCATTATGTTAGTGAGCCGTTGGTTGTTACAACAACAGCCAACTCGGCGATGGAAAAAGTTTTCCTAGACGTAGTAGGACCCTTAGATCGCGATAATTATAATAATTCATATATCTTAACTATCCAATGTGAGTTAAGTAAATATGTAGAAGCTTATCCTATGATAACTAAAAGTTCTGAGGAGATAGCGAAAAATTTTGTTAATAATTTTATACTTAGATTTGGTATCCCCGCTAGAGTAGCTACTGATAGAGGCACAGAATTCATGTCAACTGTTTTCAAAGAAACATGTAAACTTCTTAATATTACTACTTTAAACTCTACTGCATACCATCACGAAACAATAGGTTCTCTGGAAATTACTCATAAAAGTTTGGGTAATTTCCTAAGAATTCAAACGAATAACCATTCGAGTTCATGGAGTACGTGGGTACCGTTTTGGTGTTTTGCCTATAATACCTCAGTTCACACTGCTACTAAATTTACGCCTTTCGAACTTGTATTCGGAAAAAGATGTAATATACCTACCAATTTAAGCCAACAATCAGTAGATCCTCTTTATAACTTTGACAATTATCCCTTAGAATTGAAATTCAGATTGCAAACATCGCAAAAAGAAGCGTATGATAATTTATTAGAAAGCAAAACATTAAGGAAACACAAGCATGGTCAAAATTGTAATCCTATTACGTATAAACAAAATGACTTAGTTCTAGTGAAAAACGAGACTGGAAACAAATTCCAAAGTATTTATAATGGGCCATATTTAGTTGTTAAAGATGTTTCGCCAAATGTTGAGATATTGAAAGACAATGGAAAACTAGATTTAGTTCATAAGAATAGGACTAAGTTATATCATTCATAATATTTTCTACTTAATATTTCCAAGTTAATCATGTACTCTAATACTTATATTCATTTAAACAATTTAATAAATACACAAAACTGTAAACATACTGCACTAAAACTTTTTAACAAAAAATCAAACCGACTTCCAGAACAAAAAAACTACAAAGCAAAAAATAAATTTCTTTTCCGAAGTCGGTGTCTTTTGTACCTACCCATTGTTTCCCGTTTTTCGACACCGACTTCGGAAAAGAAATTTATTTTTTGCTTTGTAGTTTTTTTGTTCTGGAAGTCGGTTTGATTTTTTGTTAAAAAGTTTTTATTTTCCTCTTTTTAGTTTTGGTAGATACCTCCAATTAACATGAATATCATTTATAGCCAAAGTACATTTCATGGCGATTCCAATAAGCCCAAACACGACTAGGATACATTGTTTTATATAAGAGTTCCAGTGCCTACCTTCCGGCTTCATCATCAGATCAGTTCGATGGTGCCATTTTCATCAGTACCATTTATTTATAAGTATTTGCTTCATTATAGTCGGTTAACTATTCGAGATATCTTATGCCCGTGACATATTTAGCATTTAGGAGTTCCAGTGGCCATCTGTGGTCTTCTTCATCAGTTCCACTTCACCAAATGATACTTTCTGAGTGCAAATGTTTGCATTGTTGATGAAATTACCAAAATCGCTATATGTTTGCCTATAATATTTGAGGAGTTCCCTCGATTTCTCTAGGATTCCAACATCAGATCCTGACCTGATGATTATGGGACCAACTAGGAAGTATACCCTTTCAAACAAAAAAAGAATTTTTGAAATCGGTCCGGGCGTCTTTGAGTAATCGGGGAACATACATAAAAAAAAAAAGATTCCGACGAATTGAGAACCTCCTCCTTTTTTTGAAGTCGGTTAAAAATGTGTATTAAATGTGAATCTTGTTTACTCATTAATATAAAATAATACTATCATATTATTTTATTTTTTCCTTTCGAGGAAGGTGTAGTGTATAAGCTATGTTCTAAGTTTGCATATACCTATGTATGTTACTCGTGTACTTAAATACCAATTATTACTAATAAATGAGTCAGTTATCAACTAGCAGTCAGAGCGTTTGATTCTCTTCTAATACCCAACCTTACAACGACCACTATTCATTAAGACCACGAAACATTCTACGAAACGTAAATTTCCATTGTTGCCTTGAACACTCTAGAATCATAATATCATCTTTAATGCGTTTGACACAATAATCATTGTTGGTTCCGCATAAAACATTTTTCAGCATTTCGTTATTTTCCCTATGTTGTCACGACTGAAGTATAATGAAAAAAGAGATGAACTGTTAAAAGCATTTTGATTTCCAGTTATTTTCATCATTCCTGAGGATTAGACATTCTTATGCCGAAATCGCCTAAAATAGTCCCATATTTTTAGGGTTCCGTACCCAAAGGGAAAACGGGACCCTATTACTAAGACTACACCATCCGTCTGTCTGTCCGTCTGTCACCAGAATCATCATCTTGAAATTTTCACAGTTGATGTATTTCTGTTGCCGCTATAACAACAAATACTAAAAACAGAATAAAATAAATATTTAAGTGGGGCCTCCCATACAACAAACGTGACTTTTTTGCCGTTTTTAAGTAATGGTACGGAACGTCAATGAATGTTTTCTGTATGACATAAGGTATACTTTGGCATGACTTGACTACGTATACTCAAAACTTGCTCAGCATCGCAGGAAACTTAAAGTGGCAGATGATCAAGAGTGACAGATGCTTAAATCGAGATAAGCACATACTTACTTACCTCAGAAACCGGCCATAAGAGATTCTCGGTGACATAACTTATATATGGCTCTGACAGCTCGCTTTTGCAATATAAATATTGATTCAATGTCAACCACCCGACCCCACAGTAAAGTACCGTATGACATAATGCTGTGAAAGTAACTAAAATAGACCAAACGAGCGGTTTCTACATCCGTTAACTGTCTTATCTCTCTAGCCGACCCGCAAGAGATGTTATGTGAGGCCCCCATTGTAATTTGTCATCCAGAGTGATACCTAGGAAAACTGTTTGATTTACATATTCCAGCTTTTCTCCATTCAATATGATGTCGCATTAGCTACTTCTGACATTCGGCAATGTGAATCTTACATTTGTTTTTTTTTTTCATTTAGTACCAAATTGTTTGCCGTGAACCAAGTTTGGACCTGATGAATAGACTTATTCACATCATCCAGATTTTGTGACCGCCGATCTATTTTAAATATCAACGATGCGTCATCAGCAAATAACACCATCTTCTGTTGATTTTGTAATGATTTATTTTATTCGCGAGCTAGCTGAGCAAAATCAGATATATCCTCCGACTGCACAGCATGTCCTGCATTGCACTGCACTCCTTGTTTACGTCTTTTTAGTTCGCTTCTTAAGCAGTCGGGTTTTTTATTTTTAATTATCTTTTTTGATTTATAACTTTATAGTTTACATTTTTTCATGAATAAGTTATATTAAAACATATGTGTTATATATTTTTGAAATCTCCTCTCAAAACTCTTTATTTTGATACTTTTTTTTCTTCCAAACCCAGTGGGGTATGGAAGAAAAAAAAGTAATGAGAATGGCGGATTTTGGCCACCATATTGTGGCCCCCTCCAATATAACATACGTAAGAATCATCAAAATCGGCCAACGTGTTTGGTCTCTAGAATGCCACATAGGAACTGACATACATAGACTGACAAACACATTACCTTCCTTCGGCGGTCGGGTAAAGAAAGACAAGCTGTTTGAAAATTTTAAATCCGAACAAACGAACAGTCCCGCTGACACCAGGACCTCGCCGCAACTTGTCTATATTCGATGAGCGCTCCACCAGGATCACATCGCACGATGTGTCCCGTGTCTCTGTGATCTGAATACTTATTTTTCAATTTTTGCAACGTCACCCGGCGCTGACGCGAATTTAGCTGCTCATCCAAACACAGACGTCGGGCGTTCGGGACAATTGTGTTTTCTGTTAGCCCTCCTTATGTAATAAAAGGAATGGAAGGTTATTCTTGGCCTGAAACGTACGCTGTTTATCTACTGACAAGTTCGGAATAATGCGATCGAGTTGTGCGTATTGGTCACGTTCGCCGAAAGAGAATGTTTGAATTTAGTGTCGAAATTCTCTGGAGCAAGTAAATTGGGTGAAGAAAGTCTTTTGGAATAATATAAAACAAACAAGATAAGTTTAGATAAACGTTGTTGTTTAAACGAAAGAGTTACATTAAAATTTAATATATTAAGTTGTGCCAAAATTAGTTTTATTAGAAGTGCACACTGAAACCCACGTTATCAGTCGACTTATGCCGAATTTTTACTCGTGCTCGACTGCGTTAACGTAAACTTCAGTTTGTATAAACTGAATAAGCGGCGTCTGGTGACAGTAAGCGGAAACCTCTTTTTGTATACAAATTGACATTGAGATTTTTTACGTTTACGCAATCAAATACGTTAAAATTGCGCTACGGTCTCTGTAACACATTCACCCAGAACAGGTATAGGGTCATACCAATATCATTGTCCTTATGCCGCTCACTATTGCCGTCCACTGTCTCTTAAGTTACATAAAGGATAACGTAAACTTGTCAACAGATGTACCATGTACTTACATCAACATGTTCTACCATTTATCATACTGTACTTTCATAACATTTTATATCTTTTTTGTAACTATTATAAGTTTGGTTTTTCTCACTACTGTACCTTTTCGATTTATTTATCAAATTGTTGCCACCGACGTCATGTAGTTGACATTTACGTTCTGTCTGACAAAACTGAAGACTAAGGGTTAATTTCATCCTCACCTGCAACTGTGGATGCACATTGACCACCAGCCTGGACCGCACCCTGAGCCGGGCATCTCTCCTCTGTTCCCCGAACTGGTTATGTGCCCTGCAGGTCCACACGCCGGCGTCAGACAGCTGCGCGCGCCGGATTATGAGCACCTGCTCTGACACCGAGATTCTGATGCTGTTGGAGACGGGGCTCAGGCGCCCGTTGGAGTGGCGGAACCAGCTGGAAATAGTGAAAATTTAAGTTTTGGACTTCTCGAAATCTGTGAGTTATGTTTTGTTATCGGTTGGGAAAGACTAATTAGATATGACGGTGAAGACTTGATAAAAGAAGAAGGATTTTTTTAATTGGTTTATAAAAATAAAAAATAAATAAATATGAGAGTTTTTACAACATTTCAAACTAAACCAAAACAAACTATTAATTACCAACCAAATCAGGCAATTCATCGTAAATCCCAACTATAGGTTAGGTAGTAATAGGTAGTTAAGGTACTTTTAGTTTTTGCGTTAATTGGGGTTTAAATAAATGTGGGTAGTTGATTTTACTTCCAGGAAAACCCTCATTTCCATTTATGTAGTAGTTAGTTACATTAGAGGTCTAAACACTAGGCTAATACAAAATTGATCAGGTAAAATCGTCATAAAAACAAAGAGTTGCAATCGGCCATTGACCACGAAGTGATTACCATAGACCTAAAAAGAAATCGGTTTAGCATGATCTCAGAAGATTTCAGACGTTCAATTATTTTTCTTTTTGTTTGTGGCCACCTTTGGTGTCAGAGTTAATAAAGTCGCATATGGGGACCTCACAGGCTCTGACTTGGCTATTTCAAACTTAAATTAACTAATATAAGTCCAGGTTTCCTCACGATGTTCTTCTTCACCGTTGCCTGTGATATCCAAGATAAACTACATAGGAACTTGAAAAAGTTACATTGGTACTTTCCCGGCTTTCAACGCACGACCTCAAGCACGAGAGGCGAGATTTAGCCACTGGGCCACCACGACATGTAGCCTTTCTAAAGACGATACCCGACTTAAGGATTTATTCCAGCTTCGTCGAATTGTTCGTATTTTAGGAATGTATTTATTCTGGCCGTTTGGATGGCCTGTTTAAACAGCTGACTGCCACAACGGGAAAGAAGCCAAGTGGGCTTCCCATTGCTACTATCCATCACTATAGTTTTTGAGTGATGCACTTTCATCATCTTTAATGTGTTTCTGAGTAAACGAGTATTTTATTCACATAGAAATACAAAGATACAGTTTATTTGAAGCCCTGATTTCAGAGCTAGGTAAAAACCTGTATTACCGAAGTCAATCAGTTATTTTTTAACTGCAATAAAAGGAACTTGTGTTGACAATGAAGGAGTCCGCGGGAGCAATACTTAAACTTGCATAGGACACAATCTCATACGTATAAGTCGATGCAAGATAAAACATTTGGTGTAATCTGTCTAATTTACCTGTAAGTAGGAGGTGGACTGCCAATGGCGCAGCAAACCAGTCGGATGTCACCTCCTTGAGGGACCATCTCATCTTCTGATACGGACAGCATTCGTGGTGCCATGCTTGATGATGCATCTGAATCAAAAGGTTCTATCACTACCCCTTTAATATAAGTCTATAAAGATGGGTGTAACCGCTACCATCCACCAGGGGTAAGAATGATAACAGACTACGATTAATAATGGAGCTGACCGGTGCAGGCTGGTGATAACCATTGGTTGTTTATGGACCGCTTGATTGTCGTTGAAATACTTGCTTCAGGACTAAAAGCGCTTAAGCAATATTGATGCCTTTTAAATGGTACTCACGTGAAACAGTGACCATGGCAGGAGGACTCCGTCTCTTCTCTCCAGTCAGCGCATGCTGTGCCTCGCAGGAGTACGAGCTGCCGTCATCAGGTCGAGCGTCTCTAACTACCAGGATGTCGCTGCGACTGCCTCCTACTATGTAGCGACCACCTGGAACAAGAAAATCTTGTTTAGAAAGGTTGAATACTCTTTGTGGTTCAAGGCAACATACTTTCGTGCACAGCCACTCGGTAAAAAAGGTGTATGTTTGCTATAAAGAAAGCTCAAGTCACTACACTTAAATCTAAACAGTTCACACTAAACAAATAATTATAGAATTGGCGGGAACGCTAGAGCTTTTTAAACGGACAAAGGTCACAAAACATACAGCCTATGCTCAACACAACACATACATCTAGCCACACCTATGACAAGGGTGGCGTATACCTGTGTATTACTGCTTACTCGAGTAGTTAATGTGGAGGCGCATGGTCATACTACGATTGAAGGGCTGCTGCAAGGGCTGACATAATGGTTGAAAAAGTTGTATCACAACCCCCCACTCCTGAACTTTGATGATCTTTATCTTTGCCAATATTTATTTATTTGATAAAGCAAAACATACGGGTCCAATATTATTTGATAATCTTACTGACGGACTAATTATAATTATTATTATTCTACCCACGAAACATCCCTATTTATGTCCAAACAATTTAAACAAAAAGTTAATTTTTTTAACTTGTTTACATCTTTTTAGTTCGCTTTTTAAGCAGTTGGGTTTTATTGATTTTGAATTAACTTTTTTTATTTACAACTATTTAGTTATATTTTTTTTCGAAATATGTACATTTGAACATATAAGTGTTATATATTTTTGAAATCACCTCTTAAAACCCTTTATTTTGATACCCCACACGATAAGTTCGGAAAAAAAAACATCCTCCTCAAAATTGCGCCCAAAATCCGCCATTTTTTTCTTTCACAATTTTTATGTAGCCAGTGACACTCGTACGACGTAAGAATCATCAAAATCAGCCAACGCGTTTGGTCTCTAGAACGCCACATAGGAACAAACATACATACATACATAGACTGATAAACACATTACCCTCCTTCGGCAGTCGGGTAAAAAGACTAGCGACTACTGGTCTACATACTGTAGGACTATCGTAGTTCTTTTCGCCAGTAATAATGTCCCTATCTGTCGTCCATATAACGTCCAGGTCAAAGCACGGCTGAGCACACAAACAGGCTTTCTATTTGATTGAACTGCAGAGTCGCTTTCGGTACATCCATCAACATCCTACTAGGAAGTTGAAGTGACATAGACTGGGGGGTGGGTTGGGGGGTGTGTAATAAGAAGAATGAGATAGAAGGGACACTTTGGACGAAAACGATAAATAAAATTTGTATATCCAAATGATATCTGAATTAATTTTAATCTGTTTCCAGATGTTCGTTTGGTTATTATTAATACCAGTATTGTACTGTACAGTATTGTACTGGATGGGAATGGTCTCTTCTCGTGCAAGGGATAACTCCTTTGAGTATTCTTGAACACGCTTAAAAAAATTGTGTTGTCGATTCCTGACTTATATAACTCCTGGTTTCTGCACGATGTTCGCCTGGTTACTATTTATTTATGTATGTGTGAAATTGGAGACGCCACTTTTATAGGTTGGTGCTTCTGAAACCATTTTATGTGTGGAGGTAGTGAAACGCTCATGACTTTGAAATTAGGAGACAACTTCGATCGAGTGCACTTACCCATTTATAGCGCGGGGTTGCGGGGGTGACACCATTTGACCGACATGACGTACTCTTTGTTTCGAGCAGTCACAGCGAAAAGTGACATCACAGAAATTGTATAAAGCTCTGCGAGCCACAGGACAAAAGAGTTGGAAAAGCTATTTGGAAGCTCAAAAGTTGAAACGCTTTTATTTTTCGCTGTTGATGTAATTCAGACATTTGGCTGATCTCTTTTTGGGTCAAAGTTTACCGTTTTGTTTTTACATAATCATAATTGTGTATCTACTCCAATACGGTAGGTATTTATAATAAAGAGTTCTCTTTTATTAAACACTTTTTGAGGTAAAAATTGTTTAACTCTTTTGGCGATTATTGGTAGGGGAAAAATCTTATCAGTTCTCGTCTCCGACCTGCTAAACTGACGTGTTGTGCCAGAGGTTTTTTATTAGCCGCAAGTTATTCCCAAATTTTATGTTTTTACTTCTGTCGGCATTAGGCAGTACTTTTGACTGCCTATATATAGAGCAGATAGATAGAGTGACTTACAGGCTGTAGGTCTTGGGTTCGAACGCCGGCAGGAGCTTTACTTTGTTTAAATTATTTCATCATCACTGTTCTCAAAACGGTGAAGGAACACATATGACAACTATCAACCCGCAATAGGCCCACGTGGTGGATTACGACACATTCCCTCTCATAGAGAGGAAGCCTATAGCTGCCTCCAGCAGAGGTTAGAAGATAGTTGAAAGGCTGATGATGACCAATTCTGGCGGCATCAACAATAACATTTCATCACTCACTCAAGAAACAATTAGCAGTAAACTCTTCAACTCATTTCACACAACCTTACCGCCCGTTTCAAAACACTTGTGTGTGTAAGGGTACCGACACGGCGCACGGCGTCTCGCCGGTCGTCACCGTTTACGATCAGATAACTTTCAAGCGGAGTTTTTCAATGAATTCTAAATGCGCGACTACCCCGGCGTCGACGATCCCCTTCTCGCTTGAGCGCTTTGTTTCACGATCGTCGACTGTTAACTGATCCACTCGATACTATTGTTACTTTGTTTAGCTTTTAAGCGCTTTTTTGTGTAAATATTAGGGAGTGGGTGAATTTTCATAAAGATTTTTATTGTTATACTTTTTAGAATTTTATAAGGAGTTGGTAACATATTAAGTTTTATAATCGGGATAGATACAAACAAACACATTTGACTTATAAAAACACAGCACAAAAGATAACATTAGTGCACTGTGCACTTATTTATTTTAACCATGTTTTTATAAGCTAAAACTAAAATTTAAATCAATATCGGTTCATAAAATATTTTTTTACAAAAATATACTACCGACTTCCAAATAAGAAAACTACAAAGTGCAAAATAACTTTATTTTTGGAAGTCGGTGTCTTTTGTAGGTACCATTTTTTTGCGTTATGGACACCGACTTCCAAAAATAAAGTTATTTTTTACTTTGTAGTTTTCTTATTTGGAAGTCGGTAGTATTTTCATGTAAAAGTTTTTTTTTCACTGTTTAGTTAGTTTTTTTTTCACCTACTGGTACTGGATGTCAGCCTCTACGAGATTAGGATGGCTCTGAAACAGCTTAAGAACAACAAGGCGCCGGGTGATGACGGAATTACGGCCGAACTTCTGAAGGCGGGTGGAAAACCAGTACTTAAAGACCTTCAAAAGCTATTTGGTTCCTTCATACTACAAGTGAAAACGCCACAGGCATGGTGCAGGGGTGGGGTGGTACTCCTCTTCAAGAAGGGCGACAATGCCCGATTGAAGAATTATAGGCCCATCTCACTTCTTAGCCATGTCTACAAGTTGTTTTCAAGAGTCATCACGAATCGTCTCGCGCGCAGGTTTGACGGTTTCCAACCTCCCGAACAAGTCGGTTTCCGAAAAGACTTTAGCACCGTAGACCACATACATACGCTACGGCAAGTTATACAGAAGATCGGAGAGTATTATCTACCTCTTTGTTAAGCGTTTGTGGACTACGAGAAAGCCTTCGATTCGATCGAGACTTGGGCTGTACTGCAATCTCTCCAACGGTGCCATATCGACTACCGGTACATCGAGGTGCTAAAGTGTTTGTACAAAAACGTCACCATATCAGTCCGACTTCAGGATCAGACGTCGCAACCTATCCTTCTGCAGCGAGGTGTAAGACAGGGAGACGTCATAGCTACGAAACTGTTCTCTGCTGCACTGGAGGATCACTTCAAGGTTCTGGACTGGAGAGGGCTAGGCATCAACCTCAATGGCGAGTATATCACTCACCTTCGGTTTGCCGACGATAAAGTGGTCATGGCTGAGACTATGGAGGAACTCAGTACAATGCTCGATGACCTCAGTAGAGCTTCCGAAAGAGTGGATCTAAAAATGAACATGGACAAAACCAAGGTGATGTTGAATGCCCATGTTGCACCCACTCCTATCAAAGTCGGAGACTCTACACTCGAAGTTGTGGACGATTACGTCTATCTGGGACAAACGGTCCAGTTAGGTATGTCAAACTTCGACAAAGAGGTCAACCGTCGAATTCGACTCGGCTGGGCAGCGTTCGGGAAGTTGCGCGGTATCTTTTTCGTCCAACTTACCACAGTGTCTCAAGACGAAAGTCTATGACCAGTGTGTGTTGCCAGTTGTCAGAAATCTTAAAGTCACCCAAAGGGCAATAGAGCGGGCTGTGCTCGGAGTTTCCTTGCGTGATCGAATCAGAAATGAAGACAACCGCAAGAAAACCAAGGTTATCGATATAGCCCGAAAAATTTCCAAACTTAAGTGGCAGTAGGCAGGGCACATTGCTCGCAGAGCAGATGGCCGTTGGGGCTGAAAAGTTCTAGAATGGCGACCGCGTACCGGAAGACGCAGCGTTGGAAGGCCTCCCTCTAGGTGGAGCGATGACCTAGTCAGAGCTGCGGGCGTCCGGTGAATGCAAAATGCACAGGACCAATCAGTGTGGCGACGCTTGGGGGAGGCCTATGTCCAGCAGTGAACGTCTTTCGGCTGAAATGATGACCTACTAAGCAAGTTGTTTTGTAAGTTACCAAAAACGCCAGAACAGATTAACCGAATACCATGAAACTTGAACATAACCGGTGAAATGAGAGTGTACCCAGGTTAACTGTACATATCTGCGTACCCTTTTATAGCGTATTGGCGTGATGTTATGTTATGAAATGGTATAAACAATAAACAGACATGCGATTGCAGCAATCCCGAGATTATTGCCGTTATTTATCGAAGAGTTCTGTTGTATATCTCCGAAGTTCTTCACCAGATATTCACCAAATTAAAATGGGACCAATTTCAGAACATACTATTTCAAACAAAAAAATAATTTCCAAAATCGGTCTACAATGGACAGATATATCGGTGAACATACATAAAATACAAACATAAAGTCGAAAATAGAACCTCCTCCTTTTTGGTAAGTCGGTTAAAAATAATTTTCAAAAAAAAACAAGAATTTTCATAATCGGTCCACAATTGACGGAGATATCGGTGAACATACACAAACAAAAAAAAAACTAACATAATGTCTAACATAGAACCTCCTCCTTTTTAACGATTTTGGAAATTATTTTTTTGTTTAAAATAGTATGTTTTAAAATTGGTCCTATTTTAATTTAGTGAAGATTTGATGAAGAACTTCGGAGATATACAACAGAACTCTTCAATAAATAACGGCAAATCTCTCGGGATTGCTGCAATCGCATGTCTGTTTATTGTATATACAATTTCTTAACAAAACATCACGACAGTGCGCTCTTAAGGGGTACGCAGATCTCACATTTCACCGGTTATGTTCAAGTTTCATGAAATCTAATCTGGCGTTATAGTTACCTTACTAACTTGCCTATTAGGTAGGTACAACTAAAAAGTGAAAAATAAAAAAAAACTTTTTTGCATAAAATACTACCGACTTCCAAATACAAAACTACAAAGTGAAAAATAACTTTATTTTTTGAAGTCGGTGTCCATAACGCAAAAAAATTGGTACCTACGAAAAACAAAAAAAAATAACACTGATAAAATTTCCAACTGAAACGCTACTATTTATTTTAATTTTCACAATTAGCAACAAAACTATCAGTGACTACAACACTGACGAAATAAGTGCATCGTTTGCTTTCATGAATATAACACACAATTGAGAGCGCCTGCCTTGTGACGTCACAGTGCATGTTGCCGTGTCTGTCGGAGCGGAACAGAATAACGAAGTTTTAATTAACGCTCTTTTGAACCCTTTGTGCCAAAATATTGACGATTGTCGGCTGTATAAAATCAACTTTTCAACTGACTGTTATAATAGAGTTAAGAGTCAGAATATTTTAATTATTTTAATTCTTTTCCCCGAAGGTTGACTCTGGGACTTCTACAACCAAGTTTTGAATGTTGACGACTAAAGGACTTCGACCATACTAAAACATAAATACTGGTCTGCCTGGTCCACTTCCAGTCTTACCGGATACTGCTGAGTACCAGTATTTTACATGGATCGACTGCCTATCTGACCTCAACAACCCAGTAACTGTGTAACACGATACCCCTTGGCAAGACTGGTGTCAGATTTAAGGCTTCTGACTACTCGTATCAACTGACAAAGATCTTCAAATGGCAGCCGGGACCAACGACTTAACGTGCTTTCCAAAGGAATCAAAAATATAAATACAGGTGATGTAGATAAAAGTACAAAATACTAAAAATAAAATAATATAGTATCATTAATATAATTAAAAATATTTATAATTACTTTTTGGCAAATTTTTGAATCTAGGTCAATGGGAACTACCATATAGGTTTTCGACCCAAAACCAATAGGGTACTTCCGGTTGACCTAGAATTGTCAATTTTTGTTAAAAGCAAGGGGAAAACGCAGATAAATAAATAAAAAAATGAAAATTAAAGTAAATTTTGGTACTTACAAGTTTTCGGGAAAATCTAAATTTACCCATATCTTTTTATAGTGTTGACTCAGGACCTTGATTTTATACACCTAATAGGTCCCTATATAGACTTCAGTATCTGGTTTAAATTTCAACTTGCTAAGTCCACCCGTTCCTGACAAAATCGGTGGTGACACACGGACAGACGGACAAGAGAGTGATATTATAAGGGTTCCTTTTTTACCTTTTGAGGTACGGAACCCTAAAAAGATTAAAATTTACAAGAAACGCTTGAAATTAGAAATAATTTACATTAAAATATTATCCAGAGAAAGCAAGTCAGTTGGAAATATTATATTCACGGCATCTGACACCTGTTAAAATTACTTTCTTTAATACTAAAAGGGGATCATGAATATCAATTTATTATTTAAATTAGTTTCTTCTGAAGAAATTTAATTTAGCAGAGACAGAAGTGGGCCATGAACAACAAGAGAACTCACTCTTGAATAAAATAAGAAGAAAGATTCTGATTTACTTTTAATTTCGTTTCGAAACTTGTTAAATTACTTTTCAGAGTAATTTATGGTGAAATTTGTAAAGTATCTGTCTTTGAAGACAATGTCAGCAATGTAAGGATTATAATTTATCTGTCGTTTATCTTCCACGACCGTTGTTGAGTTGAAACTTTAATTATTTCGGTTTATTTTAGCAATGAAACAGCCAAGGTTATAAAAGCCAATGAAAAGATATAAGCATATACACATGATTGTAAGATGTTTCACACACAAATTACTTGTTTACTAGAACTAAACTTGTTTGTTTACTCGGAAAATATTATTTTAATAGGTACATAATAACAAATTTAGGTACTAAAGCTTGAACTCTATTCACCCCATAACAGAAAATCGGCAAGTAACACATCGCTATCGATGGTAATCAGCCCATCGAAAACATTTTCCGTAAACACCCGAAAAAATACCGCCTGCCTCTTAAGGACGAGATCCTCGTCCAGAAATTAACTGATCCTTTATCGTGGCCTTAACTTGTTTTACGGCGACTTTATGAACGGTACGTCATTCAAATAACCATAAAACTGAATGTCGGGGCTGTTAAATGAATGTACCTCTATCAGGGGTCCCCAACCCTATGCTATTTCAAAATATTAGCAAGAAAAGAAAGAAAGAAAAAGTATTTAATTGCCAAAAAACGACATACTAACATTACATTACAAGAACAAGCATCAAGCGATCGACAAACAATCTTCTACAGAAGAAGTAAAATGACAACTCAAAATCGCATAACCCCAGTGGAATATATCAATCTGCCTTACCCTGTGCCCAAATATATGCGGGTCAGCTTGTAATCTAACCGGATGCAGCTGACTACCAGTATTTTACATGCAGCGACTGGCTATCTGACCTCCACAACCCAGTAATTAGCAAGACTTGTGTCAGTTTCGCAGGTTCTGTCAATATCCGTAATGATTTTCAAAGTCCGCTTTGATTTTCAAAGTCTACAAATACGTCGACAGACTTCGGCAAGCGTTGCTTAACTTTGAAGCGATCTTCCCGTTTCGCTGCCATAATTTAGCAACGAGCTCCTATAACCCCTTTGAACTAGAATAACTAGTTTTAAGTATATTAACTTAAAAACGCAGTTATATGAGATAGAGAGAGATACGACAAACCAACGAGTTTGATTTTATACTTTTTGGGAATCACCGAGATTGGCTCGAAAAGCTCTCGCGGCCAACGGTTTGGTTACCCCTGGCTTTAATAGTTGGTGGAGGCATCGTGGGCGCTTCAAACCGATGGGTGTCGCGAGATAAGCCGGAGCAACGTCTGTCGCAAGTCGATAAGAGTCAGTAAAAATACACTCTTAAAGCGAGATGTGCCCTTTTTAATTTGAGTTATGTAAATCGAGTTTATGATGGGTGAAAGGGAAATTGGGTTGCTTGAATATTTTGTGGATATAAGACGGATAGTTTCGTTGGTACTAAAATTGTCGAAAGGTTTGGTTTTCAGAGAGTAAAGGGAGAGAGAGAGAGTAACATAATGAAGCCTGTATTCTTTGAAGAGTAAGACAGAAGTGCATATGTCGCCAGTTAGCCCATGTAGCACGGGGCACGCCGATTGCCATCAATCGGGAACAAGTTGGAAACCTAATGTCATTTTTCCCGACCAGGGAGTCGAACCTAGGATCTCAAGTTCAGCAGTAGTGTTTGCGACCAATAGAACAACGAAGCAGGCAGAGAGAGACAGCTTGGTAAAAAACACACAGATTATACCAAGAGAAGATACAGAGAATAATCTTGATTAGCTTAAAACACTTCAATGTTTAAACACAAGTGAAGTTTTCGATAATGCCCGCATTGTTAGTTTAAGTATGGCTTCCTTAATGGCAACATATTTACAAAACAATCCGTATTATTCTAACGCCGAGCGTCTGAGTAGCAATACATGTAGAATATATTAGCTGTTTATTTTCCGGAAAGCAGTAAAACTCGTCTGAGCGGGCGGAGCGAACAGAGCGAGTGGAGCTAAATGACGCTTGTACTAAATGTGCACGCTCATGACGTATTGGCAAGTTTACACCACTCGTCTTACAGCGGCGGAATTAATATGACCTTAATTTGGCTGTGTTAATAAGGCTAAATTTTATAATTGGGAAACATTTTTTGGGAAAAAATCAGTTCTGAATTAAAGCTCAATTTACTGAAATAAAAAATGGTATCGCCTTTTACCAACTATGTTGGGTTCTTCTTGATATCTAACTGTTGTTAGATTTCTTAGCTAATAAGTATTCGTAACCACTGTCAAAGATATGACAAATGCTTAACGTGCTTCACAAGGCATGGAGGACTCGATATGTTAAGATGGTCACCCAAATTAAGCATTGCTAAACCTTGAAGATCGCCCGTGTGGCTGTTATTATTTAGATAAGAGATACAAAAAAAAATGTTTGTGTCATCAAAATATGACCAACTTGACGATCGAAGTTGCCTTTCTTTTTCACCGAATATCACCACTACACTTCAAACAATGCCACAACAAAACAAATATTCATCACCACAATCTGACAAACAGTAAATAAATGTAAAGAATGGCGTGTTTCAGCTGTACAGCGAGTTTAAAACTGGTAGCGGATATTAAATCAAGCGCAGTAATCTGCATAAACGACGACGAAACTGCCAACTACCGCCGTCGCTTCTGTATCTGCTATGGATGACTAGATGGTGCAAATTAGTCCTTTTTTATTTTCAAATTCTAAAGTTTGCGTTAGTTTTTAATGAAGAATAATAGATGGGGAGTTTGTTAAAGTTTGTCTAGAGAAGACAGATTTAGAGAAAATTTGAATTATGTGGGTAGTCGTTGAGAAAAAGTTCATTAATTCTTGATTAAAACTGAAAGTCACCTATCGTAAGTTTGTACTAGTAAAATGAAACATAATATTGAAATACAACTATATCATCTAGTAATATCAGCAACTCACTGTCTAACACAATAGGCATTCCCAGCCAAGCCAAAGCCGCCATAAATAATTCAATAGTTTTCTTTCTATTCATTAGTTTTCTTTCATTCTTTCTTTCACTAACCAAGTCTCTTCCAGTACAAACAGTGCGAGTTATCTGTTTAAGCAAAGAGTGGTAATTCGTCGCAACTGCATCAAAGACGAACATTAAACTTGCATTAGCGCCGCTTAACTTAACGAAAAGTTGGAATCTTATCGCCGCCCGCGCACCGACAATTGAGAAAAGTTCGCTATTCAATTTGTACTGTTCTTCTTTATTAAACGACTGTGCAAAGAATTCATATAGAAACGTTGAATGCTAATGTTGCAGTAACTGCAGTCTTAGACAGTGGATTCCTTTGGTTTAACAGTGCGAACTTAATATGTACGGTAATGTAGAACATCTGCGCTTAAGAATAGAATAGTATTAAGTCGGTTGCAGATCAAGGTCTAAGCTAAATTAGTTTCTGCTTAATTGTCAAAGCTGAAGTAATTTTTCACAATTGTATGAAAATGTTATACTAGGAGTATGTAAACCAAGCTGTGAATGGTAAAGCAAACCATCCTAGAACCAAAAATTCAAAAACATGTGACACTCGTCAACACGTTCAGGGCCCGTGCCGTGGTGGATTATGCCTCAGGCCCCTTCTCATAGAAGAGGCCTGTGGCCCAGCAGTGGGAATATTAGTAGCCAATTATGCTTATATGCTAAGCTTTGTATGGGGAGGTTTATCAGGCTACTGTTGGCAACAAAGCCTGTTAAACCTTCCTGTGATTGTGGTTTTCTTTGTTATTTTTTAGTGTCCCTGCATGTTACTAACATAGTTTTTAAGTAAGACGTAATACTAATACCCTATGGGCCTTGATACCTGACAATAAAATATTTTATTTTCATTTGTAAGTTTGAAATATTATCTCAGCTGTATGCGAGCTAAACTAAACTACCTTAGCTCAGCTCTTTGTATACAACCAGGGTTAATGTTTTGGTATGTTTTCTGTCACGTTAAGAGCCGAAATAAGTAAATAACGGTTGATAAAATACTCAATCCTCCATTACGGGAAGTGGGCGAATGTTGTGCGTTCAAGTTGTCAGAAGAAAAGGCGAAGTTATTTGCGTCCCGTGAGGCGGATTAGCGACGCGTCAGTATTTGCCGAAGGGGCTGAGTTAATCATCGCTGGGAACTTTGTTCTGATATCACATTAGATGAAACTTATTTTATGTGCTAAGATTAGTGATTGAACAAAGCAAAATTTTGTAAAGAAATTAAAACTGCTAATGGTTTTTAACATTCTGTCAAATTATGACTAAAAGGGAGGTTATTAGAAGTTTGATATTTATCAAACTACACACTACATTCGTAAATGTTGATGGATGGTTATGGAAAGGCTAAAGAGAAGTAGATGGATTTTGTACGGAATTATATGGAGGAAAAGGCAATGAATCATGGCGTGCGGAAGACAAGGCAGAATGAAAGAAGGAAACCTTTTGCGCCGACTTAACCTCAAGTATCATTGGACAAGAGCTGACTCCTCATATTCTTGAGATGGTGAGTCAAGTTATGACTAAATTCATCGGGATTTGCCACTATTTGTCTGACCTATGGATCAGTTTTCTCATACAAGATTACATTGTTCTTCAGGACCAAACCCACTAAATCCAACGAGCTCTTACAGCTACTGATAACACACGTCTGCCGCGCGGTAGCGTTATCTCCCGATTATTAATTCGGCAGTCCACACAATTGCCCCATTGTCCTATAATACTAGCTGGTTACGGGATTCTGGGTAAGTAAGATGACGCTGACTGGGATTGAATACTAATACTTGATACTGTTATTGTCATTATTATGAAAATACTTGAAATAGGTTTGAGCTAGTCCAGCAAGTGCAATTTTTATAGCAAAAGCTTTTATGCTGGTTGCAGACCTAAAGCTAAGCTAAGTAAGTTTAAGCTTAGGCTGAATAGCATAGGTAGTTTGACATACTTATTTACAGACCACAAACCATGTTAAAAGTATGAAAAATTACTCCAGCTATGCGAGCTAAGCTAAACTAACTTATCTTTGTTCAAATCACTTAGGTACATACACTGTTTAATATTCCTATGAATATATTATTAGAACACAAACATCAAGGGAAATAACTACAATTTAGACTAGAGTTTAAATTGGTTCACTTAATAATGAAGCAAATAACTACCATTTTAGCGTTGTAACTACATTACAGACAACTGTCAGAGGTTTTGTATTAATTAAGAGGTTTGAAGCGCCGCCGGAGGATCCCGCCGATAATTGTGTTACGCACCACTCATTCCGCGGTTATCTCAGAGTTTCGACCCAGTGGGCATTTTAGCGGTCTTTTGTGAAGCTGCTTGTTCAAGATAAACTTCAGTTCGTGTCTGTTTAGATTTAAAGATTGCTTCCGCTTTATTATCAGGATCGTGGTAGTTGTAACAGCCAACAGAAGTAATTGTTTACATTCATAACAGTGCACTCGAGAGATAAGCAAGAAAACAATGTAAATTGCTTTTGCCCTTTTCAACAGAAAGTATAGATGAGATGAGATGAGACTCAGCATACTGGTCCTTCAACGAAAAGGTTTCATGTGTAAACAACAAAATGGACAAAATAAAGTAAGTAAGACAAACAGAAAATGCCAAAACCGCAGAACATTAAACAACTTCGCAAACAAATATAAACTTGAGCTTAAAAAAACAATCTTCCGGAAAAATTTCCAAGAAGTTGAATGAGTCATTACCTCGAGGAGTAATCGAAAAAGAGCGGAAGCGTCCGTAAATGAAAACATTAATTGAATTTTCTGGTTCTAATCGAGAACTCGGAACTCATAAAGCAAGTTCAGCTCCTTGTTCCTGTCGACGACAGCCGCTTCCTACACTGGATTTACGAAAAAGTCTTAATTTTCTCCTTTCGAAAGCAATAATCGGCCGTTTGGATCGTTCGTGAAAAATTAATTTCGATTTTATAAGGTCCAGAGTATTGTTGGAAACTTGCCAGACGTATCTACTGGGACCGAAGAAAGGTTTCGTTCGGCAAAACATGTTTGACAGAAGGGAATTCATTGTTGGGATCAATAAAAATATTCTGAGACTGTAAATACGAGTATACATAAAAACTTCTTCGAAGCTGATTACTCGACTCTTATAATTTACTGATGAAAATAAAAAGTTCTATTGAGTTCTGAATCATATTTGATGGGTTACTGAAGTTTTTTAGATCAATTGGGTTATTCAAATACTTTTAGTAAGGATTGGAGTTCGAAGTCTATTTTTTGTTTACTAGCAAGTTTTTTGACATTGAAACGTTAGGTCAAAGAGATAAACTTAGATGTTTTATCACTTACTGGATAAATAAGTTGGTGCTATTAATAGAGAAACAATCGGATAATGACTAAAGTTAAATATTCAGACACTTAACGAATCTTCTGACTGAAAAATAAGTCAAGTATTGAACCGATACAGCACATATCAAAAGTCTTTTATTGACATGTGTTTTCTCAAAAACTGCGGTGTCATTATCAGTTTCCATTAAATTAAAGTTCGTAATTTTATATTGTGTAGTTTGCGCAGTGACATAGGTCGCGACACAACACGCTTTTTAGGACTTCATATTAAGGCATCTTGTCTTCGTGCTTGTCTCACTTTCTTTATATGTAAATGAAACAGTATAACTGGCAATACGACACACTTAGCTTTAAAACATATAAACATTATTCATCAAAAACTGTTATATAGATCAATTCTTCTAAAGTAACCACACTTACCAGCCTCAGCAGCCAATGGAGCCAGCACATTGCCATCTTTGAACCACCTGGCAACAGAGACATGGTTCCTGACGATGGAAGGTACGGTGCAGGTCAGCAGCGCAGCCCCACCGGCCACTCCATGCGAAGACTGTACTCGTACGTCCCACGGCACGTCCATTACTGCAAAACAAGGGGATGGGTTAGCAAGCGTTGTGTATAGACTGAGCCAGCAATGTATGTTGAACTTGATAAATGTTTCGTAGGCATACTTTGTCTTGTGCTGTTCGGTACGGGTACGAATTGGTACAGCTAATGAGTAAAATTCCATCTCGGTGACTGTATTTCAACCTTATACTGTATTTTAACCATACTTCTAAGTAAGCGTGCTTCATCGTCGACAACAATGCCAACATCGCGATCAAACGCAATAAATAAATATACAAGCACTATAGTTATTCATTTTATTTAATCGCAAAATGGCTGGCGCTGTCAAACATTTTGATTGGTTCATTTGTGAAATGCACGTTAAAATCAATCGTAATTATAAAGCAAACAGAATCAGTAATTAATTTGTGGGGCCAAGCATTCAGTTTATTAGCGATACATGTTTATGTTCTTACGTGACGACCGCAAACCGATGCCTGATCAGATGATTATGTAGGAAATGCCAAGCTAAATCAATACTAAATGGGCAAGTTACTCTGTCTGTTTGTTACGGTTTTACACCTAAACCACTAAACCATTTTTTATGAATGTTGGTAAAGAGATGGACTGAACTTTGGAGAAGGACAAATAAATGCCGGGAGTATGTTGCCTTGAGATAAATTCAGATTTTTGCTGCGATGGCAGAAGCTAGTTATTTCACAATGGTTGCTCGTTAATCAAGCTGGTGCTATACCTCAGAGTCGGTCCTAGATTTGTTGGCAAGTTTGATTGTTGTTTTCCTGGTTTTTTTAACCGACTTCCCAAAAAGGAGGAGGTTCTATGTTCGACATTATGTTTGTTTTTTTTTTGTGTATGTTCACCGATATCTCCGTCATTTGTGGGCCGATTTAAAAAAACTTTTTTTGTTTGAAAAGTATGTTTCGAAATTGGTCCCATTTTAATTTGGTGAAGATCTGATGAAGAACTTCGGAGATATACAACAGAACTCTTCAATAAATAACGGCAAATCTCTCGGGATTGCTGCAATCGCATGTCTGTTTATTGTTTATACCATTTCATAACATAACATCACGCCAGTACGCTCTTAAGGGGTACGCAGATCTCTCATTTCACCGGTTATGTTCGAGTTTTATGAAATCTATTCTGGATTTATAGTTACCTTACTAACTTGCCTATTACGTAGGTACAACTAAAAAGTGAAAAATAAAAAACTTTTTTGCAAAAAAATACTACCGACTTCCAAGCACAAAACTACAAAGTGAAAAATAACTTTATTTTTTGAAGTCGGTGTCCATAGCGCAAACAAATTGTTACATACGAAAGACACCGACTTCAAAAAATAAAGTTATTTTTCACTTTGTAGTTTTGTGCTTGGAAGTAGGTAGTATTTTTTTTGCAAACAAGGTTTTTTTTTCATGAATGATATGTAACTGAAAAGTACCCTACCAAAGGTGTTTGAATTTTGTAACCAGTCACTGCCAATAGGCTCGACCTTCATTCTTTTCATTCTTCGTGTCGCTGGCGGACAGTAATTCAAATTCTGACATCCATGGGACCATGATAACTACCGAATGGTGGGTTTACTGTACGCATCGTTACTGTCTACCCCTTCAAGGAATACTATACTAGGCATGATATTAGTTACATTATCATAATACCAGCAAACTGCCCGATAAGCCCCAGCTGACGGCATTACGTCACAATCATACACAAGCTCTATCTGTATAATCCATCGCTCAATACCCCTCATAGATCAGTGTGTCACTCATTATCTGGCCCTCCCTCCCTGTCCAACAGCAACCCACCCCCCCCGTAATGATGACATGACATCGAGTGACGTCATTAATTAAACGGGCCCACGTCCAGCGGAATTGGGTTAGCGGTTACTGCATGCATCAATTATGTGTAGTTTGGACGCCTATTGTACTGGACAGGCAGGAGAGTCGGTTGGTACTGTTGGGAGTTCGGTGAGGTTATTGTTTAATAGCGGTTCCTGGGATTTAGAGATGTAATGAGTGTTTGAATTTGTAGGGATTCAATAAAAAAATTAACCTAAGAGATATATCCAGCCACGGTGGTCAATATTTAAGGTTTAGCAACGCTTATCAAGGTCGGCCCGTAGATAGACCATCCATAATTACCGATATTCCTCTGTGCCTCTAAAAGCACTTTAAGCCGTTGGTCATGGAATTTGCTGCATACATGTAAAATACCAGACCAGTTTTTACAGAGATTCAGCTAGACTGAAAGCCCACGTCGAGCCACAACGGGCCAAAGACTCATTGGTCATTGGTCGAATCTAGGGCCCTGGGCCTTGAATATCGGTGAAAAAAACACAGTTTGGGGAAAGGCTAGACAGACGATGACACAATTTTTTACTGTTCTTTTTATAGAAACGCACCTAAAGTGAAACACAGAAAAAAACGTAGCGAGCCAAACCCGCATTTATTTACGATTAATAAAACTCTAAAAAACAAAACAAAAATACCCTTATTCACATTGAAATAAGGTCGCTTTTCTTTGACAAGCAAAAGTGACCCTTATTCTCATTAGCATAAGGTCCACATTGATCACCATTGTCACAGAAACAGCTCAGAGAGACCGATAAAAGGCAAAAAAATTACGCCCAACAAAAATTTTAATACCCTCATATCTCAGAAACAGTTGGAGTTAGCGCATTTCTGACAAAAAAATTGCCCCCTTGCCCACCGCTACTTCATCCAGGAGTACAAGATAGGATTAACCCCCCCCCCCTTAACCGTTTACCTCACCCCGCAAAAAAATTTTTCATTCTAAAAATACCAACACGGAAATCGAAAACACATGCAAGAAACCTCCCCCCCCCGCCCCCCTGCCCCTCACCACTCAGATTCCACAGAATTCAAAAACCTTATTAAAAGTCAAAGTATCACCGCCGTGCCCGCCGGAGTGGGGAGCGTGAGGTTTTTTCGATACGAAATTTCTGGATTCGGTCCCCGCGCTCAAGGCCCGCGATAGAAGCTATGCAATAGCTTAAAAATTCAGTATATCTATGGATTATAAGAATAAATGATAACACGAATAAAAAGCTACTAGCTTGCAGACAAAGGACATAAGATAAAACGGTTCTGACCCTGAAAATACATTTCTCCGTTGGTAGAACAGGAATATTAGTCACGTATCAAAGGCTGCAAAGTTTTTCAGTTGTTTGGGGTATAAACAAGACTGATCGCCTCTACCTGATACCCAGACCTTTGTTTTTCTGGAGATTAATGGTTCAAATATTGAATACTGTTATAGGTACTAAATGTATTTGTAAGGCTAGATCATAACCATATATTTTGATGTCATCATTATTTTATCGCTAACACGTAGTGAAGGGGCTGGTTTCTGAATTGTGAATTTGAACCTAAGAACATGTGTTATAATGACTTGATGACATTAATACCTAATGCCCAAGTTTGGCAAGTTTTCGGGCGGCGTTTGACAAATACTTGACTGCAAAATCAGGAGTAGGTTATGGATATTTATACATGTTGTTATTTATGTTTAAAAAGGCCTTTACCCTGCATTAAAATGATAACAGGCTATACTAATTGAAAAATAAATCAAAATATACAATTCACTGACTGGAAATTCATCGTCGTAATAGGCATTCGAAGAAAGGTTCAAACATTTTATTTGAAAGCGAGTTACAAAAATCGGTAACTCGGGGTAATCCGATTTTTTCCACTGGTTCAATTTTAATCCAATTATTAAGTTGGGGCCTTCAGGCTTTGACTCGGATTCTTTTTTGTTCATCCGTCATTTTAGATGTTGGGTTTCTCAAGTGAAAATCATTTTTACTTGAAGACGTTCTGTTGTTCACAAATAAAAGCTCAAGTTATGAAAGAGATAATCAATCGAATAATAGCTGAAACGTATAACATTTGTTACTTGTAATATGCTAACCCTAATCTTAACTATTACGTATTATTAGGAGATAAAATTGCTTTTTTGTTTGTAAAATGAATCTCGGGCAGTACTGATCGGAAGACACTTTCACTGACAGAAAACAAGCCTAAAACCAATGGGCTTAGGCACTTTCACTTCTGAAAATTGCGTGAAGTGCGAAAAAGTTAGTTCCAGAAAAAAACTTTTTTACAAAAAAATGCTACCGACTTCCAAATAAAACACTATAAACTGAAAAATAATTTTCTATTTTGAAGTCAGTGTCTTTGGTAGGTACCCTTTTTTTCATAATGGACACCGACTTCAAAAATAAAATTATTTTTCACTTTATAGTGTTTTTATTTGGAAGCCGGTAGCATTGTTTTGTAAAAATGTTTTTTATTTTTCACTTTTAGTTGTACGTAATAGGCTATAGTTAATTAGTAAGGTACCTATAATGCCACAATAGATTACCCGAAACTTAAACATAACCGGTGAAATGAGAGTGAACCAAGGTGAACTGTACACATCTGCGTACCCCTTTAGAGCGTACTGGCGTGATGTTATGTTACGAAATGGTATAAACAATAGACAGACATGCGATTGCACAAATCTAGAGAGATTTGCCGTTATTTATTGAAGAATTCTATTTTATATCTCCGAAGTTCTTCACCAGATCTTCACCAAATTAATATGGGACCATTTTGAGAATATACTCTTTTAAACAAATAAACAATTTTCAAAATCGGTCCACAATTGACGGAAAAATCGGTGAACTGCATACAAAAAAAAAAAAAAGTAAAGTCGAACATAGAACCTCCTTCTTTTTGGAAAATCGGTTAATAAAAATACTTTTACAATATCTTCTTGTGTGAGTGATGGCTTGAATCAATTAAGAAAACGCTATAACGTACACATATACTATACAAAAATTTATTTTTGCCCTGCATTGGTTTGCTCCAACACAACAATGTGACATTCAACCCTATTGTCTTATCTTCCCCACAAACCATAATCAGCTTACCCCAATTCAGTTCCAAACGTAGCGAAAACCATAAAATTAATTAAAACTCCCTGAAATACAAGTGCGTAGACAAAGTGACAGCAATCAGGTAGCACATTAGTGGGCGGGTTTAACAGGAATTACCCCTCCTCAGCCAGGAGGACGCATAAGGAGTGACAGCGAATTATACGTTGAAATGTGTCGCGAGATGTTGTAAGAAGCGTTTGTTTATCTCCGCGAGAGGAAATGTGGGCAATCAATATTTTCATGAGGAACTGTTGTAGGAATTCATCAATTTGGAAATATAGTCAAAAAGAGAGAAGTCGAATAAATGTAAACTCTAAATGCCAGAAAACTTTAAATAAATGGTTAACAAAAAATGCTTGGAGGACCTATTGGTTCATGTTGAAACAAATTGAAGGGAGGATTGTCCCTGGCATTGAAACGTAAGTTCAGGAACGTTTGTGTTTTCTTTTCGTTGTTACTCAGAGTGCAAAACCAAGACAGACAATGTCCGTATTTTTATGAATATTTCGCATTCGCATCTAAACAACCCCATTGCGCCGCTGAGATGATATCGCGACCGGAATGTGAACGATTTTCAGTACGAGAACTAGCCTTCTAGTCTCAGACGTAAGTCGAGCAGTCCAATCATAAGACATAAATCACTACCTACGAACTAAACATTCACCAAAATCCAAAAGAAAAATTCCGGACCATTTCAGCAACAGCTGCACTATCCCTGCCCAATTATACCCACATAAACAAAGCAGTCAGTCAAAAATAATAAGATGTCACCCCCTCCCCAACCGCGGCAGATCCGCCATAATGAAATCCGCGGCGAGTCCGCCTTGAATAATAAACATCCGCCGGACTCTGATTTCCCCCGCCGCCGATGGTTTCAAACAAAATGTTGGTTAACTGAAGCATTAGTCTGTCAAGCAAATGAGCATGATACTGTATCGTAGCCAATTATCGCTGCGGTGGAACTTTCAGCTGTTTCGCTTCACGAGGTGTATCTCTGGGCGGTCGTTGAGAGGTGTACCTACGTATAGCGGTTGGCGGTTGGCGGTTGGAGGAGATCGTTTTATCAAACTGCCTGTTCTTTATTAACTTTAGCAAAGCCACATACTTGATGTTGTTCAAGAAATCTTTCATCTTCATAATAGGAACATTTTATATCAAGTAGGATTTAAAATTACAGGATGAAATGTGAGTAAACCATAGGTATCTACTGAATCTCTGCTTACCCGTTCAAGGAACACAGACGTGTTACTATGTTAATTTCGGAATAAGTTCATTGGCTCTCTAGTTGACAATATTTCAAGTGCAATCGTATCGAACGGAACGGAAGATTAAGTATAAACCATTTTTTTTTTTTTTTTTTTATTATCTATAGGCTCGCGCTTGACCACTATCTTACCTGATGGAAAGCGATGATGTGGTCGACGGTGAAGCACGCTTGCCTAGAAAAAACCCATTCACTCTTGACTTAAAGACCCCTAGATTGTAGCTATCGGGAAACACAGACTCCGGCAGGGAATTCCACTCCTTAGCTGTACGCATAATAAAAGTGTCCCCAAAACGTTTTCATGTCACGTCATTTTCTCATTCATCGATTATTTTGATCGACAAAGACACTCATGGGGATACAGAAGTCGCTGCAGAACTCCAAGACAAAAATGTTAGACACGAAAAACTCTGTCCTTTTTTAAGTTTTACCTAATGTCAAACACGGATATACATATATCATGTTTGCCATGTTTTGTTTAACGTATACGTTAAAGCGATGAGAAGTTGTCGCGCGGTAGACGTTTACGACTGCGAGACGTATGGCTTTGTCGCGGGAGCACCTGATACACATCCTTCTTCTATAGACGAAAATATAACATCACTTGTCGTTTTATTACAGGTGTGATACTAGAACAGTGCGTGACTATCTTAACTCCTGGGTGGGTGAGATTGTGACCAAACGCGAACACATTGTTACAAAAAATAGTAACAACACTAGAAAAAGGCAAAATTGTCTGTTGATGTATATTTATAATGTGATCTCTGAAATTATCGATCAGATTTTACTTATTGGATAGTTCTCTAATGATGAGTGGCGTAGAAATTATATACGTGGAAATACGAAAACGAAGTTGCGGGCTGAATCTAGTGTAAAAGCTGGACTAAACAACAGGTATTACGTAGGTAGTTGGTTCGGTTGCAGCTTTTCCTTTAAGATTCTTAAAGGCACGCGAGATGAGACGATTAAAAGCGTTCATTTAGGATTAAAGCTCACATAAAACTCATTTCACGTTTAAGTAGACAGAGGCATTTAATATCTTGGATAGACCTAGAGCTATAAGTCATTCGCTTGGTAATTAAAACCTAAAAAGTTATGTTTAAAAATAAACACGACAGAAAAATATTCACAACGTTTTAACAGTCTTATAAGAAACTCATTCTTAAAAAAAGAGCAACAGACCAAGAAATCTTTTTTCATAAGAACCAGTAATCGATTGATTGGATTACAAATTGTGGAAACGGAGTGTTAATCTTTCGCCAACCAAGTTTGAAAAAACATCAAACTGCCGCCAGAAGAAAAAGAATCGAGCAGATTTGAAATTGGAATTTTCTCTAATCGGCTCTTCGAGATTTATTCTTAACGGATAAAAATTCAATATACTTCATTTCCTACAGGAGGCTTGGAAATCGGTTTGTTTAATTAATTTCTTTTTGTGCGACATCAAAGCCGCCTAGTTGTTTGTAAATTAAAAACGTGTTTTCTACCGTACGCCGAAGATTTCTTCCATAAACAGATTCGATTAATTTTTGTATAAGAAATAAATATATTTTGTAAGAGCAGTTTTCTCGCAAAGGAACAGCGGTTTTTTTAATTATTCATAATATTTATTGGGCTCGCTTTCGGGAAAACAATTGGGCGGAAGGAAATTGAATTTGTTGTGGGCGTGAAATGCTTGTTACTGGGGTTTAGATGGAGTTCTTGGAACGTGTTTTATTTCAAGATGTAATGTTCGCTGAGAATTATAAGGCCTGGGACATATTACAGCTATTAGCGAGGGTGTTTATTGTTATAAAAATGCTTATAATAATAATCCTAAGTGTACACTTTTTCCCCTATTTCTGTTACGCAGATCAAAGCTATGCACATATCCTGGCCCCGCTCCTATAATCTAATGAGTTTGAACGTTTTTAGCATAATCCCCCCTCTTTAAGTGCAGGTACTCCATTACGACACGAAGGCATTAAGGTTTGTAACGATAAAACTTCTATTAGAAAACGCTTAGCTATTTGAGATAATGCGCAAACAAATAAGTGGAGATAAGTGAACAGAACTCTTTAACTATGTTTGTCGAGTTATAAAACGCGTTTAAGAGTGTTGTTCTTCTAAAAGGTTTAATCTATGAATTCTTTATTCAAATACCATTTCGATGTAATGAAATTCAAACACAGAATCTGAGAATCTTCCTTAGATTTAAAACGTTATAAAAAAATATATAAAAAGCGACCTATATAAAATAAACTCAAGCTCTTCTGAAAACCCGAAAAGATTTCCCAATATTATTTTTACGGCCGCCACAGAGGTTGCATACAAATACTTTAATCAAGACTACAAAGGCCAAAATAAGGTGCTATACACACAATACAACATTCTACCTCAAAAACTTGGTCAGCAAACATCGTTATGTATGTAAAGCGGCGCAATAAGGAACATCTGGCGAGCATTACGTCGGACGCCGACTTTCCGACTAATTAACTTTCCTCGAGAAATGTTACAAAAACTCCACTTAACATTCTAATCACATTTTTTTTCACTAAGGAATAAATTTTGTAAAAGTTCAATAGGAACTTGAAATGTGCGGTCAGTGAATTAAGAGTGTTTTACAGAAGCTTTTTTTTGTAACAATGGCGTCGTAATGGCAGTTCTGGAATCGTTTATTAGGCTTGCCAATTAGATGGGTTTTCAGAGAAAAATAATTTAAACTGAAGTTGTCATAATAATTTTTCAAAGGCATGAGCAGCAGTAGGAAACGCTAACGTTTAACGCTAACGACTTAGAGCCTATTTCACCAATGAAACTAATCACGTTTAGTTACTGTTCAACTAAACTCAGTTTATGCAAGGACAACGTTCTGATTGGTAGTTTGACAGCGGTCTCAGCCAACCAACACACTGTATTTGCATAAACTGAGTTTAGTTGAACTAATCGCAATTAATTTCATTGTTGAAACCGGCCCTTAGAGTTGTTTACGACTGATTTATCGCAAAAGGCGACTCACCGGGCAGATTTGAAGGCTAACGTTTAACGCTAACGACTTAGAGCCTATTTCACCAATGAAACTAATCACGTTTAGTTACTGTTCAACTAAACTCAGTTTATGCAAGGACAACGTTCTGATTGGTAGTTTGACAGCGGTCTCAGCCAACCAACACACTGTATTTGCATAAACTGAGTTTAGTTGAACTAATCGCAATTAATTTCATTGTTGAAACCGGCCCTTAGAGTTGTTTACGACTGATTTATCGCAAAAGGCGACTCACCGGGCAGATTTGAAGGCTATAGGAAAAACCTTTGCCCTGCAGTGGAACAACATAGGTTGAAAAAAAATATTCAGCAGTAGTAGAGCATGTAGCTAAGAATGTTTTGAGAATTCTTATGTGTAGAGGAAAATAAAAAAAATATAGATTGTGTGAAGGTTTATTACCTATGGCTTAAAAGGAGGTGATACGAAAAATAGGGATGTATGGAAGAAGAAAACATGTTGCTCTCACTCCAAATAATAGGGCTAAGAGGAGATGGACGGACTAATGATGAAAAATGATTTTTATTTCTGGAAGTTAACCAAATTTTACAATTGGGAAACATTTTTAGGGAAAAAATCAGTTAATGATAATGATAAATGATTTTATTTCTGTAAGTTGGTTTATACAAACACTTTTACATGTCGAACATATTTTTTAAAACCAGATGAGGTCGGCGTTTCCTATCTGACTACTCTGAGAAGAAAGGCCGAAACAAACTCAGAGGCCACAGTCTCTTATAAAGTCCAGATAAAATATTGGTTAGATCATGTGAAGACCATGTAGACTGATGTCTGAAATGGTCTTTTGAGGAAAGAACCAGCCAGATTGAGTGGACCTGTCCAGTCAGTGCACGCATTTGTCAATAACCGAGCAGCTCAATATCAAAGAAAATACCAAAGGAAAGGACATTCGGGTAGGCCGCATAAACTACTCAAACTGCCAGACCATGATTAAAAACTAAGATAAATTTAAATTAAAACAAAAAAAAATGATCCACATAGTCTTCACATTCACAATAATTAAAATAAAATAATATAATACTTTAAAAAGTAAATATTCTTGTCATTGCAAGAAAACCAAAAAAAATAATTAAAAATTATAATAACAAAATTCACGGTGCAAAATATAATAAAAAAACAAAATTAATTGGAGTAGCTCAATCCCAAGCCTTTTTGTCCTCAAGGTAATCTTTAATTGTATAAAACGGCACAACTAACGTTTGATGAAAGATTTGAATTTATTCAGACTTAGATCTTGTACGTGGCTTGGAAGCTTATTATAAAAGCGTACAAATTGACATCTAAACGAGCCACCTATTTTCTGTTTGTGTTTGTTCCTAGTATTTATGTTATGGATATCACTGTATTTTTTAAACATATTTATATTTTTATGGGCATATAAAAGATTTTCATAAATATACTGATAAGGCACAGTCATTACATTAATCTCCTTAAATTTCTCTCTGAGAGAGGGTCTCGGGCTTAATTTATAAATTGATCGAACAGCTCTTTTCTGCAAAACAAAGATAGCCTGGATGTCGGCGGCATTTCCCCACAACAGAATACCGTACGACATTACACTTTGAAAATAGGTAAAGTATACTAAACGGGCTGTCTCTATGTCATTTAAATTAAGAATTTTTCTAACAGCATATGCTGCGGATCTTAGCTTCTTTCACAATTTATATATATGTGGCCACTGAAGCTTAGCATCCAAAGTTAAACCTAAGAATACTGTGCTATTTTCAGGATTCAATTCTTCACCCTTTATCAACACATCGGTTTTCACCTGCCTAACTTGAGGCAGGGTAAACTTAATGCATTTGTTTTGTTTTTATTAAGAAGTAAATTATTAACATTGAACCAGTGAACTACTTTTGAGATCGCGCTATTTACATCGTCAGTAATCAGCTGCTGACGTTTAAGTTTAAACAAAAGTGAAGTATCATCCGCAAACAACACTATATCATGGTTATCCTTTATGAGGTAAGGCAAGTCATTAATATAAATAAGAAACAACAAAGGACCAAGAATCGAGCCCTGTGGGACTCCCATTGTTACCATAGATCCAGGAGATCTTTTTCCATTAACGTCAATGGTCTGAATCCTATTACTCAAATATGAAGTAAGAAGATCCAGAGCGCTGTTCCGGATCCCGTAGTGGCGGAGTTTCCTGATTAGCGTTTCATGAAAAACACAATCAAATGCTTTGGACAAATCACAAAAGATTCCCAAGGCATCGCACTTATCTTCCCATGCATTATGAATTTGTCCTAAAAGCTCAACACCATCAGTAGTTGAACGACCCCTTGTAAAACCGAACTGTTTGCTATGTAATAATTTATGTTTATTAAAAAATCTTTGCAATTGCTCTAAAATTAATTTCTCAAATATTTTGCTAAACGTAGGTAGTACTGAAATAGGTCTATAATTTTTAGGGTCTGATGTATTATCTCATTTAAACAAAGGTATTATTTTACTATTTTTCATAAGGTCAGGAAACTCCCCACAGTCGATACAATTATTAAAGATAATAGCTAAACTAGGTGCGACAATGTCAATAATAGACTTAGCAACTTCTACAGAATGACCCCACAGATCTGCAGTCTTTTTAACATTTAAAGTGTGAAAGGTTTTAATTATATCTTTACAAGTAATATGTCCAAAAACAAAATTCCGAATCGCAAACATTAACATTTTCTTTTAGCAAAGACTCAGCAACAGAAGGTGATGAGTTTAAGGATTTAGTCGTTGAAATGGGAATATCTGAAAATAAATTTTCAAAGGCCACTGCGACTTGTGAGTCTGATTTTATGATGTTGCCATTAATAGACAGGCCGTAGTCAATATTTCGGTTACCAGATCTTCCTGTTTCACTATTAATAATATTCCAAGTCGTTTTAATAACATTACTACTGTTTTTAATCTTTGAGCTCAAATAACGCGACTTGGCCAAACAACAACCTTTTTTAAATAATTTTGAATAATTTCTAACATATAAATTAAATTCAGCTGTGTTTACATAAGTCCTTTCACTGTACAGCTCATAAAGCCGTGTTCTACTTTTATGAATACCAATGGTAGCCCAATCACTGAATGATGCGTTACTATTAACGGAGATAGTCTTGGGAATAAATGTCGAATTAAATTGTTTACAGTATATACTAAAAAAATCATCATATAGATGATTAGGATCAGCATCAATTGAGAAAATTGGTAATGTATTAACGAGTTTAACTTTAAATCTGCCAAGCAACTTGCAGTTTTGAGGTTAAGAGTGATATCCTTTTTAGCCACTTTGTTGTTTTGGTTTGGTATAGTAATCCTCTGCCCGCAATGATCAGAATCTAGTAAATTTATAATTTCTTTGTGGACTGGTATAACATTAGTATAAATATTATCTAAGCATGTAGCACTAGAAGGGGTTATTCTTGTGGGCTCCAAAAATAGGTTTACAAGATTGTAGGACTGAAACAGACTTATTATTTTACTACAAGAACCTGAGTTTTCTAATAAATTAACATTAAAATCACCACAAGTGATAATGGATTTATTCGAGTTACAAATCTTGTGTAACACTTCATCCATTACCTTTTCAAAGCATTCATACAATCCTGATGGGGTCTGTATACGCTTAATACAATAAACTGCTCCAATTCTATACAAGCTATTTCAACTGTCCGCTCAACAGATAGGCTCACAATATCCTTACAGTCTTTAAATTTAAGCTGGTTACTTGCTAAAATCAATGAGCCACCATGTATAGCATTAACTCTGCTGAATGAACTACTAACCTGGTGATTATTAAAATTGAACAATAACTGGTGGCTTTTAAGCCAATGTTCTGTTATACAAAGAATATCAATACTGTTAAAGTTCATAAATAATTCTACTTCTAAATCTTTCTTCATAAATCCTTGAATATTTTGATGCACCAGGTTAATACTATTTACCGATTTAAACTTTTATTTGATTTTACTTTGCAATTTTTATCCTGTATACTTTTGCAAGAGGTTGTCCCTATTGTCCTTATTTCTAATTTAAATTCATATCAATTTCTGATACCAAATTATTGGCTGAATTAAATAACATTCCTTGGCATTGTTCAATAGAAGCAAGTTGTTTAGCCAAATTCTTGGCTGTAATAGAAAAATAATATGATAGCGACACAGCTATCTGTCTTTTATAATACTTTGAAAGAAAGTACCTATCCATGAAAAAAATATCTTTTGTCAAATAAAAGTGATTACCAACATAATTGTTAGTGTCAATTAAATGGAATAAATTACTACTATATGTTAAATTATGTAATGTCCTATTCAATTCATACCTAAGTATGTTTTCTTCCTGTGGCAAACTTTGGCTGTATGAGAATGTGAACACCACATTTTTTTTTAAACTAAGGTTGCACAAAGATCTATAATGTTGGAGTAATTCTCCTTTGTTCACATTACCCCTATTACCAATAAATATTAATAATGTAGTATCCTGGTTAAAATTGCATTTTATAACTTTTTTCATTATGTCAAATAAAGAACAACCAGGCATACAGTAGTTCATTATTGAGTGTCCTGGATATCTATTTGTCAACAAGTGGCCTAGATCCTTTCCAATTTCATCAAAAAATAATACTATTTCTGTATTTACATTCGGACGGCTATGAACAGCAACTTTCTCATCCAATGAACTAATAAAACTTGCTGCGACATTAATTTTAGTGAACTCATGACCTAACGTGTCAATTTATAATCACACTAATATTCTAAAGGCAAAAGTTTGTGAGTGTGTATGTTGTTACTTCTTCGCACCAGAAAGGCTGAACGGATCTGGATGAAATTTAACACAGAGATAGATTATATAGTCGTGAATAGCAAATAGGGTCCTTATTCCGTTTTTTTTTAATAATAGAAACTAAACTAAACTATGCTTGGCCAAGTAAACAGCATCACTATGGTTGGCATCCTTCCTCACAAGACACTGTAAGTATAACAAACACCGTTGTAACAACTCACGTTAGGGGTTGATACGACATAAGAAAGCTTAAAACTACCATTTAATGTTTAAATCTGCTTACTTTCTGGCAAATGGGAATATCGTTAGGATTATTTCCAAGCTGAACAAATTAAGTAGCAAAGTGTTGTGTTTATTTACTGTAATCTTGAATAAAGTATAGGAAACAATGTTTCTGACAACAACGACCTAACTTACTATACTTGTTCAATCAACTTCTTCCTTACTAAGAAAATTTATTTGAAACTTAAATTAACTTCTGTGGGTTTTTTGAAGTTAATATACTAAAATTATCTGGTTGAGAGACAGACTGGGGGTGGAAATTTGTTATTGTATACAAATAGAAAGACACTGCTGTTTAGTTTGTTAATAAGCCATAAAAAGTTAACTAAAAGTCTTTTAGTTAACTTTTTATGGCACTCACGACTGATGAGTTATTATTATTAGGCAGAATGTTTGCAGCTATATCATAGTTATTATGGAAACTAAGAGTGATTACATTAAACGGACAGCTTACATTACTCTACATCGACACATCCCCCAGCAAAACTAGGCCAGTCTCATTAAATCCTTCTCCCATACAATCACGAAATGACTTTTCATCCCGCAGCCTCCACCTATACATTAGAGACGCCATCCCTGAGCCCTCACGTGACAGTGGCTCAGTACTCGTGAGGCAGTGGCGCCCCCCTCCGGCCCAGTGACGAACAAAAGCCCTTTTTACTCAACAGCTCGAGGACCATTAATTCCACTCCCGGCAGAAGGACTTTCGGAAAACGCTCAACTTCATTTGTTTAGTCCCCGTTATAAAGCGGGATTATGTTTTGTGTAATTTCAATAAACTTCCAAGTTAAAGCGCCTTGATTTACTAGGTACTGTATATTCTCGGATATAATTTCGGTCGTGTCAATAAAATTGTTCAGAATATGATTCAGTATTCTTCATTACGTTCGTTCAGCTCTGATGTTAATTAAAGTCTATTTAAAGTATTTTATTTGCTGGGTTTTCATTGGCTTATTTTCTTTGGTATGTTTGTAGATCTGTAATTAGGTTTTAGATTGGAGCGCAAATTTTCGGACTTAATTCACTATATTCCTTTAAGTTTCTGCAACCTACACAATATAGTCACCTTCAGACTCCTTAGCACAGTCCCTATCTAGATCTAAAAGAAATCCCTCACGTATGTACCCACACACGACAAAACAGCGTTCAATCCCCGATGCGGGCTGTAAAGCGAAGCTTACAGCGTATCGCCATCGTGGCCCATTGTCGCCCATTGTGGGCCGCCATTGTTCGCTCGCAAAAAGAGCCGTCAAGTGGTCGTCGAGATACCGCGAGTGGCAAATCGGCTGATACAAGAGCCACGAGCCACCGATAAGTGTTGCGAGAAAGCTGACGTTGGAGATTGTGCCCCCGGGTTTTTGTAGATGCTTTTATGGGGTCCACCTTGCTATGAGAGATTTTAAGCACGGATTAGCGATCAAGTACGATGGAAGTATGATCTAGTACCATACTTTGTCGCTAATATTTTGTGAAGCCATGTTGTAGATTGCGTGGTGGCTTACAATCAACTCCCCTTTCCAGAGTGGAGTCCCAGCATTGAGAAAATCACGGGCTGATACAATTGTTACAATATCGACTATGCTATAAATAGGTCTTCTCAAGACACAGATTTTAAAGTGAAGAAAAGAGTTGACGGTAGCTATTGTGTATCCGAAAAGAAACAGAAAAGCAAGTCAATAAGTGAAGTGGTTCCCTTGTACTATCCTTACAAAACGCTGTACCACTTCAATGATTGCCTTTTAAAGGTTTTTTGAGCTTTACAAAGCATCGTTTTGTCGTATTCTATTTTTATCAAACCGGATTCATTTTGAATCGAATATAAAACTTGTATACTTAATAGGTAGTTTGTAAGCAAGCAAATGCGTAAAAGGTGCAATATTTCAACCCACAAAATATCTATAAAGTTACCTGCGTGTGGGTAAGGTTATGATCTCATCCAACATCATAAGCCATTATCTCCATCCCATCAACAAAAACTCTTCGAACCCAAATCTCGAAGCCGCCTAATTCCTGTACCTTAACATCAAAAAAATCCCGGCGAAAATTGGACGTTCAAGAACCCACCGTATTTCGCGAGCCTTATTCCATTAACGGACCTTTTTCGCGCCCTGCACAAAGCGGGTATATTGAGGGGCACAGACCTCAATCTCGGAGGTTTACTGCGGCCCTCTAGAACTCCTCCATAAAGAATCGTATTTGCATTCCGTAGGCTGAGAGATTGATCCCGACTTTTGCATGTCAATACTGGAGGTCAAGGGCCGCAATTTACAGAGGAATTAAAACCGTTTTAGCTGTGGATAAGGCCTGGATTTGAGTGAGAGGCGATGTAGGCCAGTGTTTGAGGATCGTATGTAAGCAGTGGTGCTTAGGTCAAAGGTTCGATGTTAGGAACTTGACAGTAATTGTAGGTAAATAAAACGATGGGCTCGAGTGAATTTTTTGCGCGACACACTTTGGAATATTTGTAAGTTTATAAATATCATGATTAAAAAGATGCACAGCATGTAACGACGTTATAATTTTCGGGTAACAACACATTATTATAATAAAATACTCAATACCTACTAAAATCCCACTCGACATCTTCAGCTAAACGCCAAAGAAAACCAACGCGGTCGTCTTCTTCTAAACAAACTTGGACTATACAAACGACACAGACCACACAACTTTACTTCGACAAAGTTTCAACGACTGCAGGAATCGTTCCGTAGTTCACCCGAGACCGCTCGTCCACGAGCCAGTCCTCATCTCTTCGTACTCAGTTCACATTCGTGTCACACTCGCTCCCTTCAGACGTTAGATTGAATATAAACATACAAGTCACGTTCGAACGTGTTTTTCTGCACGACAAAGGAAGGTCCTAACCGTTTAGTGCATGTAATCAAATATATAAATTGAAGGGTGCTGATTCGATAATACTTGGGAATTGTGTCGCGTTTTATGGGGAATCTCATGGGACTGTTAAAGGCGTCATGGGCGTTCGTAATAACTAGAGAAATGGTGTAATGGCTGCTAGATTTTCGTGTCTATTTTTCGTGTTTTTGTACTTTCTTGTGTTAAGAATATAAATAGTTTATTTTGCAGTTCTATTTTACTATTCAAAGAAAAGCCAACATGAATTTACCAACAAATATGCTTGTCACAAAGCTACATGTGGAAAGGATTGTCATCGAGATTCAAGGTCAACTAATACCAAACCGTTAAACAGTAGTTTCTAGTTATGATATGCCAGGTACTGCTTAAAAAAAATATCTCAGACATTCTGTGTATTCAAAGCATTTTTACACCGCTTACGTGAAAAGATTTCCTCAGAACTTATAAGCAAACTCGTGCTAAATATTAAATTCCATTTTGCAGTCCATCGACGTTTTTCTATCGGCTGCTATAATCGTTGAACTGGGTAATCGGCAATGTAACGTTAAATAAAGAACATCTAGAGTACATTGCGCAACACGACCTGAATACTTTAGGATTTCTTATAATATTCGGCCTTGCTATCGGAAATACTAAGTATTATTTTATAAGTAGAGTTTCACGCAGTTTCTGCTACTAAGATGAGATTTTCGACTCAATTTGAGGATGTTTACATATATATAAAAGAATTCGCGCGTTCGTGTAAATTCTCATAATGCTCAAACTAAGAGAAACAGAAATGTTTTTGCATCACTTAAGTTAGGGTAAAGGAAATAATACAAGAGTGGAGACCGGCAAGTAGGTATAGCGCAGGTTGCCCACCAGCTAGATGAACCCACGACCTTAAAAAGGTCGCTGGGTTAGACTTTATGCAGAAGGCGGAGACCAGGATACCATGTTTAATAGAGGCCTAGGTCCGTTAGGACCTAGTCCTAGGTAGAGTTGCGGTAGAGAATTAATTGAAATAATACTTTAATATTTTAAACTTGACCAAAACTCATAAAAGGCTTTTCTATGTATCAGAAATCCTTATCAAAATGTTCCATGAAATTCCCAATTCCTTTCAACTCTCGAAAATATTTCACTTCCTGCCCTTAACCTTAACTTAATTGATGAAAATTAAACAGAAAAGTTTTTCAGAGAAACACAATTTACCGACGATGTGCCTCTTAAACTTGCTAAAGTGCTTATTGGGAGAAAAACATCGCTAATGGAATAGAGAGTGACGTCATGATGGCATGGGGCCATAGACTAAAACAGGTAGAAAATAGATAGTCCATTATTTGTGGTTTACTTTCTGTTCTGCCTAGACAAATTACATTTGATAGTCGACATCGCTGACAGAATGTCACTCTCAAGACCCTCTGGGAATATTGACTATGCCATGCAATTGTAAATGTTTCCCAAAGGTAACCTTTGTTGTCGAATACTGTACTTACAGATCAGTTTTAAAAGCAGATCAACCCCTTCAAAAGGATACGTCCCTGGAGTCAATAATTTAATAATGGATGCAAGCATATTATTTTGTGGGACACCAAAACTTTTTTGTCGTACCTACTAATACTTTCAAAACGTAAATATGTAATAGTAATGTAATAGTCACGTCTACCGAATAATCTTTGCTCCATGAGATTTTGCCAAGTATTCGGTGAGCGGTCGGCGTCGGATTACGGGCGTTTCGCGTGACAAGCGGACGGAAGGCGTGGGGAGCGCGGGAAGTAGGCGTGAAGCGCGAGGCGTGAAGCGCGAGGCGTGACGGGTGACGCGTATGCCAGATTAAGTCCGCAGAATCGTCTCAAGTATTCCCATTAACTGGACCCTACATATTTCTGGGGTTGTGTGATATTTGCCAATATTGGAAAGAGGTCAGCGGTAGATTGAGACGTTCGTGAATTTAAACGGATTGGTTTAAATAGCGTGTCGTATTTTATAGAAATTTATATAGGGTTGTCCAAGATAATCATGTCTATATTATTATTTTTATGTAGCCTTAATGTCCAACAGCTGTCAGGCAAAACCCATAATTTAAGTGAGCAAGTATTTAGTAAAAGTATCCACACCATAATAATATGCCTTTATAACTTTTCTATTTATACCCCCACCCTCACAAAGCTGAAGTCTACCTATTTATTGTGTCTAACTGCCTTAAAGGGCGAAAATATACTTGTGTGTAACTTGCATTAAAGTGTGTAAGTAACATGCATACCATTGTGACATTCACCAATCATAACTTATTATGCCACAATGACATGCTACTTACACACTTTTATATAAGTTACAGGCATGTGTATTTTCACCGAATCAGTGAGAGACCTAAAACAAACAAAGAACCAGTTGACCATTGAATAAAACAGAATTAATCGCATGGTGGTGGCGTACCGCAGCCGCAGCGCGACCTACATGCCTTGTAACGTGCCAGATGATTTGTTGTAAACAGACCGAATGTGGGCCATGTAGCTGAGGGTAGACAGTGCAGTGCAGGCTAGTGCCTACTATACAGGCACTAGTGGTTGCTTTAGCTTCCTTTCTTCTTTTCGAGTAAATGTTTTTTTATTTGGGCCCAGTGGTTGGAATAAGGCGATGTCATGAGTTGCGGTCCAAGGACTGGAAGAAAAAGTTCTGGTCCTCCAGCGGCGACATGGGCAGCAGACGACATTGTTGCTATTGCAGGTAGAACCTGGATGAGGCTAGGCAAAGGAATATGGGTATTGCCACGAGAAAAGAGAGCAGCCTCAGCAGTGGGTGAAGTCGGGATGAAGATGGCTATATGCGGCGTCAGTAGCATTTATTACACCTTCAAATTTGTATGGTACTTGGAGCACTCCAGCATGTTCTGGACAGGGACATTGTAAGTATGCTATGGCAAGTCAGGAAGAGGATAAACATCGAAAGATGATGCTGTGTTACGGGAAATATGATACGCCACTTTTTCTCAGCAAAGAGACCAAGACCTTTACGTGGCTGCTTTAACTTAGATGTGCAAAAAGTACTTAAATTTGCCTAATTTCAATAAAAGACTTTTTATTTTGAATAGTCAATCACTAAAACATCAGATTGGCTCGTTTTAATTGAAGTTCGTATTTTTGTTGAAGAGGCTTTTTCGGGGCAATGCACTCAAAAAATATAAGGATTTCTCAGGGAGTACTAGGAACACGATTAAATTCATCACTTCTAATCAAAACTCAATTGTTCACCAACGTGTTGTTTGGATTAAACCTTTCTTTCCTGACGATAATTTTGCACGAAACAATTATGTGAAAGCGCGACTTGTTGGCGGCTTTATTATTTATCAATTATTCATCAAAGTACTTTCAGTCAAAGGCTTGTTTCATCGAATTATATCAAAGGTTGATCAAAGGGATTTTATTTAGCTTGAACGACCGAGCCTAGCATTTTATTCATTTGTATTTTACCCGACTGCATGGAACGGGTTATTTTTTTCTGCTATCAATTCTAGAGGGGTCGTAACTTAATTTTTTTTACTTGTAGTATTTATTCTATGAGTTACAGATTGGTTTATCTCAGGCATTTTCGGTAACCATCCAGTTTTATAATCAGCCTTACTGTCTCCCTTCAATGACAGTGTGAGGTTAATCTACGCGCGGGCTCACAAACTACAATACGTATGTCGGGGACTATTTCTACTATGCCCCCATTTCTTTACATTATTGTGCCGATTGCTACAATGAAAATGAATAATTAAAGGATCGACTAAATCTAGATAAGCCATGTCGCAATGCAGCTGTGGACACCGAACTGTAACGTTCCATAACAAGATTTATGATTTACCGTGTCAACATATTTTATATTTGTACTGTATACTCACACATGTGTATGAGAATGTGCGTAATATATGGGCCTTGTGTTTTATCGTTGTTGGAAATGACTGTAAATCTATACTGGTTTATATCGTCGATGTAAATTTGTTCGGTGTAAACTTGATAGGTATTGCTCATCAATAATTCCTATTAATTTTGCCGTAATAACAACAATATTATAATGAAACGATTCAAGTGTAGGAAGGCAAATAACCGGTGTTATACAGCTGACATACTTACATGTCGTGGCTTGGCGTGAATCTATTCAAGCCCAGCTAATCAAATGCGTCATGAGGCGCCACGCCACGGCACGACACGTAAGTATGTTTCCGCCTTTACCTGTGTCTCGCTCATGCGTACCTTCATATATTGTATAACTCGTGGAGGTAGCAACACGTCTGCGCAGTGACCGCAAATGTCACGCTTCTAGAATGTCGCACGTCTGTGGTCGTTGCGAGACGTCTAAACACGCTGCTTGTGTGATAGTCAATAGGTAATTTGCAATTAAAGTGTAAAATTATTACCTAGGTATTGTACCGTTCTTAGGATAAGCAAAATGTGCCTGAATATTTCACTGAAACGTGTTTGTTTGTCATCATATTTAGTGACAGAACTCTAGTTGTTAGTTACGTAAACAACGCTATCGTTCGTTCATTGTTAGCATACTATGTAAAATATAATAGAAAAATTAAGAACCAACATTTGAAAAACAAAATCTGTGATTTCCGAATGTAGATCTTCTGGATAAATTTGACCTAGGTCCAGGATAAGACAAAGGAAGTTCAGAAAAACAAGGTTGTCACCACACTCACCCACTTCCAGCCGCATTTCGTACGACAGTATGGTGCCCGCAGTGCTCGCAGTGCGGCAGCAGTACACCGCCGCGTGCACGTCGCTGCACCGCGCCGCAATCTATGAACTGTGGCTACACTATTTCTACACTCATCCGCATCCACCCGCACGTCACGCGCAAGTAAAGTGCTCATGCCCACAGTGCTCCGCGTACGGCGCGCCGCCGCTTGCTCGTAACTGTACCGCACTGCACTCCATGGTATATGCTACTCTATGTATCCACACTCACCCGCTTCTAGCCGCATGTCGCGCGACAGTATGGTGCCCGCAGAGCTCGCAGCGCGGCAGCGGTACACCGCCGCGTGCACATCACTGCGGTACTGTGCCGCGGAGAAAGCGCCCAGCCAGAGCGTGCCATTCGGGAGCGCGCTCCTGAGGACAATTTGGACGGGATTTTAGAATGTGACGTAGTTTACTAGAGGTGAGGAGGAGGTCGACTGGGTGTAATACATATATTTTGACCAGATGGATATTATACAGAAGGATTAACTGTAAATAATAATGAGTGACAATTTTTTTTTTAATGTTTAGTAATCTTAATGCATATTATTTTCAAAAGTACTTGGATATCAATCAATCCTGAGAGCAGTCATCCTTAATATTTATTTCGAACAAAGAATGAAAATAATAATATGTTAAGTTGTGTAACGCATTGAAGTAAAAATAAACACAATAAAAGTTTATTAAAATAATCAAAATACCCGACTGCTTAAGGCGATATATACGACCCAATGTTAATGCAGTACTGGCCGTGCGCCCGCTGGATGCCAAAATATCAATATTGAACCTCCTTTTGAACAGTTTTGTTTGCAAAATATTATTTGATTTACATATGCTATGTTAGTTATGAAGAAATTCAGCTATATTTTTTTCCGTATAAAAATATTTTTAAACATGCAAGTCGTTTTGACGATATTTTTTTATAGCAAAACTATTTTACGAAAAAAACTAAATTAAAATTATGTACATGAATCAATAACAATTTTATTTTCAAACTTTTTAAGGTAGCCGTTACTAAGGAGTATGCTTTAGAAAGTTACCGTTTTACGGCACTAAAGCGTATGTAGGCCCTTAAGAAGCAAACTAAAAAGACGTAAACAAGAACAAAATCATGCTGTGCAGTCATAGGATACGTCTGGTTTTGGTCAGCCAGCTCGCGAATATGTATCCTCCGACTGCACAGCATGATTTTGTTCTTGTTTACGTCTTTTTAGTTTGCATCTTAAGCAGACGAGTATTTTTTTTTTTTAGCTTTCTTTTTTTCGAATTTGGTACATTTAAACACATAATTGTTTTATATTTAAAATCCCCTTTTAAAACTCTTTATTTTGATACCCCACACGATGGGTTTGGAAGAAGAAAAAAATTGGCCCACCACAATATGGCGCCCAAAATGCGTTACATCAGCGAAAATGGCCATAGCTCTGCATAATGCTGAAACAGAGCCACAACGTTACTTTTCAGCGGCTGCCGGCGTTGACTCGATGTCGTCGGCCGTTGCAGTATATAAAAAAATACCTATATAATCTAGGGCATCTAGATTATACAGGTATTTTTTTAATGTTCCCCTAGACAACGGCTCGAACTATTTTGTGCGTTGGGTGCATGCTGTCTCATTCGACAACACGTGCGAAAGAGATTGATGCTGTGATGAGCAGTAAGAAGCTAGTTCTCGTACGAATTGGCACTTTTGCAAATTTGTAGCGAAATAGATGATGATTTAGGACGAAAACGAGCGCGGGAAATTTTATGAACAGACCTTTGGGAGTCAAGTCTAGTCTTATCATGAAAAAACTACTTAATGTATATTTTCAAAATAAAATTATTTGCATTGTTGAATTACTAATATATCCCTGTGCAATTTTCATTCTTCTTATGGTATTTATATCCGCCCAAAGAATCCGCCTTAAAATTAGTGTTAAAATATGGAACTTTCGACGCTCATAACTTTCAAATATTGTATTTTTTTACTTTTCTGTTTCCATAAAGGGCTAGATAATGATGAGACAAATTGATATCATATTTTATTTTGAACGTGGTGTCAAACAGTGGAGTAATCGCCAGACTACGTTTGTATGGAAGAATTTTCAACTAGTGTAACCATAATTTAATTACTCAAGTGCCCACGTAAGCGTTACAAAAATGTGAGACGGTAGTTGCTATTCACAGGTGTCAATTAAAATGAAAAGGAACGGTTAAACCATAGGCGTGCTCTTGACGATTTGTTAGTCAACGCTATATTTCTTTGGAAATACACCTTGGAACAAGGTCACCTGTTGCAGAAGTAAGTTTACTTTAACTTAATATAAAAGTTGTGCGACGCTAAGCGAATGGTTGAGACGTTTTCTCTGCTACAGTTGTTGGGTATTACACAAATTCCCGGTATGTCTGAGTTTTACTTAGGAAGTTACAGATAATTTCGATAAATAAGGTATTTTTGAATAACAAAATACTTTTCAGCAGTTATTTTAAAAATAAAACCTGAGACCTGAATCTGTGATAACTGTACTTACCATAATATATAATACCAACAAAAAATTGCACAGTCCTTTCAGTTAATTTACTAATCATCATTAACAAAATGCAAGCCGCCACGTCTCGCGTGACTCCTACCGATAAGCACTAACAAGTTAACAGCTAACGCCTCGTCAACTTTACGCTTTTCTTTACGACCCAAATAAAAAAATCTGCATTTTCCAGTAAAAGGCTTAATTCTATTAACGACGGACGTCCTCTTTCACGAACCGACGCCCATTATAAGACGAACAGATTTTTTTAAAAAAGTAGTTATGTTCGAGATGTTACAAAAACTTAAGATTGCCGACAAAGTTACTCTCTTTAAAGTATCGCGTCTTCTGGGAACAATGCTTGCTAACTAACAGTTATTTCTGATGTTAGTTTGTTTTGTCTTTGTTTGCTAAATATTAAGAGTTTGTTTACCGTTGCAGTAATTGGCTGAAGAAATACATTTAAGTTGCTACTTTTTAGCAAACATATTTTTCATAAGAAGTTTGGATCATGAAGCACTATATGTCTTCTTCTTATCACTATCCCACTTTGGAGTCGGCTCTCCTAATTGTATGACGCCTGGACTATTTGTCCTGGCTAGTCGGGTCGGGCATGCTAGTCCACAACGTAGCCGAAGGTCATCCTCTACCTCTCTTGTGTTCGGGTATTTGGAATGCTTTCTTCTAGACATGAAACGGATAGCTGTTCGGTCTCATACCGGCTATTCGGCCAACCTTATAACCGGATATCCGGCTGCCGGTTATCCGACGGAACATCGCTGTTTTATGGCATCGTAAGAAGCGAGCTTGCGTAGGTGGTGCAAGAACGATCGGGCGGACTCTGTCTAATTCAGGTATTTTCGTTCATGAGCGAAGTTAGCAATTGTTTCGTTAACTTGTTGAAATCGGTAAGCAAAGTAAAAATGATTAGTTAACCATTTCGAGATTTCAGTTTCGTAAGCCTTATTTTTCTATTTTTAATAATAATATAATATTACAATCAATGGCCTGACCTGTCAAGAGTGTAAAAATTATATCTCAAAATTTTCCAATATAAACTAATATAATAATACAATAGAACAATGTACAAACACACCAATAAAATGAAAAAAAAAGAAAATAAAAGTAAATTACAATAGTGACGATAACAAACAAAACTACAACATGAAAAATCATTTGACAAACAAAGATGAATAAAACATGCTCACAAGAAGCCAGGCCCGAGCACTATCCACATGCCCAACATCTTCGGGTTCGTCGCTCAGCTCCGCCTCGCAGCCGCCGGGACCACCTACAATCGTGAGTGAAGCAATGCCGGACATTGCAGTTGCGTCGAGTTCGAGCGACGAATATTTCTCTCCGCCGACGACACCACCACCTGCGCGTCGATGGGGAGGACGCCGGCCGCCGGACAGCCTGGGACCTCGAGGCCCATCGGCCTCTGACAGGGTCCCCGCTCCCGGTGGAAGTATGCAGCGCATGCGATGGACGCAATCGATCAACGAAAACGTCATGCGCGCATACTTTGGGGCTACAGAGGGGGGAATTAACCTGACTGCGTACCGTGGTCGGATGCTCTCTCTGTTTCAGGTGCTTGAGCCAGCTGTCAACGTTTCGGCCCAACGTCTGTCGGATCAGGTGCGGGTCATCCAACGTAACCTTATGTTGGATGATGCCGTACTTGATAGACTGCGCAATGAATCACGGAATAGCCGTGTCTCGTCTGCCTTGCCACTGGCCGCGGTGCAACTGCAACCCAGTGTTTCACCGCGACCAGATAATGATGGTGAGGATGACGTCGACGGGGCTATATCTGTGAGTACACAATGCAATGCACGTTTAAGGAGCGCTTTGGAATGTGCATTCAGCGAGTATCGCTCCACACCGCCTGAGCTTAGACCTCGACTACCTCGTCTGCCCGTGCCTAAGAAAAATAGGGCGCTGGTGTGTGCTCTAGATTCGCAGCTATCAAATGATTTTTTTAGCAGCGAAGACCTTGCCGATAACCACTTAATACTCTACTGTGCGGCTGCTGCGGCATGTCGTGTAGCTAACGTCAAATTTCCAAAAAGTGACAGAGCTACACGACCAGCTGTACCAGCTTGGCAGTCCAGGATTGAGCATCGTATCGGTGAGGCTAGAGCACTCATCGGCAAACTTATCTGCTTCAGGGAGGGCAACACTCGAGGCGGGTGTTCTCGGGGACTGATATCAGTTCTCGAGATTATCTGTCCCGCGTCACAGAGCGTACCAACTTCCTGAAGCAGAAGATCTATGCATGGGGAAGCCGTATTCGTCGGTACAAGCGGCGAGTGGAGCGATACACTCAGAATCGCACATTTCAAAGCAACGAAAGTTCGGTTTACAGGGCTTGGGAGCGGCCCGACCAAGGTGTGACTGATATGCGCCTACCAGATAATGACGCCATGTGTTCTTTCTGGCGCGATATCTGGTCGGTGCCTGTCAGTCACACCGAGGGTGACTGGACTCGGGAGGTCGAGCAAGCGTGCGATCCGATACCACAAATGGGGGCAATTACTATCAGCCCCCAAGATGTAGCTCGTGCAGTCCGTCCGTTGCCCAACTGGAAATCTCCAGGTCCAGACGGACTGCATAACTTTTGGATTAAGTGGTTCCAAAGGTCGCACGCTCGTTTGGCATCTCAGTTACAGTCTGCCTTAGAGTCAGGGTCGCTGCCCCAGTTCCTAACGACAGGAATAACCCCTGCTCTATAAATCGGGTAGTACTGCGGATCCTAAAAATTATAGACCGATAACGTGTTTACCGACGGTCTATAAAGTTCTTACATCCATTCTGAGAGCTAAAATTAATCAACATATAGACAATAACTTTTCCTGACAATAATAATACATTTCTATAAATAATGAATTTTAATTCGATCTAATATCTTGCATACTCTAGTATTTATACAATGTTTAATCTTAATTTAATGTTTAATCTAATCTAATATCAAATTTTGTTTGATATTTAATTGAAATTTTTATATAGTTTTTATTTTTTATTCTCTATTCCTATTTGACATTTGATTGATATTTATATTTTGACATTTGATTATTTTTATATTTGACATGCATTATTTTAATTGACATTTGATTTATATTCTGTTGTATAATTTTGATAGTGATGTGTTAGTGTTATTTTATATTTGATTCATTTTTACTGTAATTTGACATGCACTATTTACATGTTGACATTTGATTTATATTTAATTTTAATGCTGTTTGACATTTTTTTATTGATATTATTATTTTAATTTCATTGGTGATAATTATGGAATTCATTTATATTTAAATCTATTCATTGTTTTCGGTTATAATTTAACTTGCATAATATTTGCATGCCATAGCATGTGGCAAACATGTAGGAATCTTTTATTATTTTTTGTTATCTTGCATGCATATTGTATGTGTACCCATGTTTAAGCAAATAAATATATCTTATCTTATCTAATAATGCCATCATGTCTGCGTCTCAGAATGGATGTAGGAACGGGTCCCACGGTACTAAGGAGCTGCTCCTTATAGAAATTGCCATTAGTCAACAGGCTCGCCGTACCCGCAAGGATCTGGCGACATGTTGGATAGATTACAAGAAGGCCTATGACTCAGTGCCACATACATGGCTCATGAAGGTGCTGGAGTTGTATAAAATTGATACAACTCTGCGCGCCTTCCTGACGTCATGTATGGAGCAATGGAGGACGGTTCTTCAATATCCAGGATGTCGACAGATTCAGGAAAACAGTGAACCTATAAGGATCGAGCGCGGAATATTTCAGGGCGACAGTCTGAGTCCTCTGTGGTTTTGTTTAGCCCTGAACCCTCTCAGTACACTGATGGAGGGTTCAGGTCTGGGCTATCGGTTGAGGAGATGTGGTCAGTTCATATCACACCTCCTTTACATGGATGATCTGAATCTCTTTGCCCCCAACAACTTGCAACTGATGAAGCTACTGAAAGTGACAGAAACCTTCAGTGACGCCATCAGGATGGAATTTTGTGTGGACAAATGTGCAGTCATGCATGTAAAGCGAGGGGAGATTATGGAATCCGTGGAACTCTCGGATTCCATACACCTTAGATCCCTTTCCTCAACCGAAACTTACAAGTATTTGGGTATGTCGGAAGCACTAGGCATCAATGTAACTGACGTGAAACAGTCGTTGAAGGAACGCTTCTTTGGCCGCCTGAGAAAAGTATTAAATAGTCTTTTATCAGGCGGGAACAAGGTGCGCGCCTTCAACGGCTGGGTCGTGCCGGTCTTGATGTACTCTTTCGGCATACTCAAATGGACTCAGACAGAACTTGACGCCCTGGATAGGAGGGTCCGCACGCTGTTTACCGCAAATCGTATGCATTACCCACGTTCATCGGTTATGAGACTGTATATCCCTCGGAAGTGCGGGGATCGTGGCTTTTTAAATGCTAAGACCCTACACAACCGTGAGGTATGCAGTCTTAGGGAATACTTCCAGGCCGCTGACGTGGGTATGCATCGAGATGTGGTAGCAGTGGACAAGGGTCCACTGCTACCGCACTAGGGCCTTACCCCGCTCTCCTTGGCTAACGAGAACTGGCGCAAACCTATAGTATTAGATACTAATGACCACAGGGAGGTATGGCAGAGCATGGAGCTTCACGGACGTTTCTACCGGGTCCTACATGGCTCCGATGTAGATCTTTTAGCGTCCGTGGCCTGGCTGCGATTTGGTGACCTTTTCGGGGAAACCGAAGGTTTTGTCTTTGCGATAATGGACGAAGTTATGATGACAAACAACTACCGGAAATACATTGTGAAAGACGGTACGGTTGACATCTGTCGGGCATGTCACCGACCGGGGGCATCCATCCGTCACATTATCTCCGGTTGTTCTAGTCTAGCTAACGGAGACTATTTGCATAGACACAACCTTGTAGCCAGGGATATCCATCAGCAACTTGCTCTTCAATACAATCTTGTGGAATCGGAAGTGCCTTACTATAAGCATGTGCCCGACCCAGTTCTCGAAAATCCGATAGTCGTTACGGCCAATGGCATAATAGCCAAGAGCCTCGACGAACATCTGAGGAGGCTCTCGTTAGGCAGCTGGCTTGATCCAGAAAGCGGTACTCCTGGACACGGCGCGTATCGTTAGGAGGTTCCTCTCGCAGGAGCCCTGGCCACCGGTAGCTTGGACCCTGTTTCCGATACCGGTGGGCTACTATTTTTGTATTTTAAATGTTTTTATTTTATTTTTTTATAGAATAATATGTAAAAATATGTATATAAAATGAATAAATGGAATAATAATATATTTTATTTCCAAAAACATAAAACTATTTTACAATGGCAATTTGGCAGGAATTTCAATTTGTGCAAAGAGATTAGCATCTGTAGTCGAACTAGGCATAGCCTGTATTTCGGCTATCAGCACCATTTCCCTCGAGTTTTTGCAACAAAAGAATAAGTGCCAAGCAATGGTAGCATAATACAACTAGGTGAATACTACAGAGAAATAGTTAATAAGTAACACACGCACACCGTGACACTTTGGACAAGTAATTTGTATGTACATAATTTCAATTTCTTATTAAATGGATTTAGTGTGTGGGTGTGAGTGTGTGTGTGCGATGAATGTGTAGGTGTCTGAGTGGCGTATGTAGGCATATGAGTATATGTAGGTGCGAGCGAGTGTGAGTGTAATTATGTGGTGAGTGTTTGGGTGTGATTATGCGTGAGCGAATGTGTGTATAGGTGAGCTATGTAGAGTGTATCTTCGTTATCTGTGCTCTTAGTTTCAATCTTAATGTGGTATGTACAGTAGTTGTTCCGTCTCCTCATAGCTTAATTTCTGCAAATATAGGCAAACCTTTAATTTGCATTGATTCCTAGTCAAGGGGTATATGTGTAATATATTGTTAAGTTTATTATAAAGGTATGAACCCAGAAAACTTACAAATCATTTACCAAAGTTTGTTTTAAATGAGGTTAAATTATCACATACGTGATGTTTGCGACGTCTCTGCTATAACATCGGGTTGTAGTGCTGTTTTTTGTGTTCTTGTAGGATATTTCTAAGTATAAATAACTGTCTTACTGTCAAAACCTCGCACAACTGTAAAAGTGCAATAGTAGGATAACGTATTGGTTTAAACGTGCTAACCTTCAGTATAGCTCTCTAGGCGACTTCAACCACCTTTATAGTGGTTTTGCAAATACCTCCCCATGATGAAATGCAGTAGTTAATAAGCGATTGACACAGGGCCTGATATATTCTCTTCAACAGTGTGGGGTCCGCGATATGACGTAGGTTTTTAAAAACGTAAATTAATTTTCGTACTCTATTTCAAAGAGTTTTGCCGTGTTCTTTAAAGTTGAGGTTCTTGTCTATAGTAATACCAAGGTATTTTAGAGTATCTACGCGTTCCAGAGGTGAACATGCGCAGCAATCCACAGAAATGCACTCGTGAGAAACAATTGATAGGCCGCCGCGGATACTCACCGCCTGCCTAATGCTGAAACAAATATATTTCGTTTTATCAACGTTTAAGGTAAGTATATTTTTCTGCAGCCATCCCCTAGTCGTATCAAAACCATTTTGTGCGATAGTGAAGACCTCTTCCCAACTGTCACCCGCAAATACCAGCGCCATGTCATCCGCGAAAGAGATAATTTCACCTTTGGTATGTTTAAGACTGGTAAGCTCATTTATGTACACGAGGAATAGGGTCGGCCCCAGTATACTTCCCTGAGGCACGCCATGTGTAACTGGGAGGTATGTACTTTTTTGTTTGTCCACTCGGACACACTGAGATCGTCCAGAGAGGTAGCTACTGAAAAGATCAAGCTGGGTACCCCGTATACCCAGCGCCTCCAATTTGTTTAGTAAGAGGGAGACAGAAATCGTATAAAATGACTTGGCTAGGTCGAGAAAAATAGACAGACATTTTTTCCCTTTGTCCAGGTTGGAACTAATGAATTCTATAAGTTTGTTCACAGCCTGTTCCGTAGATTTTTCCTTCCTAAACACGTATTGGTTTACTGATAGCAGTTCATTTTTTTCGAGATATCTTATTAGACGGATGTTTATCATTTTTTCTAAAATTTTGGATATTGCGGGCAGGATGGATATAGGCCTATAGTTGTTTATACGACTTCTGTCTCCGTTCTTATAGATTGGGCACACTTCTGATCGCTTTAGGGAACAGGGAAACACACCAGCTTTTAAGCAATCGTTGAAAATTTTTACGTGTGGTAATATAAGAATATTCTTGTGTTGTTTCAGGAATCTACTGCTGATATTATCACATCCTGGTGCACTGTCTGTTTTTAGACCCATGATAAGATGTCCAACCTCGTAATCATCTGTCTGAGTTAAGACGAAAGAATTGGGGACATTTGGTAAATCATCTTGAGAATTACTTAGTACTAGTAGATTTCGAGAATTAATATTTGTTGGCAAATTTTGTCCGCCAATGAGCTACCCACATTTATAAAATAGCTGTTTGCTTCGTGAAATGATTAGTCAGTCGAAGATGAGAGAGTTTGTAGGTCTTAAATTAATTATTTTTGTGTCTTAAATTTTAAGATCGTATTTATTTTCACAAAAATACTTTAAAGCACTTGATTTTATTAAATTATGTAAAACTAACATATGAAAAATATAAAAAATAAATACCTGAATAATACTTTACATACCGAATTAATTGCAAACACGGACTTTGCGCGCTTTTGTTATTTGAAGTATTTTTATAATATAACTAGCACTCCGCCCGCGACTTCGTTCGCGTGATTTCGTTTATGCTATAAATGATTTTCTTATATGCAGTTAGTGATGGCGATCAAAAATTAGCTATTATTAAAACAATAAAAACTGGGTATCGTAGATATACAGGGTTTATTGGATTGGGACGATTCGTTATTTGACTTAAAGAATAATAAATTTTAGGTTACCGCCACAAACTAAAATCCTCCCCTAAAAACTAATCAACCCCTTTTTGCCCCGTTGAGGGTCGAGTTTTGAAAAACCTTAATATGCTATTCACTCTTTTCTTCTCTTTTTTATTTATCGTTTATGTTAGTCAGATTACGCGTTGAGATTCCTCAAAAAAAACTTTAAAACCCCTAACCCTATCTGGGAGAGAGTTTTAAAATTGTTTTATGTAAATTTTGAGTATCAACCTTATCCCCAAGGAATTCGATTTTACATACAAACTAATTTTTACCCTTTTCAGCTCCTTAAAGGTTGAATGGCCGCAAAATTGCGCCTTAGTGCTCCCTTAGAACCCCACGTCAAAAACGAAACCCTGTCCAGTAAAATTCTTACCTTGAGTTAATTTCGAAAAACTTATAATGACAACCTTTATTGTTTCCTTAGGTTGGTATTTGTGCCAAGTTTCAAATTTATTAACCCAAAAAATAAGATTCTTCAAAAACACTTTAACACCCCCTAAATCGTATTTTGGGAGTAGATAATTAAAACTAATAATGACAACCTTTATTGTTTATTTAGGTTGGTATTTATGTTAGAGTTTATGTTTATTAACCCAAGAAATCAGATTCTTCCATTCAAACTTCAACACCCCCTAAATCATCATTTGGGCATAGTTTCGAAAAACTAATAATGACAACCTTTATTATTTACTTTAGGATGGTATTTATGTCAAATTTCAAATGTATTAACCCAATAAACAAGATATAAGATCCTGAAAAACAATTAACATCCCCTAAATCATCTTTTAGGGCTAGTTTCGAAAAACTAAAAATGAAAGCCTTTATTGTTTATTTATGTCAAGTTTCATGTTTATTAACTGAAGTGATAAGATTCTTCAAAAAAGCTTTAACACCCCGTAATCCACTTTTGGGGGTAGTTTCAAATAATGATAATAACAACCTTTATTATTCATATAGGTTAGTATTTGTAGCAAGTTTCAAATTTATTGACCCAAGAAGTCAGATTTTTCCATACAAACTTCAACACCCCTGAAATCGACTTTGGGGATTGTTTCAAAAGACTAATAATGATAACCTTTATTGTTTATTGAGGTTAGTATTTATGTCAAGTTTCATGTTTATTAACCCAAGATATAAGATTCATCAAAAAAAAAATAACAACCCCTAAATCATGCTTTGGGGGTAGTTTCGAAAAACTAACAATGAAAGCCTTTATTGTTTATTTAGTTTGGTATTTATGTCAAGTTTCATGTTTATTGACCCAAGAAATCAGATTTTTTCATACAAACTTCAACACCCCCTAAATCATCATTTTCGGGTAATTTCGAAAAACTAATAATGTCAATCTTTATCATTTAAAAATAATACTATATTTGCTAAGTTTCAAAAATTTTAGCCGAAGGAATTAGATTTTTCATACAAACTTTCAACACCCTTTTTACCCCCTTAGGGGTGGAATTTCCAAAAATCCTTTCTGAGTGCACACCTACGTCACTTGAGGAACCTTTCTGCCAAATTTCAGGCTTCTAGGCGTAGCAGTTTTGGCTGTGCGTTGATTGATCAGTCAGTCAGTGAGTCATAGATATAGATACCAAAATGGAGCAATGCCACCAGATTGCAAGTGAAAACATTGCATCGCAATGTAATCGAGGCGACTATACTGACCGGTTTTTTTCGAGGAGAGTCTGTATTTATTCCTAGGACTCCTCGAACATCAACAATTGACCCTTTCGAATTCAAAAGAGTGCAGTTTCCCATCAAAGTCTGCTTCCCAATAACCGTAAACAAAGATCAAGGTCAAACTCTTAAGGTAGCGGCAGTAGACTTGAGGGAAAGCTGCTTCTCCCATGGCTAGTTGTATGTGGCATGCTCCAGAATAAGCGCACAGAGTAGACTGGTGATTGTAGCACCCGAAGGAATAAAAACATTTTTAAAAAAAATTACTACCGACTTTCCAATAAAAAACTACAAAGTTAAAAAATTATAATTTAAAAATCAAAAACCCGACTGCTTAGTTAAAAAGCGAACTAAAAAGAAGTAAACAGGAAAAAAAACATACTGTGCAGTCGGAGGATAAATATTCGCGAGCTGGCTGACCAAAACCAGATGTATCCTCCGACTGCACAGCATGTTTTTTTTCTTGTTTAAGTCTTTTTAGTTCGCTTTTTAAGTAGTCGGGTTATTTGATTTTTTTTATTTAATTCTTTTAAGTTAATTTTTTTTTCGAATTAGGTAAATGTAAACATATAAGTATTATATACTTTTGAAATCACCTCTTAAAACCCTTTATTCTGATACCCCACACGATGGGATAGGAAGAAAAAAGAAAATTGGGCCGCCACAATATGGCGCCCAAGAGCCGCCATTTTATATTATCCAATTTTAATGTAGCTAGTGACACTCGCAAGATTAAGACGAATCGATTGACGTGAGAAACATCAAAATCGGCCAACTTGTTTGGCCTCTGGAACTTCACATAGGAACAAACATACATACATAGACTGATAAACACATGACCCTCCTTCGGCATTCGGGTAAAAATAACTTTATTTTTGGAAGTCCGTGTCTTTCGTAGGTACCAATTTTTTGCGTTATGGACACCGATTTCCAAAAATAAAGTTATTTTTCACTTTGTAGTTTTTTATTGGGACTTCCCAAGTATTTTTTTGAAAGAAGTGTTTTTATTTTTCACTTTTTAGTTATACCTATCTAATAGGCAAGATGTTTAGTAAGGAACCTATAACGCCATAACAGATTACCCGAATATCATGAAACTTGAACATAACCGGTGAAATGAGAGATCTGCGTTACCCTTAAGAGCGTAATGGCGTGATTTTATGTTATGAAATGGTATAAACAATAAACAGAAATGCGATTACAGCAATCCCGAGAGATGTACCGGTATTTATTGAAGAGTTCTGTTGTTTATCTTCGAAGTTCATCATCAGATCTTCACCACATTAAAATGGAAACAATTTCGGAACTTACTTTTTCAAACAAAAAAGAATTTTCAAAATCGGTTCGCAATTGACGGCGATATCGGTGTGTGGTGTTTATAACAAACAAACAAAAACATAAAGTCGAACATAGAACCTTCTCCTTTTTGGTAATTCGGTTAAAAACAAAAATATTGTTTACAAAGAAATACTGCAGTAGGTGTTGCATTTTGTTTATACCCCCGTGTAACTTTCACCAGATCCAAGGTGAGCTTTGTGTTCATAAAATATAACAAAATCTTATTTTATTGTCATGTTTATTGAATCTTTAAATCCCTACACTATAATAAAGATTGTTATATTTTATAAGTATTCAAACATTTTAACATAATAATTTATATTATATGTTACTAGCTGACCCGGCAAACGTTGTTTTGCCATATAAATTATTTCAAAGGTTCCCAAAAATGTTGCACGCGCTGAGTATTTTAATATTTTTAACTGTCGTTTAATAGTGGAATGGTTTATACAGGTAACAAACACAATGGTAGTTGTTGGCGGGAGCTCGTGATACGTGTTGAATACTATTGATTTATATGAGATCACCTAATTAACCGTACGTGAGAACTATCTTGAGCAAAATGGCACCTACCTACCCTACCCTACATACCGACCTACCCTACTTATCAACCCACCTACCTTACCTACCTGCCCTACGCTACACTACATACCTAGCTGCCCTACCTACCGACCAATTTATTATGTTTGGTCTTATTCCATCTTCGCATTGCCTTTCTAATGAAACCGGTTTGGGGCATATCGGTTGGATGGTTTCAAAGTCTATAACGGACATAGGTAGAAACATTTTTGTTTTTTATATATTAGAATTTTATTATAGGATGAATTTCAGAAAAATCGACAACGCAATCTACTGGCAATACCGGAACCAACATAAAACGCTATGTTAGTTTTTGTGTATGCTTTGTTTCTATCATGTATCAGAGATGGCGCTGTGTTCGCAAAATGTATGGAAAAATTGGTCCAGCCGTTTTTGAGTTATAATTGGTGTAACTAACACGACTTTGTTTTATATATATAGATAACAAAATTTATAACGTAAAAACCGATTATAAATCGTATTAGAACCATTTTCGACTTGTACACGGACGAATGGCTAAAGCCAGTCTTAGATAAAGTAATTACATAAATTTTATATTTTTTTAAATGCGGTATCCGGCCAGATAGGTGCTTGTTATCCGGTTTTTGGCCGGATAGTAATTAGGGCGCCGGATCGGCTGGATACCGGATAGTTACTTTTTTTCACTACATGTTTAAAACTTTCACTATGTGTATGTTGTTAAAATAAAATAACGAGGATTCCTAGCGATTACACCGTATTACAGGTAAAATTGACTGCCTGTGTGGCAGACAAAGGTCTTGACCTATTAAAGTCTTGCAGAGCCTCCCTAAACCAATTCGAAAAAACTGCTCCTTTAAGCATTTACTCCTTTTTAGTAAGCTGAAAAAACGTTCTTAAGCCAGGCACACAAAATTTACGAGAGATAAAAAAGATTGTTACATGTGCGGGTCGGGGGAGGTTCCTCAATCATGGGTTTAACAGCTATCGTCGACTTTTGAGGTCCAAGAGTTACGAGAGACCTTATTTTAGGTAATAACTTGCGATCGCTTCAGATCTCGCGTGTTAAGTCACTGAGTTACGTTTCACTCATAAAAGGGTATCATCAATTTTTATATTTTTCCTGTTAAGCGAAAGTTTATTGAGTTTCAGTTACCATGGTGTATCGCTACTTGATATTAGATCTTATTTTAGCACCTCGTATTATCCCTGGGAGGACGGAAATAGCGGAGACAAATTACTAGCGATTCCACTGGAAAGTTTTTAAAGGTCACAGGTGCGGAGAGTGTTTTTGCCCGATCGATATAGTTTATCACATTATGGATTGTGCATTGTGGTACTACCTTATGTTACAAATAAGGCTATTGCATACCGGACCAAATATAATTTGAAATTCGAGATACAGCTATGTAGTATGTTTTGTTCTGTAATTATTTAAGTGGTGTACAACTATAATATATATAATGGTGTGTAACTATATAATAAATAAGTAAATAAATATTCAATATTGAATATACCTACTGCGAAAAACTGGTGCCACAATTCATCACTTTCATAATTTATTTAAGAAACTGTTTTATAATAACGAAAGCCATTCCCAGAAACCCTGTAATTAAACCGACGACTCTTTTCAACACTTAAAATTATTCAAATTCAAAACGATTTTTCTTTTGCGCCCTTCAAACTCCTATTCATAGTGTCCAAAGTTTTCATTGAATAATCTCTTTGAATACAAATGATAAATTGAAACAAAACAGTCACTTTTGTGACTGTCCTCTAATTAATCACCCAGATACTGTTCCTTTCCATTCCGATTCAATTCCTTGGCGTTTTTGAATAAGAAAATCTTTTTAATAGAATCCGCGAGTTTGTGAATAAGATAAATGAGTCACGATTTTTGGTTTGGATAAAAAATGTCGGTGAATGTAAGAAAAATAACGTTTGAATGGAAGTCGAGTCGGACTGTGGCTCGCGCCATTTATACCCGTCGCGTTTAAAACGATAGTGTACGTTATACGCGCTGGGCTATAGATGTGGCGCCAGATTTATTGTAGCTCTTAAATATTGAGCGCTTATAAAAATAATTTGTGGTGAAAAGTTGTTTTGGTTTTTTTAAAAGGTTATTAACATATAAAATCTCGCTTGAAACTTTATCTGCTCTTGCACGTGACCTACGAAATAACTTTTAATGAAAACTGAGAACTCCTTCGAATATTGGCACCTACCGCCGACCAGTGTCTGACTAAATAAGTAACATCTAAGTACTTTAGAAGTTTTATTTATCAACATAAATGTGTAAATATGTACATACTTAAACACTAAACAAAAATAAAACTATACAATCTTATACTATATACAATAGACAGGTACACTTACGCGTCGAAGTACTCCTCCACATCGCTGTCATCCGGGAACGTGCCCAGAAGACTGGCAGCATTGCCACGTTGAATGGCAATGCTAATTCTTTGCCCAAAGAAAGAGCCAGCCCTCTGTTCACGCACAGTGTCGATCAGTCGGCGAGAGATCTCCTTAAAAAGAAGACGTGCACTCGGGCCCCATGACCCAAGCGTTTCGACCCCAAACGGCTCAAAACTGTAATTACCAATTAGGTTACAGTATTTGCGCCGCTTGAGGGCCTCAGCAGCCGCAGCAGCAGCGCCAGCACAGCCCGCCGAACTAGGAACATGAGATGGCGCAAGGGTGTCGACACAGGTTGCACATCTAAGTAGGTTCATCTACAATTAGGCAGAGCATCAAATTAGGACGCACACATCTGTTGCCTTCTTGCTTTAGTCCACAAGTTAACGCAAATTAACGGTCTTAGTACCAAAAAATAAATCATCATCATCATATCAGCCGCAAGACGTCCACTGCTGGACATAGGCCTCCCCCAAGCGTCGCCACATTGACCGGTCCCGTGCGTCCCGCATCCAGCGGATCCCTGCAACCTTCACCAGGTCATCGGTCCACCTGGTGGGAGGCCTTCCAATGCAACGTCTTCCGGTTCGCGGTCGCCACTCCAGAACCTTTCTGCCCCATTGGCCATCCGTTCTGCGAGCAATGTGCCCTGCCCACTGCCACTTAAGTTTGGCAATTCTTCGGGCTATGTCGGTAACCCTGGTTCTCTTGCGGATCTCTACATTTCTGATTCGATCACGTAAGGAAACTCCGAGCATAGCCCTCTCCATAGCCCTTTGGTGACTGTAAGCTTTCTGATGAGGCCCATTGTGAGCGACCACGTCTCAGAGCCATAGGTCATAACTGGCAACACACACTGGTCATAGACTTTCGTCTTGAGACACTGTGGTAAGTTGGACGTGAAGATACCGCGCAACTTCCCGAACGCTGCCCAGCCGAGTCGGATTCGACGGTTGACCTCATTCTCGAAGTTGGCCCTACCCAACTGACATAGTCATCCACAACTTCGAGTGTAGAGTCTCCGACCCTGATAGGAGTGCGTGTGACATGGGCATTCAACATCACCTTGGTTTTGTCCATGTTCATCCTAAGACCCACTCTTTCGGAAGCTCTACTGAGGTCATCGAGCATTGTATTGAATATTATATTATATATTGTAGTGAGCAAAATAAATATATTGTTTTATTTATTTATTTATTTTATTGCATAAAACATGGTATACAAAGGTGTTACATGAGTTAAGGGTGAGATCATACATGTTTTGCTTAAGACTAAAGCATGCAAAATGATTAACACAACTTATGTTCAAAGTATTCCTTAATGCTATAAAAATTATTATCATTTAGCCATTTAAACAAGTGAATTTTAAACAGTCTGCTATTTAGTATTTTAAGTTCACGTGGTTTATTATATATGTGTACAGCTATAGCTAAACAGCTTTTATTATATTTTTCATCACACTTGCACGTAAAAAGTATCTAAACATACAGGTTAACTTGGCCGTAATGCCCCATATAAAACCCTCGGGCTTTCTTTTTGTCATGAAACCCTAGGGCGGTAAGTAATATTTTTTTTAAATTTATGGCACAGCACACAGGTCATGTAAGTTCAAGCAAGGAGTTTACACTCAATTGAAAAATTGTCTTAAAATGTTATCTAAACAGGAATTTCTTTGCAATCTCGTTACATGTTACTTAAATACTCAAATAATGTTCTTAATAATCGATTTTAATAGTTATAGTATGAAAACGTCGAAATTATTTGATTCTTTTTACTCTCCGTCATGGCTGTATACCTAAGTAAGTATTTGCCGTTAAAGTTTCTGAACGAAACACTGTATAATCTGTGGTGTGGGCAAAAATTCGCCAACCGCTTAAAAAAAAGTTCACGTATTTCGTAATAACAGCTGTGCTGACTTGTGTATTAAAGTTATAATTCATAATTATTACTCGCAAATGTGATGAAAAACATTGTATGTATCACGGGCGGTACGGGAATTACGAACCTCGACTCAGAAAGCCCTCGGTCTTCGACTTCGGGCTTCTACTAGAGTCTCGATCGTAATTCCTTACTTACCGCCCTTAATACACAATGTACTATTGTTAAACGAGGGGTTTCATCTAAAAGAAGTCTTAATTTGTCACGCCGATTCCTGGAGCATACATCTGTTGCTGTTCTGAAAAGATCTTCGTGTTTCCGTACAAACATACATGTTTCATATAGATATAGTGAGGGTAGTGGTAGCAAACCGAGTTTCTTAAATATTGGTGGACAAGATACGTCCGGTGGAATGCCCTGTATAGCTCGAACACATTTATTTTGAGCGATAAATGCTCTGTTATGGTTGGTACTATTATCCCATACAATTAGTCCATATCGCAGCAAGGACTCTACATATGCACGATAGGACATTACAGCTGTTTTAATGTTTGTGACATTTTTAATCCGTCTAAGAGCGTAAACGAATTTATTGATTTTATTACATACACTATCGATTTGAGCTTTCCAGTCTAGATGTTAATCTATGATCGTTCCCAAAAACTTAGTCTGTGCTACTTGTTGAGGTTTTGATATATTCATTTTAAAATTTAGTTTGTTATTATAAGATTTATTAAATTGTACATATACTGATTTATTGAGTTGAGTTGAGTTAATAGATAAATTATTACTATTAAGCCAATTTATAAGATTTTCTATTGTATTATTAATATCTATTTCATGATCAGTTATTGATTTACTATTTTATTGTGGTAAAAACGATAATTTAAATGTCATCAGCAAACCGAAAGCATTTATGATTAGTCACGTTAAAAATGTCATTCACATAAAGAAGAAACAAAATCGGGCCCAATATATACCTTGAGGAACACCGCGTTTGGTAATTTTAAATTCAGAGCGGTATGAACTTATTATTATCCTTATTGTATGAACTTATCCTTATTGGCATTAATATTGGCGATAGGAACAAACTGCTTTCTGCCGGATATGTATGACGATAACCACTACAGTGGAGGTCCTCTTATCAAAATCAAAAATGTTTATTTCGTTATTACACGTTATACAATGTTATACAGTTGGTGGCGTCTCCTTTTTAAGCATATAGATGCCTGTACCAGGAGGCGCTCTTTTATATCTTACGAGTGTAATAAGTTACAAGACAAAAGTTCAATGAAAATCAATAATTAATAGTCTATTTTTAGTTTTTTTATTCCTATAGACTCTAATTTCTGAACAAGCATGTTATGCGAGACCAGGTCGAACGCCTTAGACAAATCTAAAAATAAGCCCGTTGTTAGTTGATTATTGTTAATATTAGTCAGTACTGCTTTCAAGAGTGAAAAGATAGCTAAATTTGTTGATTTACCTTTTTGGAAACCGAATTGCTCTTTCTTTATAATATGAAATTTCTCACAGTAATTAAGAAGCCTTTTATTCATGCACTTTCCGTAAATTTTTGATATAATTGGTATTAAAGTTATGGGGCGATAGTTGTTGACATCATATTTTTCACCTTTTTTTAAAAAGTGATTTTACAACTGATATTTTTAATTTATCTGGAAACACTCCTTGAACAAAAGACAAGTTCATAAGATGCGTTGTTACTTGAATAATTCAATTATTTAATCACTAGCTTTTTAAGCATATAGATGCCTGTACCAGGAGGCGCTCTTTTATATCTTACGAGTGTAATAAGTTACAAGACAAAAGTTCAATGAAAATCAATAATTAATAGTCTATTTTTAGTTTTTTTATTCCTATAGACTCTAATTTCTGAACAAGCATGTTATGCGAGACCAGGTCGAACGCCTTAGACAAATCTAAAAATAAGCCCGTTGTTAGTTGATTATTGTTAATATTAGTCAGTTACTGCTTTCAAGAGTGAAAAGATAGCTAAATTTGTTGATTTACCTTTTTGGAAACCGAATTGCTCTTTCTTTATAATATGAAATTTCTCGCAGTAATTAAGAAGCCTTTTATTCATGCACTTTCCGTAAATTTTTGACATAATTGGTATTAAAGTTATGGGGCGATAGTTGTTGACATCATATTTTTCACCTTTTTTTAAAAAGTGATTTTACAACTGATATTTTTAATTTATCTGGAAACACTCCTTGAACAAAAGACAAGTTCATAAGATGCGTTGTTACTTGAATAATTCAATTATTTAATCACTAGCTTTTTAAGCATATAGATGCCTGTACCAGGAGGCGCTCTTTTATATCTTACGAGTGTAATAAGTTACAAGACAAAAGTTCAATGAAAATCAATAATTAATAGTCTATTTTTAGTTTTTTTATTCCTATAGACTCTAATTTCTGAACAAGCATGTTATGCGAGACCAGGTCGAACGCCTTAGACAAATCTAAAAATAAGCCCGTTGTTAGTTGATTATTGTTAATATTAGTCAGTTACTGCTTTCAAGAGTGAAAAGATAGCTAAATTTGTTGATTTACCTTTTTGGAAACCGAATTGCTCTTTCTTTATAATATGAAATTTCTCGCAGTAATTAAGAAGCCTTTTATTCATGCACTTTTCGTAAATTTTTGACAAAATTGGTATTAAAGTTATGGGGCGATAGTTGTTGACATCATATTTTTCACCTTTTTTTTAAAAGTGGTTTTACAACTGATATTTTTAATTTATCTGGAAACACTCCTTGAACAAAAGACAAGTTCATAAGATGCGTTGTTACTTGAATAATTCAATTATTTAATCACTAGCTTGCTATGACAAGTTACAAATATGAATAAAATATTCTCCAATATTAATTATGAACAGAAAATCTTCCTTGGTAATGAATTTATTTCACAGAGGTCGATGGGGTCGCTCGCCCAATCCGACCGGTTATTACACAAATTCTGTTCCCAAAAGAAATTGACAATATTTTCAATTCCCAATTTGTTTCAATTGTTAAATTTTCATGACGATTTCTGTTCGATATTGATAAAATTGTACTCTAATGATGTCGAATTTGGATCGAAAATTTATTTTTCAGAACCGATAATAATTTAGAACTTTCAATTATAAAATATTTTTAGTAACTTTATTGAAGTGAAACGAATCATATTTCAAGTGAAAATAAACGTAATCACGCTCCATGTTTAAACGGTATAACTTAATGTCATTAAAAGTCAATTAAAATGAACGCAGATAATTATATAGTGATACGAACCGCACACGTGACCTCGCTCGCCGTGAATACGTCATTATTATACGCTCGAACGTATGATCAATTACTTGCTAATTATACAGATTATGGTATACTATCCTTATTTTAATGTATAAATACTGCAGCTACTGCGTTGTAGCATGGCAAAAGCGGTTATTAACCTACATTTTATGACATTCTAAAACACATAAATTTAAAAAACGGTGTCGAAATGTATCGTGTCTTTCAATTTTTTTAAAATAATAAACAAGATACTTAGTTTATTCTTTGGGTCCTACGAATATTTATGAAGGCAAGACAATCATCACTATTGTCAAGTTCATCATTATTATCAGCCTTTTAATGTTCCCACTGGGACATAAGTCGTAATCCACGTGTTGGTGGATGTCACATGTCTTTGAATTTTTGGTTCTAGGTCATGCCGGTTTCCTCACGATGTTTTCCTTCACCGTTACAAACAAAAGCGCCTGGCTGGGTTCGACCTCACGACCTACAACATGTACGTCGCGGCCGTTACCACTGGGCCACCACTGCTCCAAGAACAAGCTAAAATACAAGTAGAATTTCAAAATTTAAAAAACCCCCCGACACATTTATCTTGCGGAAACATCCCGATTCAAACAGTAAAACGCCCATAACTTTTGAACGGCTGAATCGATTTTACTCAAACATAGCTAAGAACACTCTCGACACAATCACCTTTCAAACAAAAAAAAACTAAATCAAAATCGGTTCATCCGTTGAGGCGCTATGATGCCATAGACAGACACACAGATACACAGCAACACACGTCAACCTTATATAACACCCCTCTTTTTCCATCGGGGGTTAAAAACACAATATTTGATGGAACTTGGCACTCGATTCGCTCATGTTCAGCGTCTTTAAAGTAATCTTGTTGGCACACAACGTAGTATCTAAAAAAAAAATCAAAATTTAAAAAACCCCCGACACATTTATCTTGCGAAAACATCACGATCTAAACAGTAAAACGCGCATAACTTTTGAAACAAACTTAGCTAAGAACACTCTCGATACAATCACCTTTCAAACAAAAAAACTAAATCAAAATCGGTTCATCCGTTAAGGCGCTATGATGCCACAGACAGACACACAAATACACAGATACATAGACACACAGATACACAGATACACAGACACACCTCAAACTTATAACACCCCTCTTTTGCCGTCGGGGGTCAAAAACAACTATAGTTCTCACTAATTCAATACCGTTACTGGTTGCTTGTTGGGATAAAAATTAAATCTCAATCATTTCGTATTGCTGCTTGTATGTACCAAATAATGCTGATTATTCAACAAGCGTTTTTTTTCTTGCGTAATTTCAATCAAGTCAGTTATCCCGTTTATGGTTATTTACTTTTTCAATTGAAACCAATAAAAATACAGCTGACAAAAGTAACTCTAAAAACACTCTAATATTTTCAGGTCAGCCCCAGAGGCCACCACGTCCTCATCAATCTCCGGCGCAAGAGTCGCGTCTCCAATAAGAGGGAAGGTCACAATAAAATAATCATGGCAGTGTTTACGTGACTCATCCGCATGAATATTGCATGGCGGCGAGATTATGTCGCGAGTACGGAGGGAAGAGGGATGGTGGATGTGGTAAAGGGGAGGTAGAAACGTATGGAAATATTTATGAGGTGAGAGTCAATCTAAACCCGTTTGCTGACGAAGAGCTAAATTGATTAAGTTAGGCTTAGTTTTCATTGCTGTGGTTCCTTTTAATTTCTGCAGAGCTTATTTTACATAGTTTGTGATCTGGACACAAGTGTGAAAGTTATTTCGGCTATTTGAGTTAAGCTGAAACTTAACGCCTGCTTAGCTTAGGCCTCTTCGACCAACTTTAAGGATAAGATTGTATTTTCGTAAAAATACGAAAACGAAACTGAAGTTGTTTCATTCCTATATCTATTTGAACAGCTGAGTATTCCAGAGTAGGCCTGAAAAACCATCTTGCAGTTATATGTCAGAATCTTACTTTGGAAAACTCTTTCATATTACAAAATGATACATATTAAATCTAAACAAAAAAAAAGATTTTTATTTGTTTGTTTTTGGAGGCTTTGAAAGAAATTTGATTTCAAAATCGTTTCTCTGAAACAAACTGCCATACACTCATTTGATTACCGAAAATTTCGCGGTTAGTGGTACAAACCGGGGAAAAATATGTAGTAGTATAGGTCAACCCACTGACCTCTATTATACAAGTACGCTGGACTAAACATACTATATGAAATGACAGTTGATTTTTGTGCTGATTCAAAGCGCCCCGCTCGAGGTTCTCAGAAACTAAAATTGACACATTTAGAGATAGGTTAATACCGATATTTCTCAAAGTTATAATATTGTAACTAATATATCAGCATTAGTGATATTTTTAAATTACACTAATATCAAAATAGTAGACTTGGCAAGGCGTATCACTCATCTACTGAATTTACTTCTCGTAGTATGTTGGAACTAAATATCTCATATTGGTATTGGTGATGAATGTTATATGAATGCCTAATAATCAGTAATAATATGTTCAAAAGCAATGTGTAATACTAAATTCTGGAATCATCATCATGATCATCCACAGCCTGACTTCGCCCACTGCTGAGCCCAGGCCTCTCTCTTGTACCAATCACCACGTTCCTGAGCCTGGAATTAATTCTGGAATAATATCATGATAATTATAATTTTCTTAACAATTGTTTTGAAGTCAAACAATTTATTATCTGCATCTGAAACAAAGTTCAAAACTGAAATAAGTCTTCACCTTGCTGGAATGCGATGTCACTCTTATTTGCACCTTAACTCTACAGAGACAGGATCTCAGCGATGAGCACTAGAAATACGTCCGTTGTAAATGATTATCCATCTCATTTATTATTATTATACAATAATAATAATAAATAAGATAAGAATAATGATGTTCCCTTCACGAATCCGAACGATTGTAAGTATTAACTAACTAGTGTACTTGAGCGAGGAGATACTTGCTCAAATATACTAGTTTTAAGGATAAGTTGTTATCCTATCCCCATATTTAAATCTCACTGATCTGACAGTAATGCGCTATAACTTTACTAGCACGCTATCCACTAGTTTATAGCTTGCAATCTGACCGAAAATATTTTTAAGTTAACCTTTACAGAAATTATTATATTACTTAAAAATGAATCATAATAAAAATAACTGGGTTTTTTTTTCTCTTACGTATATAATTATTCTCACGATCGATAAAACCCATAAAAGTTTTTTTACCGAAGGCTGTGCCCCATCTCTAATATTAGTTCCATAGACCTGTCTCCTGAGATACAGGTTAACTACCTAGTTCAGGAGGCAGAGCTTTTATGTATCTGTGACACTTGTTTGCAAATAAATGAATTTATTATTATTATAGACTCTCACGTTAAGTCACGTTGCTATCAGCGCCAAAATGGCGAAAATCAAATGTCTTCATTTTGTCATCGATAATATGAAGTCCAGCGTACTTGTATGATAGAGGTCAGTGGGTCAACCGGAATCTCATGGCATTTCTTATTAATTGTGATTTTCATATGGCAATGTCAATTGTCACCTGTCAAATCAAAATACGAGATCTGTCACCCGCTGCTCATATTTTGTGATATCTTCTTGAAAATTTGTTGTTTTTGTGAAAATATCGAAAAAAAACACTTCGATCTCAAGCGAGGAATATTGTTTTTAATGGGTATCGTAAAATAAGGGAACAAGAAGGCGTAAATCAAACTCAATCTTTGATTTTAAAGCGCGTCGTAGAGTGGACCGGTAAGTTGGCCTGACTTGTTTTGATACTTTTAGTTTTCTAACTTAATTTTAGTTTCTTTACAGGGGTTTCCATTACTATTATACGGTAAATCGTAGGTGAGGACACATCGAATGATGGTTGTAAGGAAATGCCAACAGTAATGCAACTGTACTAATTCTTCGACAAGATATTGATTTCAACGGAGTTTGAGAATCTTTGAGGTAAGAAAATATTAATTAATAATCTGTGCCCTGCAGTGGGACGTATATAGACCGATGATGATGAATGACTAAGCTATAAGTAACATGATAAATTTTATTATTTTTTATAGACACAGAGATTGGTTTTGAATATGTTAAATGCCAGTCAAAAAGAACCATTTTGATGAAGAGATATGACATAAAACTACAAAGATACAAGTTTTTTAAATGCCAGTGGAGTTCTTGGAATCTTTTTCTAGTTCTGAATGAGGTGTTAAGTTATTTGTATGATTTAAATGATGTATTATAATAAATAAGTACATGAATTAATATACAATTGATTTATTTTTCATGACATATTTCCTATGTTAAGAACCCGATGTATAACAATATTCTCCATACACATACCTACGTATAATACTCACAGCGGATCTTTGTGCCTCTGAATTGGTTGCAAGACCCTGCGCAATAGCAATTTTTGTGTCAATGTTGAAGGAGAAGATCGCATTGTATAACTGTCTCTTTCACTCGCTTATGTTTGTCGCATCGTCCTATCTCGCTTACTCTATGCAGTATACTCTATGACAAACTGTTTCTTACGCAATGATTAGCAGAGACACATAGATCCGCTGTGACTACTATAATATAGATACCTCATGTTCATTAATACTATAGACAAAAATTGAAAAATAGAAAGAAGGCGTCTTTTGGGTGCCATATTGTGGGGGCCAAATTTTTTTTTTCCTTCCAATCCCATCGTGTAAGGTATCAAATTAAAGGGTTTTAAGAGGCGATTTGAAAACTATACATGACTTATATGTTTAAATGTACCTTATTCGAATAAAATGTTAACTAAAAAGTGTTAAATAAAAACATTAATAAAAAAATCAAAAACCCGACTGCTTAAAAAGCGAACTAAAAGACACACGTAAACAAGAAGAAAATCATGCTTTGCAGTCGGAGGATACATCTGGTTTTGGTCAGCCAGCTCGCGAATATGTAAAAATATATAACACCTATAAGTGTAAATGTACCTCATTTACACTTATAAGTGTTATATATTTTTAGAATCACCTCTTAAAACCCTTTATTTTGATACTCCACACGATGGGTTAGGAAGAAAAAAAAAATTTTTGCCCCCACAATATGGCGCCCAAAATCCGCCATTTTTATCTTTTCCAATTCTTATGTAGCCAGTGACACTCGCAGGGTTAAGACGAATCGATTGACGTAAGAGTTATCAAAATCGGCCAACGCGTTTGGTCTCTAGAACGCCACATAGGAACAAACATACATACATAGACTGATAAACACATTACCCTCCTTCGGCAGTCGGGTAATAAATAAAAATTAAACAGTATCAAGATCGTTTAATCCAATTTCCCCAGTATTTCACACAACAAATTTTTATTTCCCCATTTGCCATGAGATTCCGGTAAACCTATAGTAGTAGTAGTTCTTTCTGAAATTCTTCGATACCATAAACAAACTAGGTAGGTATTAGAGAAGTGTCATTCGATGTCAGCGATGGCTATGATTCAAATGACAAAATGTAAGCATTGATCACGTGACATTTGGATAGCGCTTGACAATCTCATACATTTTGCCATTCGCTACCGCGACGCTTTCGTTAATAGAATGACACTTGTCTACAGCCTCTGATCCTTCAATTTTGTATCGTGGCCGACACTTCATGTTTTCTGGCACATCTACCTTTTTTTCTGACTGAAGGTCGCGTGTACTAACGCTGACGATGCGACTTATTATGAGGACGCAATGTTTGTGCGAGTCGTGCGACACGATGTATGCGGTTTTCATTACACATGTGCCATCAGCAGTACCTAGTCTAGTATCTGGCTATATAAGAGGTTGTTTAACGAGTTTTGTCGCTGTAGTAGTAGTAGTAATCGTAAAAGGTTTTGTGAAACTTAGTTTGTCTAGAAAAAAGAGACCAAGAAATGCCTCTTTGTCAAGCGGTACCTTATACACTAACAGTTTATACAATCACGTGTACATAACGCAACATATCGCAGTCTTCTGCTGTGCATATGCCAGTCTTAACGTTATGATTTCCAAATCGAGCTTGTCTTACTTAACCTAGCATTCTAATGGGATAAAACGGGGGCTGAGTCACCCGCGTCCTTAGGAGTGTATCCCAGTTGATTCACTACACGTGGTCCCCGGGTGGTACAAATCAGGTGACACTAACTGGTGGTAGGCTTTTGGCCAAAGGCTTGCGACCACCCACCGGGCAAAGACGTACCGCCAAGTGGCCTAGCCACGTTCCGGTACGATGCTCGGTGCAACCAACTAGTGGAGTTTGGTCGAGATAACTGTTCCACTGCAGGCAGACCGGCTGATGCGCGCTGTTAGGGTTGTATCGGGAGACTGGTCAAGGAGGGTAGCGGGATCCGAGGCACGGTGAGCCGCTGGCCGACCGCAGGTAGTTGGGGCCCCCAACTACCTGCGGTCGGCCAGCGGCGCAGCGGCAAGTAGTGTGTCATCCACACACGAAAGGTTGCCCCGTGGCGTCCAGCCAGCGCGTGTCTGTGGGATGCCAGCGTGGAACTTCATCTCACTTCTTCTCTGCTCCTATCCTCTCAACTAACGCAATAAGGAACAAAAAAAAACTGTACAGCGGCAGCACTCACTGTCACATAAGGTTCACCTCTGAGATAAACATCAGAGGTCTACACTCTAACCTTGATGCAGTCCACAATCATCTGGAGACTGATAAACCAACGCTTTTGTTCCTTTTGGAGACGCAGATCGGATGTCCGTCAGACATGGCGTATCTTTCTTACCCAGGGTTTACCCTGGAGCACAGGTTCAAGCCCCGCGCGGGTGTATGCATGTACGCCCGTGACGACATCTGTTATCGGCGTCTCCAAAACCTTGAAGACACTCGATACTCAGTGCTCTGGGCCCTTAACATTATCTATGCTTGTGTCTACAGGTCGCACAGCGGCGATCTGGAGACAACCGGGTTTACACAATACCTTAGTGAGGCGGCAGATGAGGCTCAGCAACGGTACCCGTCTGCCCAACTGGTGATACTGGGGGACTTTAATGCCCACCACCAGGAGTGGCTCTTCCCCGTACCAGTACACTGACCATGTTGGGCAAGAGACGCGAAAGCTTGCGCTGGCGTTAAATCTCACCCAGCTGGTCCAGGGGGCAACGAGGGTGCCGGATGTTGATTCGCATACGTCTAATTGCTTGGACCTTCTACTGACCGTTACTCGGTTTCGGTATCTTCACGTTTGGGTTGTTCCGAACACTGTCTGGTGAAGTCTGTATCCGTCTACTCCCCGTCCGATCCCAGCCCAAGAGGCACCCAGCGGGTATGGCGGTACATGTCAGCGGATTGGGATGGCATGCGATCTTTCTTCGCATGCTATCCTTGGCAGCTTTGCTTTTCTTCGTCTGATCCTACGTCATGCGCGGACGCCGTGACGGATTTGTTGCGTCAGGGAATGGAGTTTCAGTTCTCTGACGTAACAATGTCTAGCCAAGACCGATCTTGGTTTGGTGACGAGTGTAATCGCGCCGATGCGCGTAAACATGAAGCGTACCGTATGCCTGGGCCGACGCTCGAACGCGCAAGGCTAGTGACGTTGGTCAGAAGAAGAAAGTCTACAACAGGGCTGCCAAGTCCCGCAAGAAGGTGTTGCGAAAGGCTCGTTTCGACCACATTAGCCGGATAGAGATCAAACTATCCGGCTAACGCTTTAGTACCTGCTTCCTTCCCAGCAGGTACTAAAGCGTTCTGGTCCCTGGCTAAATCGGTTGAATCGAACTACTGCCGTCCCTCACTACCACCACTGCTGAAATCCGACGGGTTGCTGGCCACTCTGCTTAGGAGAAAGCAAACGTGTTTGCCTCTCTTTTTGCGGCATCATCGCGTCTGAATCCTGGTGGCGCGCCCCGCTCCTTCTCCTGATGGATGCGAGACGAGTATGTCGGACATTCGCATCCATCAAAAGGACGTACGTAGGGTGCTGCGCAACCTCGACGTGAATAAAGCTAGCGGACCCGACGGTATACCAGCAATTGTTCTCAGAACCTGTGTGGCTGAATTGTCTCCGATCTTGACACGCCTGTTTCGCCTTTCTTATGAGACTGGAAAGTGCCGAATGCTTGGAAGCAAGCCAACGTACAGCCCGTGCCCAAGAAGGGCAGTCGTGCTGACCCGGCCAACTACAGACCCATCTCTGTAACGTCCATACTCTGTAAGAGTATGCAAGGCGTTCTTAATAGTAAGCTTCTGGCATACCTAGAAGCTAACGACATCCTTAGCGACCGCCAACACGGTTTCCGACGAAATCGGTCCACTGGGGATCTTCTAGCGTATGCCATTCACATCTCTAGTGAGGCCATCGAGAGGCATGGAGAAGCGCTTGCCATATCCCTCGACATCTCGAAGGCTTTTGATAGGGTCTGGCACGAAAGCCTTATTGGTAAGCTTCCTTCATTCGGTCTGCGACTTCCTGAGGGGTCGGTCCATTCGAATACTTATCGATGGCTGCTCTTCGAACCTATTGGATATTAGTGCCGGGGACCCTCAGGGGTCGGTACTCTCAGCGACATTATTCTTGCTGCACATAAATTAACTGCTAAATCCTAAATCTTTGGGTATGCAGGCGACAGCACTGTTGCTGGGAGATACTTGTCCAACGCACGGGCTACGGGGCCTTAGGTCCGGTCTCTCTGTGAGGCCATGGTGGAGCGCTTGAGCTTGTCCTTGGAGGCAGTCTCCGAATGGGGCGATGCCAATCTGGTCAAGTTCAATGTCGCAAAAGCACAGGCGTGTCTCTTCTCCGCGAAAATGAGCCAATTTGACCCGGCCCGATCTTGAGCTTCTTGGCGTAACGTTGACGTCGACACTCAATTTTGGCCCATAAATTGAGGCAAAAGCTTAACTGGCTGCCAAAGAGTTAGGGATCCTTGCGAATGTGATGCGGTACTTCACACCATAACAGCTGCTTAAGTTGTATCAAGCGCAAGTTCGATCTTGCATGGAATGCTGTTCTCATCTCTGGGACGGATCTGCCAAATACCAGCTTGATGCACTAGAGTCGATCGAAAAACGGGCCAAGAGACTCATCGGCAATGAGGCACTGGTCGAGTCAAAGCTCCAGAGCCTTGAACATCGTCCTAGAGTTGCCATCTTGTCGGTTTTTTATCGGTTACATTTCGGGGAGGGTGTGATGGAATTGCATGTTCTAATTCCGCCTAGCCCATTTCATCATCGGATTATAAGACGTACGGCGATGTGCCATCGGTACATGGTGGACATCCCACCCATACGCACTAAGCAGCTAAGGAGTGGAATTCCCTGCATCTCTGTTTCCAGATAGCTACAACCTAATCTTTTAGTCAAGAGTGAATAGGTTACTTCTAGGCAAGCGTGTTACACCGTCGACCACATCATCGCTTACCATCAGGTGAGATAGTGGTCAAGCGCGAGCCTATCTATATATAAAATAAAAAAGTCAACGCCACAGAGCATCTTTCTAATAAAATTTGAAAATCGTGTCAGTACAATATATTGATATCCTTTATATAACAAACAATTTTACTTCTTTATAATTTTAGTTATCTACGCTAGCTGCAGCTCACATATATTTCAATATATCTAATTATTATTGATAATACTAAACAAAGATTTATCCCCTGCCAAATTCGGCTGCGTATCGAAGCTCGTCACTTAGCTACAGGCTGCTAATGATGCGCTCACATGTACCTACCCACCTAGTAGATAGATAGGTGGTTAGTATGTACCTAAGCTAGGAAGCTACCGATACACAGTGTGGGCTATATGTAGCCCGGCTATATGTTAAGGGAGAGTCATGCGGGTTAATTAAAATTAATTTGATGGATCGACGGTTGTTTACACTATTAGTTACCTATTTTCTTAGTAGATAAATATATGATGTTTAATTAGGATTTGCATATCCATTTTTAGTGTAAAACATAAAGAACTATGCCTGTATATATGTCGGAGGAAGGTATACGATTAATAATTACGAACAAGGAAATATTGCTTGTAAACTTATTAATTCAGTTTTGTTTAATTGGCAACATTTAGCTTCTGTTTCAAAGCTTAGTTCGATTTTATTCGATTGACAACACTTTATTCTTCTTATGTCAAAATACTATTGGATTCTGATTGGATGTTTTAAAAGCGGTAACTTGCCAGATTAGTTCTTTGGCCAATAAAAAGGCAGGGGCGTCGAGATCGGCGCCCTGAGTGGAGCCTTTCGCCATGTTTTTCGGAGTTAGAAAAAGAAGCGCGCGGCGCGCGCTCCGGAGTTAAAAAGAGTTGTGAGGAAAAGAGTTGAGAAGTGAAATAGTCAGAAAAGTGGCGTGTATAAACTTGAAAAAGTGTGTTTTTGTTGAGAGAAAGCGAAATGCTTGGTGACCGAATCCGCTGCTTTGTTAAAATTGGACCAAGGACTATCTCAATGGCATTAGTTACCTGCTACTTGCTTTGTGCCAGCATTAAACCCAACATGACGCCCACGAGACCCAAGAGTTTATTGGGGAGAGTTCTCCTTTCCGACATATATACGAAAAAGTGCGGGTATATAAAAAGACACCGTATGTGAAAAATACAGCATTGTGAACCTAAGAACTGTTCATCAACACGTCTCGACCAAGTCCGTTGGAAAATAATTTATTATATTTGATTTTCATCTTTAAAAGGATTTTGAACTATGTCGTTTAAAATATTATGTTCCGAAAATTTTATGTTATTCTGAAATACAACTATAAACTGACAGTTAAACAAGATCAAACGAGTGGTTTTACAGGAAATACAGGTATGATTTTATAAAACAAGCTCAGTCAGTATGAACATACTGCGCTGTACTGCTGCTACTTAACATAGGTTACTTCCCAATTAGCGCGCGTCAAAGTATCTTCCGACTGTCACTAACGCTCCGAAAGCTTTGATAAACACACGAGTACTACCGCCGACCCCGAGCGTAAGCTTTGCAGCTTTGCATTTACAAACATTCACCTGATGCGTCTGTCTCAACTATAATATTATAAATAGCTAATTATTTTTTGTAGGAGTAGTTTCAGGAAGTAATAGAGTTCTTTGGTTTCGATTATGGAAAGGCTTAAAATTAATGGAATTCTTTACACACACATACATTTTAAAATTATTGACAATTAATTTCGCCGATAGCATGTCACTTGCTGTAGTTGCTCTGATCCGAAAACGAATACCTATTCTATTCATAAGGATTTAAGGCTATTAAAAGGTTTTATTATAGCTTAGTGTTTAATGCTATTTTATCCTGGAAAAAAATGTGTTTCCTCTATAGGAACCATGCTGCAGGCTTTTTTAATTTTAAAAATACCACGCCGGCAAAAGCTAGTATCTGGTAATGAACGAAGCCTTAGTAAATCCTGTTCCGAAAATAAGAGAAAATCAGTAAACTTGTTGTTGATACATTCCTGCTAAATTATGAATAAAGTTTACAAAAGTTGCTATCTAATGGCTCCGAGAATTGCTACGCCGTAGCCGCCTACGAAATTTGCTACGCCGTAGTGGCATACGCATATTGCTACGCCGTAGCAGATTTCACGTATTCGTAGTGCGTTGTTATTTGCTACGGATTATATACTACTGAGATGTCACTACGCTTATTTGTTGCTAGTTACTTACCTATAATGTTCCCACTACTGGGACATAGGCTTCGTCACTATAAGTGAGAATGGGTCATAATTCGCAACACGGACATGGTATGGATTGGTAGAGGTTGGTCTTAGAATATTTAGTTCTAAGACATCCCAGTTTCCTCACGATGTTTTCCTTCACCCTTTTGAAAGTATTGATGATCAAATAATTTACAGGAAGTGAAGCGACTGGATAGACTCAAGACCTTCTATTCGTAAGTTTGGAACCATTACCACTGGGCCATAACTGCCTTTTTAACCGACTTCCCAAAAAGGAGGAGGTTCTATGTTCGAAATTATGTTTTTTTTTGTATGTTTACCGATATCTCCGTCAATTGTGGACCGATTTTGAAAATTCTTTTTTGTTTAAAAGGTATGTTCCGAAATTGGTCCCATTTTAATTTGGTGAATACCTAACGAAGATCTTCGGAGATATACAACAGAATTCTTCAATAAATAACGGCAAATCTCTCGGGATTGCTGCAATCGCATGTATGTTTATTGTTTATACCATTTCATAACATAACATCACGCCAGTACGCTCTTAAGGGGTACGCAGATCTCTCATTTCACCGGTTATGTTCAAGTATCATGAAATCTATTCTGGCGTTATAGTATACCTTACTAACTTGCCTATTAGGTAGGTACAACTAAAAAGTGAAAAATAAAAAAACTTTTTTGCAAAAAAATACTACCGACTTCCAAATACAAAACTACAAAGTGAAAAATATCTTTATTTTTGAAGTCGGTGTCCATAACGCAAAAAAATTGGTACCTACGAAAGACACCGACTTCAAAAAATAAAGTTATTTTTCACTTTGTAGTTTTGTATTTGGAAGTCGGTAGTATTTTTTTGCAAAAAAGTTTTCTTATATCACATCCTTTTAGAATAATAAGTATTTAAAAAAAAAAACGTTGAAACAGTTTTGTTTTAAATCATCATGATCATCATTTCAGCAGAAAGACGTCCACTGCTGGACATAAGAAGCGTTAAGTTGGCAATTAAGTTTGGCAATTCTTCGGGCTATGTCGGTAACCTTGGTTTAAAATATAACAACAAAATTAATTGGTTATTTAAGGAAGAATACAAATAAAATAAAAAGTAATTTATTCAAATTAGGTTGTGAGTCAGTAAATTTTGAATATTCAAGTTTCAAATAAAGACAGTCCCCCAAAACACCGGCCCGTCACCATTTCATCTGGGCGGTAGAAGTGGCGCAACAATCTGCCAGCAAAAAAAAATATACTACCTACACAAGTTCAATACATTAATTCCGCCAGCAATTCCTCAGGAGTCCATAACAATAATACTCCTAGTCCCCTGTCCCATGCATACCTAAACTGTGATCCTAACATTTGCAAGTGTAATTCGCTCAGAAAGGAAATAAAATCTGATGTACATCCTAATCGTACGTCGGTAATACATGAATAATTCAGCACAGAATATTGAATACCGCGGGGTACGACTGGAGTTTGGGATACAGCCGAATTAAGGGATTACCTCCGGTGTTAGGACCGTTCTTTAGCTCGGAAGGTCTATAGAATGTAGATTTGCCGATAGTTGGATAAATGGTTTTATAACTATTTGGCTAAGTTTCTAACTGCTAAGTAAAATGGCGAGAAAACATTTCAAAAGAAAATTATGTGAATCTAGCTGCCATCATCATTTGAGACGAAAAGCTCCAGACAACGGTTTATGGTGGGCTTCAAACTTTTGGTACGCTATACTACTCCAGAACTTTTCGGACTCATCTTCTATCCGTTTTGCGAGCAATGTAATATTAAGTACAGTCACATCACATTATTTACTCGCGTTTGGAACAATTTTAATAACTTAAGGACTAATGCACATGCCAATTAAGGCATCATCATCGGTAGCACTCACTGCAATGATATTACTGTTTTTTTAGTTCCTTGGGTTATTATTATTATTATTATTATATTCTTTATTGTACACCTTTAAAAAATACATACAGAACAAACATTTTTTTTTTTTTTTTTCACATTTTTTTTTTTTAACAGTTATGTTGTACGTCTACGTATCTGACATACAAACGCACCAAATCCTATACATACAAAGACTGAAATGATACATGAGACACATTCTCGGTATAATAGCATACTCGTAGAACTGTTAGTTCCCCAGTTGTTGTTTAATCCTCATGAGATGTAAGTCATCGTGTTACGCGCATAATCCTCCAAGTTGAGATGTGGTCGAGTCCGTGTGTAGGTTTGGATGTATGTGTGTTTGTGCGCTTCATTACAATACGTGAATAATGAATATTTTCAATGTGCCATAGATGCTGGGTAGGTAGGAATGTTTGCGTGTGTTGTGAGGAGTTTAAATTTTTTGTAGAAACCTTGTGTTTACATTCATCACATTTCGTGAGTGCGTTGTTGAAGTATTTTTGTAAAGTTTAATTTTTTAGAATACTATTTGTCTTCCAACAAGTTACACCTCAAACTGCTTGAGACGCGTGATGATGCCGAACGAGCCGACCTCAATGTTCAATACCGCCATAAGTGCAAGGCGATTTATCTCAGTACGCGTGCAGATAGAAGGCGTTGGGCTGATGTTATTGCTTATCGTGCTCAACACGCTGTGAACACCGGCAACTTGAAAGAGCTGTATAAAGCCACGAAGAACTTGGTAGGAAACAGAAGGTTCAAGAAGAAGAAGCCGCTTAATCCATAGAGGGGCAGATTATTGTGACGTCGGAAGGGCGGCTGCAGCGCTGGCGCCAGCACGTTGAGGAGGTCTTCCGATTGTCAGCATCTCTGATGCTTGACGCGCTGTAGGTAGGTTCTGGACCACCTCGACCTCTCGACATCGATACGGAACCACCGTTAGCCTCTGAAGTGACAGAAGCGATCCTCTCTCTGAAGGCAGGCAACACCTGGACTCGACCTGATAACTGCGAAAATGTTACAAGCTGACTTAGCCTCCGCCGTCGACGGGCTGACGCCTCTAATTGAAAAGATATGGACCGCTGAAGAACTCCCGGACGACTGGAACAAGGGACTTTTAATTACCGTGCCCAAGAAAGGTGATCTCAGTAGTTGCGATAACTGTAGAGGCATTACCGTGCTGTCGACTCCCTAAGGTCTTCTATAAGATAATACTTGATAGGCTGTCGAAGGCCGTTGAACCTCTTCTGTGCGGGGAGCAGGTGGGTTTCCGTTCGAGCCGCTCATGCACGGACCAGATCAACACTTTTCGTATCATTCTGGAGCAGGCAGCAGAATGGCAAAGGGAAACTTATCTTACTTTTGTCGACTTCGAAAAGGCCTTTGATACTTTGAAGAAGTCCAGCATCTGGTCCCGCCTGTTGGATATTGGAGTGCCGCCAAAAATAGTCCGCCTATTGCAGAGCATTTACAGAAAATATTCCTGCAAGGTGACTCACGAAGGCCTGATATCGGAGGACATCGCAGTGCATGCTGGTGTCCGCCAGGGCTGTCTTCTTTCGCCCCATCTTTTAACATTAGCAGGCGCGCATTTACGGTAGCAGGCGTCGCGGTATAGAATGGGGATTGACCAACGTCTTGGAAGACCAGGACTATGCTGATGATCTATGTCTGCTGAGTCATTTACACGCCAACATTCAAGCGAAACTGAACGACCTGCGCCAGGAGACGGCGAAAACTGGGCTCAAAATTAACATCTGGAAGCGGAGCGTCGTGTCAGAGACTGGAGGAACTGAATAGGATATCACTTAACGGATCGCCAAAGCGCGAGCTACCTTCGGTCAGCTGAGACCTGTGTGGTAATCACGGAAACTGACCGGTTAAACTCAAAATCTTCGGGTCCAATGTCAAATCCGTGCTGCTCTACGGGTGCGAAACGTGGAAAGTAAAAAAGGAAATCTCACGCTAAATCCAGGCCTTCATCAACCGAGGTCTTCATCGCATCCTCGAAATTTACTGGCCCAAGATCGTCTCTAATGTAGAGCTGTTGGAGAGATGCCACGAGACCCCGATCGACCGTCAGATCGGGGCGGCGTGGCGCGGCGTGGCGGCGTAAATGGTGTTGGATTGGTCACACGCTCCGGAGGGATTCCGATCACATTCCTAAACAGGCCTTGGATTGGAATCCTCTAGGAAAAAGGAAACGAGGCCGTCCCCGTCAAACCTGGCGACGCACCGTATTGGCTGAAGCGACGAGTATCGGAATGACGTGGAGCGAGGTGAAGCGCGAAGTTCTAGACCGGTCTCAATGGAGGACTACTGTGGAAGCCCTCTGCCCCAGCTAGGGGGCATAGGATCTTAAGTCAAGTATTAGTCTTGGTTCAGACAGTGCCCTGCATTATCACATCAGCTCTGTTTTTTTTGTATACAAACAGTCAGGTGATGATGGGTGCTGACACTGAAATGTCTTTTTGTGGTGATAATACTCTAATCAATACTGAACACGAGGCATACTGCAAAGTCACAAACATTAATATCGCCATAAACTACCAACTAAACATAAAACCTTCATCCCAACAATACAATAAACTAAACAAAACATCAACTCGAACAGAACTATAAAATAAATAATACATATTTGACCTAAGCATGTAAAGTCAACAGGGGCCTTATATTCAAATCGGCCCAAAAGTTGTTAATGCCCCGTGACGGCTATGTTCGCACACATTCATCAAGGGTATCTATCGGGCAGGGCAGGGGAAGGAGCGGGCATTCGGGCAATTCCAACTAGCCCGCAGAGCGTGGGCAAATATTTGGCGCAACTTGGGCAAAGCGTGTTTGTTGTAGGACGCAGTTTGATAGGTTGCATGGATTGATTATGTGGGGCGAGAGATACCTATTATCTGTTTGAGTATGCGGAGAGGATGTTGCTTTGTGTCGTTCTTTGCCAGATGTAACGTGTTTGTGTAATCGCAACTTTAAGTCAGTGATAATTATACCTATTCTATTCTCTGTAAAAAAGGCAAAGTGATTACGAATTTTACAGAGTGTAACGGAAAAGTCTGGTCATATTTTAAAAACTTCCCATGCAAATAAACAACTTTATCAAAAAATACAGTCAATTCTTATAAAAGAATATTGTCTCACCTATACGTAGTGTAACTCTATGATCAAACACGTATTTAGAAGTATTGTGTAAATTATTCTTTAACGATCTAAGATCCACTCAGAGAAAATTCTATGTATAACGCTTTTCACTTGCACCATCTCTCTAACAGTTTCGATACACATAATGTAGTTGCTTGGGCACACCGAGCACAGGCCGGTTTTACGAACCAACCCAAAGGGCCGATTGTTTGTTCGACAAACGCGCACGAAACAATTCTATGTAAAGCCAACATTATTAATATTAGCCCGAGTATATCGAGTGTAGCCCGGCTTATGATGTCACGGCGATGACGATAATCCACGGATTGTTATCAAAGCACTCAAAGTACTGGAATGTTGTGATTATACGTTAAGTTGGGCTTAGTTTGTAAGCACCTGGCCGTTATGTAGGTGCTCGAGGTGTTGTAGGTTTGAAGGACTTGTGGATATATAATAATCATGGAGATCGATTGCTCGGCAAATTCCTCTTAAAAGCGAAACGACTAAACATGTGTCCAATCTATAATTCATTCGAGAAAACCCTACAGCACGACAAAGAGGTAGCGGGGGAACTAAATTTCGATATTTAAAAAAGAAACTGTTGTTTTTTTAAATTTCGAAAGTTACAGTCTTTACCACCGTCAACAATAACCCGAAACCAGAACCAGTTTGGATAAGGCCAAACAAATAATGATTTATGAAACTGTATTTTAATTAAAATATTCCCAAAGCAAACGTTAGTATGCGAACGTGAAATAAAACCGGATAAAGCCTATGTAAATAGGATGATTAAATTCGGCTCTAGGTTCTATATTTGTGGTTCAAATAAAATATCTACGTAATTTGGGTTTATTATTGTTAGTCTCATTGAACGTTCAATAAAATATAGTACTAAATATCATATCGTACTTTTGCTGAAAAATTTAAGGTATTCAAATTTAAATCCAGGCATTATTAAAATGGGAGAAAAAAATATAACAATACGTTTCGAATCCGAACAATTTGGCATCGGACAAAAGAATTCCGACGTCGAATGGAGGGAGGGGTTCATACCGCAAGACATTATTTTTATCAAACCCTAAACCTGGTCCCGAGAACAGAGCGTCCACTTCATCGCAATCAACCCTCGCACACATGCACAGGGGCATCTTCCGACAGTGACGTCATGCACACACACGTACACAACACGACATACGTGAGGCGATCATTCTGTACTGTTGTAGGTATATATTGCTTTATGCAAATGTCTGTGTAGGTAGCACTCAACGTCATTGTCTCGCAATGTATCATTGCCTCACTCAACCGCAGGGTTAAGCACACACATGAAACACTTCAATGTGTGCTCACCGTCCAAAACTGCCGTGCATGTGTGAGTGAAATTCTTCGCCTCACAAGTACTTCGTGAGACACGGACGGTTTATCCTTCGATACCTTTTGTCCGCACAATTTTCCGTCAGGATCCCTCGGGTACACCGACCATTACCTAGCGGGTACCGGGATAACGACTGTGAACACTTTGAATGTATTTTGGACCCAGCTTCGTCATGAAAAGCAACCATCTTACATAAAAAAAGATTAGTTTCAACGAGCTAATTTTAATGGAGAAACATCTTTTGTTGGTTCAACGATATTTCTAGATTACGTGCCGATGTTCGCACGGAAATGGGCAGATAAGAAAAAGAAAATAATTTTTAACTAAGGTTCGCCAGAGGACAAAATTGAGATTATTGTCGGCTGTGTTCGTTTATTACTCGACGATTTCGAGATAAGCAATGTATATGCGACGAAAAAATACTACAAATTTCAAGAAGAGAGAGAAATGCGAATTACTGAAAAAAGTTGATTAACATCTAGAAAATCCATAAAATAGCTTTTCTGTTTTATGTCAACCACGAAAATAAACATTTTTAACCGACATACCAAAAAGGAGGAGGAACATACATAATGTTCGACATTATGTACGTTTTTTTTTAAATGTATTTTCACCGATATTTCCATCAATTATTATTCAGGAGAAAGAATTTTCAAAATCGGTCCAATTATGGACCGATTTTGAAAATTCTTTTTTTGTTTAAATGAATATGTTCCGAAATTGGGCTCATTTTAATTTCGTGAAGATCTGATGAAGAACTTCAGAGATATACAACAGAACTCTTCAATAAATAACGGCAAATCTCTCGGGATTGCTGCAATCGCATGTCTGTTTATTGTTTATACCATTTCATAACATAACATCACGCCAATACGCTCTAAAGGGGTACGCAAATGTATACAGTTCACCTTGGTACAGTCTCATTTCATTGGTTATGTTTAGTTTCACGATATTCGGGTAATCTATTCTGGCACTATAGGTACCTTGCTTAACTCCTTGCCTATTAGGTAGGTACAACTAAAAAGTGAAAAATAAAAAAACTTTTTTGCAAAAAAATACTACCGACTTCCAAATATGAAAACTACAAAGTGAAAAATAACTTTATTTTTGGAAGTCGGTGTCCATAACCATAGACACTTAGTTTTCTCTCACTAAGTTTTCTTTTATATAAAATAATGAAACATAAAATTGATCCTAGATAAGAGCATCAGCCGAAAAATAACAAAGCTGTTCTAACATTTGGCTACAGAAAACTGCATAGAAATGGCATGGAATTTTTCTAAAACCTTTGATAAATAAAAGCAGATAAAACTATCAAACCATCATAAAATGTAATAACAATATTGCTGTTCAACAAACACATTGTCAAGAAGTAGCAAAATACAAAATTGCAGCGAAGAATAAAACATAACGCAATAAAATCTTCTTATAAAGAAAAATCAAAGTCGAAATCCTTTTATTACGCTCTCGTGAAAGTTCCTCACTTTTACAGCTCTTCAGTGGCGACTTTCAATTACTATTGCTGGGGATTATGTAAGACTGCTGCAAATCAAGTTTACATAATAATCGACATTTTCGCTGACTTGTAAGATATAGCTGAAATAAATATATTTTTACTCTTTCAAGAACTTTGTCACACGAAAATTTCCGGTTTCAGAGCATTTTCCATTCGATTTTTTTGACTATAAAAATTATAAACTTGCCATGGTTAATTTTTCTATTTAAGTCTTTCAGATAACTGAAAGCTTCAGAAACTGGGTGAAGGAATTCATATTGTACTTGACATGGAAACACTTACGGTTATACAATAGAAATGCCTTTCATCATGACTTCACACCTCAATGTCAAAAGGCAAGTTTAGCATAGGGTTTAGTAAATGTCCACCAGTCAGAGAACAAGCAAAAAGTTGAATAAAAACTGTAACCCAAGTACAGATTTCATTTTTTTATATTTAGCTTGTGTTATACGGGCCATATTAACGAATCGACGACACCTTATTCATCAAAATCGTATGAATAGTTTAGGCTACGGAGGAACATACGTAAATACAAACATACATACATAGACTGCTAAAATCATAACCCTACCTTTTGGCTTCACCGTAGTCGGGTAAAAAAACCCACACTCTTTTGTAGAACTTATATTCCTGTCTCAAAAACTCAACGTCATAGTACTTTAAATGAAAGCAAATAACAAACGAAGCCCGCATGAATTACACGCAGGAACAAATTCCACAACTGAAATTAAGGCCCGGCGCAGAATAAAAGTTAAATTAGAGGTCCCAAACAATCGCTGTCTATAGCGCATAGCGTGTGACTGCTCTATGTTTGGACTTTGGGGATTTTTCTTTTATTTGTATTCTCCTCATGCTGCTGGTTGCATTATTTTGTGTGAAAATAGGGTAAAGATGCGAATATAAATGTGGAAGTAGATTTTTTTTAAACTAAAATTAGATCTTGTAGTTTTTGGATGTTTTATTCTATATTTTTTTGCGATTAAATAATGCTCCAAAAAGCAAAGCTAGCAATCTTTGTAATTAATTAACCAAACCTAAAGTTCGGAACACTAAAAAGTTTAAAACACAGCTTAAACGTAAACGCTTAAATGATAACTAAATTGATCGACCACTTTCAGGGATTATGTTGAACATTGAGCGAAGTTGCCCGTGATTTTACATAGGTATTATGAATAGCCTAAGGATTAACGCCGAACTAAGTCCCTGACGCTGGTGAGTGGGGAGCCCCGCCCTTATTCATAAATGTTTAATATAGCGAGTAATATTTACTCGCTTCGGAAACTAATCAGAGTAGTACCAACTTTTCTAATAATCCCTCACATGCTGCAAAATTCACAGCTAATGAAAGATTGTGAGAGGTCATAAAATGTGCTGATAGTTGAAATGGGTGAGGAATTCAGATTTTAAACGAACAGTTTGTATGCGAAATAAGCTTCACTGTTTATGTTTAACCTTAAAATGATTGAATTCAAAAAGTTTTTATTCAGGAAAAGTATTTGATCGAGAAGCATAATTATTATGACGAAAAAATGGCAACATATAATCACGAAGATACATAGGCAAAATTAACAATGACACAATATCCGCTGAACATGATCGCGTCTAACAAACTGTGACAGACCATGCAACCAGGGATAGGGATGCAATCAGTGAGGCGATGAGATCATGGAACTATACTTAAGGGCCAACCAGGAAATGATGAAAGTGGGCTTTCAAAGACAATGATTTAATGATGACGAAAGTGATGGCAAATTATACAATTAATTTTAGTTTTATTTTAAACACCTAGTAACTGTTGACTTCAAAGAATACCGCCGCTTTGTAAAAACATAGTTGGGAAATTATAAATGCATGAAATGCTACAGCAGTGTGGACCAAAACTAATCTGAAAAGTTGTACCGAAATATAAAACAACGCTTTCACAAGTTGTGAAAAAGAAAACATTTACTTTTCAAATATGCAGAAGCGTTGAAAATTTTCACATAGCAAAACGTAACATAAATAATCAAATAATGCTCATAACAAGACTCACTATAAAAGAAAATTACGAAACCCAACAGTCGTAATATTCCATCGTCCAACTTTGTTTTGCGGTTGATAAACATTAACTCAAAATACGCGAAAACTTTTAACTATATTCCCGAAATGTACGCAGAACTTCACGAGCAAGGTTTTGCAGAAAAGCCATGTTCAACAGTGGAGGAAGATACTTTGAGTACACACACGAATATTTTGCTCTCCCAACTCTCAACTCTGCGACACAACAACGCGCTAAATGCTAACTAATAGATGATCATTGAAGTGTATGGAACTATAGTTTGAGGTCTTTCCCAATAAGGTAAATCATATATCAATAAAATGGTAATCATATTAAAGTTCTTTAGTGGAGTAAAATTGACTTCTGTTTTAGTCGATTACTTACTAGGGTACTTGCGTATAATTACGCAAATTTATTTTTGGAGTTTTCACTGACATTTGTTACTCGTACTCTCTACAATTACGTTAAAGTAAACGGGGTAACATGGGTACTTTGACCAGACAGAAAATAAGGTTTTTACAAGGTAGTCACGATTGATACCTAATAGCTTGAGTCTACCCTTGTGAAGTAGTCGCAGCAGTCGTGCCCTGAATGTTGATGACTGATGGAGGTATTCTACCTGTCTGACTTGCACTCCTGTTTGTAACCAAATTACTTAGAAGAATTTGGGGCTCACTGTTATTTCTACCACTGAAGAGAGCCTCACCAATTCTATCAATGTTATAGCGTTATGCTTTTCCGATATTCACCCCTACTTGATAAAAACCTATGACCGAATTCACATCTAAGGATAACCCTATAATCTCCTCCGATACTAAACCACTTCAAATAAAACAGCAATCGGTTACCAGTTACCAGTGCCACGTCCCAGTATCGCGCCTGACAGAGATGTATGGGGCCAATGACGTCACGGGACACACTCGTGTTATATTAATGACGTCAGAAGTTATACACGCTACAGTTGCGATGATTGATCGTCTCGGACGAACTCGCGCTAATTTGTTACTACGGACTTGCTTTAAAATTGGGTTATAGTTGGGTAGATTTACATTTTGACCTTTAAAGTTTCAAGGACTATGTTTATTTATTTATTTATTTATTAATTAACACATACATTTGTTTTAACAGGTAAGACCCAAGCTAACAAAAGTAGTCATACATTACTAATAGTACAGTCCCAAGTAACGGGTCTGGGTAGAAGCACAAGTTACACAGTGGACAACACACTAAGTGTCACCCTCTGGAATTCCGCCAAAGAGCAAGAAAATATGTCCAAACGCAGATAGATGCTATTAAGTATTCTAACAGCACGTATCCCTGGTGCAAACTTTAATGAATTTGTACGGGTTGCCGGTACATTAAAAAGCCCCTCCCTAGGTCCTAACCGTAGCCTCCTGTTTGGAACGAGCAATCCTAACGATTCCAATATTTGTGGATTATTCAGCATGCCACGAAAAACCATAAAAACATATTTTGCAAGAGCTAGTTTGCGCCTTACTTCCAACTTATAGTACCCAACCATCCCTATAACAAAAAGAGTTGGATACATAAGAGGGTAAAAGGGGTAGACACCAAATTGCTTCATATAAAGATATCGGGTAAATTTGTTTTGTTAAATCTGGTAAACAGTACTTGGCCCAAAACAGTACTTTAATGTATTTTGACCTCATCAAAACTATTCAATTCACATACTACTAAGTCATACCAATAAATTGTTAAATTGTTTCCATATATATTCCAGTAAACACATACCTATTCAAACCTCTTCCTTATCAGCAATCTTTCGTTTCCCAAAATTACACTACCGAGCAAATATATTGAGTATCACAAAGTATAATAAACGTCAATATTGGCGGCAGAGTTAGGACAGCTGACGAAGAGGTTCCGGTGAGCATGCACCCGCAGCTCGGTATCATAATAACATAACTAAACGAGGGTGACACAAGAGCGTGACTGTTGTGGACATGTCTGCAGAATGTATTTTTAGATAAGATAAATTGCGAAATTTATGTTTTAATTTGGGTTATTATAGAAAAAAATATAGTTGGCATAAAACTGCACAATTCGCCAGTTATGTTTAAGTCCAATGTAACACAACGGGCACTCATCCAGATTCTGTGTTGCTTTTGAGCATTTCTTAAATAATAATCAAAAAGTTAAACCGAAAATGAAATCTAAATAAAAAAATTACGACCAACAAAATTTTTAAAACCCTCATATCTTAGAAACGGTTGGAGTTAGCGCATTTCTGACGAAAAATTTGCCCCCCTGCCCCTGCTACTTCATCCAGGAGAACAAGATAGGATTTCCCCCCCCCCCCCCCCTTAACCGTTTTACCTCCCCCGCAAAAAAGCAAAAGTGACCCTTATTCTCATTAGCATAAGGTCCACATTGATCACCATTGTCACAGAAACAGCTCAGAGAGACCGATAAAAGGCAAAAAAATTGCGACCAACAAAAATTTTAAAACCCTCATATCTCAGAAACGGTTGGTTTTAGCGCATTTCTGACAAAAAAATTGCCCCCCTGCCCGCGCTACTTCATCCAGGAGAACAAGATAGGATTTACCCCCCCCCCCCCCTTAACCGTTTACCTCCCCCCGCAAAAAATTTTTTCATTCTAAAAATACCAACACGGAAATCGAAAACACGTGCAACAAACCTCCCCCCCCGCCCCCTGCCCCTCACCACTCAGATTCCACAGAATTCAAAAACCTTATTAAAAGTCAAAGTATCACCGCCGTGCCCGTCGGAGTGGGTAGCGTGAGGTTTTTTCGTTACGGAATTTCTGAATTTGGTCCCCGCGCTCAAGGCCCGCGATAGAAGCTATGCAATAGCTTAAAAAGATTTTCCAAAAGCCAGATACAAAGAAAACCTAACTAACTCTGATCCACTTTTCACATCAGTACGACGTTAGAGTCAAATAATTCAGGATGGCGTGCCGAAAAGCGTAAAACAAAAATTTCGTGTGACAGGAAGCACAGCGCAGTTCACTGTCCGGCCGTCCGGCTCGCGACCGGCTCCGGCGTCCGCACCAATAATTGTGCACACGCGTCACCGGACGCCAATTTTCATGTAAATTGTAAAAATTCATCCGACGATCGAACGCGAACCAACTTACTGTCTACAAAGAGCTGTGCTAGTGGGTAGATAATATTTAATTGTTGGCCCATATCCTGGTAATATTGATCGCTATAATTTGTACGGAGGCATACCGAACGACGGATGCATTGTTTTTTTTTCGGTCGAATGTGTTTTAATGTGCAATGGTTCAGTGCTCATTTTTTCATATCGCAGTAGCAATTTTCATTTTTTTTAATTATTGGAACATTGAACTGTGAGCGAAAGATATATCTTCCTCACGACTTTACTGTAATATTTTTGTTCAATTATGAAGCCCGAATTTCATGTATGCTTATTCGAAGACATGCGGAGATTATCGATAAAGCTTACTTCGAATTCGTTTTGATCCCTCTGACTAGACTAAGCCCTTATGTTTGAGGATTTTGCTAAAGTTACAATAAATATACGTTCCAGTGAACGAGACTCTATTATATTTATAGGAATATTTCTATTACCGATTGTCATGGTAGCATAGCCTGTCTGAAGATTTGAGATTATTATAATCTCGAAAGAAACGTTTCTCGAAAACATCGGCATGCTAGAATTAATACATCAGTTTAAATACAATATTCTAGCACAGTAACTTATTTTGAGTGAAACACGAACTATCTATGAAGTTGCAAAGCAGATGTGTTTGCAGATATATTTCATTTTGCTCCGAACGGCGATCTTGTTAAGATTGAGGGTAGTCGCGACGTGACGCTTATGTATCACTGGCTTATGTCCTTCCTGTGCGATGTAGCCGTGTTTGTACTGAAACATCATGAATATTATCGTGTCATGGCAGTAGGGCGATTTAGAAATAATATAATTTCAATTGAAATCGTAGAAATTAAAAAGTGTCCCTGAAAGTAGTAATCTAATTATAAAATAATTTTTAGTTTATTTTTGAACTTTTGAAGTTTCATGAAACTAAGAATAAGCTTTCTCTTAGGCAACTTCATCCAATACTTTCCCAACAAAAATAACAAATGAATAACTTTTATATACAATCTTCCTATTAATTCAACATCCATCTTATCATACATATGAATAATTTACGCTTGTATGGTAATTCGCGTGGCTCCTTCCAAAAGTCGTAAAATGTTTTATTGAATAGATGCGCCATCTCCATATATGGTGACGTCGCCATCGGATGACACATCACTGTGTTTTATGTGTCCTGCTCAACTTTCGGTATCGCCCACAAAGGTCGAGTCGTTCACTTACTCATCTAAATCATTTGGAGGCTCTTAGTTTGCTTTAGTATTGGAACTTCTAACTAGCACTTTGATACTTCGGATCAAATGGCGATATGACATTATCGGCTATGGCACTACGTCGTTACATTGCTACAATATTTTCGAATATTCCGATCTGACTCATTGACAAAATAAAATCAAAATTGCATATTTTTAACCAATCTACATGTAAATTCAAAGTAGTTCTTGTGGTAGCTTTGCATTTAACCTACTGTTTCCAGATTATGCTTTGTGATTGATTTCAAAAACTTCGTTTTCTAGTATACCTCAGGTTTCTTTCATTGTTATATATCACAAAATATGAACACGTGTAAACCTACTACCATATTTTATCTAATGAAGTGCAAAAAATGCTTATGTAAAAGAGAAAATCTCGAGGTAATACCGTTTAAGAAACACGGCAACATTTTGTTCCCAAAAGTGTCGTCAGCTAGTGAGACGTCGGCCTTATCGCGGTTCACGCCTCAATAGACGGCCACCCACTGAAATATGACGGCATTCCCAACTCGTTAGCACACGCCCGACAAAGAGAAATGAACCCTATTGAACCCCATCATAAAAGAGTTAACGTGTGCACATATAAAGTTGTACAGCTCGTGACTTTGAAAGTTTGTTTTGCGAATGCGATTAAATTCTGAAGGTACTCGCAAATCAAGTTGAAATTATTGATAAGTGAGTTGTTGCCTACCCTTGGCTTTATGTACGACTTGTAACTTTTGTTGGGCTGGCCTTGTTTATAGAAAACGGTTTTATAACTTCACTGGATTAGCCTAAAGTCATCCTTTTCAGTTATGTCAACCTGAAAACCTTTTGGGTTGTGACACGAAAAAAGGTACTTTCATCTACTTAGTACTTTGCTCTCTAATCCCTAACGATGCCTGAGTAACACTCACGAAGCCGAAATAGAGCGACATTCTGTAAAGATTTTTAGCGCAAAGGTAGTCACTTTTGCGTTAAAAGTCTTTATCTTTTTTTCTTTATCTTAGTACAGATTTTATAACAAAACTACAATTTTAAAATTCTACTAAAGAAATGTATATTTTAAAACTAGTACTTACTAATCCTAAGAATCGCTCACAAGTACTCCAGCTTTTACCGTTTGAACAACTGTCGATTTTACGAGTCCTCATCTTTCACGAACTCGAATGAATTTAAAACCTTCAAGCTTAAACAGAATACTAAAACTCCTTTTAACAGAACCAATGTTACAGAAACACACAGAACAATTACTCCTCAACGCTAACACTTAACTTAAGTGGTTATAACGAATCCAATAATACTTCACAGACCAAAATTTAAATTGCAAAAATCATATGAAAAACGCAAATGAAAGACATTACGAAGGACCATTCACTGACTCAATTAAACTGGATATGTTTGGTAAGTGAATATATTACCAGGTTAACGATAACACTGAGACAAAGGATAATACACCTTATTCCAAAGGCATAGAGGATGTAGAAGATGAAAGAGTGGAATGGTTAGCAGGTAAATACATCATCCACAATTATTGGCTTGCAGCACATTATTAGAACAACGAAGATAAACGAGGTTCCTACGTGGACTTGCCCCGGCTTATTTGTAATATTTCGTCGGGAGCAGTTTCTGCACCCCGACCTCGTACGAGGTATTATGGCATGTAATTTGATGGGGATGGAGAAAAAATATCAACGGTTTATGGGTAATACAATTTGCTGCGTCTTTGCTAATATAAAAGACTTAAAACCTGAATATGGGTCTATCTTTTAAGTGAAATGATTGATTTCAAGGTTGGGAATTAAACTTTCATTAATTTCGTATATATTTTCCTAAGTTAAGATTCTAGTCTGAATAAACTAATTCTGTATCCATACCCACTGCCTCGTTGGTCTAGGATTCGATGCCTGGGTGGGGCAAAGTGATATTGGGTTTTTCCATCTGGGCTTTCTCTGTAGCAGCCCGGTGTCTGGACTTTGTGCCCGATTGATGGCAATAGGCTTGATCCCTATTCCAAGGGACTTAAACATAACTGGCGACAGGAGGGTGTACTATAAGTACACCTTTCCCCAACCCTTCTGGAAATAGAGACTTCTTGTTACGTTATGTTACCTACACGTACAAGTCGACCTCAACATAAGACCTTTGATGGAATTTCTTTTTCATCTTCATAAATAACGATACTCTGCATAATTATCGGGTGCCATGATATTTTCCGTGCGACAGCTAATAACACTAAATATCCTGTGAGCGTGACATCAGCTGACGAGGCCGTATTCTGGAGACGAGGCACGAGGTTATTACGTCAGGAGGTTATTACGGTAACGAAGACAAACGGCGGCATGACGCGAATATGAACTGCATGCGGTCGGGGCGTGAGGCAGGGGAGGTAGCGGGATGTTGAGGTTGGCGAGAGGATTTGGACAAATTCACGAAATTCAGATATAAAGTATCAATATTTTAAACTAGTGTCATGCCCCGGCTTTGTCTGGGTTGTAATAATTTATAGCCTGTAACCCGTTGAAATAATGTACCTTTCAAGTGGTGGAAGATTTTTCAAATAGGTGTAGTGGTTCCAGAGATTACCCTACACGACTGAACAAACTCACAAAATGCGGGCTCTCTCTTTATAATATTAGTTAAGATAGGTCAAAACAAAGAGAAAGGGTGGTGATCACGCATGTTATAATTCCGCCTAGCCTAGTTCATGTTCGGACTACCAGACGTACGGCGATGCGCCATCGATACATGATGGATATCCCACCCATACGCACTAAACGTTTTGCGAATACTTTTATTATGCGTACAGCTAATAAGTGAAATTCCCTGCCGGAGTCTGTGTTTCCCGATAGCTACAATCCTGGGGTCTTCAAGTCAAGAATGAATAGGTAATTCTAGGTAAGCGTGCTTCACCGTCGACCACATCATCACTTACCATCAGCTGAGATCGTGGTCAAGCGCAATCCGATTTTAAATAAAAAATGGGTGAAGGAAGGTAAGCAATCTAGAATAGTAATAATTGTTGCTATTAGCATCATCTTTCAGATTGATCGTCTCCTTGACAACCTAAAAGTGCCTGTAAATTGTTAAATTGAAATAAATGTTAAGAGTTTTAGTTGCCGGGCAGTTTCTAAATGTTTCGGATTGCTAATCAGAATTAACTTGTCTAACTAAGGTCAGGCGTAGTCGTACAAACAAGAAGACAAACCACTGAAGACACCAAGAGTTCTTCTGACAAGGTAAATCAAAACGGTTTATTATAATACCACACAAGTAAAATTATAATAAAGTTTCGGCCACACTACCTAGCAACAAAATTCTAACCCTAAAATCCCGGGAACAGTTAATTATGTCTTGGGACTAAGCAAAACAAGAACTTAATTGCTTGCGAAATTATAACAAGTCACACAAATAGAATTTTTAAATGTAACACGTGTAGTAAATGAAACGAAGGGCATTATGAACTACAACCGGTAGTTGTGCCATTTTCGTAACTATAATTATTGCTGAGACAGGATCTAAATATTGTGTGTATTTGATTTTGGTAACCACTAGCTGCCATCCGAAGCATTTCACGTGGCGGTTAACTAGTACTTCTATCTTCATAAATTATAGCTCATGTGCTATTCTGATGTATAAGCTATATTACTGTAAAATTTCATAAAAATCCGTTTAGTAGTTTTTGCGTGGAAGAGTAAGAAACATCCATCCTCACAAATTTGCAATATATTAGAAGTCGTGTGGGATTTTCTAAAGTATAAATGCACCACTTGCGATTCTGTCGTCTTATTTTAAGATTACCTCTGATTCTACAAGTTCACCCATTTCTAAGTTCTGAATTTTTACAGTTCCATCTCGTTGTTTTAATAATTGTACTACTGCACCATTTACATTTTTGTTAACGTTTTATTTTAATAATTTTTTCTATCTTATTGATCTCTGTGACTCCCCGCTGTTCGCTCACTTATTAAGTCGCCGAGCTTCCCATCCACCGTTCATATACATAATTTATCAATCATTTATCACGCAGCGCCCGCGTCGAGCACTGAGCATGGCTCCGCAGCGCGTTGCGCCAAATTGGCCGGACACTAATGAAAATTGAAAATTGGTTCCGAAAACCGATCAGTGTACGAGGACTGCGTGATGTGGAAATTATGGCTTGCTTGTTTTTGTCACCAATTTTAGCACCTTTGTCTTTGTATATTTTTCTATTGTATTGGGTTTTCGCAAAGGAAAAGAACTTTAAGAGAGTTGGTCTAGGAGTCGCTAGCGCTATTACTAAGGTTGAAGTTCTAGGTTCAACACCCGGGTCAGGTAAAGTTTTATTCGATTATCCATCTGAAACTGCTCAGTAATGCGGAGTCTGGACTAGTGCCCGGTTGATGGCAATAGGCTAGCACCTTATTCTTTTTCTACATCTATCGGTCCCTCATTACTGAGGATCGTGGATCTTTAAGCGGACAATCTGCCTCGATCGGCTCCAGTCCATAGTATATGGGTGTACTATCAGGTGCTCTGTCTAACCCTTCGAGAAATACAAACTAATACAATGGGTTCTCCAAAATATGGAGTCTATTTTGCCTACCAACAAAATTGTCAGATATAAAGTGTTGTAGACAAAGTAAGTAAAGCATCTAATGAATCCGGTTCCACGAAACTGAAATTGATGAGTATAATGAACATGACATTGTTTGTGCTCAGTGGAGCGCGGCTTGTAAGTGACGCAGTGTGCGGCCCATTGAGCACAGGTTAGCAGGAGTGGCGGATATGTTGATGGACATACTGCCAGTTTCAAGGTTAAATACTTAGATGGAAATTTCGAATATACACATCAAAACGTAACTTCGCTCTAAGAGAACCTAATTTTTTTTTTCAGGTTTTTGAACTGGTCAAATTGAGACAAATTCCGCACGCAACTGACGCAAATTACGACACGCGTTTCAATTTTTTTAATAAGTTTTGGGACTGATGTGTGCCAATTCAAATACGTCGTTAAAGTGAGTTGACACAATCGAAGCGCGTCGCAGTTTGTCCAAAGCTTTATGATAAAAAGTGAGAAAATATCATTAATTCTCACACAAAACCAACAGCAATTTTTAACCCTAAACAAATTCAAACACGAGCCCTTATCTCAAAAATTAATATGCTCGAGGCAGAATCCGATAAAAGCCCATCAGTCAGGAAACGGTCGGCAAAGAGCCGATACGATTATTAATCTGGCCCGCAGGATTACCACGAGGCTGAACTAAACGACCAGCACACGGCATGTGATATGACGTCAGATTCTGATATCTGAGCTTCTTTGTGTCGACATCACATTTTGCTTTTAATTCCGTTTCAAACGGATTTCGCTGATAAAGATTTTGTTGTATTTTTTTTTTCAGGAAGTAAAAAAACTTTTTTGCAAAAAAATACTACCGACTTTTAAATACAAAACTACAAAGTGAAAAATAACTTTATTCTTTGAAGTCGGTGTCTTTCGTAGGTACCAATCTTTTTGCATTATTGACACCGACTTCAAAAAATAAAGTTATTTTTCACTTTGTAGTTTTGTATTTGGAAGTCGGTAGTATTTTTTTGCAAAAAGTTTTTGAATTTTTGCTTTTTAGTTGTACCTACTTAATAGGCAAGTTAGTAAGGTAACTATAACGCCAGAATAGATTTCATGAAACTTGAACAGAACCGGTGAAATAAGAGATCTGCGTACCCCTTAAGAGCGTACTGGCGTTATGTTATGTTATGAAATGGTATAAACAATAAACAGACATGCGATTGCAGCAATCCCGAGAGATTTGCCTTTATTTATTGAAGAGTTCTGTTGTATATCTCCAAAGTTCTTCATCAGATCATCACCAAATTAAAATGGGACCAATTTCGAAACATACTTTTTCAAACAATAAAAAAGAATTTTAAAAATCGGTCCACAATTGACGGAGATATCGGTGAACATACAAAAAAAAAAACAAACATAATGTCGAACATAGAACCTCATCCTTTTTGGGAAGTCGGTTTATAAAAAGCAATAGCAGGGTTTTCGATTCCTGCAGTTTAAATTGGAGCTAGTCATCATTTTTAACTGAATTGTTATTGACATTCAACAACACTATTTACGCTGCTTTTTAGGATTCCGTACCCAAAGGGTAAAAACGGGACCCTATTACTGAGACTCCGCGGTCCGTCTGTCTGTCTATCTGTCACCAGGCTGTATCTCATGAACCGTGATAGCTAGACAGTTGAAATTTTCACAGATGATGTATGTCTGTTGCCGCTATAACAACAAATACTAAAAACAGGATAAAATTAATATTTAAGGTGGGCTCCCATACAAAAAAAGATTTTTTTTGCGATAATGATACGGAACCCTTCGTGCGCGAGTCCGACTCGCACTTGGTCGGTTATTTTTCGCTTCCCGTCTTCAATCGTATTAAATGTAACCTCCATTGATGCCTCACAACCCGAACCTATCCGATGACACCGCTAATGTATCAATGGAACCTCCAGGAGTTTATCGTGGTCGAGCAAATGAGGCGGCGTTGCCATCCGTCACGCAATATTCACGGCTCGCTGCGTCCGTACGGAGTCGTTCGCAGTCGCACAACATCGCGCTAATCCCGGCCCAGGGCAGGCATTAATTCATTCAGAACCAATGACGCGGAAGGGTCAGACAAGATTAACGAGCTATAAATTTGGGGTTTAAACCGTTTGTATAGAGATGACCGGTCGGCTTAGTTCCGTGTGTGAGTTAGCCTTTACGGTGGAGGCATTTTCAAATGCATTTTCGGTAGCCACAATCCCGTTAGCAATGCTTCTGATCCTCTTTGAATTTGTTGCAACGTTCTAACATGAGATTTTACAAAATCTTTTCAATTCCATAGATCAATTAGATACTCTAGCCTGGCACCCATTCCAGAAGAGTCACAAAATCTTAACAAATGTCTTACCTCAATCCAGGAATATCAGACACCGGTGCGCCATCTTCTGAGAGCCAGGAGATGACAGGAGCCGGAGTACCATGAGCAGCACACGAGACTCTAGCGCCCGTGCTGTTGGAGAATGACAGACGAGGAGGTGGTTCCATCAGGAACAGCAGCTGGCAGGATGATGGAGACGCTGGGGAAGAAATAGACATGGTTTATCAAGGAAGGGAAAAACAATGATAATTATGTATGGTATTTTGTACAACTTTGTTGGTTTAGTGATTTAACATGTTATACTACCGCTGAGCGTAGGATCACTGAATCAGTTCCTTGATCAATTAAAGGGTTATTTCAAAAATATTTGTAGCACTGTTTGATCTTGATGTACCTACTAGTATTTACTTACTAACTGCAACTACTACTTCAGTACTAACCCAGTTCTAGGTTTTTTAAAATCAATGAAAAACAAAATATCAATGTATAATAACAACAGAAATGTTGTCATAACGAATCTATTTACAACGCATTAAGATTATGGCGTTCTATGTAAATGTGAACGCCATAATCTATGCACGCACACGAATCAATCGCATTAGTGGTCTTTCATTGCCTTTATGATTAAGTGTGAGAACTACCCCAAATCTTATAAAACGACACACCCACCGATTGATCATATCAGAATAAAAGTAGGCTAGTCGGTGTATACCTACGAGTATATATACCATTGCAATAGTAAGGACCTACGACGACGCGACAGTTGGGTTTTGTTCCATCCACAATTAGCTAGTAAATCAATCAATATCATTTCAGCTGAAAGACTTTCAATGCTGAACATAAACCTCCCTTAAGTGAGGACCAGTCCTGCGTGTCTGTCAGCCAGAATGAGGTGTGTGAATTATCTTTAACTTAGTAATTCGTTCAGTAATAAGAGAGTTCCGCAGCACCAACCATATAATTCAAAAGAATACAATCTTAATTTATTTAAACTTAGCTCCTCCCAAATATCATATTTCAAACACAAACCAAAGTTTAACTGGACATAAACAAATAAGCTCTCCAAAGAAAAGTTTATTTGTGTTCATCTAATTCTTCTCAACGGGGTGCTAGCCAATAGCCTCGATCACGCGATTTACTCGAAACATCTAATTACTTAAAACGTTACAACCACTAGCAGTTCATAAACTACCAATCGTAATACGTCTTCATACTAATTTGGGCGATTTAAACACAATTACTCCGAAGGTTACCGATAATTTCCTCCTTAATTATTTGGCAGAAAATTATTAACTCCTACATCTCAAACGTTTAGTAAAATAAAAGGGAGTTTCAAACGGTAACTCAATTAATGTGAGCTGAACGGCGTAAACAATTAGACGCGAGACGCGGGGTGAGGTACGGGAAGGGGATATCAGCGTGTGTCAGTTGTCGACGAGTGTACGTAATTAGCACTGCGAATGAACTCGTACGAGTTATTGGATGTGCCTTTTGATTACGGAATCAAAGTGAGTCTCGGTACGCTCGCGCACTGCGGTTCATTAGGACGTCAGTATGAAATACCGTCGGTGCTGTTCATAAGTAGGCGCGAGTGGAGAATCGCTGCTATCATTTTAACAGAGACGCGGAAGGTGTCAAAGCTGTGCTGGCATGCGTTTCATGAATGTTGCGGGAGCTTGTTGACAACGGTGGCTTTTCAGTTAATATTGACTGAAAATAACTTGGCATGGTGCATTTCTGTAACAGGTTATGCAAGGACTAACGAGAACTGGTAGGAGAAATGTTAGTCAGCCAGCGAAATTTTTGGATGAGTTTGGGAATCGACACAAGAAAAACATATCTATTCTTTACAGCGTCGAAGTCAGGCCATGGAGAACGACGATGAAGCATTATCGAATAATAGGTACACGAAGTACCTAAATCAAAATTAAAAAACTTTTTAACAAAAAATCAAACCGACTTCCAGAACAAAAAACTACAAAGCAAAAAAAAAATACCCATTGTTTCCCGTTTTTCGACACCGACTTCGGAAAAGAAATTTTTTTTTTGCTTTGTAGTTTTTTGTTCTGGAAGTCGGTTTGATTTTTTGTTAAAAAGTTTTATTTTTCTCTTTTTAGTTTTGGTAGGTACCACCAAATAACATGATTATCATTTATAGCCAAATTACATCTCATGGCGATTCCAATAAGCCCAAACACGATACATTGTTTTATATAAGAGTTCCAGTGCCTACCTTCCGGCTTCATCATCAGATCAGTTCGATGGTGCAATTTTCATCAGTACCATTTATTTATAAGTATTTGCTTCATTATAGTCGGTTAACTATTCAAGATATCTTATGCCCGTGACATATTTAGCATTTTGGAGTTCCAGTGGCCATCTGTGGTCTTCTTCATCAGTTCCACTTCACCAAATGATACTTTCTGAGTGCAAATGATTGCATTGTTGATGAAAATACCAAAACCGCTATATGTTTGCCTATAACATTTGAGGAGTTCCCTCGATTTCTCTAGGATTCCATCATCAGATCCAGACCTGATGAATATGGGACCAACTAGGAAGTATACCCTTTCAAACAAAAGAAGAATTTTTGAAATTGGTCCAGGCGTCTTTGAGTAATCGGGGAACACACATAAAAAAAAAAAAAAAAGATTCCGACGAATTGAGAACCTCCTCCTTTTTTTGAAGTCGGTTAAAAAAATAACTTAAAAGGTAGCTTACACGAAACACAAAAACCATGATAGATTACCCCAAATATTTCATGAAAACATAATTAAACAAATTCAACAAACGTCTAAAACACCTGGCATCCTGGCCTCAACGTTTTGGCTTACAGATTTATGAGTGTCGCGTGCACAGAACCGCACCTTAATCTCACGACACAGCTACAAAGCGAGGCATCCTCACAATTCGCTCCACACTGTACATAACGCTTTATTAAAATTCCACTGTTGCGTCACTTTGTCGCGCGACCGGCTAATTGTCGCAACTCGCAAGTCGCGCAACAATTCACGGCGGAATCCTCTTTGAGGCAGCTCCTTTGATGTTCACTTATTATTACAAGACGTTCTGTAAATTAGTCAGACTTGATATTTCTGCGTTCACCGCGCCGTAGTGTTTATTTAGATTAAGTTTGATGGTTTTCGAGTTTCTACTCAGTTGGCTGAGATTCAGATAGATCTTTGAATTTATTAATAATCCAGGATCCGAATTCTCTTTTCCTCAGTATTTACTCATTATTGTAAATAAATCGTCTTTGTTGTGTCTGTCTTCATTGGCCTTGGTTTTTTTTGTTAATGACACCATTGAGTAACATCTCTAATAAGTTCTCATACAAAACATCATCAATTACTCACTCAACACAGCTCCTTATAAAGGCCCTTGCAGGAACAACAAACGCGCAACAAATAATGGTTACAATAACTAACATCCATATCAAGAGGCTGACTCTAATATAGTGTAGGAGAGGAACTTAATAAAACGAAATTACTCCTAGTGTGGCTTACGAGGCTTAGGCCAGCCACCACTCAAATTTACTGGCCGTCTCCGCGACTATAAAAAGAGCATTTGAGCGTGTTACGGGAACGTAAAATATACGAGCTCCTGGGCTAACGCCTCATGTAGAGATGTGGTTAGCATGATCGATATATGAGTTCTTGTTGATGACATGATGAAATCAATGTTGCTGAACATTAGGGCAATAAAGCATAATGTATAAGCATTCATGTAAAGTAATTGCTAAGAGTAAGACTTTTTCACCATTTTATTGTAATGATTATGTACTTTCTACAATGATTGTAGAAAGTAAACGAACCTAGGTATCTGTTGAGTTAAAAAAAAACATTTTAATAAAATGTGCTTGGAAAAAAGGTACCTACTATTGAAACTGAAAAGAAATTAGTCAAGAACCGTGAGCTTGCACACAAACAATGTCACTCCGAAAACAACGAACCGAGAACAAAAATCGATCTCGATTAGCCACATCACTAAACACAATGCCAGGTGTTCCGATATTGTTTTATGGGAGTTCCAGTTTGAGGCAAATTGCATAACTTGCGCTACATATGTGTTTATCGATGTTATGCCTCACAGATAAAAACTAGAGGCAAAATAAGTCTTCAGCGAAACTCCACAGTTTATATTTACTCGATCGTAACGATGCCATCAAATGAGTTCTACAGTTTATATCTCATTTTCTCTTACGGGATGCGATAACCTTTCACAGAGGAGGTTAAACTACAGTATCTTTTACAGATCAAGGGTGATAATACAGTATCATATTGTGTCAATCAACGAAGGGTAGGTGTGCGGTGGAAGTCATGATTGTGATTCTCTAGGAACTCAAAATTATCATTAGGAAACAATAGAAAAGGGTGTTGAAGCATGAGAAAATTTTAACGACATAAATATAGCTTCTTCTATTTCTTGTCATATTACAGTACCAGTACACATTACAGTATAATAATATTATTATCCTTGTCATTTCTTTATCACTTAACATAGAACCAAACTAAGATCTGAGAGGACCCGTGTATTCTGTTCAAGAGTTTCCCCTTCTGCTGACAGTACCCAGAACTGACTCTTTAAATCATTTAGATTTATTTCATCTAAAATATTGAGATTGTGATCACAAATTATGCCAGAAAGCCATTTATTTTCCAGTCGGCAAAATATTTGTGTTTCAAGCAATTCGTCACAGAAATCTCTTCTAATTTGTGTCGTTTAAGAAAATTTCCTAATAAAGGTTTTCTTTACATAAAATATAGTCACGAATCTCTGGGAAATTTCTTTTTTTGTTAATAAAACCAGCGGAAAGAAGTGAAGTTCGTCTTTGTTAGTGTCCTAATAAAGTAGACAAAAGACAGGACGCCGTACTATTGTGTGTCTCTCGAATGTACATCACAGTGAAACTTTGGACTACTTAGCGGTTCAGTTACTGGAAAACATGATTGTCACATTAGTCATAAAGTCCAGAGACTTTTTTTGAGATTTAAAAGTATTCCTTTGTTGTCCTGTGTACTAAGTACTTAAACCAGGAGGACTACCTTTTATCTTAACTCCACCACAAGCGTATATGTGGGTGCTAAAGAACAAATTGTGCAGGTTAATTTATCTTGTTAAATAACAAATCCATTGTGTTAACTTACCTATTTATTTAATTAACTAAAACTAAGAATTTGTATACAACAAAAGTAAAAGTAAATTGATAATTTAATGTTCCTGAAAATGGTGTCTTGTATCTTCCAAGTACCATTAATACCGCTTGCACAAATACAATACTTTCAAAGCCATACACGTTTTTTACAGTGAAATCAATCACTTAGCCGCGTTGTTAATCGAGCAATCAAAACTTTCAACAAATAAAAACAATCGATTTCAATAGAAAATCCATTGAAATAAATACTACAAAGAGAAATAATTTAATTTCACTGAAATGCTCGGATCTAGTATCTTTGATTTCATATTTTACCTGATTTATCCTGAATTCCATTAATTACGCGAACTCAATAACACTGATAGGTACTTGTAAAGTGTCCACTAGGAAATCGACAGAAATTGTACGAAGTGGATTAATTACAATTTTTTTTATGTAACTGTTGCCCGCGGTTCCACCTGCGTGAAACTTAGATTTAATACCCAAAGAAACCTTCCTAGATAAAAACTATGCTATGTGTTAACCTATCGTGCGCCACTTATAAGCGAAACAATAGAAAAGTCACAGTCAGTATCTCGTGTGGATTCACGTCCTATACACACGAAAGGTTAATCTCGATTATGAACTATCTGTGTGCCAAATCCGTTAAGAAGTTCTTGCGTGAAAGAGTAATACACATCCATTCATCAATTCATCCATACTCACAACATTTCACATGTTTAATATTAGTAGGATAGGATACTGAAATTGATTGAAAAAACATTCAACCAAAGTTAATGAAAGTAAGACAAATCCGACTGCTTTTACTATCAAAACCTTATATTAAGAGAAATCCTCTCAGAATGGCAGAAAATAATTTAAGCTTATACACCTCCGCTCAGAACGCAAAACCCAACTCACGTGTCCTTTGTACATTAGTAAAAACAAAATGGACACACAGAAAACATTTAAACACGTTTAAAATCCGCTTGTAAGAAGTAAATGAGTGGGGTCTAATTCCGCATTAAAAGAGTGTCGGTCAGAGGTCATTGTTACATCCATTTAGTTAAAGTTAATCCTTCCCAGCTCATTAATAACTACGTAATCCATTCGGGCGACGCTTAACCCTTTCGGGCCCTAAACAAGGCAGTAACTTCAAACCGTGTAGAATGTGTGTGGTGCAAGTAGAGAGACAGAGCGTTTTGATACTATTGTAAAGAAGTAGGATAAATTGAGATGCCTTGATTACTTGGCACGTACTAAATATAAAAAAACTCGTTTCAGGAAAACTGCAACTCGAAGATGTAACTACGAATAACGTACTTGTACTGGATGTTAATTATTTTATTTCTGTAAATTTTTCCTTTTGAGGCTGAAAGTGTGAATAGGTAGTATGATAAAGTTTTGCATATACCTATTTAGTAGTTACATTGGGTACTTAGATGAAGGCTAGCTTGTGCATAGTTGGCCGCAATTCGTCAACTTTGGCGTTGTGCCGATGTGGTACGGAATCTTAAGGGACCAGCTTATACTTTTATTGTTCTACATTTTTATGTTATGGTCATAATTCTGAGTGCATTCAAAAAGTCTAAAAATAATAAAAACTGACAAAAATAGTTTCATCACAAAACCGCTAACGCCTCTCACTCGGCCCAACCCAAAAAAGGTCTTTGATATGCCAATATGCATGCAAGCCGGCCTCCTCCAGGCAAATTGAAATTTGCCAAGACCCACCTTCACTGGGTCACCAGCCTATGCTGAGCGAGGCTCGAAACGGTTATTGTCGTGCGATCGCTTTCATTGCAGCTCTTCAATGGAACAGGCCTGAATATTTTGATTAAGCAAATTCAATGTATGTTGCTGTTATGGGCAAACCGTTTTCTGAAGTGGGATTTTTATTTTTGTATAGTTTTGTGAAGATGTTCGGGTTTTAAACCTTTTATGGTTATAGTAACCTTCTTTATTTGCTACATTTTGTACTGACTTATCGAAAACTTATGGAAATAAGTCAAGTAAGTTTTACTTTGGAAACCAGAACACACTATAATAAACTGGATATCATAATTACCTTTTCAGACAAGAAAGTTTCCATAGACACTCAAACAAAAACAATCAAATACAAATAAACTATACGGTTACTCAATCAAAAAATAAGCAGTAGTGCAAAAACGTTTAAAAGTTGGCAACTCCAACTATGTACATCTACAAAACAAGAACAGTTCTGTCCGTCCTAATAACTAGGTCAGCAGAGTTTCATACAAGTCAACGAAAGCCTTGCAAACGATCGAAATTAATAAGAGAGTTTAAAATTTTATATTTAAGTACTTCAGATTTTAGTGCTGATTTTCCATTCTACGGAGGTAGGTGTTCAATTTTATTCTTCTTGTTTTCCATTTGCATAATCAATGCTTTGCGCCTCCGTTCAAATATTATTTAGAATTGAAGGCCAGATATTTTCTTTGCGGGTGTAACGTATATGTACACGTAATTATTATATTGAACACGTAATTAATTGAATAATGTTACAAAATTATAATAAGCTAGTTGTGGTATTTATTGCTCTTTAAAACTATTTGAAAGGTAAGCAATAAAAGTGTAATCTTTAGCTGGATTATAAAGTCTATGAGTATGTTTGTTTAGCTTTGATAAAGTTGTGCGCACACATAGCTCAACTGAAGAACAGACTAGTTTTATTATACCTAAGCAGGATGATATTCTAGTAATTGTGTATAATAACAACTATGAGATACGTAATGATAAGCACACTTTGTTAGAGGAATCTGTCTTATTAAATTCTAGGTTTGACCTTTATTTCGTTTTATCTTTGGCCCAAAACATTGTTATTGGAAATGTACTGTGACATGAAAAGTATAATAATAATTCTAGGTTTAAATCGTTTAGCTTTTCTCGAACCCACTTACGATGTAAAAGTTGCGGAATTCTCTCCACATACATTACATTCTTCCACACTTTAAACAGTTAGGCCAAAATAAATTTCTCATCTCTACAAAATCATTTCTCATATTTACTCGTGACAGTTCTTCTCAGTCGTGCAATAGATCATTAAGGGCGGCTGGTGACTAAGTGCTTGCTAGACGAGTAGACGGCTGTCTCTCCTTAATGACTGAAACGCTACTTAACTTTAATTTAAGCTTAAACTTTGTTGACCAACAACTGCGCGCTGTATTTCTTGCTTTATTTTGTTTTTGGAGTAATTAGGAGGAAGTGATGAAAGTGTGTCATGGATGAAATAGTTTTTGGGTGCATATAGCATCACCTATATACGGCAAATGCTTCCGTCCATTTATGAATGAACATTAAAATTGGGAAAACTTCGATCCAAAGTTAACATCGAAAACTGAAAGTGTGAACGTTGAACGTTCCATTGAGTTAACTTCATAAAACAAGAACATTCAGGAGAAAGTTTCTAACTGCGACGCGTTCGGCGGTAAATACTTTCTGTTTATCCTCTCCCCAATACATCTCGGAACTCTCCCTCGGAAAACGTCCATTATTTCAATAATAACACTTATAAAAACTGTCAGAGTGTATTACTGGCGCAGCGTGGCCGTAAAAGGCGACGTAACAGCTACATGCCCATAAAACGCCCATACGTTTAAACGTTGCGCCGTAAAGCGGGTGTTCGCTCGTCGATACGACGGACATTAAATTAGTTTATGCGCCCTTATATTGGATAAATACTGTCTGAATGGAGACATGCCTTGATGGGCTTTAAAATGTGACGTTATGTGAGATGTGCTGCGAGCTCATCGGCAAATGAACCCGTATGTACTCGCGTTACATACTTTATGAGCACATTTCATGAGGAATTACAACATACCATCAAAAGTTAGCCCGTTTGTGTCTTGTTTCGTTTGGAGTTAGTAGGCAGATGCTGGTACTTACCATTTAACTTTATAACCTGGAACTTTGCTTCAATATCGTAAATGCGGTTTAAATCCAAGGAACAGAGTTTCCAGTAGAAAGTCTTATGAGTCTCACGTAGAAATATAAATCAATATTTCACAGCGGTCAAATAATAGATTATTTTTATTTTATATCGTAGAAGAACTTATAATAATTATTTATACTCGTTAAAAGTCCAAGTGCTAGTTAAATCCTTACCCGGCAGCCTGTTATCTCCCCAACATACTCGTAGACGACGAGTTTTTATGATCAGTTTTATTATTCACACGTCACGATAACGGCCTCTCACTACCCTCGAGGGAGCAGACAGAGACGAGGCGAAATTGGTTCAAATTACAAGAATAAGCTGGGAGGAATCCTGTGGGGTATTCTGCAATGACTCTCGTACCTAAAGTCGTGACGGTAGTAAAAAAAAAGTGAAATTGAACGTTTATAATCCCTGTATTTATTGCTGATTGGATTATCCTGGTGGAATAAAATTTAAACTAATATTGCAAAGATCTATAAGCTAGTAGGTACCCAATATAGTGCAATTATTGGATTCCACAATATGAACCAAGGTGGTAGGTTACAAATATTATGATCCCTGTGGATCATCAGATCAAGTACAGAAGAGCTAAAAAGAATAAGAGAACTCCCTACAGTTGCTAATAAATTACATAGATTATCGCCTTTTACACATTTTGGTTGATCCTCGTATCTATACCACACAATATTATACACAGTGTTTATATCAGCATCGCTAGCAACGATCCAGTGTACATCAAGGCGATGACCTTTAAACATAACACAGCTAGATTATCTCCCTCTCACAGCTACATAGGCTACATAATGTAGGTCGTAGAGCAGTCTGTTTGTATAAGACAGCGTTTATCTTAGGGCTATGCGAGGAGTTCGGCCTACACACACGAGGAATGTCTTAAACCTAGGCGCCTAATGTGTGCCTACAGTTCCCAATTATGCTGGCCAATGTTTGTGCCAAAGTGGATTGTGGGTAAAGGGATAGGGAGATAAAGATAGGATGATAATATCATACCTGTACGGCAGCAGCGGTGGAGGAGGTATATTACAACCTCATTTAGCCAGCTTTTTATAAGTCCTATGATAGTATTTGTCATATAGTACGAGTAGTGCGACCTCAATACTATTAACCGGACACTAATCTATAGGCTCTAGTTAGCTAGCTAGACTCAATACGTTTTTGAGAAGCACTAAAAAACCTATTGATTCTGGTCGACTTTAGGAGTCCAATTTAGTAGTCTCATGCTTAGCAATCGCCCTTAGTACCACTAAACCAAGGCGGCAGCTTGTAAACAATAAGTTCATTGACAGTCACTAAGATTTCAGAAGCCCATAAGTCTTACACAATAGTATTTATTTTATTTACAATTTTTTTTTAACTTTGCCATTTTGCTTTGCTTTTTTTACACTAGGAATTTCTCCTGTATCGTGTGTTTACAAACATATAAACCCACATACACAACACCCAAAGCCGGAACAACTATCTGTAGGTCATACAAATATTTGTTCTGTGCGGGAATCGAACCCGCGACACGCAGCTCAGCAGTCAATCGCTCAACCACTGCGCCAACCATGCGCCAATAGTGTTACCCAATAACTTAGGCAGTTTATTCAGACGCTCCTTGTAATATAGTGTTGGGTTGATTAACAATCTGCCTAGCCATCAGTAATTTTCTAGCAACATTAATTGGTCTTAACACATCGGACTGCATATAGCACCGATACATTGGACACAAGGTAACAGATGGCATAATCTATTCCATTGTCGATGTAAGGCCACCCGTAATTAACGGTAATTAATAGAAGGCTGCTTGATTAGCGTGCCTGTGCACTGCACGCGCTGGTTTAATTGCCAAACGTAATTATTGTATCGAAATTAACGTGATCAATATGGGAATTAATATAAAATATTCATAAACAAGTTTTCAAGAACGACTTGCCAAAATGTTCGTATAGAGCAGAAGCTCTAGAAGTGACTTTCTAACAACGAAAGCGTCGCAATAGCGATTGGCAAAAACGTCAGAAATGTATGGGAATGTCAAGCACTACCGAAATGAGAAGTGCTCAATCCCATTAATTGTGGCATTTTGACAATATATGTGTATAGAACTAGCTTCTGCCAGCGACTTCACCCGCGTGAAAGACAAAAATTATCCTGAAATCATATTTGTCGGAATAAAAAGTATCCTATTTGCTATTGCTGACTAAAATCGATCTCTGTGCCAAAGTTCATCCAGATCCGTTCTCCCGTTCTGGCTTGATTGAGTAACAAACGTACATCCATCCAAACTTTTACATTATAATATTAGTAAGATGTGTCTATTGCTCTCTCTCTGAGCTTCTTAAGGGGCTGTGTTCGAACAGTTGACAATCGACATCTGAGGTTCTAAGCCACGCCCACTGTCATTGACAGCTTAGGGGAAAACTTTAAATTGGAGCGAAAAGTATTTGAAAATTAAATTCACAAGGCCGACCACAGAGGCCCGCATCATAAACGGACTCTTCCGATAGTTTTTACATAAACATTACTGCGCAAGTTCTTATTTCAAACTGGCGGCTGGCATCTGACATCATATCGTTCACTGTTATTTTGCCTATGAATGCAACCTTATTGCTACGAAAATAAAGATCACTAAAATAGGCAATCTGGCTAGTGTCATACAAGTTCTTGCCATGCAAATTGAATAAATATTAAAATTTTGTCTGATTCTATGCGACTGCCACAAATAAGAACACAGTAGGTGACATTTTGAACCAACTTCTTTATGATGGTTTTATACCCAGATACTCAAATTTATAGCAGAGTAGACCCATCAAATTTTGAATAAAGGTACTTTTGGGCTCCACCGCAGTTACGTAAAAAAAAAACTAACTTACTAGGTTTTGAAATGGTTAGTTGCTCTATTTAGGCAAGCTTTTCAACCTAGTAAAGGTTTATAAAACTACGTAAGAACATGGAGAAAATGTTTACTATGATTATTAGATAATATGTGTGTGCGTATTTTTGTATGGGTTATTTTAATATTATAACTCTATCACTATAAGTGTTATAATTTTATGTAGTTACCGAACACAAGATTATTTTCCAAAAGTCTTTTCAATTTATATAATTTTACATATTTTTTGCTTTCTCCTGGAAAATATTGTTCGAAAAAGTTATATACTGGGTGTTTGTGTATAGCGTGCAACAGCCGTGATACTGTCTGTTCACATGTTGCATTTTACATAGAGTTAAAAAGTAATAGACAGGGCGAAAAAAATACGAGCAATTTTATTAACATTACATTTTATTTACAAACAATTGATAATGATAAATGATTTTATTTCTGTAAGTTGGTTTGTACAAACACTTTTACATGTCGAACATATTTTTTAAAACTAAATGAGGTCGGCGTTTCCTATCTGACTACTCTGAGAAGAAAGGCCGAAATAAACTCAGAGGTCACAGTCTCTTTTAAAGTCCAGACAAAATATTGGTTAGATCATGTGAAGACCATGTAGACTGATGTCTGAAATGGTCTTTTGAGGAAAGAACCAGCCAGATTGAGTGGACCCGTCCAGTCAGTGCACGCATTTGTCAATAACCAAGCAGCTAAACTCAGAATTTAAGGAGCTCAACGATTCGACGAACAATACCAAAAAAAGGACATCCGGGTAGGCCGCATAAACTACTCAAACTGCCAGACCATGATTAAAAACTAAGATAAATTTAAATTAAAACAAAAAAAAAACAAAACAGAATGATCCAGATAGTCTTCACATTCACAATAATTAAAATAATATAATACTTTAAAAAGTAAATATTCTTGTCATTGCAAGAAAACCAAAAAAAAAATATTAAAAAATATAATAACAAAATTCACGGTGCAAAATATATTAAAAAAACAAAATTAATTGGAGCAGCTCAATAAGTACCTACTTGCAGGCGTGGTCCCAGGGGGTTATTTATCATTCGGGCTGTCGAGAACCACGACTCAGATTGTTTGGAACATGGCCGGACCCAAAAACATCAAGACATAAAAACACGAAAGTGCCAGAATACTACTTACGTGGTAGGTGTAAAACGACTTTTTTTACTAAAAAATACAATCGACTTCCAAATAAAAACACTTTAAAGTGAAAAATAACTACAAAGTAAAAAATTACTTCACTTTCGGAAGGCGGTGTAAAAAAACGAAGAAACGAAAACCGGAACACTGACTTCCGAAATTGAAGTTATTTGTAATATTTTTTTTTGATGTGGATGTCGGGTTGTATTTTTTGTAAAATGTTTTTATTTTTAACTTTTAGTTGTGGTACCTACCTAGTGGGCATGTTCTATAGTGATGCACAATAAACATAAATGCGGTTGCAGCAATCCTGAGAGATTTGCCGTCATTTATTGAAGAGTTATGTTTTATATAGCTCCGAAGTTCTTCATCAGATCTTTACCAAGTTTAAATGGGACCATATCGGAATAAACTTCTTTGGCGAACCCACGGACCTGATATTTTGGAAAAGTCTTATTCCTCATCTCTGGTTTGCATTTATTAACTGGCTTGAGTGGAGATTCGCAAAGGCAACCGTACTCGGAGTAGAAAGTATTTCAGTAAGGGCTGGTACGGACTTAGCCATGATTATTTCTTAAGAAATATGTAACAATGTATATGAAAGTTATATAAACGAAACAATAAAAATGTCAGGTTCAAGCGATACTTATATAATAATAACTTACTCGTTAAAACCAATCTCCGATGCTTCACCTGCTTCTGAATTGGCCAAACGTCTTCTTATACTGTTAAGAAAAATCATTCATTCATATGTATGTTCCATGGACCCGGACGGTACTCGTATTATGGGTAATCTATCTAAATCTATACTCATATATATTTTATATGATAGGATGGACTGGATTGGATGCATTAGATGTACTGACCAGATTACAAACATTCTTGGACTATTAAAAAACCGGCCAAGTGCGAGTCGGACTCGCGCACGAAGGGTTCCATACCATTATCGACAAAAAACGGCAAAAAAATCACGTTGTATGGGAGCCCCACTTAAATATTTATTTATTCTGTTTTGAGTATTTGTTGTTAAAGCGGCTACAGAAATATATACAGCCTGGTGACAGACAGACAGACGGACAGTGGAGTCTTAGTAAAAGGGTCCCTTTGGCTACGGAACCCTAAAAACGAAAGCGTTGGGCTAAAAAAGCTAGCTACCAATATAACAATTATTTAAAAAATGTGTAGGTACTTACATTACCTCTTCCATATGCATTTGTCTGTTAGAATACAAAAGCTCTTTTGCTGATTTGAGACATTTTTGTTTGTTCCCATTTGGCACGGAATTATAATATCATTTACACGGCTTAGTTTTGTACTTTACAACTTATACCTACTAACAAAATAAAATATAAACACGACTTACTAACTTAAAAAAAAAAACGAAAATAAATAAGTAAACGAAATATGGGAATCTGATATTATCTAAAACTATATTTTCTCGAATTAATCACGCCTCAACGTCAACGGGACGAACATTCCATGTTCTGTGTTTTTTCCTTCTATTGTTTTTACATCAAAGAAGAAGGTTGAAATCGTATTCGACCTCCCACCCTATTTTAAATATTTTTAATTCAAATTGAGATAACATAAGTTGTATTTTCAAAGAGGTTTAAATACTTTTTAGTTATGGACTTAGTAAGTAAACTAACCGACGTGAGTTGTTTATATAATACAACAAAAATATAGATACCAGTGACAGCGGTAGTGCCAGAAAATAAAAATAATACAAACTTTGACAATATTACTTGTGATTTCGTTAGTTCCAATTAAAGCCACCAGGCTACATGATCTGGCTGCATTATACCTGATATTTTTTTGACAGATTGAATTGACGAGAAATAAATTAAATATTATTTTTGCTTTTTGCGGAAAAAAGCGACATACGTCCACCTAGCAACGCCGCAAAGCGGTCACTGTCGAATTGCACTGGATGGAAAGAGAAGCACGATGGAATTTGTATAGATTTTTTTATAAAACATAATAATATGAATTACTTAAAAATAATGAATGAAACTTCAAAATCTACGACAATGAAGTTTTGCGTCCTGTTATGATACGTTATTGTTGTTAATTGTACAAACGTACGCTGGTCAGTATTACCGGAAAAATCTTTTGAAGATCACGGTAAGAGGTTACTTTGCCATTCAATTGTATCGAGGTTTTTGTGCGTAAACGTGTTTCGGCCACAACAAAGTTTTCGGAAATATGATCAAGATTAACATATCTTTTTTCCGCTGCCACATCTTCAATGGATTTGGCTAAAAAATGTTTAAAAGAAAGCCTATTTTGAGTATTCAGCCCCTTAATACATTTTGGTATGTTTTACTTTTTTTCTAAAATACAGATGAATGATTCTCAACTGCAAGACTTCTAGCTTGTTTCAAAACAATAATCAAAATAGTATTTTATTAAAGTTTCTATAGGGCATATACCACCAATTTTTTTTTTAAGTTGCTTTGTTCTCTTTGACAAGTATCAATTTCCAAAGTATGACAATATAAAAAAAACTTTTTGCATAAAAATACTACCGACTTCCAAATACAAAACTACAAAGTGAAAAATAACTTAATTTTTTTAAGTCGGTGTCTTTCGTAGGTACCATTTTTTTGCGTTATGGACATCGACTTAAAAAAATTAAGTTATTTTTCACTTTGTAGTTTTGTATTTGGAAGTCGGTAGTATTTTTTTGCAAAAAGTTTTTTTTATTTTTCCTTTTTTAGTTGTACGTACCTAATAGGCAAGTTAGTAAGGGAACTATTTCGCCAGAATAGATTTCATGAAACTTGAACATAACCGGTGAAATGAGAGATCTGCTTACCCCTTAAGAGTGAACTGGCGTGGTGTTATGTTATGAAATGTTATAAACAACAAACAGACATGCGATTGCAGCAATCCCGAGAGATTTGCCGTTATTTATTGAAGAGTTCTGTTGTATATCTCCAAAGTTCTTCATCAGATCTTCACCAAATTAAAATGGGACCAATTTCGGAACATACTTTTTCAAACAAAAAAAGAATTTTCAAAATCGGTCCACAATTGACGGAGTAATCGGTGAACATACACAAAAAAAAAAAAAAAAAAACAAACATGAAGTCGAACATAGAACCTCCTCCTTTTTGGGAAGTCGGTTAAAAATTAATTTCAATTCCAAAAAAATACCATCAAGATATAATTCAGTAAAAGGTAAAACACTGTGAAGATTTCCCCCGAGGTCAGCGACCGCGTGCTCCGATAATTGCGCGGCGCAATTACACTTGCATTTAATTACGCGCCGCCAGAGGGCGCCGGCCGCGCGTCACTTCCGCCGTCGCGCCGGATGCTGCGCACACTGCCGCTTTGTTCGCGACTCACATTGTGCTGGGTATGTGTGCTGTGAAGCTTTGTGTTTTTGGTGGGTACTACGATAATTATTTGAGAAAAGACATTAATATTTATATGTAGAATAAAACCAGGAATGTGTGTTTCAATATAATCTATAATCTTTACTGAAAATTTAATTATAATTCTTGAAAGCACAGACATACAAAATATAATTATGTTTGATTGTAGTAAGTCTTCTCTACAAGAGTCAACGACAATGCTACGGAGCGTCTAACCGCGTAGCTTCGTAGCGGCGTAGTCACGTAGCCCGTAGCACGTCGTGCGATTCTTATCCACTGATTCTCGCTTACATTTCATCCGCAAAACATAATACCGTTTATCCTTTATTTCCGAGTTACATTCAAACAACAACACTCGTTTTCAGCCAAAACAATTCTGTCTCAAATTCAAACTGTTCGTGCACATGTTTTTAATTAACAAAATACGGTAGTTGAACAAAACCCGCGGTGTATCTGGATGGGTCCCATTGTGCCTGTCCCGCATACCGCGGTAGGTATGCAGTACCGTTCGTCAGGCAGGCACGATACCGCTCGCATGCGGTGACAAAAAGCCGGCGCTCTTTCAAACGAATAAGTATTGAAAATAAAAATGTTTTCTGTGCACACTTTACAGGCACTTTGGCGAAACCTACCGGCTCGGAATGTTCATTACTGGGAATAAAACGGCGGTTGAATTTTAGTATTAAACGGGTTTGGGGAATATATCAGGTTTATTTACTTTCGAAATGTATATATTTAAGTAATATGGTGATTTCTCTAATACAGAAACGTAACGGTAACAGTTACCCTGTTTTTTGTTTTCAGTCGCTCTATGTAAAATACTGGTACTGAGAAGCATTGGATAAGCTTGGGAGACAAGCTCAATATACATAGTTGTTAGAAAAGGCAGGCAGAAGGTGATTTCTGTCAACTGATAATTATTTTGTGAAAATAACTAACATCAATATCTATCTTATATCTTTCTATCTATCTAATTAAGCATCCCACTAAAATCCATACTTATTTATTAATACTATAAATGCGAACGTAAATCTGTGTGTCTGTCTGTTACCTTATCACGGTTAAACCACTAAACCAAATTAGATGAAATTTGGTATGGAGATAGTTTGAGACCCAGGGAAGAACATAGGACAGTAATTATCCTGAAAAAAAAATGGTGGAAGTTTGTACAGTGATCTAATAATTTCCCGAGTGTGGCGGGCCACACACCAATCATATTATTGCACCATTATCACTACATACTATAAACGAAAGTCCCCTCGCTGCGTCTGTCTGTCTGTTCGCGATAAACTCAAAAACTACCGAACGGATTTTTGTACGGTTTTCATCAATGGACGGAGTGGACATACTCGTATATGCTTTGTTATCCAAGCGAAGCTGGGTCAAGTTGCTAGTATTATTATAAATCTATGCTACTATCAAGTATCATTCTATGAAATTAAGTTTAATCAACAACAGTGGGTTCTTAGGCTATAGGTAGGTACAGCTCGCTGCACAGGTCCCGGGCGACGCATACAAACGATGCTATCAACAACATGGTCGGTGTGTGATGTTGTTCCACTGCACGGATAGTGATGTGTATCTCATTGTCATTTAGATTGGGAAATCAGCTGGTTTGATGGGCAAAGGCCTATAGTTTGTGTTGGGATGCTAATGGAGAATGGGTTAGGGTTTGTAAATAAACAATAGTCTGAGAACCATATTTATGGATGTCAATCTGCCACACTCAGAGACGTTAATGATTACTTAAATCTCTCCTTAGTATAGATTTTCAGTACAAAATCTATACTAAGGAATGCCTTAAGTAACCGTGAAATGTCTCTGAGTACGGCAGTAAGTCTAATAAAGCATTTTGCCACGTTTTTTCGCTAATTAACCAATTTTCATCATCATCATCATCATTTCAGCTGAAACATAGGAAACAAACATACAAACACATACACTGCTGGACATAGGCCTCCCTCAAGTGTCACCACATCAACCGGTCCCGTGCGTCTCGCATCCAGCGGATTTCCGCAACTTTCATTGAGAATTAACTAAGAGTCTCTAAAAGGATTGATCTCTAGTTCCCGAAAGGGATTACCTACTGACGTGAGCAATAAGCTGATCAGTTTCACAGGAAGAAAAAGTCTCGTAATGTAATCTATCAGTTGATCTTAGATAATAAATAGCCTAATTTAAAATTGCTGGTAAGCTTTACAGCTTACTCTGAATCTTTTGAATAAAATAACTGCAATAAACACTCGGCATTCTCCAGTGTTAGTTTAAAGTGTTCGGTAATTTCAACTCGCACGATCGCAGTTGCAAGTCGTGCTCCACTGTTACAGTGTTGCAGTGCCACATAAATTGCGTGTGTTACAAGCAGCTAATATTTGCACTTTAAATGGTAATGCGAGCAGTCAACATTAACTCGATGAATTCATTACTTGGTAACGCGGATACTATAAAAGAAGGTATTCGTTGGAGAAGATTATTGCGTTATTTGCCTTTTACCGTTTTTACTGCTAGGTTAAAATTTCTCCTCGTTCTAGGAATTTTCAATCATTGTTTATGTATCATGATAGTGATTAACTAGGACATGATTTACTTAAAGTTTTTTTAAGTATACGCCCGTTTTTCATTCAGTTGCCAATTGTTAGGTGGAAATAGAACGGGTGGAGGTTACACTGGCGCCCAACGTGAATGTGAATCCGCTAAACGGCGAGAAGAGAAGCACAGGATCGGTCGAAGCCTATGTCCATCTTTAGATGTTTTCCAGCTGAAATAATGATGATGATAAAAAAATCATGAAAAATAATTGGAATATTATAAATTCACCTCAATAGCATCCATATTGATAAACTACACAAATTACATACACAGAAGTAGTAAGTGTTCTATAATAAATGATCAATATCTATAGGTACCTACTTATCACTTTTAGTTTAAACCGATTAAAAATAAGGTAAACTTTGCAAGGTAATCCCAGAATAGACCTCCAACTTACAAGGGATACCACATCCTTATTTCTCTTAATTACTAACACGGCACATAATCTAATACAATTATAACCTGACGCAGACGCGAGTCGCGCATTCCGGTTCGGTTCCGGCGGAAGCCCGCCCGGACCGGTATTAACGACCCGGACGACGGGAATTAATAACTCCTACCATTTATACTAGTCCCAACTTTACCTCGAAATATATTGTTAGTACCTACTACTAGGTATTGTAAGTTTGGGAAAACTAATTGTTCTTACACTATTGTAAGCAATATCAATGAGGTGATTTGAACCTTTCCTTTCCTTTGATTGAACGTCAATCAAGGGAATGTTGTGGCCTCTTGTTTCAAATGTTCTATTGATAGACTTAATTTGCATCTTTTGCGTGTGATTTAAAGTAATATAGTTATTTGTTAAACAAGAGTGCAAATTTGCTCTTAACCGCGTGCTCAATTTTGATGGCCGAGCAAGCGAAGGAATCTAAAATTGAATCACGAGCGCAGCGAGTGATTCTAATATTAGGATCCTGAGCGTCAGCGAGGGAATCAAAATAGCTCGAGGTGAAAAATCTTTGCACTCGAGTGCAACACGTAACTTTTCATCCCACCTCAGCGAGGAAATGACTAAAAGCAGAAAAAAAAAAAATCACAAGATACTTTTCAAAACGAAATAAGCTGTCGCAGATTTTTTTTGGACTTGGACACAAAATTATTTTTTCAATTCCAACCAGTAGTTCCTGAGATTAGCGCGTTCAAACAAACAAACAAACTCTTCAGCTTTATAATAATTAGTATAGACTAGTATAGATAATACTTAGGTATAACTAGCTGTGCCCGCAGCTTCGCTCCCGTTAACTACCTATCCTATCCTTCTTACCTACCTACCTGTACCTACCCTACTTACCTTTACCTACATAGATCGAGTGTTCACTGCACAGAATGCTATTTACTCTAGGGAGAAGAATATCGACATCGTATTTAACTCGATGACTAAAAAGACGTAAGAAGAAAATCATGCTGTGCAGTCGGAGGATATATCTGGTTTTGGTCAGCCAGCTCCCGAATACGTATCCCACTTCTTGTTTACGCCTTTTTAGTTCGCTTTCTAAGTAGTCGGGTTTTTAATTAACTTTTTTTTAACCCAAGGTTATAACACATGACGTGAAAATAAAATGGTGCGTGCAAAGTAAATTTAAAAAAAAAGTACACCAAGAAGTCTGAGTTTTCAACAAATTAAAAAAGGTTGTATGATTAATTCGGCACCATGGTGGTAGAAGTAAATAGGTTTAATTTTTTTTTTTATTCACAAACTTAGTGCACACGATGTTCTAAATTCAATTTACTTTATCCTCTAGCGGATAAAAAAGGCTTATGCACTCAGATATCGAAGAGCAACAATACTCTTGCTGAGATTGGGGGATGAAAAATAAATTATTGTAGTGACAAAGAATAACAGTTGTTTATTTATGGATTATTATATTATTAATTTAGATCTTAATACAGAGGTACCTTTTTTTTTTTTTGTTTGTTTACGGGGTGAAACCTTCAAAAGGCGCCTGGACTTTTGGGGAAAAGATCAGGGAGTGTGGGATTTTTACCTCACTAAAACCACCCCGGTGATCACCATCAGCACCTGGAAGGGGCCCCGTCACCTTTTAAAAGACCAAACCGGAACCCTCTTTGTGCAACGCCTGTTAGGGCACATCCCTGGGGAAGCTGAAAGAATAGCTTCCCCTGAGCCACGCTATGTACGGCAGCACGTGACCACTGTGCTGCCATCCTTCCTGAAGTCACTCGGTGGGTGGACAGAGTCCCCAATCTGACCACTCGCGACCCCGGAGTCCCACCTGCTTGTGACGCAGGCGGGGTTTCGGCGTTTTAGGCATCGAGGTGGTTGCCTCCCCGACGCCTTCTTCTTCGAGCGGGATCTGCCCTCTCACGCTCCCGCTCGGCGGCCTCCTTCTGGGCCGCTATATCCGCTATATAGGCTATTTCCCTCCAATTTGCTGTCTCTGCCAGCATGGCCCTCACAGCTGCTGGCAGAGACAGGTCTCGCCCGATCCTGGCGACCAAGACCTGCCGCTCAGAGGCCCACGCTGAGCACTCCTCGAGCGTGTGCTGTGCAGAATCAAGGTCGCCTCCACAATGGTGGCAATTTGCCGTGGCCTCTCGCCCAATCCTATTCAGATACTCACCGAAGCAACCGTGCCCGGTGAGTACCTGAGGGAGCCGGTAGGAGATGCGCTCCTCTCTCTTCAGCCAGGCTTCGAAGTGTGGCAGGACGGCTTCGACAACGCGCTTACGCGAATATTGCGGCTGCTGTAGCCGCTCGCGCCACCGCTCGGATGCGTGTCGCCGTTCCTGCCGCCTCAACCTTACTACAGCGATTCCTGGCACGCTTTCACCATTCTGGCGGATGGCGCGAATTCGGTTATAAACCCTCGCGTCCATGTCCGCCAGAATGTCCAGCGGAGGAAAACGTGCCAGGAGAGTTGCCGCCTCAAAGGACACCGTTCGGTATCCTCGTGCGATACGAATGGCCATTTTCCGCTGCAGGCTATTAACTTTAGTCCTGCAGCGTCGGACGCCTGATAGTGTGCTTGACCAGACAGGCGCCCCATAAAGGACCATCGATCGCACGACCCCCGCGTAGAGGCGGCGAACTTCTTCCCGAGGTCCCCCGAGGTTGGGCAGCAGTCTGTGCAAAGCACCCACTGCCTTTTCAACGCGGGGGACCAGGCGCTCGAAGTGCTCTTCGAAGCCCCACCGACCGTCCAGGGTTAGGCCAAGATACTTGATGTATCGACCCACCTGGACTTGCGCATCTCCAACTGTCACTGACGAGCTAGGTGGCTCCCTGCTCCTCGGCAGTTTATGGAACCATAGCGCCTCCGTTTTATGAGGCGCTATCACTAAACCCAGCTCATGGATCGATGCCACGACTTTTGCCACCCCGAGCTCGGCAAGCTGGATTGTCTCGTCGAAAGTGTCCCCGCCGGCCAAATACAGAGGTACCTACTGATCATTATGCATAACTTTTAGTATGGAAATGGAATGGAAATTACGAAAAATGTTAGTCACGTGGTATGGTATAACGAAGATTTGTAATAAACTGAGTCGAAAAGCTTCTGCAATCAGCGATTACACAACGTACTTCACTGTGCTGTATGTTTCACTTAAAAAAAACTCTTTTAAAAAAATAAACCGAAGTCGGTTTATTTTTTGTTCCCTAAGTTGAGAGATACTTAATCCAATAAAAAAATATTATCGCGATCCGATTATTAGTTTCTGAGAAATGCGTGGACAAACCTATATACATACGAACATACATACACTTATGAAATTTGGCACACATGTTCAGAAGCCCTCATATTATCAATACATATAATAAATCTGTAGAAAAGTCGTTTTTGAACATCGAAAATATTTCCAAAAAAAATAGCCAGGGTGTTAAAGGACAACCAACAGAACCCATTTCTGTTTATTTGTGCACGCATCACGTAAATTGTATGAAACCAATGTAGATAAATTTTATACATAAATATTGTACGTAACTTGAAGTATTGGACTTACTTAGTTTTTGTTTCATCGCAATCGGTTCACTCTATCAAAAGTTAGGTGAATTTAAAGTGTTCAAGAAGTAAAATATCGCAACATACGCAATTCGGACTGTTGAAATCCATATTAGATAGATGGCATTGTGCATTTCGGGAAATTTTCTGAATGGCTGTGATAAGATATACCGCGGAAGAATGGATATATAAAAAAAGTAGTTTGGGTCCCTAAGACACGCACGCCGCGCCTCCGTGCGGGGACGCAGCGAACCGGGGGGGGACTCGACTCAACAATATTCCTTCAAGGGCTATTTCAGGTGTGGCTAGAGTAAAAATTATATAATTCGGGAGTTGGGACCAAAATCAAAATAAAAAAAAACTAAATCAAAATTTTATTTCACATAGGCCTACATGGGCACTTATAAAACATCGACAAAAGGTGCACGGTTCGGGTTAGTCGTTTCCTATGGAAGAAAACCTGCAAGAAACTCCATGGTTACTCTTTTAAAAAATGGTTTGGTTTTACAATATTTCCATGTTACAGCATTAGTACTATGGGGGGACAACGTAGGCCCGACAATAAGTCGTAAGAAACTAAAAAAAAGATTATATAATATATGAAAAAGTTAACAAATGTTAACTAACATCTAGAAGGCCTACAATGTTCACACATTCACAAAATAATCGGTAAAAGAATATATACGAAGGAAAAAAAAAAAAATACAAGACTAATAACATGTGGCACAAATGTTGTTATCAGTGCTGTAACTATTCTTAGCAAAGGGCTATAAAGATGATGATTATGTAAAAAGTCCAATTAAAGGAAGAAAAACAAAAAAATAATTGAGATTGAGAATAGTTAGAGACATCCACATATTTGTGCCGTTTATGAGTTACGAGGGAAGCCGCATGCGCAGAAGGAGCTAAAGCCAAATATTTTATCTTCACCGTAGTCCTTGATTTTATAATATGCTTTTTCAACACACTTGCTCATAAAGTGGCTCTAATTTCACCGCAATTAGGCACATAATGACACCTGTTATCAAACTGTGACTTTTTCATTACTATTATTCACAAGTGAGATAAAGAATTTTATTTATTAATTTATTGGTGGAGTTGCTTTGTTCTTAAAAAAGTTTCGATACAAAAAAGATCGTGCTCAATAGTACAAATGCAACACATTTTATGCAACTTCGTATTTATATCGATAATTTCAACTTGTACGTGTTTAATAACTAAAACTTTCACTTAAATATAACTTTTGTTTTTGTCTGTAATAAAGAAAACTTGAAATTCCCCATTTTGTACGTGGCTAAAACGTTATCCGCGAAAAGCCAAAAAAAGATAAGTCATTATTTTTAGTCTATGGCCGATCGCCATTGTCAGATGCGCGCGCATAGGAAAACTGATTAATTTTGCCCGCCATTGCGAAAAAAAATTAACAACTCGTTTTCACTGTTGGAAATGATTTTTTAGTATTATCATCTTCACGAGTGTGTTGAAAAACGTCGTATGATACACGAGTGTATTGATGATTACCATCCTCGGCTCTTTTAAGACCCTCACCTAACGGCTCGGGTCTCAATGGCGCCTCAGCGGTAATCACTAACATTACACACTTGTACCATAATGTACTATTTTAATAAGGACACGTTTGATGTGATTTTGGAACTTTCCATCGGTCAGTTCTATAACTGACTTTGGCAACTTGTTATAAAAGCGTATACTGTTTATAAGAAAAGACTTGCTAGTTTTAGTTAATCTGAATTTGGGTATTACAATTTCGGGCTTACTGCGTGTATTTAAATTATGGAAGTCGCTTCTAGTTTTGAAAAGCCCTCGATTTTTGAGGATATACAAAATACATTCCAAAATATAAAGTGAAGGTAGAGGCAGTATATCGATCTCTTTAAATTTATCTCTGAGGGACTCGCGAGGACCCATTTTAAAGATCGCGCGGATTGCCCTCCTTTGTAATATGAAAATTGAGTCAACATCTGCTGCTGATCCCCACAACAGAATGCCATAAGACATAATACTGTGGTAATAAGTATGGTCTACTAACCTAGCTTTTGGGACAATCCCACCGCACTATTCCCAAACCACTGCAACTCCTGAAAGCCAGAATTAACAGTGGCGACCACCAGAAAAGCGCCGAGGCAATGAAGCTCGACGAAGTCCCGGAGAATGAATCTCTGAATGAATCTGTCTTGGATCCCGCAACGAAATTAATCAGAAAAGAAAATGGAGGAGTAAGAAAAATACAAATTTCCACTTCCCTCCATATCAAGCAGGAGACAGAACAAACAAGACCAATAGGCACAAAGGGTCGTTTACAACTGGGATAAGCCCAGTTGCCTAGCACCACGGATAAAAATTAGCATTAATATTAATGGGTCCTAACATTGTGAGCTAGATATTTGATTCCAATAATAGGTATGGCAAAAGCGCTTGAACGCACGGAAATTTGTTCTAGTTTCCACAAGGTCCGTATAGTAAACAGCTCCTGATACAGCCTGTACATTATTCAACATAGTATTGCGTTCATTCTGCCAAAGAATACACTCCCATAAGATATGCTGTGCAGATTGTACATATTCACAGTCAGATGTAGAACACTGGCATAATGGCGAGGCGAGAAAATAATTTACTTTTAAAGTTACCATGCCCTGTGAGAAATTGGGCAACACAGTGATCCACCTCCAGCCACGTCCTGGCCAGCCGCACGCGAACGGATGGAAAGAATTGGTGGAGGTGTCGGCCCTTGATGGAATTATCCCACCTACATTGCCATTCGGATAAAAGTTGAGACGTCAATATGTGATTTAAATAATCTAGAGATTTTGGCACGGTCACTCCGCGTTAAAAAGTCCGCGTCCATGGTCTCTTTTGCGGAATAGTACATTGCAGCACGTCGCTGCACTTCAAGGTCGACCGGAAGTACGCCAGCAAGTACCGGTAAGGCCTCAGTACTAACCGTCCTGTATGCTTTGCATAAGAATATCAAAGCCAAACGCTGACTCTGAAGTAATTTACGTCGTACCGCCCCTATTGTGGCCCTATCAGCCCAAACAGGCGCCCCATAGCAGATACAACCCAAGTAAGTAGCCCCATAAATAGTCTTTAAAGTCAAAAAAGACAGACCCCACGTAGATTTAGATATTCTCGTTAAGGCATAGAAGTTCTTTTTTGCTTTTTCACCGACGATTTTAATATGATCTATAAATGCAAAATTCCTTTCAAACACCAGACCAAGATAGCACACGGACTGCTTCCTTTTTACCGGAACGTTATTAAATTTAACTATACTACTACTATCTAATTATACTAACCTAGCTGTGGCTACATCGATTAACTGCCTTATTTTCCTTACTGCATATGCAGCTGAACTTAACCTACCCGAAAGAGTTCTAATGTGCGCGCCCCAATGCAATTTTGAATCGATAGTAATCCCTAAGACTTAATGCACGAGACTAAAAAAATACGTTTAATGAAATTATAGGTCTCTAATCATACTACTAATGTCAATAATGGCGTTGACGTGCGTGCAATGTGGTCAGTAATTTTGCTGCCGCTATTGCCCGTCTTAATAGCCTAATGATAAACGTGATGGCATACTACATTTAAAGTTGCGAGTCGGAGTCCCAGCTAAGGATAGGTATTATTAACCGACTTTTCAAAAAGGAGGAGGTTCGACATTGGGTTTTTCCCCCCGATTTCTCCGTCAATTGTGGACCGATTTTGAAAATTCTTTTTTATTTGGAAGAGTATGTTACCAAATTGGTCCCATTATAATTTGGTGAAGATCTGAATTTGGTAAAGGAGTACGCAGATGTGTATAGTTTACTTTGGTACCCTCATTTTACCGGTTATGTTCAAGTTTCATGATATTTGGGTAATCTATTTGGCATAATAGGTACCTTACTAGATTACTACAAGAACTTGCCTATTAGGTACAACAAAAAAGTGAAAAATTAAAAAAAATACTACCGACTTCCAAATAAAAACACTACAAAGTGAAAACGTCCATAACGAAAAATATTTGTACCAACCAAAGACACCGACTTCCAAAAAGAAAGTATTTTTTCACTTTGTAGTGTTTTTATTTTAAGAATTAAAAAAAAGACGTTTTCTTTTATGTTTTCGTTTCGGTGTGTTATTCTGGAGTGCTACTAGATGGCGCGCAGCAAATCAGCTGTCCTTACTTTTTTGTATGATGTCGATATTCTTCTCCCATAGAGTAAATAGCATTCTGTGCAGCGAACGCTCGATCTAGGTAGGTAGGTAAATATAAGCAAATTTAGTTTTTCGCGAAAACTTGTGAGTACCAAAAGCAGAATGCCCATTTTGTATGGAGAAATGTACTGACCGAAACATTTGCGTGTCCTGATAAAAACACCTTTATTTGATTATGTTACCCTAATTAATTACACGTACCAACTTTAGTCAATTTTCATTGCGGGAGTTAAAAGATATTGAACAAAAATATGTTCCTTTTTAGGTTATAGTAGACTCACAGCAATATGGACTCTATGTCAGCATATTTAAGATTTGCATTCGTTAGACATTTGTTCAAGTGCTGGTAAGACATACAATGTTATTCTTACTTACCGGTGTAGATCCCAGCCCGTAATATGGTCAATATATTATCAGGAATTAAAATGCAAAAATGCAGCTAAATATTACGTCTGCGCATATATGGCGCCAACATCAAAGAACATTTGAGACACCAACTTCGAGCCGTAGCCTTGTCTTCCGACAAGGCTACGGCTCGAAATCACAAATATAAAGTCCTGTCTTATTAAGCACTATTTTCACAAACACACGGCGGTGTTGTATTGATAAGATAAGTTTAATACTTTAACGCAAGTCGACGCAACAAAACATATAAACAAATTAAATGAAAAGACGACTACTGTCACATGACTGTCACTGTCAAATGAAATGACTGACAGTAATAGGCATGTTACCAAATCGGTAATATAATCAATTTCTAAAAATATGATTCACTTTTTATCTTGGTTTGCATTAAACTAGTAAATCAAACCAATTTCAAAGTCAGTTATTTCTTAATATTAAAGAGGTGAATCGGTACGATACATGAGATCGTTGGATCGATTCAGTCGATCAAGTTGATTCGAATAATCGATGTCAGATCTTGTCAACATGCCTCAACCCTAACATAAATAGCGGAATATGTTTGAGCTGAGAAACGGAAGTTAAATACTTATTAGTTCAAGAAAATGAAACCCACTAGGAATCTTTTAGAAAAGAAGTCAAAATACTTGAAATATTTTTGTTTAATTTATTGTCCAGAAATGATTGCGACACAATTATTTTTTGAAAGTACTGTCCATGGGCATTCTCCTTTACCTTAATTTTCAACTTTTTTTATATTTTGGAATTTTCCCTTTACTTGTGCTGTAAGACCTTTCTTTTAAACAAAATTGACAATTCTAGGTCAACCGGAAGTACCCCATAGGTTTTGGGTCGAAAACCTATATGGTAGTTCCCGTTGACTTAGAATCAAGAAATTTAGCAAAAAGTAAGGTCTTACAGCACAAATTAAGGAAAAATTCCATTGATGTTGAGCGCTTGCGCATTATCGCGTAAAAACAAACGCGGCGCCGCAAACATCCCTGACGCACTACAACGCCAAAGGCAACCCCATGAGTTTTCTGAACGCGTTATTATACTGGACACGAAGGGCTCCATACGACGCCCGTGAATACTTATCCCACAGGCTGCAAGTGTAGAAGGTGGTACAGAATGCTCTAAAGAGCGTCACCTTTATTTCTGCAGTACAATGTGCAAACCTGCGAGTTATCATATTCGCTCGCTCGGAAAGGGTCTGTCCCAATAGTCCCATCCGTTCCCTTTCAAAGTCAGCATTGTCCTTAAAAGCTTATTATTGACACAGACACCGTCAATATGACAACCAAAATGTTGACTGCTAAGCGTCTCAATCAGGGCATTCATATACAAATTGAAGAGGGCAGTGGAGGTTAATCCCCCCTGTCTCACTGCATACTCCAATTGATAAGGCTCCGACAGCACACCCGCCCACCGAACTCTGTTGATCTTGCTTTCATACCAATGCCTGAAGATACTTATAAGCTCGATAGGCAAGCTTATAGGTTCATGTTTCCTCCATAATATATCTTAGGAAACTAGATCAAAAGCCCTAAACCTATCGAGGAAGCAAGCACAAACAGGTGTTCTTCTTTTTGTGTAGTACCTGACAGCCTGCTTGAGACACAGAACTGCACTCTCTGTAGAAAGTCCTGGCCGAAACAACTGATTGTCGTGCAGCACAAGATATTCGTTTAGCTGTGTATCAAGCAGGCTATTATGCACCTTAGCGACTATGGTTGCTAGAGAAATAGGTCTATAGTTTCCCCTATCCGAAAGATCACCTGTTTTACTTTTAACAATCGGAACCATCACGATCGTCCTCATAAGGCAGGTATGAATGACCTTTACATCAATTGTACAGCAGTGCCAAAACCCTCGGTAAGTGAGGACCTCGGTATTGCAAACGCTCGAGCTACTGAGCCCATCATGTCCAGGGGACTTACCTCTAGACGTAGACCTGATGACCTTCGAATGCTTAGAGGCAATTATGTCCATCTTTATCTGTATCTTTGTCAGTATAATGGGTAGGTACGGAACCCTCGGCGTACCACTTGGCCGGTTTTTTTTGTATGAAGTCGATATTCTTCTCCTTAGAGTAAATGGTATTCTGTGCAGCGAACGCTCGATCTAGGTAGGTAGAAAGGTAAGTAAGGTAGGTAGGTCTAGGTAAATATGGTAGGTAAAGGTAGGTAGGTAAGTAGGGTAGGATAGGCAGTTAACGAACCCACGGGCACAGCTAGTAGTAACATAAATGTGAATATGGTGCAATTCCAACAATATTACATACATACGTGTCAAATTGATAAGCTCCTTTTTTTGAAGCCAGTAAAAAATACCGGCCAAGTGCTTGTTGGGCTTCGCACATTTAGGGTTTCGCACCAAACCACAAAACTAAGTTGGTTGTAATAGGAAAAACTGGCCAAGTGTGAGTCGGACTCGCGCACGTAGGGTTCCATACCATTATCGCAAAAAACGGCAAAAAATCACGTTTGTTGTATGGGAGTCCAAATAAATTATTTATTTTATACTGTTTTTATTTGTTGTTATAGCGGCAACAGAAATACATCATCTGTGAAAATTTCAACTGTCTAGCTATCACGGTTCATGAGATACAGCCTGGTGACAGACAGACAGACGCACCGTGTAGTCTTAATAATACGGTCCCGTTTTTACCCTTTGGGCACAGAACCCTAAAAAGAACTTGTTTGCATATTCTGATGTTCATTTAAATTCAAAAATTAACCAAGTTCAAAAACAAGAAACTGATATAGAGAAATGTATTTATCGTTCCAAATAAACAGCCTACACGATACACACTAGACAAAAAATAAAAAGTCCACAAGATACAAACATAAAGTACGCATTTTAAGTACGGTAGTGACTACCTACATTAGGTAGCAGTTTCTCTCAGCTAAGTAGCTCGCAGTTGACGCTACACGCTCGGAATTGTTTCCTAAGTACGTGCTCACACGGGCTCGCATACTATCTGAGTTACTGCTTTAAATGTATTAAATTCTTGTGGAACAAGCTCTCATTGAGGACCGGGGTTGTCATGGCAATAAGAAGATATTGTTCAAGAAGTCAGTGTGTTGCGTACCATTTCTGTGATTTAAAAGGGAATGTGTAAAACACTTTAGAATCCTTTTTGGGCCGCAGGCATCTTCGTACATCAATATGAAGAGCTTTGCAAGTCCAGAGCTGATTTTACCTTTTTATCCGACTGCCGAAGGAGGGTAATGTGTTTATCAGTCTATGAATGTATGTATGTATGTTTGTTCCTATGTGGCGTTCTAGAGACCAAACGCGTTGGCCGATTTTGATGATTCTTACGTCAATCGATTCATCTTAACCCTGCGAGTGTCACTAGCTACATAAAAATTGGAAAAGAAAAAGTGGCGGATTTTGGGCGCCAATTTTTAGGGCAGATTTTTTTTTCTTCCAATCCCATCGTGTGGGGTATCAAAATAAATGGTTTTAACAGGTGATTTCAAAAATATATAACACTTATATGTTTAAAAGTACCTAATTAAAAAAAATAATAAAAAAAGTTGTAAATAAAAAAACGTAAATTCAAAAATTCTAAAAACCCGACTGCTTAAAAAGCGAACTAAAAAGAGGTAAACAAGAAGACAATTATGCTGTGCAGTCGGAGGATACATATTCGCGAGCTGGCTGACCAAAACCAGATATATCCTCCGACTAATCAGACAGGTTTTTTGAATTTTTGAATTAACTTTTTTTATTTTGGCTATCCTAAGCTGCGACATAGCACCGGCACCTCTCTCTTTTACAATCATCCAGTCTCTCTCAGTCCACCAACTTAAAATTCGTGATCGTCCCTGTTACCATTAAATAAAAACAGAAACGTTTCCAATTCACTTATCTCGTCATCTAGGCCTCAAAGAGCTAGTTACTCACTCCAGCCTGCACCAAACAATATAAGATGCAAAGCGCGTTAGTGGGCGCCGCAGAGTACGAAATCCTCGCAACGGGAGTTTCTCGAGGCGGCTGTACTGAGAAGGAAGAAAAGAAAGAAAGAAAGAAAAATTGTTTAATTGTCACATAATGACATATAATGTTTGAACTAATTTATTGTTAAGCGGGCAAGGAATGAGAGTATTAGCATTTCAAATTATTATATTAAACTGAACAACTTTGCTGACTGAAACTGAATAGTGATGACCTATGGCACTGTGACATGGTCGCTCACAATGAGCGTCATCAGAAGGCTGACAGTCACCCAAAGGGCAATGCGTTTCCTTGCGTGATCGAATCAGAAATGAAGTCATCCGCAAGAGAACCAGAGCTACCGACATAGGTACTGACAAATTGCCAAACTTAAGTGGCAGTGGGTAGGGCACATTGCTCGCAGAAAGGATAATCGATGGGGCCGAAAAGTTCTGGAGATGCGACCGCGTACCGGAAGACGTAGCATTGGAAGGTCTCCCTCTATGTGGAGCAATGACCTAGTCAAGGCTGTGGGAATCCGGTGGATGCGAGACGCACAGGACCGATCAGTGTGGCAGTGCTTGGCGGAGGCCTGTGTCCGGCAGTGGACGTATTTCAGCTGAGATGATGATGATGAAAGCAGACATAACATAAGATGATTATTTTTGTAGACAGTCACGCTCCATTCTACCTTACGGAATGCAAAATTGTTCATCATCATCATCATACCAGCCGAAAGACGTCCAGTGCTAGACATAAGGCTTCCCCAAGCGTCGCCACATTGACACCCGCCACTCTCACCAGATCATCTGTCCACCTGGTGGGAAGCATCCAACGCAGCGGCTTCAGGTTTGCAGTCGCCACTCCAGAACTTTTCAGCCCCATCGACCATCTGTTCTGCAAGCAATGTGACCTGCCCACTGCCACTTAAGTTTGGCAATTCTTCGGCTATGTCAGTAATCCTGTTTCTCTTGCGGATCTCTACATTTCTGATTCGATCGCGCAAAGAAACTCAGAGCATAGCATTGCCCTTTGGGTGACTGTCAGCCTTCTGATGACGCTCATTGTGAGCGACCATGTCACAGTGCCCTAGGTCATCACTATTCAGTTTCAGTCAGCAAAATTGTTCAGTTGAATATAATAATTTTAAAAACTAATTCTCTTATTCCTTGCCCGCTTAACAATAAACTAGTTCAAACATTTCAAAAAAGTATGACTCATAATACAATAAAGAAGATAAGTACAAGTTCTAACTAAAATAATTATAACAATTAAAATATCATAATTTCAAAAAAACCCCGACTCATTTTTATTTCATGCTTCATAATTTATCTAGTACATTGTAGACACGCTTCGATCGGCAATCTATTGAACACGTAATTATGACACGATATCTTGCGAAAACGCCCCGATTCAAACAATAAACGTCCATAACTTTTGAACGGCTCAACCGATGTTATTCAAACATAGCTTAGAACACTTTCGACAAAATCACCTTTGAAACAAAAAAAAACTAAATCAAAATTGGTTCATCCGTTTAGGCGCTATGATGCCATACAGACAGACATACAGATTCACATATACATAGATACTCTTTTTCCGTCGGGGGTTAAAAACACCCCGATTCAAACAGTAAAAAGCCCATAACTTTTGAACGGCTGAACAGATTTTATTCAAACATAGCTAAGAATACTCTCGACAAAATCACTTCTCAAACAAAAAAATAAATATATTAAAATCGGTTCACCCGTTTAGAAGCTAATGCCACAGACAGACACACAGATAAGTACACAGATATAACACCCCTCTTTTTCCGTCGGGAGTTAAAATATACGTGGTTGTGTTTTAGTGCACGCAAACGATGATTCTAACGGGCTTAGATAAGGCGTAATTTTATCGATGATAGCTTTTATCGAAAAGTCGATAATGAATGAGATGGTTATGCACTACTAAAGTGCACTACACGTGGTCAATCAGAATCGTTATCGCTGAAAGAATGTTACTTGGCTCCCAAGACAAGTTTTGACAGTGCCGCCGCAAACAGCAGCCGCCGAGGCCTTTCTGTGCTCTATGGAGGAGGCGCATCAAGCCGCTATTAGCATTGCAAACGCCGAACATTGAGCCGTCCCGGCTGCACGTAATGTGGACCAACGTCCAGCTATCCAGCGACTGTGTTTGGACGCTGGAACGAGTGCCTTTGAGGAACCATTTACTGATGGACGACGTTTGAGTGGTACCTACAGTTATCCGGCTGTCAAAGTGGACCAAAAAGAACATTTTGATAACTATTGTGTTTTTACATCAAAAATAGACAATAATAGAAAATATTCCACACATGAATATTCTTAGTACTCTCATTTCTGATGTTTGTTTTGTGTATTTATAAAATATTTTTTGTACATTATTGAGAGACGATATTACTATTAAAATTCAAAACTGATTAAGTTATTTTAAGAATAGAACTTCCGCTCTTAAAATTAATCGACAAAAATTCACCAAATAAAGCTAAACTCGCTACTAGGAAATGATATTTGAGCATGAGTGACCGGCTCGCAATAGCAGCAAGTGGTCACAAAGCGGAGTTGAACAACGGCAATACAATAGTTTGTTCTTTATGTCGTTGACTGAGCATAGCGGGCATAGGGGGCATAGTGGGTATTTCATGTGTCAAACACAAGCCGGCTCCGTCGTGGCATCGAGACGTTATGTGCCAAAACACTGCGCTTGACAACATAGGAACAATATAAATAGAACAGAGTTAGGTATATGGGTAAAAGCTCTAATAAATAGTACTTCAAATACTTTTTGATAAGTTTGTAAATATGGAATACAAAGACAATAAAAAATCATAACAAAAGGATACAATAGAACCTAGGCTATCTAAACTAACAAAGCATAGGTCCTGGCACAAACCAAACTAAACTGGAAAATAATGAAATTAATTCTTCGTTTTTTTCTGCCTGCATTCGGCCTTTGTAAATAAATAAATACATGTGCCTACTTTTAAATAAAAACGCAAATAATAGAAATCAAAGCATTCATCGTACACACACATAACGAAAATACAAAACCCAACCGCTTAAATCAGAACTAACGGTAATTCGATTTCCCGTTAATCAAGCTCTGACAACGACAGCTGAGCACTTCCCAAAGTACTCACCACGCAGTCTGCAGAGTAGCCTATAAAGTAGTCAGTACTCTGCAGACTAAAGTCTGTAAAGTAGACAGTACTCTGCAGAATACGCAGTACGCTGAGCAAAGGGCGCAACTTGGGATCCACAGCTTAAGTGCAAAGTTATGATTGCTAAGCCGTAGTGGCCGTGTTACAGTTACTTAACTTAGTTATTAGCTCGGCATTGATATAGTGTTCTGCTTTGTAACCTCACTTGTGCTGGAAAATGTTCAGGTTTTAATACTAGAAGATTACGTGGGGAAGTTGAAAATTTCCTTTTAATTGTACCTAAAAGCAATCTATTGTAGTTTGGTCTTGTTTTCCATAGTTTTGTCCATTAGTACGGTAGAAAGGTACTACAAATAACCCCTGTATTTGTAGTTTGTAGTTATTAGATATCTTGTAATATATTTATAATTGAATCCTCAAATGTGAAATATTACAATATTTACGCCTCTTTAATGATTACGTCCTTGAAGCTTTATTATTAGATACAAAACGGGCGAGGTTACGTCAGGTTGCCTTCCGAGGTCATTCAAAGTTCATCATCTCTGTCAAAGAGGGAATAAGCCTTAATCCACCACGCGGGCCCAGTGCGGATTTGTACTCACTATGTTTTCCTTCACCGGTTTTAGAGCAGTGGTGATGAAATAATTTACACAAAGTAAAGCGCTTTCAAAGTTGCCTATATAAAAAAATATTTTCCAGACAAAAATAGTTTGCCTGCATACAATCTTTATGTAGGTAAATAAAGTGTGCGACCGCAACAATCAATCCAGCGCTACCCGCGAACATCTGAGTGCGCGGAGGCAGCTGAGCGCCAAATTAATCCGTTCGCAGGTACAATGGCGGCGCATTGTGGGCGTACAATTGTTTTCCCCACATATTGCGTCTCCGGCCTTAATAACGCGCGGTTTATGAAAAACTCTCCTTTTTAATGTTTGCGGCGCCGGCTTCCTCTCGTGCACCCGCGGGGGCTCGTGGCTCGTGACTTGGCATCAAGAAATAACCGCGAAACAACTTTATTTCTTCGTTAATGTCTTGATTTTTGTTTTGGCTTTTGCATTTTGATCGTGAGTTAGTCTTCTCTTTTGTTGTTGATCGGTACGTTGAGCAATAATTTGTTGCAATCAGTAGTACTCATAGATACTATTCGTTTTCTATTGAATTTAAAAAAGAGATACACAAGTTATACTTATTGGTACAATTTGTTTCTTTTTTTTCTCGTAAATTTACCTCCCAGCAAAAAACTATTAAGAATCTTTAACAACACAAACAGTGATTAACGCTTGAAGAAATCTTATTAACTCAAAATTGACCACATGAACTCTTTTCCGATACTGAAATGGCTACTTCAACTTGATAGATTTTGAAAAAAAGAAATAAGAGCATTTATTGCCACTGAAATCGACTTGCTTAATAAACTTCATAAAGATAATACAAAATGTAGATTTCAGACAAACAAAATTACCCTTATTTATCTCAGCTACAAGATATAACGATAGTAAAACAATGTACAGTAATCAGTTTAGCTTCAATAAAATCGAGCAGCCAGTAAATACAAGCTCGAATTAATGCCAGCTATCTGAAATCCAAGTCGTTTCCTTAATGACTGTAGAATTGCCACTAAGCGGTGCCACTAAGTGCCACCTAAGGCTGCCACTAGCGGAAAATGAACATCAGTGATAACTGAGTGGCAAGTATTTGTGTTTGTGGCTTTGGTAGACCACGATAACTACAATCTGAATTGAATATGGTGAAGAAAACTTGGCTTTTTGGAAAGGAGCCAGAACCTGCCAATAGCTTTTGAAAGTAGAATAAAAACAAAGAAATAGTTTTCAGCAACCAGTTGTTGATAAATATCTACTAAACACCAGTTATAGACACAGAAGTTTGGCAGAACTAACATTCCGTTAATATTCAAGGATTTATGAACAAAGATTTAGAATTATTTATGAACTTTAACAGTATTGATATTCTTTGTATAACAGAACATTGGCTTAAAAGCCACCAGTTATTGTTCAATTTTAATAATCACCAGGTTGGTAGTTCATTCAGCAGAGTTAATGCTATACATGGTGGCTCATTGATTTTAGTAAGTAACCAGCTTAAATTTAAAGACCGTAAGGATATTGTGAGCCTATCTGTTGAGCGGACAGTTGAAATAGCTTGTATAGAATTGGAGCAGTATATTGTATTAAGCGTATACAGACCGCCTTCAGGATTGTATGACTGCTTTGAAAAGGTAATGGATGAAGTGTTACACAAGATTTGTAACTCGAATAAATCCATTATCACTTGTGGTGATTTTAATGTTAATTTATTAGAAAACTCAGGTTCTTGTAGTAAAATAATAAGTCTGTTTCAGTCCTACAATCTTGTAAACCTATTTTTGGAGCCCACAAGAATAACCCCTTCTAGTGCTACATGCTTAGATAATATTTATACTAATTTTATACCAGTCACAAAGCAATTATAAATTTACTAGATTCTGATCATTGCGGGCAGAGGATTACTATACCAAACCAAAACAACAAAGTGGCTAAAAAGGATATCACTCTTAACCCCAAAACTGCAAGTCGCTTGGCAGCTTTTAAAGTTAAACTCATTAATAAATTACCAATTTTGTCAATTGATGCTGATCCTAATTATCTATATGATGATTTTTTAAGTATATACTGTAAACAATTTAATTCGACCTTTGTTCCAAAGACTATCTCCGTTAATAGTAACGCATCATTCAGTGATTGGGCTACCATTGGTATTCATAAAAGTAGAACACGGCTTTATGAGCTGTACAGTGAAAGGACTTATGTAAACACTGCTGAATTTAATTTATATGTTAGAAATTATTCAAAATTATTTAAAAAAGTTTGTTGTTTGGCCAAGTCGCGTTATTTGAGCTCGAAGATTAAAAACAGTAGTAATGTTTTTAAGACGACTTGGAATATTATTAATAGTGAAACGGGAAGATCTGGTAACCGAAATATTGACTACGTCCTGTCTATTAATGGCAACATCATAAAATCAGACTCACAAGTCGCAGTGGCCTTTGAAAATTTCTTTTCAGATATTCCCATTTCAACTACTAAATACTTAAAATCATCACCTTCTGTTGCTGAGTCTTTGCTAAAAGAAAATGTTAATGATTGCAATTCGGAATTTCGTTTTGAACATATTACTTGTAAAGACATAATTAAAATCTTTCACACTTTAAATGTTAAAAAGACTGCAGATCTGTGGGGTCATTCTGTAGAAGTTGCTAAGACTATTATTGACATTGTCGCACCTAGTTTAGCTATTATCTTTAATAATTGTATCGACTGTGGGGAGTTTCCTGACCTTATGAAAAATAGTAAAATAATACCTTTGTTTAAATCAGGTAGTACATCAGACCCTACAAATTATAGACCTATTTCAGTACTACCTACGTTTAGCAAAATATTTGAGAAATTAATTTTAGAGCAATTGCAAAGATTTTTTAATAAACATAAATTATTACATAGCAAACAGTTCGGTTTTACAAGGGGTCGTTCAACAACTGATGCCGGTGTTGAGCTTTTAGGACATATTTATAAGTGCGATGCCTTGGGAATCTTTTGTGATTTGTCCAAGGCATTTGATTGTGTTTTTCATGAAACGCTAATCAGGAAACTCCGCCACTACGGGATCCGGAACAGCGCTCTGGATTTTCTTACTTCATATTTGAGTAATAGGATTCAGACCGTTGACGTTAATGGAAAAAGATCTCCTGGATCTATGGTAACAATGGGAGTCCCGCAGGGCTCGATTCTTGGTCCTTTCTTGTTTCTTATTTATATTAATGACTTGCCTTACCTCATAAAGGATAACCATGATATTGTGTTGTTTGCGGATGATACTTCACTTTTGTTTAAACTTAAACGTCAGCAGCTGGTTACTGACGATGTAAATAGCGCGATCTCAAAAGTAGTTCACTGGTTCAATGTTAATAATTTACTTCTTAATGAAAAAAAAACCAAATGCATTAAGTTTACCCTACCTCACGTTAGGCAGGTGAAAACCGATGTGTTGATAAAGGGCGAAGAATTGAATCCTGAAAATAGCACAGTATTCTTAGGCTTAACTTTGGATGCTAAGCTTCAGTGGGGCCCACATATAGATAAATTGTCAAAGAAGCTAAGCTCCGCAGCATATGCTGTTAGAAAAATTCGTAATTTAACTGACATAGAGACAGCCCGTTTAGTATACTTTAGCTATTTTCATAGTGTAATGTCGTACGGTATTCTGTTGTGGGGAAATGCCGCCGACATCCAGACTATCTTTGTTTTGCAGAAAAGAGCTATTCGATCAATTTATAAATTAAGCCCGAGACACTCTCTCAGAGAGAAATTTAAGGAGATTAATGCAATGACTGTGCCTTCTCAGTATATTTATGAAAATCTTTTATATGCCCATATATAAAAATATAAAATTGTTTAAAAAATACAGTGATATCCATACCATAAATACTAGGAACAAACACAAATTTGTAGTACCTACAACAAAGCTCAAGAAAATAGGGGGCTCGTTTAGATGTCAATATGTACGCTTTTATAATAAGCCACGCCACGTACAAGATCTAAGTCTTAATAAATTCAAGTCTTTCATTAAACGTAAGTTGTGCCAGAAAGCGTTTTATACAACAAAAGATTGCATTGAGGACAAAAAGGCTTGGGATTGAGCTGCTCCAATTAGTTTTGTTTTTTTATTATATTTTGCACTATGCATTTTGTTATTATATTTTTTTTTTTTTTGTTTTCTTGCAATGACAAGAATATTTACTTTTTAAAGTATTATATTATTTTATTTTAATTATTGTGAATGTGAAGACTATGTAGATTTTTTTTTTTTGTTTTTATTTAAATTTATCTTAGTTTTTAATCATGGTCTGGCAGTTTGAGTAGTTTATGCGGCCTACCCGAATGTCCTTTCTTTGGTATTGTTCGTCGAATCGTTGAGCTCCTTAAATTCTGAGTTGAGCTGCTCGGTTATTGACAAATGCGTGCACTGACTGGACAGGTCCACTCAATCTGGCTGGTTCTTTCCTCAAAAGACCATTTCAGACATCAGTCTACGTGGTCTTCACATGATCTAATCAAGATTTTGTCAGGACTTTAAAAGAGACTGTGACCTCTGAGTTTGTTTCGGCCTTTCTTCTCAGAGTAGTCAGATAGGAAACGCCGACCTCATCTAGTTTTAAAAATATGTTCGACATGTAAAAGTGTTTATACAAACCAACTTACAGAAATAAAATCATTTATCATTTATGACTGTCAATAAAGAGTAGTGTAAGAAAAAACGAAGCCTTTTGTAAATATTCGATTTATAGTAAAGTAACCCTTATTCTACTTACACTATACCGAAGATATCCCGGACGTCAGCCTGTACGAGATTAGGATGGCTCTGAAACAGCTCAAAAACAACAAGGCGCCCGGTGATGACGGAATTACGGCCGAACGCCTGAAGGCGGGTGGAAAACCGGTCCTTAGGGCCCTTCAGAAGCTGTTTGATTCCGTCATACTCGAGGGCAAAACGCCACAGGCATGGTGCGGGGGTGTGGTGGTACTCTTCTTCAAGAAGGGCGACAATGCCCGGTTGAAGAACTATAGGCCCATCTCACTTCTTAGCCATGTCTACAAGTTGTTTTCAAGAGTCATCACGAATCGTCTCGCGCGCAGGTTAGACGAATTCCAGCCCCCCGAACAAGCCGGATTCCGAAAAGGCTTTAGCACCGTAGACCACATACATACGCTGCGGCAGGTTATACAGAAGACCGAAGAGTATAACCTGCCTCTCTGTTTAGCGTTTGTGGACTACGAGAAAGCCTTCGATTCGATAGAGACTTGGGCTGTACTGCAGTCTCTCCAACGGTGCCAGATCGACTACCGGTACATTGAGGTGTTGAAGTGTTTGTACAAAAACGCCACCATGTCAGTCCGTCTTCAGGATCAGACCTCGAAACCAATCCTTCTCCAGCGCGGCGTGAGACAGGGAGACGTCATTTCTCCGAAACTGTTCACTGCTGCGCTGGAGGATGTCTTCAAGGTTCTGGACTGGAGGGGGCTGGGCATCAACGTTAATGGCGAGTACATTACTCACCTTCGGTTTGCCGACGACATAGTGGTCATGGCTGAGACCATGGAGAGCCTCAGTAAAATGCTCGATGACCTCAGTAGAGCTTCCGAAAGAGTGGGTCTTGAACATGGACAAAATCAAAGTGATGTTGAATGCCCATGTAACACCCACTCCTATCAAGGTCGGAGACTCTACTCTCGAAATTGTAGACGATTATGTCTACCTGGGACAAACGATCCAGTTGGGTAGGTCCAATTTCGAGAAAGAGGTCAACCGTCGAATCCGACTCGGCTGGGCGGCGTTCGGGAAGTTGCGTGGTATCTTCTCGTCCAATTTACCGCAGTGTCTCAAGACAAAAGTCTATGACCAGTGTGTGTTGCCAGTGATCACCTATGGGACCGAGACGTGGTCGCTCACAATGGGCCTTATCAGAAAGCTCAAAGTCACCCAAAGGGCAATGGAGAGGGCTATGCTCGGAATTTCCTTGCGTGATCACGTCAGAAATGATGATATCCGCAGGAGAACCAAAGTTACCGACATAACCCGAAGAATTGCCAAACTTAAGTGGCAGTGGGCAGGGCACATTGCTCGCAGAACGGATGGCCGATGGGGCCGAAAAGTTCTGGAATGGCGACCGCGAACCGGAAGACGATACGTTGGAAGGCCTCCTACTAGGTGGACTGATGACCTGGTTAAGGTTGCGGGAAGGCGCTGGATGCGAGACGCACGGGATCGGTCAATGTGGCGACGCCTGGGGGAGGCCTATGTCCAGCAGTGGACGTCTTTCGGCTGAAATGATGATGATGATGATGAACCCTTATTCATGAGAGTGGCTCGTCATAGAAATCAGTGGAAACAGCTAGAGGAGGCTTACTGAATTGAGGGACATACTGTAACAACAAATACAAAATAAAACAAACAATTCAGAATAAAGACATTTTTATTATTAAATCTGATTAACACAAAGGCTTAGATGGACAAGTCATCTGGAAAGAATGAGTGACACCCGAGGTGTTAAAATCATGTGCAAGTAGAAAAGAAAAGATCCAGAGGAAGGCCCAGGATGCGTTAAAAGGATTGTATCGAAAAATATTTGAAGAGCATAAAAGGTAAACATCTTTGCGGAGGGAGGCCAAGACCGAAAAAGGAATGAAATATAGTTAATTAAAACAAGAAGAGTCAAATGTAATAAATCAACTTTGCATCACAACCCTAAACTCTGCCTTATGTACAGAATATTGTACAACTTAAGGTGCTTGTACTCTGTGCTTAGATAGATATTACCAAGGAAACTTTTAGATAATTTAACCAACAGTTACTAGTTCATTGTAACCTAGGTCCAATGCATTTAAACTGTTTTCATCTCAATTAATCAAGCACAGTTAACTGTTTTATGCAAAGTGTTTCGCGGGTCGCAACCCGCGAGGGAGTGGCGGCGAGGGGGACTCATTACTTTCATTGTAACCGGCAAGTTAATTAAAAGTTTCTAGTTTGTTAACTGAAACTCGCTTCTTCTACAGTTATTGTTGCGTTAATTCTAGTGGCAAAATAATAGTACATTATGGTACAAGTGTGTAATGTTGGTGATTACCGCTGAGGCGCCATTGAGACCCGAGCCGTTAGGTGAGGGTTTTAAGAGAGCCGAGGACGGTAATCATCAATACACACGTGTATCATACGACGTTTTTCAACACACTTTTGAAGAAAATAATACTAAAAAATCATTTCCAACAGTGAAAACGAGTTGTGAAAAATTCCAAAATGATGCCGACCCTAATTTTTGAAACTTTCGTCATGGGTGTCATTTTCAGGGTTTTCGGGGTCGCTAAATACGAACTTGTGATCAAAATAAAATTCCAAGATGGCGCCGACCGAAAGTTTTGAAACTTTCGTCATGGGTGTCATTTTCAGGGTTTTTGGGATCGCTAAATGCAAATTTGTGGTCAAAATTAAATTCCTAATGAAGAGCCGTACGGCGGCCGCTGTGTTATATATAAATTTATTATGAATACAATTAAACTATTTTACAAATTCTACTCTGAGAATAAAGTTCTATAAGTTGTTAACTATTTTATATATGTTTTTGGGAGTAAATATTTCATAATCTTCAAGAAAAATAATATAAATCATCAAAAAAACATCGTTTTGCATCGTTCAGATTTTTTTTTTGATCGTGTGAAGTTTTTGATATCATGTTTTGAGTCTCAGAAATGAAAAGGACATATAGTGAACTACAATATATATATTTTTTGCATTTAAAAAATCACTATTTGTTTGTTTAATAATGAATCAAAGAGTTGTAAAAGTCAGGCTACCTGCTCTTAATCAGTTTTCCTATGCGTGCGCATCTAACAATGGCGATCGGCCATAGACTAAAAAGAATGAGGTTTCTTTTTTTTTGGCTTTTCGCGGATTGCGTTTTAGCCACGCACAAAATGGGGAATTTCAAGTTTTCTTTATTAAAGAGAAAAACAAAAGTTATAAAAAAAACTATAACTCACTTGTGAATAATAGTAATGAAAAAGTCACAGTTTGATTACAGGTGTCATTATGTGCCTAAGAGCGGTGAAATTAGAGCCACTTTATGAGCAAGTGTGTTGAAAAAATAATTGCATTTTATTATTCTTGGAAGAAGAACTACAAGCAAATTAACATAATGAAAATAGTCTACCTAGCCATTTTCGAACTGTTGGGGTCTGCTTCCAAACTGCTAGGATGCAACTGAATATCAGTATTTTACACGGCAACTGCCATGTCTTACTTACACAACCCAGTAACTGGGCAACACGATACTCCTTGGCAAGACTGGTGCCAGATTTTCTGAGATCTGACTACTCGCAATGTCTCTCAAAGATCTACAAATAACAGTCGGGACTACCATCTTAACTACTACTTTCAGAATGCCTGTCAATATCGTCTAAGAGCTAGCAACGTTTTTGAGAGAGAATTTCAGGTAGGCCAGTTTTTAGATATGCTATCTCTCTCACTCTCCCGGATGTCATACGGGCTTTCTGGCTGGCGGTAGTGGTTGCGTTCATCAGTGCGCATCCTACCTATGAAGATAAATATGATTTTATCTGGTTTGTGGAGAGCAATTACCATCATTAGTTGCCGACATTATTATTAAATGTAAAAATTAAAAATAAAATACTAATAAATTTCTTTGCAGAAAGATTATAATTTTTTTCATTATTTTAAAGATAATAACTTATTACAAGACGATGACAATCCGAAAGACGATGATGACAATGAAAATGACAGCAGTGATGAAGATGATGATGATGATTATCAAGATGCCTCCGTTTTTTGTGATACAATTATGGATTAAAAAATCTAATTTTTGTTTATTTTCATACTTGAGATTGATCATTATCTTAATTTTGTACAACAATAAATAATTATTTTGATACCAATTAATCCACAAATTAATTCAATAGTTTTTAATTCTTTCTCTGTAATTTATTCGACAACTATTTCTAGAGCAAGCAAAATGATACCACATCACTTTTCAGTTTTAGATCGGTCTGGCTGTAGGTTTAACAATCAAATTATTGTTTGGCAAATTAATTTTAGGTTTTAAGATACTTTAATAACATTATAAAAAATTGCGTCTGGCACAGTTTAAACAACAATAAAAATAACTGGAAATAATAGAGAAAGAAGAAAAAAGAAACTTGAAAAATGATTTGAAAAATTGATATTTTACCTGTACAGGTAGGATGCGCACTGATGAACGCAACCACTACCGCCAGCCAGATAGCCCGTATGGCATCCGGGAGAGTGAGAGAGAGAGCATATCTAAAAACTGGCCTAACTGAAATTCTTGTGTTTCCGACGTTGCTAGCTCTCGTACTAATAGGGCAGTTGTCAAAAATATCTATTTAGTCCATCAGTTAGATAATTTTTGCTTTTGCCACGTAAAAAAAAATTACGACGATTGAGTGCGTTGAAATATCGTGTGACGTCACGGTGTGCTACACTTAAAGACACGTATCCACTAGGCAACAATTGACGCGCTACATGTTGCACAACAAGTTGCCCAACATGATGAAAGTCAGCGCGGAAATTTTAACAACGTTGTCTGTCTACGCATATACTATTTTATGTCAGTCGTCGCCAACATGTCGCCAGAGGAACTTGTGTTGATTTTATGGTCTCTGTGAGCAGTATCCCATAAACATTCATAGTTTTGGTCCAGTTCGATTAATTTGAGCACTAGTTCATTACACCACACTACGGACATTTTGCGCGTTACGTCTACACTCGACAACAATTGATGCTCAACTAACGATGCTCTTTAAACAAACAACAAGCCGCGCGTCATGTTGCGCGCCAGCTGGCAACGTCGCACGCTGTGCAGCGTTGCCGTACATGTTGAGCGTCACGTGTCGCGCGCCAAATGTTGCCTAGTGGAAACGTAGCTTTATACTGACAAAGTGACGTCACAAGCCCTCATTCCTAACATCGATGCGCTTTACCTTTGTAATGTTTTATTTATTTGATAAAGCAAAACATACGTGCCCAATATTATTTGATAATCTCACTGACAGACTGAATAGAATTATCATTTTTCTGTACCTATTTCTACTGATCTGACAATCTGTGGTTTAATATAACCTGAAAACAACTATTTACATACATAACAACATGCTTTACCGATAACCGATACATAAGAACACTGCTAAGCCGGCTGACTGTATAAAACTGAACAAGCTGCACAAAGCGGATTCAATTCCCGAAGCTTTTCCTTTTTATACCGTTTCATCGCGATCGGTCCCTCGCGAGTTCGACAAAAAGACAATGCGACATTAGCTGCTTAGCTGGCCGCGATAGACGAGTCGGGGTAACTGAAAGATGAGATAATCACATTATTTACAGAACAAAGCTTAAAAGGTTGTTTATATTGTACTGGTTTCTGTAGTGTAATTAAAATGTGGTATCGGGATGTTAAGATACAAGAAAAGAAATCACGGGACAAGGAAATAATATAAATGTATAGGTAAGATCTTTATTGATGAACAGAGATCTTTCTTACATCAATTCTCGTTTAGATCTTCTATTTTAACATCGTACAACGGGACATCTCGTATTTTACCTGCGTGCCTCAACCCAGCTTAATTATATCATACTTCTAACAATACCTTACAAAGTACCGAAACTGTAAAACTACAGTTACGAACAGTATCCAAACATCTAGCCATCTAAACTTTAACTTACAAATATTGATAAACATCTGTTTATCAATATTTGTAAGTTAAAGTTTTTTTTTCTGAAGGTAGTAAATAGTTCAATGACTATTTGTGTGGGAATTGTAGGAGTGAGATAGTAGTAGATTAGTCTAATAAATATCGATGTATGTTTGTATGTTCCCCAAAGACTTCAAAATGGCTGGAGCGATTTTGGTAAAATTTTCTGGCAATCTTCATTAGCCCAGCGGGATACCTTGTGAAGTTTGGAAACGACATTTAAATCGGGCGAAGCCGCGGGAAAAAGCTTACCAACATAATGTCATAAGTTCAATATTCATACACTTAGCTTGTATGAAACGCTTTGAATAATAAAACTTGTCTCGATCACTAAACATTGCAACGAAAGTACCGCTATGTAAGTAATGTTCGGTAATTGCATTAATAACATTAGGTACTTTGCAAAGCTGCGCATGGTCCCTAGAGAGAACAAATCCCTTACAGTACAACGTTTCCCGTATGTGCATAAAACATAGCGTACATCAGTCGGAAAACATCGCCTGACGGTGAGCCTTCCCCAGAGATGAATGAAACAACCAGCCATAGAGAAAAATTAAGAAAATGGCCAAAACATTTAACATACCGACTCATGAACACAGCTCGATAATAATTAATAATGTTCTAGCTAAATAGGTTGAAGATACAGCTAATTTCAGTGTTTTATTTACTGACTATAATCAATAACAATAGATACCTACGAGTACCTAGACACTACTGCGAATATCATCTACTCACTATCTTGACTGAGGTGTGCGGTAGTAAGAGAGATTGCTGCATATGAGGTTGTTAGTTTGATACCCATGTCAGCCAAAATACTTTTTGGTTTTATATTAGGATGTTCTCAATAGAATAGAATGTTCCTAGAGTTTGGATATATCAGATTAATGGCGCTATGCTGGTTAAGGCAATTGTACTGTTTTGTATTATTTTATGATGTTATTATATTAGATGCTAGCATCTGCCTGCGGCTCCGTCCCCATAAATAATGTAAAATATCCAGGGTCTCAAACTATTTACATACCAAATTTCATCTAAATCGATTCAGTCATAAAAACGTAACAAAAAGAGTTACTTTCACATTTATAATATTAGTATGGTTGGATTATTATGTAACTGTGGCTCCTTACCATGAGGCAGTTCCAAGAAAGGCTTTAACTCCAAGCAAATAACAAAAGGGATCCATCACAAAGTTCTGGGAAGAGACGGGCCGATGCAAGATACTAAGCCCACTATAACGAGAATATGCATGAATGTTGAAGATAATTAAAGAATACAATAGATGGATATAAGAATTGAGATAGGTACTGACTAATACAAAAGAATGGCAGAACAAGAAATGACCACAAATAAATTTTGATACGAGCAAGATATTGATGACGTGTAGGAGCTTGCCAATTAGGTATAATACCGCCTATTGTTGTCCCAATGCAAGACAAGCCGTTTCAAATAAAGCACGAGACTTAATCACTATGCTCGCTCAATGAGTGTTGGCGCTTTCAATTTTATATAAAAAAAAGTTAATTAAAAAAATCAAAAAACCCGACTGCTTAAAAAGCGAACTAAAAAGACGTAAACAAGAAGAAAATGATGCTGTGCAGTCGGAGGATACATATTCGCGAGCTGGCTGACCAAAACCAGATGTTCTGTTCGACCGCAAGTAAAATGCTCTATTATCCCAAGAGAACATGATTCTCACGTGTCAAGTTTCATCAGAAAATGTTCACAGTTGTTAAGGGGTGTAAAGGTAACAGGCAGACAGAGTTACTTTCGTATATACATTCGTACGGATATGGATAAGGCCACGTTTCCTCACCATGTTTAATTAGATATAATGCGTCATTGTAATTACGATTGATAAAACACACATGATATAATATCTGCAACCATACAGAGCAACAATAGTCAAGCAATTAGTATTAACCGGAGCCTCGTTTGTACACAGTGGAGTAGCTGTGAAACTGTTCAACTGTTGTTCTCACGAGAGTGACCAGTCGAGAGTGTCGCGACAGGAGCGTTTGTACACAGTGGAGTAGCTGTGAAACTGTTCAACTGTTGTTCTCACGAGAGTGACCAGTCGAGAGTGTCGCGACAGGAGCGTTTGTACACAGTGGAGTAGCTGTGAAACTGTTCAACTGTTGTTCTCACGAGAGTGACCAGTCGAGAGTGTCGCGACAGGAGCGTTTGTACACAGTGGAGTAGCTGTGAAACTGTTCAACTGTTGTTCTCACGAGAGTGACCAGTCGAGAGTGTCGCGACAGGAGCGTTTGTACACAGTGGAGTAGCTGTGAAACTGTTCAACTGTTGTTCTCACGAGAGTGACCAGTCGAGAGTGTCGCGACAGGAGCGTTTGTACACAGTGGAGTAGCTGTGAAACTGTTCAACTGTTGTTCTCACGAGAGTGACCAGTCGAGAGTGTCGCGACAGGAGCGTTTGATCAATTAGTGGCTCAGGGGACATCGGTAATGAAGAGTCCATCGAGGGGTTAGTTATAACGAGTTTGAATGGTCTTTATGTGGATGGAGAAATGGATGTTTCAGCAGCATTGGTAAGAAGGAGACAATTCCAAAGATATTTTCCGTTCCGTTCGTTATATACTCATGTATGCCAATATTATAAAGAGGAAATATTTTTTTGTTTGTTTGTTTGTACCGAATAGGCTCCGACACTGGACCGATTGTAAAAATTCTTTCACCTATGGAAACTACCTACTTTATGCCCGAGTAACATAGGCTATAGTTTAATTTCAAAAATAGTCAGTTGACAGGAGCGAAGCCGCGGGGGTCAGCTAGTTCATAATATAGAAGTATAAGTTACAATTATCTCGGTAAACGATTATCGTATAATACTTCTATGACCTCTTGTAATCACTTATACTTTGATTGCCAAAGTTATTATTTTGGTAGCCCCGTTGCTGCCAATATTTTGCTTTTTTCTATTTCGTACCACCTTTCTGGTTTATCTTACCACTACAAGTTTCATTATAAAATCAATAAGTATTATGTACAGTATTTCTTACAAAATAAATTCGAAAGTAAAGTAAATTCAAAACTAATTTCACAAACTGCAAACAATCCCACACACGGTGACTATAACTATTAGAATTTGTCGAAGTAAGTCATCGAGTGAACCATCAAACTGTTGTGGCGAGTCAGTTGCCACTGCTACATAGGCTGGTTAGTTTAATTTGTGTTAGTTTGGCGAATATTAATGGTGTAAGTATTAATTGGAAATTGTAAAGTTATTATTTGGAACATAATAAATAATTATGGTTACCACACATTCTTATTGCTAGTTTTTAATATTGTATTCAAAGTGACTGGTCACCATTTGTTTGCTACTCACTAACACTTGGACTTGCCCTTTGGAATATCCAGCAAATGATAAAAAAAAACCCATTATGACAACAATACGGCAACATCGAGAAAGTAGAAAGGACTGGTCAACAGTTCTACACTAGACCACAAGTAAAATTGCAAAATTTTAATAAACCGGGGTTTTTTAAATTTTGAACGTTTACTGCTACACATTTTTATTTCATGCTACATAATTTATCTAGTGCATAGTAGATACGCTTTGATCGGCAATCTATTGAACACGTAATTATGACACGATATCTTGCGAAAGCACCCCGGTTCAAACAGTAAAACGCACATAACTTTTGAACGCCTGAACCGATTTTATTCAAACATAGCTAACAACAGTCGACAAAATCAGCTTCAAACAAAAAAACTAAATCTAATCGGTTTATCCGTTTAGGAGCTATGATGCCACAGACAGACATACAGATACACAGCAACACACGTCAAATTTATAAGACCCTTCTTTTACCGGCAGGGGTTAAAAAGAGGGGTATTTGCCCTGCAGTGGACCTACTTAGGGTAAAAGTAATAATACAAAGAGTATATACGTGTTTGGAAGGGAGCTGTACATACGCCTAGGGTAGAAACTAGGGATAGTCTGCTACCTACCCCCGCCCATTATATTGACCTTGGCCTCAAGGTTTTTTTTTAATTTATTATTATTTTTTATTTGACTTTTTTATGATTTTTTGACTAAAACTACCTGTAGCTCAAAATCTATCCATGGGACCGGTCGGCTAATGGTCTTGTTTTAATCGTTAGAGTCTTAGGGTCCTGCAAAAAATTATTTTACACCAGAAAATTGTGGAGAAGAAAAGTTATGGGGCCTGAAGTACCGTAGTAAGGTAAAGAAATAATTTTAAGGGCAACTTTCTATGGGGTTTAAAAAAAAACTAACAGGGTTGGAGTTCTTCTGATTTTTTTAAAACATCCTCAGTCCATGCCCTTTCTAACGATATGCTAAAAGTGTATTTATCACTTTTAGTTTTAAAGTTATTAATTAATTTCCGCAACTAGGGCACTTTTACCACCACGAGTCGACATTTGTAAGACAAATGTAATTTCCAGAATTTAAACCAGTTTGGCCTACAGTTGGCAAATTTGTTGTCTCACTCTTACACGAGAGCAACATGTAAGAGACAAAACATGTCATGTCATGTCTCTTTCGCTCTTGGGTCGACGGGGCCGGGCAGGTAACTCGTTGGGGTCTTTGTTAGTCAGTCGAGATTTACCCATCTTAGCTAACTTACGTACTTGCCGTTACGACGCTCCACTGTTTTCGTTAATTTTGTTGAGTTTGTTATTACTTCGTTTTTGTTAAGTTTTGTTATTTGTTACCTTGTTGTTGGCAAAATGGCTGGATTTACCAGTGAAGAGTACACCGACATGCTGGTGGTGTATGGAATGGCTGATTGCAATGGGCGCGAGGCACGGAGGATTTATCAAGAACGGTATCCTAACCGGCGAGTGCCTAACCACCAAACGTTTGGCTCAACTTATCGGCGTCTGCGAGAAACCGGAAATTTAAATTTCCGGGAACCAGCCGTGAACAGATTTCAACCAAATTTGGCTGCGGAAGAACGCATATTGGCTGAATTTGAGGAAGATCCGACCAGAAGCGTAAGAACCGTAGCCCGGACGCTTGGTTTAAGCGTGTGGAAAGTCTGGTCGGTTCTTCGCGAAAATGGACGTCATCCTTTCCACTACACCCCTGTTCAAGGTAATTTTTTACATAAAGTTTTTGTTTTTAGCTCTTATGTAATGAACTAGCATGTGAATTTCATAGGCAATTTTTAAATTAACATGAGCATGTGTGTGAGAGAGAGAGAAATGGAAAGACAGAGATAGCAATCAATGTTACATAGCTACTAATTCATAAGGAAACCGCTAACGTTGATATTTTTATTGTTTTAGGCTTAGAGGATAACGACTATTCAAGAAGGGTGGAGTTTTGCCGCCACTTGCTCCATACGGACGTGGAAGATATTAATTTTTTACGGAGTATTCTCTGGACTGACGAGTCCAAGTTTGACAAGGAAGGAATTGTAAATTACCACAATCTCCATCACTGGGCACCCAGAGATCAAAACCCGAGAGTCAAGAGGCACAGAGGTTTTCAACGAAGGTTCTCCGTGAACGTATGGGCAGGCGTCATCGGTAATCGGTTGATAGGGCCGCACTTTTTGCCAGACAACCTAAACGGGCAAAACTACTTAGATTTCCTCGAAAACGATTTGCCTGATTTAGCGGAAGAAGTGTTTGACGAAGATCGGCCCATAGTCTTCCAGCACGACGGCTGTCCTGCTCATTGGAGCCTAGCAGTGAGGGAGCTTCTGGACAACTGCTTTCCTAATTCTTGGATTGGTCGGGGTGGGCCAATTCCCTGGCCCCCAAGGTCGCCTGACCTTACCCCACTCGACTTCTACGTCTGGGGAAGGGCGAAAGAGTTGGTGTACGCAGAAGAAGTACCAACAAGGGAGGTTCTAATTAACAGGATCCACGCCGCATTCGATACAATGCGCGAGGAACTGCTGCTTAGAACGGTGACCGTGGAGATGAGGAAGAGGTGCCGAGCATGTTTACAGGTCAATGGTCATCAATTTGAACAAAATTTGTAATTAATTAAAATTAGTAATTAATTAAAATTTGTAATTTAATGACATTAGTCATTACCAAATTTTTTGTTTCATTTGCCATCCTTTTACGATCGAACACATTTAATTTTCATTAGTTGAAATTTTTGCTTGAAGTGCCCTAGTTGCGGCAATTAATTAATAACTTTAAAACTAAAAGTGATAATTACACTTTTAGCATATCGTTAGAAAGGGCATGGACTGAGGATGTTTTAAAAAAATCAGAAGAACTCCAACCCTGTTAGTTTTTTTTTAAACCTCATAGAAAGTTGCCCTTAAAATTATTTCTTTACCTTACTACGGTACTTCAGGCCCCATAACTTTTCTTCTCCACAATTTTCTGGTGTAAAATAATTTTTTGCAGGACCCTAAGACTCTAACGATTAAAACAAGACCATTAGCCGACCGGTCCCATGGATAGATTTTGAGCTACAGGTAGTTTTAGTCAAAAAATCATAAAAAAGTCAAATAAAAAATAATAATAAATTAAAAAAAAACCTTGAGGCCAAGGTCAATATAATGGGCGGGGGTAGGTAGCAGACTATCCCTAGTTTCTACCCTAGGCGTATGTACAGCTCCCTTCCAAACACCCTGTATATAGTAGTCAGGAGTGAATAAGTTTATTCGAGGCTTCACCGTAGACCACATCATCACTTACCTTCAGGTGAGATAGTGGTCAAACGCAAGCCTATCAACAATAAAAAAAAAAAAAAAACTTGCAAGCCAATACAAAAATCAACCTGAGTTGTTATAACTAACAGTACAAAATTATGGCAAAAATAAAATACTGAAAGTTGAACAGAGTTTCATTTTTCGTACGTCATGCATTTGCCATCCGCCTGATTTTAGTTGGTAGTTTGTGTAACTTTTTCACGTTTCCCGCTGCCGATCCGAGTGCTTCACGTCCATACTCCGTAGTCGTCGTACTCGCGGGACCAAGACCGTTGCAACCTACTCTAAATAAATGTGTTTCCCTCCATCCCCATTATTTTTATTTCATTTAAATTGGTACATCAAGCATATTTTCAATTAGTAGCTAAATCACAGAACTTTAATAATTTATACATACCTGGTAAAATTACAGAGTTGCTACAAACTTTAATAATTTCTTTTGTAATTAAAATAAGTTGGTGAAATATTTTGAGAATAAAGTGCATGAGGTAAGGTTCACTTATACTGTTTTTAACCGACTTTCCAAAAAGGAGGAGGTTCTATGTTCGACATAATGTTTGTTTTTTTTTTTTTTGTGTATGTTCACCGATATCTCCGTCAATTGTGGACCGATTTTAAAAATTATTTTTTTGTTTGAAAAAGTTTGTTCCGAAATTGGTCCCATTTTAATTTGGTGAAGATTTGATGAAGAACTTCTGAGATATACAACAGAACTCTTCAATAAATAACGGCAAATCTCTCGGGATTGCTGCAATCACATGTCTGTTTATTGTTTATACCATTTCATAACATAACTGTTCGAAGCAATCTTTGCAATCGACCACGTTTTGCTGACTTAGCGATACAATGCGGTCGCACCAAAGGCACCGCGAGCTCAGTGCATTACGGACAGCAAGCGGGTGCTGTCATTTTCATCATTGCCTCATTTTAGCGATAGCTTAGCATAAAAGTAATCTTGTTAGCTCTCAATAATAAACCTTTAAAAGTGATTTGAGTGTTTAACTTAGTAGCGTAGCGAAACCCACCGGGTACCACTTAGGTCGCGCCCCTACATTTTGGTCCTTCGAGCCTATAGCAAGGACTTCGCGGTCGGACTTTAGTTTTTCGGGACTGACGGATCGTGGAGTGAACTTGAACTGAACTAGTGACACCTTGTGTTTCTTAGCTTAGCAGTGACTGTGGTGGTAACCTTAGCAGCGAGACTTTAGGAGTGACTTTAGCGGCAGTGCACAACATATTCTCTCAGCGGTATCAGCACCAGCGGTGCTCGGGGAGTACCGTTCCAGCAGCAGTGAGTTCACAGCTCACACTAGCGAAACCAGCGGATCACTGACGTGGGGAGCGACCCTCGTTAGTTTAGCAGCGGCAAAGGATTCTTCCAAGTAAGATCGTTCAATTTTCTTTCACAAGCAGCGAGATGGAGAGTCTTTATTTTCTTCAATCCGAGATTGCGGAGGGCATTAGAAAACTCCTCGTCAATTTTAAAAAGGATAGCGTAGAGCGTAAGACGTTAGATTACTGTAAGCGTAAACTCGAGTTGCTTGAGAAGTACTGGAAGGACTTTCAAGTGAATCGTGAAAAGATTCTTACTTTGGAACAGACGAATCATAAATATTTTACTAAGTCTGAATTTGAGAGTACGAATCAGCTTTATTTAACAGCTAAAGCTTATTAGTCAATATAGAGAAGAGTTGATGCAACAAGATCAGAAATCACCGTATCTTCCTCAACCAGCGCACCGAGAGTCACCCGGCACTTTAGCAAGCCAGCCGGGCGCACCAGCAACAGCAGCAACTCCGACCTTCGAATCAAGAGGGTCCAACAGCAAGCTTGACGATATGCTTCATAAGCAGTCGGTCAATTTTAAAGCGTTTCTTAGAGCAGTCGACAATATTGATGTTGAAACTATTGTTGACAAGTGGGAGTTCGAAGACGCCCTTCGAAACCTGCACAGTCGGTGGACTACCATTGATAACCTTCATTGGGAAATCATTGGGGAATCCGGGGAAGATGTAGCAGGAGATTATGAGTATAGCTTCACCAAGCATGAGCGAACTTTTAACAGCTTGAGAAAAGCTATTAACTCCAAGATGTGGTCATCATCTTATCGCGAGAAATCCACTCCTCAAATGGATATTCCTGTTTTTACAGGCCATTACCAGCAATGGATGCCTTTTAAGGATCTTTTTAGCGAAGCAATACACAAGAACAACGCATTGTCAAACGCTCAGAAAATGCAATACTTGAAAGGCAAGTTAAAAGGCGAAGCCGAGCGTTTGATTCAGCACCTTCCAATCAGCGCCGATAACTATGACGTTTGTTGGGAGCTTCTAAATCATCGATTTGATAACAAGAGGATTATCTTTACAGCGTACGCCAATATGTTCTTAAATATTCCCAACATACAGCAGCAATCGTTTTCAGTCTTTAAAAAAATGCATGACACCACGTTAGAGAGCCTTCACGCCATCAAAAACCTAGGTGTGGATATTAGCACTTGGGGCCCTCTAATTGCGCATATTATGTCGCAAAAGCTGGATAGTGAATCTTATTCCGAGTATATAGACTCGTTACAGAACCCTAGAGAGCTACCAGTCCTACAAGACTACTTAGACTTTTTAGAAAATAAATTCACTAGTCTAGAAACATCTCGTCGACGACAAGACACCATGCAAAAATCGCAGCAATCTCAGCAGAAAGCGGGTTCTTCAAAGCCATTTCTAAACAACCGAAAATTTAACACCAATCATCAATCGAATAATAATAATTCGAAGACCTCAAAAGCAATGCACGTGCAGGAAATCAAATGCCCTCATTGTTTTGCTGAGCATAAATTATACAATTGCGAAAAGTTTCATAAAATGCCACAGGAAATGAAACTTAAAACCCTCAAACAACTGAAATGTTGTATTAATTGCATTTTTAATCACAATGGAAACAAATGCCACTCCAAGAAACGATGTCTCACGTGTTCTGGCAGGCATCACTCCATATTGCATGATTGTTTTGCTGATGGTAAGCAAAAAAATTCGAATGATGAAAATCTTGAGCAAGAAGAGCGTTCAAAGCAAAGCAGCGGCAATGGTGCTCACGCATCACAACAAAACCTCACCGAGATTATTTTAGCTACAGCGTTAGTGAGGGTGATAGCAGCAGATAGCACACAGCTTGTCCTAAGGGCTCTCATTGATCAGGGCTCACAGGTATCGTTGATTACAGAGAAGGCAGCTCAGCAGTTAGGTTTAAAACGACAGCAATTTAATGGAGCAGTTTCCGGAATAGCAGAAAAGGAATCTAATGTACTGTACTGATTATGAAAAGTCTAATCAAAAATTTACCAAATCGATCATTTGAAAAGCCTTCGTGGTCGCATTTGGAACATATAAATTTAGCGGATCCAGAGTATCATACAAGTCGTCCAGTGGACTTGTTAATCGGGGCAGACGCCTATGCTCTCATCATGCTAGATGGTTTGATAAGAGGTGGTGATTCGTCTTCACCCTTAGCACAGCAAACACAGTTAGGATGGTTACTGTGTGGAACAATAAAGCCACAGTTCCATTGTAACGTCATCGTAAATAATACAGCGGATATTCATCAATTTTGGCAAATTGAAGATATAAACGAGCAAAATGAAATGTCAGCGGAAGATCAGCAATGCGTCGAGTATTACCTATCAACGACAAAACGTCTGGAAAGCGGTCGTTATGAAGTTAGGTTGCCGATGAAGCAGCAAGCGAGCGAAAAGCTAGGATCGTCAAAGGAAATGGCACTAGCGCAATTAAAGAATCTAGAGAAAAAGATTAGCAGGCAAGAATCTTTAGCTCAGCAATATAAGCAATTCTTAAGCGAATATGAAGAGTTGGGGCATATGAAATTAGCGACTCATAGCAGCGACAGAATATAGTGTTTTTTACCTCATCACGGGGTTCAGCGAGCGGAATCCTCCACTACGAAGCTACGTGTCGTATTTAATGCATCCGCAAATACCTCTTCGGGACTAAGTCTCAAAGATGTCATGCATCGTGGACCTAACCTGCAGCAAGATCTACAGGCTCTGATACTTAAGTGGAGACAATATCGATACGTATTCACTAGCGATATCGAAAAAATGTATCGGCAGATACTAGTTAGCGAAGCAGATCAAAGGCTCCAACAAATATTTTGGAGAGCATAAACTAAACAGCCAATTAGAGCATACCAGTTAACGACGGTTACATATGGCACGAAATCAGCTCCTTTTTTGGCGATGATGACCCTTCGAAAATTAGCAGCGGATGAGAAGAATAACTTTCCTACAGCAGCAAGAATAATACTAGAAGATTTCTATATGGATGATTTGGTATCCGGGGCTCATACTATCGACGAAGGGAGAAGCAGCATATCAGAACTCAATTCGTGTCTTAGCAGCGGCGGATTTTTGCTGAGAAAGTGGTCAGCAAACGAAAAAAAGCTATTGGAAGAGATAAATTCATCGCAGCACAATTTACAAGCACCATCATTCATTTTCAAAACTGAAAACACAGCTAAAACTTTGGGCTTGAGATGGGACGCCGAAACAGATGAATTCACATTCCAATATACTTCATCAGCGAATACTACAAAGCTTACAAAAAGATTGCTTCTGTCGGAAATATCCAGGTTATTTGATCCTTTAGGTTGGCTAGCGCCACTGACTACAAAATTCAAATTGTTTCAAAAAGTCTGGCTAGATGAAATTCAATGGAGCGATGAAGTTTCAGCCGAGATCAACAATGAGTGGGTAAAATTAACTGAAGATATGGGATGTATTAGCAAATTTAAAATCCCACGATGGTTGCAAAGCAAACGAGATGACACTATCCAACTCCACGGATTTTGTGATGCATCACTTAAAGCGTATGCGTGTATCATATATGCCAGAATAGCATCAAAAACTGAAGCATCGGTGGTACTAGTTGCAGCTAAAACAAGATTAGTACCTAACAGGAAGACAGTATCGCTTCCTAGATTGGAGCTATGTGCAGCGGAACTTTTATCCAGACTATTTACAAAAGTAGCAACTAGCATGACAGCCATAGATTACGAAATCTATGCCTGGAGCGACTCTAAGGTCACCCTTAGCTGGATACAGGGCTATCCAGAACGTTGGAAGCCTTTTGTAGCGAATAGAGTGAAGAAAATTGTTAGCGTAGCATCGCCAGATGTTTGGCATTACGTATCGACTAAAGAAAATCCAGCCGATTCAGCGAGCAGAGGACTATCCATTACACAACTAATGGAGCATACTTTATGGTGGCGAGGCCCAGCTTGGTTATCGACACCTCACTTTAAGCCAAAGCAAGAGCAAGCAGAGTATACGACGGCAGAAGAGGTCCGGAAGCAAGTTACGACCGTCCAAAATAGCAATCCTGGCAAAAGCGTAATTGAAGATTTATTAGATCGTCACAGCTCATTCGCAAAATTAAATCGCATAGTAGCATGGCTATTACGTGCACTTGCCCGGACAAGTAAACAAAGACCGTCATATCTCACATTACAAGAGCTAAGACAAGCAAAATTAATTATAATTAAATGCATACAGCGCAGAGAATTTGGCTCGGATATCGAGAGTTTGATGAAAAATAAACTTAATTCCGATAGCAAATTATTAAATCTGCATCCATTTATAGATAAAAGCGGCATATTAAGAGTCGGAGGACGTCTTAAAAATGCCAACATTAACTCTGATATGAAACATCCAATAATAATCCCTTATAGCGGCAGATTAACGGAGCTTCTTATCCAGCAAGCACATGAGCACTCCTTCCATGGCGGAGATCGACTTACCTTGTCTTTATTGAGACAGCAGTATTGGATAATCCAAGGAAACAGAGCAACCAAAAAGCAGCTTCGTAAATGCGTGACCAGTAAAAAACAAGAACCCAGAACGCAAATCTACAAGCTACATCAAATAATGGGAGACCTGCCTGATTGTCGATCTAACCCAGCGCCTCCATTCTATCATACAGGAGTAGATTATACGGGGTCTATTCGAGTAAAAGCAAACAAAGGGAGAGGCATAAAAACGACTAAAGGATATATCGCCTTGTTTATTTGCATGGTTACAAAAGCGGTCCATATAGAACTGGTCTCCGACCTAAGCAGTACGTCATTCATAGCCGCGTTGCGTCGTATGGCGGCTCGACGAGGGACTCCAAAACATATATATTCGGACAACGGTACTAACTTTGTAGGTGCCAACAAGATCCTTCAGAAGGAACAGCAGCAGTTCGAGCGAATCTTTAACGACACCTTTCACCGAGAGATAGCGGAGATGAAGATAGAATGGCATTGGAACTGCCCTTCATGGCCGAGTGCTGGAGGAATCTGGGAGCGATCAATTCGGAGTCTAAAGCAACATATGAAAAGAGTAATAGGGGACCAAGCGTTAACATTCGAAGAATACAGCACTATCTTGTCTCAAATCGAAGCAAGCCTTAACTCAAGGCCATTGTGCCCAATATCTGAGGATATAGACGACATCGATTTCCTCACGCCAGCGCATTTTCTAACCACTGGTGCCGGTCTCACTGTAATAGAAACGGCACAAGATGCGAGGACAAGATGGTATTTAGTCAATAAAACGTTCCAAGATATTTGGAAGCGGTGGAAAGCGGAGTATCTTAGCCAGTTATCGATACGCACCAAGTGGTTAAAAGCACAAAAGAATATAGAGATAGGTGATATGGTAACCATTCATGACGACAACCTAACCCCTGGAAAATGGCCCGTTGGTCGGGTTGTTGAGGTACATCCAGGAAAAGATGGAGCTGTCCGAGTGGTGACTTTAAAAACAAAAAATGGTTTTATAAAGCGGCCGATTATCAAGCTTTCTATCCTACCTATAGCAGAAAAGGAAGAAAGTAAACAAAAGCCAGAAAAAAGCGAAGCAAAAAAGCAGCATCAGCAAGGAAATGAGGCCAAAGCGGAAGGGAAAGCGAGCAAACAATTTAGCGGTTGTCCTAAAATCTATAGCATAGTATTATCATTGCTATTTTTTATGAGCCATATAGGATCCACTGAAGCAAGTTACAAAGTAACTTCATTTGATAGCAATCAAACGTTGTATTTTGACCCTTTGGGACAAATGCATCTTATTCGTGATCAATGGAAAATCATAACTTACTATAATTTAACTCCTTACTGGCAAGGAGAAAAAGCGGTCAAACAATTTTCTCAATATCTCGAGCAAACATGCGGGAAAATTCAAGAGCAGAGTCATTGTAAAATTATCGTCCTACAAATACAACACGAGTACGATGAACTACAATATTATAATCAGCTGTTGCTCAATCAGCACTTTGGAGCGCGTCCGCGAACTCGACGCGGGCTTATCAACGCTGTCGGCTCCATAGCTAATTCATTGTTCGGAGTACTGGATCAAGAATTCGCAGAAAAATACAAGCGTGACATTGACCTAATACATAAGAATGCATTCCACCTTAGTCAGCTGTACAGGAATCAGACATCGGTCATAGAAGCGGAGTATAATATCTTAAAGAGAACAGAAGAGACTATTGAAAAGCAGCATAAGATAATTAATAAGCATTTGAATTATTTAGACAGCATCACCTATACATTGCAGAAAGAGATCGACGTAATGTCTATTCAGCAAGATTTCTCTTTAGTAGCGTTAGCGACCATAAATATGATTCAGAATTTAAGGCGGATTCAGGATACTTTTCTCGATACTATGACTGAGATCTATCATGGTCAGATCAACCTGCATCTCTTGACTCCACAACAGCTCCGTGGGGAGTTACAGATAGTATCTAGTCAAATTTCTAAAGAGCTTGCATTACCCGTAGATAACATTCAATTCAACTTGTATGAGATCTACAAATTGTTAAAAGTTAAAGCGAGGATGACTAAGGAATATCTCATATTTGAAATTACATTATCGTTAATTAGCAGAGATACGTTCCAGCTATACAATTTGATACCAGTGCCGGTTCAAATTAACAAAAGTATGATCAGCATCAAGCCAGCATCCGAATACGTCGCGATCAACTTGAGAAGAGACTCATACTTAACAGCCAGCGTCAACGATATTCAAGGTTGCGAATATCAAGCGGAAACTTACCTTTGTCGTCTGCGAGGACCTGTCCAGCGTTTAGGTCCAGATGAACAATTATGCGAGAAAGAGGAGCTATCTACTTGCCGAATCATGAAATCTAGGTGTGAAAACAAATGGGTTCCATTGCATGACCTTTCTACCTATTTGTATTTCTGTTGTGACTCATACTCTTTGAGAGTGATATGTGACGACGACCTACAAGCGAGCGAAGTCAGCAAGGCTGGACTTATTCAACTAACTAAGCAATGCATTGTGAAGGGTCATGATGTAACACTTTATTCTCATCAGCAATTAGAGAATACGCTTAATCTTAAGCCAAATCTACTTGAGTCTAAATTAATTCCTATAAATCGTTTAATTAGTAATCTAACGCCACCTATCCAAAATTTCCAAGACTACGAGGTCAACGAAGATTCCACACCGATAAACGAATCTTTAAAGCATCTCAGTGAACAAATAAAAGCGATAAAGGAATCAGCCCAACAGACAGAGGTTTTATCGACACATGACATACATCAGTATGCGTTGTCATATGGCCTTTTACTAGCAGCTGTCGCAGCCGTCCTTTGGTTCCTGAGAAGGAGGTGTCAGCGGGCCGGTGGTCCGACCACCCAAGAGCGGAACGCGAGCGTACCAGCGAGTGTGAGTGTGTGCATAACTCAATCAGAGCCAGATCAAAGCTCTAGTACAAGTGCGCGAAACCAATCCATGCCCGAGCAAGGTCCATGTGTCAGTGATAGTGCGCGCGTAGCTTATTTTTCTAAACGGTGCTCTAGTTTGCGTACGAAGAGGCGAGACACATCGACATCTCCCCTAGCTAAAAGGCAATCTGTATTCTCGATTAGTGACTCAACCGTTTGAGCATATATGTTTAGCTATAAGATCATGTTATGATTGTTCCTTCACCTTGTCAATCATCTCTCATCTAATAATGTCTTAACTCCCTAGCGTTTAAGCTCACACTCACGTAACTCTTTATTTTTGTATAAGCTTATCGATGTATTCCCGTTGTCCCCGTTATCTGTGTCCCCGTTAACGGGGACAACGGGAATTTAATAAAATTATTAAAATTACTTCCCGTTGTCCCCGTACGCTGTCCCCGTTAATTTATTGTAATATATGCTTTTAAAATTATGCCCGTTGTCCCCGTTGCGTTAAAATTATATAAGTGAGAGTGCCATAATAGAGAGAATATTATAGCTTTACAAATGCATAAACAATAAAAAAAAAACGCGAATGCAATTGACATAGAAGAATTTATTACAGAGTCCCAAATACAACTTGTTAACTCGCAAATAACTACAGGGTATTTTCTGGAAAAAATCTGCTAGTATTTTTGTTGATATAATTGTTTTTTTTATACTTTGAGTTCAATTCCTTTTTTCCAATTATTAGTATCTACTGTATGGGTGGGTAGTTACTATATAGGTCAAGTGAACTATAAAAAAAAATATAAATTTTATTGATTAAGATTAGAAAATCTAGTTGTTTTGTGTGTAAACATTTCTAATTTGTTTCTATATTTAAAATTAAAATATATTATATATGTTACTGTGAAAGCCATTTCGGACTTTTACCAGTAAGTCTTGGTAAATAGCCGGTAAATCCTAGGATTGACCGTAGTTCGGGTTTTTACAGTAACATATAAAAAATATATTTCATTTTTAGGCTTGCTGTGCTAAATTACTAACGTTTAAAAAGAAAAAAAAATAAGGGGGACAACGGAACGTCATAAAATATCCTTCCCGTTGTCCCCGTTATGTATGTGCGTAACGGGGACAACGGGAAGGAAATTTTATGACGTTTCGTTATCCCCGTAACGGGGACACAGATTACGGGGACAACGGGAATACATGAGCTTATCTCATCAACTCATCTCTTCCCCTCGGGAGCATGTTCGAAGCAATCTTTGCAATCGACCACGTTTTGCTGACTTAGCGATACAATGCGGTCGCACCAAAGGCACCGCGAGCTCAGTGCATTACGGACAGCAAGCGGGTGCTGTCATTTTCATCATTTCCTCATTTTAGCGATAGCTTAGCGTAAAAGTAATCTTGTTTGCTCTCAATAATAAATCTTTAAAAGTGATTTGAGTGTTTAACTTAGTAGCGTAGCGAAACCCACCAGGTACCACTTAGGTCGCGCCCCTACAATAACATCACGCCAATACGCTCATAAGAGGTAAGCAGCTCTATCATTTCACCGGTTATGTTCAAGTTTTATGAAATCTATTCTGGCGTTATAGTTACCTTACTAACTTGCCTATTAGATAGGTACAACTAAAAAGTGAAAAAAGGTACAACTAAAAGGTGTCTTTCGTAGATACCAATTTTTTTGCGTTATGGCCGCGACTTTAAAAAATAAAGTTATTTTTCACTTTGTAGTTTTGTATTTGGAAGTCGGTAGTATTTTTTTGCAAAAAGTTTTTTATTACTTTCAATATTGGAAAAGTTTCTTGAGCTTTCCACTGAGCTGAATAGGTTTCGTACATGATCGTCATATCAGCCGAAAGATCGGTCCCGTACGTCTCGTACCCAGCGGATCCCCGCAAACTTCACCAGGTCATCGGTCCACCTAGTGGGAGGCCTTCCAACGCAACGTCATCCGGTTCGCGGTCGCCACTCCAGAACTTTTCTGCCTTATCGGCCATCCGTTCTGCAAGCAATGTACCCTAGGCTACCTGTTACCGACGTAGCATGAAGTAATTAATTCTTTGGGCTATGTCGGTAACCTTGGTTCTCTACATTTTTGATTCGATCACGCTAGGAAACTCCGAACATCAGAATGTTAAAATCACTCTTATTCTTTCCTAGCAGTGGACATAGCTAAGTAAAGCTTGTCACCTAGACCTGCGACTTTATTTTTCAAACGGTTTAGGTTGTCTATATTTCTTCTCGTTTATTCTGATGTATCAGGCAGCTGTAAATAAAAAAAAGGAATTCGTGGAAAAGTGTGAATGTGATACTTGAATGTTTTAAAAGTTTCTGTCACTTATTTTTCAATGTAAATACACAGTTATTTACACACAAAATAAACATTGGATTCGCAAACTACGCAGGATTTAGACTGAACCCACGCACCGCAGCCAGCCAGTCGTGATGGGTGCAGTTGCCCAAAAAATTGGCAAATATGAGCGAAGCGCCGCAGTCCCGAGCCTCCGCCGCCGCCGCTACGCCGGAGGGGCACGGTGTCGCATACACAACTCAATTTGAAATGTTTACACACTGTATTTGTTGGTGTCTGCTATTTATTAAGCATACAGGCTGAATATTGTTGGCTACTATTTTTTTTGCGATGCGTGTATACGTTTTCATAATAGAACTTATTTTACAATTTTAAAAGTGTTATCTGTCCATTATCGTTGTCAATTATCAACACTCATGGGGTTATAAAATAAAAAACAAATTCGCCCACAATTCAAAAGGAAATTGAGATTACCACGAGCCTATTGTGTAACACAGTTTCCCTTTATAGATAGACACAAGGGATCATTCTGAGGAGATGCCATAAACACATTGCGCTCGGCTGTGGATTGATGACGGCAGATAGATGTTGCTACGTTCATATAATAGATGGTGCTTACGATACCCAAGGGCGCTGGTCGAAGGCTGTATTCGAGACCCATGGGAAAGAAGTAACTTAATGTTACGTTTACGATATAGTTTAACTACATTATTGTTTAATTATTCTGTTAACAAGATCTTTGGCCACTCCACTAAGTTTCAAGACAAAGAAGGATGTTTCTCGTAAACTTTCGCTATCTTATAGACGATGAATTTGCAAACAAGCATCAATTTAAACTTCACCCAAACTTTTTGCACAGTAGATTTAAACTGACAATTTAAATTACGCTATGAAACCTACTGTCAAACTGGGTTGCACAAAACTTAATAAGGTGAGGTGAACAATTAACGACTTTCAAACATTGGCCTCAGTTGGTATTACATTGACTTACATAGTCGGCGCCCCTGTATAATATTCTCGTTCGGATTGTAGCCAGCCAGCATTATTACTGCAACACTGTTAGATTTATCACTCACGGCAACATTGAAGTTAATTGGAGGTCGGGTAGTTTAAGAATTATGGAGAAGTTTGGATCGTTACATGAAGCTTTATGTAGTACAAATCTTGGTGGTTATCCTGGAGAACGGTAAAGCAATCTTAACGATAATACTCGGACTTTCTACTAAGAATTTGGTGAGAAATATGGGCCATATTACACAAGTGTACAATTAAAACTCGAACGAGAAGAAATACGAAGCTTTGAAGCCTGAAGCGCTAGCTATCGAGAACTCTTGAACACACTACTCCGGGCAATCACCTCTCAATGGTATAAACCCTCTTACAGCTCGAGTGCCTGTATCTATCTGAGCTAGGAGATAATGCGGGGATCAGATTTGAAACAGAAACTGTAAAGAGATAATGAGTTAATGCAGTTTATAGATATTGGTTTGTCGTGGTGGCCCAGTGACTAAGACCTCGCCTCTCGTGCTTGAGTTCATAGGTTTAAATCCGGGCAAGTGCCAAGTACTTTTTCAATAATTCATATGTTGTTTTCAAGTTTATCTTGGACATCGCCGACAACGGTGAAGGAAATCATTGTGGGGAATCCTGGTCTTAAAGTTAGTTTATAATAAGTGTATGCCCAATGGTGTCATTGGTGCAAGGCGTTAAAGGGGCGCGACGAATAAATATATAATGTGTGGGGGCTTTTACGACAACAAGAGAAGGCCCAAAAATCAGTCCATTTCTCCAAACTAATAGTGTGACAAGGCGACAAACACATTAGTAAGCCATTACCCTGGACCCCATAATTACCAGCCCTATGGTGAGCCTGCATTTAACACGTAACTAACAATCAGCCCCCTCCCCCTGCCATTTCACCTCCATAGGGGTGAAACTGGCGACCACTTCACGGATCATTATGCCTATTACAACTTTGTGGGGTGAATACATGCTGGACAAGTTTTGGGGTTGTAAGTCTAGAGGGGGTGACGGAAATATTGAATATTGTGGAAAATTTATTAAGTTTCTAAGTGAATTTTGATTATTTGAGGTTTTGTATTGGTTTCATTTAAATGGGTAAATTGTCATTATACTATTAGTTCCCAAAGTGATGACGCTTATTTGAGACTAACGGACGGCAAAAAGTCTTTATTCAGTATGACAAAAAATCGCAATAACTGCAAAGCAATCCTTAAATCTGTAATCGAATGAAACAGAGAAGCCTGTTTCCCTTAATGTATTCAACTCCCTTTTCAATATTTTAATTCCACCCATAAATCGTATATTAACCTATAAAAACCGGATATTAACATGCAATTTTAAATTATTCATCGCTCCAAACATTCCCGTGCCACCAGAGTGGAATCTACAAAGAAACTATGATCAAAGTGGCACATTTCACGAGCTGCGGAACACGCCTGCTGGAGGGGCGAACAGGGATGGAGCGGAGGGGATGAGGCACGTACTCTAGTTTTACACAGTTACTTTTAATTTATCCAGTTGCTGATCTGTTTGGGTAAGTTTCTGGGGACACGGTCGTGTTGGCGTGGATGGCTTTGGTATTCCTAAAACTACATTATTAATATAGAAATATAATAAAAAGTCATAGATGTAATTTTTTTAACAGATTTTTTAAAAAATTCGTGTTGTTTACTAACTGCAAAAAAACAGCCAAGTGCATTTTTGGAAGTCGGTGTCCATAACGCAAAAAATTGGTATCTACCAAAGACACCGACTTCCAAAAATAAATTGGTATTATTTTATTAAGGTTTATTTTCTTATAACTAGAGTTTGCTTTAACTTAAAGTTAACCCCCTTAAAAAAAAGATCGCAATTCCCATTTTTTTTCAATGTAGGCACTAAATGTCCAATTCATGTCACTCAAACATTATAAAACGGTGATCTATATTACGTAGAATTCTGCTCTCACTTCAGGAATTAATAAAGAAACGAAAAAAGGTCGTGAAAAGACGACTGAAAATTTAATCAAGCAGTAGTAACTGCTGTCATAAAACTTTAACTATCGGACAGAAACAGAATACGTGTTGAAGGATCAATGCTCATAAACCGACAACATTACGCGCACGCTTTTCATCCTCTGGGGATTAAGCAGGGGTGTTCTGTGGTATAGCTGTGATGGTGTTAGGTCCCTAATCCAATTTATACTGCAACGTCAACACTATCAATATATATTGTGTGTGGTTTTTGAGGAAAGAAAAATCTTGGAGGCTTTTAAATTTTATTAATCTACTGACTCGTTGGTAAAGTGGTCGCAAGCGCTATTGCTGAGCATAAGTTCTTGGGTTCAATGCTTGGGTCGGGCAAAGTGGTAATTAGATTTTTTGGATCTGGAACTTCTCAGTAACAGCTTGAAGTTTGGTCCTGTGCCCAGTTGATGGCAATTAGTGCCCCCACGATTACACGGGACTTAAACTTAACTGGTGAAATGTGGGCGTACTGTATGTGTACTCCTCTGCCTAGCCCTGCGGGGAATACCGTCGTGATTTTATGTTAGGTATGTAAATTTTTGTTGCATATTGAAGATTTTTTGTCCTCGGCTCTAATCTTTTTATATAAAGATATAAAAAACTAACTATGTCGAACATAGAACCTCCTCCTTTTTGGAAAGTGGGTTAAAATAAATAATGAACACAAATAGTTAATTAATGATTGCACAACCAAAAGCAATTTAACACCACTTAAGAGAAATAGAGACAGTAAGTATCTTCCATTATTACTGTTCAAGAATTCCGAAACTATTGATAAACAAGAGCAAGTATTGGAAATACTTGTGAACTAAATATTTCATTTATCTACATTGTAAGTCGGCAAAGTTCAACCGCCATATTGGCCGCTTTAGTACTCTCTGGGGGTTCAAGGAAAAATAAGTCTGGCGACCGCAGCAAGACACTGTACAACTGATCATTTTGGTTTTTGTAAACCGATTTTAGTTTTTAAGCTAACAGAAATAGAACTTTGTCTCTAGAGAAAGTGTCATGCTATCAGCGATGGCGATTGTCAAAATGCCCAAATGTTAGGGATTCATCACGTGACATTTCCATAGCACTTGGCAATCCTATACATTTTTGACATTTTACCAATCGCAATCGCGACGCTTTGGCAGAAGCGACGACCATTGGAATGACTTGGAGCGGGGTGAAACCTGAAGTTCAACGAGTGTCGGGTCGTGACACTCGTGACTATTTTTCTGTAAACGACGATATTTTGTTGTATAGTATTTTTTACACGTTTTTATAGTGTCATTGTACCAAAATGTGTTACAATACAAATTTAAAAAATCGAGTGGCATGCCTCAATAATTTAAAACTGCGCCATCTATAGGAATCAATTTTAAATGATCCGTTAAAATAACCTTTTAAATGTGAATTAAGAGCCCAATATTCCATAATATTTTGCTTACGAGTGTTGCTTAAACAAGAACAAACAATTTTTAACAATTCTAGAAAATGTTAATTTTGCACTCAATTAAATAACAAATCAAAGCGTATTACGCCATCTAGCGATATTTATTTGAACGAAATAGTCTTTGTTTGCGCTGGAACCCCGTGTCTAGAGCCTCCTTAGAAGGGACTTGCGCTCGGTTGATGGCAATCGTTGCTCTTCTGCCACTCCCCGTCGGGATATAAGAGCACTGATGTTATGTTTACAGAAAACTAAATATTCATAACGCAATAACATACCAGCCCTAACGAAACAACTTATAAGTACTAAGTAGTTCAGAAAATATCATTACGTTGATACCCGCTACAATATACTTAGAAACGTACTCTAATTTCATTGAATTTCAAAGAAAAGCTTCGTTTCCATGAAATAATTGTGTCATGTTATTTGTGGCGTAATAAAGCTGTGCATTTCCAACGTATATTTACATTAAGATGGTTGAAATACAAAATTGCAATATATATTCAATACAATTTAGCGCATGAAATAATGTTGATATTTTTGTTGTGCTCTAAAAGTATATTACATATTAAATAATGATTAGGCATGTATATTGCGTCGTTAATCTACACTAATATTATAAAGAGGTAAAGTTTGTAGGAAGCAATCCCTGGAACTACTGAACTGATTTTGAAATTTTTTCACCAGTAGAAATCTACATTATTATTGAATGACTTATGCTATAATTTGATTATGATTAACAAGTACAAATGTTTGACGCCCAGCGAAGTGGGCACGGGTCAGCTAGTCTATACTAATACTATAAAGAGGAAAGATTTGTATTTTTAACTGACTTCGCAAAAAGGAGGAGGTTATCAATTCGAATGTATTTTTTTTTATGTGTGTTACCTCAGTACTTTTTATTGGAAGAACCGATTTTGATGATTCTTTTTTTATTTGAACGCTGGTGCTTTTAATGTGGTCCCGTTTTCATCAAGATCTGATGGAGATATACATCAGAACTCTTCAATAAATGACGGCAAATCACTCGGGATTGCTGCAATCGCATGTCTGTTTATTGTTTACACCATTTCATAACATAACATCTCTCTGGTACGCTCTAAAAGGGTACTCATGTATGAACAGTTCATCCTGGTATACTCTCATTCCGCAGTTTTGTTTAAGCTTCATGCTATTGGGTTAATCTATTTTGGTTTCACTTTGGGCATTATAGGTAGCTAGCCTATAGAACTGGTCCATTATGTACAACAACAAAAAAGTGAAAAATAAAAAACTCCTTTGTAATTTTTGTAAAAAAGTTTTTATTTTTTGTATGGAACGCATAAACTTAAAAACTACTGGACCGATTTACTAGTAGTACGAAATGAACAAGTGGAATCTATCTGGATATATTCGACGTGATGCGACTTCGACTTGATTTAGCTATTTTGATAGATTCGACTTGTATTGAATTTTAATTCTAATTGAACTCTAGAATTTGTTCTAGAATTCAATTACCAAAGTTGCAAACAAAATCATTCGGCTCCTAAATATTACTTCAGCTAAATTTTCAGACTTACACTGAAAAATACCTTCGCACCCAAAAGTATCACATTCACATAGCCTTAAAATTTTGAATTAATGACGTTGCAAGGCGTACGTTATTATTATAGTAACGTAGCATGTGCCCGGTATACACATCGGGAGTTGTGCCCGGTACACACATCGGGCGTTCATTAGTGAGCCACCTTCCAGAGACACACTCATTAGAGGATACGATGCGGCGGCGTGATACACAGTTCTTTAATTTAGGTTGGTTACTCCATATGCTGAATATATTTTTGAAACTGTAAGTGCGAATAGTGCGAATGGCTTTTGAATTATATTTTAATGAGTGAAATGGAACAGAATTGTTTATGGCAAATTGAATAAGATGTTTTTCCAGTACGGTATCGTATAAGGGAAGATTTGTTGTGGTGTATGCTTTAAAGGTGATGGATCTGTTTCAGAGTTATCACCTGCCACTGATTTATGGTCTAATAGTAATCGCTTAGCATAGCTAAGCGATTATTTTGGCGGAGCGACAACCTTCACAGTTAGTAGCAGCAAGATGAGAGTTGCCGAAAACTAAAACTGATGGCATGCATTTGGAGAGACCTATATGTACAGCAGTGGACTGCTGTAAGCTGATGATGAGGTGATTATTATAAGTACTATCGGGTTGGTAAATGTCGTCCTATTTCCAAAATAAACCACCGCTATCCTTTGTAATGTGTACATTTAGATGACTCTCTTTTTGCTCACTTCTACTTTTTTGCTCCGTAACAAGAAACTTTATGACCAAGTTTTTTTCTTTGTTTCCTTATTTGTTTCATGCTTGGCAAAATACGTAAAATATTTCGCGTCTCGACTTGTGCACCGGAAACACGGGGTCACTGTTTGAGGTCACCATACCTGGCGCTCAAATTTTGCGTTGAGCGAAATGTTGCATTGCAAATGAGAAATATTAGTCACACATATTTCACACATAATTACTTTTATAAGTAAACGGAACACTGGGTACAAGCAAAATATTTTAACAATTTCTAGGGTAAAAAGAAAACAGTCGTTTATTCGGTTTTATAAGCACTTACCCTTCACAATTTTATATTTACTCGTTTCATTACTAGCTAAACAACTCAAAGTTTGTTAGGAACACAAAACAAAGTCAATATCCAGAAACTTAGACTCAACTAAGTTAGTCAAAATTAAGATAAATGTCTTTAATAAACTTCACGCCACTAATATATTCAAAGGTCGCCGCCATATAATTACAAGTATAAATTTACTCGAGGCGGTAGGTTAACGTGGTTGTAAATAAATATATATTAAACCACAGCTTAACGCCAACTTTAATAAAGGGAGCTTAAATCTTTATTAAAAGGAACAAATTTTAAAGATCGTTAGGACTGCAGAAAACATTTGTGAAGAATTTCTTAATTAACTCATCATATTTCGCGAGACTTTCAAGTTTAATAAAGTATTAATTATGGTTGTATATACGTTTTGTTCCTGACAAATACAGCAGTTCAATATAAGTTGAAGTTGAGCCTCGATATTCGTACCTATTGTTTTTTGATTGTGTTACAGATTTTTAGATCAAAGGCATGGTACACAAGGGGAACAACAAATAAAACAACACACTTTAACTAATAAAATGGTTAATATCTGGTTTGTCTCTCTGTCTGTTTTTAACCAGTTCACGTATTAACAAGTGAAGAGATTTTAATGAAACTTTGCACGCGGGTACCATATATTTGGTATAATATACTTTTTATTTTGAAAGAATGTTTCCTTAGGACAATTTTCAGACGGATGATGCCATTGGCAGAAGCTAGTAATCATCATAGTCATAACATAATCAAGGTTAACATTATTAAATTTTCTCATTCTGAATCCGTACAGAAACAGAAAAATGCTTCATTTATAAAATTGAACATAATTGGGTAGAATGGTGTCAATCTCTGCATCTGGAACCCATTTTTCTGTTCGCATGATAAATAAAAAGCTGACACAGCTCAGCTTCAAGTAGTCAAATTACTATCCATTGCAGTGATATCCTGTTCGTTGCGGTGCGTGGTGTGGTGTGGTGTGGTGGACGGGAGAGCCACGACAGGCAGGCTTGGGGGGCATGGGGAGTTCATTTGATTTGACAGCTGATCTCAGCTCGCTCGCTGAGATGCCAACCGTCGGCCACTGCGCCGGCAAATTGGACAAGTAACGTTTTTGTACGAAGGAATTACATTCATTTACTAAGGTATCCTTAGTCGGATTCTTTGTTTTATTTATGTAAGTGGTTACATTTCTAATGGACGTTTTAAACTTGTTCCAAACGATTTCTATCCACTTAACGAATAATGTTGTTATGTAAAGTAGTATTTTAAGAAGTAAAATTGTTTCTTTGTTTATATTATTGTAATCCGATTGTAAACATTTCTCTCAGTTATATATCGCCGAGGCTACCTTTGTCACTAAAATATGCACATTTTCTGCTCAGATTAGACAAAGTGGAAGGGTGCGAACCCGTGGGAAAAAGCTTGTCTTAGAAACTAACATAGTAACATGAAGTGCTCATACATACATTTACTTGAGCTAAGCTAGCATTTGCTTAGTTTGCTCTAATAACAAACATACCAAACTTACCAGTTTAATTGAAGAGCTTGTTCGGAGTAATTCCACGACAGGGAATTTCGACAGTAACGACCGTATCATTTATAATCTTCTGAGAACTTAGTTAGTACTTAATAAAATAATTTATTTTAATACTGTGTCTACCTAACTCAGTTACTGTTGATTTATCTTCGGTATCTTGGTGAACTAAAACACTTAGGTAAACATAAACTGCGTTCATAAATCTACCACGAGTCACATTAAGCGACCTCCCGCGCCATCTTGTTCCGGCGGGAGTTCCCTTGATTTGACAGCTGATCTCGGACACCTCCTCCGCGAGGGTACTTTGCATCATTACTGTAACACTTCCAGGATAATTGGACAAGCAACGTCTTTGGGCAGGATAATATCAGTAGCAGGAGGAAAACGTAGAGAGATGATCTGTTAGGCACAATTCAAGATTTTCCGGTTCACAATAATTATTCAATCTAACGATTAACATTAAGAATACAAATTGTCTACTAATGGCATTAAGCTTGTTGAGTAAGGTAATTTTTGGTTAGTTAAAAAGCTTGAGTACAGAATAATATAACTAACCCGCGTGGAAAGTGTTTTATTATTCCAAAGGATCATTATCTGCGGGTAGTGCCCCCAACAAGTCAAGCATACCTGGTTAATAGAGATAAAAAGTGCATAATGTATTATTCCAGACAATAATCTATCTTCGTGCCAAATTTCATCCAGACCCATTCAGCCATACTGACGTGATTAAGTAACAAACATCCACCCATTCAGAATATCGCATCTATAATATTAGTAGGAAACAGGCAAAGAAAAGGATTTCTAACGCTCTTATTATGTTACTCTAATCTGGTGCAATAAAGTAAGTTTACGTTGATTTTCATATCAGCAACTCAAATTTTCCACAGATTACGTCAAAACAATACACTAACAAAACCTCCTTTCAAAACTCATACACCGTACAGAAATGCAAATACAAAATGGTTTCCAATCTTATTAATCTATCCTGACGGGAGACGTCGCGAGCGAGACAATGCCGCCAGTTGTTACGCTATCGAGGCCTAGAACCAGGAGCGGAACACTTCATATCTGATGCTGGTGAGTGGTGACAGGCGCAGGCGTCGCCTGGTGCTAAGACACTGCAATTATCTTGGGAGGTGCGAATGAATAACTTGAGATGGTAAATGATATTAACGGTGGGGGAAGTGTCGGTTTCAGTGACGATGAGTGAAATCTATCCTTACCTTCAAGATAATCTAAAATATTAAATTTTAGATTATCTTAAAGGTAAGGATAGATTTTAAGAAGAAAATATAGATGAAGAAAATAATGTCAGGGAAGAGAACATGTTTAACAGTAATAATGATGACATTAAAAAAAGATTGAAATTGTATCCTAACCCTTTCATAATACATGGAAATGCCTAGAGCTATCTCAATTTTTCAATAATAACAAAATAGAAACAAAACCAAATTCCAAACAATCCGTAATTTTGAACCGGCATTAAATATCCGTGAAAGTGTCTACCGCACGCTCTTTTTGATCTTTTAACAGGCTATTGAGGGGGTCGGCCTCTCCCAAACACGACTTAATATATCCCCATAAGTGGCCGATAAATCCTTTGTTAAAACAAAACACGGGTTCCATTGGGTTCCATTGTTCATCCCCGTGCGCCGTGGCGCGTGGTGGAGGCTGCTTCCGCGCTAAGTATCTATCTCAGACGATTATCTTTAATAGGATCTGCTGCTACTTCGACGAGTTTGTTGCTAAGTCTGATTAACTTGGATACTTTTGAATCGAATGTTGTGTAGTGTGGTGCATTAGCGATAGGGATTGTGACCGGTATCAAAGTAATCTATAGCTAAAAGAACTAGGTATTACTATTAATGCCAGAAGCAATTAATTTAATTACGTATTATTACAGACTATCAGTTTGGGCTGAAAGCTTAGATGGTAACTCATCGAAAGCTAAGTGTTGCCATTGTAATTTTCAGCTTATATTTCATATCAGCATTACAAATATAGATGTTTATAAAAGTGATGATTTCGTTAAAATAATTGTGTTAATTAATTAATTAATTCATAGGTAATATCAAAATGCAATCGGCCTAACCTATCAATTTATCTAGATAAAATTTTTGACATTTTGATGAATTTCAATTATAAAATGATGATTAATTAGGAATTGGTCGATGCCGATTCTGATCGATTCCGAATTTTGTTTCATTAAATATTTTTATAATTATTGTATTTTTTAATTAAGTAATATTGTTAAAACAGTGTTTTATTTAATTTAATTTTACTTTGCAACAAAGCAGATGATTATTTACATCTTTAACAAGACACCCAGCTACACCGAGCCCTATCTCTAAATAGCACACAAGAGCTCACAATAACCAGTACTCACAGCAACAACCACTAGACCAAATATCATTTACACCTTCACATTACCTGCAGTACGACCAAACGTTTGCTCCAATTGCATATACTCTTTCACATTACCTGCTACACTAAGACCAACGTTTGCTCCAATTCGCTCACAAATGCAGAGGTCACCGTACAAACGCTATCAAAATTTCACATCACAAATAGCACGCGCAGCCAACATTGAGCAGATTAAATTCAAATGAGATGTCAAATACCAACAGTTGCTTTGAAATGTTAACAATGGCGCCCAAATAGAAATTCAGTTCCTATCGCTTGTTCAAATGTGCCGATAAAGTATTAACGTGTAGACTTTTTAAATTGTTGAAATGTTCATGTTAGCACAGTCAATTGAATGTTATTTTTTTATGTCCTTTAGTTGGTACAGCTAAAATGGCGGATAGGTATTGTACAGTAATTATATCAAGCTGTGAAGTATTTGGCAGTAATTAATGTATCATCCCTCACTTCTGTGGAAACTGTTGTCCATTTGCTGTATCTACAATATATTCTGGTTCATAAAATAGAATCGCCTTTATTCAAGTATCAGGACACAAAAATATTTTGTAAGACAAACGACTATGTTAGTAAAAAAACACAACAAAAACAAACAATTAACAGTGGATCACCGTTGTAGCTACGCATGTAAGAAGGCACAACAGTGACCTACGAAGATACAGTACTTAATACCCAAAATATATATGTTTATTCACATCTGCAGACCATACCATATTCAAACTGTAAGAGTCCATAACATAACAAACACAACTCAAATCTAAACAGTTCTTGAGAAAACTTGAAGCACAATACAAGTTTTAATTGTGGCGTTGTTTAATGACATCGTATGACAAGAGGCTCTCGTGTCTCTTGTCTGTCTGATGCAAATGCGAGACGAGCTACAGTCTCAACTATTGGAGCCTTCGGGAATTCGGCCACGTTTGTAGCTCACTAATGAAGCCCAAGTTTTGTGCCACAGTGCCTGATGCTGTGTGCTCTTAGTGATGAACTTTGAGAAAGCTCAATACTGAATGGAAGGTGGAACTGTTTTGATTTGGAATATATGTTGTAGCTAAACGCTATAAGACGTAATTGCCAACACGCCTTATTTAACCCCCGCCGGCAAAAGAGGGGTGTTATAATTTTGACGTGTGTTGCTGTGTATCTGTGAGTCTGTCTGTGGCATAATAGCGTCCAAACGGGTGAACCGATTTCGATTTTGTTCTTTTTGTTTAAAAGGTGACTTAATCGAGAGTGTTCTTAGCTATGTTTGAATAAAATCGGTTCAGCCGTTCAAAAGTTATGGACGTATTACTGATTGAATCGGGGTGTTTTCGCAAGATTAAATTTTGTATTTTTTTGGTGTAAAATTATACGTATTAATGCGGCGTTTAATTTTTTATTTTTTTTATAACGCCACAATGTGTAGGACTCGTATGCCTCGTATGTCCTACACATGGACTCGTATGCTTTTGAACGTTTTTAGGGTTCTGTACCTCGCAAAGAAAAACGGAACCCTTATAGGATCACTTTGTTGTCCGTCCGTCTGTCCGTCCATCTGTCTGTCTGTCAAGACCCTTTTTCTCAGGAACGCGTGGAGGTATTACGCTGAAATTTATATAAAATACTCAGGTATAATGTCCCTTTAAGCTGTGAAAAATCAAACTTCTAAGGCAACGCAATCAAACGATACAGCCGTTTATGTCTCAAATTGCCGCAAATTTTCGACACTCGCAAGGGAATCAAAACCTACAGGGTACTTCTCGTGAACTCAGAATCTTGAAATTTGGTACGAAGCAACTTCTTGTAGCACAGATAAAGGAATAATTTCGAAAAGTGTAAATTTTAGTTACATCATATAATAAAAATATTTTTAATAATTTTAAACTTACTACCCCTTTCCTGATGAACGCGTAGAGGTATTAAATTGAAATTTATATCAAATACTCAAAAAAAAAATACCTTTAAGCTGAGGTTTTTACGGAACCCTCGGTGTGCTAGTCCGACTCGCACTTGGCCGGTGTATTTTATGGCAGATTGAAGTTGAAAATTGTTCGGTCATCATTAGCTTCGTCTAACTTATGAACATAGGTATGCAGAACGTGAATAGAAACAAGTTTTGAACTGTGAAAATTGGTGAAGATAAAAAAATAATAATAACTACATGCAGCTTTTCAGGAGTTGTTCAACTTTGTCTCCTGAACTCCCGAAACACGTACCGTGACACGCGCACGTTGAGTCGTGGCACGTCACGCCAGCATGGCCCACGCCGCCACGCTGCCGAGCCGAGACGACGCACGTCCTCCGCTAACTGTGACAAATACTTTCACATTTTACTACACAAACTGTCGCGGGTAACATACGTGTATGTGCAGCATTGGGACCCGATGTAAGTTGTGTGCCTACGTTTCTTAGTGTAAAAGTGAGCGTTTTGCCACAGATTTGCGCATGGTTAGGAAATGGTCTTTGCTGTCAGTGGCGTGTTTACTTCTCTTAACTTTAAATTGACACATACTAATATTATAAATGCGAAAGTTTGGAAGGATGGATGGATTATTATTATTTTATTATCTTTTATTTAATTTATTTTCTTATTAACTAAATTTTTAAATATTTTTATAAAACACAAAATTAAAAAAAAACATTTAAAAATATAGAAAATAGAGGCCCACTAGTATCGGGAACAGGGTCCAAGCTACCGGCAGTCAGGGCTCCAGAGAGAGGAACCTCCTAACAATGCGAGCCGTGTCCAGCAGTACTGCTTTCTGGATCAGGCCTTTGACCCAGCCGCCTAACGAGAGCCTCCTAAGATGTTGGTCGAGGCTCGTGGCTATTAAGCCATTGGCTGGCACGACTATCGGTACAATGATCGCTGTGTCTACATCCCACATGTCGACAACCTCGCGAGCCAAGTCAAGATACTTGATTTGCTTATCTTTCTCGGCTTTCACGAGGTTCCCGTCATGCGGGACGGTAATGTCAACAATCATTGCACGCCTCTCGATTCGGTCCACCACCACTATATCAGGCTTATTGGCTACAATAGTCCTGTCAGTGATGATGGACCGATCCCACCGATTTTATTATTATTATTAAGTATGTTTGTTACTAAATCACGCCAGAACGGATTAACGGATTGGAAAGAAATTTGGCACAGAGACAGGTTATAATCTGGCATAGCACATCTGCTACTTTTTATCCCGGGCATATGTTGCCTTGGGATAATTTCCGACGAAGCCGCTGGCAGAAGCTACTGACTACATAAGGCAAACATTAAACATGATTGTCATCGAACTCATCAGCGAATCTTTCGCATTAACAAACAGGACTTGCAACGCCAGATCTAATAAAGCACCCTTCACAAAGAGCTTAAAAATCCCCAACAGCGAGAGTCAGAGTCTCATATCGCGATCGCGCGATATCTCGGAAACTTACGGAGTTAGTTTAATGACGTGTCTCGCATCCATTACTCAGATTCTAGGCGAGCGTTTAAAGCTTGGCTGTGCAGCGCCATCGCGCAGTGGAGTGGCTCTGCGGATGGCGGCACGATTAGCAATTCCGATGCGCCTGTGTTTACTGCTCTTCAGTCGTTCTCAGACATGGCTCCGTGTACTTCGTCTGCTGGCTTCAAGTTGCAGCGCGTTCCTTGAGATATGCAGCTGCGACATCTGCGTACGCAATTAAACAAGCAATATGTTACGCTAACTTATGATTCACGCGGTTTGAATTTCGAAGCATAGTTTGCGATTCTTCGACGATTTTTGGAACGTGATGTTTCTTTCATTTGTATTATTTCCTGCATATGAGAACCCTACTTGGCCTACTCAGTAGTTTGTACCTATGTTCTAGTTTTGTTCGTCTATATAACACGGTGTATAGATTTGAATGCAGCCGCATTGGATTTCCTTTTCTATTCCAGCTCAACTACTCGCTAGAGTCTCGTTTTTTCTAATTAGTCTTGTAATTATAACGCATGTGTCAGTTCGGTTTCCTTTGCGGAGTAATTGGAGCTCAAAATCTTTTTAAAAGTCGTGAGATGAGAAATTTCAGTACTGAATAAATGCGGCTGCTGCGAGTTTCATAGTTGCATTGTAGAAAGCTGTATATTATGTACAGAGTGAACTCATTTTTCACAGTCAAGTCTCGCTAGTTCCGCGAAGGTAAGCCTTTAATTAAACTGATAGAGTGTATACGCGAGACAACCATTAATTTGGTAACATGTAGTTGGCAACACGTAGGGACAGCAGTGAAGGCCCAGTGGTAACGGCCCCAACTTACGTGTCGGAAAAGGATGATGAAGTACCTATATGATACGTAGGTATACTTGTTATACCAGCATCATAATATGTACGTTTAAATATTGGTCCTATTAATTTTAAAACATTTACGAATAATGTTGTATAATGTTATTTGCATGCTCAATACAAACATGTCTGATATTAAACTGGTTTGTAAATTAAATTATGTTATGACAGGCTTCCCGAACAATGCATGGTCGCAATATGCCCCATTATTACTTTGATTTAATAAATAAGCACAAGATGTATCGTGGATTAGCTGTTAAGTAGTTTTTGACATGAAAGTACTTATGTTAATCAAAATTTTGATCTAGAGTATTATTGAAAATATGTAGATAATTTATCTTTCGACTCATTTGGATAATTTTTGCTCAGAAATTTTCTGATCTTCCAACGAAATTTTTGACTACAATTCCTGTGAAAAAAATAACACAGAATTAAACGGATTGCAAATTGTGCACTTGTAAGTAGATTGAGATTTTCAAATTCAGTAGTACAAAATGATTATATCATAACATAACCTCATGCCTGCCAGTATTCACCGAAGTCGTAGGCAGAGTGCACCTATACAATACACCCCGTTATGTTTGTTAGATTTGATGAGATTTTTCCATCTGTAATGTCTCAGTAGCAGGCCGGGGTTTGGATTTGTGCTTGGAAGGTGGCACCTGGTTAAAAAAAAATACATTCAAATATAAAACTATTTATTATAAAAAAATATGCCTTCCAAACCTTAACTTCCAGTAAAGGCTGTAATATCTACTAATACCGAGGCGCTCACTCGCGCTGCAGTCGGCGTAAATACATATTAGATGGTACGCACTCATGCATGAGATTCTGTTTGATCTGCGGCCGCTCCGATTGATTGATTCATTAGTATCTGCATAGAGCGCCCACTAATCAGAACTTGCGCGTACTCGACTACCAGCCACTATTCGATGCGAAATTAATTACGAGCAATTTCAACTCAATATTGAAAACATACTTTATCGTTTAGATCAGCTGTCGCCTTATTTTGGCCCTACTTAACATAACATCGCGCTTGTAATCCCCGATGGGTTAGGCAGAGGTGCATCAGTATAGTACACCTATATTGCCCTGGTTCTTACTTCATCCTACTTTAATTTTCAGAGAAACCATTGAAATTTTGTACCATTCCTCCTCTAAAAAGCTTATTTTATTAACTGAAAACAGTGAATAAAAGCACTTTTAATCACTATTTTGGCGTTTGAATTTAGAACACACCAATATTTCGACCTCCATCTCAATGCTATGCAACCTCCGTGCGCAAAAAATACTGGATACAAACTCCTTGTGCAAAGATTACTCGTCATTCAAACTCCTTGTGATTTTCGCTTAAATTTTCTTTTTCTCGTAGTCATGTTATAAAGTATAGTATGCAACTCTTAAATAAAACAGTTTCAAGAGAGATATCAAGGTCCATGATTCACGTTGCTCAGGATTCTGACACTTAAATCACTCGTTGTGCTCGTGATTCAGTCCTTAGAATCCTTCACTTGCTCATGATTCACTATGATCCTAGCTTTAAATCCGTCCTTTATTCAAATATCCTATAAAAAGCTTATTTTACGAACAGCAACAGTGAAGCACTTTTAATCACTATTTTGGTGTTTAAATTTAGAACACACCAATACATTCGACCTCCATCTCAATGCTATACAACCTTCTTACGCAAAAAATACTCGATACAAACTCTTTGTGCAAGGAATACTTAACATACAAACTCCTTGTGTTTTTTTCTTTTTCTCATAGTCATAGTATAGTATGCAACTCTTGGATAAAACGGATTTATATGGAGGGCCATGAATCACTCGCGTCGCTCAGAATTCTAATACTTGAATCACTTCCTACGGTCGTGATTAAGTCATTAGAATCCTTCACTTCGCCGTGATTCATCTATGGCGCTCGCTTTGAACCCGTCCTTTATTTACTAAGTGCATAATATACTATTATTCTAATGTGTTTACTGTTTAAGCTTTAAATTCCTTATTAGTTTACAGTACGGCCGGTGAGTCGTTGCCCGTCTGAATTTAGCGCCTAGTGGTTACGCAGAACATACTTTTCGATCCAAATGGCTGTTTTCTTTACGAGTGTACATGCGCGAAAGTTCGCAAAGCGTATATTCAGACGTGACACGACTCATAGGTCGTACTGTATTTGTATGTCTTCGTAAATGTATTCCAGTACCGAATTACTAAGGTATCTTAGTCTTATTACTTAGAATACGAGTACACATAACACTAAAACAAACCTCCACGATAAACTACGTAACATTATACCTATCATGCCGCACGAAGCTAGCCAAATAACCAACATTTTTTATAGCCGGTCATGCATTGAGCAGCTGGTAAGTGTTCCCCCTATTGTTGAACCAGACCAGCGCGCAATGTATCGCTCGGCAGTCAGCGCTGTTGCAAAATTGATGCGACGTCAGAGCCAGGGCTGGCGCTTGCAAGTTTCATGTCGATGACAGATGAATTATGCAGCGCCTCGAATGAGATGTTTTTGGAGGATGGTCCAGTGACCAAGAGTGCCAACTCTGAAGGATGAGTGATTGTATGCTAACCAGTGGACGCTGAATTAATATAACTGTATGTGTTGTGGGCTGATTAGGTGACGTAATTGGTGTTAATTATGGTGTTAATCAAAATATAATCATCTTCCTGCCGTTCCTGCCCTTGTTGCGCCTACCCCCAAGTAACACGTTTTCTTCTTCCATACCGTCCTATCCGCCGCACGCCTTCACTGACTCCCTTTTCTTTCATATCACCCCTCACACAGTCCATCCACCTTTTCTTTGGCCGTCCCCTCCCTCCCCATTCATCCACATTTATATTCATAACTCTTTTTGTAACATGCGTTTCATCCCTCCTCATAGCATGACCATACCATACCATGAATTTAATTTGACAGGATTATTATTATTAATACCATAACTGCCCCAAATAAGGATTTACTATCAATTTTGAGTGGTGAAATGTTAAGTTGAAGGTTCCCATCATAGTAGTTATATTGTGGCCAGCGACTGTGTTACCTACACATAAAAAACATTGTAAGTTTTAACCTGAGAAAAACAGCTTCCAAAACCAGTTTCAACCACTAAATTTAAAACATATTTAATGTGCAGCTTGCAAAATTACTCAATTACTCGCTAAGCCACACGTTTCATGCGATGGCGTCGACAAACAACCGATGTATTAAAGTGAAGGATGCAGGTGTTGTGGGGCGCAGCACCCCAGGAGCCCAGGTACCACGCCCCGGCGCCCGGCGGGGCCAGACCATGCGCCCGGAAAGCAATTAGAGCAACTGAGACGTGTAATGAGTGACACGACGCCGCCCCCACGCTGCATCTACGCTGCGTTTACGCTGCGATGGGTAATGTGAACGGAAATTATACCCTCCTTGATATAGGTATCTAGGTATCTAGGTTGGTAATAATGTTAAACAAAACTTGAATGAAAAAAAATCATGAATGAATTGAACTTAAGTACTTCTTTATTTTACTACTAGGCACTATACTATCTACTACAACAATGCTATAAAAAAATTATATAAAATACCTATAAAACTCTGTTACTAAACTTTTTAAACATTCAAACATACGCGAACTGCAATCTTACCCCTGGTCCCTGCTTCACCCAGGGGAGATAGCCAGCGTGTTGATTTTGCAATCAATTTCCCCAAAAGAAGTGCGGCTGAGGTCAAGTATGGAGATTGCCAACCCGGCCTCGGAACCTGACCCCTTTAGAGAGATGGTATAATTTACCCCTTGACTCAAGAGATATGGGTTAAGATTAATATTTGCTCTCACCAACCATTTACTAGTTTTCAATTCATATATGTGTCATGTTTCTCTCAGACAATTTTTTATGTGTGATGACTTTAAGACATTCTAAGTATTGTCTTTTTCCTAAAAAACGACATTAAAATAATGATTACTGTACTGGACGTACGTGGGATATATCTACCTAAATACTAACGAGTTTGTTAACCCCAATCATTATAATAATAGTAGCATAACAGTGCGGCCTCATTGCATTCCCTCCACAATTGAAACTGCCGCTATATTATGAAACCGCATCAGAGGGCTTATAACAAAGCACCAAATTACTGCATAAACTATGCACGTGTGGTCACACAAAAGCTTTACTAAACTACGAGTACATAGATGGACATAACGTCACGCCTATACTCCCCGAAACGATAGGCAGCAGTGCATCTATAGTACACACACATTTCACTAGTTATGTTTTAGTTCCATGTAATAGGGGGCGACCCTATTGCCATCAATCGGGAAAAACCCAATAACACTTTGTACCACCCGGGTATTAAACTCAGGACCTCATGAGCAGTAGCACTTGCGACCACTACACCACCAAGCCAGAACTACGAGTCATTACCATCTTCCTCCCCTTGTGCCATGTTACTTGGGGTCGATGCAAAACCTTTTACGTTCTCTTTCATACCGTCCTGTCCCCTGTTACGCTATTACTGGCTCCCTTTTTAACCCCCGACGGAAAACTCTATCACTGGCTCCCTTTTTAACCCCCGACGGAAAAAGAGGGGTGTTACAAGTTTCACGTGTGTTGCTGTGTGTGTGTATATGTGTGTATCTGTGGCATCATAGCTCCTAAACGGATGAACCGATTTTGTTTTTTTTTTGTTTGAAAGGTGATTTTGTTGAGAGTGTTCTTAGCAAATTTTGAATAAAATCGGTTTAGCCGTTCAAAAGTTATAGGCGTTTTACTGTTTGAATCGGGGTGTTTTCGCAAGATATCGTGTCATAACTAAGTGTTCAATAGATTGCCGATCGAAGCGTATCTACTATGTACTAGATAAATTATGCATCAAATAAAAATGTGCCGAGGGTTTATTAAATATTGAAATGTTACTTGTTAGTAACATGCGTTTCATTCATCCTTATCACATGACCATACCAGGAATATTATTATTGTGAGCCAGAACTACGAGTATTCTCAACGTATCGTAATGTTACACTACATGTGAAATAATATCACGTTCATTATACCGCTGCAATTAACAAAGCGTAATGATATATTTCTGAAGTTGATCCGCTTTGAGAGTAAAATGTTGTTTGCGCTGCAATTTTAAATTTCCAGAGTGGAGACAAAAATTAACATGTAAACTGGAAATATTTTTGATGAATCTCTCCAGGATTTAAAATTTTAATTATTCTGATAAAAATAATGAGAAGAAAATGCAGTTTTAATGTAGATTAATACAATCTACACTGAACTACAATCTGAGTAAAAACAAATGGATAACTATGTATAGTCACAGCAAATATTTGTACCTAGTTGAAGTTTTAAAACTTTAAGTTAGCGTTTATAAACTTTAAGTTTTAACTGGCAAACTTACAAACAAAACTGTTTAATGGTGTCAAGTTTAAACTCTCAAGACGAGATGAGTCTCTGTAACAAGCTCCATATTGAAATAAGCAAAAATGTATGATGCGCAACAAAGCAGAACGCTGGCTACTTGTGAACTAGTCGAGTTTCCACCAACTCATGTGTGGCTCAAGTTAAACACTGAAGCGGTTCATATTAAACTTCAAATCAAAGATGAATTGTTCAACTTTGATTTGAAGTACGTATCTGTACGTATAGAGAATAGTCATTCTAGGTATAAACTGCGATGTTATAATGGCGAATAGTTTATTTAGTACTGTAAATCTCTATATATTAGTCTTATTGACTCCAAGATACAGCCAAATGCCAAGGCATTAAGCTGTATAAAAAAAAAACTAGTTTGGGAGACACCTAATGTACAATAATATGTTTAAGAATTAATTTGAATTTAATCAGGACAGTCTTCAAGAAAGAGTAGTATTCTATATAAAATAATCATTAATTAATTATTTACATTTCACTTAACGATGGATCAAACATTGTATCTTGACTGCCTTACATTTTCCAAGCGATGTTGGGTTTGGCTTCAACTCTAACCAGATGCAGTCGAATACATGTAAAATCTACATATATCATACACCACAATTTATAATATGGGTTCTGTATTTTCTAAAACGGAAACTATTATAAACAAAAAGACTGCTGTACTTGTTTGTGAGGATGCCACGCTATGGCACAAATTGCCCACTCCGCTCGAAGCATTACATTTTTGAGTGGCTCTAATTGCCTCCGAAGAGCGCCAGTGAAGCTATTACAACATTGTTACTTATACTGCAATGATTTAAACTGTGCGATATAAAAACCAATGAAGTTAATGTATTGTTAAGAGTTAATGCTGCACGGAAGTTATATTATATTGTTTTTTTAGTTTCATCGTGATACAAAGTGTATTCTGTTCTAAGACTTGGCGTTATTGCTATTTTAATTTTTGATTTGACTTCAATTTTGTCAACCAGTATGTAGTCACCTGGATAGCTCTGTAAATGGCTTCGTTTAAATCATGAAAGGTGTATGCGGTTGCGCAAACTGGAAAAGAAAGTATGACTCAAATTCAAATTACTGAGGGCCAATTTTTCAATGTAAAGTTACATAGGCAAACACACGACCAATTTTACTAAATTTGTTAAAAATAGATAAGCATTACACAAAGTTGATACAAACATCAACAAATTAACACACATTTTATAAGAAAACATAAACAAAACCGCCGCAACTATAACAGTAAAAGTTTACCCGATAAATGTGTGGTGCAAGTCTCAAGCAGCAGCGGTTTCCGTTGCACCGCGCGTTGTGGCCATTATACGTTTGAGTGGCTGTAATTGCTTTCCAAGAGGCTCTGAGGCTAGCAGCGAGCGATAGTTGCACGTTCAGCGTGCAGCGTTCAGCTAGATACTGGCGGAATTACTCATTTAGAAAGCGCTGTTTATGTATCGTTCGAGATGATAGATGATGGTCATTATCATTATTTGCGGTCAAGTGAGATATTATTGTTTTAAGTACTTGGAAATCAAGAGGGTTGCTGATAATAATAATGTTAGCTGTGAAAATTATTTGTCTGTTTTTTTATTTAATACGTTTTCTTATAAACTAGCTGGATATAATATTATGGAGTTAATTGTGCGTGGTTGAGTTGTAGCATATAGAAATGGAGGGGCAGAAGAAAACGAGTTACGCTGGCGCCAGAAGTAATATGTGACAAGGTAAGAAGATGATTAGTAAGAAATAGTATAAAGACAGAGCTTTTAATTGGCCAAAGCTTATAAGTCAACTCTCTTAATTTCTAAGCTGTCTGGCATTGAATATTAGATATTATAAATGTCTAATAATTAAATTAAATACCTACTAGTAATTAACCTTTGTCTGTAGACCTTAGTCATAATAATAGGTGCTTACATGTTATAGTTAGACACTTATCACATAATATTAGAGCAGTAAGTAAGACATGTATTAGCATAAAGCGAGCGATGAACACGTCACCACAATTATATCGCGGGAACATTCCGCTTGATTTACAACGAAACTTAAGTCGCATCATTAAGCATATATTCACACAAGCTTTATAATATATGAAGTCATAATCTCGTTTAGAGTGTACCTTGATAAGCGGCAAGATAGTTTTTGTGAATATAGTAAAGTATCTGTGTTTCGTCCCATTTTTTAGTGTTTAGTTGCAACACCGTGTCGGTGGGCTGTCAACGATTTTGACAGCTGACACTTAACAGTCGAAAGAGAAAGTTTGTAACGTGAACACGCGGAAGTCGGGTTTTTGTCGAAACATATCTAATCGAGATTTGTTTCACCCATTGTTTTAGTTAATCGCGCCCGCCGTTCGCAATCGGCGTTGTGGGGCGCCCCCAAAGTGGGTTTAGAATATATTTTCACGCGCAGCGAAGCGCTTTTGTGGGAAACGCGTGTGTGTCTGACGGAAGCCGGAACCCGGCCCAGAACGCGTTGGTGGTCCCAATCTAATCATTGTCCTTTATTATATATATATTCTCCTATCCCTAACCTCACGGCACGATATTGATCGACCCCCAGGAGTCTACCGCAGGAATCCCAGGTAAGTGCATATATTACACCATAATATTACCGGCCAACGTTTGTGACACCTTACACCCGTAGTAGGAACCAGTATATCTCTCAATAAGGAGCAAATCCCTAGCTTTCCACTGCCGCGAACCGCGGTTTCGTAGGGTACAGGTTCAGACAGGGTCCAGGAGTCCCAACGCTGCTATGGGCCCCAGCGTTGGCTCCTGGCTTGGGACCAAAAGACCTGTATTTAACAATTATATCAACTAATTTCCATAGTTTTGCTCCAATTATGTTGGTGTTGTTGGGGGTCTGTTGACGCCTTCCAGTCTAGATAGTTTAATTTGATATATCAAGAAACTGCTTTTTCTTTTAGCGTCCACCGTCGGGTACTAGTTGCGCGACATTTTGCTGAACTGGTCCTATTCGGCGCAGCCGTGGGACACACAATGTCATATTTATATTGTTTTTTTCTCTTTTTTATTGTTGTATAGTTTTAAGTTTTCTTTGTGTTTATCTTTTTAGGGTTCCGTACCCAAAGGGTAAAAACGGGACCCTATTAATAAGACTCCGCTGTCCGTCTGTCTGTCTGTCTGTCACCAGGCTGTATCTCTTGAACCGTGATAGCTAGACAGTTGAAATTTTCACAGATTATGTATTTTTGTTGCCGCTATAACAAAACATACTAAAAACAGAATAAAATAAATATTTAAGTGGCGCTCCCATACAAACGTATTTTTTTTCGTTTTTTCGATAATGGTACGGAACCCTTCGTGCGCGAGTCCGACTCGCATTTGGCCGGTTTTTTTATATTGTGTGCTCTAGTGGCTTGTGACAAATAATAGTACATTATGGTACAAGTGTGTAATGTTAGTGATTACCGCTGAGGGGCCATTGAGACCCGAGCCGTTAGGTGAGGGTCTTAAGAGAGCCGAGGACGGTAATCACCAATACACACGTGTATCATACGACGTTTTTCAACACCCTTGTGAAGAAAATAATACTAAAAACTCATTTCCAACAGTGAAAACGAGTTGTGAATTTTTTTTCGCAATGGCGGGCGAAATTTTTCCTATGCGCGAGCATCTGACAATGGCGATCGGCCATAGACTAAAAATAATGAGTTATCTTTTTTTTGGCTTTTCGTGGATAACGTTTTAGCCACGTACAAAATGGGGAATTTCAAGTTTTCTTTATTACAGAAAAAAAAAACAAAAGTTATATTTAAGTAAAAGTTTTATTTATTAAACACGTACAACTTGAAATTATCTGTTTAAATACGAAGTTGCATGAAATGTGTTGCATTTGTACTATAGAGCACGATCTTTTTTGTATCGAAACTTTTTTATGAACAAAGTAACTCAACCAAAAAATTAAAACAAAATACTCTTTATCTCACTTGTGAATAATTGTAATGAAAAAGTCACAGTTTAATAACAGGTGTCATTAAGTGCCTAATTGCGGTGAAATTAGAGCCACTTTATGAGCAAGTGCGTTGAAAATGTATTTTCTTTCTTTCTTTCTGTTTATATATCAAATTAATTTTTTTCTTATATAAAAATAGGAAATCGAAAGTTATCGCAATGGGATCTAAATACTCCCGAGCTCAAAATAATCATATGTTCTAATTCAGGAGATAGTCAATCCGTGCGCCAAGTTTTATCTAAACTTGTTTAACAGTAATGACATGAAAAGATAACAAACAGACAAAAACACAGACAATTAGTAACTCTTGCATTAAAGTTATAATTCTAAGTATGGATTGTTGAAACCTTTCTTTTAATCGCATTTAGAATGATTCTCATAGACTATTGAACACAGGGTTATTATTTGGAAAATCTTCGGTTGAACTTTAGAAAATTAGTTTCCAATATATAATGTTACGTCACCAAACTACGTCAGTTCCATGTTGTGTTGCGTTTTGTCATGGAGCTCCAAAGCAAAATATAATGAACAAAAGCCCGCCATTGGCACCTTAACATTATCATACAAACAGGTTTCAGGCTAGTTAACAACATGCACTTTAAAGGCAGCACCAGTGCGTAAGTAACAGGTATTAGGTAGGCCGTCGCCCACATTATTGACCTACTTCCTTTATTTTGCACAGCATAATAAACTACTGCCTAACCTTTTCCCAACTTTATTTTGGTCGGCTTGCTTCCAGTCATTTTTTTTATTTATTAGCCGAATACCAGTGTTTTACAGGAAGCGAGTGCCTATCAGACCTCCATAACATAACGCGGATAACAAGTTACCTCTTGTCAAGAATGGTGTAAGATTTCAGGCTTCTGACTATTAGTAACGATAGTCAAAGATCTATAAATTACAGCACAGATCAACAGCTGAAGAGGAAATGCGGGCCGAGAACTCCGACTGAATGAAAAACTGAAAGAAAAAAAGTTATAATTCGAGGTTTGGCTCTAGCCTTTTCCTTCCTTCAGTAATTTACAAATAGTCTGTGTAGATAGGAGCTCGTGGCTAACTAATAACAACCGCACTGGTCGATCATCAAGGTTAAGGAACGCTTGACGATGTCGGTCCGAGGATGTATTGGATCCATTTCAACATACCGAGTTTTCTCCGTGCCTCGGAAAGCACGTTGGTCCCGGCTGTCATCTGAAGATCTTTGACAGTTGTTACGGGCAGTCAGAAGCCTGAGATCTTACACCAGTCTTGCCAAGGGGTTCCGTGTTACCCAGTTACTGGGTCAGATAGGCAGTCGCTCCATGTAAAACACTGGTACTCAGCTGAATCCGGTAAGACTGGAAGCCGACGACGCTAATGTAGTTGGGAAAAGGCTAGGTAGATTGAGTATTGTACAAATTTAAAAGATATTCCATAAATTTTATAAAAAAGATATGTCTTGTATTTCTATGTTTTTCGTTTTTAACCCCCGACCCAAAAAGAGGGGTGTTATAAGTTTGACGTGTGTTGCTGTGTATCTGTGTGTCTGTATGTGGCATCATAGCGTCCAAACGGGTGAACGGATTTTGATTTAGTTTTTGTTTGTTTAAAAGTTGACTCAATCGAGAGTGTTCTTAGCTATGTTTGAATAAAATCGGTTCAGTCGTTCAAAAGCTATGGGCATTTTACTGTTTGAATCGGGGTGTTTTCGCAAGATATCGTGTCATAATTACGTTTCCAATAGATTGCCGTCTACTAAATCTATATCTATACTAATATTATAAAGAGGTAAAGTTTGTGAAATTGCGCCGTTGTAAGGGGTAATCTCTGGATCTACTAAACCAATTTTGAAAAGAAAGCTACATTATTCCTGAGTGTCATAGGCTAAAATATAATTTAAAAAAAATTAGATCCTTATGAAAATTGCAATAAGGTAACCCAAGATAGCAAAATGTTGCCTGTAAAATACATTATTTGGCGTGCGCTGAGAAAACTATTGATGATAGATAAAAATTAGTAGGTAGGTTAGGTAGGGTAGGCAGGGTAGGCAGGGTAGGCAGGGTAGGCAGGGTAGGCAGGGTAGGCAGGGTAGGCAGGGTAGGCAGGGTAGCCAGGGTAGCCAGGTTAGCCAGGGTAGGCAGGGTAGCCAGGGTAGGGGCAGGAGAGCCAGGGTATATCATGGTAGCCCGGGAAGACTGCGTGGGCAGGGTAGCCAGGGTAGGCAAGATAGGCAGGGTAGCCAGGGTAGCCAGGTTAGGCAGGGTAGGCAGGGTAAGCAGGGTAAGGGCAGGGTAGTCAGGCTTGGCAGGGTAGGCAGGGTATGCAGGGTAGGCAGGCTAGGTAGCCAGTTGACGGGAGCGAAGCCCCGAGGGTCAGCTAGTATTAGATAAATTATGTAGCACGAAATAAAAAATGTGTCGAGTGTTTTTGAAATTTTGAAATTTTACTTGTTATTTAGAGTTGTTTGTAGACAAGACCTCTGTTGACAGCGCAATTTTGAGCTTTTTTTGAGGGTTCTAGTGCTTCTATCATCAAAAAGGATAACATAGGGGCAAAGTATATTATATAAATAGAATATATAATTGAAGAATTGCCAAACTTAAGTGGCAGTGGGCAGGGCACATTGCTCGCAGAACGGATGGCCGATGGGGCAGAAAGGTTCTGGAGTGGCGACCGCGAACCGGAAGACGTTGCGTTGGAAGGCCTCCCACCAGGTGGACCGACGACCTGGTGAAGGTTGCAGGGATACGTTGGTTGCGAGACGCACGGGACCGGTCAAAGTGGTGACGCTTGGGGGAGGCCTATGTCCAGCAGTGGACGTCTTTCGGCTGATATGATGATGATGATGATGATATATATATATCTTTATTTTCACTTTATGAAATATCTTTTAAATTAGTCCAGAAGGAAATAAGTGACAGCCAAACCTCGAATTATGACTTTTTACTTAGGATATTTAGACTGATGTCTGCGACCGCATTTCCTCATAAGGTGTTTTCCGAAGGACGGAGGTATCTTGGTATGTAATGGTTCCCATTCAAGGACCAACATTGGCAACTGTTGTTTGGCCTCAACAATCAGCCCGTGTGGTTGTTATTATTTAGCTTCGAGCTCTTAAGAATGAAATCTCAGACCAAAAGCTAAAAATAGTCCAAGAAGTCGTGATAAATTTCTATTTTCGTGTCTTCGTGGAGCGGATTAAGGAGGTATTATAAGTCAAGATCTTGTTACCTAAGGATAAAGATGATATTGCTAAAAATTAGCTAAAAATATACAAGATGCTCAAAGCTTCATTGAATAAAACTGGGAGTAGCCTATTTTTATCTGTCGATAACAATATCTGTACTTTCAAGGATATTTTTATCCTACTAGATATTATTTTCATCTTTAATTCAAGTCTGAGTGACCTTACAACACGATCCCATCTAAGGAATTCGCCATGAGCTCTTTGAATACTACGGTATTCAAAGAAAGTCGCCGTAATGCCGCTAACGCTGCAATAACAGTAACCACGCAGTAACCGGCTGTTTCTACCAATAACAGAACGTCTGCCGCACTAATAAAGGTATAACGTCTGATGGAATCAGTGGTGGACTGAGTGACGAGAAAAAGCGGGCAAGATGGCCCGACAAGTAAGTGACACTCAACGATTGTCAGGATGGACATTGCGCTATTGAAATGTCACATGTTCAATACCAAACATTATAGACTTTTCGTAAGAGTTATCGCTGATAAAATTTCCGATTGACTAGAACCCAACTGAAGTTAATGTTCACATGTTATGTAACAGAAGGTTCAAAATAGGAAACAAATATTGCAAATGCTATACTTGAACATATGTTTTAAGAGCTATTTTATGTCTGTGCAATTAAGAATGACAGTAATCAAATGAACTGGATTTAAGTCGTCACTAGAAGTTACTCTGGTAAAGTGAGATGTAAGAAATTAAGTTTATGCATTCGAAACTATTAGTTAGGTAATGCTTAATGACCATTACTTATTTATAAGCTCTTCGCCACGAGTTTCATTTTTTTACGGACGAAATCTGCAATGAGTAAAAGATTTCGACTTTTAATACTTTAGGAAAGATTTTATTAGGTACTAAACTTGAAGCACGAACTTCCTCTATTAAGGCCGTCATTTAAATAATTGGATCATTTATCGCCGTGTCTTCCCTCTTGGCCCACTCACATCCCCTTTATACCGCACGTAGTGATAGAAATTGAGTAGTGTTTCGTAATTGGTGCTCGCTGTAATTACAGCCGCGGGCTAAGGCTAAATATTACGGTTAGACCCCGCAGTACGCACTACTTCCACCCTATCTGAGTATGCACTAAACTGTGGCTAACAGCGCGCGGCACCTGTAAAAATACTACTAGCCCATTTATTGGTGAGGTGGATGAGCGTAGAAGCACTTCAATGAGGTCGATATTGTTTTTTAGATTTATTCAATGGTAGATTATGTCTGGCGTCCATTATTCCTCTGATGTCAACGAAAACAGAGTAAGCTTCGATACAAGTAAAATGACAAAATTTAAAAAACCCCCGACACATTTATCTTGCGACAAGAAAAATTTCAAAATTTTAAACACCATCCCACACATTTATCATGCGAAAACATCCCGATTTAAACAGTAAAACGCCCATAACTTTTGAACGGCTGAACCGATTTTATTCAAACATCGTTAAGAACACTCTCGACACAATCACCTTTCAAACAAAAAAAACTAAATCAAACTCGGTTCATCCGTTGAGGCGCTATGATGCCACAGACAGACACACAGATACACACGTCAAACTTATAACACCCCTCTTTTTAACCCCCGACGGAAAAAGAGGGGTGTTATAAGTTTGACTTGTGTTGCTGTGTATCTGTGTGTCTGTGTATCTGTGTGTCTGTGTATCTGTGTGTCTGTCTATGGCATCATAGCGCTTCAACGGATGAACCGATTTTGATTTAGTTTTTTTGTTTGAAAGGTGATTGTGTCGAGAGTGTTTTTAACTATGTTTTAATAAAATCGGTTCAGCCGTTCAAAAGTTATGGGCCGTTTTACTGTTTGAATCGGGATGTTTTCGCTAGATAAATGTGTCGGAGGGTTTTGTAAATTTTGAAATTTTACTTGTTACGTCGGGGGTTAAAAACATCCCGATTCAAACAGTTAAACGCCCATAACTTTTGAACGGCTTAACCAATTTTATTCAAACATAGCTAAGAACATTTTCGATTAAGTCACCTTTTAAAAAAAAACTAAATCAAAATCGGTTCACCCGTTTGGGCGCTATGATGCCACAGACAGACACATAGATACACACTTCAAACTTATAACACCCCTCTTTTTCCGGCGGGGGTTAAAAACTATTGAAACTGGCATTTTCTTTTTCACATTTTAATGTTACTAAATCCTTCTGCAAAGTTTGAATTGACAACTCGACATTATAAACACAACACAAAGTTTTAACACAAATGAATAGTTTAGAAACTTTTATTCTCCGAGTTGAAACCTCTTTTATATGAACTCACACACCAAATAATGCGCTATCGCAATTTTCTCCCTCAAGTGACTGCAAAACACTTTCGTGGAACAACTCAGTTCCCCAGTGGAGCAAAAATATAGGTCTCACAGACACACTCGCCTCTTTTGCACAAATTAAATAGCTGCCTTTGACCTTTACGTGGAACGGGTAAGCACATCGTTTTGTCGTAATCTTTTTGCTCCTTCCTTCATCGCCTGACCTCCGCATTCCCAGTGTCCTCGAACCACACAATAAGGGGCCACATCAAAAATCCAATTATTCTTTAATAATTCTATGAAGATTTAGGGATTTTTGCTGCCTTTTTTATTTATGGACGTTCACCATTTCGAATAATTGTTGTCAACTTCAGGATGAGAGATCGCCTTTAAATTAAATTCCGATAAAAGCCATGGTTTTTTGGGTAGGTTTTTGATTATACATAGATACGTCAAAATGAGAATCAATCAATTGTGATTTGGACAATAATAGTACATCACCTTCTCTTAGTGTGAAATTACTGTAACAAGGGCGTTTCAGAGATTTTTGTGGTTATCAAAGAGGTTGTCCATAGCCCGAATGTTGAACTCGAGTATTCTTCGGGATCTGATGTGACATATCTCCAGGCTCACATCCGTATTTATCGCTGGACAAATTTTAATCTGGATAGCAGATATTGGTAAAACTGTTTTTTTATCGTTTTTTGTATTATAGATCTTTGCCTTGAATTAGGACTATAATAAGTCCAAAATAATAACATAACAGAATATTTTTATGATATTCTATGGATCATATCTGGAGCCTTTTCACTACTACTTATGTACTTTTGCCAGCACTCATGATATAAATTAGCAACCTAAGCCAAATAAATTAAACATTATCATTGTCCCTCTCAAAAAGCGCAGTCACTCAAATTATGCCACTCAAAAAGTATCAGTCAATAAGTGACACTTTACCACCAAACAATATTATCACATAATTAACACTAACTCGTCCAAGTCAACACCGGATCAAGATACACAGTGTTACGCTGACGTCACAAGTTCCCGCGGAGCTGAGAGTTCCCAAACTAATTAAAATTATAAACACGGCCGTGTAATCTCGGCGCCGAGATTTGATTACGTCATAATTCCGCTAAGAAAGGGCTGGATGGATTTAGTACAGTACAAGTTTGGACGAGGCGAGCAGTTCGCTGTATCAGCTCAGCTTGTTGATGTGATGATTCCTTCAGTCATATAAGTTACAAGACAGAAAGGATTCTCAGTATTATTTTGCTGTTAACATTGTAAGAATTTTTGTAACCATATTCATCTGCAAATAAATCTTTGACTTTGACTTTGTTTGTTTTGGTTATCAATTAAAATAAATTAGGCACCTAATAATCATTTCAGGTTTATTTCATGAAAAATAAATTATGATGTCACATCACATCGTCGAATCAATATCTGACTGCACAGTCAGCCTCGATCGGTCTCACAATGGATCGGGCATATCGGTATCCTGCAAACAGAAATCATATTTTTCACGTTCACTCTTATTGCCATCAACATAAAGTGCAAAATGCCGGAGCAATTAGTTTTAGTGTCCATTATTCTCTCGGAGCAGGGAATGTTCCAAATGCCCGGGATGCGCCGACACGTCAGCTTGGCTTAAATATTTGTTTTAATAACAAAACTATTTTTCCCTGAATTGGTCCGAATTTTTAGTTCAAATATGAATTTTGTAAAGAGATGCATTTTTGTAGTGGAAAACTGTGCGTGTAACAAACTAAAACTCTCTATTAAATTGGACTGCGCTCGTTTTGTGATTAATTTAACAGAGTTTCATGAAACATTTGGATTGTCATTTCCATGGGTAGAGCTTTTACAATATTGTTGACTTACATTACCTTATGTTCTACATTTTAATCAATCCAAAACTTTTACCCATTATAACTTTAAGATCTCAATACAAAACAAACAAGAATATTCCCATCTTCCAGTCATCGATACAGCCGGGCGTCCTCACTAGTCGTCATTGTCACAGCGACCATTACTCTTCGTCGCGATGGACTGACGGGCCACCGGACCCCTCGTTGTAAATCCTTATTATAATTTGGACTTCGCTGACGTTATAAATGGAAGTTTATAAGTCGCCGGAAAGTCCACGTGTAATGTGGTTGTAAAATGTATCTTTAGGGAGGAAAGAAAAACAGAATTAATGGATTGTTTTCACGCATATTGAAAAAGTTTGGGGCATATGCGGATGATGGTCGAGGATACTAACTGCTCCCCATAGACTTGAATTTTTTTTTGTATGTGGAATTTTGTATGTTCTCAAAAATCCGCACCATATTGTGAGATTGTCTTTTGATACATATATATGATGGTAATAAAAAAGATATTTGAATTACTTTGTTCTCTGAACAATAATCTTGTCCGAAAACGTGAAAATTAGTTATAGATTTTCTACATCTACAATTCAAAACTATATTGGTAGAGGAGTACAGTAATTAATGGAAACTAACTGGAGGAATTTAATTAATTTGAAATAATTTAATGTTGACAGAGGCTCCATTGATATAGGTCGCGGGTCGAACAAAACACAGCTGAAATAATTGGTAGAATTAATTGAACAGACGCGGGTACCTCATTAACGTCTCTCCGTTTATGAGTAAATATGCGTGTGTGGGGATATCCATTTCTCTTGTGTATAAATAAACAAAACACAGTCGTAGGTACGTACGTTATCAAAAGACTTGTGGACCAATTAAAAATAGAATACGACATCGTTAAATGTCAATGTTTTAGGGCTCGAATGCCAATTTTGTTCAACTAAACGTTAAAAGCTTTCGTTACAGGTAGTTACTAAGTAATTTATTTACTCCTATTTTTTTATTCTAATGGGTAGATAGATAAATTGACTTTTATCATCAGTGAAAAGTGAATTAAGTGTTTTTGATAAAATTATTACACCTTAGTATCCAACGAAAACCACAGGCACATACATATTCGAAATTATTTCAATTTATATATATTCCCAAAGGCGCCAACCCTTTTAAAGGAACATATCAAAACATCCACATTCATATCCATAATGTTAAATATTGAAAAGCAAACTAGAAATCGCCCGTCAAAACGTAGAGAAATGTAGCATATTAAGAGTGTACCATCAAATATCTCGCATACTTGCCTGCCCGATGCCACCGCGCTCCGCGCTGCCGTCTAGACCTATCATCCCATTCCGTCCAAAATTCCACTTAAAATCCTAATATATATCGCACAATGGCCGTCTAGGATTCCACGAAAACAATTTAAAGTTAAACAGAGCCAGTAATATTATATGAGGCTGGGCGGGAGTGACGCCGGGCGGCGAGGCGGTGCCGCGCGGTGGCGGGCGGACGCTGCTCAACACTTCATTTTAATTTAGGGGGAATAATTACTTCAAACATTTTATGTTTTTGTTAATTATACTAATTTTTATCAAGTGTCCTGAAAGGTTAATTGAGATTTAATGGAAACACTACTACTTATGTAGGTGAAGGGCAGTAATTATTTTTTTTGTTATAACATGGCCTAACTATTTCAAACAAATTATTAAGGGAAGCTAGCTAAGCCCAAACGTTGACTATAACAGCAATACGCATCGTTGCGGACATCAGTGCAGATATATAGAGTACTTATTGATATACAATCCGGCAATGAGTGCAAAACATCAGGCAATCTGCGATAGCACACTGCAGGCGATTAATAGTAGCGAGCGACGGCTCACGAACAAAACAATGTTTGCCTAATAGATTGTTAGAAAAAAACGCCAACATTTCACGCTAACACTGAAGCCTATGTGGAAGTAGGCAGGAATGCGGTTCAACGTTCCACCAACATTGGGCTAATGTACGGGTGCAACGCGAGTGATAAATGTCCCCAAAATATTTGTGTACAAAACTTCTGTGAATCTGTGTTGTGGACACAGATTCACGACACAATATCCGCAAGGTGGGTCGCGACTCGCGAGATACAGACCAAACAATTCTTATTGCAGAAAGAAATTATCACTCTCGAATATCCTGAAGCAGAAAACTATTTGGACTTGATTAAAATTTTAGTCGAGCTGGATGAGAGTAAAGTCGAGCTTTTTAAAAATCTTGTTTCAAAACTTTTGATTAAAATAAAGTTCTATTATCTAGCTGAAAGTAAGTATTCAGTAATTCTTAATAATTTAGTAGTGTTTGAACGATAGCCAAGCAGCACCATGTGGACAGGACACATCAATTTAGTTTACTGGCAGAAGATCGTGTGCCAATGTTTACAACCAAACATCTAAATTTTTCACACTGTTGACTTATTAGGTAATCTATAAACCAAATAGAACTCTTTTAAGACTATCCTACAAGATATTTATCTAACGCATGTTACAACCGGATCATCATTAATCAACATTCCAAACGATCATTAGTAATGTGAGGATGAGCTAGTTTAGCGCCCACAACGTTATCAGTGCCTGATACTGATAGAGTGTTCCACCGTATACTACGCTGTGCTATGCTGTAAAAACAGCGTGAAAGTTCACTTCAACAGGAGCCGCAATAGGAGAGGAGAATTTATACGAACATATTCTTTCGTCTTTGCCATGGTATCAACATACCACTGAAATTTCGACCAGTACTACCATACGCATACTGTCCTAAAGCCAAATGCTTATCAATTCAGACTACGAGTAATAATCATGAGCTCGACAAAATATTTTCAGGGACCCATAATTTCATGCTATTCGCGTTTTAGATTGTTTTTCTCAGAAGCCTACCCGCTGTCAGTACTTCGCTCAAATTCCTGTCGAGCAGTATCAGTCAAAACGTTTGGCCGTCAACCATATCCATTGCATCACGAGGCTGGTACCGACGCGGACGTCAAGCGATGTCGTGCGAAGCTGCGCGACTGGCACAGCGAGCACAATGCCACTCACGGGAGACGCCGAGTGATGCGCGCCGCGCGTGACGGACGATATTCTGTGCTATGCAGTGCAGCCGGATTTATTCAAATACCTCCCGGTCGGCTGCCTTACTTATTTAAATTAGCTTCCACATTAATTAAACGCCACTCTCGTAAAGGTGTGTGCTACTGTTAACTCGCATTACGTAAAGAAAAGATGTAAAAAAATAAATAATGTGCCGAGACGAAGCGGATTCTGCTGGAGTTTACAATTATAAAGATATCGAAATTATTGTTTTTAGATACTACGTTGTGTGCCAACAAGATTACTTTAAAGACGCTGAACATGAGCAAATCGAGTGCCAAGTTCCATCAAATATTGTGTTTTTAACCCCCGATGGAAAAAGAGGGGTGTTATATAAGGTTGACGTGTGTTGCTGTGTATCTGTGTGTCTGTCTGTGGCATCATAGCGCCTCAACGGATGAACCGATTTTGATTTAGTTTTTTTTGTTTGAAAGGTAATTGTGTCGAGAGTGTTCTTAGCTATGTTTGAGTAAAATCGATTCAGCCGTTCAAACGTTATGGGCGTTTTACTGTTTGAATCGGGATGTTTCCGCAAGATAAATGTGTCGGGGGTTTTTTAAATTTTGAAATTTTACTTGTCTAGGTAGAAATAATTCGTCTCTTTGACAAAGTACCTAACAATTTAGTATGTGTAGCTTTATCTGAGCATTTTCATCCTTTAGATTGCGTGCAAGGTCCAGGTATTTCAACGAAAGAACACCTGAACAAGTAATAAAACAACCCATCATGGCGCACAAAGCGTACATCAACATAATAGCAAGCAAAAACGTTTTCCGAAACAACATTTTGTAGCAGGGGTGCTCCACGTCGACAATGCGACAATGGCTTGTAATCTGGCACCCAGTTACACAGTGTCGTATTGTGTTTGCACTTCGGAACGGTTCGCCGTTCGCAGTGAATTTAATAAAGGAGTAAATCCGACAGACATCGTTAATGTTGGAATGGGAGTCTTGAAAGAGGATTAGAGGTCCATTCACTGCTCTAATTTGACTCCTTGTTACAGACGATTGAAGTGGTAGGTAGGTACCTGGGATTAGCTCGTCGGCTAAAATTATCAGTCTCTGAAGAGGGTTTTATTCCCACGTTGGTAAAGGATTTTCTTAAAACCAATCGCATTAAATTTTCTGTAACTCAAAACAAATAATCATGAATCAGATGTTTTAATGTTGCATATGCAACACTCAACTTCACTTACTCACTTACTTATGAAACTTTCCACAAGTTATTACCAAGTGATTTTCGGCTATCTATACTAATTTATTTGATCGTAAAAATTTTGAACATTTAGCTGTGACGATGACAGACATTCGAGCTCAGATACAGTCATAGTCAGATGACGAATATTGTCACCGATTGAGTTTGCACATCACAAGAACACTTTGTTAACAGGCAATTCTCAAAAAAACATTTTCGCGTTCTCGGGATTTTTGCTTTTTGACATACGCCTCTTGACCTATTTCGCCAAGGTAAACGAAATCAATTTTACTTGAAGGTGTACTCTCGTGAAGCTCTTGGAATTTCCTTATTATTACGTTTGCGACTCACGTGTGAGAGAGTCTTTGCGAGCGTCCCTGTCGCCGGTGGGCTCGACGAGACGCCACGATTATTGGGAACCTCAGCAGTACTCGGCAGTGCTTGGAAATACTCGGTAAGGATCGGTTTCCGTTATATTTTTGATTTGAAATCCTTTTAGGCTTTGCTTTGGGCACGTACGGTCGATACCTACGAATTGTAAAATTTTCAAAGATTATTTTGAGAATTTGAACGGTATTTCAGTACCCGTATATAGTAAAGTATAAAAACCCAAAGATACTGCACTCCTCTACCAGTTGCTGGTTACTTTAATAAAGTCAAAGCCAAAATTGTTTATTTCAATTAGGCCATGAAGCGGCACTTGTGATCGTTAAAATTTTATTAAAAACTTAAGAGGTGTCAAGGGACATCCGGATTGAACGAAGTTTTTAAGTTAAGTTATATATACGAGTATATATATTATATATCAATATATATATATATCATTTACGAAACGAAAATAACTGGCTTGCTTTCTATGAGAGAGAGAGAGAGAGACAGACAGAGACACACGCGCACGCCGCACGGCTTACAACTATATAAAAAAGCGAACTAAAAAGACGTAAACAAGAAGAAAATCATTCTGTGCAGTCGGAGGATACATATTCGCGAGCTGGCTGACCAAAACCAGATGAACCTCTTTCGTTTCTGCTGTTCAAAAGTTATGGGCGTTTTACTGTTTGAATCGGGGTGTTTTCGCAAGATATTGTGTCAAAATTACGTATTCAATAGATTGCCGATCGAAGCATGTACTATATCTATACTAAAATTATAAAGAGGTAAAGTTTGTGAGTTTGTGAAGTTGTAAGGGGTAATCTCTGGATCTACTGAACCGATTTTGAAAATTCTTTCACCAGTAGAAAGCTACATTATGCCTGAGTGCTATAATATAATTTAAAAAATATAGAGATCCTTATGAAAATTGAAATAAAGTATCCCAAGGTAGCAAAATGTTGCCTGTAAATTACATTATTTGGCGTGCGCTAAGAAAATTATTGATGATAGATAAAAATTAGTGGGTAGAGTAGGCAGGGTAGCCAGGGTAGCCAGGGTAGGGGCAAGGGAGCCAGGGTATACCATGGTAGCCAGGCAAGACTGGGTAGACAGGGTAGTCAGGGTAGTCAGGGTAGTCAGGGCAGCCAGGGTAGCCAGGGTAGGCAGGGTAGCCAGGTTAGGCAGGGTAGGCAGGGTCAACAGGGTAGGCAGGGGTAGCCAGGTTAGCTAGGGTAGGCAGGGTAGGCAGTGTAGACAGGGTAAGCAGGGTAGCCAGGGTAGGGGCAGGGGAGCCAGGGTATATCATGGTAGCCAGGTTAGGCAGGGTAGGCAGGGTAGGCAGTGTAGGCAAGGTAGGCAGGGTAAGCAGGGTAGGGGCAGGGTAGGCAGGGTATGCAGGGTAGGCAGGCTAGGTAGATAGGTAGCCAAATGACGTGAGCGAATCCCCGAGGGTCAGCTAGTACTAGATAAATTATTTAGCATGAAATAAAAAATGAGTCGGGGGTTTTTTAAATTTTGAAATTTTACTTGTTTTGCAATATAAATATTGATTCAATGTCAGCCGCTCGAACAAAACACAAAACAAAATACCGTATGACATAATGCTGTGAAAGTAACTAAAATAGATAATAGGTTTATAAAATCTTATTGACTATTCGACGCGACAGTATCAATCAGATTTATCACATCGTTCGTAATTACACTTTATCTGAGAGCATTCCCTCCTTTGCCACGCTGTTCCATATCAAAGCAGCGTGGAGTCCTACCTATCTGGTATTAATGAAGCCGTACCTATCTTCGGGTAATAAAGTAAGATTACAGTCATTGTAAAGCCGCTTTGCTCGGCTCTCTACCAGTTAATATCGAGCCCTCGAGCGCTATGTACACGAGCATCGGAAATCGATGTATGTAATTTGATAGAACGTATTATTATATTCATGAACTTTTATAGGCTCGTAATCTTAGTAAGATATTTCTAGAAATTATTTACGGGGAAATCAAAATATTTATGTGTTTTCATACTATTTCAGAGAAGCTGTCTACATTATTTTGACTTCCCCGTAAATTATTTCGGGAAATGTCTAACTTGAATTGTGTTTTTTACGCTACTACGAATTTTGATACCTAAACAAACGAATGTTGTAAAGGCATTCTGTTGCCGGTAAACATAAGCTATTGTCCTAGTAGAGAAGTAATTATTATTAATACATTTATTTCAGATATCAAATCCATACACAAAACAAAACATTGAATAATAAAAACACACATTAAAACATAGGATTACAAATTAGATTATTAAAAAAATTAATTACATTAATTGAAACATCATTAGAGTTATTAAAATACCGTCAAATGGTGTTAGTACATTGCTTATAAACTATGATAGTGAGCGCCCATAACAATGCGCATCCATTTATTCTGGATTGGGCAATCCGTTCGAGACGCAATCATCTGCAAGATGCCGTTGCTACTGCCTCGCACGCGCTGCCGACTCACTACAATAGCGAGGCAGCCGCATCAGCACCCTGAAGTAACGAGTCATGAATTCCATTTTAACACAATAATTAATGTACTATGTTCACTAAACGAGAATGAAATAGTCAACATTATCGAAACTTTGAAACATTTATGAAAAAACAATTCGTAGATAAACGCAGTAAATGTAAAGTGTGAAATATTTAATACAATTCGGCGTATCATGTTTGATATTCGAAACGAATGAAAAATACCGGCCATTGTTTTCCGGTGACTACGCCAACGTGTGACTAGGACGGCGTACTGCCATTAAGCTTAAAGGACAAGAAGTTTCACTGACAACAAATATTGAAAGAAACTCGCTAACATAAAAGTTTTGGCAGTAACCATAGAATATCATGGTTAACAGCTGATGATATTACAGTCACTTTAAGCAGTACCTGGTATGGATCAATTTAGAAGAAGAAGCTAGAATATTCGTCAAGGTGCCTAGACCCAGAATTAGCGAACTACCCGGCAACGCTCCTAGTCTGAATTCCTTGTGGTTCTAGCTCTCAAATGTGACAGCATAATAATTCATCATTCATCATTTATAATTCTACTCTGACTAACCTTTATATGTAGGTAAGTAACTACTGAATCATTTACTATTGAATTTTATAATTCAGTGACTACCATAAGCTATGTTCCTTCTGTCCAAAGTTGCATGGTGGTGCTATCATAGTGTCGTACCGTTCGCTGTCGGCCGCTGGCTCGGTGCCAAAGCGCGCACTATCCCATATAGGCCATTACCTACGTACCATTGTCACTAATTGCCTTTGTAGCTCGTTGTGACACCCAGCCTACACATAGCTTAACATTTTCAAGCCAACAATTAATTTTATTTTGATATTAAACTTTATTCGAAAATTATACTTAATTGTTACCAAAATGCTGCCGTATTATAAATCGTTTAACCCAGTTTTTAAAGCTACAGTGTTGACTCTTGACCCGTTTGCATTGCAAGTTGAATAGCAAGTTGCAGCCGCGCCTGTGCATTATGTTAAAGCAGTTGGTAGCTCAACAGATTCCATTTGTCGTCTGTAACGATGTCCCAGATTTGGCTCCGAGCACAACCAGCAACCTAGCCTGAATGCTTGCTTCACGTTTAGTATGATTAATGCTTACAACAAAAAAACTTTTTTGCAAAAAAATACTACCGACTTCCAAATACAAAACTACAATTTTTTTGAAGTCGGTGTCTTTCGTAGGTACCTATCTTTTGCGTTATGGACACCGACTTCAAAAAATAAAGTTATTTTTCACTTTGTAGTTTTGTATTTGGAAGTCGGTAGTATTTTTTTGCAAAATACTTTTTTTATTTTGCACTTTTTAGTTGTACCTACCTAATAGGCAAGTTAGTAAGGTTACTATAACGCTTAAATAGATTTCATGAAACTTAAACATAACCGGTGAAATGAGTGATCTGCGTACCCCTTAAGAGCGTGCTGGCGTGATGTTATGTTATAAAATGGTATAAACAATAAACAGACATGGGATTGCAGTAATTCCGAGAGATTTACCGTTATTTATTGAAGAGTTCTGTCGTATATATCTTCATCAGATCTTCACCAAATTAAAATGGGACCAATTCCGGAACATTCTTTTTCAATCATCATCATCATCATTTCAGCCAAAAGACGTCCACTGCTGGACATAGGCCTCCCCCAGGCGTCGCCACATTGACCGATCCCGTGCGTCTCGCATCCAGCGCCTTCCCGCAACCTTAACCAGGTCATCAGTCCACCTAGTGGGAGGCCTTCCAACGTATCGTCTTCCGGTTCACGGTCGCCATTCCAGAACTTTTCGGCCCCATCGGCCATCCGTTCTGCGAGCAATGTGCCCTGCCCACTGCCACTTTAGTTTGGCAATTCTTCGGGCTATGTCGGTAACTTTGGTTCTCCTGCGGATATCATCATTTCTGACGTGATCACGCAAGGAAATTCCGAGCATAGCCCTCTCCATTGCCCTTTGGGTGACTTTGAGCTTTCTGATAAGGCCCATTGTGAGCGACCACGTCTCGGTCCCATAGGTGATCACTGGCAACACACACTGGTCATAGACTTTTGTCTTGAGACACTGCGGTAAATTGGACGAGAAGATACCACGCAACTTCCCGAACGCCGCCCAGCCGAGTCGGATTCGACGGTTGACCTCTTTCTCGAAATTGGACCTACCCAACTGGACCGTTTGTCCCAGGTAGACATAATCGTCTACAACTTCGAGAGTAGAGTCTCCGACCTTGATAGGAGTGGGTGTTACATGGGCATTCACCATGATCTCGGTTTTGTCCATGTTCATTTTAAGACCCACTCTTTCGGAAGCTCTACTGAGGTCATCGAGCATTTTACTGAGGCTCTCCATGGTCTCAGCCATGACCACTATGTCGTCGGCAAACCGAAGGTGAGTAATGTACTCGCCATTAACGTTGATGCCCAGCCCCCTCCAGTCCAGAACCTTGAAGACATCCTCCAGCGCAGCAGTGAACAGTTTCGGAGAAATGACGTCTTTCTGTCTCACGCCGCGCTGGAGAAGGATTGGTTTCGAGGTCTGATCCTGAAGACGGACTGACATGGTGGCGTTTTTGTACAAACACTTCAACACCTCAATGTACCGGTAGTCGATCTGGCACCGTTGGAGAGACTGCAGTACAGCTCAAGTCTCTATCGAATCGAAGGCTTTCTCGTAGTCCACAAACGCTAAACAGAGAGGCAGGTTATACTCTTCGGTCTTCTGTATAACCTGCCGCAGCGTATGTATGTGGTCTACGGTGCTAAAGCCTTTTCGGAATCCGGCTTGTTCGGGGGGCTGGAAATCGTCTAACCTGCGCGCGAGACGATTCGTGATGACTCTTGAAAACAGCTTGTAGACATGGCTAAGAAGTGAGATGGGCCTATAGTTCTTTAACCGGGCATTGTCGCCCTTCTTGAAGAAGAGTACCACCACACCCCCGCACCATGCCTGTGGCGTTTTGCCCTCGAGTATGACGGAATCAAACAGCTTCTGAAGGGCCTTAAGGACCGGTTTTCCACCCGCCTTCAGGAGTTCGGCCGTAATTCCGTCATCACCCGGCGCCTTGTTGTTTTTGAGCTGTTTCAGAGCCATCCTAATCTCGTACAGGCTGACGTCCGGGATATCTTCGGTATAGTGTCGGGTCAATCTAGCTCTTGGGTTGTTTGCTAGACTCGCAACGGGCTTGCTGATCGATGTGTACAACTGCCCATAGAATGTCTCGATCTCCCTGAGAAGCTCCGGTTTGGCGGATACGATCCTGCCATCGTCGGTCTTCAGTTTCGTGAGTTGGCTCTGCCCAATAGCCAGATCCCTTGAAAATACCTTGGAGCCTTTATTTCGCTCGATCGCGTCTTTAATACGCTCGGTATTGAAGCGGCGGAGGTCTCTTTTCAAGGATTTAGAGATCTGTCTATTGAGCTGCCGGTATTTGCACGCCTCATCTGAAGACTGCAGGATCATCTCACGCCTCTCCTTCATAAGCTTGAGGGTATGATCAGAGAGCTTTTTGTTTCTATCTGTACGACGGGTCTTGAAAAACTTAGACCCGACCGTATGGACAGCTTCCACGAACCCGTTGCTGTATTCATCCACGGAGCTCCCTAGGCACTCGAAACGATTCTGGAGTTCGAGCTGAAAGCTCTCGGGGTTTTGGACCTGGATCTGTGCTGGCCGGAGCGTGGACTTCATCAGTCGAGACCTTTCAAGCTTAATATTAATGTTCAATGTGCCTCTTACCATGCGGTGATCGCTCCCGGTTTTTACCGAATTGATCACAGAGACATCATTGAACATTTGCTTCTTGGTTGACATGATGAAGTCGATCTCATTTTTTGTTGCACCATCGGGGCTCTGCCAGGTCCACTTCCTGTGTTCACGCTTTTTGAAGAAGGAGTTCATCATATAGAGGCCCTCCTTCTCCATAAAACTGGCCAGTAGGTGACCCCGGTGGTTCCGTTGTCCAACTCCAAATTGCCCCACTTGCAGCTCATCCTCGTCTCGTTTGCCCAGTTTCGCGTTGAAGTCCCCCATGACAACGGTGAAGTGAGTTTTGAAACCATGCACGGCTCTGGAGATATCCTCATACATGGTCTCTACCTCATCGTCGGGGTGTGCCGAGGTTGGGGCGTAGACCTGTATGACCTTCAGCGAATATCTTGAGGATATTCTGAGTATAAGGTACGCCACCCTGGTCGACACACTCTCGATCTTCACCACGTTGTTCACAAGGGACTTGTGGACGATAAACCCGACACCACCCTGGGACTGCCGGTCACCCTCTCGGAAATAGAGCAGGTTACCGGATTTGAGGATTATCGAGTCCTCTCCCTCTCTTCGGACTTCAGATAACCCTATAATACTCCATCGCAACCTGCTCAATTCCTCCTCAAGTTCAGTGACCTTCTCGTCGGTCCGAAGTGTGCGCGTGTTGTACGTTGCCAGGTCCAGTCGTCGGTGATTTTTGGGGTAGCCGGATCTCGTCCGGAGATTCTTAGCACCCCTTGCCATGCCGTAGCCTCGACCGCTACCGTAGTCGAGGGTAGGCAAGCTGCCGGGTACCAGGGGCCATTTTTAATTTGTGCTATTCATTGGGGGGGTTTTGCCATAATCGCCACGCTTGGCAGGCGGGTTGGCGATCGCAGTATGGTTGTTATAGAAGCACAGAGAACGCTGCTGCCCATTCTCTGGTTTGTCCCTTAGTCGCCTCTTACGACACCCACGGGAAGACATGGGATGGTGAAATTCTTTACGTCCGGCACCATACGGAACTTTTTCAATAAAAAAAGAATTTTCAAAATCGGTCCACAATTGACGGAGACTTAGGTGAAAATACAAAAAAAAAAAAAACATAATGTCGAACATACAACCTCCTCCTTATTGGGAAGTCGGTTAAAAATTGTTAAACATTTGCACATCCCAAATAAATTGTATTAAAATCTAAAAGTCTCACAATAATTATTTCGTGTGACTACCATACACTTTCGTCATTTTGTCACCTTCCAAGTCATATAGCAACAGAGGTGTATATATTTTATACCTTAACAACGCAAGAAAGCTAAAAATTTCTTCAACAGCTTGGCATAAACCAATGAAATAGTAGATCACACTAGTGACAGAAAGAATCGATAAACTTTAAGAATAGTCTGAGGTACCACAAGTTTTCAACAGTACTTTCAAACAGGTGCTCTTCGACCGCTAGTTGTGAGAGTCAGATGAAGGCTGGTGTGCAGTGGCTTGGAGGCGTGCCAATGCAGCTCAGTACCAGTGCCCGCGCCAGCAGCGAGCTCGCAAAGAACCACGTGAAGGAGGCATAGCGGCGTGATCGATGTATGGATTGTGTGCGCGGCGGTTTTGACTGACGCTTTGGACTACGGGAGCTTTTTTTGAAATGGCTGTTTTAATTTAAAAAATTACCTAAACTTGAAAATTTATAAATTGCTATTTCGTAAGGAATGTAGGAACAGAGAAATGTGTATCTTGAGACTATCTACGATGTGATTTTCAGTGCACTTTTCATGTGGCACTAAGCACATTATTACAGACCTCTTACCGTATTTTGACCATGGCGACAATGTAACGGGCTTTTTCCGTCATTATTAGCAAGCTATAATCTTAATTCAAAGACTTATTCCATTGCTCTTGAATTAACTTGTAGGGGAAGACCAACAACAAGAAGGTAAGATTTTCTTTTAGTGGCCCCGTTACACGTTGCTTCTTAAGGCCGCAGATATCAAATGGTTTGGTTAATACAACAACCGCCATCAAATAATTTGAAACCGGCTTCAAAGCTCGTCAATCAGTACTATGCCTTTTGTATCTGTGTGTATTGTATAACTCTCTTGATTAAACAATTAGTTCTAGTTTTCAACATTTCCATCTACCATTTTTGAACACATAAAAAAAACAATTAAAAACTGATAGGTACGTTTATTCCAAACCATCGTGGAGACAAACGACTCTGTAAACACAACAAATATCAATTTCAATAAACAAGCTTCAAATATGTTAATGGTTTTAAACAGGTTCCCGACAGCTACAATCTGGGGATCTTTAAGTCAAGAGTGAATAGGTTATTTCTGGGCAAGCGTGTTTCACCCTTGACCACATCATCGATTTAAAAAAAAGATAAAATTTCAACGATGCACTGGTCGCATCTAAGCTCCAGAGCCTCAAACATCGACGCCGAGTCGCCAGTCTGTCAGTTTTTTATCGGTTACATTTCGGGGAGTGTGCGACGCAACTGCACAATTTGATTCCGCCTAGCCCTTTACTTCATCGGACTACAAGACGTACGGCCATGCGCCATCGGTACATGGTTGACATCCCTCCCATACGCACAAAGCGTTTTGCTAATACTTTCATTGTACGCACAGCTAAGGAGTGGAATTTCCTTCCGGAGTCTTTGTTCCCTGATAGCTACAATCTAGGGGTCTTTAAGTCAAGAGTGAATAGATTTCTTCTAGGCAAGCGTGCTTCACCGTAGACCACATCAACGCTTAACATCAGGCGAGATGGTGATCAAACGCGAGCCTATAGATTATAAAAAAAAAGTTCTAACTAAAATAATTATAACAAGTAAAATATCATAATTTCAAAAAACCCCCGACTTATTTTTATTTCATGCTACATAATTTATCTAGCACATAGTAGATACGTTTTGATCGGCAATCTATTGAACACGTAATTATGACACGATATCTTGCGAAAACACCCCGATTCAAACAGTAAAACGCCTATAACTTTTGAACGGCTGAACCGATTTTATTCAAACATAGCTAAAAACACTCTCGACAAAATCATCTTTCAAACAAAATAACTAAATCAAAATCGGTTCATCCGTATAAAAGCTATGATGCCACAGACAGACACGGCAACACACGTCAAACTATTGACAACCCCACTTTTTCCGTCGGGGGTTAAAAACTTCTCAAAGTAGCCACCTGAACGATCGAAACGGTTTGAGTCAGATCAAAATCTACGCGTTTGAACCTAACCGTTTGACCAACCTTTGGGACCTTTATTGACATCCGTGATTAAAACAACCTACCAATCCCTGTATAATATGTTTTTGCTAACCGAATGTGTGATTGAAAAACCTGTTATCATCTTATCTAAACGATATAAAACAGCTTCGTTCGAAAATACAATTAAACCCATTGACAATCAGGATCGCTCGTGCACAAAAACAAATTAATTTCCTTTATTTACTCAATCAATTCGGGGCGTGTTTCAAATAAGTTAAATCAACATTTTGGGGTGTCGTCGCACCCGTGCCTCTCCCTGTACCAGGCAGGTCGCAGGAGGCAGGAGGCAGGCGGCATGCGTGCTCGGAGCATCCCGATGAACCGACACGTCCCCTCTTTCATTAACTGGAAACTGGTGTTTTTTCATACGACACGCCAGGGATTTATTGCTGGTACAAATTAAAGCTTCCAATATTTCGATTGATGCCTTCCTGCACAGAACGTTGTTAAATCGAGTTTTCGGAAACGAATTACTGGAACTGTCGTAAATTTTGTATAACGCTAATTAAGCGTGGAACTCTGATAATTACAGCGGCACATTTCTGTGTGGCTTCGGAATATGTTACAGTACAACTGCATGCAATCTTTTACATAAAAAACGCTTGGGCTGTCCATATTTGTACAGCACTCGCATTAAAAAAATAACCTCGAACTAGGGCAAACGTTTATAAAAACAGGCGAAAATGGGTTAACCGAATCACCGGACAATACGCGAATACGCAAAGTTGGAGTGCAGTGAAGTGCGGTCGTAAAGCGGAATGGTACGACACTACGACACTGCTACTGGAGGACAGAGACAGCAGAAGGCCCGCTGCCGCAGAATAACCGCTGCGCTGTGTGGGTTTAAATGAGAGAGACATATAGGCATGAAACCGTGTCTGAAATGCGTAATTAATTAATGAAATTGACTTAAATTGTGTTATCGTTGATCTTATCCATTGTTACGATCATGCAAATAATTTGACGGTTTTTGAATCTTCATATGGATGCCTACAACTGCTGCCTTTCGGTCTAAGTGTGCAAGAACTAACACCATTTAGCAGCACCGCAAGTTGTTTTATGAAATGCAACTGCAATTATAGTATTGTTTGCATTGCGTTGCGCTTTTATTCCTTTTTACGCCGTCCATCTGAGTGAAGCCTTCATGTATCCTACTGAAATCGTTTGGACTTGTACTTTTGCAGCTATCCGTGTACGACAGAATCCGGTCACATCAAAGGGTTTATATGCGGTCCGGTCAGCCGGTGGCGTTATTGCCGCTGGTTGGTTTATGACGTCAGAGCGGCACAAACGTTTGTTCGTTTATCTCTGATACTTGAGGCGCCCGTAACAAGTGACGTCATTATTAGCGGTGCACCCCTGGGCGAACGATATTAATGCTTAACTGAATGAGTTGGCTCGCCAACTCAACTTAATTGTACTCATTTTGTGAAGCAACGGTGGATGCTGTTCTGCTTAAGTAAGCCATTCAAATAATGTCGTATTTGTCGCGTCAATTTATTTTATAACATTTAAAAAGCTAAAATTAAAACAAATACCATCATCACTTACCACCAGGCGAGATAGTGGTCAAACGCGAGTTAAGTAAATCATAAAAAAAATGTGCTTAAAGAATCTCAACAATTGTAATTTTCAATTAAGTATTTTATGAAATATAGTTTTCGTTAGTGTTGGCAGGCCATATATCGCAGTTAGGTGCAGACTATGAAATCGATATTGATTTCAATCGAAATAAATAATCTCCGTTCAAAGCGTTCCTCTGCCAAACTACCAAGGAGGGTTTAATCAAATATACAAAATACACACAAAGTGTAAGTTTAATCTCATTTTCTTACAATTTTACGAGGCGAAGATAGCACCGCAGTAGTGTGCAGCGTTTGGCAAAAGATTTGTAAACAATCTATGTCTCGCCGAGGGCCGAAGTTGCCGAGGTGAGAATGTCTTGATAGATAACAACACCCCGCCGCGGTCGGTCGGGGTGGGGTGAATCTCGCCTCACTGTGTTCTTGGCTTCAATAGCAATTATCTTCTTGTTGTGATTTTTAACACGATAGATTGTTCTTGCGAGAGCGTACGTCGATGGCAATCTTTTGTTTCAATCCAGAGGGTCTAGACCTCAGATCAAATAAAAAGTCAAGATGGAACGTTGCAAACAACAAGGTGAAGGGGGTTCAAACTATGCCTTGCCGTACAAATACACAATAACACGCACTCACGGACAACGAAATTACGCCTAAGCTTCTCATTCGAGCTCACAGATCAAATAATAAAGCTAAGTCAAATCATAAGGGTTCCGTACCTCGTGTTTCGTAAAGGTAAAAAAAAGAAAGTGATCTTATAAAGGTTCCTTTTTTAGGGTTCCGTACCCAAAAGGTAAAAACGGGACCCTATTACTAAGACTCCGCGGTCCGTCTGTCACCAGGCTGTATCTCATGAGCCGTAATAGCCAGGCAGTTGAAATTTTCACAGATGATGTTTTTCTGTTGCCGCTATAACAAAAAATACTAAAAACATAATAAAATAAATATTTAAGTTGTGCTCCCGTACAACAAACGTGATTTTTTGCCGTTTTTTGCGATGATGGTACGAAACCATTCGTGCGCGAGTCTGACTCGCACTTGTCCGTTTTTTTTTTATTTAGAGTCATTTGGAGTTGATTTTGAAACAGCGCAGCATGTCTTTTACTTCCATACATCTCTATTCACCGTTATCTCAAAAATTTATTTTACACATATCGAGAAAATAAAAAACAGCGTAAAGAAGGTACAGTCTATTGAGTTATTTATGTTGACTTTAATGTATGGCAAACATTGATATTTCTATGCGATTTCAGGTTTAGTCTTAAATAAAAAAAAAGTTCTTAATGGCCCCTTATATTTTCAGGAATTGCGTTGGTTCTGTTAAACCCTGTATATTAGTACCTGCCAACTGTTATAGAATGATACGTATAGATATACAAAATACTGTGTCTAGAATAAACAAAAGCAACTCATCGATCAGCAGCATGACAATCTGCAGTAATGAGGACACAACTTAAAGGATTAAGCGCCGCTGTTCAGCGTCGCCCTGTATTTCTTCACAGCGTTCTGTTAGCTAGCGAGCTTGCGCGCGATTGCATCGTCCAAACAATCTGTAAACAATATCCCGCCACGCCGCGTCGTAGAGGTGCGATCGTATCGATACGAACACAAGCCGAGAACTCACCTCTATCGGCTTAGTTATGTTGCCTTATTGGAAATAGTACAGGTTATCTCAACGTTTTTTTAAAATTCTTGGGAACAGTTATTCAATAAAACAAACAAGTTATTTCATCCATTCTTACGATGAGAGTCCATTAAAATGACGGAGTTCTGAGGTAACAACAATAATAAAAATATACAAACAAACTGAAAAACTCCTCTTTTCTTGAAGTTGGTTAAAAATATCAGCTGCTAGTAAATGAAAAATGAAAATTTAGTCATAATTTAAAAGTTGAAATAGCTTACCCGTTTGGGTAAGTATCAACTTTTAAATGTGTGTGTGTTTACACAATGCTCCAAAATGCCTTTGTAATGCCTGTCTGGCTCAGTTTATTTTGAGCTAACATCATAACACATGTACAATATTTTCTTTAGAGACAATATTTTGTATCGCTTTAAAAACAATCTTGTATCGGGCGCTATCGGCTAGAGGTGCGACCGTGTCGATAGTCGATAGGTAATAACGTGTTGATCCGCCTCGCTGCGTAACGACCGCCTTTGTTGGGGTTTGCATTACCGCCTCACGCCTTGCGTCTCGCCTCACGCCAGCACAAGACGTACCGGGAAATACCTGGCTTTTTATCTAACACGTGGCTTACGTGAAGTGATTGTCGTGTGACAGGAATCTAATGAAATTCCGACCACCATGTTACGACGTTTTCCATTATCTGGAGTATGTGTGTTACAGCCATCACCTCATGTAATACGCTATCACGTAATATTATATTTATGTAGATACTAACGCTCGCGGCTTCACCCGCCTAGTATTATTTTATTTATTTTGTATTTATTAAAACTTTATGCATAAGTACAAAGGCGGACATAATGCCTTAGGCATTTTCTACCCGTCGACCTTAGGGTGGTGCAGAGATAAAACAAGGCAGGTCAACTAAATGATAGGATGAATAGAGAAAATATACGAAAATAAAGGCATAATAAATATATACTTAGATACATATAAACAATGTTATAGATAATCCGAAACGAACAAATCAATTTTGTGATGATTCTGCAAACTTCTTGCGAATGTGCTCACGTGCCTTCAATTTGAAAGAAAGCCTAGTACTTGATGTCACAATAAATTATAGCCTATGTGTTATTCTAATGTATAAACTAGATTACTGTAAAGTTTCACCAAAATCCGTTTAGTATTTTAAACATCCGTATATCAATCCATATTCACAAACTTTCACGATTCTTAATAGTAGTAGGATTAGAAATAGATACAGTAGATGTAATGGACATTTAGGTTGTGGTAATGTCCATTGTTAATCACAATTAATTACAATTATCATTTCAGCACTGGGGAGATAATGCGCTAAACTGTAATAATAATTACTGACATAATTGGTTTGTTAATTATCCTTAAAATTAGAACCGTAATTATTGTTAGTAATTTTTATGAGCTTACTGCTGAATGAGCGTTCTTTGATATAATTTAAGGTTACACGAAGTATACATTTTATAGATGGTTATAATGATATAGATGATAGAGATATAAGAGATAGATGCGGTATAATGTTTAAGTAGAGCATTCCCAAACTGACCATTAAAACCAGTAACTTATAATTTTATAACATTCAGCAATGTTTTAAACTGAGTTTGAGTTTGTTCGTCGGCGAAAACCTTAATTTAGAAGCAATGTTTTTTATTGAATACAGTGGCTATCGCCAAAATGTTGACACGTGTTATCGAATCAAAACTTCGTCTCGAAATCAAAACGCTTCGTACCGATTGCCGCTTGTCTCGGGGCTCTGGACTCTTCTCTATAAAATTCAGTAATTCAGGCGTCATCCCTCCTGGTTTTATATCTTATAATATTGCCTGACATACCTAACCCTATCCTATTAATCCTAATGTAATTTGATAATGAGTTTCCAGTAAATGTTCGTGGAAACTGTGAGCCTGTCAGCGCCGAGGAACGGTTTGAATGACATTAACCGGGACTCGGGGAGCGTCCGGTACCCGCCGCCCGGTGGACAGGTAATAATGGGCGCCTTGAGCCCGGTTCGGCGACCTGCTCGTCCCACGTCAGCGTGGCAGGGGTGAAGATGTGATGCGACTTATACCTATTATTATTTAAAGCTGGTGGTTTGTATAAAATGTCGTCTAAAATGGGTAGGTTTTAGAACACATAAATAAAAAAGAAAGCTTTACAGATTCGATTAATGCGATTAAAATAACGTTTTTCAACACACTTGCTCATAAAGTGGCTCTAATTTCAACGCAATTAGGCACATCTGTTATCAAACTGTGACTTTTTCATTGCTATTATTCACAAGTGAGTTACACTTACAGTTTTTTTTTTTTTTTAAAGGAGAATGCCCATGGACAGTACTTTCAAAAAAAGAATTGTGTCACAATCATTTCTGGACACTAAATTAAACAAAAATATTTCAAGTATTTTGACTTCTTTTCTAAAAGATGAAAGAAGTGGGGTTAATTTTCTTGAATTAATAAGTATTTAACTTCCGTTTCTCAGCTCAAACATATTCCGCCATTTATATTAGGGTTGAGGCATGTTGACATGATCTGACATCGATTAATTGAAGCATCGTTTTTTTTATAATCTACCTGAAACACTGAATCGATCCAAGGATCGCCTGTATCGAACCGATTCACCTCTTTAATGTTAAGAAATAATTGATTTTGAAATTGGTTTGATTTACTAGTTTAATGCAAACCAAGATAACAAATGAATCATGTTTTTAGATATCGATTATATTACCGGTTTGGTAACATGCCTATAACTGTCAGACATTTCATTTGACAGTGACAGTCATGTGACAGTAGTCGTCTTTTCATTTGATTTGTTTGTATGTTTTTTTTGCGTCGAGTTGGGTTACTTAACACTTATCTTATCAATACAACACCGCCGTGTGTTTATGAAAATAGTGATTAATAGGACAGGACTTTATTTTTGTGATTTTTGACATGGCTACGGCTCGAAGTTGGTGTCTCAAATGTTCTTTGATGTTGGCACCATATATATATATATGCGCAGACATAATATAATGCTGCATTTTTGCATTTAAATTCCTGATAATATATTGACCATATTACGGGCTTGGATCTACACCGGTAAGTAAGAATAACATTGTATGTCTTACCAGCACTTGAACAAATGTCTAACGAATGCAAATCATAAATATGCTGGTATAGAGTCCATATTGCTGTGAATCTACTATAACCTGAAAAGGAACATATTTTGTTCAATATCTCTTAACTCCCGCGATGAAAATTGACTAAAGTTGGTACGTGTAATTAATTAAGGTAATATAATCAAATAAAGGTGTTTTTATCAGGACACGCAAATGTTTCGGTCAGTACATTTCTCCATACAAAATGGGCATTCTCCTTTATGGTTGAGTTGCTTTGTTCTTAAAAAAGTTTCGATACAAAAAAGATCGTGCTCAATAGTAAAATAGTACATTTACACTGCATAAAAAATTAATACATTGCAATCCATTGCAAAAAAAATTCACTACTCGTTTTCAATGTTGAAAATGATGTTTTTGTATTATTTTCTTCACAAGTGTGTTGAAAAATGTCGTATGATACACGTGCGTATTGATGATTACCGTCCTCGACTCTCTTCAGACCCTCACCTAACGGCTCGGGTATCAATGGCGCCTCAGCGGTAATCACCAGCATTACACACTTGTACCATAATGTACTATTACGTCGTTACGGGTAGTTAGAAGCCTGAAATCTAACAGCAGTCTTACCAAGGGGTATTGTGTTATCCAGTCACCCAGCCAGGGGGGTTGTGGAGGTCAGATAGGTAGTCGCACTTTATAAAATACTGGTATCCAGCTGAACTGGATACTGGTGGACGATGGACGGGAAGACGTCCCTAATATAGTTGGGAAAAAGGTGGCAGGTTGATTGAGTCGTGTGACGAATTGTCTAAGCTTTTGAAAACCAAATATTATGTCAGTGAAGGAAGTGTTTTTGTGTCGACTTCGTAAGATTTAGGTTTATCAGTGTACGCTGAAATTAGGGTTGAAATATAAAGTACTAGCTTCTGCCAGCGGCTTCGCCTTCGTGAAAGTCGAAAGTTATCCCAAGGGAACATTAACCCGGGATAGAAAATATCCTATGTGCTATTCGAGACTATAATCTATCTCTGTGCCAAATTTAATCCAGATCCGTCCAGCCGTTTGAGCGTGAAGAAGTAACAACATACCAACACACTCACAGACTTTCGCCTTTATAATATTATATATAAGTGTGAAGTGTGATAACATGAACCTATTAGAAGGCAAATGAAGGGTCCCTAGTCCTTTGGATGCTGGCTAAATAGTTAATTACAATCTTATAGAACGAACGTTCAAAAGGGTTCCTATAGATCTGAGGCATGTGTGACGAGACCTTGATAAAGGTTGACATCAATCATAGCTTTTATTTAACATTTTACGAGCGTATTAATCATCGTGTGAAAGTCGTAGCGATTATTATTAAGAATTGAATTGATAGGTAATACAAAATCTAAAAGAAAGAGATAAAACATCGCAATCTGATTGTCCATCTAAAATACAACACCATTACTTTTGATGTGATAGAAAAGTCTAATCGTTCTGCTGATGCTCTTTGAATCCATTCTGACTGATTGATCGCGATCCGGTTTTATTTGCCGCTCACCTCGCCGCCCGGCCCGGAACGGCACCGGAACGATCCGGAACAAACAATTGCTAAAATCCAATCAACAGACAAAGGGACACTTTTTCTCGGCACGATTGTATCCGGCGGCATCGCAGGGTTGCTGAGAGATCGCCTTTGCACTCATCGTTTGCTGTTTTATTTGGTACAATGTGTTTTTTGTTATTTCATTGCCCAATAGTGTCCGCAAACACAGAGAGACATGCTTGCTATCTACCATCCTTCTAATGTTCCATTCGTTAAGGTCCCAAAAAGTAATACCAACCCACCTACAGTTTTAACACAGAACCTATTCTACTTACGTCTCTACTGATACATGTTTTTGACAATTCACTCCATAATATGAGAACTTAAGTAGAGATTGGAACGTTTGGAACAAAATTGCAAGTTAAGAGTCCTATTCTGGTTTCTTTTAAAGTTGCTAACCCTATAATCTCGATTGGAGGCGGCAGCGTCGCGGTGGCAATTCGTCAAAGGACTTCAGACGCTGCGTCAGCGAGACCATTTGAATTGCAAGCAAGCGTCGCCCTCAAGATATTGATACACTTGAAACTCGGGGACGTCTTATTACGTCGACTATAAATTGGCTTAATTGTTGTAAGATGTATTGTAGTTCTGTTAGTGCTTTGAAACATGGATTGTGCTATATGAAGCTATTTTCTTAATATTATAATAATCGACATACAGTGTATAATTTAGTTAATTCACTTAGGTAAAACAAGACAAGGTATACTTTTTGTATTTGTGTACTTGATATCTGATTTAAGAAATCATAGAAATCCATTTTTGCTAAAGTGCCATACCGCGTGTTGAACAAGATGAAACATCTTGCAAGTATGACTCACATAAATTCGCTAATTTTGCATAAAACTGAAACTTACTATCTCCGCTTAAACAGTGTGAACTGTCTCTAAGCCCCGCGCATTCCATTCAATACTCCAGGAGCCCATTGTCTGCAACTTTGCGACTAAACAATTTGCAAGCCAGCAGAAGTCCCGATACAAATGTTGAATGCTGAACACGTAGGAGTAGCAGCGTCCGTGGTGCAGAGAGCATTCAGATGAGTCACAATACGGAATCCTACCTATTGTGGGCGCCTCACTGTGCAGTCAAATTGCGGACGTCCTGACAGCGTGCGTCTTGTTGCCGCTTTATGGACATTTAATATCGTTTAGGTGTCAATATGACATTTGAAAATGTTTTCAACAGATTCCATTTGCCAACTGGCAATGGAATTTTCGTATTTTTTTGTGTGATAAATTATTTTGGTTGAGGTTTATGCGTGAATACTTCAAACAACCTAATCCTGCAGTTGATCTGCATTACTTATCTTTGAATTTCCAAATCTGGTGTTCTGGCTTTAGGGATTAGCCTGTATACATTCCCACCCCGTTTGTACATCGCGTTACACAAATATAGCTTCATAATACAGATATATCGCGTTGGTCAATGCACAATAATTCCATATACGTGTGGGCATCGCTTTAAACAGCACTCGTGTTCGATTCGAGTGGGCTTATTGATTTTAGATTAATTACCGTGCTCTCCCGGCGACCGAGCTTTGAGCCATCCACGAGGCTTTTAATTTATACGATATTTTGATTAAATCTAACCCGGTGTGTAATTGTTGGAGATTTTCGTGTTATGTATGCCTATATGGGTCACAACGTGTTTAGACAATTACTGTCAGGTGTGACTAATACCTGGCGATCCATGTGCCGTGGTAATGCGGCTTCACTGATGTTTATGCGGGTGATCTATACGCTGCCATCGACGACGCCGTGGAAGTGGCTAAGATTTGGGCCAATCAAATATGCCACGAAGAAGACTGCGATATAAATGTGAACAGTCCTGTTATTAGTGAACCTGTCATATCATTGCACAACAGAGTTCTCAAGTCGTCTTCTAAAGTCATTGTAAGCCGTTCTTCTACACATCTATATGATAACATGGATTGAAGAGTGCTTGCAGCATTGTCAACAACATTTACAGTTTAATGTAAGCAGATGAGTTGCTTTTCAATTAACTTCAACTTATTACACTTTTCAAGTTATTTTACTGCAGATAATAAACTGGATAATATGAACAAACAATATGAATAGACATTTAACATTCCTTTGTACAAAATAATTAATTATTTATATACTTTCCGGACGAGTAGAATCCTTGCCTGAAGCGTAAAGATTATTATTTTACCAACATTAATTATAATTTAATTGCATTTCTTCAGAAAGCATTAGATACGTTCACAAACACAAGGTGCGGGATAATTACGAGCGGTCTATTGCAGACATATCGCGATACATAATAATTGAACAGACAGCACTTATAGCCACAAACGTAATACAAGCTGATACCTCGTTTTATTTCGTTATGAAATAATTTATATGCGGGTCGCCGCAAAACCATATCACTACGAACGAATTTATTTGTACAATAATTGTGAATCCGAGCTAAATACAATATTGGATGGAGGTACCTACGTATTACACTTATACTCATTGGTAGAGTGATGAAAAGTTAAGATAGGTATAAATAAAAAAAAAACTGAATTTCTTTATTTTCCACAACGTCTTTTTCTTTCTTCATCCCATTTCAGTATTATTCAGTTTTGAACAAAATAAACATACATATATAATCATTAAAACTACGGCACAGATTCCACAGGTTTATTTAATTGTACAAATAAACACTCAAAACTAATAAAGCTGTTTGCTTATATCATGTTTTTAAATAAATAAATGGAATGGTAAATGCAAATAAATAGACATGTTGATGTACTGCTCCGACTCGGAATATTAAACAAGACAGCAATAAAAGACCAGAGGATGAACAAAGTCGTGTGGTGCGAACCTCGGACTACACGCGAGACTTAGCTTTAGGAATTTTAGCAGCGTTGCAGCACCTTCCCCGAGAGTGCAAATATTGATGTTGGTGTCATCGGGCTTATTATGAACCGTATTAGGCTCGACTCTAGCAGAAAATTAATAAGTATTTTTTCTTACCGAAGCTTACTTATTGTAAGTACATAGTATACGAGAATTACATGTTAATGATAAACAATTTTTTATTTTAGTAATAAAACGAGTTTACTTTTAAGTATAGTACTTGGTTAATTATAAATGTAAACAGTTTACTATCTCATGGCTGCCCACTTGAAAGTTGTTTCCCGAGGGAAAATACGGGGAGAACATAAGTGGAGTCTGTGTATGCACTTGTACAAACATACTGAGTGTAAGTTCAAAACTATCAGCCCAAACATATGCATGCCAGGATTGCATTTTGATAATTTTGTAGGAATCTCGGTCTCTGTATGTGTTCTAATTAGTTTTGAGAGGGCAAAAAGACCAAATACTGTAGTTCAAAGTTCTCAGGGTGCAGTAAGACCAAAATGCAGTGGTTTATGCCTTCATTTGGGATGTTGTGCTGGGACGTGATCAGCGTGGTGCGTTGAACAGGAGCGGACGATGCTATGTTGAGGTCAACGACAGTCTATCAATAAGGACTAGTTATCTTTCAATGTACTATACCCGACTTCCAGTTACCTACTAGAACAATGGACATTAGCTAATTAACCAGATTTTGTGACCTAATTTAGCCCCTATCTCTTAACATTACATTCAAACACCGATCTAAGTATTGATCCTTGATATTTATCACCAAAGGTCATTAAGAATGAAACAGCCTGCCTGCTGTTGTTTTGTTAGAATTGTATTTAACCCACGAACACACATTGCCGTGTGCGATACATACTGCAAATGGTACCGCGTGCAGGCTGCAGGCCCGGTACACTTCGGCTAAGGCATTGTACACACGAGCGGAGCGCGCTGCAAGCTGTCATTGTTGCCGCGAACCATTGTCCTTGCAGCGCAGCGCAGTTATTTTGGGCAAGGTCTGCACTCTGCCTGTCTAACTAAAAAGCGTAAAAGTCGCGGGTTTATATGGCGTAGTAAAGATTGGAACCTATATGGTATTTTTATTGGATTTCTGTATGGAAAAATAAAACATACTGCTAACTACAACCTAAAAATCAAATGTATGTACTTAACATAACATCACATCAAGGCTTAGGCGATGGTGTACCGGTAATACATGCACCCACATTCCACCAGTTATATAAAACATATGTAATAGGAGACGAGTCTATTACCATCAAACTGGCAAAAATCTCCAGATAAAAACCTGCAAAACGCTCCGCTCAATCCAAAAATACTTGCGATCAGTAGAACAACGACGCAGAATAAACAAATTTTATACAAAATTATTCTTGAAAGTGAGACATCAATCGTTTACCCGGGAATTGAAAACGACGTGAAATGATTACATGGATCACAAGCGACACTTGTCTTCGAATATTATATTATTGGTTCTTTCACCCGCAACCTTTGAACTTGGTTTACTGCTAGCTTTTTTCCGCGGCTTCGCTCCCCTGGTCTATCCCGTGAATTAACCGGCATGAAAAGACGCCTCACTCAAGGATAATGTAGCTATGGTGTGGCTTTTTAACACTGAATTGATCGTTACTTTCAGAGACCTGCCACTAACAAACAAACGGTAAACTTAAACTTTTTGTAATACAAATTCAATTAAATTATATTCTGTCTGTGTGTGAAAGTTGTAAATTAGCCCTTATTAACTTACTATAGAGATAAAATCTGCTATGTTCTTCTCCAAGATCGAATCTACGAGTATCTCTTCTATTATAAACGTGAAAGTTTGTGAGTGGATAGATGGTTGGATGTTTATTACTCTTTTACGTACAAACTACGTAACGGATTTTGATGAATTATCTAAAGCCGTGGTACTAATACCACGCAGGCGGCAGCTGGTAATTAATATAATTGGTTCAGTTGTTTACTAGTTCTGTATGTTACAGACGTAACTTTCGCATCATTTATAGTACGAGTATTATTAGTGAGGATATGCCTGGCGGGGGAGCTCGGCCTACTGTGAAAGGTTTGAGTCACAGATTGGGAGCAAAAACTATGATAAAATGTTTGACTCTAGCGTAACACAGAGGCCGTGCTCGCCCGGCTAACCATACCTTCATACGTACAATCTGGTACCTAGATTCAATGTAAGAGCACGCGAGTGCAGCTACGCCACAATGCAAGTCGTGTCGAACACAGCGAGCACTTTTGTCAGCGGCTCTAATCCGGGTTTGATTGCGGCGGGATCGTTCATGGCTCCATCGCTCATTAATATCGGCCGCCCAACGTTTTTTATTGCAGGGAGTCAATATGGAGCGGGATGCTAGCTCATGGAACGGGTGTGGGTACGTTTAAATGTGGGTTCGAGTTTTTAGTCCTATCATTTTATTGATTACGTATAGCTTGAGAACGTAAATTGTGGCTGGATTTAAATACCCACTTATGCTGTACAATATGTCGTTGCTATTAAAGAAGTAATGAAATGTATTAGTTTATTCAAGTTTCACAAACTGTACCTTTATTGCCATCTGCCGTCGTCGTGAGTCTGCTGGTGCCGCGTGTATTACAGTCGCAATAAAATACATTGAAACTACGGCTTGAATTGTCCGCATTTGTTACTTTGCAAAGAAGTAAAATTCTTATTTAAGTATCTTGAAATCCAAGAGAAATAACACCCGCACGATTCTATCCAGCCAAAACCAAAGTCGGTCCGTCGATGATTGATCCATTGCATAATAAGCACACCCATCTGAGCCTTGACAAGCACATCAAGCCATTGTTATCGCGTCATTGCAAAATCTTTGACAGTTGTCTCGGGTAGTTAAAACCTGAAAGTTTTACAACTAGTGTTCTTACCAAAGGGTATCGTGTTACACAGTTATTGCGTTTAAAGGTTTAGAGAGGCAGTCGCTTAATGTAAATCCTGTAAAACTGGACACCAAAATGGTTGGGATATATGTAGCTCAACAGATTAATCGTGAGTTTCACATTAAGTAGCAACAGCAAATGGTACAACAAAGTACGTACGGGCAATAATTGCACGTCAATTGTTGGCCTTTGTAAGCAGTGTCTAAATGAGCTACATTACTGTTGGCAGGGTTGCCGACTTACAATAACACATAGCATAAACACTAGTTTGTTGGTACTGCGTAGGCTCTGTTTACCCACCCAACAATTATACAACAACACATTTACATACATATACACACGAACAACCCGTTTACGTTAAAATAACGGTAAGTAAATATACACTTTCAGGGGAACATGACTATGAAGCAGACGGTGTGTATAAACAATCATAATTCGACAGACGAGCTACTTTATAACTTTTTAGCTGTAAATCACCCCATAAAACTTTGATAACGATAGACTGTACCTAAAAGATATCAAATGCCCTAGATGAATCCGTAATGTTCGGGATTGAAATATAGATTTAGGTTTCTTTGTATATGTTTGAGTATCAAGCAATGAATAAAGTGCTTGCAGAGATCCTAGGCACCTCGTCCTACTTCCACGATACTGTCTTCATCATCATCGTTTTGCAGTCGTAACAATCCAATTTGAGGTACTCCGAAACTTACATAATATCGTTGAATCTGAATGTGTATTTAACCGAACAGTCACAATCTACATAACGCCTCAGTACCCAATGACTACCAAACTCTCAATTACCGACATCACAACTTGAAAGCTAACGCGCTATCGGCGCCATATCCCGAAAGTGGCGCAACTTTACACGCCCGAGAGTGGCCCAACTTTGCCGCTAGTCCCGCCACACACCCATACTCCCAATAAGACAACTATCTCGGATCGAAGAAGGACTAATGCACGGATCGCTCTGCACGGCACTCCTGAGGCCAGATATTGTAAAGTTCCCATCAAACTGTGCTCGCTATCAGCAAGTCAAATATAAGGGAGGGCCCACTGTGGAACGGAACAGCGAGCTGCTTTACATAAAGTTAATGTTCTTTGTGCTGTGGGACTGTATGTGAATTTATCTACAGTTACGATGTATATATTTCAGTTGAGCTGTGTGAATCAAATTGATATGAGGTGAGGTCTAACTTAAACTATTTCGAATTTAATTATTATTATTGAACAACCTTTCCCCTTAGTTGGGAACCCCACTAAGGAAAAGTCATAAAATTTCTTAATGTTCTTTTCATTCCTAAATAGCTGTATTCATGATAATTATAAAAATGTCTAAGGACCAACAAAAAAAGCTGAAGTCCGGCACTATTCTGGCCGATTTATGTTACATCTACGCATCTCGGTACAAGAACACCTTGCTCGCTCCGCCCGCGCTCTCTGCCGCTTCGCCTTTCAGCATGGCCGGAGTGTTATCACGGGTGGTCTTCAGGGACGCATCATCGTTACACTTGCCGGAATAATTTCCATTGTAAAAGCAAACAGAGAGCGGCGGGAATACGCCCGCCTGCCCAAGCCCATTCGTTTGCCCGCCTTGCCCGCTTAGCCGAGAATATCTAATATAAGCGTGTAAGGAACACTGGCTGATGGGCTTTTGGCTGATATATTATAAAAAGGATTTGTAAGGCTTCGATTTTGATTAGCATGAATCGCTAAATAGACATGGTTTTTAGGGTTCCGTACCCGAAGGGTCCAAACGGAGCATTATTGCTGTCACTCACGTGTCCGCATGTATGTCCGTCTATCCGTCGACTGTCACACGATGCAGTCAATTATACAAAAATACTTTTTCTCAAATATGCATGGAAATATTGTCGTTATTTTAGAAAAATAAAACGCGAAGTACCGAATTTACGGACAAAGAAAATCAAATCCACTGCTGGAGCGTTTTTTGAATTTGGAACACTACAACACTCCAGCAATGTTGAGCAAATCCATTGCTGGAGCTTTTTTTGAATTTGGAACATTACAACGCTCCAGCAATGTTGTTGTAACTTTTAATATTAATTAAATTAAATGTATTAGTACATTACTGCAGAATCCAGTAAGTAAGACTTCCTGGCCAAGTATGAGTTAACCGGACCGAACCGCAGGTGAGGTCCGGTTATATACGAGGCCAGGATGTCTTTCTTACTGGTTGAGGCTTGTATAATGCTTTTCTCAAAAATGAAAGAAAGTTTAACAACAAATTCATTTAATTAATATTTTAGGTTACATTCATATTAGGGCAATTACTAATAGATATTGTGATCGATTTACCGGGGGCATTTATTTATATTTTCTCAAACATGCTTGGAAATTTGAGAATTATTTTGACAACCTTCTTCGAGAAAAATCGAAATTGCAGTACAGACCAAATACATGAGAGCAGCGGCCGGCAAAAGTTGTATGAAAATCCATATCTGCCGTGTGTAGCGGCCAAATAAAGTACATAGTAAACTCATATCTGCCGTGTAATTTGAAAATGGAACGGACATTTTCACCGAAACATGGCAACCAAGGAGGTAACTTATCAAAGGTTTTATTTAAAATTCGAACTGGCTTGCTAATAGAAAGCTGTTTATTGAAAAAAAAAAACAAATGAACACTTTAAGGCTTAGCAGGCACTGCGATTTTATTTGCGCGGATTTATGTAGTTTTTTACCGCAATGCGTGCAGCTTCATACAATTCCATAGGCCGCAGAATGAGCGAAAAATCGCGCGAATAAAAAGGCATAACGCGGGCATAATTATTTTTGTTCGTATTTCGTCATTGATTTTGAAAAGTAAATGGTTTGGTTCGGTTTTCAGATATCGGTATTAGTAGTACAGTTATATTAGATATAGTTTTTGTAATATCGGTTATTTTGATATTGATATCGATATGATATGATATCTAACACATATCCGATATAAGTTACGTTTTGATATATCGGACCTATCCCTACTACTGTCCAGTAAGTAAATTACATATTTACTTACTGGAAAGTTGTGAATAAGTCTCCGGTAGAATTCACTTTCTGGAGACTTTTTAGAGATGTTATGGCAATATTACATACCATTTTTGAGAAAAATATAAAAACTATGTTTTATTTCCCTGCATTCTTTTGAGAAAAGCACTACATATGTTTCGGCGGAAATGTCAATTGCCTGTCTCGTATTAGTGAAGTCCTCGCCTAAGCCTCGGCCTGCAAACTCATACTCGACCTGCAATCGCCGATTTCCCAGCCTTTGCAATAATGTAATATTAAATGTTTTAAAGGGTGGCCTGAAATTTTACTATAAGGTACCTCACTCGATGGGGTTTTTTGGGGTATGAGAACTTGCCCATTGATTTATGAATGAAAGACACTCTGTTTAACTAGGTTTTATTTCTATTACGTAAAATTACATCGGCAGCCATTACAAGTGTAGGAGCGGAATAGAGAAAAATACTGGCATAGACAACTTGACATCACAGACAATAAAGTAATTCAATATTTTAGAGCTCGTTGAGGCAATAAATACTGTATTTTTTGTTTAAAAAATATATTATAATGAGAAGCCACGAAGGCTTCTCATTAATTTGTTTTACAATATTTTTAAGTATACATTTTTTGTAAAAAAAAAAAAAAATATTTTTTATTTTTTTTTACTTCCCATTGATCTTGAAATTTGGTGATTATGTTTATTATTACGTATATTTTATTAACAAATACAAACATACTGATAAACCAGTTTTTTTCAGTTAAGTCCTTCATTTTTTAACCTACTTGCCAAAAAGGAGGAGGTTCTATGTTCGACATTATGTTTTTTTTTGTTTATCTCACCGATATTTCCGTCAATTGTGGACCGATTTGGATTTTTTTTTGTTTGAAAGAGAATGTTTCGAAATTGGTCCCCTTTTTTTTATTTAAGTTGAATTTATTTGATGTGTTGATGTTATATTTATATTGTATTTATCTATGCGTGATTTTGTATTTATTATTGAATAATTTAATTTAAAGATGTTGTCTAATATGGATTTAAGACCTGAAATAAACTAATTTTAATTTAACTAATTTAATTTAATTTGGTGAAGATCTGATGAAGAACTTCGGCGATATACAATAGAACTGTTGAATAAATGACGGCAAATCTCTCGGGATTACTGCAATCGCATGTATGTTTATTGTTTATACCATTTCATAACATAACATCACGCCAGTACGGTCTAAAGGGGTACGCAGATGTGTACAGTTCACCTTGATACGCTCTTATTTCACCGGTTATGTTCAAGATTCATGGTATTCGTGTAATCTATTTATTCTATTCTGGCATCATAGGTACCTTACTTAAGGCAAGTTGCCTATTAGGTACAACTAAAAAGTGTGACACCGACTTCAAACGAAAGTTATTTTTCACTTTCTAGTGCTTTTATTTGGAAGTCGGTAGTATTTATTTGTAAAAAAAAATATCCTATTAAAGCTTAATTTTGCGGTTTGGTACGGAACCCTAAATGTGGGAAGTCCGACGCGCACTCGGCTGCTTTTTTTATTTGGTTGAGAATTTACTCTCGGTATATCAAAAATGTAAATTTTTTAAGATTAAAGCAGTTAAAAAGTACCGACATAAGATAGAGCTTAGTTACACTAATTTCGTCGAACGCAAGTTAGCACGCTGTCATTTTGTAGTAATCATAGAATAAAGACATTTTCTACGAGACCCACTTTCGACACCTTACAGAGAAGGTAGTGGGTACGCTGCAGAGGATGCTAATCTCTCCTACACTTTGCCATGCAAAGCCGAAAGCCGAAGCCTTCATAGCCGAAATTTGGTGACAGCCAATCAAAATTAATAACATTATCAACAGCAGAAGTGCGTCGCAGTCAACACGATAAACCGGGGGTGTCTCCGGACTCTGGGGTTGTCACCGTATCCTGAGGTTGTCACCGGACCCCGGGGGATCGGCCGGTCGGGTCGGTCCAAAGCCGGCAGCTCGCAGTCCGGGCACGTGGCGAGCTGAATTTCTAATTAATCCACTGATAATAAGGATTGCGCTTATTTATCGTTTATCTCCATCTGCTTGTGTAAGATTTTTGATAATTTTGGGAGATCTGTAAATTACGGGCGTTTATCTGGGCACTTACTCGTATTTATAAACATGTAGTTTGGGTGTCCTTATTTATTTATTATATACTTTATTGTACACCAAGATAAAACATTACACACGGAAACCTTAAAATAACAACAAACATACAACAGGTGGCCTTATCGCGTTCTGCGATCTCTTCCAGGCAACCCAGAATGGAGAGAGATAGCCTGGACACGACATGGGGTTGCACTTGGTGCAATTTTAAAATTAAATAAGTTACAAACATAGGAAGCACTAAAAATACTAAAATAGATACATAAATATAAAATACTAAAATAGATACATACATACATTAAGTCCTTCGCGGTTGACACGATTATGAAAATTTAATGTGCCGATTTTACTATGTAAGTTTTTTCCTATTATAATATACCTAAATAAATCTTATAACCGCACCTTCATATTTCGTAAGGGCATTAATCTAGTAGCGTTTCAGGCGTTTTGCAAGATTGATGCCTAAATATGTCAGAAACAAATTCTAGATCCATAAATAATGACTTTGCGGCAATATTTCAGCCTTCGTTATTAGAAAAATATTTGGTATTAGAAATCATAACTCATGTCTTAGGCATACAAATGTCAGGACATGCCGTCCATACTATCAATCGCTGTGTTTAAACAAACACACTGGACAGTATCCCTGAACGTGATAGTTCGGCAGTCGCCAAGGCATTCAACATTGCTCACATATTTAGATTTGGCTATTACGATAAATATAAAATTATCACATATACCGTCACAATAAACTTACAATCCAACGGCACAAAAAAAGTACTGTAAATAGTCAGCAGCCTGACATCATCTCTCTGCCAGAATCAGTTGCTTGACTCACTACGTTACTTTTTAGGATTCCATAGTCAACAAGGAACCGTCCGTCCATCCGTCCGTACTAGAAAGCTATAATTTGGCATGTAAATCACGCCGACAAAATGGTAAAATAAAATCAATTTTTTTTTTTGGGTACCTCCTGTACACGTAAAGAGGGGATGTTTTTTTTCTCGTCTGTCCCACGGTGTGGGGTATAGTTGGATAGACCATTCATAAATATTACGGGTTTGTAAAAACCATTTATCGGTTCAGCGATCCGTTTTTTTAGATAGATTGCAAATTTTGTTAGAGTCAACTGTCCCCCTCCCCAGCCAGCTAAATGGTTGCTTTTCGATATGTGAAAAAGTTCACGGCAGTAGTATATACAACGAAATTAAAAGGAATAATATCTAAGCTAAGTAGGCTTTACAAGTTTACAAGTAATAATCGACCAACTTACAAAATGAACCTGGAAAAGTAAAAAAATGTAAATTAATGTACCAACAGTTTTCGAACGGCAAAGTTAATTTGTCCCTTCGTTAGAGCCTTGTTAGAGCAATGTTCGGTGCTTTCATTGTTTAAGAACGTTAGTAATGTTACCTATTTATTTTGGTGAATGTAACTATTTATACGGAACCTGTGCGCGAGTCAGACTCGCACTTGGCCGGTTTTTTCTAATGTCACATAAACCTAAGTCCAAATAGTGACGTGCCAACACAGCGTCGATGTCATCGATCACTGTAGCCATCAGGGGGACAATGTCGCCGTGTCTAGAGACGTCACTTACATAGCTATTTATCATGAACGCTCGGTTTATCGCACTGGCGATATGTCTCGTTCTGTTTATATCATTGTGGATTTGAATAAACAATACGTAGGTTTTTCTCAAAGACAATTGAGTGACAAGTTAGAAATTTCAACATTAATACAGTATTTAGTTGTCTCACTGACCTCTAACATTCAACTTGTATATTAGAGGTCAGTGAGTTTTCTTGATTACTGCATCGCATCAGTGGCCTTCATTAGGCCCTCTAAAGTGCAGGAGTATGGTCACTTGGGGCACTCCAGCATTAACGATGTCAGATATGGACCCAAAATATTTACAGAAATATTTCATAGAATTAAAAAAAAAATTGTCTTCATTCAAAACTCAGTGGATTGAAGAGATAGAACAAAATATTTGACTAAAACATCGACACTATAGTGTGGCGGCAACAGAATCGAATCTCGTGTGATATCTAACATCGTTGCACAAATAGTCTCCAATGCTATCTTCTCTAAACTTCAGAGAAAATAGCATCGAGAACCAGTTCGTTAAGTCCGTCACGAAAGACACGCGATGTGTCGCTGGAGGGACAATGCTTCATGTAATATCAAGCATCCAATTGTGGGAATTTCTAGTTTTACACTGAAGTTCAGTTGTGGACTACATCTTTGAGTCGGATCAAATTCAAACATTCACCAATACCTCACAAAAGATTCGATAAAACACAAGAATCAATCAATCCGTATATGTGAATACGTGTGTTATTAGATCCTAATGTTTATAATTTTAACGTTGTTCTGGTTTTTTAGGTTATCCCTTGCATATAAAAAAACAAAAGATTTTTGAGTTAAAACTTATATATCACGCTATGTCAGTAGGCATTGCCGTAAGTCATTTTATCATTCACGACAAAAATATTAGCAAAGCAAAAGGGGTTCACCCTTTTGCTTTGCTAATATTTTTGTCGTGAATGTCGTCTTATATTTTTCCAGTTTTCCAAAAAAATTACATGATTAACAGATACCATACCGAATCACACAAAATTATAGACCTACCTAATCTAAATAAAAAAAAATACAATCCAGGGCTTTTAGAATTTAACACTTAACTTAGAATGTCAACAATGTGGGCATGGCATCAATCACGCCCAGTCAGTGGTCCCGTTGCGATGTTGAGCTGGTCCAACACGGCGTGACCCTCTCCGAATATTTGCTCCCCTTGATTGAATATGACCAGCTACCCGATTATATCGGAGATTAGGCGACCGCTCAAACTGGACACAGGGAGTTTCAGCCTTTATAACTGTGACGGAATGAGTCTTTTAATATCGCTAGTCTCTATACTATGAGTTACCACGATTAAACAGTAATGCTAACATGGAAGAGATGCAAAGCTCTGAAACCTTTTACACACAGCTACTAAACTTAAAGGTTAAAGACGAACGACGGACGACGGTCGGTTTTGTTTCTTAAATGCCAAAGTATAATAAATATCATTACATCATTTTATTGAAATGCCAATATCAATCTTATCACACTCACGTATGAGAAGTGAGTAGTTTTCAAGTCTCTTTCTAAAGCAGATAAGGTTTCAAATGATACAAAATACGACAAGAGATTACCAGCTCCTTGGCATCGATCAGTCCCCGCCAGCAGCAGCGTGACGTGTCGCTGTCTCGCCTCAGAGTACGCTGATCTATCACGCTGACCGAGCTAATATTTGTGCATACAGATTGAATATAACTGGCGAAGGGATTGCATATGATAGACTATTTTATAGGGAACTCTGAGGTTGTTGTGCGAGCTTCTCCATTAATTATTATTTATTTATTTGTTTATCCTCGCACTAGAACGCCTTGCAGCAAATACATCAATGGAGCTCAAACTTATTATAAACTTACTATGTAGGTATAAGAAATTGGAGAGGAATTTGCTTCGTTCGTAAAAATATTGGTTGGATGTTTGCTGCTATCTCCACCAAAATTCACTTCTGTTTTAATTTTCTGAATTAAAATTGTTTACGTCAGCGGTAGACCAAAGTTATATTTAGCGAGTAACAAGTATTTGGCTTTAATTTAGTTCTACTTTCATCATACGCATAACTTTAGTGTTTAGTGTCGGAATGGTTTACCTATTCCAGCATAGTTGAAATAGGTGGAATGCCCAAACACGACGTTTGTTTGACTGTCAATTTAGTTTGTTTATTCGAGTTTGTGTGTTATTTATTATACAGAAATTATGAGCATCTTTTTTGCTTGGTCGTGTGAAAAGGGTCACGAACTCACGATGTGGCAATATCAGGGTGTTAGCGTTGTACATTCGATCCTTCTGCACCAAGTGTCGCTACTTAATCACAATAAAATAAAATAGGTACTCTAAGGAGTCTCCGATCCCTTGTTTAATTCATACTGGCTGGATCTGATTTAAAGTGTCGATCGTATTTAGAATATTCTGATTTTCATCCTTGGCAGAAGTCTGAAGTCGTCATTTGATAATTTATGAAAAATATTACGAATTAATATAAAGATATATAGTAAACTAACTTCTTCGAGCGGCGCGGCCCGCGTGAAAGTCAGTGTTTATCTACTATATTATGCATGTATTATACATATAAACCTTCCTCTTGAATCACTCTATCTATTAAAAAAACCGCATCAAAATCCGTAGCGTAGTTTTCAAGATCTAAGCGTACATAGGGATACACAGACAGCGGGCAGCGACTTTGTTTTATACTATGTAGTGATATAGCGTATTATTTACTGTACAATACTGTAAACACAGTACATATCGTGCTATGGCCAGTTATTTGAAGGCATTTTCATATTTATGGTGGTGTTAAATCATGCAAATGTATTAATATTCTGAATGCAGATGTTAATCTACTCGTTATCCCAAAATTAAAACTCAAAACAAAACGTTATCTATAACGAGTTTTCAAAATAATAATACCAAACCTTTTGCTTCAGTAATTGGAATTCATCCAACAATGATCAGACCACTGCATTTTCTAACAATCAGTGTTTCGATTTGAAAGCTCATTCCATTATATTTGTGTTAAGTGCCAATATGGCGGCCAGATATTTGGCGCGAACGGCAGCCATGATGGGCGGCCGTGCGAGCGGCTAATTTAAACTAACAGCGCAGAGATGAGGCGATTACGTCACCGTATCACCTGGGTAACGAGGTTAAGGCTTTATATTGATTTAACTACTACCTACGTCATTATCAACAAGGGTCCAGAAATCTTGAGGAGGCTACTTATCTAAAACCTTACTCTAAGACTCCTCCTGTGAACTCCCATGTGAAACCAAGCATTTGAGTTGGAGTAGTTATCGAATAAATAAGTATTTTTTTCCAATCCATACATAATGATATACATCAATATACTAACTATATTTGTATATGAAGTTTTTCACAGAAGTATTGGTTTTTTTTTGCGAACTAAGATGTAAAGGTTTTCTAATTTATTTTGTTAATCCCCAAAATTCCCAAAATCAATTCCGATGTTGAATCCTCTAAAAAAACTTTAATCCAGAGCGATATTAGACAAATAAAACATTTTTAAATATTTCCAAAACAAACAAAGAAATGAACACAATGTTTAAAGCATAAAACCTCGGAATCCTTTTTAAAATTGCAGTCGGGCTGTATGATGCATGTAATTAAAAAGTGGGGCAATGTTACATGCGGATGCCAGTGTTGATACAGCTCTGGCTGCAGTCATGTAAGATGAGTGGAGAGTCCTACTCGGGATGGTTATGTGGAAGGAGGGTGTGCAGGGTGGTGGGGTTTCCGTCGATGAAACCGCGAGGCTTTGATATTCGCGCCGGCTGCCCGTGATAGATATGTTGTTGCACGGACGGAATGTCGAAATTAAAATTTATATTAAAAAAAATCTCGTGTTTATTTTCAATGAGAGAAAAATCATTAGCGGTTCTCTTTTAAATATCGTCCAGCGATTGGTATTACGAAAAATTTACTCAACCGTACTTACCTACATTACTCGGGACTGGAATATGTAGCTGTATGAAGTGATGCATGAGCCCAAGAGGCCTTTGGCGATTTTTAATTAAAAGTACTTTCGAGTATCCTGGCGTCCAATACGCCCAGTAAACAGGGATGCTAATCAAGTGTCAGTAGTAGCAGTAGTTGAGTACATCATGTGACTGTATTTACAGAATGCACAATACTATTTCTATTTTCCTTAAAGTATTTACCTATGTAGATTGGATATACTACTGCTCCCGGCTTTTTCAGAATCAGTTTGATTGATTCTGTAATAAACTGTCAGTAGGCTTAGGACATAGCCTCATTATAAATCACATTTGGGTACAGTAATTGTGTACCTCTCCAACGCCTCAGAACGGTCCTTGGGCGTTCGGTTTCGTATGACTTTGATTACAAAGTCACGTTTAACCTCTTAATTGCAATATTTCTAGGGAACGAAGCCTCAGCATGAGTTATTATTATGTGTCCAAACGTTACAATTCGCGGAACTACTCACTTTGAACAATAAGGAGCTGCGCAGTGAGCCTGCTCAGATGTTTGTAATGTGTAAGAATAATTACTATAGTGTCTCTGTCTCACTGTTGTTCATAATTATATTTCTGAGATAAATGTAATTACTTACATTTGCTGTAAATTAGATTTAAATCTTTATGAATGTTTATGTTCTTTGAGTATATATCGTATTTTTAGATCAGGTATATGTATTTAAAAAAAATACTACCGACTTCCAAATACAAAACTACAAAGTGAAAAATAACTTTATTTTTTGAAGTCGGTGTCTTTCGTAGGTACCAATTTTGCTTTATGGACACCGCCTTCAAAAAATAAAGTTATTTTTCACTTTGTAGTTTTGTATTTGGAAGTCGGTAGTATTTTTTTGCAAAAAAGTTTTTTTATTTTTCACTTTTTAGTTGTACCTACCTAATAGGCAAGTTAGTAAGGTAACTATAACGCCAAAATTGATTTCATGAAACTTGAACTTAACCGGTGAAATGAGAGATCTGCGTACCCCTTAAGAGCGTACTGGCGTGATGTTATGTTATGAAATGGTATAAACAATAAACAGATATGCAATTGTAGCAATCCCGAGAGATTTACCGTTGTTTATTGAAGAGTTCAGTTGTATATCTCCAAAGCCGTTCATCAGATCTCCACCAAAAAAAAAATAGGACCAATTTCGGAACAAACATTTTCAAAAAAAAAAAAGAATTTTCAAAATCGGTCTTCAATTGACGGAGATATCGGTGAACATACACAAAAAAAAAAACAAACATGAAGTCGAACATAGAACCTCCTCCTTTTTGGGAAGTCGGTTAATAAACGTGATTTGCTTGACTTTATATTGCACTTACCACTATTTATCTCTGCATCACCCATAGGTCGACTGGTAGAAAATGCCCAATGCATTAAGTCCGCCTCTGTACGTTTGTGTGCATAAAGTATTAAATAAATAAATAAATATTGTGTATCTTAGTGAGTTTGTGGAAGATACAGAATAAATTCGAGAGGCTCTATAAATAGACATTTATGACACATAAATGGACCAACAATGGCGAACTCGGTGGTCCTCAAGCTGCTTGATAAGAAATTCTTGACTATGATGTACAAATACATTATGTCTTCCTGAGTTTAAGCAGCCAAAGCAAAAGTTGTAGCCTTGATAGACGTGTAGTGTGATAGTCGCCGGAAAAAATTACAGAAAAGAAAAAAAACAGAAACAACATAAGACAAAGTATACCTACGTGACTTGTAAAGATAAATCCATAACTTTAAATTCACTCAAAAGCTATCTTAATCCTCGCAGTAAATCCATTATTTTCGACTTCAAACAAAACGGCGCATCTCCCGGATTTGAGTAATAAGCGTACGTAACACTCTTGATTCCACAAACGCTTTTAACTTAAATAGGAGCATCACACAAAACGAAGAGATATTGAGAAGTTCCATTCCTAAAACATTATGAAATCTTCATTTATATTTACATAGAGTCTAGAAAAATGACATACTATCTGATTGATTCTTAATACTAACCTGTAACTGTTCCAATGCAGGGCAAGGGTCTCTTCTTATACATAAAACGTACGAACATTGATCACCAAGCTTGCTCAATTCGAGTTGGCGAGTTCGAACTTATGTTTAACTATAAGTCTAGGTTTTCTCACGATGTTTTCTTTCACCGTTGTTACTTTGTCACTGATGCCCAAGATAAACCTAAAAAGTACATAATTATGAATTTGAAAAAGTCACATTGGTACTTGCCCGGATGTTTGGCATTGACATGGATATGGGTATTAGGTTCAAAACCGGGCAAGTACCAATGTGACTCTTTCAATTCATATATATTTTCCATGTTTATCTTGGACATCGCTGACAGCGGTGAAGGAAAAACATCGTGAGGCAACCAGTGTGCTTATTCCGAGTACTTAACGCTCTCGATAGTGATAACGTAAACGATCTCTTATATCAATATTTATAAAAATAAAGAGATTTTCCTTACTGCCACCAGGTGGCGCTTATACAGTTTCTATACAAATTGACGTTTACGTTAAAGCAAATAAGCGTGAGTAAAAACTCACAAAAATGGTTTCTGAATTGAGTATTCGTTGCTAAGGGCCGGTTTCTGATTTAAGTATTCGTCGTACAGTATGTGCTGGTCTCGATTTAAGCATATTATATACCTTATTTCACACAAAAAACCTTTATTTACCGTTCAATTGCGTTTCACAACTGAGAAAAACACTTTTGGTTATTCTCAAATTCTCAAACTTTTAACGGTTTGACCGTTGTCAACGTTACATTTGGCAGTTGATAGCTGACAAGCCTTTGCTTAAACGGTGATCACGCGAAATAAACCAAAATCTATATATAAAACAAAGTCGTGTTATTTACACCACTTATAACTCAAGAACGACTGGACCAATTTTTATGTATTTTTGTGTTTGTGGATTTATTTTTGTCCGGAATAGGATAATAAGTAATAAAACATCGAAAAATATAACGATAAAAAACACATTTTCCCATATATTTTGCGAACACAGCGCCATCTCTGATACATGATAAAAAACAAAGCACACACAAAAATGAACATGGCGTTATATGCTGGTTCCGGTATTGCCAGTAGATGGTGTTGTCAATTTTTTGAAATTCATCCTATAATTCTAATATATAAAATATTAAAAAAAATACTATCTATGTCCGTTATAGACTTTGAAATCATCCAACCGATATGCCCCAAACCGGTTTCATTAGAAAGGCAATGCAAAGATGAGAAGAGGGTACCAATTTTTTTTTTGTTAAGGCCAAAAAAAAATATTGGTAAGTAGGTAAGGTACGTAGGTAGGTAAGTAGGTTAGGGTGGGTAGGTATGTATGGTAGGGTAGGGTAGAGTAGGGTAGGTAGGTGCCATTTTGCTCAAGATAGTTCTCACGTACAGTTAATTAAGTGATCTCATATAAATCAATAGTATTCAACACGTATCACGAGCTCCCGCCAACAACTACCATTGTGTTATCTGTATAAACCATACCACTATTAAAAGACAATAAAAAAAAAAATTGCAAAAAAATACTAACTTTTTTGGAAGTCGTTCCAAAAAAGAAAACTACAAAGTGAAAAATAACTTTATTTTTGGAAGTCGGTGTCTTTGGTAGGTACCATTTTTTTTGCTTTATGGACACCGACTTCCAAAAATGAAGTTATTTTTCACTTTGCAGTTTTCTTATTTGGCAGTCAGTAGTATTTTTTTTCATTAAAGGTTTTTTTTTTTCACTTTTTAGTTGTACGTACCTAATAGGCTCGTAGTTAAGTAAGGTACCTATAATGGCAGAATATATATGACCCAAATATCATGAAACTGAGCATAACCGGTGAAATGAGAGTTTACCAAGGTGAACTGTTCACATCTGCGTATATATAGGTGAACTGTATATATCTTGGAAGTCGGTAGTATTTTTTTGTTTTGTTTTGTAAAAAAGTTTTTTTTTTTGTTAGAAAATCACAATTACAATCAGATTCCAATGCAGATTCAAAAATCTTGTGTGTCGGTTCAGTTCCCTCTTGAGAGGAAAACGGAACGGAACTTCCACTTGTGATTGTGACACGAAAATCTTGAACGCTTCCTAAGGTATTTGACAATAATCAACTGACTTGTACTGCTTTACTCAAATCAGACACCGGCCCTTATTAGCCCACTGAACAGGTTATTAGTTTATTATAAGTTTGTACTCCATTGGTGTAATTGCTGCAAGTCGTTCCAGTGCGAGGATAAGCCAATAAATAAGCCCTTCCATTGTGATTTTTCATCAATCTTTTCTCTGATAGAATTTTGGTTAGTCTAGATGCCAAGGTAAAACTAAATACAGCTGAATACCACTAGAAATCTACTTTACATAGCTTGTTTGACTGGTCCCTTTTGGTATACTTAGTTGGAAGACCTATATAATAATGGTGCAAAGAAAATGCGTGATTCCGTCGAGGTCGACCTTTTGGAGAGTGTGGGCTCTAACCAAACAAGAGACAAATATTTGTAGGGCCTTCAGAATATTTGTCCTGACTCTGGATGTTTGTACGCGTGTGTTTTTAGTTCCTTTTGGCACCCGTGATGGAAATAGATAACTGTATTGTGCACACGTTGGCCTATTTTTTAACTGCCTTGTTTATCCTAGTGGTTGCAAGCATCACAGTTGAGCATGGCGACCTGAATTCGATGCGAGGTACCTTCTAAAATGGAAACCAGGGTTCTGGATTTGCACATGGTTGATAATGATGACAATAGTCTCGCTCCATATTGCATTGGGCCTAACATGACTGGCATAATTAATTCGGTATGGTCCACAATAAAGAGTATTCTATCTCTGTGTTTTTGTAACTGACGACATGGGTGAAGTGAGCATCAGCTGTTTCTGCCGAAATATCAAGTAGGTATGTTATTAGACTTGGTGATGTGATTTTTGCTTATCTCTGTAATCTTTTTACGTATTGTCCCGTGGTCCTTCTGCAGCGATCTTCGTATAAGTGCATGTAAGCATTCCGTTCACCGGAGAACAATCCGAGCGCCTCGGAGGCGGATATAAGCCTTTAATATTAAAACCAATCTCTCTCGCGACACGTTCAAACTACACGATTGTGACATGGGTCTACAAGTTATTCCTAGAAGCTATGAACTGTTAGCGTTTACATCATGACGCGTGAAAGTTCAAAGACGTTGGTAAAAGGCGTATTGTGAATGATAGTTCCTGCCACCAAAGAGTTTCAATATCAAAGACTTTTTATCAATTTGTATCACCCGTGTAAGGATTTAGTAAGAAAATAAATTTGTCTTCCCGTTTAACACTCTAAGTAACTTTGCCTGTTTTCACTAACACTAGATGATACTGCTGATTATACTTACTTATTCACTCAATCCAAGACTATTATACCTATTATAAAATAGTGCTAACACGAATACTTCGAAAACCATCAGCCATTTCCCGCTTCCGCCACCTCGTACACTGCTGGCCACCCGCACACTATCACGCACACGACATGAGTCTCGCGCCGACACCTACTTTATATACTAATGCACATGCAGAGCGCGCGGCGTGGCTTGTAATGCCAATATTTATTACTGCCGCATCTTTTATTCCGATGTCCGTGATTCTGCACTCATGTGCACGGCATTATGTATGATATCCGATGTCGATTTGCTCCGTGACATTCTTTATTTATTTGGTGGTATTTGACGTTAGCAAAAGACATTATAATATATTATAATATCAATCCTGTAATCTCCGAAGGGTTATTCAGAGGTCAACCTGTGAGTAGAACCACATTTCGCCAGGACTGTTTCAGTTTTATGCAATAAGGGGCGAAGCTAGTCCCATCAATCGGGCACAATTGCAACATCCCGGGCTGCTACTGAGAAATTTAACATGGAAAACTCTATAACACTGTGCCCGACTTGGGCATCGAACCCAGGACCTAAAGCTCTGCAGTAGCACTTGCGACCACTACACCAACAAAGGTTTTATTGACATTAAGAATTAATAGACGAGATGTAGGATCTTAACATGAAGATCGGCGCCGGGATAGTTATGTCAAAGTGGTTGTTATTGATATAAATACAGTTGGTTTCTACAATTAATGGATATAGACTATCTATCTCTGATAAAATGGGTTAATAAATACACATAGTAATAATGGTACGTTCTTTTTAATACGTTTTGAAATAAGACAGATAAAGGAAGTATATTTAAAGTTAAGTCAGATCGTTTAGCACTCAAAAGGTGGTCTTTAGGCACGCCTGGACTCACAGTAAAACCAAACTCGACTTTTAGTCTTAAAAATAATTTCACGGTACGAAAGTACTTTTATGAGGGTTTTAAAGTACCTAACTTATAATCGTGTCGTTACAAATGTCCTAGAGTGGAGTGGAGTTGAAGCAGCACTCAAACTTTAATATCCACTGTAATGTAAATAGGATGACCAGATCATTGTGATCGCGATTACAAAGGTTATGTAAATCGCTTCGTTGACAATATTCCGCCTAACACCGCATCCATTACTAACTGAATTATCAAAAACAATTCCAAGTTATTACAATATGAATACGCTGCTTTAATGGCCGCCATCCCACCCTAACACTGCAAATCGAACCATATCACCATCCTCTTAAAGCTCTTATTTCTTTGCCGATGATACAGCAAACTCTTTTCATGCCGTCGCATTCGTTTTTATTGCTTGACATTAAGGTTGATTACCGTTTGCGGCAGCTTTGTGGAAGTTTGTTTAGTAAAGCGTGTCCAACTATAAATCAGGATTGATGAATGAATTCGTTGGATGCAACGGAAATGTGATGTTATGTGTTCGTGACCGCTTCAAGAGAATGGAAGTCGAGAGGTTGATGGCGAACTGTTAGGATATGAAACAAATCAACGTGGCCGGAAATGCTTTGTACATTTTTCTTTTGTGGTACAGCCATCCTCTTTATCAATCTATTTGCTATAAAAATATTTAGTTTATTTTGCAAAAATTAAAACAGATATCATTAAGTTACTTCTTTTTGCAGGAAAGTTTAATTAGAACTGGATAAAATCTCACATCAATTAAATAGATGTTAATTTTAAACTGACAAAAAAAACACGTTAATCTGTGGAACACACAGTTTTAACAGAATATCATATAGGAAATCTAGTTGGTATATTTTAGCTAAGCGCGCTTTAGGTACCGCCAACGTCCACGCCCTCAAGTGTTTGCTTAACAAAATGTAAACGGCACTTAATTGCTGTCCCCGATGAACTAATCAATTAAACTCCGAAGACCACTCGAGCCTCTCCACCGTACAGCGGCCTGCCCGTGCGTTCATCCCATTTAGTGATTGTGTAGAGAGTAGAGAGGCCGGTGAAGCGTGCCCGCTGGTAGCTAGGCCACTGAAATGAAGCACCAAATGACGGCCCGCCATCTAGGGGCTGTGTTTGTATTTTGGGTAATAATGACTGTATCTGATTTCATGGAAGTTTTGAAATAATGAAGTCGATATCGATCAAAAAATTAGTTATGGTATCCTCGTTTGTTTCCTGAATAGAAGTATTGCATTTTCAGTGCCAATAAAGGTTATACAAAAAAAATTGAGCGTCCGTTTTTAGGGTTCCGTACCCAAAGGGTAAAAACAGGACCCAATTACTAAGACTCCGCGGTCCGTCTGTCTGTCTGTCTGTCTGCTAGACAGTTGAAATTTTCACAGATGATGTATTTCTGTTGCCGCTATAACAACAAATACAAAAAACAGAATAAAGTTAATATCCCATACAACAAACGTGATTATTGTACCGTTTTTTGAGATAATGGTACGGAACCCTACGTGCGCGAGTCCGACTCGCACTTAGCCGGTTTCTTTATTTTAAATCAATTTTGTGTATCTGTTATAGGAAATTTGTGTAAACCAGGCATTGTATACAATTCCTAAGAATTATATTCCAGGCTTATTTAGAAAGTGTGTGAAATAATAATTCAAACATTAAATAATACATAAATTTCATAAAACATGTATACGTCATGGACCAAGTGATTAATCAGGACGCTATGTATAATGCCCGGGCATTATGAAGCTAGTCAAATCAAATCGGGCAATGTAATGAATACAGATTTAAACTTCTATATGTAACACATTGTCTGGTCATAACGAATATTGCTAAATATCGGTTACGCAATTCAATAATTATAGTCAATGAATTAGTCCAAGATCGAGCGAAGGGAACTCGGTAGCTTAGGGCACCCCGACACGGATAGGTTAAGTTCGAAGGAGACGACAGGAGCTGCAGAGAGCGAGCTCCGCGCGACGGCTCCGTTTACTTTGTTGCTAAAATAGTAATCGTACTTACCTATTCTATATTAAAATCAATGTCAACATTAAAATAATGTAAAAATACACATTTTTACTAACCGGCCTATTATAAGTGATGGGCATTATTCAGAAAGTCCGGTCAATTTAATTATCTCAATAGTTTTTTTATCATATTGCCTACTTATATTGGGCATTTTTCAAATTTACCGGGCGTTATGAATAATGACGTATTAATCACTTGGTCCGTTACATATATAAATATACTAGGATTTGTATACAATTCCTAAATGGTTCAAGGAAATGTGTCAAATAAAAGAATGAATGAATGTATAAATCCATATGCAAAACTTGTTTTATTAAGAATTCCATTCCTATTATGAAATCATATAAAAAACTTTTTCGCCAAAAAAATACCACCGACTTCCAAATAAAAACTACTAAGTGAAAAATAATTTTAGTTTTGGATGTCGGTGTCTTTTGTAGGTACCATTTTTTGCGTTATGGACACCGACTTCCAAAAATAAAATTAGTTTTCACTTTATAGTTTTTTATTTGGAAGTCGGTGGTATTTTTTTGGCAAAAAAGGTTTTTATTCTTCATTTTTTAGTTTTACCTACCTAATAGGCAAGTTTTTTAGTAAGGTAACTAAAATGCCAGAATATATTACCCGAATATCATGAAACTTGAACATAACAGATGAATTGAGAGATCTGCTTACCCCTTAAGAGCGTACTGACGTGATGTTGTGCTATGAAATGGTATAAACAATAAAAAGACATGCGATTGCAGCAATCCCTGATTTGCCGTTATTTATTAAAGAGTTCTGCTGTATATCTTCGAAGTTCTTCATTAGATCTTCACCAAATTAAAATGGGACCAATTTCAAAATATACTCTTTCAAATAAAAAAAAAATCAAAATCGGTTCACAATTGACGGAGATATCGGTGAATATACATAAAATAAAAAAAAACATCCTTCAAGGCGAACATAGAACCTCCTCCTTTTTGGTAAGTCGGTTAAAAAATAAATAATTGGTCATCATCATCAATACTTGTTTTTGTACATTGAATATATTGCCAAAAAAAATAGCCAGGATGTTAAAGGAACAACAGAACCCATTTCCAGCATTTTTGGATTGTTTGCCTGTTTGTTTGTTTATTTGTGCACGCATCACGTAAAATTTTCAAAACCAATGTGGATAACTTTTATACATAAATATTGTGCGTAACTTGAAGTATTACTTAGTTATTGTATCATCGCAATCGGTTCACTCTATTAAAAGTTGGATGAATTTAATGTGTTCAAGAAGTAAAATATCGCAACATACGCAATTCAGATACTCGGACTGTTGAACTCCATATTCGATAGATAGCGTTGTCCATTTCCCTTCATTTTCTGAATGGTGGTGTTAAGATTTACCGCGGCAGAAAGAAAAAAAAATGGTAGGTAGTTAGGGTCCCTAAAACCAGGGCGGGTCGAATCAAGATATACCTTCAAGTGCTATTTCAAGTGTGGCTAGAATAAAAATATAATTAGGAGTCGAGACCTAATGCACGAGACTAAAAAATACGTTTTATGAGATTTTAGGTCTCTAATCATACTACTAATGTCAATGATGACATTGACGTGCGTGCAATGTGGTCCGTTAATTCGCTGCCGCTATTGCCCGTCTGAATAGCCTAATGACAAACGTGATGGCCTACTACATTTAAGGTTGCGAGTCCTAGTCCCAGCTAAGGATAGGTATTTTTAACCGACTTTCCAAAAAGGAGGAGGTTCGACATTAGGTTTTTTTTTCCCCCCAACTTCTCCGTCAATTGTGGACCAATTTTGATTTTTTTTTATTTGAAAGAGTATGTTCCCAAATTGGTCCCATTTTAATTTGGTGAAGATCTGATGAAGAACTTCGGAGATACTTATACAATAGAACTCTTTAATAAATGACGGCAAATCTCTCGGGATTGCTGCAATCGCATGTTGTGTTTATTGTTTATTCCATTTCATAACATGAACAAATGATTACGCAGATGTGTACAGATCACTTTGGTACACCCTCATTTCACCGGTTATGTTGTTGATGATATTCGGGTAATCTATTACTAAAGAACTTGCCTAAAATTCCGAAAAATACAACCGACTTCCAAATAAAAACATAGTCAAAACGTCGATAACGAAAAATATTTGTACCAACCCAAGACACAGACTTCCAAAAGAAAGTAATTTATCACTTTGTAGTGGTTTTATTTGGAAAGTCGGTAGTATTTTTTTGAAAAATCGTTTTTTTTTTGGTTTTCGTTTCGGTGTAATGTTATGGATTGCTACTAGATGGCGCGCAGCAAATCTGTCCTTACTTTGTTTGTATTAAAGACAAAGACAAAGATATTTTATTTCAACTAGGCCACAAAGCGGCACTTTTGAACGTTAGTTACATTAAAATTTACAAAGAATAAAAATTGATTCTACCGTGCATTCGGAAAGTAGCTTGTTATGGAGAAGAACGCACAAGAAACTCCATACATACTCTTTTAAAAAAAAAAAAAGTTTTTTTTACAATATTTAGGTACATAAGTACATACATTAATAAATTTATATGTGTGAGGACAATGCACCCAGAATCACTACATACTATACTACGTACAGGTACAAAATATTAAAAGTACTCACACATGTACTGTGCAGTTACATAATAAGCACTAGAAAAACACTAGCATCCGAAGCAGTTAAGTTAAGACCAATCCCAACTGACGGCGCCCGTTCACGAACATGACGCATGAATCGGCACCACCCAGCTCAACCATCATGAAGGGAACCGAATGATCCAACACACACGCCACCATCAGAGAGACATTTGAGAGAGCATGACACACTCAACTGCCAGGGCAAACACAAGTCAACGAACGACACCAAGGTAAAGCAAATGGTAGATTTACAGTTGGGTACATAGTACTCACACACGTGCTGCGCAGTTATACTATACTAAAAGAAATTGAGTCTATATAATACAAATATATTCATACAGTCTTCAGCAGGTCCAACAATTCTACAAAACAATAATGTTCTGCATATTTCTTGTTTTTGCGCCCTAGTGGTTGTGGAGCAAGACTAGCATTGAGCCAAGCATTTTTATCAGTGATGTAATCCTCCAACTTATAATATGCCTGCCTGCATAGTGTGCGTTTTATACAAGTTTTAAATTTAGTCTCATTCAGTTCTAGAATGTGGGGAGGAATTTTATTGTAACATTTTGTACAGTACCCCATGAAAGAAGAGGCTACTTTAGCCAGTCTGAAACCTGGTTGAACTAATTGGTCCCTATTTCTAGTAATGTAATTATGTCTATCTCCGTTTTTACTAAAAAGATGTAAATTTTTTTTCACGTACATGATATTTTCATAAATATATTGACAAGGAACCGTCATGATGTTAATGCCCTTAAACAGTTCCCTTAGAGAATCGCGCCGGCGAAGATTGTATATCGCTCTGATGGCTCGTTTTTGCAGAATAAAAATTGACTCAATGTCTGCAGCCCTTCCCCATAGTAAAATACCGTAAGACATTATACTATGAAAGTAACTAAAATAGACCAGCCTCGCGGTATCTACATCACTAAATTGACGAATCTTTCTAACAGCATAAGCTGCCGAACTTAGCCGCCCTGCAAGTGATATTAAATGAGGACCCCATTGCAACGTTGAGTCTAGCGTGATCCCCAGGAAAACCGTTTTATCGACGAATTCTAGCTTCTCCTTGTTTAAGATAATGTCACAATCAGTACTTTTTACATTCGGCAAGGAAAATTTTACGCACTTGGTTTTTTTACCATTTAAAACTAAATTATTTGCAGTGAACCAATCCTGAACCTGCCGTAGCGCGTTATTTACGTCGTCAACCTGACAAGTACGTCTATTTATTTTAAAAATTAAAGATGTGTCATCAGCAAATAACACCATGTTTAGTTTGTTTTCCAATAAACGGGGTAAATCGTTTATGTATATTAAAAATAAGAAAGGACCTATTATTGAGCCCTGGGGTACCCCCATTTTCACGTTTAACCCCGACGAATTCACACCGTTTATTTGAACTAATTGCTGTCTATCACTTAAATAAGATTCAACCAAACTTAACGCTGATTGACCTAGCCCGTAATGCTCAAGTTTCAGAAGTAATGTTTCATGATTAACGCAATCAAACGCCTTCGACAGGTCGCAGAAGATACCTATGGCATCCTGCGACTCTTCCCACGCATTAAAGATGTGTTTTAATAGGGTAACACCAGCGTCAGTTGTACAACGTCCTTTGGTGAAACCATACTGTTTATCATGCAAGATGTTATTCGTATTAAAATGAATGAGCATTTGATTAAGCATTATCTTCTCAAATACCTTGCTGAAACCCGGCAACACGGATACTGGTCTATAATTATTTGTGTCTTTACTGTCCCCGGATTTAAAAAGTGGAAAAAAAAAAAGTTTTAGTATATTTCATTAGATCCGGAAACTCCTTGATCCACACACAAATTAAAAATTACAGCTAAGTACGGCGCTATAGTCTGAATAATGGAGGTACAAGCTTTGATGGACATTCCCCACAGATCTTCAGTCGGTTTGATCTTGATTTGCTTAAAAGCTTTTATTACTGTTATGGGGTTTATATGTGAAAAGTTAAATACATTCGGGCAGGCTGAAACGTTCGCGTTTAATAATCCAAAAGCAAGCGCGGGCGAAGAATTTAAGGTTTCAGTAGTTTTAATTGGGATGTTGGTAAAGAAATTTACAAATTCTTGCGCAACTTTTTTGTTATCTCTAATAAGTCCGTGTGTGGTCTCAAGCGTGTAATCAGGATTAATTTTTTTATTCCTGTTCGTTTCATTATTTATAATTTTCCAAACCGTCTTGATTTTATTTTCTGCTAATTTAACTTTATTTCTAATATACAAGGACTTAGCTGCCTTACATGTACTTTTAAAAATTCTCGAGTAACTAGCAACATACTTATTAAACGTTTCAGTGTTCATACAAGGCTTAAGGCCATATAGCTCGTAAAGTCTTTCCCTACTTTTTCTAAGTCCTGTAGTCGCCCAGTCACTGAATAAAAACTTAGGGCATACAGTTTTAGTTATCTTCTTAAAAGTGTTATTAAACTCTTTTTGAACCACTGAAAAAACTTCATCATACAAAATATTACCGTCATTCACTGTGAGGTCCTGATCGCTTAACTTAGCGATTAAAGTGCTGTTAAATTTATTTAATTTACCGGATGTTATTGGTCTGGATTGAATCTGCACTTGTTTAATTAGCATATTGGACTCAAATGTCACAAGTAGCCCACTATGATCCGAAGGCAGATAATTTATAATGGCATTGTCCAAGTAGTTGCAGGAACAAAAAACATTATCAATACATGTAGCAGAAGTCAGCGTAGTTCGGGTTGGTTCCGTAAACACATGTGACAAATTAAATGATTTAAAGAGATTTAATAACCTACTTCTATCTGAATTATCTTTTAGAATATTAATATTAAATGATTAAATATTTAATAATATTAATATGTCTTTTATTTAACTTTTTTCTTATTTATTACATTTTTAAATATTTTTACAAAACACACAAAAAAGAAAAACATTTAAAAATATAAAAAATAGAGGCCCACCGGTATCGGGAACAGGGTCCAAGCTACCGGCGGTCAGGGCTCCAGAGAGAGGAACCTCCTAACAATACGAGCCGTGTCCAGCAGTACTGCTTTCTGGATCAGGCCCTTGACCCAGCCGCCTAACGAGAGCCTCCTAAGGTGTTGGTCGAGGCTCGTGGCTATTAAGCCATGGGCTGACACGACTATCGGTACAATGATCGCTGAGTCCACATCCCACATGTCGACAACCTCAAGAGCCAAGTCAAGATACTTGATTTGCTTATCTTTCTCGGCTTTCACGAGGTTCCCGTCATGCGGGACAGTTATGTCAACAATCATTGCACGCCTCTCGATTCGGTCCACCACCACTATATCAGGCTTATTAGCGATAATAGTTCTGTCAGTGATGATGGACCGATCCCAGTACAATGTGATATTGCCATTCTCGAGAACTGGGTCGGGCACATACCTGTAGTACGGCACCTCCGACGCCACAAGAGTGTATTTCAGAGCAAGTTGCTGATGGATAATCCTGGCTACAAGGTTGTGCCTATGCAAGTACTCTTCGTTAGCTAGACGAGAACAACCAGAGATAATGTGGCGGATCGATTCACCCGGACGGTGACATGCCCGACAGATGTCAACCGTGCCATCCTTTACAATAAATCTCCGGTAGTTATTCGTCATGATAACTTCGTCCATAATTGCACAGACGAAACCTTCGGTTTCCCCAAAGAGGTCACCGAATCGCAGCCAGGCTACGGACGCTGATTGATCTACTTCGGACCCATGTAGGGCCCGGAAAAAGCGTCCGTGAAGCTTCTTACTCTGCCATACCTCCTTGCGGTCGTTAGTGTCAAGCACTACAGGCTTGCGCCAGTTCTCATTCGCCAAGGAGAGCGGGGTGAGTCCCTTGTCCACTGCTACTACATCTCGATGAATATCCACGTCGGTGTTTAGAAAATATTCTCTGAGATTGCATATCTCGCGGTTGTGGAGGTTTTTGGCATTTAAAAAGCCTCGGCCTCCACACTTCCGCGGGATATACAATCTCATGACTGACGATCGTGGGTGATGCATTCGATATGCAGTCAGCAGTGTACGGACCCGCCTATCCAGGGCGTCAAGTTCCGTTTGAGTCCATTTGAGTATGCCGAAAGAGTACATCAGCACCGGCATGACCCAACCGTTGAAGGCGCGCACCTTGTTTCCGCCCGAAAGAAGGCTATTGAATACCTTCTTCAGGCGGCCAAAGAAGCGTTCCCTCAACGATTGCTTCATGTCTATAGTACTGATACCTAACGCTTCCGACATACCCAAATACTTATAGGTTTCGTTTGGAGAGAGGGATCTCAGGTTTATGGAATCCGCAAGTTGAATTCCTACGGATTCCACAATCTCCCCTCGCTTTACATGCATGACCGCACATTTGTCCACACCAAACTCCATCCTGATGGCGCTACTAAAAGTTTCAGTTACCTTTAGTAGCTCCATCAGCTGAAGATTGCTGGGGGCAAAAAGCTTCAAGTCATCCATGTAAAGGAGGTGAGATATAACCTGACCACCTCTCTTCAACCGATAGCCTAGCCCTGAATTCTCCAGCATCATGCTTAGAGGATTCAAGGCTAGGCAAAACCAAAGTGGACTCAAACTATCGCCCTGGAATATACCTCGCTCGATCCTTACAGGTTCGCTATTCCTCTGGATATTTCGACATCCTGGATAGTGAAGGACTGTGCTCCATTGCCTCATACACGACATCAGGAAGGTGCGTAGAGTTTTATCTATTTTATACAATTCTAGCACCCTCATGAGCCATGTATGCGGCACCGAGTCATAGGCCTTCTTATAATCTATCCAACATGTCGACAGATCCTTTCGGGAACGCCGAACCTGTTGGCTAATGGCCATATCAATAAGGAGTAGCTCCTTAGTACCGCGGGACCCGTTCCTACATCCATTCTGAGAGACCGACATGATGGAGTTATTGTCAACATGTTTATTAATTTTTACTCTCAAAATGGATGTAAGAACCTTATAGACCGTTGGTAAACATGTAATTGGTCTATAATTTTTGGGTTCCGCGGTGCTACCAGACTTGTGGAGCAGGTGGGTTATTCCTGTTGTAAGGAACTTGGGTAGCGAACCAGACTCTAAGGCTGCCTGGTACTGAGATGCCAAACGAGCGTGCGACCTTTGTAGCCACTTGATCCAAAAGTTGTGCAGTCCGTCCGGTCCTGGAGATTTCCAGTTCGGCAACGGACGGACTGCACGGGCTACATCTTGGGGGCTGATCGTGATAGCCCCCATTTCTTGTATTGGATCACACGCTCGTTCGACCTCCCGAGTCCATTCACCTTCGGTGTGACTGACAGGCACCGACCAGATGCTGCGCCAGAATGAAAACATAGCGTCATCATTCGGCAGGTGCGTATCAGTCACACCTTGGTCGGGTCGCTCCCAAGCCCGATAAACCCACCTTTCATTACTTTGGAATGTGCGATTCTGGGTGTATCGCTCCACTCTCCGCCTGTACCTACGAATACGGTTTGCCCATGCATACACTTTTTGCTTCAGGAAGTCGATGCGCTCTGTGACATGGGATATATAGTCTCGGGGGCTGACATCAGTCCCCGAAAACGCCCGTCTCACAAAGCGCATCACTCTTGGGCGACTATTGCCCTCCCTGAAACAAATTAGTTTGCCGATGAGTGCTCTGGCCCCACCAATACGACGTTCGATCCTGCACTGCCAAGCCGGTACGGCTGGTTTCGGTCGTGTAGCTCTGTCATCTGCAATTTTTCTTCATATTAATATTATTAATATGAAGTCGATATTGTTCTCCCTAGAGTAAATAGTATTCTGTGCAGCGAATGCTCGATCTAGGTAGGTAGAAAGGTAAGTAAGGTAGGTAGGTCTAGGTAAGTAGGGTAGGATAGACATTTAACGGGAGCGAAGACGCGGGCACAGCTAGTACATTATAATACATTAAATATTTATAATACTTAGTAAAAATTATTAATGTTCAACAACATTGGGGTCGGCTTCCAGTATTACCGGATGCAGCTGAGCGGAGTGACACGGAGCGACTGCCTATATGACCTCCATAACTCAGTAACTGGCTAGTACGATACCCCTTGGAAAGACTCGTGTCAGATTGCCTGGCCTGGCTGACTATCTGTAACGATTGTCAAAGATCTACAAATAACAGCCGGGACCAACGACTTAATGTTCCTACCGAGGCACGGAGGAGACTCGCTATGTAAGGATGGTCAACCATCCACGGACAGGTGACACACCATGCAGTATAAAACTGATTTACATCCGTCACCTCATACATCTGAGGCCTTAGTGCGAGTTTTTACTCACGCTCACTCGTGATACGTAAACGATCTCTTATGTCAAAATGTATACAAAAAAAGTGGTTTATCCTTACCGTCACCAGACGGCGCTTATCCAGTTTCAATACAAAATGATGTTTACGTATCACGAGTGAGCGTGAGTAAAAACTCGCACTAAGGCCTCAGGTCCACTTGAAAACCAGCGTCAGGCTCTAGTTGTCTGACATTTTTTCTGAACTGGGCGTTTTTGACGCAGCCGTGAGGCACACTTTCCTGCTGATTTCTTGCGTCAGACTTTACAGTTTTACTTTTTATTTTATTTGTATTTTATCTGATGTATAATAATATATTGTGTGATGCAGGTGCCAATCACGAGCTGTGATTTGCACCTGCGATCACGCAACCGATTGAATACCCACTATCCCGCACGCTCTCGTTTACCTCATAACGGGCCGATATCTTGTTTTTAACAGATTTTGTATTGCCGTTTAGGAATTTTATACAATTCCTGGGAAATGTGTGAATTACAATTTATTTCATACTTTTCCGATCGATTTTAGGCATTCTATAGACATCCTAGAAATTCTATAGAATTCCTGATTTCATACATTTCCTATAACATATCCACGAAAATGTAATGGAGCATTTATGGCCCGATTTAATTATAATTATTTATATCTGCGCCTTCAATCATTTATTTCTCTTTGTTCCTAGAATATTAATTATCATTTTAATTGAAGTTTTCCGAATAATTAATTAAAGGAGACCAACACAGTATTCAAATAAACCTGTAATTAATTAATTTAAGTTTAAATGGACTTACCAGCTACGACGATCAGGAGCAACGCAGGGAGTCTGTTGGACCACATGTTGGTGCACGATGGGCCACCCTGCCAACAAATTGGAATAACTTAGTTTAACTAGATTAATGTAGTTATCGAACACGTTCGTTGTATCTCCGGAGGTAAATAATATTATGGTTGGAGTTGAAAGTTGGGTACGTTGCAACACATGTAATCATTGTCATCCTAGACTGCTGGTTTCTGGTTTCTAAGTTTGCCCTTCTTCAAAATTATTTTAATATCACATTTATCTTTATTAATAAATATAACACAATAAATAAAGCTGCCACCCGTGGCTCCACCCATGTGGTAGTCGAAATTAGCTCAAAGGAACTTACTACTTGGATAAAAACCCGACCAAATGCGAGTCGAACTCTTGCACCGAGGGTTCCGTGCAAACAGCTACATTAACCAAATTAATTATGTAGCATTACTGAAGTTCATAAACAATGAAAGCACCGAACTTTATTTTAATGAAAAGGTAAGCCTGATTGAGATACAAAATTAACTTAACCATTAGAAAATTGTTGACCCCGGACATCGACATAAGTCGCGGTCAGTTTACCAATTGCCAATAAGTTTTATTTTTTAACCCCCGACGGAAAAAGAGGGGTGTTATAAGTTTGAGGAGTGTTGCTGTGTATCTGTGTATCTGTGTGTCTGTGTATCTGTGTATCTGTCTATCTGTGTGTCTGTCTGTGGCATCATAGCGCCTCAACGGATGAACCGATTTTGATTTAGTTTTTTTTGTTTGAAAGGTGATTGTATCGAGAGTGTTCTTAGCTAAGTTTGAATATAATCGGTTTAGCCGTTCAAAAGTTATGCGCTTTTTACTGTTTAGATCGTGATGTTTTAGCTATATAAATGTGTCGGGGTTTTTTAAATTTTGAAATTTTACTTGTTAATTTATTTAAGTTCAAATTTATTATTTTCGGATTTTTTCCTTTAATTGTGTTATAAGACATTACTTATTGCCGAATATCATGATTATAGAACAACGGGAAGTACCCTGTAGGTTTTGATTCCCGTGCAAGTGTCATATACGCGTATGAGTCGACAAAATAAACGAGTTAATCTTTTGAATGCATTGATCTAAGAATTTGATTATTTCGAACTCCAAGGGCAGCCCTGAATATACGATATTAATTTTATCTTGATACCTTCAGGCGTTCCAGAGAAAAAGGTCTTGACACAAGGACATACAGACGGACTGAAAAAGAAAGGTTCCTTTTTTTCCTTTTGCGGAACGGAACCCTAAAAAGTACTATGTGCTAATCCATACTCACAAACTTTCAAATATATAATATTAGTTGAAAGCTGAAAAAAACATTGAGTATGATGCCGTGAAGAAGAAAGTTATAATAGCTGTGGCTATAGTGAGAGTAAAAGCTCATGAGAAGCTGATATTTCAGCAGTCAAAAAAACAAAAAAAACACTGGAGTGTGTATTAAAAAATAAACCTTTAAATGAGGAGTTAGTGACAATGGTTAGTATGGATGATGTAAAAATAGCAGTAAATGGAATAAATAATAATAATATCGGTTGTATGCCTGGTCGGGGTAGAATGGATGCCATTTTCATAATCCATCAGTTGTGCGAGAAATACAGAGGTGCACTTAAAAACTTGTTCATGGTGTTCATTGACCTCGAGAAGGCATACGACCGGGCACCTCGTGAGGTTTTGTGGCGGGCCCTTATGAAAAATGTTGTGCCTGTGAACAGTTGATCCGACCGATGTACAGTCATTTGTTATGTTTCAACGTGGCAGGCGGCTTACACGAAGGGTTGGACTTGAGTCCTTACCCTGAGTCTGTACCTGATGAAGAGGCACTCTGGTGTATTCTGTTTTCCGATGACACTGTGCTGGTTGCCGAGAGTGGCCTAGAGGTCCAGAGCAGATTGGAGGTGTGGTTGCACAGACTGGAGTGTGTTGGCCTGAAATTGAGCAGAACCAAAACCGAAGACTTGTTCTGCGATTTTGACAGTCTCTCCAGTTCCGTGCCTATAACTCTCACTGAAACACCCTTACCGATCTGATCAGACTTCTGGTTCCTAGGGTCGCTTGTCCAAGGGGATGGCAAATTAGACCGAGACGTAACGCACTGGATATCTCAGGATTATTTACATGGCGACAGGTCACTGGAACAACTTGCGACCCACGGATTAAAGGTTAAGTTAAAGGCAAAAACCTACAAGTCCGTGATTAGACCTGTCGTCCTGTATGAATCAGAATATTGAGCTGTGAAAAATGTAGATGAAAAAACCGGCCAAGTGCGAGTCGGATTTGCTCACAAAAGGTTCCATACCATTATCGCAAAAATCGGCAAAAAAATCACGTTTGTTGTAAACGAGTAGTGAAAATTTTTTCGCAATGGCGGGCAAAATTAATTTGTTTTCCTAAGCGCGCGCATCTAACAATGGCGATCGGCCATAGAGTCAAAAGAATGAGGTTTTGGCTTGTCGCGGATTGCGTTTTAGCCACGTACAAAATGGGGCATTTCAAGTTTTCTTTGTTACAGAGAAAAACAAAAGTTATATTCGAGTGAAAGTTTTATTTATTAAACACGTACAAGTTGAAATTATCTATTTAAATACGAAGTTGGATGAAATGTGTTGCATTTGTACTATCAAGCACGATCTTTTTTGTATCGAAACTTTTTTATGAACAAAGCAACTCAACCAATAAATAAATAAAAAAACCTTTATAACTCACTTGTGCAATGAAAAAGTCACAGTTTGATTACAGATGTCATTATGTGCATAATTGCGGTGAAATTAGAGCCACTTTATGAGCAAGTGTATTTGCTGTTATAGCGGCAACAGAAAAACTGAAAATTTCAACTGTTTAGCTATCACAATTCATGAGATACAGCCTGGTGAAAGACAGACAGACGGACCGTGGAATCTTAGTAATAGGGTCCCGTTTTTATTCTTTGGGTACGGAACCCTAAAAAGATTGCATGTAGCAGTGATGAGAATGTTGAGATGAATATGCAGAGGAAGTTTGAAAGTGGCGTCAGTGACAGAAAAGTTGAAAGGAAACCGTTTGTCCTTTTATGGTCATGTGATGAGAAGGGGTGAAACGCATGTTACTAAAAGATTTATGAATATAAATAAATAAAGATGGATGGACTGTGTGAGGAGTGATATGAAAGAAAAGGGAGTCAGTGATGGCGTGACGGGGGATAGGACGGCATGAAAGAAGAAAGCGTCAACCCCAAGTAACATGGGAGAAGGGCAGGAAGAAGATGATGATAGCAGGACTGTTTGTTTAGCCTGGATTTTGTTGTAGTACCTAAATATAAATAACAACAGCGGCATTTTCTTCAGATGATACAAATACCAATATTATTCGACCTTCAATGTTATTAAGTTGCTAATATTTTGCGATCCTGTTTATTAATAGATAAGCCGCTGGCTTCGTACTGGAGCTTATTACATTTTTCGGTTTCTAAGACAGGACTCTGACAAGAAAATTGAGATAAAGTGTAACGATTACAAGCGAATAGGTGATGTTCTTCAAAAAGGCCAGGTGCGTAGTACTCATAACCGGCGTGTGTGTATGACTAGATGTATGAATGCGAGTGAAGCAAAAGAAGTATGTAAGGATCGTAGCAGGTGGCGTTCTTTAGTTTCTGCCTACCCTCATGGGAAAAAGGCGTGAGTTTATGTATGTATGTAGGTATTACAAGCGATAAGATTCATTCACAGAATTGAGTGGCTTAATATAAATAATTTAAGAAAATATTCGTGTCTGTTTACTTTATACATATTTTTTTGTTTGTTCTTAAAATCAAAGTTTTTATATCATTATTTAAAATCTTACAATTAAAATTATACAAGTTAATACAAGTTCAGAACCATTGTATTATTTTGCACGAGCATTACAAGGTATTTGAAGCCTGTTTGTTATTTAAGATTGTTGTCAAAGCTATCTGGAAATATCTTCTGAAAAGGAGAAGTACCACACATTTTTGTACCCAGAACCTCTAGACAAGTGACATTTTATTATCGAAAACGTGGCAATAGCGATTGAAAAAAAACCTCATAAATGTATGGGAATTTCAAACACTATCGAAAAATCACGTGATCAATCCCTGACATTTTGGCATTTCGATTATCGTCATCGGTGACATCAAATGCTACTTGTCTAGAGCCCTTGATGTGTTTAAAAATGAACAATCTCATAATTAGAAATTAACCTTCATCAACACTACAGAAATCTAATCTACTTCAATTACTGTCTCGTTAAGTTTAAACTGACGCGTATTCATAGTCTCAAGCAACTGTCATATTCATAGTCTCAACTTATACGGTGTGTAACATGTCATGTGTCACGTTACATCGTTACATGGCGCCATACGAACTGTTGCTGCTCTGTCGTTTTGTAGAATTCGTTGATTGATATGTGTATAGTTTCGAACGCCCAAAAAACTAGCGCGTGTGAAAATGCTATAGTTTGTTAACTGTACCAATCTGGAAATACAATATTTCACGTAGAACAAAAAGCTTTTTACGGCTGTTGTCATCTATTCCAAGAACTAGTTTGTTTTATTGTGTGTACTGTTTATCAATGCTGAATTAAATGTCCTTATAAGCCTGTTTAAAATATAATTTATTTATTTATATAATATAGAAGACTTACAGCTAAAACAAACAGACCAGAAACAGTAGTTTTGACAGACAGCCAATAACAACTCTTCACTTATAGATATTGAATAATACTTAATTTCTATGGACATTTCAGTACACATCGATAAAAACAGATCACCAAGTGAAAAATCACTCAATAATGCCTGCATTAATGACATCGACACCCTGCCCGCATTACACAACAATATACTCACTGCAATGAACTAGGTGAAAAAGTTACGGCTTAAGCACTTCCTGGCTGATGGCACACTAGTTAAGAATGGGTCAATATCATGCTGCTTACACAACTCATTAAAGCTATGTGCCTATAATTAGTGGAGGCTAATGGCACCTGTAAAGGTGGATTAAACCTTTTTGACTTCCAAGGGGTATTAAAATTAAATTTGGACAAAATATCGGAGCAGTTTATACTATTGTTAAAGATTTTCAACAGACAAACGCAATCAGAAATCTCGCGGCGATTGACTAGAGGCAATATATGATATTTATTATATCCTTAGCGACTTTTGCATCGACATGTGCTTCAAAACTGAGCTTGGAATCGTGGTGAACCCCCAGACCACGGATGGAGTTTGATCTAAGTAAGATTTGATTATCTAGGGTATACGATGTGGTAAAGTTTGGGCACTTCCGAGAATATGTAATAACTGAGCATTTCGCGGGATTGAGATCAAGTTTATTACTATGACAGTAATCCTCTATTCGATGCAGATCGTTCTGGAGTGCGATTGCGTCCATTTGAGACGAAATCGAGGCATAAATTTTCATATTATCCGCAAAACACAGTAATTTGGATGAAGTCAAGCAAGATTCGATGTCATTAACATAGACAATGAATAACAAAGGACCGAGCAATGAACCCTGCGGGACTCCACTAGGGACAGAGACCCATCTAGATATATAATTATTTAATACTACTGCTTGGGACCTGTTCTCGAGGTAAGAGGAAAACCATCTGAGTAGATCACCGCGTATTCCCATGTCATTTAACTTTGTTATGAGGATGTTATGGTCAATGCGGTCAAAAGCCTTGCTTTAACCTGTATGAATGAAATCGACCTGCCTACCCTTGTCCATTGCATCAGTAATAAATTCATTTAGGAGAATCAGGTTAGTGACAGTAGATCTATCTTTCAGAAAACCATGTTGGAGAGTGCTGAACGAATTTTTAAGTGCAGAATAAACCTGATTATATACAACTCTTTCGAAGACCTTTGCTACAATACACAGTTTAGATATCGGCCTGTAATTCGTAATGTCGGTTTTAACACCCTTTTTATATACAGGCTATATAAACGCTGATTTCCAAATTTGCGGGACAACACAAGTAGTTATGGATTTTCTGAATAAAGACGAGATAGGTTGCGCTATTGCAGGTGCACACTTAACAAGAAGTTTTGATGGAATTTTATCTGGACCTGCAGCTTTAGACGTATCCAACTTTCGAAGCAAGCCTGTAACTTCATCAACACTTACATTGATACTACAAATATCAGATGATGTGCTCGATGATTGAGTGGAGGGAAAAGGAGAAGAGATCGGTTGATTGACAGTGGAATTGAGAAAAGTAGAATGGAAGTATTTGGAAAAAGCTTGACATATAGATTCCCCCGTCCGCAGAGTATCACTATTATAGTTCAAGGTACTTGGGATTGCATTTGAATTGCGACGTTTTTTCACAAATGTCCAAAAATATTTTGGATTATCTTTAATAGATAATTCAGTTAGATCTAAATAGTTGCAATAGCATTGAGATTCTAGAGTTTTTACCCTTTCACGAAGAAGCTTGAAATTTAATTCACCAGATTTGTTACCGTAAGTTTTGAATCTTTTATAGTATTTATATTTTTCTTTAATTGTCATAATAAGTGACGAACTATATAAACAGAGTCGGATACTTTTTTTGCGAAACATTTTCTGTGGAATATATTTGGTCTGTAGATCAAGAATAAATTGATTAAAAAAGTTCACCAAGTCGTCAATTGACCGCGCCGAGAACTCAGTTTCCCAGTCAAACTTACAAATATCTTTGCTTATGGATTCATAGTTGCCTTTATCAAACAGAAACCGAGTACGCGGCGCACACTCCAACAGAGGTGTTACAAAAAAATCCAGATTAATTAATAGTGCAGGATGATAGGCATCGATAGGCACCAGTGGGCTTGAGCATTCGGTTACACTAACTGTTTTGTTATAAAGGACTAAGTCTAAAAATCTACCATACTTATTAGGGACGACGTTATATTGGCATTGTATAATTCATCGCAGAATAAAATTTCATTATTACTGTTAGGATTTAATGGGATAAGCGGTAAGTTGTCTGTAGGCGCCCAGTTAATCCCGCTCATGTTGAAGCCACCAATAACGAGAAAGGTATCAGAAAAATTATTAATAACTGTATCGTTTAATTTTGCCAAAAAATTTGAAAGTTGTGAAGAAAAAGAAAGACCTACGTTTTGTTGACATAAGTAGGTAACACAAATATGCAAGTTAATATTATGCCGAGTAGAATTTTTGAGGCGTATGGATAACCAAAGATCCTCCGCTGTAGAATGGAACTTAGGTTGGCAAATAACTGATAATTCTCTACGTGTAGCAATAAGTACCCCCCCAGCCCGCGATTGCCCAGTTAAAACATAGTCCCGATCACGGCGCCATACAATGTATCGTTCATCAAAAAACTCAGAATTTAAAACACCATCCAATAACCATGTCTCAGTAAGTACTATAATGTCATACGAGTTCATTAACTTCTGACGATAGAAAGAATGAGTTTTTGTTCTAAGATCACGAACGTTCTGATAATATATGTTTAAGTTTTTTTTTTTTTTGGGACAATCCCACCGCACTATTCCCAAACCACTGCAACTCCTGAAAGCCAGAATCAACAGTGGCGACCACCAGAAAAGCGCCGAGGCAATGAAGCTCGACGAAGTCCCGGAGAATGAATTTAACTGTCTGGGATCCCGCAACGAAATTAATCAGAAAAGAAAATGGAGGAGTAAGAAAAATACAAATTTCCACTTCCCTCCATATCAAGCAGGAGACAGAACAAACAAGACCAATAGGCACAAAGGGTCGTTTACAACTGGGATAAGCCCAGTTGCCTAGCACCACGGATATAAATTAGCATTAATATTAATGGGTCCTAACATTGTGAGCTGTTATATTTGATTCCAATAATAGGTATGGCAAAAGCACTTGAACGCACGGAAATTTGTTCTAGTTTCCACAGGGTCCGTATAGTAAACAGCTCCTGATACAGCCTGTACATTATTCAACATAGTATCGCGTTCATTCTGCCAAAGAATACACTCCCATAAGATATGATGTGCAGATTGTACATATTCACAGTCAGATGTAGAACACTGAGATAATGGCGAGGCAACAAGCTTGAAGGAAAATAATTTACTTTTAAAATTACCATGCCCTGTGAGAAATTGGGCAACACAGTGATCCACCTCCAGCCACGTCCTGGCCAGCCGCACGCGAACGGATGGAAAGAATTGGTGGAGGTGTCGGCCCTTGATGGAATTATCCCACCTACATTGCCATTCGGATAAAAGTTCCTCCCAGACGTCAATATGTGGTTTAAATAATCTAGAGATTTTGGCACGGTCACTCCGCGTTAAAAAGTCCGCGTCCATGGTCTCTTTTGCGGAATAGTACATTGCAGCACGTCGCTGCACTTCAAGGTCGACCGGAAGTACGCCAGCAAGAACTGGTAAGGCCTCAGTACTAACCGTCCTGTATGCTTTGCATAAGAATATCAAAGCCAAACGCTGACTCTGAAGTAATTTACGTCGTACCGCCCCTATTGTGGCCCTATCAGCCCAAACAGGCGCCCCATAGCAGATACAACCCAAGTAAGTAGGCCCATAAATAGTCTTTAAATTCAAAAAAGACACACCCCACGTAGATTTAGATATTCTCGTTAAGGCATAGAAGTTCTTTTTTGCTTTTTCACCGACGATTTTAATATGATCTATAAATGCAAAATTCCTTTCTAACACAAGACCAAGATAGCACACGGACTGCTTCCTTTTTACCGGAACGTTATTAAATTTAATAGTAGGACACGATTTAAGATTACCTTTCAAAATGACCTGATAAGTTTTATGCAGAGCAAAGGTCAGGCGGTTACGATCGCCCCACTGAGATATTAATCGTAGGCAAGGGTCAGCCAAGTTCTCGAGTCCAGCTCGAGTACTTGATTGAATGAGCAGAAGACCGTCGTCCGCGTAACCGGTTAATGAACAGCCGCTTGTAAGCGGAATCGCGAGGAAATCATCAAAGTCTAAATTCCATAAAGGTGGACCAATAACCGAACCCTGAGGACATCCCATGGTGAGAGACTTCGACATGTAAGAGTAAACTAAATTGTATATATTTCTATGGCAGCCTCGATTTTTCATTTTAAATAATAGCATTGGCCACCATGTGTTATAAAAAGCCCCAGAAATATCTAGAAAAATCCCAATTACATACTTATGTTCAGATGTATTAACTATTTTCCTAACAGTAAGGGCCGCGTCTACGGTAGATTTTCCAATAGTGAAACCGAATTGACTATTATGAAATTTTGGTCCGTCCGGTAACGACCGTGGAACGATAAGGCGCTCCAGGAGTTTTCCCAAAGATGGAAGTAATGTTATGGGCCGGTACGACTTCGGGTCGTCCGGGGGTTTGTCGCCACTTTTCGGGATTATTCGTATAAATCCGCGTCGCCAAATACGAGGAAATACGCCCTCCGCAATACAATGGTTGTAAACGGTTAAAATCGCATCACCGGCTGTTTTACACGCTTCTATAATCATCCGATTAGATATTTTATCTTCACCTGATGACTTGTTGAGTGGTAACCTCTTGACAACGTTAATAAATTCGTCAGTGGATGGAAGGTCTGACGCTGGTGATTCAGGTGGTACAGCTGCCCACGCTCTGATCTGTTGATGGTATTCGTTGTCATTAGCTAGTACGTCATCAGGTACAAGAGTATTCAGCAAAACTTCAGTTGTTTCCTCAATATCGGTAGTGTGTTTATTATTTACTTTAATATTCTGAACAAACGCGAGGTCGACTGATCGATTGGCTTTAAACTCATGATATAAAGGAGACCACGGACCTTCTTTATCAAATTTTTCTACTACTTTACGCAATAAATTACCCTTTGATTTTTCCACCGATGCTCTGTAGCGGGACCTGGCAACTCTAAACGTATTTAACGCAATGGAAAGAGGGTCACCGGTAACCTTAAGTTTTTTAAGCTTGTTAAGATGTTTACGCGCTCGGCGATAATTTTTACGCTGTTCAGTTAGGTAGTCACACCACCAATTACATCTACGTATATTGGTCAAAGATCCACGACCAATGGCAATGTCAGCACAGTAAGTGAAGGTGTCTGACATAATTTCAGCACTTTCTTCAGCTGAAAGCCCATCACGAGTGAAGTCTTTGCCGTGAGACGCAACAAGCGAGCTAAAGAATTCCCAATTCGCACCCTTACATTTATACCTAAAGTTACCAATGACATGTGACGTACCCTGAGTAAAAACTGGAACAAATTCGTACACGATCAAGCGATGATCACTACAAGACGCGTCCGGTAGGACACGCCACCTATCCAAGCGTACGTCTACACTAGAAAGTGTGACGTCAATACAAGATTCGCCCATTTGGCTGCAAAAAGTTGGTGGTGCGTCAGGGGTATAATGAATAGTGTACGGTTCACGTACAGGCAAATTGCTTACGCCGCGACCTACTTTTAACTACTCGTTTTTATTTACTTTATTATTATATTTAGTTAGTTGACCAATAGCTGCCGTAGCGCTATAATCGCGGATTAGCATCCAACCTAACTTTCGTGTAACTTTTACGAATAAACTTTACTGTGGTGTAATCTGTGGTTTTCGTCAACTCACATCAAACAACTCAACTGTAAGTAACCGGCTACCTCTGAGCCGTACATAAAACTGGTCCTTCGAGCCGGATCGACGCAGACTTTGCCGAAAAGTACGAAAGAGACATACAGAATCTACAATCAAATGATGACTACCTACTACAACTTATGAAAAACCAAACATTAATTGTAGAGGCTGAAAACAACGTTATAAAAAAGAACACTGCCTTTATGGATGAACAATTCAAAACAATGCGCACTCTACATAAACTCGCAGAAGATGAAAAAGATACCTATCCGGAAGCTGGAAACGTCCTGAAAAACTACTTCTACATGGACGATTTGGTTTACGGACAGGATACTGTCGACGCATCGAAGACACTGGTCACACAGCTAATTGAGTTGCTGAAAAAAGGAGGATTTAACTTGAGAAAATGGCAGTTTTATGTACGGCTCAGAGGTAGCCGGTTACTTACAGTTGAGTTGTTTGATGTGAGTTGACGAAAACCACAGATTACACCACAGTAAAGTTTATTCGTAAAAGTTACACGAAAGTTAGGTTGGATGCTAATCCGCGATTATAGCGCTACGGCAGCTATTGGTCAACTAACTAAATATAATAATAAAGTAAATAAAAACGAGTAGTTAAAAGTAGGTCGCGGCGTAAGCAATTTGCCTGTACGTGAACCGTACATGCTCCCGAGGGAAAAGTGGGATGAGCATCCATTACAAAGCAAATAATAATATAATTAAAGTGAAAAGTAGTTATTTAAAGTTAAATAGTAAACAATAGTTAATGTGTCCTGGTAAAAGATGTAAAAATATAGGTATAGGTTATAACACTCAATTTAGTCAAAGTGAAATGCTTTCATCGGCTGTCTTGCTTCGCTGTAAACGGGCTCCGCTGCTGTCGAATGCATTTCTTGTAGCTCGATGTCCCTTCCAAAGTTATCCCTTCCTCTAGGTGTCACTCCTCTTTCGGCAGAGAGTGTTTTGACGTCTTCCTTTGTTTTCGTTTTCAAACATCGTTTAATAATAATATAGAGGGCAAGCGCAGCGATTCCTCCCAACATCAAAGAAGTAACCGAGTAGAGATAAATGTCGTGACTTGACATGTGAGACGCCTTCGGTAATATTTCTCTGCTTTTCTGGAATTCCAACTGCTGGTCTACTTTTCTTATTTCTACTGCAGTTGGCGTTTCTTGTTCAGTTATATTTAATTTTGCATTCTGCCAGCCGAGGTCAAAGATGTGGTTAATAGTCGAATTAATAGTTGGTATTTCTATCTCTGGTTCCATGTTAAAAGTACTTCCCAGCTGATTGTGTGTAAATATTGTGGCGTCCTTTTTCTGTAGTAAGCACTTTGATTTCAAGGAAATCACTCCAGTCCCGTCAATGACCGCTGGCGTAACTTGATCGTTACATATGACGCGCATCAGCTGTTTCCCGCACAATGTAAATAGCCACATATTCGATTTGTGAAGCTTTGTCCAGGTTTCTTTGCATGTTACATCATTGAGGACGCATGATAAAGACTCTTGTTGGTTGAAGACTTGGGCCTCACATGGGGCGTCTTTATCGTGCATGTTGTAGACTGGATTACGTGAGACACAAGTGAATTCGTCTTCTCCGTATGAAGTACATTGGCGCATGTCTTGGTCTTCCATTGTTATGTAAGAGTTTTTTACAAAGTTGATTGCGATGAAGCTTGAACTTGGTTGTACGAGTTTTAAATGTCCTTGTCTAAGGAACGGTATTGGTATGACTCGATATATCTTGTAGTCTTCATCGCTCAGCAAGGGGATGTGTATTTCAAATAGCATGTAGTTGTTTGTTATTCGAGCGTTCACATGGATCAGGTCATAGATATTTTTCAAATCCCTTTGAGTGCCCTTTACAGGTAACGATAATCCCTGTGGCAACCTTCCGGATATTATGTTTAGCTGTTCGATCAGTTGATTAGCAGGAAATAGATGGGTATCTAAATGCCCTCTGTAAATGTTGGCGAGAGTGTTTATCAGCATTTCCAATATTCGGTTTAGATCACTTATAATCAGAGTTGACGTCACGGCAGCGGAATTTATGTCATTCATTGTGAATAGCATTTGCGCCTTGTTCACTATTTTTGTGATTTCGCTGCAAGTTTGGTTCATGTAGATGCGCAATGTTTTGAATTGTTCATCCATAAAGGCAGTGTTCTTTTTTATAACGTTGTTTTCAGCCTCTACAATTAATGTTTGGTTTTTCATAAGTTGTAGTAGGTAGTCATCATTTGATTGTAGATTCTGTATGTCTCTTTCGTACTTTTCGGCAAAGTCTGCGTCGAGCACTCCGAAAAGAGTTCTTGCTAATTTCCCAACTCCATCAAAGTAACCTCGTTTTGGTCTTGAGTGTTGAGTGAGCAGCATAGAGTTGTAGTCGGCTAGGTGACTCAGTTCATGACGTAGGTGGCCGACAATTGTTTCGCAAGTACTCATGTGGCGAGTACTCATGTGATATTCTTTGGCATAGTTTATCTATTTGGTTCACATAATCATTGATCTGACCAGTTGCTTGCCAGTATGAGGTTAAGTTGTAGTAAACCAATAGGGTCCATTCGTCATGTATTAGTTTCATTTGCCCAGCTTCATCGAAGTAAATCGGATGATTGCTTGATATAGGTGTAACCTTCAAGTTCAAGTTATTCGTTGGCGCTGATTGTGCAAGCCCCGTCATTGCTAGCATGGCTAGGAGAACTAGTGATAGCCAATTGTTCTTATTTTTTGCTGTGCCTCCCCGTTTTGTAGTTTCCGGAGTAGGTCTCCTTTGCTCTTCCTAAAGAATCACGTCAAAGATCCACGACCAATGGCAATGTCAGCACAGTAAGTGAAGGTGTCTGACATAATTTCAGCACTTTCTTCAGCTGAAAGCCCATCACGAGTGAAGTCTTTGCCGTGAGACGCAACAAGCGAGCTAAAGAATTCCCAATTCGCACCCTTACATTTATACCTAAAGTTACCAATGACATGTGACGTACCCTGAGTAAAAACTGGAACAAATTCGTACACGATCAAGCGATGATCACTACAAGACGCGTCCGGTAGGACACGCCACCTATCCAAGCGTACGTCTACACTAGAAAGTGTGACGTCAATACAAGATTCGCCCATTTGGCTGCAAAAAGTTGGTGGTGCGTCAGGGGTATAATGAATAGTCAGATTCATTTCAGCAATGAAATCTTCAACAGCGCAGCGTCGTTCATAATCCGTAGACCGAACTTTGCTATACCAGAGTGATGATGACGCATTAACATCAGCGCCAATGATAACTTTGCAGCCCGCGAGCGAATGCAAGACGTGACGGACGTACCCTGCCCCTTCGCCTACCCTGCCTACCCTGCCCCTTCGCCTACCCTGCCAAACCTGCCTACCATGTCTACCCTGCCTTCCCTGCCTACCCTGCCTTCCCTGCCTATCCTGCCAACCCTGCCTATCTTGCGTATCCTGCCTGCCCTGCCAACCCTGCTTATCCTGCTAACCCTGCCTACCCTGCCTCTCCTGCCTACTATGCCTACCTTGCCTACCCTGTCAACCCTGTCTAACCTGCCTACCCTGCCTAACCTGCCTACCCTGCCTACCCTGCCTACCATGCCTACCCTGCCTACTATGCCTATCCTGTCAACCCTGTCTAACCTGCCTACCCTGCCTACCCTGCCTAACCTGCCTACCCTGCCTACCCTGCCTACCTTGCCTACCCTGCCTACCCCGCCTACCCTGCCTACCCTGCCTACCCTGCCTACCCTGCCTACCCTGCCTACCCTGCCTACCCTGCCTACCCTGCCTAACCTGCCTACCCTGCCTACCCTGCCTAACCTGTCTACCCTGCCTACCCTGCCTACCCTGTCTTCCCTGCCTACCCTGCCTGCCGCGCCTACCCTGCCTTCCCTGCCTATCCTGCCTACCCTGCCTATCCTGCCTAACCTGCCAACCCTGCCTACTCTGCCTACCCTGCCAACCATGCCTATCTTGCCTACCCGGCCAACCCCGCCTACCACGCCTACCCTGCCTACCCTGCTTACCCTACTTACCCTGCCTACCCTACCTACTTTGCCTACCCTACTTACCTACTATTTTTATCTATCATCAATGTTTTTCTCAGCGCACGCTAAAGAATGAATTTTATAGGCAACATTTTCCTACCTTGGGTTACATTATTGCAATTTTCATAAGGATCTCTAATTTTTTGAAAATTTATTATAGCCTATGACACTCAGGAATAATGAAGCTTTCTACTGGTGAAAGAATTTTCTAAATTGGTTTAGTAGATCCAGAGATTACCCCTTACAACGTCACAAACTCACAAACTCACAAACCCACAAACTTTACCTCTTTATAATATTAGTATAGATTTTAGTAGTTGGTGTTGAGGATAAGTTGTTCGAGTTTAAGTTTATAAGTGGCACACCCATCTGATCCACATCGATGGTCAGACGGTTTCTTAGATCGTTTACACGCCACGCAAGACGGTATATAATTTAAATTGTCTTTATGCGGACAGTCTTTGGTTTCATGTGTCTCAGAGCAATTAGCGCAGGTAGGTGATTTAATAGTGCAGTGTTTCTTAACATGACCGAACTGTTGACAATATGCACAACGTACTACATCGACATCATCAATGAAACGGCAAGTCGCCCAATCAATAAACAATTTATCCTTGGTCGAGACTAAATGTTTCCGGAACGCGGACTCGAGTTCAATGCCTATCCATTTCCGACCGTTGTCTAACGAACGCCTACGTATGATTTTTATTGATTTAATAAATTCGTCTTCTTTTAATGACAACTCGTCTTTAATGTTTTGACAGTACAACGCATGCAAAAAGGCACTGTCCTCCATTGAGGATGGGACGTCTTTAACTAAAATACGAGGCTTATGGCCTTTTGTTTTTCAAGTCGCAAGCCAGCGGACCTAATGGCATCGACCGATTGTAGCTTTTTGATTTGTAAATCGTTAGCGACACGTAACACGACGCCAGACTTCGCAGCCTTCTTGACACCTACAATTTGAAAGCCGTCACTAGGATCTATTGCTTTCATGAGCGCTTGTTTAGTCGCGGAAGAAGTTGCGAAATCAGTTGAACGCTCATCAGTGGGGTAGGCCACAAGACACGGGAGTTTGGTACGGGCATTCACTTGTGGAACTACTTTAGGTAAACGAAGTTTTAATTTGTCAGCATATGAGGCATTATTGACATCAGACTTGGCAATATCGACACCGGTATTATGTTTTATTTTTTCTAATTCGCGTTCCGTATTGGCCAACTTAGTCTCGTTGGCGGATGATTTTATGGCTAGCAATGAGACAATAGCCGTTATGCGCTGAGTCATGTCCATAATTGCGGCTTTATTTGCAACATTAATGCCCTTGGTCATTGACAAGATCGTTAATTTTAGACAGGTACGCAGACGCCTGAGTAACCAAATCACAATAGTCTTTATTGCTTACATTAGTGACATTTAATATCGGCGAAGACCTTACAATTGACTCTGATGTATGCATTCGCTTAGATCTATCTTCGGGTGAAATGTAAGAAGGAGACATTTCACTAAATAAACGCTTAGCATTAGCGGAGGTCGTCGGCGACCTTGGTTTATTTATTCGGCGGAATAATATTTCCCCACCACGATCAGGTGGATCATCATTGTTAGATAACATAATTACTTTTGGAAATTAAACTAATAAGCGTATACGTAACGGACGATACAATTATTTCGATATACCCACACGTCAAGAAAAGTAAATGTACTCACCGATAGCTGACGAAATTAACTAATTGCAACTAAATAACGGACGTAAACACGTTTAAAAACTTACGATACCAGCACTTATCACAATGATACACAATTGACAGCAAATCACAAGCCGGAAATAAATTTCGGAACACGACAATTGCAATTAAAAACAGGGAGCGAACAGATCACCGCTAACCAATGCGAGCGCGCGGAGGGAAGTGAATGTTTAAGTTTTTAGACACTGTAACCACACTCAAAAATTGGATTTAAATCAGTATAACGTATTACAATAAAACGAAAAAATAATAGTGTTTACCTACCCCTAATTGCATCAATGTTGTCAATAATCCAAACAATCAACTAGGTACAACAAACCAGGTTTTCATAATTATTATGGTTGACTACTTCTGCCCGCGGCTCGCTTTCGTGTAAACTGTTTTGTTATAGCGAAGCAATATTTGGGATAAAAAGTATCCTATGTGTAAATCCAGGTTATAAACTAACTGTGAGCAAAATTATTGTGCCATCGAAAGTTCGAAACACAAACTTTCCAAACACAGTTTGGTCACAAAAGACCAAATTTTCAAAGTAGAGATAAGTACCTATTTCAAAGGAATTTTAACTCTTTGGTATTGAAATCGTCGAATATTCTAGAATTCTCATACACATATTGCGCACTGCGACATCAACGAGAAATAATAATACATGAAACATCATCATTCTACCATTGTCGTCGGCTACCGCTAGAAATTTAACTCTTTCATAAAAATCAAGGCTCTTGATTCTTCCAGCATTATGAAGCACTAACAATAAAAAAAGCGCGGGAACTGACCACTAACAAACTCACATCACTTTAATTTATATTATTTTACTCTTTTGTTAGTCGGGCCGCGCCGCGGAAGTGGACGCCTTAATTCTTTGACACTTAAATACTAAAGCACTTTGTACGCAAAGCCTTTGTACCTACATCATTTTTGAATTTTAATTGTGGGTAATTTTTGTTTTATTTTTCTGGCAGTCGTTAAAGTATGTAAGTTTTGTTTTATGTTGTGGTTCCTTTAAAAACGCATGATGTAAATAAATGTTAAACAAATAAATAACAAGAATACACAGTATCTGTCCTGCCTATTGAAATAAAAAAAAACGGCTTCAAAATCTTTGAAAATCTTTCAACTTCAGAAAAAGTAACAATGAAGTGGCATCGGAAAAGTTTCAGTTGCCACTTTGTTGTTATTTCTTATAACCATTAATATTAGTTACAGCATCTATTTCACAATTTAACCAAGTCCCATTTATCTTCATAATGTCTTTACAGTGTCCCCCAGTATAATAATACCTCCAAATCCTGTTCCTTTACATTTTGATAAAATAATGAGGACAGTGTGGTCAGATGTCAGTACAAACATTACAATACACTTACAGCTATATATTGTAGATATCGACGCCACTAACGCAATGTTCAAGTTCCTTGGGCGAACATCCCGTAGCACTCAGTAATATAAACTATTCAACACAAAAATTCACGCGCGAAATACTTTCCGATATAGTAGCGCGTAGCTCGTAGCGCTACGGCGTAGCGGACCGCGCGCCTACACACCCAGCGAGCGAGTGGCGGGAGATGCTACGCCGAGCGACACAGGCTACAATATTCGCACCACAGATGTTCCAATAAAGCAGTACGCCAATTGATTCTCTGCTGCTCAATGTTCCCGTTAAACTTTTACAGCCACACTCGCATAGGTAAGGGCCTCATTTCGTATTCGCTTGTTTCGGACATAATTGAATATGAGACCGTGTTTTGCACAGATTAACGTGGCTTTGTTTCATTCCTATTGTGCGAATTTCGATTAATAATTAAATTAGGCAGCGGGTTGTAGGTGCTTATAAATGTTTGAAATTAGTTTTCGGCCGTTTCAGGAATATCGTTGCTGAAGACTTTTGATTAGCTGTTTTTGGAATTATAAACCGTGGTGCATTGCGTTAAGGGCAGAAATTGCATAATTGCACGGATAAAACTACGTTCATAATGAGAACGGTAGTGTTTTAATAGTGGTCCTTTTATTAAAAGCGTTTGTATTTTATAAACGCTGTTTGCTAATTGCATTCCGTGTATTTTATCTCATGCACGTGTTTTATACGACACTCATGGTCATCTCACTAATTGAAACCTCAATAATGTCTAACGCTCAGCTTTGCACATGTTATTTTACAACGAATATTTTTTTTTATTCATATTTACACTCTGCAAAGCGTTTTATGTAGTTGATCTGAATTATAACAAAGGTAACATTTGATCAAACTCAAAAAAGTTACGATATTTTTGAAATCAATAAAAGTAAGTCTTTAAATAACATTTGAACCGTTTTCTATCATCGTTTTGTGAATAAACAATAATACTCAATTAAAATCTCTCAAAATACAACGACGACACTTTTAAATAAATTAACATAGTAATGTGGAGTCGCCACCATTCGCCATTCAAGTCGATAACTTATAATCCGACAAAATCATAATAACCGTCGCTAACTGGATCAAACTGAAAGCAGAATTTGGGAGCTTTTCACAGGAATGCGCTTCAACTTTCACGAGTTTCATTCACTGGCAATCGTTTGCAAATTTTGTGTGACAGAGTATTTTATATCCTATGTATGATCAGATGCGTCAGTTTGTTGTGTATTTTGATTTAAAATACTGAGAAACATTCTCAATAAAAACAACAAGAGTAGAGTACTTTATTGAAGGTGTTTACGGGTCTAGCCAATTCAATATTAAAAAAAAAAACATAGGCTCGATTTCTGAGTTAATTATTTGTAGTTAAGAACGTGTCAAACCCTAATTGAATGTCAAAATTTGACAGGTTTCCAAGTCAAGGTAAAACATGTAGGTATTAACAAGTAAAATTTCAAAATTTAAAAAAAAACCCCGACACTTTTATCTTGCGATAACACCCAGATTCAAACAATAAAACGGCTATAACTTTTGAATGGCTGAATCGATTTTATTCAAACATAGCTAAGAACACTTTCGACAAAATCACCTTTCAAATCAAAATCAATTCATCCGTTTAGGAGCTATGATGCCACAGACAGACACACATATACACAGCAACACACGTCAAACTTATAAGAACCCTCTTTTTCCGGGGGGAGGATAAAATTACTCAACTTCAAATATTTAATTCACCACGCGGAGGAAAATCTATCAAATCTTTAAATAGGTTCATTGTCAAACGCAATCCCCTTGTAAAAACACACCAACTGCCTGTGAAATCAAAACACAAGCAACCCCTCACGCGCAAATGTAATTTAAACAAATTTCACAAACACAATAAAACTTTCTTTATTCACGTAATAGTTGGTAACTTGTTACACAAAGTTACACAACGCAATAAAATGATGATCGTCGATCGCAGCGACATCTGACTAACGCTCGCGCAAACCCCCCAGTTTCCCGCGGGAACCACGAAGAAGTATTCACGTACCACAGAGTTACACTAAACTTTTCTTACAGACTTGACAGAACGATGCTGAAACTTTCACTATCTTCTAACCGAGTATTTTATTCTGAAATGAGACCTATTTGTATTGTAAATATTAATTTTACATGAACAGTAAGCTTTGTCAAAGCCCGAATGAATGTAATCCTCTTATAGGCTTATAAAGATTCATTTAATATTTTATTAATGTAGGTATATTTCAGGCTGGTTATCTTCTCTTGTGAATATTAGATTTGTGTATAATATGTTTTTAACCACCGCCGGAAAATGAGGGGTGTTATAAGTTTGACATGTGTTGCTGTGTCTATCTGTGTCATTATAGCGCCTAAACGAATGAACCGATTTTGATTTAGTTTTTTTTTGTTTGAAAGGTGATTTTGTTGAAAGTGTTCTTAGCCATATTTGAATAAAATCGGTTCAGCCGTTCAAAAGTTATAGGTGTTTTACTGTTTGAATACGCGGGTGGTTATCGTTTCGTATAAACCGCTGCTTCACATAGCTGCCTCGTACCCTAAGCCGCGGGCTGGTGTGTCATCCATCCTTGACACCTGCTTTCGCTCGTGGTTGGGAGGCCTGTGGGTAAAAATTAATATGTTGCTTAATATTTTAAATTCTAAATGATTAATATTATTGATGGATGACACACACTTGGCTTCTATCAGACACTTACCTTCTATACTTCTGCCAACGTCCTTATTTCACTTTGTTTCGCCGCTCTGACAAAATTTAAAAAATGATGTACATATTGATCGCAATATTTCTCAAACTACCCGAATATAAAAACAACTTTTAATATTAAAAGTTACTTGCAATCCGTCTATTTCGCTCAGCTGCTCATGGCACAATGTTTCGCACCAAATTATTATACATACCTATACCTGTATAGTTTATAACACAATAACTTATATTTATTTACCTGTACATATTTAACAACGTAAAACTGATTCACATCCGTACACTTCAACGTAAGGTTCAGTTGAATACCAGCGTCAGGCAACTCCCAGTTGTCTGTCATTTTGCTGAACTGGACCTTTTTGGCGCAGCCGCGGGGCACACTGTGTATGTAAATGTTGTAAAATTAAGTTTTATTTGTACCTACATTGTGTGTATCTGTGTGTGCCAAATAAACTAGTTTTCTTTCTTTCTTTCTGAATCGGGGTGTTTTCGCAAGATAAATAAGACGGGGGTTCCTTAAATTTTGAAATTTTACTTGTTGATATAGGAATACTCTAGGGACTATAGGGTAATTATAATTACCACATTTTCAGATGGGATATAATTCGAAGATGATCTTGCCGATCGTGCTAAATTCATCATTAGCTTACAAGTAAAATTTCAAAATTTAAAAAACTCCCGACACATTTTTATTTCATGCTACATAATTTATCTAGTACATAGTAGATACGTTTCGATCGGCAATCTATTGAACACGTAATTATGACACGATATCTTGCGAAAACACCCCGATTCAAACAGTAAAACGCCCATAACTTTTAAACGGCTGAATCGATTTTAATCAAACATAGCTAAGAACACCGTCGACAAAATTCCTTTCAAATAAAAAAAACTAAATCAATATCGGTTCATCCGTTTAGGAGCTATGATGCCACAGACAGACACACAGATATACAGCAACAAACGTCAAACTTATAACACCCCTCTTTTTCCGTCGGGGGTAAAAAATAAACGATAAATTTTCAAATGATTAATTAGTTACATACATATATATGTATAAGCTACAAAGGTAGCTTACTCACAGCCTCTCAGGAGCTTGCACCAAATCTAGTAAACTCTGAGCAAGCTTAACTCGCGCCGTCTACTGGTTGACTAGCGAGACTCGCAGTCGACACTATATGTACAAAAATAGAAGATCAACTCAATTTCGGATTATAATTACAAACTCAAAAACATTTCAATGTCAAAATGTTAAATAATATGCCTGAAACACAAACAATGTTCAACTTCAAAGGGCCGAAAATGATTTTATGTATCTACACTGTAGTTTCTATTCAAGCACCTACTCTCGAGAATTCAATACTCAATACTTTGTTGCATTCCATATGTATTACATAGATGGTATAGACATGGTAAAAGATCAATATGGACCCCGTCGGGCACAGCAAAAATTAGGAGAGAGGAAGAGGGCTAAGTAGCATTTCAAGGCATTACATAGTATTAGCACACAGCCTGCATCATACTATTCGTGATGCAGACTGTGTGCCAGTAAATGTTTAGGCTCCTTTCCCACCGCCGTTTAGACAAAGGCGAATAGAACTAGCAACTAGAAACGAACAGGCAAACTAGAAATGTTCTGATCCTAAAACGATCATTGATGAGGTAGTAATTTCTTTGATAGTTCTCGTCACTGCATCAAACTGAGAGAGAGTACGCGATGTTTCCTTTTAATAATGTGGGACCTACATCCTAAATATTGTGGGTTTTTATCGAGAAAATAGTCGATAGATAGTTGCCAACACTTCATTGTTTCAGAAGGTCTTCTGTATTACCCTGTGCGGTGGTTTTTATCAGTGTCTGACAGTGGCTGTCGGCCGCAGATACCGCGCTAACCGAGCGGATTCAAAGATATTTTAACTTTCAACACTTATTTTATACACTGAAGGATTCGCGCGCTCATTCTAACGGACGACCCAGTGGCAGTGAAGCGATTAACTGCATTCATTATGAGCAGGTTTCTAAATGGCGACGTTGCGCATTTTTATGAGAAGTGTTTTACATTTTGAACCCCAACGGAAAAATAGGGGTGGGATTTAACTTCCGTTAAATGCTTGGTTAAGGAGGGTGCATAGTTTGCGTGATTGTAATATTTTCCTTTTTTTTTTCAAAATTACTGTTATCGTTTACTTAATAAGTTATACACAAATTGCACCCCAAAAAAAAAAAAAAATTGCCAATTAACAATGAAACATTGCGTGCCCCTATTTTTAAATTTTCTATCAAAACTGATATAAGAATATTGGAAGCTATTTCACAAACAAAAACATAATAACAGTCTGTAGGTTAATGCATGCCGTAATCCCTCGAAATTGAACGAGGTTGACATGATCATAACCTATCACTGTATATCACCTATCGGCTCTCAATCGGCACCGCATCGCTCGTCCGGATGGCGGCGCGCGCGGCATTCAGCGGCTTAGCACGAATTATGTTCAATTTAAAGTTTTGCGCGATTCAGCCCTCCCTCCCCTGTGCCTTGTACGTCGACGCTCCCGGATGCTGGCAGTAATGCAGCTAATCGTATTTTTGTAACGTTTCCCTGTTTTCATAAGAATTTCGGTCTTCATAAGTGCCTTTCCTGATCGCGCGATGCAATTCGATGTGTATCACACCATTAAGCGATTTTTACTAGGCAAGTATGTTCACATGGACGCAATGCGATGCAATTCGACCGATATGCCATAATTTTTTTCTTGGAAAATATAAAAAAAATAATAAAAAAAAAATAGTTTTAATTTGATAATTCAGAAGTTTGAAAGAAGGCGTTTAATAGATTTAATTGACCTTATAAATATTGTATTTGTTAATGTAATTGTCAGTAGCATCCCGGTGTTTGGAATTATGCCCAGTTGATGGCAATGGGCTTAAAATAGGGGACATTTTCATGGGAAACTTAGCTGGCGGAATAATGGAGGTCTACTACTAATAATGCTATCTAGCCGGTTTCGGCCATAGCGGCCGCAATCATTGGCTACTCAATACAGGCAAATGTTGTTAAGGCAATTAATAATTAAACAATCACACTAATATTATAAAGGTGAAAGTTTGTGAGTGTGTGTGTGTTTGTTACTTCTTCACGCTCAACCGGCAGGAGAAAACTGGTTGAAATTTGGAACAGAGATAGATTATAGCCAGGAATAGGATACTTTTTATCCCGGGAATATGTTCACCCGGGATAATTTTTGACATTAACGCGGGTGGAGCCGCTGGCAGAAGCTAGTCAAATTATATTTATAAAAAATGGAGTAAGTCGGACGATACCTATTATGGTTTTGGTCAGTCAGCTCGCGATTATGTATCCTCCGATTGCACAGCATGATTTTCTTCTTGTTTACTTATTTTTAGTTCGTTTCTTAAGGTTACACTAGTCGAAAATTCTTCCATACAAACGTAGTCTGGCGATTACTGCACTGTTTGACGGTGTACGTTTAAAATAAAAATAAAAAAAATATATCAATTTGTCTCATCATTATCTAGCCCTGTATGGAAACAGAAAAGTAAAAAATACAATATTTGAAAGATATAAGCGTCGAAAGTTCCATATCTCAACACAAATTTTAACACATTTTTGGGCGGAAATAAATACCATAAGAAGAAGGAAATTTGCAAAACGGCCTCTATAAAGGGATAGATTAGTAATTCAACAATGCAAATTATTTTATTTTGAAAATATACATTTAGTAGTTTTTTCATGATATCTAGTCTCCCAAAGTCCTGTTCATAAAATTTCACGCACTCGTTTTCGTCCTAAATTATCATCCATTTTGCTACAAATTTCCAAAAGTGCTAATTCGTACGAGAACAAGCTTCTTACTGCTCATCACAGCATCAATCTCTTTCGCACGTGTTGTCGGATGAGACAGCATGCATTTAAATCCCGCGCACAAAATAGTTCGTGCTGTTGACTAGGGGAAACTTAAGCAGTCGGTTCTTTGATTATTTAAGTTAACCTTTTATTATTTATAGCTTTTTAGTTATAATTTTTTGTCTCGTATTACTTTAAAAATATAAGTGTTATATAAATTTTTAATCACCTCTTAAAACTCTTTATTTTGTTACCCCACACGACGGGTTTGGAAGAGAAAAAAATTAGCGGCCAAAATCCGTAATTTTTCCTTTTTAACCCCCGACGGAAAAAGAGGGGTGTTATAAGTTTGAGGTGTGTTGCTGTGTATCTGTGTGTCTGTGTATCTGTGTGTCTGTCTGTGGCATCGGAGCGCCTCAACGGTTTGATTTAGTTTCTTTTGTTTTAAAGGTAATTGTGTCGAAAGTGTTCTTAGCTATGTTTGAATAAATTCAGTTCAGCCGTTCAAAAGTTATGCGCGTTTTACTGTTTAGATCGTGATGTTTTTAACCCCCGACGGAAAAAGAGGGGTGTTATAAGTTTGAGGTGTGTTGCTGTGTATCTGTGTATCTCTGTGTATCTGTGTATCTGTGTGTCTGTCTGTGGCATCATAGCGCCTCAACGGATGAACCGATTTTGATTTAGTTTTTTTTTGTTTGAAAGGTGATTGTATCGAGAGTGTTCTTAACTATGTTTGAATAAAATCGGTTCAGCCGTTCAAAAGTTATGTGCGTTTTACTGTTTAGATCGTGATGTTTTCGCAAGATAAATGTGTCGGGGGTTTTTTAATTTTGAAATATTACTTGTTTTCAATTTTTTGTAGCCAGTGACACTTGCAAGGTTAAGACAAATCGATTGACGTATGAACCATCATAATCGGGCAACGCGTTTAGTCTCTAGAAAGCCACGTATAGGAACAAACCCTCCTTTGCGTCACGCAGTCGGGTAAAACATAAGTTCATGCTAATAATTCTATGTAAAGCAAAGACTTACCAAAAACAATATTGGGACCACTTTGATATGTGGCCGTGAATTGGAGCACACACATTTTCTACTTGAACCAAATCACATCACGCGGTGGCGGTAAATTCGTAAATAAAATGCCGTGAGCTTAGGGCCTAAGCCGCAATCGGGAAAGTGCCTACATTCAGATTTACTTATACGTGGCCAATCCAAGTAAGGCTGTGCACACACTATAGACCTCAGCTCGGATATTCGACATACAGACAGTACCTACTTGTTTAGGGGTACCATCGGTTGTTTATCGTCTTTAGCATTTAGGAGACGATTATCTCTCTCTTATTCTGACATCGTTATGGCTACGATTCGGTACCACCGTTTTTGCAGCAACAACATCTATAAGGTCCATTTGACCGTTTCGTACTTATTCGTGACGCTTGGGGGAGGCCTAAGTTCAGCAGTGGACGTATTTCGGCTGAAATGCTGATGATGACGCCGAACTGTCGTGAATCATAACTGCATCATCAATTGGTCTATTCAAGATGACGGCAAGAGAATTTGGTCTTCCTATCCTAAATCCGTCTCTTGTCATTGATCATAATAGGTAGGCCATGTATAGGATTGTACTATATTCGCCAGCCTCCTTCTCGGCTGGTACATGATGCGACTCGTATTTGTCTAATGTTATTGTGAGTCGCGTATTATTGGAGCAAACACAGCGTCACGCCGCTCTTAGTGAATGCTGAATATTCATGATTTGTGGCTGTGCCCCCAGGTGGCGTGCGTGTGACAGCGGGTGGCGCAACAGTGAGCTCTTCCCTTAAGTCTTCTGAATATGATAAGCGTTTCTCTTAAGAGTTATAAAGTGCAACGATGCTCTAAATGATAATGAAGTCCCAATTTACAGATAAAAAAAACTTTTTGCAAAAAACTTTTTAACAAAAAATCAAACCGACTTCCAGAACAAAAAACTACAAAGCAAAAAATAACTTTCTTTTCCGAAGTCGGTGTCTTTTGTACCCATTTTTTTCAGTTTTTCGACACCGACAAGAAAGTTATTTTTTGCTTTGTAGTTTTTTGTTCTGGAAGTCAGTTTGATTTGTTGTTAAAAAGTTTTTTATTTTTCTCTTTTTAGTTTTGGTAAGTATCTCCAATTAACGTGATAATTATTTATGGCCAAAGTACATCTCATGACGATTCCAATAAGCCCAAGCACGACTAGGCTACATTGTTTAATTTCAGAGTTCCAGTGCCTACCTTCCGGCTTCATCATCAGAACAGTTCAATGGTACCATTTTCATCAGTACCATTCATTTATAAGTATTTGCTTCATCATAGTCGGTTAACTATTTGAAATATTTTATACCCGTGACATACTTAGTATTTAGGAGTTCCAGTGGCCATCTGTGGTCTTCTTCATCAGTTCAAATTCACCAAATTATACTTTCTGATTACAAATGATTGCATTGTTGATGAAAATACCAAAATCACTATATGTATGCCTATAATATTTGAGGAGTTCCCTCGATTGCTCTAGGATCCCAACATCAGATCCTGACCTGATGACTATGGGACCAACTAGGAAGTATACCCTTCAAAACAAAAGAAGATTTTTTGAAATCGGTCCAGGGGTCTGAGTAATCGGTGAACATAAATAAAAAAATAAAAAAAAATGATTCCGACGAATTGAGAACCTCCTCCTTTTTTTGAAGTCGGTTAAAAAAATACTACCGTGTCTTTTGAAGGTACCTTTTTTTTTGCATTATGGACACCGACTTCAAAAAATAAAGTTATTTTCACTTTGTAGTTTTGTATTTGGAAGTCGGTAGTATTTTTTTGCAAAAAGTTTTTTATTTTTCACTTTTTGGTTGTACCTATCTAATAGGCAAGTCAGTAAGGTAACTATAACGCCTGAATAGATTTCATGAAACTTGAACATAACCGGTGAAATGAGAGATCTGCGTACCTCTTATGAGCGTACTGGCGTGATGTTATTTTATGAAATGGTATAAACAATAAACAGACATGCGATTGCAGCAATCCCGAGAGATTTGCTGTTATTTATTGAAGAGTTCTGTTGTATATCTCCGAAGTTCTTAATCAGATCTTCACCAAATTAAAATGGGACCAATTTCGAAACATACTTTTTCAAACAAAAAAAGGATTTTCAAAATCGGTCCACATTTGACGGAGATATCGGTGAACATAAAAAAAAAAAAAAAAACAAACAATGTCGAACATAGAACCTCCTTCTTTTTGGTAAGTCGGTTAAAAAGGTGTCTAGTATAAACTGACTCATCGCATACCACTGATGCAATGGTTATAATCTCATGCCTCAGTTATTAGCCAGCATCAACTCACGATACTGCTGGAAATCCTACTATCTACACAGAATTCAAAACTAAAATAATACGAACAGCTTCATAATCCAATACTGCATAGTCCGCTATCACTGGTGCCAAACTCACTTCGGTGGGAGTTTGAATAATAGAGCGAGCGGTTGTAATCCGCGGCGATTCGTGTCGCGGGATTCAATCTAACCGATATTCGATCCGACTGAGCTGATCCGCAGTGATTGGACTACCAGACCACTGCAGACCACCGGACCACCGGACAACCGTGCTAATCACTACGTAGCAGTGTTGCGATCAAGCGGACACAATTCATGATATAGGAACAAATTGAAGCGTTCACATGAGCGACCGCTGTACTATTTATCAATAACCGGAGTTAATAATAGTATTTATACGTATTGTAAGAATTTCCTAATACCAACAATAACGTCAATAGTGTCATGTTCGGTGACCGGGTGCCATCAGTTGGTATTGGTTATAACTTAGCTGCCTCGGCTTGCTTTTTAACAGACTTCCCAAAAAGGATGTTTACGACTGAACTCTTTGTAAAGCTTCCGACGTGCTCGATAGATGGCGTTGGCGTCGAGTTAGAAGTCGCTATGGTTTGGTTACCGTGATTAAAGTATATGCAAATGTGTTTTTTTTAATAAATGAGCTATCACCTCAGATCAGTACACAGTGGTTTATGGTTTTATTATTTACATCTCTCGCTAGTGTACCTTCAGATCAAACTCCACCAAATACCATCAGGTATTTAACAAAGGAGGAGGTTCTATGTTCGACATTGTTTGTTTTTTTTGTGTATTTTCACCGATATCTCCTTCAATTGTGGACCTGTTGTAGTTTTAGTTTTTATTATATCAATGTCATTTTTGAAAATATTCGTACTAAGAACGATCAGCTGTTTTGTCACTTTACTTCATTAAATATCTTCACAACATAAATAACAAATATTATTATTGTTAAATACAGGTCTTCTGGTCCCAAGCCAGGAGCTCAACACTGGGGCCCATAGCAGCGTTGGGAACTCCTGGACCCTGTCTGAACCTGTACCCACGAAACTGCCGTAACGCAGCAGTGGAAAGCTAGGGATTTGCTCCCTATTGCGAGAGATACTGGTACCTATCTCACAGGTGGCACAAGGGTTGGCGTATATATATTCGTACTTAACTTAGATTCCTGCGGTAGACACCTGGGCGTCGATCAATCTCGTGCCGTGAGGTTAGGGATAGGGGAATATATATATAATAAAGAACAAAAGGGGATAGACTGACGGCTGTCTGGACCGAAGAATCCGGCCGGCGTCCACCAGGCAGCACGTTTCCCGCAAAAGCACTTCGATGCGCGTGAAATATATACGAAACCCAAACTGGGTTTCGTATATAATACAAGGTGCGCCCCACAACGCCGATTGCGAACGGCGGGCGCGATTAACAAATACAATGGGTGAAACACATCTCGATTTGATATGTTTCGACGAAACCCCGACTTCCGCGTGTTCTCGTTACAAGCTTTTTCTTTCGACTGTTTAGTGTCAGCTGTCAAAATCATTGACAGCCCACTGACACGGTGTTGCAAGTAAATACCAATGATCGGGACGGAACAATTATTTACTAGTTTTTCTAACACGTTATCAGCACGAGTGCTTTGAAAAAGTGAATAATAAGTTGTGTACTTTTGTGGTGTTGTTGTGAGTGAAGTCAAAATTTAAATTCACCATTTAGAAGTGAATTTTTCGATACTTTGTGAAGATGTCAGATCACAACAGAGGATCTGGTCTGCGTTCCCTTGGATTTTCTTAAGGAATAGGCAAGACTATCCTATTTGGTAATTCAAAATGAGGATGTACCTTATACACGAAGGTTTGTGGAGTTGTATTACGGGCTATTCAAACGAAGTTCCTGCTACTAATAAGGATACTACCAAGGATAGAAATGAGGAAGTTGCTTTAGCAAAAATTTGCTTAACTCTAGACGGTGCAGCTATCACACACGTAAGAAATAGCAAGTTTGCTAAAGACGCATGGGATGCATTAGCGGCGGCTTATGAAGACAAGTCTATGGGTCGTCGTCTAGCCTTAGAACGCAAGTTATACAGGTATAATTTGACCGATTTTGAAAACATAGAGCTGTACATAAATGCTGTGATGACTACTGTCCAAGACTTATCAGACATTGGCAAAGTTATTGAAGATGTATCTGTCGCAGCGATTCTTCTAGGAGGATTGACTGCTCGTTTTGATCCTCTTATAATGGCTTGAGAGAACTCTACGAGTACCATTTCAAGTGAGTTCGTTAAAACGAAACTTTTATCAGATTTTTTGAGATCATCCATTCACGACGAAAGTTCTAGTTCTGACGCAGCTTTGCGGGTACAGATGAAGAAAAGTCGTAAGAAACGAGGAGTTGTTTGCTATAATTGTAAGAAGCCTGGACACATAAAACCGGACTGTCCACTCAACAGAAAGTCCGAAGACAAAGGCTCAGGCAATAACAAGAACAAATTCTCAAGCTTATTCGGTGCACTAAACGCGGATACTGAGGAAATTTCGTCTGATAAATGGTACGTACGTAGATTCTGGCGCCAGTGCACACATGTCTGGAAGATCTGATTGGTTAGTAAACTATAAGGAATTTTCATCTGGTCAGATAAAGATTGCCAACGGGGACATATTATCAAGTGCAGGAATAGGTAATGTACCTATTGTGAATAACCTTAAAACGGAAAGTGACAGCAAAGTTACGAAGATCTCAAATGTAGTGTTTGTTCCTAATTTAAATACTAATTTGATTTCTGTTAAGAAAGCCACTGAAAATGGTTTTAGTGTTGTTTTTGATACGGAAGGTTGTACATTTTTTAATTCTGAAATTTTTTATTGTACAGGTGAAGCAGTTCTACATGGATCTTGTTCTGGTGGATTATATTCGCTGGATTGTACAGTTAGTCCCACCAAACCCTTATCAGCGTTCGAAGTACAAAGTGATGTGGCAAGTTTTCGTTTATGGCATAAACGGCTTGGGCACTTATGCCGTATAGGATAAGATAAACTTAAAAGGGATAATCTAGGCATAGTGTACACTGAAGTTGATAAAGATCCTTGCATTGCGTGCATACAAGGTAAGCAGGCTAAAAAACCTTTCAAATCCGTATTGCACAAAAGAACAACATGTAAATTGGAACTTATCCATTCGGATCTTTGTGGTCCGATGTCTGAAAATTCTTTTCAGGGATATAAATACGCTTTGACTTTTATAGATGATTTTAGCCGCATGATTTTTATATATTTTATTTCATCTAAGAATGAGGTTTTTAGCAGGTTTTGTATGTTCAAATCAATGGTCGAGAGGGAAACGGGATTAAAAGTTAAAACTTTGCGATCCGATAATGGAACTGAGTATGTCAATAAACAGTTTAATGAATATTTAGACAAAGAAGATATTAAGCATCAAACTACAGTGCCATATAATGCTCAACAGAATGCTATTTTTGAAAGAACAAACATTGTTGAAAAGGCTCGTTGTATGCTTTCAGATAGTTCTCTTTCAAAAGGATATTGGCAAGATGCTGTGGAAACTGCTGTGTTCTTAAAGAACAGATGTCCGCTTCGAACTATAGCGCCTATAGTTCTATAGTTCCTTCAGACTATAGCGCCGTACTTAGCTTTAATTTTTAATTTGTGTATAGATCAAGGAGTATTTCCGGATCTAATGAAATATAGTAAGGTTATACCACTTTTTAAATCCGGGGACAGTAAAGAAACAAATAATTATAGACCCGTATCCGTGTTTCCGGTTTTCAGCAAGGTATTTGAAAAGATAATGCTAAATCAAATGCTCATTTATTTTAATATGAAAAACATCCTACACGAGAAACAATATGGTTTCACCAAAGGACGTTGTACAACCGACGCTGGTGTCACCTTAATAAAACACATCTTTGATGCGTGGGAGGAGGGACAAGATGCCATAGGTATCTTCTGCGACCTGTCGAAGGCGTTTGATTGCGTTGATCATGAAACATTGCTTTTGAAACTTGAGCATTACGGGCTAGGCCAATCAGCATTAAATTTAGTAAAATCCTATTTGAATGATAGACAGCAATTAGTTCAAATAAACGGTGTCAATTCGTCGGGGTTGAACGTGAAAATGGGGGTACCCCAGGGCTCAATTTTAGGTCCTTTCTTATTTTAAGTATACATTAACGATTTACCCCATGTATTGAAAAACAAACTAAACATGGTGTTATTTGCTGATGACACTTCTTTGATTTTTAACATAAATAGACGTACGAGTAACGTTGCCGACGTAAATAATGCATTGCGGCAAGTTCTAAATTGGGTCACTGCTAATAATTTAGTTTTGAATGCTAAAAAAACTAAGTGTGTAAAATTTGTCTTGCTGAATGTCAAAAGTTATGATTGTGACATTATATTAAACAACGAGAAGCTAGAATTCGTCGACAAAACGGTTTTCCTGGGTATCACGCTAGACTCAAGGTTACAATGGGGTCCTCATTTAATATCACTTGCGGGGCGGTTAAGTTCGGCGGCTTATGCTGTTAGAAAAATTCGTCAATTTACTGATGTAGATACCGCGAGGCTGGTCTACTTTAGTTACTTTCATAGTATAATGTCTTACGGCATATTACTATGGGGAAGGGCTGCAGACATTCAGTCAATTTTTGTTCTACAAAAACGAGCCATCAGAGCGATATACAATCTTTGCCGGCGCGATTCTCTAAGGGAACTGTTTAAGGACATTAACATCATGACGGTACCGTGTCAATATATTTACGAAAACATCATGTACGTTAGAAAGAATTTACATCTTTTTAGTAAAAACAGCGATAGACATAGTTATGTTACTAGAAATAGGACCCAATTAATTCAACCAGGTTTCAGGCTGGCTAAAGTAGCGTCATCTTTTATGGGGTACTGTATAAAATGTTACAATAAAATACCGCCACACATTCTAGAATTGAATGAGACGAAATTTAAAACTTGTATAAAATGCACACTATGCAGGCAGGCATATTATAGGTTGGGGGATTACATCGCTGATAAAAATGCTTGGCCCAACGTTATTCCAGCTCCACAGCCACTAGGGCACAAAAACAAGTGATAAGCAGAAAACTTCTGAAGTATTGTTGGACCTGCTGAAGACTGTACGAATAATTATAATGTATATTTGTGTTGTATAAACTCAATTTATTTTTTGGATTATATAACTGCACAGCACATATGTGAGTACTAAGTACCAATTGTAAATCTACCATTTACTGTAACTATGTGTCGTTCGTAGACTTTAGTGTGCCCTGGCAGTTGAGTGTGTCATGCTCTCTCTAATGTCTCTCTGATGGTGGCACATGTGTTGGATCATTCGGTTCCCTTCATAATGGTTGAGCTGAGTGGTGCCGATCCATGTGTCATGTTCGTGAACGGGCGCCATCAGTTGGGATTGGTCATATCTTAGCTGCCTCCGCCTGTTTTTAATTACCTATTTATTGTATTTTTAATTGTTTGTTTTACTCTAGACGCTTTTACGTGCGTTTTTTTTTACATCGTTCTCACATATATGTATTTTTCCTACAAGATTATTGTAACCAAATACTTGTAAAACACTTTTTTTTTTTTTTTAAAGAGTAAGTGTGGAGTTTCTTGTCCATTCTTCTCCATAACAAGCTATATTTCCGAATGGACGGTAGAATCAATTATTATTACATTTAATTTTTATTTTTGACGTTCGAAAGTGCCGCTTAATGGCCTAATTGAATAAAGAAATTTTGATTTTGATTTTGATTTTTTTGATTTCGAACTCTCGCCGGGAAGACGCCTTATGAATTATGGCATAATAGAAAACCAAACCTGTCTAATTTGAAAGTTTTTGGCTGTCGCGCGATGGTGAAGACTCCTGATCCTCTAAGGAAGAAGTTAGATCCTAAAGCCGCACAGTATATTTTTGTCGGATATTCAGACGATCGACAAAGTTATTTATTTCGCGAACCAAGTTGTCCAAGAAGGTTAGTGAAAGGACGAGATGTGGTATTTTTTGAAAATTCTTTTACCGATATAAAGGCTAAAACCACACAATCAGTTCCTTTGATTGTCCATAGTGAGTCTATTTTAGAATTGGTTCATAGGAAGGAGCATAATCAGATGCCGTCAATTGGTTCGACTTCTCAGGAGAGCAGTCACGCAGTCTCAACTGAAAAAGATGAAGAAGCTAATGACTTGGAGCTAATAACAGATCAAGTTCATAATACTTCAGAATTTCTTAGCGCCGAAGATATTTCTGGCACAGAAGATATAAGCGAACAGACAGTGATGCCTGAAGAACGGTATCCTCTTCGAAACAGAATAGCTAAGAAAACTCACAGTATTTTTGATTGTAATGCTACTGTTACAACTGAACCTGAAGAGCCCCAAAGCTTTGATGAAGCTATCAAAGCAGGAGATAGTGCAAGCTGGCAGTCTGCTATGCAAGATGAGTTTAATTCACTGACTAAAAACAAGACTTGGAAGTTAGTTGAAAAAACCAACAAAAAGGATGCCGAAGGTAGAATGGTGAAGTACAAGGCCAGACTTGTTGCAAAAGGCTTCAGTCAAGTTTCAGGTGTTGATTATTATGAAACTTTTTCACCAGTTGTTCGAAATTCGTCTCTGCGTACACTTATTGCTTTAGCGGCAGAAATGGATTTAAAAATGCAGCACTTGGATGAGGATACTGCGTTCCTGAATGGTGACCTGGCAGAGGAAGTCTTCATGCAGCAACCTCTAGGTTTTATTAAACAAGGCGAAGAAGAAAAAGTTTGCTTGTTGAAAAAATCGCTCTTTGGTTTAAAGCAAGCGGCTCGAGCTTGGAATAATAAATTAAACCAAACCATATCTTCTATAGGTTTTGTACGAACCTCTTCTGAACTTATTTAAAAAAGTTTGGTGTTGAAACTGTCATCCTGGCAGTCTATGTCAATGATATTGTCATCTTTTATAAAAAGGAAATGTCATTTATTACCGTCAAAACAGAATTGGCAAAATATTTCTCATTAAAAGATTTAGGGCAATTAGATTTCTGTTTAGGTTTGAATGTAAAGCGAATGGACGAGAAAATATGCGTGAACCAAAAGACGTACATTCAAAGAGTTTTAAAACGTTTTAATATGCTAGACTGTAAGCATATGTCAACTCCGCTGGAGAATAATAAGTATGAAAAAGGTAAAGAATCTGATGAGTCTTATCCTTTCCAAAGCTTAATTGGTTGTTTGATGTTCCTAGCGGTAAATACTAGGCCAGACATAGCTTATGCTACGAGCTATTTAAGCCAGTTTAATATTGTTTCGAAAAGAAACATTGGTCGGCCGCAAAAAGGATTTTGCAGTATCTGAAAGGTACTATTGTTTACTGTATTACTTACAGGAAAACGGATGCCTATTTGTGTGGCTACACGGATGCAGATTGGGCAAATTGCATGTATGACAGGCGGTCATACACCGGTTTCTACTTTACGCTAGCAGGCGGACCCATTAGTTGGGAATGTAAGAAACAGCTAACCGTAGCGTTATCTTCAACTGAAGCCGAATACATGGCGTTAACTAGCGCTGCAAAGGAAGCTACTTTTCTTAGGAGGTTAGTGTTTGAAATTACTGGTAACGCTGATAAGGTTGTACTTTTTAATGATAGCCAAAGTGCACAGAAAATTGCGCTTAATCCAATCCACCATAACAGGACCAAGCACATTGATACCAAATATCATTTTATAAGGGAAAAATTTGCGATGGTGTTGTCAATGTTAAATATTTGCAGACAGATAAGATGACAGCTGATGTGTTAACTAAGCCTTTAAGGCGCACAGCTCACCTAAGATGTGTCACAGGAATGGGTTTAACCAATACTTAGTTTTTATGTTTTTCTTTTATTGTTCTACGTATGTATTGGTGTATTTTCCTTTATCTCCATTGAGGGGTGGGTGTTGTAGTTTTAGTTTTTATTATATCAATGACATTTTTGAAAATATTCGTACTAAGAACGATCAGCTGTTTTGTCACTTTACTTCATTAAAATTCTTCACAACATAAATAACAAATATTATTATTTACTAGGTTTTCTAACAGGACCGATTTTGAAAATTCTTTTTTGTTTGAAAAAGTATGTTCCGAAATTGGTCCCATTTTAATTTGGTGAAGATCTGATGAAGAACTTCGTAGATATACTACAGAACTCTTCAATAAATAACGGCAAATCTCTCGGGATTGCTGCAATCGCATATCTATTTATACTATTTCATAACATAACATCACGCCAGTACGCTCATACGGGGTACGCAGATCTCTCATTTCACCGGTTATGTTTAAGTTTCATGAAATCTATTCTGGCGTTATAGTTACTTTTCTGACTTGCCTATTAGGTAGGTACAACTAAAAAAAGAAAAATAAAAAAACATTTTGCAAAAAAATACTACCGACTTCCAAATACTAAACTACAAAGTGAAAAATAACTTTATTTTTTGAAGTCAGTGTCCATAATGCAAAAAATTGGTACCTACGAAAGACACCGACTTCAAAAAATAAAGTTATTTTTCATTTTGTATTTTTGTATTTGGAAGTCGGTAGATTTTTTTTGCAAAAAGTTTATTTTATAATTACTTATTGTATAGTCCATACGCTTCTACGTGCACTTTCTACATCGTTCTCACATATGTATTTTTAATCAAGAATAATGTAACCAAATAATTGTAATTAAAACTTATGGAAAAGAGTGTCCGTGGAGTTTGTTGCACATTCTTCTCCATAGAGACCTACTAACGCTTGCGAATATGCAACTAGATTCATATTTTGTATGAAAAAAACTTTTTTGCAAAAAAATACCACCGCCGACTATCAAACCACAAAGTGAAAAATAACTTTATTTTTGAAGTTGATGTCTTTCGTAGGTAGCAATTTTTTTGCGTTATGGACACCGACTTCTAAAAAGTAAGTTAGTAAGGTACCTATAACGCCAGAATAGATTTCATGAAACTTGAACATAACCTGTGAAATGAGAGATCAGCTTACCCCTTAAGAGTGTACTGGCGTGATGTTATGTTATGAAATGGTATACACAATAAACAGACATGCGATTGCAGCAATCCCGAGAGATTTGCCGTTATTTATTGAAGAGTTCTGTTGTATATCTCCGAAGTTCTTCATCAGATCTTCACCAAATTAAAATGGGACCAATTTCGGAACATACTTCTTCAAACAAAAAAATAATTTTCAAAATTGGTCCACAATTGACGGAGATATCGGTGAACATACAAAAAAAACAAACATAATGTCGAACATAGAACCTCCTCCTTTTTGGGAAGTCTGTTAAAAAGCAAGCCGAGGCAGCTAAGTTATAACCAATACCAACTGATGGCGCCCGGTCACCGAACATGACACTATTGACGTTATTGTTGGTATTAGGAAATTCTTACAATACCTATAAATACTATTTTTAACCGACTTCCCAAAAAGGAGGAGGTTCTATGTTCGACTTCAAGTTAGTTTTTTTTTTTTTTGTGTTTGTTCACCGATTACTCCGTCAATTGTGGACCGATTTTGAAAATTCTTTTTTTGTTTGAAAAAATATGTTCCGAAATTGGTCCCATTTTAATTTGGTGAAGATCTGATGAAGAACTTTGGAGATATACAACAGAACTCTTCAATAAATAACGGCAAGTCTCTCGGGATTGCTGCAATCGCATGTCTGTTTGTTGTTTATAATATTTCATAACATAACATCACGCCAGTTCGCTCTTAAGGGGTAAGCAGATCTCTCAATTTACCGGTTATGTTCAAGTTTCATGAAATCTATTCTGGCGAAATAAATCCCTTACTAACTTGCCTATTAGGTACGTACAACTAAAAAGTGAAAAATAAAAAAACTTTTTGCAAAAAAATACTACCGACTTCCAAATACAAAACTACAAAGTGAAAAATAACTTTATTTTTTTAAGTCGGTGTCCATAACGCAAAAAAAAGGTGCCTACGAAAGACACCGACTTAAAAAAATAAAGTTATTTTTCACTTTGTAGTTTTGTATTTAGAAGTCGGTAGTATTTTTTTGCAAAAAGTTTTTTTATTAACTCCGGTTATTGATAAATAGTACAGCGGTTGCTCATGTGAACGCTTCAATTTGTTCCAATGTGTGTTATATTTTATGCGTAATGATATTTATCCCACTTCACGGAACACGTAATGCGTACTGCATGTTATCTATGAATACAACCAAATTCAATTAAAAGCATAAAGCTATTATAATTTCTCGAAGCCTATTCAAATGAGAAAATCCTCAAAGGGATTTTTCAGTTGATTGAATTGTTGATTCGACTGAGCTGGTTTAGAATACTTTTAATATCAGAGATCACAATAATCACAGTGTATGCCATGTAAGTTTGTACTCCAGAACGATTATACACCATGTACGATTGTACCCAGTGTACCATTGTACTCTAGTACGCAGTACTCTCTCACTTGGGATCTCGCAACCAGCAACTCTGCGTATTGTTTAAAACGAGAATATATAACCAACATTGCTATTGTGAACCGGCTAGGGTTACATACGCTTATCGAACATTTTTAACACAAATAAAATACTCCTTCTTTATTACCCGACTGCCGAAGGAGGGTAATGTGTTTATCAGTCTATATATGTATGTATGCATGTGTGTATGTATGTTTGGTTTTTCCTATGTGGCGTGACCAAACGCGTTGGCCGATTTTGATGATTCTTACGTCAATTGATTCGTTTTAACCTTGCGAGTGTTACTGTCTAACTTAAAATTGGCAAAAAAAAATGGTGGGTTTTCAATATAATTTTTTTATTTTCTTCCAAATCCATCGTGTGGAGTATCAAAATAGGGTTGTAAAAGGTGATTTCAAAAATATATAACACTTGTATGTTTAAATGTACCTAATTCTAAAAAAAACAAGTAGAAGTTATAAATAAAAAAAAGTTCATTAAAAAAGTCAAAAAACCCGACTGCTTAAAAAGCGAACTAAAAAGACGTAAACAAGAAGAAAATCATGCTGTGCAGTCGGAGGATACATCTGGTTTTAGTCAGCCAGCACGCGAACATGTATCCAACTGCACAGCATGATTTACTTCTTGTTTACGTTTTTTTAGTTCGCTTTTTAAGCAGTCGGGATTTTTGATTATTTTAATTAACTTTTTATTTCAACCAATAATAATATAGTGTTTTAGTTACGAAGCATAACACTTGCATGATACTTACACATGGCAGGTAATGTGGTTTTAACCCCCGACGGAAAAAGAGGGGTGTTATAAGTTTGACTTGTATTGCTGTGTATCTGTGTGTCTGTCTGTGGCATCAAAGCTCCTAAACGGATGAACCTATTTTGATTTAGTTATTTTTTTGAATGGTTATTTTGTCGAGAGTGTTCTTAGCTATGTTTGAATAAAATTGTTTAAGCCGTTCAAAAGTTAAGGCCGTTTTTCTGTTTGAATCGGGGTGTTTTCGCAAGATATCGTGTCATAATTACGTGTTCAATAAATTGCCGATCGAAGCGTATCTACTATGTACTAGAAAATTATGTAGCATGAAATAAAAATCTGTCGAGGGTATTTAAATTTTGAAATTTTAGCTGTCCTGAATGGGCTCATCTCATTCATAGCGATGAATTGTGTCTAAATCTAGTTACATTGTTCAAATACTTTACCGCGGCTGAATACTGAATTGAGCCAAGCAAGGGTTTTAGGTAAGTAGTTTGTCATGGATAAGCTACAAAGACGATGAATGCGTAGCGGTAAACCAAAATAGCCGGCAATCATGCGGTGAAATAACATCTGCCGGAACAATTGCTTGTCGTCACCATGCTCTGTGACAGCCCTAGTGCGCCAAGCAGGGCGTCACTGATTCACGCGTGCTATAACTCCCACCACATTGAGCCGCAGAGTCTGCTGTGGGTGGTATAATATCGCTGTCCCATTGATTGCGTACTGCGGCGGTTTAGTGTGTGGTCTGCTGCCAACGCTGCCATCCTTACCAAGACTTTTTTATTGCTGCTTGCATATGTTTCGTGACTTCTTGAATTGTATGTTGGCAGTACTTACATACACATACATAATCTTTGTCATCGCCTCGATGTTTATCTTAAGTTGGTGGACGACATAACTATGTTAAAATGTGATTTTATCACTGTCCTTATTCTGTAACCTCAATCCGCACTATCCTAGTTACAACAATATGGGTAGTTTGCATCGTGGTTGGCAGATGAATGGAGATTTAAGTATTTTACTGTAAAGGCCTCGGTTTCGCTACCGCCGCTGGTTAAGGGGCTGTATTCGAACGGTTGACAATCGACATCTGAGGTTCTAAGCCACGCCCACTGTCATTGACAGCTTAGGGTAAAACTTTAAATTGGAGCGAAAAGTATTTGAAAATTAAATTCACAAGGCCGACCACAGAGGCCCGCATCATAAACGGACTCTTCCGATAGTTTTTACAAAAACATTACTGCGCAAGTTGTTATTTCAAACTGGCGGCTGGCATCTGACATCATATCGTTCACTGTTATTTTGCCTATGAATGCAACCTTATTGCTACGAAAATAAAGATCACTAAAATAGGTAATCTGGCTAGTGTCATACGAGTCTTTGCCGTGCAAATTGAATAAATATTATAATTATGTCTGCTTCTATGCGACTGCCACATATAAGAACACAGTACGTAAATTTTTTTTATAAATGTTTCATAGCTAGATAATTTTATTTATATTATTTTAATGAGTTTTACTATACTGAAATGGACTGTGCAATATTAAACTGGAAACTTTAAATTTGAATTGAGATTTGGTGCTTTCAGTAATCAATTTTATCATTATTTACAATAGGAAAGTCACATCAAATTGTAAAGACACCTTAAATTAGCAAATATCCAAAACTTACTAGGTTTGGAATTGTCTTTTTAGGCATGTTTAAAATATGCAATAGAATGTATGACGCTATTAATATCATTTGTACAATTAGTAGGTTCATATTCCTTGTTTAGTATTCTCTTGAAATCTTAATATATCATTTAGTTACTAATACAAGATGACTTTCCGCTCTCCTGGAATATAATAATTACAAAGCACTTACCGGGTTTTGATATACATCAGCCCTCTGTGGTGAGGTCACGTGGTGCCGCTTTTCTGTATATTAGAGTTAAAAAACAAATAGACAGGGCGTAAAAAACACGGTCATGTAAACTTTATCTATCTATATAAATAAAAAAAACCGGCCAAGTGCGAGTTGCACTCGCGCACAAAGATTCCGTACCATTATCGCAAAAAACGGAAAAGAACACGTATGTTGTATGGGAGCCCCACTTCTTAAATATTGATTTTGTTCTGTTTTTAGTATTTGTTGTTATAGCGGCAACAGAAATACACCATCTGTAAAAAAAATAATTGCCTTGCTATCACGGTTCATGAGATACAGCCTCGTGATAGACAGACAGGGAGATAGACGGAACCCTAAAAATGCTGTATGTGATTGTAAGCGTCTCACTAGAGAACGGCTGAAACTATTTGTTGCTTTTGTTTGTTATATATCAATCAATCATGTATTTGCTATAAGTATTGGTACAGTGTAGGTGTTTAAAGATAATATAGAAAGAAAGAAAATGTTTATATGCGCCAGGCACAACGCATGCCATAAAAAAACCGGCTAAGTGCGAGTCGGACTCGCGCACGAAGGGTTCCGTACTTGTTAAATTGTGGTTTACGATTTATGACGTATTTAAAAAAAACTACTTACTTGATCTCGTTCAACCCAATTTGGTGGAACGGTGGAAGTTTATATGGTAATGTACATCATATATTTTTTTTAGTTTTATCATCCTCTTTTTTTAGAAGTTTCAGGGAGGGGGACACATTTTACCACTTTGGAAGTGTCTCTCACGCAAACTATTCAGTTTAGAAAAAAATATATTAGAAACCTCAATATCATTTTTGAAGACCTATCCATAGATACCCCACACGTAGAGGTAGGATGAAAAAAAAATTGAGTTTCAGTTTTTTTCTATTTTTGTTTGAAAATCTTAATGCGGTTCAGAGAATACACCTACTTACCAAGTTTCAACAGCATAGTTCTCATAGTTTCGGAAAAAAGTGGCTGTGACATACGGACGGACAGACAGACAGACAGACATGACGAATCCATAAGGGTTCCGTTTTTTGCCTTTTGGCTAGGGAACCCTAAAAAGGAAAACATAAATACTAAAAACAGTGTATGCCTCACAACCACGTATATGTTACTGTAAAAGCCGAACTGTTGTTTCAGTTTAAAAAAAAAACTATGATGAAACTTATTATTTATCGGTAAAACAGATTTACTAAGTCTTACCGGTAAAAGTCTGAAATCATCATCATCATCATCATCTACCTGCCCTTGTCCCATGTTACTTGAGGTCGGCGCAACACGTTTTCTGCTTCCATATCGTCCTGTCCCGCACCACGCTATAATTGACTCCCTTTTCTTTAATATCACTCCTTACACAGTCCATCTATCTTTTCTTTGGCCGTCCCCTCCCTCTTCATCCATCCCCAATTAAATTCATAAGAGTACACCTAAGTCATTCCAGACATTCTTTTCCCGCACCGTCTAGAACCAGCCCTCACGGTACGCGTCCAAATCATCTCGGCACCTATTTCTGGGCCGGCCTCAACGGTGCGTTCCATCTTCAAGATTGTGGAGGCTTGCCCAGCGCTCAATTTGCATGCTACTAACGTGAGCCGTAATGGCATTGGCCCATTTGAGCCGAACAGCCTTTTTACCCACGTCTATTATGCCCGTTTGGGAACACAGCGTGTTCCGTATTCGGTCTGTTCTTTTTACATCCAGAATGTTGCGTAAATCTCTGGCAATCCCCAAGTGTAAGTCTTTGAGTTTACTCTCCAGGGCGATCGGCGGATTTTTTGTTAATAAATAAGAATTGTCAGTGCCGATTTGGCAAAATGATAAGAACAATTAATAATTAGCTTAACAATATTAATAGACTAACAAACTATTATTGTAGCCCGTTATTGCAATTGGGATAGTTAATTGCGAGAAATACAGAACTGATCAATGTGGTGATTCTTGGTGAGCTTTATGTCCACATGTGGACGATTTTTGGTTGAAACGACGAAAAATGTCAAATTCGTGAGAAATAGATTATCATTTCTCACGAATTTGACATTTTTTGGTCAGTTCTAGGTGCCGTATGTTAGAAAGAAACAAAGATTGAAACAAATGGATACGAAGAATTTTATTAGTTCTGTCATTTCGAGACACTGCCAGCGTGGTTGGTACGACCATTCCATGTTCTGTGTTTTTTGCTTCTATTGTTTTCACATGAACGAAGAAGGTTAAAATAGTATTCGACCTCACCTATATTTTAAATATTGTTTAATTAAAATTGAGATAACATTTGTTGTATTTTCAAAGAGGTTCAAATACTTTTTAGTTATGGACTTAGTAAGTAAACTAAACGACGTGAGTCATTTATAATACAACAAAATATAGATGCCAGTGACAGCGGTAGTGCCAAAAAATAAAAATAATACAGACTTTGACAATATTACTTGTGATTTCGTTAGTACCAATTAAAGCCACCAGGCTACATGATCTGGCTGCATTATACCTGATATTTTTTTGACAGATTGAATTGACGAGAAATAAATTGAATATTATTTTTGCTTTTTGCGGAAGAAAGCGACATACGTCCACCTAGCAACGCCGCAAAGCGGTCACTGTCGAATTGCACTGGATGGAAAGAGAAGCACGATGGAATTTGTATAGACTTTTTTACAAAACATCATCATCATCATTTCAGCCGAAAGACGTCCACTGCTGGACATAGGCCTCCCCCAGGCGTCGCCACATTGACCGATCCCGTGCGTCTCGCATCCAGCGCCTTCCCGCAACCTTAACCAGGTCATCAGTCCACCTAGTGGGAGGCCTTCCAGCGTATCGTCTTCCGGTTCGCGGTCGCCATTCCAGAACTTTTCGGCCCCATCGGCCATCCGTTCTGCGAGCAATGTGCCCTGCCCACTGCCACTTAAGTTTGGCAATTCTTCGGGCTATGTCGGTAACTTTGGTTCTCCTGCGGATATCATCATTTCTGATGCGATCACGCAAGGAAATTCCGAGCATAGCCCTCTCCATTGCCCTTTGGGTGACTTTGAGCTTTCTGATAAGGCCCATTGTGAGCGACCACGTCTCGGTTCCATAGGTGATCACTGGCAACACACACTGGTCATAGACTTTTGTCTTGAGACACTGCGGTAAATTGGACGAGAAGATACCACGCAACTTCCCGAACGCCGCCCAGCCGAGTCGGATTCGACGGTTGATCTCTTTCTCGAAATTGGACCTACCCAACTGGACCGTTTGTCCCAGGTAGACATAATGGTCTACAACTTCGAGTGTAGAGTCTCCGACCTTGATGGGAGTGGGTGTTACATGGGCATTCACCATGATCTTGGTTTTGTCCATGTTCATTTTAAGACCCACTCTTTCGGAAGCTCTACTGAGGTCATCGAGCATTTTACTGAGGCTCTCCATGGTCTCAGCCATGACCACTATGTCGTCGGCAAACCGAAGGTGAGTAATGTACTCGCCATTAACGTTGATGCCCAGCCCCCTCCAGTCCAGAACCTTGAAGACATCCTCCAGCGCAGCAGTGAACAGTTTCGGAGAAATGACGTCTCCCTGTCTCACGCCGCGCTGGAGAAGGATTGGTTTCGAGGTCTGATCCTGAAGACGGGCTGACATGGTGGCGTTTTTGTACAAACACTTCAACACCTCAATGTACCGGTAGTCGATCTGGCACCGTTGGAGAGACTGCAGTACAGCCCAAGTCTCGATCGAATCGAAGGCTTTCTCGTAGTCCACAAACGCTAAACATAGAGGCAGGTTATACTCTTCGGTCTTCTGTATAACCTGCCTCAGCGTATGTATGTGGTCTACGGTGCTAAAGCCTTTTCGGAATCCCGCTTGTTCGGGGGGCTGGAAATCGTCAAACCTGCGCGCGAGACGATTCGTGATGACTCTTGAAAACAACTTGTAGACATGGCTAAGAAGTGAGATGGGCCTATAGTTCTTCAGCCGGGCATTGTCGCCCTTCTTGAAGAAGAGTACCACCACACCCCTGCACCATGCCTGTGGCGTATTGCCCTCGAGTATGACGGAATCAAACAGCTTCTGAAGGGCCCTAAGGACCGGTTTGCCACCCACCTTCAGGAGTTCGGCCGTAATTCCGTCATCACCCGGCGCCTTGTTGTTTTTGAGCTGTTTCAGAGCCATCCTAATCTCGTACAGGCTGACGTCCGGGATATCTTCGGTATAGTGTCGGGTCAATCTAGCTCTTGGGTCGTTTGCTAGACTCGCAACGGGCTTGCTGATCGATGTGTACAACTGCCCATAGAATGTCTCGATCTCCCTTAGAAGCTCCGGTTTGGCGGATACGATCCTGCCATCGTCGGTCTTCAGTTTCGTGAGTTGGCTCTGCCCAATAGCCAGATCCCTTGCAAACACCTTGGAGCCTTTATTTCGCTCGATCGCGTCTTTAATACGCTCGGTATTGAATCGGCGGAGGTCTCTTTTCAAGGATTTAGAGATCTGTCTATTGAGCTGCCGGTATTTGCACGCCTCATCTGAAGACTGCAGGATCATCTCACACCTCTCCTTCATAAGCTTGAGGGTATGATCAGAGAGCTTTTTGTTCCTATCTGTACGACGGGTCTTGAAAAACTTAGACCCGACCGTATGGACAGCTTCCACGAACCCGTTGCTGTATTCATCCACGGAGCTCCCTAGGCATTCGAAACGATTCTGGAGTTCGAGCTGAAAGCTCTCGGGGTTTTGGACCTGGATCTGCGCTGGCCGGAGCGTGGACTTCATCAGTCGAGACCTTTCAAGCTTAATATTAATGTTCAATGTGCCTCTTACCATGCGGTGATCGCTCCCGGTTTTTACCGAATTGATCACAGAGACATCATTGAACATTTGCTTCTTGGTTGACATGATGAAGTCGATCTCATTTTTTGTTGCACCATCGGGGCTCTGCCAGGTCCACTTCCTGTGTTCACGCTTTTTGAAGAAGGAGTTCATCATATAGAGGCCCTCCTTCTCCATAAAACTGGCCAGTAGGTGACCCCGGTGGTTCCGTTGTCCAACTCCAAATTGCCCCACTTGCAGCTCAAAGCTTTTTACAAAACATAATAATATGAATTACTTAAAAATAATGAATGAAACTTCAATATATAAGACAATGAAGTTTTGCGTCCTTTTATGATACTTTATTGTTGTTAATTGTACAAATGTACGCTGGTCAGTATTACCGGAAAAATCTTTTGAAGATCACGGTAAGAGGTTACTTTGCCATTCAATTGTATCGAGGTTTTTGTGCGTAAACGTGTTTCGGCCACAACAAAGTTTTCGGAAATATGATCAAGATTAACATATCTTTTTTCTGCTGCCACATCTTCAATAGATTTGGCTAAAAAATGTTTAAAAGAAAGCCTATTTTGAGTATTCAGCCCCTTAACTTGACGTCCTTGAGGTTTAATTTCTGGTTCGGAAAAGTGTTACTAGGTTGATTCATCTGGAATTTCTGGCAGTATGTATTGGCAGCTAATCTTTTTTTCGTTCTTTCTTCAATGACATCTAGGTGATAAACTTCCTCGGTCATCTTACTCTTTCCTCTACCGCGATCAACTCGGCTAAAATACCTTCCCAGAAAACCTTTAAGTTTTGTTTCAAACATAATGTAAGTAGTTTGCTGGTTTAGGTTCAGTTGGGTTTGTATAAGCGAGCAGGGGCCCTCATTAACATAAGGGATATTGAATAATTGAGTCCACTAACGTTATAATACAGAATTAACTACGATAACTTCGATAGAAATATAATAACAATAAAAAAACATAAAACTATTTAAACCTACACTTATTTCACAATTTTTTTGAGATTCTAATTAGGAACGTTTCCAATATTTTTTTAATTCCATCGAGTTTATTCAACGGGTTAAACCGCTCCAATTAGAAGTCAATAGCTACTTAAAATATTTGCTCTCCTAACAACCCGCTAAGTTCATTTTAATTCTATTTGTTCTATCTCAACACAAGCTGGACCAACCTTCGGGAATAGTCTGCTAACTTCGCTGTAGCAGGGAAAATTTTAACCAAAACCGTACTGAACCTGTTTAAGATGTGACGTAATGGAGGAGGCGGAATGAGCCGAAGTTTGCCGAGCAAACAGCGCTGTTATGAGGTGAACAGCAGCGCAAACAGTCGCGACTCTCCAATATCGAGTTAGCGTCCTTTGTAAGGCCATGTCTTAGCTGAAGAGCGGGCTCAGTTCTTTAATGACCGACGTGACTTTTAACCCATGGCATTAAAAAGATAAGTAACTTTAGTAGCTTGTCGAGTACGATCTAGAGTCTAGATGATGTTCGACAAGCTACTAAAGTTTTCTAGTATTGAATGAGCGGCTGCCTCTATTTTGCCTCAATTCAGTAATTGCTTGTCATAGACGACACTCCTAAAGAAAGCATTTATGAAATATGACCACTGTGATCATAAGCTGTGAGCATTCCATAGACTTAAGTGGTCAAAGGAATAAAGGTAGGAGTTTAGCTTGTGTTAAATTTTATCTACATTTAGAATGGAAATACGCCGCTTTAATCAGTTTGTTGCTTGGGACAGAAGCTGTACTGTACATTGCAACGAGGGGACCCGGGCAACCCGGGTGACATACTTGGCATACCAGAATGTAATTGAAGTTATTTTTGTACAGGGAAGTTTGGGAAAGAGTTTTCTAAGGCTTGTAATGTTAAACAACAAAACTGGTTTTGTAACAACATAACATCAAGCATGTATTCCCCGAAGAGCTAGGCAGAGGTGCAGCTATAGTATGCTCACATATCACCCTGCAGTTATGTTTAAGTCCCATGGTATAAGGGGTCTATTGGGCTGCTACTGAGAAAGTTTAGATGGAATAACCCAATAACATTATGTTCGACCCGCGCATCAAACCCAGGACGTCATGCTGAGCAGTAACCCTTGCGATCACTAGACCAACGACACAGTTTTATGTCATAATTATTGCCTTTGTATCACTTCATAATATTTTAAATTAATCGCCCTTTCACAGTTCCAATAATTTCAGACCGTCAACACGTATTAACGTGGACCTCATTTATATATGTTTTATAGAGGTAAATGAATGGGCATTGAATGCGCATTAAATCGTCAATTGAGCCCGTATAGAGCTTTGTGGAACACGAGTTTAATGCCTTTGTCTGTTGGCTACGCAATAATACCGACCTATGTAGGTACATATGTATGAATGTGCGTGCGTCACTATCGGCTCATAAACAGCGCTGTGCTGTAAATAGGGAATGCCGTGAGTTCGCTAATCCTCTTATGACTAAATAAATGATAAGCTGCTAGCTTTCTGTTCATTTGTTTGTTATAATTGTTACATAACTATCTATTGGTTGTAATAAATACCAAAAGTAGGTCACATTAAAACTCTGAAAAGGCATTTTTTTAGGCTGCAGTATTTCAACTTTTCGCGGTTAGTAGGAATAATCTATACTTTAATTTCTATGCAAAAAATTAAATCAGTTGTGGATAACTTAACTTCTTCTACAAAAACTAGCCATTTGAGTTTTAGGAGAGAATGACTGCACTTTTGACCCTTGACTGTACTTATTAACAATTAAATCTTTAATTCTGCTAAAGAACATCACAGAGCTTTCCGTCAGCAACAGATTATGCCTGGTTCTCAAAAGGCACGTATCTTACCTTAGGCGTATACCTTTGACATAAAGTGTGTAGGTACACTCGTGAACATCAAGTTTACTTATGTTTTTGGCGTTTATGACGCCGAATTATCGTCTGGTTTGGTACTAAACAGCAACGTAGAACAATGTTTCAAAATTGTGAACTACAAACTAAGATTCGGTTTATTTACCAGGCACATGCAGTGGACGCAGCCCGCGGATGATCCCTGTCTGTGCGCGACGTAATGTGCGCTTAACGCGCAAAACAAACGAGTGCTTAATGAGAGTTAACGCGATGCGAACATTGACTTAACATTTGGGAATAGTTACAGAAAACTGTAATTTTCGTAAAATAGGTTAACACGCAGACGAAATAAAGGCGAGCAGGTGTATTGGTGTATCCCTTCGCTTTAATTATTCATATTTTGAATGCTCCTTCGAGTAGGTACAGTCAAACCAATATTTGTCTGTTGTTGTATACCTGACTGTAAATGTAGCTTATACATTTAAAGTCAGGTATACAACAACACCTTTCCTCTTCATTTCCAATATTCATTTATATTTTGCACGTTTTGGCATAATAATGAAAAGAATAACCCCTCAACAAAGTGATAACGTTGGTCGTAGTTGCTAGTAAGCTATATCTATATCGGATCGAGAAGTTCGACTGTACGTACCTTTAATGTAGGCTTTAAAATAGTATGTTTATTTGTATGTAAAACAAGGCTACAAAACTGAGGTAGGTTTTAATGTTATAACGGAAACACAGTGTTTTTAATGGGCTTAGATGTTCGCTCGTTGCACATTACAATGTTTGCAGTTACGATCTCCTTAGCGCGTTAGTGCCCTTCGGATCGACATTTACATAATGTTCATACCGTTTGAACTGCAACATTTGCTTCAGAGGAAACAGCATTCAGATATTTGCAGAACGTTTTGTTGTAATGATCCTTAATGCCTGATACTTATTTCATTGCAAGCAGTTAACGTCATGTTTGTGAATTCTGAAGGGAACTTAGGGTAGTCAAGTTCAAATTTTCTTACTTAATTTTCATAAGTTTTGAGGTTTGTAAGTTGGACATGTATCCGAATTGATGTGAGTCATTGAGGACTCGCAGTGGTACGAGTATGTTGAAATTCAGCCAGTCACACATATTTCACAGTATTCCTTACCACTTACACTAACAGTGCTGGCTACCAGAAAAACAAAGCAATGAGCTTGACGAGACAAGGTGAAAACGATTCATCTGTACCTCGCAACTAAGAAAAAAAAAACAATGTAGTAATAGGCTACGTTGTAGTTTTTATATAGCACAATTTATTATTTGAAAAATATTTATATAAAGGCATACAGTATTTTTCTGAGACCTTCAAACATTCAGAACGCTTGATATTGCTAGACTAAAACATGCCACAGCCGAGAGAATCTCAAACGCTTTGTAATACAGACATTCCATTGAACATTCTCTCATATGTGAAGGCGCAGTGGCCTGTTGTCAACCTCTACTGATCTCTTTTGTTGTGCCATTATACAATTGACTTATTACTGTGAAATGTTTTGTAAGCAGCCTTTGTAAATAGTTTTTAAATAGAAGGAATGGCTTTCTTAGTTTGTTAGAATAAGCTTTTGTGACAGCTGGGCTGCGCTCGCTGCAAATTTGCAATGTCTCTAGGTCAAATTATGAAAATTTAAGTCCTTTATAAAGACTATAAAAAAATATTGTTATTTTAGTCAGACACAAACACAAATCATTTTATTTTATCTAAACCTTAATGGAGTCGGTCAGTCCAAAAGAAGAAATTAGTTGCACATTTCAAAGCTTAGGTAGATCTCTATGGAGAATAACGTACAAGAAACGAACACACTTTTAAATAAGGAATTATATGCCACTTCACATTAAAATAAAATGACTGGACAAAAAAACCCATAGTGGTCAGTCCAAAAGAAGAAATTAGTTGCACATTTCAAAGCTTAGGTAGATCTCTATGGAGAATAACGTGCAAGAAACGAACACACTTTTAAATAAGGAATTATATGCCACTTCACATTAAAATAAAATGACTGGACAAAAAAACCCATAGTGGTCAGTCCAAAAGAAGAAATTAGTTGCACATTTCAAAGCTTAGGTAGATCTCTATGGAGAATAACGTGCAAGAAACGAACACACTTTTAAATAAGGAATTATATGCCACTTCACATTAAAATAAAATGACTGGACAAAAAAACCCATAGTATGATTGCTACAAAGGCTACGGGACTCCACAGCGCATCGTAGCGATCGTGGCAATGATTTCTGGAGTGAGGTAGGAATACCGCAGTTCCTTCTATAAGCTAAATGTGCTTTTCACACGTTTTATTTTAATCTTATCTTCAGCTGCCGAAAGCTGTATGTTAATTTATGTTATCAAGATTTTCTAATTTAAATTCATAAAGTCAGATTCAGACCGTGACCTCCCCTAATTTCACTTTTAATCCATCCAAAAGTCGCAGCGCGCAGTAATCCTCACGCCGCGCATCTCTTCGAACAATGCTCGTCTTATTAACTAACTTGTTAAATCCAGCCAACTGCCACTCGATGAGTAAACAATACCTTACCCCCGCTCCTTCCCCTACGTATGTTAATTTAACCTAGTTTCACAAATTAGACCACTTTGGAAGCTCCGAGTACGTTGGAGCGTTCTTGCGATAGTATTTTCTGTGAAAACAGACAGGCAGACGGTGCAGTCTTAGTGGTGATACGAGGTGGCTTAGTGCAGTTGTGAGGAGAGGAGACAAGTCTAATCGTTGTAAGCTAATGACTTCAGAGCGCTTATGAGGAATAGCTGCATAGTGATGAGCGATTAATGGGAGACAAGTTTTGGACTTTAGCTGTAAATTGGATGTTTAGAATTGAAGTGGAATTCTTGAACAACTTGACGGAGTTATTAATATTTAAAACGGTCTAGATTATGTTGTATAGCGACAGTACCTGATACATGATCCTACTTTTTAACAAATAATATGAATCATGCTCTATCATTTTTTATACAACCATACAATAACTGTCAGCTAATACACGCCCTATAAGCTAAGTGTCTTTAAATGAAAGGCCTCATTATTTCTGGTAGAAGTTCTGTTTCGTCCTCGGAGCCTTTTTGGTCTCGCACGGGATTTTTAATTTTTTTGTTATTGTTTAATTTTATGCTTATTTCTCGTGTCTCCTGTGCGGGTCACAAATAAATATTTTTTCTTTCTTTACTTGTTTGATTCCCGGGTCAAGCAAAATTTTATTGAGGTTTTTCATCTGGAATTGCTAAGTAGCAGCCAGGAGTCTGAATGTATGCCTGATGACAATAGCCTCTCCCCCATCACAACAAATATTGGTATTCCAGGTAAACCTGTGCCTAATCCCAGACTACAAGCATGGTGTGTTCTGATTGCCATTTATTGTAAATCTGTAGTAACATGATTGTGCGTGTGTGTTTCATCTGCTAGGATTAATGAGATGAGAATTAACGAAGAGAAGCACATCGTTTCCTTTTTAACCCCCGCCGGAAAAAGAGGGGTGTTATAAGTTTGACGTGTGTTGCTGTGTATCTGTGTGTTTGTCTGTGGCATCATAGCGTCCAAACGGGTGAACCGATTTTGATTTAGTTTTTTTGTTTAAAAGGTGTTTTAATCGAGAGTGTTCTTAGCTATGTTTGAATAAAATCGGTGCAGCCGTTCAAAAGTTATGGGCGTTTTACGGTTTGGATCGGGTTGTTTTCGCAAGATATCGTGTCATAATTACGTGTTCAATAGATTGCTATTTTAGATCGGTTTCAATAGATAAATTATGTAGCATGAAATAAAAATGTGTCGGGGTTTTAAAAATTTTGAAATTTTACTTGTTGAATCTTCATTTTGGTTCGCCTTTTGTTTAATTATTAAACATCTACATACAATACACTTGTCGTATTCATCGCCAGGTGCTAAACAGCTGGAGTGTGTGCCAAACACAACACTCATACAGCGACAGTACATACCTACAGCTACCTGCAGGCTACAGGAACAGCCCCGTCACCGACGTCACAATTAATTCGCTCCAATTCGCAGAATGTGAGGATCTTTTCAATTCCCAGGGACAATTGCTAAAGTTAAGTAGAGGTGCTTAGATTGTGGCTGGATGCGAAGTAATTTTGATCCATTAAATAGTCTTTGTTATTCATCCCATAAATCTTTGCGGAAGTTATAAAGTATCTATCAAAACTAAATATTGCAGGTATCTTTATGGTTATGTACACTCTATTAGCTACAATGTAGATGCTATTTTGAGGGGATAATCAATTCTGGAACAGTAATTTTCCTATATCACAATTAACGACATTCGTGTAATCCATGTATCTCATCCAGTGTTCATATGATCCAATGTCCAGTGTAAACCTATTTGAATAACATAAGTGTTCCGCGAGCGTTCGGCAGCTAGTCCGAGGGCAGCGGGGGTGAGAGGTGAAGAACAAGGGGGGAGGGGTGTCCGTTTGTGTCGCCTCACACATCCGGGTTACTGCATGCTTGAGCAAGTCGAATCGACTTTCAATCTGGGAATGCAATATGGAGAACGCTAGAAGTTGCGGTAAATAATTGAACATTGAATTCAAAACTGTTGAATCTGACAAAATGGATCAATTCGTGGACCAAAGCTTCTTTAATTTCGGCTAAAATATTAATGTGCTCAACGTAAACTTTAACATGAATTAACTCTTGATAAATTATGGCTACATGAAATCAGCTGGGGACTGTTCACAAATTAACAATACATGAAAATTAAAATTATCTGCCTGAAAGCACTCTAAATACACAAGCACGTAAATTGGATCGTGTGCGGCGAGCCTGTCCTCGGATCTGAAGCGTCTCCCTGGCCTAACATTGAAGTATAAGACACAACATTGGCATCATGTATATTTTTGAAGTATAATTCCCTCTTCACAAAGACTAGAAGTTTGATTAATTGCATAAAAACTGTAATTTTATTACAAACAGAACATATGGTGACGCATCCGCGGATGTCGCAAGAGTCAGTATTGTTAACACTTTTCATGCAATGTAAACGAAGCGTGTCAGTGCATATCACCGTTCATACAAACTGACGGTCACAATAGCTAGTGGTGAAATCAATGCCACATCACAAAAATTAAATTACAACACATAAATAACATGATTTTTAAATTTTATACCGAATGCGGCGTACACAAATTATAAGGTATCTGTAGTGTATGTAGATCGCGCTACAACCCGATAACAGTATTGTAGCGTTGCCTCGTGCGCACATGTCGCTCGGTTATAAATACCGGTCCGAGTAGTGGGGCTATCAACGAGCCTGGCTGGTAGGCTAAGAGATTAGTCTCCACAGGGAAGTCCGGTTAATCAGCAGACAACCACTTTGGTCGAGCTGTGAGACGCCACGTATTAAAAAAAAAATGGGGCGATCAGTTGTTATCGGACTGTCGACCTATGCGGTAGTACGTTGGCAAGTCAACTATTAATATTGATAAATGTGCATATTTTACATTGGCGACGAGGAGAAAACCGAAGAATGAATTAAGGTTGATTTTTATCTAAAAGGAACATGAAGACTTTGTTATAAAAAAAAAAGTGATGACGGTAACAGTCAAAATCAGTGGCGTTAGTTTTCGAAGTGCATCAAATGTATAGGATTAGTAGTGCACTTGCTGAGTAGTGCTGTGGAATTCAACTTCGTAAAACCAGAGTTCGATGCGCGAACGGTGGCTCACTTCACCGTCGGCGTCGTATTGTTTTGGTCCCACCAAAACTGAATGTAGTAGAAGTAAGCCCTTCAGCTTCGCGTCTACAGGGCAGGAACAATGTGGGATGTTATGCCAATCTGTTGAGTCGTTTTCATTTTGTTATGGCTCAGGACAAGTGTTTATTATTCAAAAATCCTGTTTCGTATACAGTATGGGCCATGTCTTGTCATAATCCATGTTGACTTAATCACTGGTCAAGTTTTAGTCCCTATCTGTACGACCCGAACAGATGGGGCTCGCAGCTGGAACTACGGGTCCGGCTGTTTGGATAAGGGTACGCGGGGTCAGGTAGGCCCTCCACCATTGCAAGCGCAAAGGTGGAACCTGACATTGGGTTTGGACTCGCGGTGTATGTGGTGGTTGCAGAGGAGTGGCATGTTGTCTGCTCGGCTACATGTGGGTCGAGCGTCATTCCTCGCGCGCAACAAGTGTCTGAAATGCCAGCCTAAGGCAAAGGGCCACCTGGTGGTCAGACGCGGGGTTCGTGAGTAACCCTCAAGCAAGTGAGCTCCTGTGAGCGAGCTGCATCTCCGGCACTTTCCTGGATAGAAAGTAGAGGACTACCCGATGGATTAGTCTTCCGGCAACCCAGCTGTAGGCATTCGGTAGATGCGTTGATTCGTATTCGAGAGGCGAGCGTGCTTGACAGCTCCGGGACCATTCTGGAGAAATGGTAGCCAGCTTCTCTGGCGTCCCTAGCGGGGATTGAATCCGCTAGTACCAACAGGTGCCGGTGCTTGCGCTAGTGCTGGCGTGCTGGGGTGCGTGTTGTGAGCGGCTTTACAGCTCCGGTACCATTCTGGATAAATGGTAGTGAGTAATCAAGATGCGACTCACATTTTCTCTTGAGTACCAGGGGCGAGTACTCTGGAGGCGTGACCTACCGCAGATGGTCCCAGACGCCTCGTAAGGGGTTGCCTGGTATAGTGTGCCATCTTATATACCGAAAGGTGGGAGAAGGTGGCCACTATAGAAAATCTTAGTAGTTTTAAAGGGGGATGGTCAAGTTTTAGTGTTGTTGAAGAATATTACTGGTGCCCATTAACTAGCCTTGGCTGAATATTTTTGAGCGATACAGTAACAATGTCGTACTTCATTTAAAAAAATGATAATTCTAAATGAGTTTTGAGTTAAGGGGCTGAATACTCAAAATAGGCTTTCTTTTAAACATTTTTTAGCCAAATCTATTGAAGATGTGGCAGCGGAAAAAAGATATGTTAATCTTGATCATATTTTCGAAAACTTTGTCGTGGCCGAAACACGTTTACGCACAAAAAACTCGATACAATTGAATGGCAAAGTAACCTCTTACCGTGATCTTCAAAATATTTTTCCGGTAATACTGACCAGCGTACATTTGTACAATTAACAACAATAACGTATCATAAAAGGACGCAAAACTTCATTGTCTTATATATTGAAGTTTCATTCATTATTTTTAAGTAATTCATATTATTATGTTTTGTAAAAAAGTCTATACAAATTCCATCGTGCTTCTCTATCCATCCAGTGCAATTCGACAGTGACCGCTTTGCGGCGTTGCTAGGTGGACGTATGTCGCTTTTTTCCGCAAAAAGCAAAAATAATATTCAATTTATTTCTCGTCAATTCAATCTGTCAAAAAAAATATCAGGTATAATGCAGCCAGATCATGTAGCCTGGTGGCTTTAATTGGAACTAACGAAATCACAAGTAATATTGCCAAAGGCTGTATTATTTTTATTTTTTGGCACTACCGCTGTCACTGGCATCTATATTTTTGTTGTATTATAAACGACTCACGTCGTTTAGTTTGCTTACTAAGTCCATAACTAAAAAGTATTTGAACCTCTTTGAAAATACAACAAATGTCATCTCAATTTGAATTAAACAATATTTAAAATATAGGTAAGGTCGAATACTATTTTAACCTTCTTCGTTCATGTGAAAACAATAGAAGCAAAAAACACAGAACATGGAATGGTCGTACCAACCACGCTGGCAGTGTCTCGAAATGTCAGAACTAATAAAATTCTTCGTATCCATTTGTTTCAATCTTTGTTTCTTTCTAACATACGGCACATAGAACTGACCAAAAAATGTCAAATTCGTGAGAAATGATAATCTTTTTCCACGAATTTGACATTTTTCGTCATTTCAACCAAAAATCGTCCACATGTGGACATAAAGCTCATCAAGAATCACCACATTGATCAGTCCTGTATTTCTCGCAATTAACTATCCCAATTGCAATAACGGGCTACAATAAATAGTTGTTAGTCTATTAATATTGTGAAGCTAATTATTAATTGATCTTATCATTTTGCCAAATCGGCACTGACAATTCTTATTTATTAACAAAAAAGCCGCCGATCGCCCTGGAGAGTAAACTCAAAGACTTACACTTGGGGATTGCCAGAGATTTACGCAGCATTCTGGATGTAAAAAGAACAGACCGAATATGGAACACGCTGTGTTCCCAAACGGGCATAATAGACGTGGGTAAAAAGGCTGTTCGGCTCAAATGGGCCAATGCCATTACGGCTCACGTTAGTAGTATGCAAATTGAGCGCTGGGCAAGCCTCCACAATCTTGAAGGTGGAACGCACCGTTGAGGCCGGTCCAGAAATAGGTGCCGAGATGATTTGGACGCGTACCGTGAGGGCTGGTTCTAGACGGTGCGGGAAAAGAATGTCTGGAATGACTTAGGTGTACTCTTATGAATTTAATTGGGGATGGATGAAGAGGGAGAGGCGGCCAAAGAAAAGATAGATGGACTGTGTGAGGAGTGATATTAAAGAAAAGGGAGTCAATTATAGCGTGGTGCGGGACAGAACGATATGGAAGAAGAAAACGTGTTGCGCCGACCTCAAGTAACATGGGACAAGGGCAGGTAGATGATGATGATGATGATTTCAGACTTTTACCGGTAAGACTTAGTAAATCTGTTTTACCGATAAATAATAAGTTTCATCATAGTTTTTTTTTTTAAACTGAAACAACAGTTCGGATTTTACAGTAACATATACGTGGTTGTGAGGCATACACTGTTTTTAGTATTTATGTTTTCCTTTTTAGGGTTCCCTAGCCAAAAGACACAAAACGGAACCCTTATGGATTCGTCATGTCTGTCTGTCTGTCCGTCCGTATGTCACAGCCACTTTTTTCCGAAACTATAAGAACTATGCTGTTGAAACTTGGTAAGTAGGTGTATTCTGTGAACCGCATTGAGATTTTCAAACAAAAATAGAAAAAACTGAAACTCAATTTTTTTTTCATCCTACCTGTACGTGTGGGGTATCTATGGATAGGTCTTCAAAAATGATATTGAGGTTTCTAATATATTTTTTTCTAAACTGAATAGTTTGCGTGAGAGAAACTTCCAAAGTGGTAAAATGTGTCCCCCCCCCTGAAACTTCTAAAATAAGAGAATGATAAAACTAAAAAAAATATATGATGTACATTACCATGTAAACTTCCACCGTTCCACCAAATTGGGTTGAACGAGATCAAGTAAGTAGTTTTTTTTAAATACGTCATAAATCGTAAACCACAATTTAACAAGTACGGAAGCCTTCGTGCGCGAGTCCGACTCGCACTTAGCCGGTTTTTTTTATGGCATGCGTTGTGCCTGGCGCATATAAACATTTTCTTTATTTCTATATTATCTTTAAACACCTACACTGTACCAATACTTATAGCAAATAAATGATTGATTGATTGATTGATATATAACAAACAATAGCAATAAATAGTTTCAGCCGTTCTCTAGTGAGACGCTTATAATCACATACAGCATTTTTAGGGTTCCGTCTATCTCCCTGTCTGTCTATCACGAGGCTGTATCTCATGAACCGTGATAGCAAGGTAATTATTTTTTTTACAGATGGTGTATTTCTGTTGCCGCTATAACAACAAATACTAAAAACAGAACAAAATCAATATTTAAGTGGGGCTCCCATACAACATACGTGTTCTTTTCCGTTTTTTGCGATAGTGGTACGGAGTCTTTATGCGCGAGTGCAACTCGCACTTGGCCGGTTTTTTTTATTTATATAGATATTTAGATAAAGTTTACATGACCGTGTTTTTTGCGCCCTGTCTATTTGTTTTTTAACTCTAATATACAGAAAAGCGGCACCACGTGACCTCACCACAGAGGGCTGATGTATATCAAAACCCAGTACGTGCTTTGTAATTATTATATTCCAGGAGAGTGGAAAGTCATCTTGTATTAGTAACTAAATGATATTAAGATTTCAAGAGAATACTAAACAAGGAATATGAACCTACTAATTTGTACAAATGATATTAATAGCGTCATACATTCTATTGCATATTTTAAACATGCCTAAAAAAGACAATTCCAAACCTAGTAAATTTTGGATATTTGCTAATTTAAGGTGTCTTTACAATTTGATGTGACTTTCCTATTGTAAATAATGATAAAATTGATTACTGAAAGCACCAAATCTCAATTCAAATTTAAAGTTTCTAGTTTAATATTGCACAGTCCATTTCACTATAGTAAAACTCATTAAAATAATATAAATAAAATTATCTAGCTATTAAACCAATATAAAAAAATGTAACGTACTGTGTTCTTATATGTGGCAGTAGCATAGAAGCAGACATAATTATAATATTTATTCAATTTGCACGGCAAAGACTCGTATGACACTAGCCAGATTACCTATTTTAGTGATCTTTATTTTCGTAGCAATAAGGTTGCATTCATAGGCAAAATAACAGTGTACGATATGATGTCAGATGCCAGCCGCCAGTTTGAAATAAGAACTTGCGCAGTAATGTTTTTGTAAAAACTATCGGAAGAGTCCGTTTATGATGCGGGCCTCTGTGGTCGGCCTTGTGAATTTAATTTTCAAATACTTTTCGCTCCAATTTAAAGTTTTACCCTAAGCTGTCAATGACAGTGGGCGTGGCTTAGAACCTCAGATGTCGATTGTCAAGTGTTCGAATACAGCCCCTTAATTGTGTTTGATCATAAAATTAGTAGTGGTTATACCTAGCACTAACACTAGGTAATTGAGACATACCTAGTACGTATGCAGTACGTAATAAATTTCTTACTGACGGTAAAAGTTTCAACATTTTCTTCAATAAAGATGAGATATCCCTTGTGAAGGACTGTACAACTGTCATTTTAAGTATCAGAGCCAGTTAGTATTGTAGTTGCTTTAACCAATACTGACCATTGGTCAATTACAAGTATTCAGAACAGAACTTATGTTGCGGGACGATTAACAACGATCTCGATCGATCGATTTTCATCTTCAGATCTTAATTCACTTGTTTACTTTCAAAGTAACATTATGATAGTGATCCCGCGATCGCTATCTTTTGAAATATTTAAATAGTAATAGAACGAATAAGTACGCTCACGATCGCATACAAATGATGCCTCTTAGTAGTGCTCCTAACGAGTTAAACATAGAAAACAGTGAGGAGAGTTCCTCCACCGAGCAGGAGAGCACATACCGTGGCTATTAGGTCGCACTGTACGCACTTGTCTGTAGTCTTGTCTGTAATTCACTTGTGAGTTGATTAGGGGGCGATCGGCAGCTGGTGGTGTAGCGGGGACACGGGTCTCAAAGGAGACTATCGTTATATTGATTTTGTAATAACCTAGAAGTCGTAGACTCTATGTGAAGTGATGTGTGTTGGTCGTATCACTTGAGGTAATGACGATATGGGTGGCATGACTGTCACTAGCTGCTGCAGCAATCGTGCCATGAGCGTTGTATATGATCTAAGCTGATACGGTTTCTGATGATATTTACTAAGGCTTAGAGGATCCTTTCGCTATCGGTGATCGTTATACACTGAAAGCTTTAAATAGGTACGCTTCGAACTTAGAAGTATACACACGATAGGTTTAGGAAGATGGTGGTGGGTCACGTAATCACGTTTCAGTCAATATTGATTTCGATAATGATGATTGATGAGCAAGCTGTAGAAGGTTGAGTAATTCAGTCTATCGGCCGTAGTGTGTGTTCAATCGTACCAGTGGTTAAGCGTAGTCGAGGCAACACAAGAAGTCCGTAGGTGCGCTATATTGCGCTTAGTCCTGTCGGAGGTCTAGGTCTAGATAGACCTTTGTGTGAGGACAAAGCTTTTGCTTAAATAATAAATCAAAGAGCACACAAATGCAGCAGAATATACCTGCTGGTCATTAAAATTAACAAGCAGTAGAATATATCTACTGGTTTAAGGTTGTAACTTTAAATTTTTATTCAACGTAAACAAAAAATGGCGTCACGGCGCAGTCGCGGAGGATTCTAATGTCGCGTCCGTTCGAAATGACGATTCGGGGCGCTCTCTTCGCGCCGCACGCATCCCCGCGGCTCGGCCTGCTCTCGCGCGCGGGGGAGGGGGGGGCCATCGCGTGTTGGCTGCGACGCGTTGCAACCACAGAGTAGCACAGACCACAGCCTACTTGAATTTATTTTTTCCCGCGCTATATCCTCCCCCTCTAGCCTAACAAAGTGTCCCCACAGTTGGGCTAGTCTAAATACCTACGCGGTCTACCACGTTTGCGTTTTTCGCGAACGGGAGGCTCTACTTGACCCGCGAAGGGCATGAGGTGCGAAACGTGATACTTTCCTACGTTCGTCCCGGTCTGTATGTTCTCCAGACCATAAGTGGTTGGGCTGATAACTTTCCCTATCTTGTATGGGCCGTCACGGCGCGGGATAAACTTCGCGGTCTGTCCGCGGCCTGCGTCGTTAGGTCCCTGCGTTTTCAATAGAACTAGGTCGCCTACCTTGTACTCTGGTGGCAGCCTCCTCTTTTGATCAGCGTTCTCCTTCTGGACGGCCTGCGCCTTCTCGTGAATATCCCTAGCCTCGTCTAGGGTAGCAGCCATTTTCTTTAAGTAAGGTGTAATGCTGGGCACGAAGTTATCGTTTTCCATGATAACCCTCATGTCTATCGCGGCGTCGGAAGGGGCTCGTAACTCTCTCCCGAAGGTGAGGTATGCCGGTGAGAATCCTGTGCTACTGGTGATGGCGGAGTTCATTGCAAACCTGATTGCGGCAAGGTGGACGTCCCAGGTGGCATGATCGTGGCCTACGAGTATGGCTAGTTGAGGTTTCAGGTCACGGTTCTTCCTCTCTATCGGGTTGGCTTCAGGGTGATAATAGGGTGTGTCCCCCTCTAGCCTAACAAAGTGTCCCCACAGTTGGGCTAGTCTAAATACCTACGCGGTCTACCACGTTTGCGTTTTTCGCGAACGGGAGGCTCTACTTGACCCGCGAAGGGCGTGAGGTGCGAAACGTGATACTTTCCTACGTTCGTCCCGGTCTGTATGTTCTCCAGACCATAAGTGGTTGGGCTGATAACTTTCCCTATCTTGTATGGGCCGTCACGGCGCGGGATAAACTTCGCGGTCTGTCCGCGGCCTGCGTCGTTAGGTCCCTGCGTTTTCAATAGAACTAGGTCGCCTACCTTGTACTCTGGTGGCAGCCTCCTCTTTTGATCAGCGTTCTCCTTCTGGACGGCCTGCGCCTTCTCGTGAATATCCCTAGCCTCGTCTAGGGTAGCAGCCATTTTCTTTAAGTAAGGTGTAATGCTGGGCACGAAGTTATCGTTTTTCATGATAACCCTCATGTCTATCGCGGCGTCGGAAGGGGCTCGTAACTCTCTCCCGAAGGTGAGGTATGCCGGTGAGAATCCTGTGCTACTGGTGATGGCGGAGTTCATTGCAAACCTGATTGCGGCAAGGTGGACGTCCCAGGTGGCATGATCGTGGCCTACGAGTATGGCTAGTTGAGGTTTCAGGTCACGGTTCTTCCTCTCTATCGGGTTGGCTTCAGGGTGATAATAGGGTGTGAGTGACTGGCTAATCCCCAGCACATGACACACCTGTTGCATGACCTCGCTTACGAATTGCACACCGTTATCACTGATAAGGCGGCGTGGCACTCCATACCTGAGAAACACTTCGTTCGCAAGCGTCTGAGCACATTCAACGCTGGTGGCATTCTCCAATGGAAACAATTCCCAGCGCGAGCAGACGTCCTCGACGATCAGCACCTACCTGTTCTCTCTAGGCGTTTCTATTAGTGGACCGAACAAGTCCACGGCAACCACCTCGAATCGCCTCGCCACAGCAGGGGTTTGTAGCAATCCGGCTGGTTTGCGGTTGTCAGCTTTATACCTCTGGCAAGGCACGCACTCCTTTACGTAGTTTGCGATGAACGTGCGCATGCCAGGCCAATAATACCTAGCTCTAACGCGGCTCAATGTGCGCTCCACGCCGAAATGGCCAGCTGTGGGCGCATCATGGAAGTCAGCCATGACTTGTCTGCGTTCATGTTCAGGAACAACCAGGCAACAGTCTTCCCCATCGTCAGACTCCAAGCTATATCTGTATAGGATACCGTAAGAAATAGTGTACCCGCGGTCAGACCAAGGTCTCCCCCTAGAAGGTTCGTCGGACTCCATGTCCTCAATAATCTTACGAACCTCTGGGTCTAATAGCTGATTGCTGCGGATATCGCCACTGTTCCTCTTCGGCATATCGATGACCGTCATACATAGGTCACACTCGTTCTGGTCGCCTGAACAAACGGGTCGCGACAAAGTATCTGCGACTACGTTTGAGCGACCGGGTGTGTACTCGATGCTGAGATCGAACTCTTGCAACGTCAGGGCCCATCTGGCCAGTCTACCGCTAGGCGACCTTTGACTCATCAGTCACCTCAAAGGCTGATGGTCAGTCCTAACGACAATCTTTGCGGTTTCTACATATCCGCGGAACTTACCGAGTGCCCACACAACGGCGAGAGCCTCTCGCTCGGTCGTGGAGTAGTTCATCTCGGCGCTAGTGAGGAGTCGACTTGCGTACTCGATTGGTCTCTCGTCATGTCCCTCCCCCTGCATTAGAACAGCTCCCAGGCAATAAGCACTGCTATCAGTACAAAGGACAAAGGGCTTCGATTCGTCCGCCTGGCGGAGAATGGGAGCGGAGATGAGCAGAGACTTGATGCGTTCAAACGCCTCCTGTTGCTCGGCGTCCCATCGCCAAGAACTCGACTTCTTCAGGAGGTTAGTGAGGAGTCTCGCGATTTCTGCATAATTATTAATAAAGCGTCGCGCGTCGGTACCAACTCGACGTCTGTAAGAAGCACTTCAAGTGTTTCACGTTCTGAGGGGCGGCCATGTTGTCAACAGCTGCGGTCTTGTCTGGGTCTACCCGGATTCCACCTGGGACAATGAGGTGTCCTAGGAACTTGACACACTCCCTTGCAAAGACGCTCTAGTCCCTGTTGACTCTTAACTTGAACATGGCCAGTCGCTCGAAGACTGCCTCCAGGTCAGCCAGGTGCCTCTCGAAGGGGCCTGGTGACAGCAAGATCAGATCGTCCAGGTACGTCAGGAGTTCCACTCCCTTCAGGTTAGAACGGAAGCGATCCATCATCCTTTGGAAGGTGGCTCCGGAATTTCGCAACCCCATCGGCATCCGCTTGAATCTAAAGGTGCCGAGTGGTGTTGTGAACGCTGTCTTGTCTTGATCCTCTGGGCAGACGCCCACCTGGTAGTAACCTGAGTGAAGATCAAGAGTGGTCATATACTCACTGGTTTTGGCAGCGTGCAGTATATCCTCGATACGCGGGAGGGGATACCGGTCTGGCTCGGTTACCGCATTAAGCTTCCGGTAATCTATACATAGCCTTAAACTTCCGTCTTTCTTACCCACGAGTACGACATTGGAGGCCCAAGGTGACTCGCATTCTTCAATTATGTCGTCCTGCAGCAGCTTATAAAGCTCCTTCTGCAAGGCCTCTTTCTTGACTTGAGACATCCTGTATGGTGGACAAGCAATAGGTTCTTGTTGTGGACTCACCTTTATACGATGCGTGGCGAACTCCGTCGCCGGTCCGACGCGCGCAAATTGCGGCGCGCGCTCTTCAATGAACGCGTTGAGGGTATTGCGCTGCTCGGGGGTTAACTTGCAACCTTCGTCCGATCGCAGCGATAGCTCATTGGAAGATGCGGTGTTCAATAAGCCTGTATCGGCAGAGTCGAGAGTGTATGTGTAAACAAAGTCATAACAGTTTTCCGGACTGCCCGAGAATGCCCAAGTACGACGGGCGACGTCAATTATGATGCCGGCCCGCGTTAAAAAATCGATGCCTAGGAGTGTCCTAGTATTGCTGCCAGGCAACACTAGGAACTGGCACGCCACCCTACGATCTTTAATCGTGATCTCTACCTCGGCCGATAACAGGTCTCTCCACCCTTGTGTTCCGTCAGCCAGACGCACGAAACGTTTTGTTTCGGTAAACTGAACTCCCGAGTCTACTAAAACTCGGTGTAAGAGGGGGCTCGCAATGCTATGCGTGGCGCCGGTATCTACAATCGCCACGCCGTTACGGCCCATGACACTAATATTTACCATCGGGTGATTGTCGCGCGTACTCACATTCGTAATACGAACGCACGAATCAATATCACTCGTACTAGCGTAATTATTACTCCCTACATCGATATTATATTGTATACAAAAATCTATATTAACATTGTTGAAAGATGTTTTGTCGTCGGGTTTCGACGTTGTTTTCACGCAAACATCACATTTCGACCTCACGACGCCCTGTTTGCCACAACCATAACAACGTAACTCCCTGGGTGTATTATTGCTATTAGTCTTATTAGAGGTAGCCTTTTCGCGATTACGACACTCGTCACTAACATGACCAAAAAGCTTACAATAACTACAACGGGGTCTATTTCTGTTGTTGCAACGCGACGCAGTCGCACTCGTGGTAGCAGAACTCGATTGAGTGAGAATGCGGTCGGTGGTAGTCACCGCCGTTGTTTTGGTCGAAGTACCATTATTATTATTTACCGTATCAGAATTATTTACCTTAGACGCCTTGTAGGTATCCTCCGTGATCCTTGCCTTATACAATAATTCGTCTAACCTACGAACACTGTCTCGCGGCACTCTTTTCACTACGCGTCGGTGTAGTAAACCGTAACAAATGTCCACCTGCACTGTTTCTTCAAACGTGTACGGTAATTTAGCAATTAATTCGCGCACTTTACATATAAATGTTTCTGCACGTTCTTCTCCTTGTTCTCTGACGAATATTTCCCGCAGGGTTAGGTGCGCGGGCTGCGCTACGTCGTATGTCGCGCGGTCGCGTCCGCCCACGTAGGTACCGATGCTTTCACGCCGCGCCACCACACGGCGGCTTCGCCCTCCAACAGCATGGGCAACCCACGTAGGGCATGCTCGTCGCTTACCGCTGCACACTCCTTGTAAATCTCGACGGCGTCCAGGAATGCTTTTGCTTTTGCTGAGTGCACTTTGTGAAGTTCGCGTCACTGCACGGCGTGGCTGCGACAGCGGCACCTCCGCTGGTCGCGTTTGATGATGGAGAGGCTCCGACTGGGGTGGAGGCCCTGAAGTCACCGCTGGACGTCATCAGCGTGTTGATGAGGCTTCTATTGGCTTCCACTTGCGCACGCGTTATCGTCTCGATTAGCGTGGATAAAAAGTCTGAAGGGATCTGGGGAACTGGTTGAAGTGTCGGCCTCGAGCCGGCGCTCGCGGCATCGTTCGCGTGGCCACGCTCGGCGACTCGCTCCTCTTCGGTGAACGTGACGTTATCTTCATCTTCTCCACGTTGTTGACTCCTCGTTGTCTCTCGCATCTTCACGTTAGTGATGACAACGGATATGCGGATTCGGCCACTAGTTGGGGCGCCAGTTTAAGGTTGTAACTTTAAATTTTTATTCAACGTAAACAAAAAATGGCGTCACGGCGCAGTCGCGGAGGATTCTAATGTCGCGTCCGTTCGAAATGAATGCGCTCCCTCAGAACATCAGGATGGCAACCAGTCGGCTTTCTTTCAAATTGAAGGCACGTGAGCACATTCGCAAGAAGTTTGCAGAATCATCACAAAATTGATTTGTTCGTTTCGGATTCTCTATAACATTGTTTATATGTATGTATGTATCTAAGTATATATTTATTCTTCCTTATTTTTTTCTTTTATAATTATATACTCTTTTCTCTATTCATCCTATAATTTAGTTGCACCTGCCTTGTTTTATCTCTGCACCACCCTAAGGTCGACTGGTAGAAAATGCCTAAGGCATTAAGTCCGCCTTTGTACTTATGCATAAAGTTTTAATAAATAATAAATAAATAAATAAATGACGATTCGTGGCGCTCTCTTCGCGCCGCACGCATCCCCGCGGCTCGGCCTGCTCTCGCGCGCGGGGGAGGGGGGGGCCATCGCGTGATGGCTGCGACGCGTTGCAACCACAGAGTAGCACAGACCACAGCCTACTTGAATTAATTTTTTCCCACGCTATACTGGTTATTAAATTGACAGGCAGTAGAATATAGCTACTGGTCATTAAATTGACAGGCAGTAGAATATAGCTACTGGTCATTAAATTGAAAGGCAGTAGAATATACCTACTGGTCATTAAATTGAAAGGCAGTAGAATATACCTACTGGTCATTAAATTGTCAGTCTTCAGAAAATGACAGTAATAGCAGTAGATTATACCTACTGTTCATTAAATTGACAGTCATCAGAGAATGACAGTAATAGTAGTAGATTATACCTACTGCCTTCAGAAAAGGAGCTAGCTGATCTGTTTTGCAGAGAAGAATATGAGAATGGACTGGTTGGACTTACCATTAATAAGTCGAAGTCATCCTCATGGACAGATCCGGTCAACTCTCTAGAATGAAAGAACTCGCGGACATAGAATTTGTCAGCGAGTTTATATTCCTCGGATCGCTACTTACTGACCAGGGAGGAACCGAAAGAGAGATCAGGAGATGGACTAAAATGGCCAAAACTGCGATGAATAAGCTGACACGTATATGGCAGGACAGAAAGGTCAATAGTGCCACCAAGATAACACTAGTCCGGACACTGGTATTCTAGATATTACTTTTCGGATCGGAGTCGTGGACGATTCGGGCAATAGAACGGAAAAAGATAGAAGCTTTTGAGATGTCGTGTTGGCGAAGAATGCTCCGCATACCATGGACCACCAAGAGAACGAACAAATTTATCCTTGATCAACAAGGCATAAAAGACGAACTAACCAGGCTCTGCTACCGAAGGATTCTCAGCTACTTTGGTCACATTGCCCGTCGAGAACCAGACAATGTAGAGAAATTGGTGGCAAGGTGGATGGAAAAAGACCTCGCGTACCACCACCTAACCTAACCGCTGGTCAGACCAGGTAACTGCCCTCACTGGACTCTCTGTTACAACCGCTCTAAGAGAAGCTGAGAACCAATTGAAGTGGTAGAACATCATGCATAAAGCCACGAAGGCCTTTCAGGGACACAACCTTCAGTAATTAAGAACGCATCATGAGGAAACCGGCATGTGTTAGAACCAAAAGAAATCGAAGGCATGTGGCATCCACCAACCCGCACTGGTCCCGCGTGATGGATTAAGGCCCATTACCTCTCACAGAGAGTATACCTGTGTCCCAGCAGTGACAACATTATAAGGCTGATGATGATGATACCTACTGTTCATTAAATCGACAGTTACCCAAGAAAAAAAAGAAGTCAGCAGTAGTATGTACCGGTGGTCGATTTGGCGCCGTTGGAGGGACTGCAGTGCAGCCCAAGTCTCGATCAAGTCGAGGACTTTCACATGGTCCACAAACGCTGAGTGGAAAGGCAGGTTGTACTCTTCGGGCCTCTGCATAGCCTGCCGCAGCGTATGTGTGTGGTCTACGGTGCTGGAGCCTGTTCGGAGGCCAGCTTCTTTGGGAGGCTCGAAGTTGTCGGGCCTGCGCGCGAGACGATTCGTGTATTAATTTATTGGTTCCAGGTAACTAATTGAGTTATCAACTAACGTAAGAGAAATTTGATGGTGAGGAGCATCTTCATCAGTAGGCCCGAGATGGGCATTAAAAAATGGAACACAAGAAGAAGAGAAAGGGTAAAAGTAAACAATAAATTAAACCAGTAAATCATTTATAAATATATATTATTTTCCTGTCATTTTGTTATGCCACAGATGCCAATTAATTATTAATTCTGGTGAAATACAACTGATTAAAACAAGGAAGGGAAGGTCGTGTATGTAGATCGCGCTACAAGCCGATAACAGTATTGCAGCGATGCCTCGTACGCATATGTCGCTCGTTTATAAATACCGGTCCGAGTGATGGGGCGATCAGGATTGCCACTAGTCGCGCACCGCTACAGACGTATTTTTGTTTGTTACTCGCATATTAACCGCACGGACCACCATCTTTACCTACCCTCTATACTAGTGTAAGTCTTGCAAACTTGCATTGTCGGGAGTATCCAGGGCGGGTTTCGCAGCTGCCTAACGGTTGTCGCTCGCGCACAACCGTTATTGTGGTCGCGGAAAACTAGCCCACCCCTAGTTTTCATGCATTTTAGCATATGCTACAAGAAGACAGAAGAAGATGCCACCGCCAGGCGCCCGCGGCCCACCGGACCGCGGCGCCCCCAGCCAACAGGAGCTTCGACCAGCGATGGATCGGACGGCCTCACTCCCTAACCTAGGGACTATATATATATAACCAACCTTGAGAAAGAACACGGTATCAGCTGGTTCGCGTACTCGCTGCCAGCTGATAAGAAGCTGAAGGTGGCCATAAGGGGGCTACCAGCAGATACGGATCCCAAAGATGTCGAGGAGGAGCTACGCACGCTGGGCTACGAGCCGGAGTACGTATGCCATATAAAGGCACGTCAGGGACGACCCGGCTGCGTTTTTCACGCCGTTTTAAATAAAACCGAAGATGTGCGGGCCATCTACTACACCTCTACCTTCATGTTCATGAACGGCGTGAAGATAGAGGCATGGCGTGGAAAACGAGGGCCCGCCCAATGCCACAGGTGCCAGCAATTTAGACACAGCTCGCACCAGTGTCACCGTCCGCTCGCCTGCGTGAGATGCGGGGAGGGACATGCGGCACGTGACTGCTCGCGTCCTAGAGAGGAGCCGGCCACTTGCGCAAACTGCAAGGGCCCACTCCCCGCAAACAACATCAAATGTCCGATTTTTCAGCAAGAAGTTAAAAACAGGCGGGCGGGCACTGTCGCCATCTCTACCGCCTCTTCACGCTATACACAAAAAGAGGTACCGACAGTAAATACAATTGAAACTGAGACACAAGGCGCTACATTGATGGCGGCAGCAAACGGGTCCACCCAGCGTAGCGATACTACCTCAACACGGCGGCGGAAGAAGAGGGGGGGTAAGGGTAGGAAACCTACCCCTCAAAACACTCAAGAAAACACCCCTGAGGCACCCCCTGCCCCAGAAAAGGCACAAGTAGTGAACCAAAACACTCAACACACTACGTACGCCGCTACCGCGCTAACCAAGCGCCACCCTGCGGAACAAAGCGGAACTAAAAATACCGTCCACCAATCCGCGGGCACGAGGAAAACAGAGGCAGCCAATCAAAGCACGGCTGCAAATAACATTGCAAACAACACAAACAAAAATAAGATTTCACTACCTGTGCCATCCAACTTCTTATGTACCTTATTAAGGCCATAAGGCAGGGGCAAGATGTTGAGCAGGTCATCCTCGACGGCTTAGCCGCCCTTCTTACATTGTATCACAATGTCTAAGCCGCTGAGGATGGTCCATTGGAATGCCCGTGGCCTCAGGGGAAAGGCCACATCCCTCCGCCATCTGTTAAAGGAACAGAACATCGACGTGGCGCTCATAAGCGAGACACACCTGGGACCCAAAGATAGGTACAGGTGCCCGGGGTACCTCGCTTACCGTGAGGATGAGAAGAACGCGTTAAATGCCCGTTACGGTGGCCTGGCTGTACTTGTTAAGAGAGGAGTCGTCCACCAAGAGCTCCCACCGCCATCTCTACACTGTGCGTACGCGCTGGGTGTCCAGCTGCATGTAGCCGGCGAGGACATAAAAATCTATGCCTGTTACAAACCACCGAGTAACAGGCTGGACATTAGAGACCTCAAAACATTGCTGACTGACACCGAGCACCCTACTATCCTTGCCGGTGACTGGAACTGTAAGCACCCAGCGTGGAACTCTTACTACGCGAACCAAGACGGGAGGTGGCTCCTCGCAGACGCGGAGGCCCTCGGATACACTGTGTCTGGCCCTGATACGCCCACACATTACCCAGATATCGATACACATATGCCAGACGTGCTGGACATAATGATACACCGAGGGCTGCACTGCCAGGTCACGCAGCAAGTACTGGATGACGAGTTACAGTCGGACCACCATCCTGTACTCGTCGTCCTATCGGGCATGCCCACCCGGGTGAGACCTCTAGCGCCACGTCGACTCATAGACTGGAAGACGTTCCAAGAAAAGATCGAACACACGACACCGACTCGGCCTATCACCTCCGCTACAGATGTCAACACACTTGCCGCTGACGTCACTGCTTGCGTACAAAACGCACTGGAAGAAGCTACGATAGCACAGCCGCAGGGGAGAGTGCTCCTGCCGCCCCTGCCGGCACGCATCCAGCGGATGATTACCGAAAAGAGGCGCCTACGCAAGCAGTGACAACAACTAAGATGTCCAACCCTAAAAACACGCCTCAACAAACTCGCGGAGAGGGTGAAGGCCGAGCTAAATGCTCTGCGCGCCGCGAGCTGGGAGGAACGTATAGACTCCGCGGAGGGCGACTGGCCCTCCCTACACCGACTGTGCCGTCAGTTAAAGAACACCCCAGCTCCGGTACGCCCACTACAGAGCAGCGACGGGGCGCTGAAATATGTAGCGGAAGACCGGTCAGAACGTATGTCATCCGTATGTGTTCTTTGCTGAACACCTAGAGCGTCAGTTCCAACCGAACCCGACCACAGAGCACGAGCATGTCGCAGCAGTGGAGAAACACCTGGAGGACTACTTCAAAACGCCGATAGCTCCCAATGAAGACCCCATCTCCTTCTCGCCTGGCGCAGTCAGACGCGCCATCTTGTTAACGAAGCCCCGGAAGGCCCCAGGTGCCGACGGGATCTCCAACACAGCGCTGCGCTACCTGCCATACCGAATGGTAGCGGCCCTGGCGCGCCTGTTTACGGGTATCCTACGCACGGGCTCCTTCCCGGCCTCGTGGAAAGAAGGGCGCGTCATTATGCTGCCCAAGGCGGGTAAAAACACCCTCAAGCCGGAGAGCTATCGGCCGATCACTCTCCTGCCCACCATCTCCAAGGTGTTTGAGTCGCTCCTGCTGCGACAATTCACACCACACATACCGCCACGCGAGGAACAATTCGGGTTTCGCGCGGAACACAGCACGACGCCCCAACTGTCGAGGGTACTGCACCTGCTGTCATCAACTATGAACAGGAAGGAGCACGCGGTAGCAGTATTCCTCGACATGGAAAAGGCTTTTGACCGTGTATGGCATGATGGGCTTGTGTACAAGATGTCCAAGTCCAGCGCGCCCCGTCGTATTGTCAATGTGATTCGATCTTTTCTTACCCACAGGACCTTCAGGGTAGTGGTAGAAGGAGCACTGTCCGCCCCCCGCCCGATACTGGCGGGCGTACCACAGGGCAGCTGCTTACCGCCTGCGTGTTACACACGTTACACCGACGACATTCCCACTACGCCAGAGACGACGCTCGCGCTGTATGCCGACGACGTGGCCTACATCTCAACCTCAATGAACGCCAGGCATGCAGCGCGCAAGATGCAGCCCTCGACATCATCCCCGAGTGGCTATCAAAGTGCGACTGTCGGTTAGCGTGGGTAAGACGTAGGCCCTTGTTACAGGAGCTGGAACTCTGCCACCACCGCTGAAACTACAAGGAGCCGACGTCGAATGGACGTCCTAGGCCAAGTACCTGGGCGTAACCATCGACCGCCGGCTCACGATGGGGCTACACGTCACCAAAGTGGTGACACAGTGCAGGATAGCCCGCAATCTACTGTATCCAGTGCTCTCGTCCCGCCTCCCCGCCCGCTCCAAGCTGGGCGTGTACAAAACCTATATAAGATCTATTTTAACCTACGCTACCCCAGCTTGGTACGCCCTCACTAGCGAGACGAACAAGCAAAAGCTTAGGGCGCAGCAGAACATCACGCTGCGCCGCATCATAGACGCTCCTCGCTACGTGAGGAACGATGTCATACAGCGGGACATCGGTATCGAGAGCCTGGACGATTTTGTGGGGCGCCTCGCCACGTCAATGTTCGCACGGGCCGACGCTTCTGCCTGGCCTCACATCGCTAACATAGCGCCATGGCACGCGCGCCCGCCGGACAAAAAGCGCCTCCCACGTGACCTCCTTACTACTGACTATTTGCCCCATCCACCTCCCGGACTTGACACCTGAGTAAACAGCATCAGTCTACACGCTGTTTACTCAAACAATAATACTGCCCACCCCACACGACATCCACGGCGTGAAGTTTGTTCTAAGTTAATATAGACTCATTTCACGTCGTAAACAGACATTCATAACTATACACTCGCTAGTACACTTGCACCGAATAGCGTCGCGAGTACCTCGCGCGCTATTGGTTCATGAGCGGTGTAACACAGAACATTGCCGCTCCTACATACACAACGGCGGCGCTAGTAGTCGCTTACATTACTAAACTGTGGGTTCGTCTAAAAGTCGACACACCTGTCGCTGGTCACCTTCTCTGAGCCTCCCAGGGTACGCCCTGGGTCTCACTCGGAGGGGGTGGACCGCCGGGTGTCGTGAAGAAGCGGCTGACCGTTCAGAACGGCCGCCGCGGCGCGCCCACAGTCACATACAACATGTAAACATAGCTAGTGTTGGTCAGTATTATGACCGCACTAGCAAAATGCTAGGCCCAGTGGGCACCACAGGGACGGGTTCGCTGTTGCGAGCCCAGGTGCTGCACCCGCGGGCTGGGAACCAGGTTCCGGCACCGCTCGCGACTTCTACTGAGGGCGATCAGTTGTTATCGGACTGTCGACCTGTGTGTTAGTGCGTCGGCGAGTCAACTATTAATATTGATAAATGTGCATATTTTCGAATATCCATGAAATAATTGAACGTATTTAAAATTGAAAAATGTTTTTTGTTCCTCAATACATGAACTAGTTTTTAAGGCCGTATCCTGACCAAAACACCGCCGTGAATATTCCTAGTTCACACTGGCGGCGCATGAGTTGAGACAAGATTTTAGAATAAAATTCACTTTACGAGGAGATGCATGCTATTAAATATGATTTCTCATTTTTTATGGTTTTGTTGGGAGGAGATTAGTGAAACAAATACTACATTAAAAAAAATTAAGGGAGCCTGCCATTTTGGCGAAAATAAAAAATTGGGATTCAACGACAATAAAACGTATTTGGGATCCAACGGAAATACAAAATAATGTTTTGTGGGATCCAGCGCCAAAACTATTAAAGTGGGATTCAAAAGTGGGATCCAACGGAAATATATCCTTTTTTTTATACCAATGCAATATTTGGAATGATTTTAGTACACACATTTTCATTTGGTAAAATTTTTACTCGGCATAATATTACCAAGGATAGTGTAATTATGGCATTTAGTCTTTAATCAAATGATTTATTATAGCAAAAAATCTTTAGACAATAAATATTTGGTCAAATGATTTGTTAAATATAAAGGCAAAAATAAGATCTTTTGGGAATTATATAATAAAATAAAAAAACTTTTGCAGTAAAATACTACCGACTTCCAAATAAAAAACTACAAAGTGAAAAATAACTTAATTTTTTGAAGTCGGTGTCTTTCGTAGGCACCATTTTTTTGCGTTATGGACACCGACTTCAAAAAATTAAGTTATTTTTCACTTTGTAGTTTTGTATTTGGAAGTCGGTAGTATTTTTTTGCAAAAAGTTTTTTTTATTTTTCACTTTTTAGTTAAAGATAAAGATAGATAAAGATATTTATTTGCTCAAACACGTGTATACATGCAAGAATATATAATACGTGCATGCAGAATAACATTTAAAAAAAAACAATCGGTTCGGACATGTTTGCCACATTCTATGGCGTGCAAATTATTTTGAAAATATTATTATGAACAATTACAATAAAAATAAATTTAAACTCAATAATTACAGAATGTCAAATTAAAAAATAATAGAAAAAACTGGAAATAATTAGTAATAACAAATATCATACAGATGTCAATTAACAGTAATATTATGTCAAAACTATGTAAAAATATTAAACAAATGTCAAGCAAAAAAATGTATGTCAAATCTATGTAAAATATTAAACAAATGTCAAATAAAAATGCATATAGATCTATGTAAAATAAAATGATAAAAAATGTCAAACAGCAATAAAAAAAATAAAAAAGATAATAAAATGTCACATCAAAGTGATATTCATCAAATGTCAAAATATCAATAATAATCTATGTCAAAATAAATGATTCTGCCAAAAATTCGCTAATGGTATAGTAGGCTTTTTTAATTAGAAAGGTTTTTAACTGATTCTTCAACTGAACGTTGCCAAGGTCCCTCCAACTTTTGGGTAACTTATTATAAATACTAGGAGCCATGCAGAAAACACTTTTGCGCATAAGTGCCGTCCTACTCCTATGCAGACAGAGCTGACTTTGATCACGCCTGTTTCTAGGAAATCCATCCGCCATTAGTGGAAATAAGTGATTGTTATTTCTCACAAACATTACTATTTCGAGAATGTAAAGGGATGCTAATGTTAATATTTTATAGTGTATGAAAAAGGGCTTACAACTATCGGTCGATTTTAAGTTAAACATAGCTCTAAGGCATCTCTTTTGTGCTTTAAATACAAGTTCTTTATTAGTTGAGTTACCCCAGAAGATAACCCCATATCTGAGAACAGATTCAGTTAGCCCGTAGTAAACGGTTAATAGCGCATCTATATTAACCGTTCGAGACAGATTGTATAAGGCGTACGCACTACTGCTTATTCTATTTGTCATTACCTCTATGTGCGGCTTCCAATTTAAATTACGATCTATAGTTAGTCCTAGAAACTTAGTTGTATTAACTGTGTCAATTGTAATAGTATTATACGTAATGTCAAGATTTGGAATAGTCAGTGCGCGTTGGCTAAAATGCATTAACTTAGTCTTATTTAAATTTATTTTCAAATTGTTATTGTCTAACCACCCTATAGTGTCTTTTAATGTTTTGTTTATATCTTCTTTATAAAAATCTTTTTGATTGCATGGTATTGTAATTGTACTGTCATCCGCAAACAGTGTCATTGGATGTTTGATTGCCCTTGGAAAGTCATTGATGTAAAGTGTAAAAAGCGGTGGTCCTAGTATACTTCCTTGTGGAACTCCGTAGACCACATTACGTTCCTCCGATTGAAATTTTTCTTCTCTTTTAGTGCTTGTATTTATTTTGCTAATTTCTGTTATTTGTTTTCTCTCACTTAGGTACGATTTTAAGAGCTCAAGGACATTACCTCTTACCCCATATGCATCAAGTTTTTTAAGTAAAATATTATGTTGCACGTAATCGAATGCTTGGGTCATGTCACAGAATATAGCACCCACTGGAGTATTTGTGTCCATATTAGTCATAACAGTATGCAAGAAGTCATAAATTGCCAAGTTGATTGTCATATTTTTCCTAAATCCCTTTTGTTCGTCACATAGAATATCGTTAGCGTCTAGATATAAATTGAGTTCTTTATAAATATAGTTTTCAATAATTTTTGAGAATATTGGTATCAGTGATATTGGCCTGTAGTATTCCATTAACTCTCTATCTTCTTTTTTGAACAATGACTTAATTACCGATTGTTTTAGGGCGTCAGGAAAAATACCTTCGCTTATACACAAATTTATAATATAGCCTAATGGGCAACAAATTTCCTCGGCTACCGCTTTGAGTATTTTTGTACAAATACCATCGTTACCGACACTGTTGGTATTTTTAAGAGCTAAAGTTATTTTAAACACGTCGATTGGCAAGCATGGAGCCATAAACATAGAATTCTTCCTGTTTAAAATATGTCTAGTGACCCTGTCTCCCGAATCGATAATGGGTTGAATTTTGTCAATAAAATAATTATTAAACAGATCCGAAATATATTTTGGATCAGAAACAATTTCATTATTATTAAATCTAAGGTTATTAATGGTATGTTTTGGAATATTTAACTTTGATTTATTAATGATTTGCCATGTTGTTTTTGATTTATTAGTTGATGTCTGTATTTTATGAATGTTTTGAGCTCGTTGCGTTAAATTAATAATCCTTTTAAATCGTTTTGTATAATTTTTAAATAGCCTCTTATTATTTGGAGTAGGTTTTTTCCGGAACTGCCAAAGCAATTGCCTTTTTTTCTTGCTGCATATTTTTATGCCACGTGATACCCATTCTTGTTTTTTATGGACATTTACCGAAACGATATTTTCAGGAAAACATTGATTGTACAGTAACGAGAAGATATCCAAAAACGCGTTAAAAGCTACGTTTGGGTCCTTTGCTTCATACATTTCTGAGAAAGTCAGACTCCGCAGATAGTTCTTAAATTTATGAATGTTTTCATTACTGTAGTCACGTCTTCTCCTACTCCACCGATTAATCGTACATACTGTGCTTATTGGGTATTTCAATAATTGAGCTGTGTGATCCGACAACGCTAACTCCAATACTAAAGCCTTACAGGACCTGTTTAAGTTATGCGCAAAATTATCAATGCATGTTTTGCTCTTAAGACGAGTTGGTTGGTATAACACTAGTTTACAGTTAAAGATTAACAACAAATTTTCAAATTCTATTGATTGATTAGTTCTTTTCAGTACATCTATATTAAAATCGCCCGCTAAAACAATATTTTTACAAACCTTTTTATTTAAACTACGCAATATCTGTTCTAATTTATTAATACTTTCATTGAAATTATTGGTATTTGGTACTCTATATACACAAACACAAACGATTTTGTGGGTAATCAGTTCAATGGCGCAGCATTCAAAGACACCACAAGTTGACATTTTAGCGATATTTGGCAGTTCTTTCCATTGATGATCAGACCTTACTAGTATGCATGCCCCACCCCTTTTGCTTTCTTTACGACTGAAACAGGCCGCTAAGCAGTAATTGCTCAAGTACAGGTGTTTTTCATAACTTTGCATCATAAAGTGCTCCGTAATGCATAAGACATCCACGCCTATTTTCTTATCAATTAATTCATTGAGGCAAACTGCAAGCGTATCACATTTAGATAGCAAGCCTGCAATGTTTTGGTGCATGATGTAAATATGTTTAGTCAAGAAAAAAATGGTCTTCAATTTTATCAATGTCATTCAAATTGTGATGTATGTCAACATTGTTCATAATTTCAGTCATTAAGTCAAACAAATCCTTAAATATAGTACGTAGTCCAAATTTATTTATTTTACCAGAGTATTTATTAAACATGCTGCAGTCATATTCCAGATTTAGGTTACTGTCCAGGAGGAATGCGTGTTCATGTGTCATTATATCTAGATATAAAAGATTATTAAATGTCTCCACTCTGCAGTTAAATAAACTAGTGTCAAACGGATATTTATATGTTGGCATACAAATTATTATGTTAGTTTGTTGCACTGCTTGAAGTACCTCACGTATATGAAAAATTATGTCATAATAATTATTAGTCCTCTTGAAGTCTTCTTCCCCTAGTAATATAATACAGAAGTCGTTCATAGTATAATTTATTAACTTTGTCTTCAGACCGCTTAAAAGGTTTTTTGTAGTTCCCTGTGATTTTAAATAGTGACATACACCGTAGTTGTTGTAGAAGATACTTTCAGCTGTTGACAGTACGTCGTTTTTATTATCAGTACTAAGTAAACATATCTTACGTTTAAGAATATGTTTTGGTTTAATTTTTTGCTGGACACCGCTTAAGACTGTACACGGATCTCCTCGATTTACCGTTATCTTTTGCGATGTTGAACATTCTGGTTTCTCCGATGGCTGTTCACTGTTTATAGGCAGTATTGTCTGTGTTTTACATGATTTCGGAGTCATTGAGACCAATTTCTTTTTAACAGATTTCGGCTTTGGTGTACGTATACTTTTATCCGCTGTGCAGACTTTTTTGTTATTGTTTATGACTTGTTTACATTTTTCCAATTCCTGTTTTAAATTTGTGTTTTCTAAATTTAAGTTAGTTACTTCTTGGTTCGCAATTAGTAATTCCTCTTGTAGTTGACCAATTTTTTCGGAAAGTTCTTTGTGGTGTTGTGATTCGTTGATTGAGGTGTTCTGTAAACTTAACATTGTTGTGTCAAAGAGGGATGATTGGTTCGATGATAAGTCACAAAGTGAACTTGAGCGTTGTGGTTTTCTAAACATGATATTATCATTCTCATTCTCCATCGTAGTAACGTTTCAGGCCAAGTTAGTAGACGCTTGTTACCTATGGATATCTTCCTATGTATCTACATACCTATGTACCTATAGTACTACCAATTCATAACTTACAGTGAAGTGTTGCAAGTGTTACGCAAGCGTGAGTGATACCCAGAAAGACTTACGAAAGTGCTGACCGTGCGCGCATAACGTTCTCATGGGAATCGATCGGAAATCAAGACAATGAATCTCGCTCGATCGCCGAAGCTAGAGGTTGTCTTTAGGTTAATTATTCATAAGCACCTAATGTAACTTTTATTTTAATTAAATATATGTAAAAGGACAAAATCGCCTTTTTTAAAACCTCCTACCAGCAGTCGCTAACGTAATTGGCGCAGTCGGTAGGATAGTCGAGTCAGTGCGCGTTATCAAACTTCGAGACCGCCTGATAGTCGTATCGTCGACGCGTCGACTATCTCTACGAATCTACGAGCAGCTGTTGGAGGAGCCCACAGAATCTTCTGTTCCTGAAACTCCACCCTCGTCTGAACATCGATGAGACTGGATATGCAGTATCTACTGTGAGTAATTTTTAAGTTATGCAATTCCTAGAAATCGGTTGCTATTCCTGATCCTTTTCCATTACTTATTGTAAGTAGTCAAGATTTCTTTGACAAGGAGAAATAGGGATCGTGAGCCGAATCCGCGGCACACAACTATAGATAGATTAAGATTTGGTAGTATTACTGAGCTTTCAGAAATCGAAATGGCTCAATCTGATAATAGTGCTAAAATTGATGGCATATGGAAAGCCCTTAGATTAGTACCGGAATTCGATGGCAATTCCCACGTTTTAGTTAGATTTTTGCACATTTGTGATAAGTTAGTTTTAGAATATGTCCATCCTGATGAGCAACTTGTTAGTTCAGCTCTACTTAACGGCATTATTAATAAAATAACAGGTAAAGCCGCACGAACATTAGCTACCAATGGTATTCCAGACAACTGGCAAGGAATTAGAAACACTTTAGTTAATAGTTTCTCGGATCATAGAGATGAATGTTCACTTTACACAGATCTATCGCAACTTACCCAAGGTACCGATACGGCTAACGTTTTCTATGAGCGTGTGCAAAACATGCTTAGCACTATCATGGCCTATGTCCAACTACACGAGCAAATCGTAAGTACCATAGACGCTAAGAGACAGTTATATAATAAATTAGCACTAAAAACCTTCACTAGAGGACTACATGAACCTATTGGATCACGTGTTAGGTGCATGCGTCCAGAAACTTTAGAAAAGGCTCTGGAGTTTGCGCAAGAAGAAATTAATGTGTCTTATTTGCAGAACAAGAACTATCAAATAGAAAACTCTAGAAAACCTACTAGCTTTCAAAAACAATTTAATCCACCAAAATTTTTACCTCAATTACATAATCAGACTAGACATAATTTTATTCCCAACTCTTATAATGCTAATTTTGTACCACAGGCTTCACCTATGTTTAGACCTCAAGTTCAAGGTCCTTCTAGAACTCAACAGGCTATGAGAGCGTTACCTCGTGCAGACATGTCAACCGGATTTAGAATCCCACCTCGTAATAAGACTCAAAATGGTCCCGTTCCAATGAGTGGCATAAGTCACCCTGTAGCCCGCGACTTACCTTTGACTGGACAGACTGACCGTAGACAGGTTAACTTTAATGAGACCGATGACTATGATAACTATGACCAAACTAATGACATTGACTATTCCCAGTACTTACCTGAGGTATATTCATCCGAAAACGCACCTGAAATTATGGAGGAATATGACGGTGAAAATTTTCAGGAGGCCGAGGATATCAATTTCCCAGAATAGAACTGAACATACATAGCAAAAGACAACTCCCGTACATTCAGATAAAAAACCCCCCGCTAAAATTGCTCATTGACACAGGCGCTAATCAGTCTTTTATTAGTCCTGAAATAGTAGACAAATATTTCTCCCACTTACCAGTTTATGAAGACCCATTCATTGTTTCAAATATTCACGCGACTACTAGAAATGAATATTCGATAATCGTTCCGTGCTTTTCCGAATTTCAAGGTCATGATCCTATAAAGTTTTTCATCTACAAGTTCCACGATTACTTCGATGGTTTAATCGGATGGAACCTATTAGAACACTGGCAAGCAAAAATAGACCTTCAGACACGTACACTAAAGACTAAATTATCCTGTAATAAAATTCAAATGTATGACTCTAAAGCTGTTAACTTATTAGAGACAATTGTTCCTGCACAGTCCACTCGACTAATTAAGATGCCTATTAATATTTCGCAAGGTGATGTAATAATTAACCAGCAATCAATTAATGGCTGTAATATAACAGGATGTCTATCAACTGCTACAAATAGCAAATGCATTGTGGAAATTTATAACCCCACAAATAATGATATTATTTTTAGCCTTGATAAACCAATAACTGCACACATATTTAACGAACAGACATTAGTCGCTAACAGCAAAGACAATGTCCGGTTCCACGAAATTTCATCACGCTTACGTACAGACCACCTTAACGCTGAGGAACGCGCTAATTTATTATCATTATGCAAGGAATTTTCGGACATATTTTATTTAGAACATGAGCCTTTAACCTTCACGAATAAAATAAAACATAAAATTAATACTACTGATGAAATTCCTGTTCATTCTAAAACTTATAGGTATCCGTACATCCATAGAAAAGAAGTCCAAGACCAAATTAGGAAAATGCTAGAACAAGGTATTATTAGACCATCCACTTCAGCATGGAGTGCACCTATTTGGATAGTTCCGAAAAAACAGGACGCTTCTGGCAAAACCAAGTGGAGGCTTGTTATAGACTTCCGTAAATTAAATGAAAAAACTATCGATGATAAGTATCCTATCCCTAATATTACAGATATTCTCGATAAGTTGGGACGTTGTCAATATTTTACTACCCTAGACCTCGCTAGTGGGTTCTACCAAGTGGAACTTCACCCAGACGATATTCACAAGACAGGATTTAGTGTAGCCGACGGTAACGGACACTATGAATTCCTGCGAATGCCTATGGGTCTGAAAAACAGTCCCGCCACATTCCAACGCGTTATGGATAATATTCTTAGAGGCTTACAACATGAAATCTGTATCGTATACCAGGATGATATTCTATGCTTTTCAACGTCACTTCAAGAACACATTGTTAACTTGCGTAAAATATTTCAAAGGCTTAGGGAATCAAATTTCAAATTACAGCTAGATAAATCAGAATTTTTAAAACGCGAAACACCGTACTTAGGTCATGTCATTACAACGGAAGGTGTTAAGCCTAACCCCGATAAAATTTCAGCTATTCTGAAATACCCTATTCCTAAAACTCAAAAACAGATTAAAGCATTTCTAGGTCTAATTGGATACTATAGACGATTCATACCAAATTTCGCGCGTATTACAAAACCATTAACCACATGTTTAAAGAAGGGTGCAAAAGTCAATATTACCCCCGAATATATTAAGTGCTTTGAACATTGCAAAACCCTGTTAACAAATGATCCAATTTTGCAATACCCGGACTTTTCGAAAGACTTCATTCTCACGACAGACGCTTCTAATGTAGCGTTAGGAGCTATTCTGTCCCAAGGTCAAATAGGTACTGATAGACCAATAGCTTATGCCTCAAGAACACTAAACGACAGTGAAATTAACTATTCGACTATTGAGAAAGAGCTTTTGGCAATAGTTTGGGCGGTCAAATATTTTAGGCCGTACCTCTTTGGAAGGAACTTCATCATAGTTACAGATCATAAGCCACTACAATGGCTCATGAATCTCAAAGAACCCAGTTCACGCCTTACTAGATGGAAACTTAAATTGTCCGAATATAACTATAAAGTAGTATACAAAAAGGGAAAATCCAACACAAACGCCGATGCACTCTCACGGGTAGAAATCTATAATGAGGAATCTCCTTCCCTAATAGTCAATATTTCCGACTCAGAATCAACAGTTACAGCCCCTGATGAAAGACCTATAATTAGTGACTCTTCAACTGACACCGCACCCACTATAAGAGCTTTAAGTAGTCCAATCCCCGACTTAGACATGCATGACTCTGAAACAATACACACATCTCACGAAAGTCCTATCCTAGAAATACCTATCTCAGAAGAACCCTTAAATAAATTCAGACGGCAACTTATCATAAAATGCACCACTAAATCACTAAAAGCCAAACCTAAAATTACAGTTCCCTTTGAAACTTTCAGAAAGACAGTCGTAGAAGTTTCTGAGAATATTTTACAAGAAGAAATCGTATCCATAGTTCAAAAATTTATTGACCCCAAACTTCGCACAGCTATAATGGTACAGCCGATTGAAAAAATGTACACTATTGTTCCTGTAATTCAGCAAAACCTGAAAAGTTCTTCAGTTAAAATAATCTTAGTTAAACGTGAAATTCAAAACGTCTCAGACTATCTGGAACAACAAGACATAATATCGAAATATCACACCGGAAAAACCAATCATAGAGGAATTAATGAAACATACTTATCTTTATCACAAAGATACTTTTGGCCAAAATTAAAAGAACAAATAACATCATTCATTAATGAATGCGTCATATGCAATCAAGCTAAATACGACCGTGTTCCCCCACGTCCTGAATTTCAGATAGTTCCGCCACCTACAAAACCTTTTGCACTTGCTCACGCAGACGTCTTAACAATAGAACAGGAAAAATACTTGACTATTATCGATGCATTCTCAAAATACGCACATGCACACCGATTACCAGATTGTACTGCCCCCAATATAGTAAAAGCCCTCTTAAACTTTGGCACTCACCACGGTTTCCCAATCACCTTAACTACTGATAGGGGTACCGAATTCACAAATCAGGTTGTCCAAGAATTTTTCAAATTACATAAAATAGACCACCACCTCGTTGCTGCTGACGCACCACATGAAAACGGCATGATAGAACGTTTTCATAGCACCCTGTTAGAACACCTACGTTTATTGAAGTTACAACATAAAAATGTACTAGCGGAAAATCTAGTACCATACGCACTAATAGCATACAATAGTTCTGTACATAGTTTGACGAAATGCAGGCCATTCGAATTGATCACTGGACACTTTGACCCTAGAGACCCGACAGACTTAGACTTGACTCAGCAATTATTCCAACGATATCTGCAGGACCACCGCGATAAAATGGACGTAGTATATAAAATAATACATGACTCATCTTACCGCGAACGCAAGACCTTAATGGCTCACCGTAACCTTGACCGTGAACCTGAAACAGATTACGAGCCTGGACAAAATGTATACGTAAGGAATCCGATAGCGCAGAGACAAAAGCTCGCATCGCGTTACACTCAAGATAAAGTTATCACGAACTTACCTATACACATATACACATCTAAGAAATCTGGACCAGTTGCTAAAACTAGAATAAAACGATCCAAATTAATTAAAAAGTCGCCATTGTTGCAGGATCATAACCCTCATCATGACCCTGGACCGGGTACTAGCCGACAATCCGACGGACAAAACCATCCGACTTGACAACATATCTGACGGACCTGGAATATTACCCTTTAACCTAGGCAAAACTAGAATTGTTGCACATGATCATATCTTTTTACAAGAAATTAACATAGAGAAAATTCAACACCAAATTAACTTATTAAGAACTCAGCTAGACGAATTGACTGCTAGCTTATCCAAACAAAATGCATCTTCGTTCAAAAATCATATTCTGTACCTATATAAAAAGTTAGATGAGATAACATCCCACCTTGAAACCTTTGGCCCTAGCAAAAGATTAAAACGAGGTCTTATCGACCCCTTGGGTTCTTTAATAAAAAGTATTACAGGCAACTTAGACCATAGTGATGCTCTACGATTCGAACACGCTATTAAAATTTTGCAAAGTAATGATAAAAAGTTAACAGGCAGCTTTGATAAGCATGTCAGTCTATTTAAAGATATGACTGTTCAACAATCGCGAGTATTAGATACTTTGAGCTCTAACCAACAGAAACTTACCAAAACGATTGCCTATCTATTGAATGTTACTAGCGATAATCATACAGCTAGATTCGTTCATTTATTTCAGATATTTAACGCATTAACTAATAATATTCAGGATATTTATTTAGAAATAAATAGGTTAGAGAATATTTTAGCGTTTAGTCGCACTAATTCTATGCATCATTCTATTATAAGTGTTCAGCAATTGAACAAGATGATAAGCAAATTAAAATCCTTATACAATTTGGATCAAATAATTCAATTAGATGCTAGGTACTACTATGATGTAATTAGCATAGGATCATATTACACTAGCAATAAGATAGTGATTGTCCTCAAGTTTCCTATTCTGTCACCTACAATCTATAGTCTATTCAGACTTTGTCCCGTTCCTAATGCAAAATCTCTAGTTATCCTGCCACCTTTTCCTTACATAGCAACTGACTCTAAGGAATTTGTATACATGGAGGCTGAATGCCCGAAGGTCGACACCTGGTACATCTGTGAACAAAAAGTCTCATACCAAGGGCGCACGCATCGAGATTGCATTCATCATCTTCTCTACCAAAAAGAAATAGGTGAACTTTGTCACCCAACTCCGGTTTCTCTCCTCAAGGAAGCACTTCTACAACTAGATAGCCAGCATTACCTCATCACGTTCCCAAAACCTACAAGGGTTCAGATTAATTGCGGACAGGAAGAACATCGACTATTGAATGGTAGCTATTTTGCAACAATCCCCAAGGATTGCTCCGTAAGGACCTTGGAGTTCACTATCGTTAACACAAACGACAAAGTACGTGGAAACGCCGTCGAGTTGATGTCCATTTCACAGGATACGCCATCCAGCCTTGATAATGAATCACCCCGTTACAACCTTAACACAATCGACTTAAACAAGCTCCACGACATCCAGCAGCAAATACTATTAGAAAAACCTGTAAAATTGGACACTACAGGCATTACAAGCACCTACCACATAGTTACACCGCTTTATGGCATAGCCTTATTAAGTGCAGGTGCACTAGTTATAGCCTACCTTATACGTCGCCGACGATCCTTAATGACAGCATCAGCCGCAGCGGAGACTACAACTACTACTACTGCTACTCCTAGCCTTCGGGAAGCCGCTCCAGAGGATCGCCAAGCCGCAATATTTGCGTTAAACATGCGCAAATAGTTGCTCGTCTGGAGGGGAAGGTGTTACCTATGGATATCTTCCTATGTATCTACATACCTATGTACCTATAGTACTACCAATTCATAACTTACAGTGAAGTGTTGCAAGTGTTACGCAAGCGTGAGTGATACCCAGAAAGACTTACGAAAGTGCTGACCGTGCGCGCATAACGTTCTCATGGGAATCGATCGGAAATCAAGACAATGAATCTCGCTCGATCGCCGAAGCTAGAGGTTGTCTTTAGGTTAATTATTCATAAGCACCTAATGTAACTTTTATTTTAATTAAATATATGTAAAAGGACAAAATCGCCTTTTTTAAAACCTCCTACCAGCAGTCGCTAACGTAATTCGCTGATAAATATTTACGAAATTTTTAAAATCCAAAAACTCTCGTCCGATGCCAGGCGCGAACCCGCGACCTCTCGCGACCGTGATACACTTAGCAACCACTCGACCATTTGTAGTGTTGAGAAGAGGTTTGAAATTAGGCACCGCTTTCTTCGTGAAATATTTTTTAAATAAATGATGTCGTTAGATAATAACTTATGTTTTTTTTTTGTCCTGTTTTGTTTTGCACTAAATTCTATATAGTTAATATACGTGTTCTCGTCGTGATATATGTAGTCACTATACACTTTGTTTCAGTTTTACTGCACTTTAAAACAATATCTTCAAGATGTTTACACACAAATTGACACACAAATAGTTGACAGTTTCGTTTTAGATTTTCACTAATTCTTTTTTAGAGATAACACTCACGCTTCGTTGTTAGACTATAAGATATCGTTTTACGTTATTAAAAGGGTGAATACAGTACTTTAACCGAAAAAATACATAAAATTATAGCGGAGCGAATTACTTTTGTTTTTGAGGACTACCCTCTTTTTTGTAGTTGTACGTACCTAATAGGCAAGTTAGTAAGGTAACTTTAACGCCAAAATAGATTTCATGAAACTTGAACATATCCGGTGAAATGAGAGATCTGCGTACCCCTTAAGAGCGTACTAGCGTGATGTTATGTTATGAAATGGTATAAACAATAAACAGAAATCCAATTGCAGCAATCCCGAGAGATTTGCCGTTATTTATTGAAGAGTTCTGTTGTATATCTCCGAAGTTCTTCATCAGATCTTCACCAAATTAAAATGGGACCAATTTCGGAACATACTTTTTCAAAGAAAAAAGAATTTTCAAAATCGGTCCACAATTGACGGAGTAATCGGTGAACATATACAAAAAAAAAAAACAAACATGAAGTCGAACATAGAACCTCCTCCTTTTTGGGAAGTCGGTTAAAAAAACAAACATGAAGTCGAACATAGAACCTCCTACTTTTTGGGAAGTCGGTTAAAAATGCAATTTTATATTGATTGGTTACCCTTGTTTCATCTAAACGAAATTGACAAATTATCCTTCCCAAATAATTTTCCACATAATTTAATTTGCTAAATTATTACTTAGCAAAAAATCTCTTCACAAATAATTGTAACGCAAAACTAATATTTAGTATCGTCAGTTTGCAATTTATCATTTCTATTCAGTCAATTGCTTAGTCAATGACAAAAAATTGCATCTATATTTTATGTCAGTTGCACAGAATACACTTATTAAATTACTTATTAAATTATTATATGTAGGTACGATTACTATTTAAGCTACAAAGTCGACGGAGCCTTTTTCTGTCTGCAGGGGCTAAAGTAACCTAACATGAAGGAGATGACGGGATCATTATTTCTCATTTTTATGGTTTTGTTGGAAGGAGTTTAGTGAAACATATACTTCATTAAAAAAATGAAATCTACCATTTTGGAATCAATAATATGTAGAAATTTTATGTGTTTTTATTAGTTGATATTTATTTTTAAATAACGAGTAGATAGCTCCTAAAAACTGCATGAAAAACGACTAGCGCGGCGTTTTGCTCGGGTTAGCGCCTTAACATGTTTCAATGGATGCACGTTTTGGAAAAAGCAATATCTACAATTTACATAAATAATATAGTTAAACAATTAAAAAACACTCGCAAGATAAAGACGAATCGATTGACGTAAGAATCATCAAAATCGGCCTACACGTTTGGTCTCTAGAACGCTACATAGGAACAAACATACATACATAGACTGATAAACACATTACCCTCCTTCGGCAGTCGGGTAAAAAGGCCAAACTCGCACCTCTCCGCGAGAGGCTCTAGAGTTCTTGACAGTGCCAGTCCATAAGCGATGGCGATTGCTGAAATGCCAAAATGTAAGAATGGACTGATCACGTGACATTTCGATAGCGCTTGACAATCCCATACATTTTTGATGTACTTCCAATCGGTATCGCTACGCTTTCGTTGATTATGTCAATTGTCTAGACTCTAGAGCAAGCTAATTACGAATTCAATTAAAGCAAAGAACACGTTATATACGAAACATCATTAATTTAATTGAATTCTACTTACTGTTTGTGACAGTAATTCAGTCACTTAGATATTAACTATTTAAATATACTTTCTAACTATCTTACCTTCACAATTTAAACACGACACAGTGTTACATTTTATTGTAAAACATGTGCCATGCTCTAACAAATTGTTTCCGTCGCGTCTCCTTGGGAGCCGGCTGTAATGTGATCTGCGACGATATCATTAGTTTACCACTGCACACTCCAGATACAAGCAATCACTGTGATATCCTCCATGGGATTTAAACATTTTGAGAGTACGTTAACTTTGCTAGTATTGTTTTCCTTTTGTTTAATAGAATTTAAAACTACACAAGTAGACGTTGACGAATAAATTTACGTACTTATCTCATAGAGAAAAGGAAACTCGATACACACTTGCTTAAAAGTTCAGTTGCACGTCTGTTGCTAAAGTCAATTTACACAATCTTGCTAATTTAGTAACACTTTGTTTACCTAGCATAATCATAAAAACGTAGGTAGCTATAAATATTAATGTAGGTTTAGTAAGTAATCAATATGTTCACCGTCAGTGTCGTATCGTACATATTATGGTGGTGTAATCTTAACAAGGTTTGTATCCTGTCTCGGGCCGCACCGTCGACGTCGCACTAAACCAATCTGGCCATTTTAATACGGTTTGCAGCATGCCGGGCCTTTGAACGAATACACCTTCGGTTATTGTGTTACGGAGCATCTTGAGTCTCCTCGGCAACTTGGCTTGTTTGCCGGCCTTACGAAAATATTGTTAGAAAAACGTTTGAGTTTAGGGACGCTGTGATTGAATTAGGTGTGTCCTTAAACATTCAAGAGGTTTTTGTTGAGTGGAAAGAGACCCTGATGTAGATGTCCTTAACTTAAAAATATTAGTAATAGACTAAATATGATTGGTAAGAATCTTTGTAATGTGGCATAAATAATATGAAATAGGTCAGGAGAATCGTTTATAAAACATTCCGCAAATACATTATTATGTGTTAGAGCCCCAAATTGCCAACATCAAGTAAGTTAAGTAAGTTTAAGTTGACAAACGGAATCAACTTCAGTAAACTCATCGAATGATTACAATTTCGTCTGTTTGTTTGTTCTTAATATTGCCATTATACAAAATACCGGTATATAAAGTATTTAGCTAAACCAATAAATAGACATTCGTTTGAAAGCGTATCGGTTCGAAGCATTAATTCCGTATAACGTTATTTGCATCGGCCTGATAATAAGCGCCTGCGTTAATATTAATGTATCGAATTACAATGGGGTTCAAAAAGCGATACCCAACCAAAGCCTTTGCCAAAGTATGGTGTTGGTGTTAGCTGTAGCCTGACCAGATGCAATGAATACCATGGAGCGACTGCCTATGAGACCCCCATAACCCAATTATTTGTAAACAACATTTATTATTTATTTATTTATCCTTGCACTGGAACACCTCGCAGCCATCACAGCAATGGCGCACAAACTTATACTAACTGTAAGTCTAGCAGCCTAATTGCGAAAGTGAATTCGCCAAGGTATCGCATTGGTCGATTGAGGGAGTCAGAACCCTTTACTTTGCCGAATTTACTTACGCAATTAGGCTGCAGGTTTCCTCACCATCACCATTGTCAGTGATGCCCATCCTAAACTTAGAAAGTGTATAACGATTTACTTTGTCTGGTTGCTAGACCTACAGTTTTCTGACTATCCGTAACGACTGTCAAAGATACTTCCAACAGCTTAACTTGTTTTACGAGGGACGACGAGTTCAGCTTGTAATGAATGGTCACCCATCTCTTCTTCCTCGGCAAGTGTTGCTTAACCTAGAAGATCAACCCGTATGGCTCTTATTATTTATCCACCAGATTCCTTGATCTTGAAAGAAACTAAAGGTCGAAACACTGAAAAATATTTAGGGCAATCAAAATCCATGAATGCTTTATACACAATAGAGATGATGACGGGAAAAACATCCCGATTCAAATAGTAAAACGCCCATAACTTTTAAACAGCTAAACCGATTTTATTCAAACATAGCTAAGAACACTCTCGACACAATCACCTTTCAAACAAAAACTAAATTACAATCGGTTCATCCGTTGAGGCGCTATGATGCCACAGACAGACACACAGATACACAGACACAAAGATACACAGATACACAGCAACACACGTCAAACTTATAACACCCCTCTTTTTCCGTCGGGGGTTAAAAATCACCAAGAAAATGTTCGACAAACTGTATAGTCGTAAATTGTAAGATTCCGTACCCGAAGGAGGAAACGGAGAATTGGCGATGACGAACAATTTATTAATTTCCCTTTACCATATGAACTTGAAATTTGGTGATAATGTTTATTATTACGTATGTTTTACGTATTAAATCAGATTTTCCTAGAAATTCCTTCAGTTTTCGTAAATTATTACAACTAACTTAATTTTGCGGTTTGGTACGGAACCCTAAATGTGTTGAACGTGGCAGAATAAAACATACATGTCCAATATTTTTAACCCCCGACGGAAAAAGAAGGGTGTTATAAGTTTGACGTGTGTTGCTGTGTATCTGTGTGTCTGTCTGTGGCATCATAGCGCTTCAACGGATTAATCAATTGTGATTTAGTTTTTTTTGTTTGAAAGGTGATTGTGTCGAGAGTGTTCTTAGCTATGTTTGAATAAAATCGGTTCAGCCGTTCAAAAGTTATGGACGTTTTACTGTTTGAATCGGGATGTTTTCGCAAGATAAATGTGTCGGGGGGTTTTCTAAATTTTGAAATTTTACTTGTTAAGTAATTAAGCTTACACACTAAATAGATATTATAGTCATCATCCCTATTTCCGTGACATTTGATATAAATGAATTTTAGAACTTTATAAACATTCCCCTTGTAAGAGTTTATGTAACTTTGTATAAATTAGAACAGCACGAGGTCTGTGTGTGTACTAAATAGTGTGTTCCAGTAGATTGCTTGTCAGGCGTGATGTTAATGGAAACGTCTCCACAGGACCGTTTGTTGTAGCTGTTTGCAGGATTACGAGTACTATTGTAAACAGATGAATGCCAAAGGACAAAATAATAGTTAGATAAATCATTGATCCTCAGGCAACAATTATGAAAATTTTAATTCCTCTACGTTTGTACCGCGTGTGCTTATAGTGTAAATCCCACGGCGAACAAACATTTGCAGGATAAATAATAATAATTATAAATCACCGCGAAATAATAATTACATATTTCCATGATTACTTGTTGTTTTCATTTACCTGCAGGCTTTGTTTATGTACAATAGTTATATAGGTCATCACCTAAGGCTTTTAGGTTACGTTATACCTGCATTATGAGTATACCTGTATCAAGTTTACCATCTAATATGGCTTGTACAAATCCAATAGATATAGAGCTTAATTATTTGTGGTCATTTAAAATGTTTTGTACTATTCGCGCAGCCTCCGAGCTGACCATAAGTAACGTTGACACATCGTCGTAATAGCTGCATCATTCCAATGTTCTGTATTCCTACTCGTCAGTGTGAATACAATACAATACACAGGATACCTACAAATGGGATTGAACACATTACATTTTGGTAGCACATATCAATCTAAATGACTAGAAATCATAATTATACATTTCGATAAATGTTATCTTCGCTATATTATTATAATACCTATCATTATATAAAAAAACAAAAATAATATCATAAATATAATATATCATGCTCATCATATCAGCCGAAAGTCGTCCACTGCTGGACCACCATAGGTCGCCACATTGCCCACGGGACCGGTCTGACCCCGAACCCGCATCCAGTGGATCCCCGCAACCTTAACCAGGACATCGGTCCACCTGGTGGGAGGCTTTCTAACGTTAAGTCTTCCGGTTCGCGGTCGCGAAGTTTGTTTGTTTGTAATGGCTAAATACTCAAAAACTACTTTACCGATTTTTAATATTCGTTCACCAGTAGAAACCTGCGATATTCCTGAGTGACATAGGATACTTTTAATCCCGAAAAAATAATGGGCCCTGCCGGGTAGGCCGCGGGAGCGCAGCTGCGGCATAAAGCTAGTTATTGATAAAACATCTCAATGTCTCGAGCCCCTCAAGAATTCCCCATAGCGCTTTTGGCTGTACAAAGATCTGTATTCGCATTCCGTGCAACAGACAAACGTACAATCATCGGAAGCCACAAAGCTATTGATACACAGTACAGCATGCATAGAACATAGCTTATCTTAGGAAACAAGCAGTAATTAACTAGTGAATTAGATTAATGCGCCGTTCGTGTGCAAACACCTCGTTACGGCACACGTACTGGAGGTAGACAGAGAGATAGCTTGACGGAAATAAATTAATAGTTTACTGACACTGATTTGCATTGTAGAGATGAGTGCGTTGGTCATAGATAACCCTGCTTTAGTAAGCTTGCCAAAGATTAGGGTGTTTGAACGAAATAACGAAAGAAAGAAAGAAAAAAAACTTTTTACAAAAAAGTACTACCGACTTCCAAATAAATAAACCAGCCTAGTGCGTGTCGGGACACGCGCAGTAATAGGGTTCCGTAGTATCTGTGTGTCTGTCTGTGGCATCGTAGCGCCTCAACGGATGAATCGATTTTGATTTAGTTTAAAATAAAAAAAAAATCGGTTCAGCCGTTCAAAAGTTTTACTGTTTGAATCGGGATGTTTTCGCAAGATAAATGTGTCGGGGAGTTTTTTATTATTTGAAATTTTACTTGTTTTATGTTACATAATTTATCTAGTACATAGTAGATACGCTTCGATTGGCAATCTATTGAACACGTAATTATGACACGATATATTGCGAAAACACACAGATTCAAACAGTTAAAGACTCATAACTTTTGAACGGCTAAACCGATTTTTTTCAAACAAAGCTAAGAACACTCTCGACAAAATCACATTTCAAACAAAAAAAACTAAATCAAAATCGGTTCATCCGTTTAGGTGCTATGATGCCACAGACAGACACACAAATTTTGAAATTTTACTTGTTTACTTTATAAAACACCTGTCGTAAAAATATGATAAATGTAATTTTTAACCCCCGACGGAAAAAGAGGGGTGTTATAAGTTTGAGGTGTGTTGCTGTGTATCTGTGTGTCTGTGTATCTGTGTATCTGTGTATCTGTGTATCTGTGTATCTGTGTATCTGTGTATCTGTGTATCTGTGTATCTGTGTGTCTGTCTGTGGCATCATAGCGCCTCAACGGATGAACCGATTTTGATTTAGTTTTTTTTGTTTGAAAGGTGATTGTATCGAGAGTGTTCTTAGCTATGTTTGAATAAAATCGGTTCAGCCGTTCAAAAGTTATGCGCGTTTTACTGTTTAGATCGTGATGTTTTCGCAAGATAAATGTGTCGGGGGTTTTTTAAATTTTGAAATTTTACTTGTTTGACAAAAATAATGCAGTTTTATTTTAAGATAATTTTTACTCACGTCCCTTACTTAAAAACCAGTGCCTACCTAGGCGCACAGGCAGTGCATTTAGAGTTAATAATGTTCGTCTCGTTAACGAACATACAACAAACGAACGCGTTATATCCACTAGGTGGCGCCCGCATCCATTACATACGTCACCCACACGGCACCCGGCGCGGAATAATCGGCAGCCTTTTGTTATTCCAAAAAACAATTCATAGAATTTTCTTTTTAGTTTTCAATAAAATGAAAGAAAATTAAATACAAGAAATATGGTTGTAAATGTGTACCAACTTAAAACAACCACAACAGACACCCTCGATAGATTGGCACACGTACAATACAAAAATAAATAAAGAGAAATAAAATAAATAGTGAAATAGAGAGAGCCGAGCGCACCTAAACTGGGAAAATTCTCGAAAGAAGGAGATTACAAATCATTAAAACATGCTATCTTTCAATGATTGGCACATTCAATAAATATTGTAAATTCTTCATTCTTCAAATTGTCGGATCTCTCCACTGTTTGCGTTTAGTTAGTAAAGCGACAAAATCTATATCATTACTGTCCAAAACGACGTCACAATATTAAGGCAAACTGTATCACAGAACAGGTAGAGAAGGCTCACAAAATCTCTCACTACCTTAAACCAACCGAACAAGATCAACATATATTGATGCAGCAGTCAGTTGTTTACTATCAAGGTGACTTTGTAACTATAAATTAGTTTTCCAAGATTAAATAAAACATTTTTCTGGAAGACCTTCCCTAAATCTAAAACTGCTGACTTACAGTCATTAGAAAACCCTTTCAAGAAAATCAAGAATCAAAACCAAAATCCAACCCACCTTCACCGTCATCAGTGCGAGTCTACTGTGCATTCCCGTCCAGTATACATGTCATGTATATGTATGTGAGCTTCGGGTTCCCGTGTGTGTGTGCGTGAGGCTCACGTCATGTCGGCGTCATCGATCCACTCGCATCCAATTATTCATGTATGTACATAGTTATGTGCACTGTACAGGGCTGCTGGTTGCTGCCATGCAATTGCTACAACTGAGACTCGATTCTAGCTCAAGGATTTCGCCTTCACTTGAATTTAAACTTTAAACCTGGCAAGGGGCATAAAATGAGCCACGTTGTGTGTTGGACTACCCAGAATCGCTGTTTATAAATGAAGTAGATTCTGTATTATCAATTTTAAAATACAGTATTATTCTCTCGTGAATAAGTTTAGAAGATACGTTAATAGGATCGTGATTATGTACTAATAGATTGAAAACATACTACCTAAAATACAGTATACTTTGAGTTTTTACTTCTAAATTTTCGAGGGACCTTGCTTTATTTTCGGTAACCAGCAACTAACTAGCTTTGAAGTTCCAAATCTTTCATCTGCCTGAAAAATCCATATGGAAAGACTGACTACGTAAGGATCAAAGTTATTTTCTTTGCAAGATGGTAGCAATATTGACCAGAGATACACAAACCTAAACCAGTACAATTTCAAAATTTAAAAAACCCCCGACACATTTATCTTGTGAAAACACCCCGATTCAAACAGTAGAACGCCCATAACTATTGAACGGCTGAACCGATTTTATTTAAACATAGCTAAGAACACTCTCGTCAAAATCACTAAATCTAAATCGGTTCATCCGTTTAGGAGCTATGATGCCACAGACAGACACACAGATACACATATTCTCAGCAACATACGTCAAACTTATAACACCCCTTTTTTTCCGGCGGGGGTTAAAAAATTAAATTATTTAGACTACTTACTAGGTACAATGAATGTAATTGAACGTCAAGTCTGACCCTAGTATATGTTTTTTAATTAATTAAATTCTGCAGTATTATTTAAATAAGTTCACGTTTTACATGGTCACCGTACATGCAGTTTGGGCGTAGCATACCAACATAATGTGCCACACGTATGTGGAACAATGTGCGGCGCATACACTATCTTCAAGCTTGCTTCGAAGGGGCCGGTTAGCTGGGCAGGCGGGCTGCTGGCCCAGAGACGGCTTTGTTTGTGTGTCACAATCAAATTTATGTGGGACAGCCATGATGCCTGCCATGTTAACCATATTTAGATTAGTTGTACAGTTTGTATTTTTTTTGAGAATTTTGGATAAACTTAAAACGGGCTTCATGAAAAATCAACATTGGATTTTATGATAGGGATCTTCAAGAGGCATGGCGTACTATCAAAAAAATAAAATTAAAACCTGTTATATTCTGTTGTTATCAGAATATATTAATTAAATAGGTAACCGTCTGCTAATGATGCTATCCGAACCATCATTTATTAAAGGTACAGAGATCGGTAACTGGGTGAGCTTCCCTATAACGTCAAAATATAACTCTTATCGACCAACAAATCTGCACTGAGGAAGACAGAATAGAAGAGGGACTCCCTTTTCCGCACTTAGACTCCCATTTGGTCTGTTGTGCGTGGGGTTTCCGGCTAAAGTAGCCAGCCTATCTCCGTCCAAAAACACAGAAGCTTCCTGGGGGCTTCACAGGCTTCGCGGAGCGACCTCACCTTTCCGAGAATTTCTTCACGTTGGGAATCAGCCTCGCAGTCCAGGATGACGTGGGCAGCTGATTCCTCAGCGTTAAAACAGCCCCTGCAAAGTGGGCTGTCTGTGGCGCCTATGTTAAAAAGATGTTTGTTAAGAGCGTTATGACGCGTAATTGTTCCTATGATTATTGTGAGGTTATTTCTACTAAAGGCTAAGAAGATTTCTGGTTAATCGCGGGTTTACATACGGTAAGGCCGTTATTGACTGTCTACAGTCTGTAGCCCGTGACCATCTGTTGTTATGCAGTTCGGTTGATCTTTCGAAAGGCAGGGGAAGAAGTGGGTACAGGCCTAGCACTATCATCTCAGAACCTCTCCTTGCAAGTTCATTTGCGGCATCATTGCCTAAAGACCCACTATGCCCCTTAATCCACTGTAGGGTGATTCGATTGGATGTCGATATACTCTCCAGGGCAAGGTGGCATTCAAAGGTTAGTTTGCTGTTGGTTTGTTTGTTTTTTAGGACTTTGAGCACTGCCAGACTATCGGATAGGAATCTAATTCCATAGTTATGGATACCTAAGCGCTTTACAACAGTAGCGGATTGTGTTAGGCCGACACATTCACATTGAAAGATTGAATTGTGTGTGCCTAGCGGTAAGTAAAAGTTAATGTTGAGGTCAACGGAATGTACGCCAGCACCTGAACCTTATCTGTTTTTGAGCCATCTGTGTAAATGCGTACTTCATTGGCTCCAGACTGATCCCTATATTCCTCTACAGTTTGTATGCTATAGTTTTTGTTAAACATAGGTTGATTTGGTGTTCTATCACACGGGGTGGCGATGAGGGGTTGGTACCGAATCGCCCGGTCCAGGATTTCAGCGTGTGGGCTGGTGAGATTCTTTTCCCATATGCCCAGATGCAACAGCCTGATGGCAGCTAGCGCTGCCTCCTACTGTAAGTATAGGTCAAGAGGAGTTAATTGTAGGGCTATCTCCATGGCAGCTGTCGGGGTGGTCCTCATGCAGCCGGTGATAGCTGAACAGGCCAATCTCTGGAACCTTTGGAGTCATTGCCAGACTGTGGTAGACAGTTCACACCAAACCGGAGCGCCATAAGGCAACATTGGCCTGATTACCACTGTGTATAGCCACAGCGTGATCTTCTGAGAGAACATTTTCCATATCCCATTTTTACCTAACATTTTTTTACATTGGTAAAGTGCGATTGTGCTTTTGTTAAGTTTGTAGTCAAGATGCTTGTTCCAGAGCAGTTTGCTATCTAGAATCACCCCCAAGTATTTGACCTCGTCTTTAAGAGTTAGTTCTGTGTTGAAGAGTTTAGGGAGTCTATATGGTCCAAGAACTCTTTTGTTAGTGAACATTATTAATTCCGTTTTCGATAGGTCATGCTTAATGCACCAACCTTCGATTATTTTGAAGGCACTTCTTATAAGGTCGCATAAGATGCCCTCAAATTTCCCAGAGATAAGAATTGCTATGTCATCTGCGTATCCCACCGAGTACAGGCTGCTAGCGTTGAGCTCTGCTATGAGCTCATTCACAACTAAGTTCCACAGTAGTGGTGACAGCGCCCCACCTTGCGGGCAGCCTCTACTCACGATACCGAGTGTGGTGGTGTTCATAGTAAATTGAATAGCGCGGTGTTATAACATGTTATTTATCCATTCTATAAGCGTTGGCGCAACTTCGTGCGTGACGAGTGCCTGCTCGGTGCTGGTAAAGCTCGTTTTATCGAAGGCACCTTCTATATCAATGAAAGCGCCAAGGGTTGGGTTTTTGGCTTTAAGGGCATTTCCTATGCGTGAGACTACGCAGTGGAGTGCCGATTCGGTTGATTTGCCTGCGCAATATGGTTACAGGTATTGCCGCAGGTAAAGAGGGTAATTTCACTAACTCGGTTTAACAAGCCTAAAGAACTTAGACTGGTCTGTGTTTCGAGGGAACCTTCTTGGCTGTGGTTTAGGTAGGTTAAGGTTTATGTTGTACCGGATCCATCTGTGGTCTGAGCATGATATCTCGATGGAGACCTGCCAGTCCTGGATGGAGTTAGCTATGCCTATGGTTGCTATTGTTAGTTCTATTATTGTTTGTGATCTTGCGTTGACGAAGGTAGGTTCTGAGCCTTTGTTAAATAATACAAGATCGGCGTGAGACAGGGAGACGTCATTTCTCCGAAACTGTTCACTGCTGCGCTGGAGGATGTCTTCAAGGTTCTGGACTGGTGGGGGCTGGACATCAACGTTAATTGCGAGTACATTACTCACCTTCGGTTTGCCGACGACATAGTGGTCATGGCTGAGACCATGGAGAGCCTCAGTAAAATGCTCGATGACCTCAGTAGAGCTTCCGAAAGAGTGGGTCTTAAAATGAACATGGACAAAACCAAGATCATGGTGAATGACCATGTAACACCCACTCCTATCAAGGTCGGAGACTCTACTCTCGAAGTTGTAGACGATTATGTCTACCTGGGACAAACGGTCCAGTTGGGTAGATCCAATTTTGAGAAAGAGGTCAACCGTCGAATCCGACTTGGCTGGGCGGCATTCGGGAAGTTGCATGGTATCTTCTCGTCCAATTTACCGCAGTGTCTCAAGACAAAAGTCTATGACCAGTGTGTGTTGCCAGTGATCACCTATGGGACCGAGACGTGGTCGCTCACAATGGGCCTTATCAGAAAGGTCAAAGTCACCCAAAGGGCAATGGAGAGGGCTATGCTCGGAATTTCCTTGCGTGATCACGTCAGAAATGATGATATCCACAGGAGAACCAAAGTTACCGACATAGCCCGAAGAATTGCCAAACTTAAATGGCAGTGGGCAGGGCACAATGCTCGCAGAACGGATGGCCGATGGGGCCGAAAAGTTCTGGAATGGCGACCGCGAACCGGAAGATGATACGTTGGAAGGCCTCCCACTAGGTGGACTGATGACCTGGTTAAGGTTGCGGGAAGGCGCTGGATGCGAGACGCACGGGATCGGTCAATGTGGCGACGTCTGGGTGAGGCCTATGTCCAGCAGTGGACGTCATTCGGCTTAAATGATGATGATGATGATGATGATGACAAGATCATACTCAAGAATAAAGTCGGGTGGTGGTAGGTGAGCTTCTCTCCACAATCTGCCCCTCAATATAGGCGGTGGCTCTTGGATGGCCCTTGTGCATCGAAGAAAACTCTTCCGACTCTTAAGTCTACCCGGGGCTGTAGTATGATCATAGAGAGGATGTCGGGCATCGGATGCCTGGTATTTTTCTCAAGCGCGCATGCGACATCCCTTCGTACTTTTGGAGGTGCACTGCCAGCCAACTGGTTTAGTTTGTTGAGCGGAGTCGGTTTGAGGCAACCAGATATAATTCGGCACGTCTCGCTTAGGGCGATGTCAACTTGCTTAGCATGTGCGGATCGGTGCCACACAGGACACGCGAATTCACCAGCTGAGAGGCAGAGGGACATGCCAGTTGTCCGAAGAACATCGGGTGCCGCTCCCAGTTGGTAGAGACAAGGCAACGCAACAGGTTGCTCGCCAATGACGCCGCAATCGGAGTGGCGACCTACTGGGCCCAAAACTTATAAAGAGTTTCCCATCGACTCGAAAAGAAGAAGAAGAAGAATAAAGTCAAGCATTTCTTCACCTCGGTAGTTGGTTTTGACATTACCCCAGAGCGTTTGATGCGCGTTGGTGTCTGTCGCGATGATTAGCTCCAGTTTCTCCTTTTCACTACTCCACCAGTGGGGCGAGCTCAGGCAGAGGCACGTCTTCGTCGCCTGACAGGTATGCCGAGGCTAGTACAATGTCCGGGAGTTGCTGGTCTGTTCTGGAAAGCCTTGTTGCTGTAAGGTCTCTTGAACAAAATTCGTTAATTAGTAGGTTAGGTACATGTTTCGGAACAATTATGCACGTCCTTGGGTTACTTACGGAGGTGTCAAGCAGCAACTTACCTCCGATGTTCGCAAGACCACATATTCTGCCGGCCCTAATCAACGGCTCTTGAATAAGGGCGATGGTCTTTTGCTGTTTTTTGATTTTCCAGCACTCTGCGCAAAGTGGCTGACGCAGTTTGGCTGTGCTGGAGATTGGTCTGTAGGATCCTACATATCCCGCAAGGGAGAAGAGCAGAGGCTGCTGTCATTCTCTTCCCTCTCCTCCCCCGCCGGAAAGGAGTCCTCGTCTGATGTTGACCCGGGCGAGGGGGTATCCTGTGTTGGATCTGAGGTTTCCTCCACCTCCGTTATCACCAGATCCTCAACGCCCTCCATCGCAGGAGGCGACGAGGAACGCGTAGGTATTGGTGTGTCGAGCATCAGTTCTGGCGCGATGGGGGCTGACGAAGTTGATAGCGCTGTACCACCCTCACTGGGAATATTCCCCTCCAGGAAGCGAATGTAGATGCTCCCCATGAGGTAGTAGACGCGCCTTTGCTGGTCTTTAAGTATCTTAACTATGGACACGGAAGTAAATACAGGTTCCTGCCTGACCCTCCCGTGTGTCAGGGTCCATGTGTTGATCTTCAGGTTGGCGTTCTGCCTCGACAAGTGCTTTACCAGTGCTGGAGTGTCAGGTAGGTTAAGTTCAGCTGCATATGCAGTAAGGAAAATAAGGCAGTTAACCGATGTAGCCACAGCTAGGTTAGTATCCTAACCTGGTGACCTGAAACACAGGCCCTTAAAGCCTAGCTTAGGCACCAGTCTACCACAGTAAACTGAACTATTTCATGTACCTTATTGTAACAATGTCTGTAATGTTTATTGTGGTGTGAAAATAAATAAATAAATAAAGTATACTATGCTTATTTCCACAGTATTATGTCTTATGGCATTCTGCTGTGGGGTCAGCAGCAGATGTTGACTCAACTTAAAAAAAAAAAAAAACCAAGAACCCGACTGCTTAAAAAACGAACTAAAAAGATGTAAACAATAAGAAAATCATGCTGTGCAGTCGGAGGATACATAATCGCGAGCTGGCTGACCAAAAACAGATGTATCCTCCAACTGAACAGCATGATTTTCTTCTTATTTACGTCTTTTTAGTTCGCTTTTTAAGCAGTCGGTTTCTTGGATTTTTTAAATTAACTATTTTTTATTATTATTATTTATTTACTTCAGATATGAAATCCATAGTTTTGTTAGTACGTAAAAATTCTTATATACCATGATAGTCACTTAAAATAGATACACTAGACAAGACAAGACAAGACAAAGATATTTTATTTCAACTAGGCCACAAAGCGGCACTTTTGAACGTTAGATACATTAAAATTTACAAGGAATAAAAATTGATTCTACCGTGCATTCGGAAAGTAGCTTGTTATGGAGAAGAACGTACAAGAAACTCCATACATACTCTTTTAAAAAAAAAAGTTTTTTTTCAATATTTAGGTACATAAGTACATACATTAATAAATTTATATGTGTGAGGACAATGCTCCCAGAATCACTACATACTATACTACTTACAGGTACAAAGTATTAAAAGTACTCACACATGTACTGTGCAGTTACATAATAGGTACTAGAAAAACACTAGCATCCGAAGCAGTTAAGTTAAGACCAATCCCAACTGACGGCGCCCGTTCACGAACATGACGCATGAATCGGCACCACCCAGCTCAACCATCATGAAGGGAACCGAATGATCCAACACACACGCCACCATCAGAGAGACATTTGAGAGAGCATGACACACTCAACTGCCAGGGCAAACACAAGTCAACGAACGACACCAAGGTACAGCAAATGGGTAGATTTACAGTTGGGTACATAGTACTCACACACGTGCTGCGCAGTTATACAATACTAAAATAAATTGAGTCTATATAATACAAATATATTCATAGTCTTCAGCAGATCCAACAATTCTACAAAACAATAATGTTCTGCATATCACTTGTTTTTGCGTCCTAGTGGTTGTGGAGCAAGACTAGCATTGAGCCAAGCATTTTTATCAGTGATGTAATCCCCCAACTTATAATATGCCTGCCTGCATAGTGTGCGTTTTATACAAGTTTTAAATTTCGTCTCATTCAGTTCTAGAATGTGGGGAGGAATTTTATTGTAACATTATGTACAGTACCCCATGAAAGAAGAGGCTACTTTAGCCAGTCTGAAACCTGGTTGAACTAATTGGTCCCTATTTCTAGTAATGTAATTATGTCTATCTCCGTTTTTACTAAAAAGATGTAAATTCTTTCTCACGTACATGATGTTTTCATAAATATATTGACAAGGAACCGTCACGATGTTAATGCCCTTAAACAGTTCCCTTAGAGAATCGCGCCGGCGAAGATTGTATATCGCTCTGATGGCTCGTTTTTGCAGAATAAAAATTGACTCAATGTCTGCAGCCCTTCCCGATAGTAAAATACCGTACATACACATCATGTCAAAAGTACACTTACAATACATACACATCATGTCAAAAGTAAAGTACACTAAAATCAAAACAAAAAGAATAATCAATTTATGCATTTTGGTACACTGTATGTAATATCATTTAAAATTAATGTCAATAAATTAAAACAAAATGCCTTGTAATATCCAAAAATAAAAAAATAAAATAAATTAAGTTTTTTTTTTATTAAATATAGTTCAGCAAAATTTATAAATTAAAAGTCTGTGTTCAGTAGAGGTGAAATTGCATATTTACAAAAAATATGTATTACTTCTCGACATGTAATCGAACACAATGGCACAATATTGGACAGTCTGTTCGAAATGAATTAAGAATGCTGTTGCTACTGCCGCGGACACGACTTAGCAGAGAGGCGGCTTTTTTTCTAAGGATAACATGTGCGTCTGAAAACATGCCCGATGCGCTACAGTGCCGCGGCAGCCGCATCAGCATCCTAAAAGCGTTATTATACTGAACGCGCAGGGCGCTGATTGTCCTCTGCGTATAGTTGACCCATAGACTGCACGTGTAAAAAGATTGGCAAAAAGCCCGAAACAATGTTACCTTTACTGCCTTGGTGCAGCGTGCAAATCTACGAGCCAACATATTGCATCGAACAGCCAACGCCCGGCGCTCCCTCTCAATGTCCTCGTGGTCTGAGAGGTCATCCGAGACAAGGTGGCCCAGATACTTGAATCTTGAAACTCTGGTTAACGGAACGCCATCTATGAAGACGGGTGGTACGTGCGTGACCTTATAGCCAGCAGATTGAAACACCAAGAGTTCACTTTTCTACACATTATACCTGAGCCCATGAGCCCCGGCATAATCCACACATATAGCGAGCAGTTTTCGAATGGCGCTAGTGGAGGGACCCAGCAACACCATATCGTCCGCGTAACTGATGTTATTAATGAATTTTCCATCTATCGAACATCCGACATTGGTGCTGCTGAGCCTCTCGATCAGTCCGTTCACGTACAGATTGAAGAGACGAGGCGAGGTTAAACCGCCTTGCCTAACTCCACACCTCATCCTGTACGCCTCGGAGGTCACGCCAGCCCATCTTATTGCATTAACCTGGTTGTTGTACCAATAATCAAAAATTTTAATTACCTCTTCAGGGAGGCTGGATTCCGTCCTCATTTTGTGCCTAAGCAAATCATAGGACGCCAAATCGAAAGCTTTAGAAAGATCTTAAAAACAGGCATATACAGGAGTCTTCCTGTCAGTGTAGTACCGGACAGTATGCTTGAGGCATAGAACAGCAGTTTCTGTCGACAGCCCCTGCCTAAAACCAAACTGAGCGTCGTTAAGCTTTATGTGGCTGTTCAAAATACGATCAAGCAGACTGTCCAGCACTTTCGCTACGGTTGAAGCTAAAGAAATGGGCCTATAATTGCTGTTGTCTGACGCATCACCAGTTTAATTTTTAATTATTGGGCACAACCACGGTCTTCATACACTCGTCCGGAAGGTACGAGTGTCTTAAGCAAAAAGTATAAAACATAGCAAGAACTATAGGCAGATGAACTCCCGCATGCTGCAAATGCTCAATACTAATTCCGTCGTGCCCTGGGGACTTACCCCTGGTCATATTGTTAATAATTGCAGCTATATCTCTCGCCGTAAAAGATGGTATTAGTGCTGGCCCCAAGATATTCTGCCCGATTTCATTAGTATTGACCACCCCCGGCCCGCTGGGAGAAGGATCTGTCTGAAAATATCTTCTAAACATGTTCGCAATGTCACGTGGCTCAGTTATCCCATTAATATTGAAAGGCACAGTGGGTTTACTATTAAGATTTCTCGTACCTTTCCAAAAGTTTTTGAAATTTTTACTAGCGTGGTGTGATGCGAGAATATCCATCTTAATCTGCTCGGCGTTATTTTGACACCATTTTAGCTTTGATTTAAACTGACGCCATGACTCCATCATATTATCATAGATAGGTCCACCAGTAGGTCTACCGTGCAGTAACCAGGTTCGAAAATTAGACCTGGCAACCCCGTGAGCACCGCGAACATGCCTATTCCACCCCAATACAACACGCTTTCGTTTAATAGAAGAATATGAGCTAGTCATGGCTGCTTCACACAGAGTCGAAACGATATCATCATACATGCGGACTATCACCACTCTGTGCTCCCTATTGTGACATAACCCATCACAACACCCCGATAACTCTGATGGAAACTCAACCATTCTAAAGTGATCGTTGCACCTCTTATTATACAGCTGTTTTTGTTCTACATCCCTGTCAGCCCACAGTATGCCGTTAGGAGTACGATCAGGAAATGAAAATTGTGGCTTCATAACAGCAATATTACAGCGAACTTCTAATGGATAGTGGTCGGACCAGGTGCAGTCATAGTTCACCCTTACATCCACCACTGACAGCCACGCAGACTTCGTTACTACACAATGGTCAAGTCAGCTTGTGCTGCCATGGGCGTCGCTAACGAATGTAAAGGTGTCCGATGAAATTCCTATTTTTTCTATATCTGCACATATCCATTGCTGATCATTACAGAACTTTAAAAGCTCCCTTCCAAACAACGTACACGGACCAGCATTATAGTCTCCTAAAATGTACACATTTGCAACTTCAGTATTGTCAATTATAGCGCTTATGTCACTTAGACAGTCAGTAAAATCAATTAAGTTCTCCATTGAGTTTACAGGCATGTAAACGGAGAAAACTACAAATGACCGATCGCACACAACCACCTTAATTGCCGCTAGACGCACACTATTGCACGGGATCACTGTAACTGAACTAAACGCACTCTTACGCCACAGCACAGCAACGCCACCATACGGTCTGCCCCGTACCGGACCAGCAGATGGGTCCATTTTTTAGCGTAAGGACAGATCCGCTTTACGCCAGATTCGCGTTACGTCAGATTCGCGTTAAGACAGATTCGCTTTAAGACAGAAGTATAGTCAGATAAAAAGTAATTTTATTCATTAATACGAAACATCAGAGAAAATTAAAAAGACATTGCAGGCATCATTACTAACCAAAAATAAATTCCCGGTACAAATGTTTAATCCTATTTTTTTCTATATTAACCAAATTTCCTAAATGTTTTAAATTTGTCCTTGCAGGAAAAATTACAAATTTAGAGTGTTTGTTGTTAACATTTTTTTTTTATTCTCCTTATCCTTTTTTAAGTCTTCTAGCCTTCGTCTTTTTCCTTGACTGTAAAGATATTAATTTTCTTTCTTGTATTTATTTTCTTTTTTTAGCAACTGAAGAAAATAATATGAGGCTAGTTTGGGCGGTATTTTTGAAATCAGTCTACGATGGTAACCCTTCACCCCATTTGTTGACCTGATATTTTCTCCGTAACATGAAAATTGTTCAGAAGACTTTCTTTAGCCACTGGGTCGAAAAAGAGTTTTGAAACTTAACAAATTCCCCTGTTAGCAGGGCCAGCTTCTAATAAAGATAAGTAAGCCTTAGGCATTAAATTTGCAGGTAACAGTGCTAATTGAGTAACTCCCATTGTTATATTTTTGCCCACGTTTGTGTTATCCAGGCCAATTTTCTTACTAATTTTATATATTGCATTTAACTGGTAAAAACAGCCCTTCATTTTTATATTTGTATATATAAATAATGTTAACGGCATGTTGCCATTTCAAAATCACACTTATATTCAACAAAGTCAAATGTTTTTTTTTTTAATATTCTAAACATTCTTTTGTATGTTTGTTGAGACTTATTTGGTAGCAAACAGTAAATTGATGGCACGAAATTAACAAATACTCTGATGTTGTTGTATTAACATGCAACGAATAAATTTGGTTAAATGGTTTCGGCGTCGCTTACATGTCACGTCGCCATAGTATCTTGTATATGAGTTTTTGTTTTTTTTTTGGCTAAAGGGGATCTCAAGTTTTTTTTCCTCTTCACCTTCATCAAATAAAACTAAATTTTCAACCACACATCTTTGACATTTCGAAAAGTAGTTTTCAAGGAAAGAACTTTATGTTGCGGTCTGTACATATTCTGTCTTAAAGCGAATCTGACCTAATGCGAATCTGACCTAACGCGAATCTGGCGTAAAGCGAATCTGTCCTTATGCTAACAAAGGGATGGGTCGATAGCCGATTTCCCGCAGTATTCAAAGTCTGAGTCGATTATTCCGAAGAATGGCAGGTCGTGTGGGAACAACCACGTCTCCTGCAGGGCTACTATATCAGCTCGACGACACAGGTTTCTTACATGGTCCACAGACCGCACTAAAGACTTACAGTTATAAGTAATAAAGCTACTTAGTAATGGTCTTCTTAACTGATGACTGGATATTAGGATTTTTATAATTTCTTTTGTTTCCGAAGTCTATGAAACGCCGGAAAGATATTCCTTCCGGTCATATATGGTCATCCATGAAAATAGCCATCTTGTGCCGAGGGACCAATATTTTATAGGCATCATACTCCTTATGCTGCTTCATTATTTTTTTTTCTAATATTACACTAACGTGTGTTTTCGACATTATATAACTCGCAATGTCTGTCGGCGAAGCTCTTTTGTCAACATTGTTTATAAACAGAGGGAGTTTGACGTCCGCAGCCCTAAATTTGCATTGTGGAGTGATCACAGCCACGCCTTTCTATCCTATAAATCTATTCTTATGCTTATTTTTTCGTACCTCCGTCCATTCAACATCATGCGTTGGTTGTTTTCATTCACCCGGCGCACGCGCAATGTCTGCAAACGAGCGACAAGACTCAGACAAACAGCTATTATTCGGCGCCTCATCTATCGTACCGCTCATATTGCTAGCGGGCTTCAACACATCACACACCGTACGCTCTGTCTCACTCACACCTCCCGCTATCGATAACCCAGTGGTTATTTTATTATCGGAGGTAGATGACACATTAGTTGTTTACTGGCCGCATACGAAACAGATGTCTCGCTATCAGTCACAACATCAATGCTATCGGACAACGGGGGTAGACGATCACAATCATGCTTATCAGATCGAACATTCGTACTATTAACTAGGTTTGGAGATGTCTGTGATATTGTCGACATATGCGGTAGACCCATGGGGCCGCTATCATTGGCAAAGCTAGCTTTCATACGTGATGCACCTCTCTTTAGGCTAATATTTCTGTAGTCATTATGGACAAAAGTCTTATTTAGACTGTCAACAGTTATATCACAACCAACACCGTCATTGCCAGTGTTTAACAGTTCCTGCTTAATCTGAAATAGCTGATCTACAGTTGCATACGTACTTTTAAACAATTTCACCTCGTTTTGTAAAATAAGGATATCTTTCAAAAGTCGAGTGACATCTACATGATCAAAAGTTATTGGGGGTAGTTTGTTTAGATCATGATCTACGAAAACAGGGATCTTCTCAGGGTCTATATTCTTAATAACTTCTATGATATCAAATAAATCTTTCTTGCTTTTGCCTTCTTTGTTTTTACGTTTTATATGCCTTATATCAGTAGAAACAGACTGAAACAGTAATGACTTAGCTTTTTCGAAGTCTTCTGTTGAAAAAGCAGAACTGCATATCCTCACTAAGCCTTCACTATCCATCACTTCATGTTTTAACTGCACAAATGTTAACAGTTCCTTGACCACTATATTACAATTGTTACATTTAAGCACATTAGCCGACGACATATTTAACAACGCTTAGCACTACGGTACAGCATCTGCACGCAACGAGCGCTCAGCGAGAACTTTAATACTTGATTTTTATTTACAACTTTTTAGTTTTTTTTTTTTAATTAGGTACATTTAAACATATAATTATTATATATTTTTGAAATCACCTCTTGAAACCCTTAATTTTCCACACCACAAAATGGCGCCATAATCCGCAATCTTTTTCTTTTCCAATTTTATGTAGCCAGTGACTAACATCGATTAACATAAGAATTATCAAAATCGGCCAACGCGTTTGGTCTCTGGAACGCCACATAGGAACAAACATACACATACATACTTACATACATGGACTGATAAACACATTACCCTCCTTCGGCAGTCGGGTAAAAAGAGGGCAATCCGCGCGATTTATAAAATGGGTCCTCGCGAGTCCCTCGGAGATAAATTTAAAGAGATCGATATACTGACTCTTCCTTCACTTTATATTTTGGAATGTATTTTGTATGTCCGCAAAAATCGAGGGCTTTTCAAAACTAGAAGCGACTTCCATAATTTAAATACACGCAGTAAGCATGAAATTGTAATACCCAAATACAGATTAACTAAAACTAGCAAGTCTTTTCTTATAAACAGTATACGCTTTTATAACAAGTTGCCAAAGTCAGTTACAGATATAACCGATGGAAAGTTCAAAAATAACATCAAACGTGTCCTTATTAAAAAAGCATATTATAAAATCAAGGACTACATTGAAGATAAAAAATTTGGCTTTAGCTCCTTCTGTGCATGCGGCTTCCCTGGTAACTCATAAACGTAACTATTCTCAATTCCCTGGTAACGATTCTCAATCCCACTTTTCTCTTTTTTTTTTGTTTTTCTTCTTTTAATTAGACTTTTTACAATGTTTCTCAATCATCTTTATAGCCCTTTGCTAAGAATAGTTACAGCACTGATAACAACATTTGTGCCACATGTTAAACTTAGTCTTGTTATATTTTTTTTTACCTTTGTATAGATTCTTTTACCGATTATTTTGTGAATGTATGAACATTGTAGGCCTTCCAGATGCTAGTTAACATTTTTTTTTCATGGTCTGTTGTATCTGCAATCAGTCTTGAGTACTTTAAGCAGATGTGGTAAGTGACAATTGGCATTTCGAGTGTGCTTTCCAGTGAGAGCAACTACTCATAGGTTTAGCATGTATTAAATGCTACTCAAGAGGGTATAGACAGAATGTCTTTTCTTTTGAGACGTTTCTGGTACGTGCGTGTTGTCAAACCAGTGGCCAGTTCATTTGGATGCCTCTCCAGCCTTTCCAAGTATGTTTTACTTATGGCCAAGATTTTCTCTTTCACCGAGTTCATTTGAAATTGGTTGTGTATTTCACAATTTGTAATGAACCAAGGCCCATTGTATATGGATCTCAGAATCACATTTTGCATGCGCTGGATGATGGATATATTAGAATTGCTACAACTCCCCCATAGCTGGATGCCGTACATCCACACAGGCTTTAGAACGGTTTTATATATAAGGAGTTTGATGTCAGTTGATAATTTGCTGTTCCGCCCTAATAGCCAATGTAGGTTTTTGTAGCGCAAGTTGAGCTCATCTCGCTTGGTCTTTATGTGCTGCCTCCACGTAAGGCGGCGATCAAGATGTAGTCCTAGGTGTTTCACATAATCTTTATGTGGTAGCAAGTTGTCATTAAGCTTTACTGGCGGACAATCGCCTCTGCGTAGCGTGAAAGTGACCTGTACCGACTTAGATGGGCTAACTGTTATTCGCCACTTTTGGAGCCAGTCAGATATTTTGTCTAGACCATTTTGCAGCGTTTGTGAAGCAATTGTAGGTTCATGGTTGATAGCCAGAATTGCTGTATCATCAGCGAAGGTAGCTGTAGTCACGCTGTCCTCTGCTGGCAAGTCTGCTGTGTACAACGTGTACAGAATTGGTGCCAGCACTGAACCTTGGGGGACGCCAGCCTTTATTTCGTATAACTTCGACGTTGCCTCAGCTTCTTTGACTTGAAACAGTCGATCTGTTAGGTAGCTCTTCATTAGCTCATAGATGTTGTGAGGAAGACAAGCCTTTATCTTATAAAGTAAGCCCTTGTGCCAAACGCGGTCGAAAGCCTGCTGAATATCCAGGAAGACTGAGCAACAGAACTCCCTTTCCTCCAGCCTTTTTTTCCTCCTGTGGCAACACTACAGCTAACAGCTGATTTGAATTTGTCCTAATAATTTTAATTTTAAATATTAGTTTTCATTCATAATAAGGCCTATTTCCAATTTATTAACTAGTTTTAAAGCGTAATTAAGTGTTTTGTGTTAAATACAGACACTACTAGTGCAAAATAAGTGTTAAAATTTAATTGTGTTTCGTTGACAGTTACCGGCTCAAGCGAATGTTATTTTTTCGCCTCGGTATCAGGTACAATACTACATATTTTACTTGAATTTGGATTGTTTGCGTTTTAATATTTTGTTAACAATTAATTGGATCACTTTTATTACGGTTACAAGTTGATGCCAATGACCTATAAAACGTAAACATAACCTTAATAAGTTTGGTGACAGAACTTCTTTCTTAAAGATCTAAATTTCATTTTTCCGTTCAACTAATCATCTGTTACTCATTCTACTTCTCTTTTCCGACCTCTTCTTTCTTCTCTTTAATCATGATTATGACTCGCAGCGCGCGGGCTCGCCTAGAAGAGACCAAACTCAGTCAGGCTTTGAGCGAATTAAAGGCGTCTCAGGAGTTCTGTGACCAACTGATAAGGGAAAAAGATGAAAACGAAATAGAGTTCCTTAGTGTCCTTGGCAGGAATAGCAAACTGAAAACAGAAATGGCTCAGTTATATACTCAACACACTGATGCCATAGCAGCCCGGGACAGGCTCCAAGTTGTTGTGGACGGGTTCAGCCAGTGTAGCAATGAGTATGAACAAGCTCTTAGTCACAATTATTTACTACAACAGCAGCTACATGAGGCTCAAAGTCAGATTGAATATCTTGAAACTAGAAATCATAACATCACTGCCTCGTTGAATCAAAGTCTATTCAATGAATTGGTGCCTGTTGCCCCGTCAATGGTTACTGCAATAAATCCCTCTTACACAATAAATTTAACAGGTCATGATGATTCAAAATCAATTAAATCATTGAGGGTAGTCACTAGTAAAAATAAAATAAAAAAAAGTACATTAAAATTAACAAATACATAGTTAAAACTAAGAAAATGATCAAAAAACAAAGGTTTTTCATCAAAAATGTAAAACTTAATAGAGAAAGGTTGAATCTACTTAAACAATTAGATATGTATTCATTTAATTTAGAAAAAAGTACTAGGAAATACCAAACTGACACAGAAGACTTGCGGTATGAACTTGACCATCTACAGGAGAAACTTACTTCTATGACCATTAAATATACAGCCTCTGAAAACCAAATGAGGGAATATGTATTGGCAATGAATGAGCTGGTAAGCTCACAAACTAACAAATGTGATCATTGTCAACCACCATCTGTTGAACCCACACCGGACCATTCATTGACAATATGTGATGCCACCATACCGCAGTCTAGTGCAAGTTTGCCATTAGAAATTACTAACCGTTTGCCTAAAAATAATGTAAATACAGAAATAGTATTATTTTGTGATGAAATTGGAAAGGATCTAGGCCACTTGTTGACAAATAGATATATATCCAGGACACTCAATAATGAACTACTGTATGCCTGGTTGTTCTTTATTTGAAATAATTAAAAAAGTTATAAAATGTCAAATCACATTCCCATACAGCCAAAGTTTGCCACAGGAAGAAAACATACTTAGGTATGAATTGAATAGGACATTACATAATTTAACATATAGTAGTAATTTATTCCATTTAATTGACACTAACAATTATGTTGGTGATGACTTTTATTTGACAAAAGATAAATTTTTCATGGATAGGTACTTTCTTTCAAAGTATTATAAAAGACAGATAGCTGTGTCGCTATCATATTATTTTTCTACTACAGCCAAGAATTTGGCTAAACAACTTGCTTCTATTGAGCAATGCCAAGGAATGTTATTTAATTCAGCCAATAATTTGGTATCAGAAATTGATATTAATAGTAATTTAAATTAGAAATTAGGACAATAGGGACAACCTCTTGCAAAAGCATACAGCATAAAAATTGCAAAGTAAAATCAAATAAAAGTTTAAATTCGGTAAATAGTATTAACCTGCTGCATCAAAATATTCAAGGATTTATGAACAAAGATTTAGAAGTAGAATTATTTATGAACTTTAACAGTATTGATATTCTTTGTATAACAGAACATTGGCTTAAAAGCCACCAGTTATTGTTCAATTTTAATAATCACCAGGTTGGTAGTTCATTCAGCAGAGTTAATGCTATACATGGTGGCTCATTGATTTTAGTAAGTAACCAGCTTAAATTTAAAGACCGTAAGGACATTGTGAGCCTATCTGTTGAGCGGACAGTTGAAATAGCTTGTATAGAATTGGAGCAGTTTATTGTATTAAGCGTATACAGACCCCCTTCAGGATTGTATGACTGTTTCGAAAAGGTAATGGATGAAGTGTTACACAAGATTTGTAACTCGAATAAATCCATTATCACTTGTGGTGATTTTAATGTTAATTTATTAGAAAACTCAGGTTCTTGTAGTAAAATAATAAGTCTGTTTCAGTCCTACAATCTTGTAAACCTATTTTTGGAGCCCACAAGAATAACCCCTTCTAGTGCTACATGCTTAGATAATATTTATACTAATGTTATACCAGACCACAAAGAAATTATAAATTTACTAGATTCTGATCATTGCGGGCAGAGGATTACTGTACCAAACCAAAGCAACAAAGTGGCTAAAAAGGATATCACTGTTAACCCCAAAACTGCAAGTCGCTTGGCAGCTTTTAAAGTTAAACTCATTAATAAATTACCAATTTTGTCAATTGATGCTGATCCTAATCATCTATATGATGATTTTTTTAGTATATACTGTAAACAATTTAATTCGACCTTTATTCCCAAGACTATCTCCGTTACTAGTAACGCATCATTCAGTGATTGGGCTACCATTGGTATTCATAAGAGTAGAACACGGCTTTATGAGCTGTACAGTGAAAGGACTTATGTAAACACTGCTGAATTTAATTTATATGTTAGAAATTATTCAAAATTATTTAAAAAAGTTTGTTGTTTGGCCAAGTCGCGTTATTTGAGCTCAAAGATAAAAAACAGTAGTAATGTTATTAAAACGACTTGGAATATTATTAATAGTGAAACGGGAAGATCTGGTAACCGAAATATTGACTACGGCCTGTCTATTAATGGCAACATCATAAAATCAGACTCACAAGTCGCAGTGGCCTTTGAAAATTTCTTTGAGATATTCCCGTTTCAACGACTAAATCCTTAAACTCATCACCTTCTGTTGCTGAGTCTTTGCTAAAAGAAAATGTTAACGTTTGCGATTCGGAATTTCTTTTTGAACATATTACTTGTAAAGACATAATTAAAACCTTTCACACTTTAAATGTTAAAAAGACTGCAGATCTGTGGCGTCATTCTGTAGAAGTTGCTAAGTCTATTATTGACATTGTCGCACCTAGTTTAGCTATTATCTTTAATAATTGTATCGACTGTGGGGAGTTTCCCGACCTTATGAAAAATTGTAAAATAATACCTTTGTTTAAATCAGGTAGTACATCAGACCCTACAAATTATAGACCTATTTCAGTACTACCTACGTTTAGCAAAATATTTGAAAAATTAATTTTAGAGCAATTGCAAAGATTTTTTAATAAACATACATTATTACATACCAAACAGTTCGGTTTTACAAGGGGTCGTTCAACTACTGATGCCGGGTGTTGAACTTTTAGGACATATTTATAATGCATGGGAAGATAAGTGCTATGCCTTGGGAATCTTTTGTGATTTGTCCAAGGCATTTGATTGTGTTTTTCATTCTTAGAAACTCCGCCACTACGGGATCCGGAACAGCGCTCTGGATCTTCTTACTTCATATTTGAGTAATAGGATTCAGACCGTTGACGTTAATGGAAAAAGATCTCCTGGATCTATGGTAACAATGGGAGTCCCACAGGGCTCGATTCTTGGTCCTTTCTTGTTTCTTATTTATATTAATGACTTGCCTTACCTCATAAAGGATAACCATGATATAGTGTTGTTTGCGGATGATACTTCACTTTTGTTTAAATTTAAACGTCAGCAGCTGGTTACTGACGATGTAAATAGCGCGATCTCAAAAGTAGTTCACTGGTTCAATGTTAATAATTTACTTCTTAATGAAAAAAAAACCAAATGCATTAAGTTTACCCTACCTCACGTTAGGCAGGTGAAAACCGATGTGTTGATAAAGGGCGAAGAATTGAATCCTGAAAATAGCACAGTATTCTTAGGCTTAACTTCGGATGCTAAGCTTCAGTGGGGCCCACATATAGATAAATTGTCAAAGAAGCTAAGCTCCGCAGCATATGCTGTTAGAAAAATTCGTAATTTAACTGACATAGAGACAGCCCGTTTAGTATACTTTAGCTATTTTCATAGTGTAATGTCGTACGGTATTCTGTTGTGGGGAAATGCCGCCGACATCCAGACTATCTCTGTTTTGCAGAAAAGAGCTGTTCGGTCAATTTATAAATTAAGCCCATGACACTCTCTCAGAGAGAAATTTAAGGAGATTAATGTAATGACTGTGCCTTCTCAGTATATTTATGAAAATCTTTTATATGCCCATAATATTTTTATTTTTTTTAAATACAGTGATATCCATAACATAAATACTAGGAATAAACACAAATTTGTAGTACCTACAACAAGGCTCAAGAAAATAGGTGGCTCGTTTAGATGTCAATGTGTACGCTTTTATAATAAGCTTCCAAGCCACGTACAACATCTAAGTCTTAATAAATTCAAATCTTTTATTAAACGTAAGTTGTGCCAGAAAGCGTTTTATACAACTAAAGATTACCTTGAAGACAAAAAGGCTTGGGATTGAGCTGCTCCAATTAATTTTGTTTTTTTTATTATATTTTGCACCGTGAATTTTGTTGTTGTTTTTTTGGTTTTCTTGCAATGACAAGAATATTTACTTTTTAAAGTATTATATTATTTTATATTAATTATTGTGAGTGTGAAGACTATGTGGATCATTCTTTTTTATTTTAATTTAAATTTATCTTAGTTTTTAATCATGGTCTGGCAGTTTGAGTAGTTTATGCGGCCTACCCGAATGTCCTTTCTTTGGTATTGTTCGTCGAATCGTTGAGCTCCTTAAATTCTGAGTTGAGCTGCTCGGTTATTGACAAATGCGTGCACTGACTGGACAGGTCCACTCAATCTGGCTGGTTCTTTCCTCAAAAGACCATTTCAGACATCAGTCTACATGGTCTTCACATGATCTAACCAATATTTTGTCTGGACTTTAAAAGAGACTGTGACCTCTGAGTTTGTTTCGGCCTTTCTTCTCAGAGTAGTCAGATAGGAAACGCCTACCTCATCTAGTTTTAAAAAATATGTTCGACATGTAAAAGTGTTTGTATAAACCAACTTACAGAAATAAAATCATTTATCATTTTCTAATCCTGTCGCACACTATGTGAACCTGTGAAGTGTATACTCTCCTTTAGATTAACAACCATATATGTATGCCCCTTTATATTAGGTATCACATGTTATGCTGACATAGCTTTTACTTCGTTTTACTTGTTTCTTACTGTAACTAATCCATTATACTATTGGCAGCCAACCTGACTTATTATTTCTACATCCCGTACAACTCCAAACATCTCATGGCGACCCTGCCAGGATCTCCTTGGGTTTTAGTATAATCGCCAACTACTGCCTCTTGCCGCGAAATTCGGTTACTTGTAAATTAAACCAATAACACATTAGCCATCGGAGTTTCTAAAGGATGTGCAACTCAAAGGTGGAAAAAGATGAGGTATTCATCACACAAAACGCAGCGGGCAGCAACCAGGCCACGTTGAAGGATGTTGGTCAGCACATGGAGCGGATGAATATTGTGATGTTCGCGCTGTTGGCTATACTCACCATTGCAATGGCCTACTTTGTGGTGCGTTTATATAAACGGTGCCATCGGCAGTGGATCCAGGAAGAGATTGGTCTCCGAGCTATGCAACGTATCCGGGCTTCTATCAGAGGACACAATAACGCCGAAACAACAGCCTAAAGAACCGTGAGTTACCTGCCAAGATCATTTCAGAAAGTGTTTTATCCGACTTTTGTGAGTGTTTTTTTTTTTAATTTCAGTGCGATTAAATCTCTCGCGAGTGATAAAATTAATATAATTATAAGTTATGGACATTAAAACTAGAAAACAATAAGTAATATTTAAATCTAAAAATAGAATGGGATCATATTTCATTACGATCTGAGTTAATTATTCTATAATCGTGTACTTTTGCTCACGTAACTCGATACTTCGCAGCAAAATTGAAACGTAGGACATTCTTTAGCCGCGCTGCAAGTAACTTTACACTATTGTTTTGACATTTTACTTTTAATTATAAAATACTGCAATGACTAAATGGATCGATTCTATTTTTAAATAATGATAGATGCGTTAATTGAGAATTATGATTTATTAGAGCAAATAAGAAAACATCTGATTAAAAAGAGAAAAGCTAGATATTTAGGTAAGGTTGCCGAGATAAAATTAAATGAAGCGACAAACATTATAGATAAATGCAGTAAATTGATTTTACTTTTAGAATCTAAGAAGGATCCGCAGATTATTTCATCAGCGGCAGATATTTTTAAAAACATAAACAAACTATACGATAATATAAAAACTTTATGTACTTCTCCTAATATTGACTCTGTCAAAATGGAGTTCGATTTGAAAACTGCTTGTAACTTATTACCCGTTATGGACGATTCGGAAAATGTGACGAAACGCTTGATCGATGGTATCGAGATGTATTCGGATATGATCGGCGACACAGATAAGGATTTATTAATTAAGTTTATTTTGAAAAGTAGACTATCAGAGAACGCGAAGTTGCGAATGGCTTCAAAGTATTCAACTGTTACAGCACTTGTCAAGGACATGCGTACGCACCTTTTAACTAAAAAATCATTTACAGCAATTCAATCACGTCTGCAAAATGTTTCACAAGGTCAACGTTCGATTGATGAATATGGATCTGAACTCGAAAAACTTTTCACGGACTTGACAATTGCTCAGGCAGATGGTGACCCTACCAAATATGATATTTTGAAACCATTAAACGAAAAAATGGCAATAAGAAAATTTTCAGAGGGTTTAAAATCCACTAAACTTAGCACGATAGTTACAGCTCGAAATTATGGCTCATTAAAGGACGCCATTCAGGCAGCTAAGGATGAGGAGTGTTCGATGTTGCCGGGTGCGAGTCCAAGCAACGGCAACGTCATGCATTATTCTGGTAAGTCAAGTTCACACCACAGAGGAAAGCGAGGTATGTATAACAATAATTTCAATGGACACAGACATGAAGGACATCGAGGACGAGGTGCGCAAGGACGAGGTCAGTCAACGAATAGGTATGCAAAGGGGAATAATTATAGTAACCGCGGTAACCGTTCAAGATTATACCATAATTCAGGTTTCTTTAGAGGCGCAAAGCTTAGAAATAATTATCCGTTACAGAATCGTAGTAATACGCGTCAAATATATTCGGCTCAAGCAACTGATACTAACGACAATAGCGCCCAAACCCAAACTGCTCAAGTAGTAGACCAAGCAGATAAGTTTTTTCGTGACCCACCCAGAAATATTAGCTTTTAATGGACAAACTAAATTAGTTTCATTTAATTTAAATAATAATCAGTTTTATTGGCTACTGGATACCGGAGCTTCTTTGTCGATTGTACGAAAAGAATGCTTACCACCAGATATTTCAATTTTTGGACATGATATTTTAGTAAACGGTATAGCTGGTCAAATCCGTTCACTGGGTCAAGTTTGCCTTGCATTGTCATCACCGCTGTTAAGTGACGTATTCACTCATAACTTTCACGTGTTTAATAATCTACCTATCAAGGCTGATGGAATTATCGGATTAGACTTTTTAACTAAATACTCGTCAAATATTAATTTAGAGGCAAATGATTTAACTTTAAATATAAACGGAAAGACAATCAGAACTAAAATCTTTGATATTACGGAATGTCAATCTGAATTTTTGAGTGTTCCGGCGCGAAGTGAGTCTGTTCACTATATAGACTTAAAATCAAGTTTAAAAGAAGATTATGTTGTTTGTGCAAGTGAATTAGCGAAAGATTTGTTTTTAGCTGGTGCAATCGTAAGGGCACATAAAAATAAAATCCCATTAAAAATTTTAAATGTAAGTGAAAAACATATTCGTATTCCTGTTATAACACCGATTATGCAGCCGTTGTCTGAATATGAATGCTACTCATTTGATAAACATAAAGCTGATACAAGTAGGGCTCAGACTTTAAGTAAGTTTTTGAAATTACAACATCTTAATTTAGAAGAGAAAACATCAATTGAAGATATTTGTAAAAAATACTCAGATATTTTTTACTTACCAAATGGTAAACTAACAATAACAAATATTTATGAACAAAAAATAACGCTGAAACCTAATACTAATCCAATATATATAAAACAATATAGACAACCACAGCAATTAAAACAAGAATTAAATAAACAAATTAAAACAATGTTAGAAAATGATATTATAGAAGAAGCACAAAGTGAATGGTCTAGCCCAGTTCTACTAGTACCCAAGAAAAGTGACAATAATAATGAAAAGAAGTGGCGTTTAGTAGTCGATTATCGAAAACTGAATGAAAAAATTCAGGATGACAGATTTCCACTACCAAACATTACTGAAATTCTAGATTCTCTTACAGGAGCTATTTTATTCAGTCATCTAGATTTACATTCAGGTTATTATCAAGTTTCATTAAATCCAGAAAGCAGGAAATGCACAGCATTTAGTACTAATACTGGTCAATATCAGATGAAACGTCTGCCGATGGGGTTAAAAATTTCCCCAAGTGCTTTTAGTAGAGTAATGACTGTAGCAATGTCTGGTTTAACTTTTGACAAATGTTTCATATATTTAGATGATTTGATTGTTTTTGGACGTAACCTAGAATCCCATAATCGCAATCTAATGGACATTTTCGAAAGACTGAGAAAAGTGAATTTAAAATTAAATCCCGCAAAATGTCAGTTTTTAAAGAAAGAACTTTTATATCTTGGTCATGTTGTTTCTGCACAAGGTGTCATGCCAGACCCAGATAAAATTAAAATCCTGAAAGAATATCCCGTGCCTAAAAACGCAGACGAGGTTAAACGGTTTGTTGCATTTTGCAATTATTATAGAAAATTTATACCTTGTTTTGCTGAAATTACAATGCCTTTAAACAAATTGTGCAGAAGGAATGAACCTTTTATTTGGTCACAAAGTTGTCAAAATTCTTTAGAAAAATTAAAACAATCAATGACAAGTCCACCAATTTTACAATACCCAGATTTCACAGACAACAGTAAATTTATATTAAAAACCGATGCATCAGGAATAGCAATTGGCTCAGTCCTATGTAATAAAAATATGAAACCGGTTGCTTATGCTAGTCGACCATTAAACAAAGCAGAGAGAAATTACCCAACAATTCAAAAGGAATTGTTAGCTATTGTTTGGTCAGTCAAATATTTTAGACCATACTTATACGGCAAACATTTTGTCATAGAAACAGACCATAAACCGTTAATATATTTATTTGGGATGAAAGACCCCTCAAGTCGTTTGTTAAAATTTAGATTGACACTAGAAGAATACGACTATGAGATAGTGTATGTCAAAGGAAAAAATAATGTCGCCGCAGATGCATTGTCCAGAATTGTGATAACATCGGATGAATTGAAAAGTATGAATAATGATGTAGTAACAGTGTTGACAAGAGCGCAAAAGAAAAGAATGAATGATATGACGGATGCAAGTAAAACAGATTTGTCTAAGAGATCCTCAAACTCAAGGTCTGATCAGCCAAGAGTTGTGGAAATTGTAAAGAAACCTACTGATTCTGTAGAAATGAAATTAGTAGAAGGTGCGCATCTAAATAAATTAATTAAAAACAATAGGATATCCTTGAATGAAGAATGTTTTGCATACGAAGAAAAGACAAAGAATTTATTTATAAATCTTGATTATCGTTCACATTTTACGCGAGTCGAATTTGTGTCGAAATTGAGTAAACTTTGTAAGAAATTAAATATAAATGAGTTATGTATAATAAAACATGAAAATAATGCTAGCTTTATAAAAGACTTATTTCAAGAAATTGAATCAATGAATACTTGGTCCGGACCACGAATTCATGTTTTAAGAGGAGTCAAGAGAATTACTGATGATGACGATATTAAATTCATTTTACATGACTTTCATTTACTGCCTTCTAGCGGTCATGCTGGTCTGCGCAGAATGATAAATAATATTAAAAGACAATTTTACTGGCCAGGAATAGGAAAAGACGTCGAAGATTTTGTATCAAGGTGTGACAAATGCCAAAAGATGAAACATGGTAAACCTATTAAGGAACCCATGTGTATAACTACTACGGCATCTTATGCCTTTGAAAAAATATTTTTAGATATTGTAGGTCCATTACCTCAAGATTACGAAGGTAATGTATACATACTGAGTCTCCAGTGTGAATTGAGTAAATTCGTGGAAGCATATCCACTTAGAACTAAGGACACTATAACTGTAAGTAAAGCATTAGTAGATAACTTTATCCTTAGATTTGGACTACCAAAAACAATTGCAACTGATCGAGGTGCTGAATTTATGTCGTCAACAATGGAACAGGTTTGTAAACTTTTAAACATTAATAAAGTATCATCAACTGCGTACCATCATCAATCTATCGGTTCGTTAGAAAATTCTCACAAAAATTTAGGAGCTTTTCTCAGAATTCAATGTAATAATAATCCACAAACTTGGTCACATTGGTTAGCTTACTGGTGTTTTAGCTACAATACCACTGTTCATTCAGCAACAAAATATCAACCTTTTGAACTTGTATTTGGTAGACAATGTATTGTTCCTTCTAGATTATGTAATGATGTTGAACCATTGTATAATCAAGACAATTATTGTAGTACACTTAAGTATAAGCTTCAACTAGCTAATAAAGACGCTAGAAATAATTTAATATTAAGCAAATGTAACCGCAAAGATAATTATTATGATAAATATTTGAACCCAATTCAATATAAGAAAGATGACTTGATATTGATTAAAAATGAAACGGGTCAAAAATTAGACCCATTATTTGATGGTCCATTTACTGTTTTAGAAGATATGGGATGTAATGTTAAAATTAGAAAAAATAACAAAATCGACATAATTCACAAAAATCGAACCAAGCCTTTTGTATCCTAAATTCTGATTTGCAACAAAAGGTAAAAAAAAAAAAAAAAAAAAAATACCATATTATGCTATTTTTTTTTTTTTCTAAATAGCCGGAGGTGAAGTGTATACTCTCCTTTAGATTAACAACCATATATGTATGCCCCTTTATATTAGGTATCACATGTTATGCTGACATAGCTTTTACTTCGTTTTACTCGTTTCTTACTGTAACTAATCCATTATACTATTGGCAGCCAACCTGACTTATTATTTCTACATCCCGTACAACTCCAAACATCTCACCTGTTCGACGGTGGAGTGCTCAGGTCGGAATCGAAATTGGTGACAAGGTATGGTGTTATTTTCCTTTAAAATTGGCTGTATTCTGCAGAGCAGGAGTTTCTCAAAGATTTTCTACAGTACTGGTAGCAAGCTTATAGGTCTATAGGATGTCACCACATTGGGTGGTTTGCCTGGTTTATGCACCATGAGTATCTGTGAAACTTTCCACTCTTGTGGAAAGTACTGCACTCTTAGGATCCCATTGTAGAGTGTCGTTAGAAACACGATGGCCTTTTTTGGTAGTTGTAAAAAGATTTCCTTCGTCGATTAGGTCAAATCCGGGTGCTTTTCTACTACCGAGGTTTTTTATTGTAGCCCAGACTTCTCTGGCAGTGACATATCGTGGAGGGGGTGACATTTGGAGATCTTGTCTTAGAAAAGAGTTTATTTCTTCTTCAGACACGGATTCTGTTGCCTCGTTAGGACGGAATACATTTGCCAAATGCTCAGCAAACGTATCAGCCTTTTCTTGAGCTGTTCTTGCCCACCCTTGGCTCCTTCTGAGAGGTGGTACAGCTACCTGGGGTCTGGTATATTGCTTTGTGAACTTCCAAAGAGAGTAGTAGGTTGAGGCTGAAGGAGTGAGTGATTCAAGCTGGGTCTCTAAGGTGTTATCATGCCAGGTTTGAAGCAGTTCTTTAAGCCTGCTAGCGGCCTTACGGAAATTGTACTTGTCTTCGTTTAAACCACTTTGGTGCCATATCCTACGAAGTCTTCTTTTTTGAAGCAATGATTCCTTTATTTCCAGGGGGTAATCAGAAGACCTAATTTTACTTGGACATTCAGGAGTACTGATCCAACATGCTTCTTGGATCATATTTGTTATATACTGAGTAGCAATGTCTATATCATCTGGAGTTTTTAATACTATTTTTAACTCAATATTATCTTCAATGTACTCCCTAAAACCTTCCCAGTCTGTGTACTTATTGGTTAATGTTGATGGTCTCGCAATTTCAATCAGTCTTAAACTTATTGTTAGTAATACCGGTGTATGATCAGATGATATATCATAACACGTTTCTGGCTTTAGGTAGTCTTTAGACAAACCTTTACTGATGAAAAAATCCAGCAGATCTGGGGTTTTCCGTGAGTCACTAGGCCAGTATGTAGGTTCAGCAGTAGATATTGCAGATAAGTTGTTCCCTTGAATGCTCAGTTTCAGCTGTCTACCTCGAGTGGTAATTAGCCTCGACCCCCAAGATGTATGCTTCGCATTCCAATCGCCTCCTGCCACAAAACGGTTATCAAGTGACATAAAGAAGTGTGAAAACATGGTGTCACTAATTTTATGTTTTGGTGGGCAGTAGACAGCCGACACGTTCAGACATCCATTTACGTCTTCCACGCTTATTGTTGTAGCTTGAATGTGGTTGGTTTTATACTCTGGCATTAGATGATGTTTGATCGACTTTCTTACTATCACTGCCGTCCCAGCATGGGCCGTCCCATCAGGATGATTTGTCAGATAGCATTGGTGGTCTGGAAATTTAACATTAGTAGTTGAGGTGCAATGTGCTTCAGAAATCAGTAGAATAACTAGCTTTTGCTCCGTCATTAAGAGCTCAACCTCATTTTTATTTGGGGTCAGCCCATTTATGTTGAAAGTTCCAATCCTTAAGGCAGTCATTTTGTCAGCCTGTCGACGAGTTTAGTTATAAGGCTCATTAAAGTACTCATTTGGTGTAAGATAGAGTCAAACTTCTCAGATTGCTTTAATAGTAATTGTTCGATTGTCATACTTGTGTGTGTAGGGTTAGGAGTATTATTTCGTAGTGCCTCAGCATAAGTTGCGAACTTGGTACCAGGAATGATTTTGTCAGCTTCACCAGCTTTTTCAGTGGTATCATTGGCAACATACTTAGTTGGTGCTTGTTGGCGAGACTCAACCGATGTAAAAGCGGTCTTTTTTGTTCTTCGGGCTAAAATTTCTTTATATACTGCACAACCCCTATAGTTAGCAGGGTGCGGGCCACTGCATAGTGCACACAGAGCAGGTGTTTGGCGATCAAGCTTCTGGCATTCTGAAGTCTTGTGGGACTGTCCACATGTAACGCAACGGTAAGGGCGCATACAGTAGTTCTTCGAGTGGTCATATTGTTGGCACCTCTGACATTGTACGATCGATTTGGATTTTCTTGGATCTTCTATAACGATAGATTGGTGGTATATATACTTTAAGTCCTTTACCGCTTTATTGTTTGACCCAGGAGCCAGATTTACAAAGAATGTAGGCTCGGCGCCGTACTTAGCATTGATAATTTCTCCAGTAACTGTATTTCCTGTGGCCTCAATTTCTTCCCTAATGATACTAGTGGGCGTGGATGGATGTAAGTTGCGAATAACTACTCTAAAGTATCTCATATCCTTTCTGTTAAAAGTATGCCCAATGAGTCCATTCTCTCTCACAAGCACAATTAGCTTTTTGTAGGTGTCAATGTCCACACTACTAATTCTTAGCTGATTTCGATTCACAATCTTGTAAGTGAATTGTCTTCTTTCAGTACCAGTTTCTAGAAGTTCAGTCAATTTGCTGACATCTTCTATCCCGTAAAGGATGATCGGTGGAGGTTTGCTAGGTTTCATTTGTTTACTTTTTTATATATTATATAAATACCTGCATACTTATGTATGCAGGTATTTATTGTACTCACGCCCTTTGCCCATGAGGGTAGGCAGAAACTACAAAACGCCACCTGCTACGATCCTTACTTACTTCTTTTTTAGGTTGGGGAAAAAGTCTTTTCAGTCAAAACAGTTTTGGCGTATTTGAAAAAAACTGGGTACACAAAAAACCTCGATATTTGGGTACCTCACGAGCTCATTGAAAGAAACCTAATGAACCGTTTACTCATTTGTGATACTTTATTACGACGTAATGAAACCGAACCATTTTTGAAGAAGCTGATAACTGGTGATGAAAAATGGATCACGTACGACAAGAACGTGCGAAAAAGGTCGTGGTCAAAGGCCGGTCAGGCTTCACAGACTGTGGCGATACCCGGGTTAATTTGCAACAAGGCGATGCTGTGTGTGGTGGGATTGAAAGGGCTTTATTCATTATGAGCTGTTACCACCAGGCAGGACCATCGATTCTGAACTCTATTGCGAACAACTGATGAGATTAAAGCAAGAAGTTGAGAGAAAGCGGCCGGAATTAATCAACAGAAGGGGTGTGGTTTTTCATCATGATAACGCATAAATTAAGAGAGCTTGGCTGGGAGGTGTTAATGCATCCGCCTTGTAGTCCTGACCTTGCACCTTCAGATTTCCACCTGTTTCGGTCTCTTCAGAATTCTTTAGGCAGTGTCAGGATAACATCACGAGAGGACTGCCAAAACCACTTGTCGCGGTATTTTGATCAGAAGTCCCAAAATTTCTATAGCAATGGGATCATGTCCCTACCTACAAGATGGCAAAAAGTTATCGAACAAAATGGTACCTACATACTTTAGTTAAATGTAAATAAACTATATTAAAAAAATGTTTTGAATTTTCTTAAAAAATGCGAAGAAACTTTTTCCCCAACCTATTATAATCTTTTTTTTTTAGTTTCTTATGACTTATGTCGGGCCTACGTTGTCCCCCCATAGTATTCATGCTGTAACATGGAAATATTGTAAAACCAAACCATTTTTTAAAGGAGTAACCACGGAGTTTCTTGCCGGTTTTTCTCCATAGGAAACGACCATCCCGAACCGTGCATCTTTTGTCCACGTTTGCCCATGTAGGCCTATGTGAAATAAAAAAGTTTGATTTTGTGTCATCTGTGTTCTCTGGCACGTTCAGCATGCATAGCGTCTTTTTGGGTATCTCTGCCTGAGGCCGAACGGTTAAATTGTTATGTGAGTTATGATCCTCTTTAGCCAGGTCAGCGTGAAGTTGTCCTCGCACCAGGTTTTGAGTACGCCTTCTGTGAAGTGGGCTTTACCTTGAACGTGGATCGCGGTGTTCGAAGTTGGGTTAGTTGGGTCAAGGTCCCTCCTCACATGCGGAGCCGGCGGCGCACCAGCCGATCTCAGGCCGGGGAGGAACGCCTCTACGTCTCTTACCTAGAGGCAAAGGCGGTCCTCAAGTCGGCAATGTGCGCCGCCAAAGACTCGGCGAAGGCCGAGATGTTGGAGGGTCTCGACAGGGACCCATACGGGAGACCGTACAAGCTGGCGCGGAGCCAGCTGCGGCCCTACGGTCCCCCCCTGTCGGAGACCCTCGAGCCGGCATTGCTGGATGGGGTGGTCCGGTACCTGTTTCCGCGCAGGACCGACTTCGCCCCACCAGCAATGGACCCCCCGCAGGAAGCGGTTCCGTCGGAGGCGGAGATCCCACCGGTGACGGAGGACGAGATCCGGGACGGGATTCTTCGCCTCCGCGCGAAGAAAACGGCCCCTGGGCCGGACGGCGTCCCTGCACGGGTGGCGGCGATAGCTGCCTCTCAGATGGAGGACAGGTTTCGGGACCTCTTCAGCGCGTGCTTTGCGGCTGGGAGGTTCCCGAAACTGTGGCGGGAGGGGCAGCTGTGCCTCCTCCGTAAAGAGGGACGTCCGGTGGACTCCCCCTCGGCATACCGGCCCATTGTTCTTTTGGATGAGGTCGGTAAAATGTTCGAGGGGATAGTCGCCGACCGGCTGAACAGCCACCTGCGGGGGGTTGGACCTGACCTGTCGGACGCCCAGTTCGGCTTTCGACATGGGCGTTCGACGGTCGACGCCTTGGCCCTGCTGAAGGGCCAGGTGCAGGAGGCGGTCGAGTCGGGGGGCGGAGTGTTGGCGGTATCGTTCGACATTGCAAACGCCTTCAACTCCGTCCCCCACTCGACCATATTGGAGGCACTCTGATACCACGGAGAGAGCCCCTATATCTGAGGGCGATCCTGGCCAGCTACCTGGAGGACCGAGAGGTCCTCCTGGTGGACAAGACGGCCAGGATCAGGAGGTACGGCGTGGAGTGCGGTGTTCCACAGGGGTCGGTTCTAGGCCCCCCCCTGTGGAACATCGGTTTTGATTGGCTCCTGCGGGGCACCCTCCTCCGGGGAACGAGCGTCATCTGTTACGCAGACGACACTCTCCTCGTTGCCCCGGGGAGGGACTTTAGGGCGGCGGCCTGTCTGGCCTCGGCTGGCGGATCCTTAGTGGCAGGTAGGATCCGCCAGCTGGGATTGAAGGTGGCGCTGCACAAGACCGAGGCCGTGTTCTTCCACGGGCCTCGGCAGCGCTACCCACCTGACGCCCACTGACGTGGAGGGCGTCAGGATAGAGGTGAAGGCCCAGATGAAGTATCTGGGCCTAGTGCTAGACAGCAGGTGGCACTTCGGCCCGCACTTTAGCGGGCTGTCGACGCGCCTGCTGAAGGCCACCGATGCCCTATCGTGGCTCCTCCCGAATCTGGGGGGGCCCAATGAGCGATGCCGGCATCCTCAAGAGTATGGCCCTGTATGCTAGGGCCTACCGCTCGGTGGGCTTCGCGGCGGCGTGCGCTCTGGCGGGCACGCCTCCTTGGGAATTGGAGGCGTGGGTGCTCGCCAGAGTGTACGAATGGACGGCGCGGCGGAGGGCGCTCGGGGAGCGCCCCGCCGCGGAGGAGCGGGAGGCTGTGCGGCGGGAGGCGAGGGACGCAATAGTCCTCCATTGGGCGGAGGACCTCGCCACCGCCACCTTTGACCGTCGGACGCTGGACGTGCTCGGTCCAGTCTTGCAGGGCTGGCTCGAGCGGCCCCACGGTTTCCTCTCGTTTCGTCTAGTGCAGGTGTTGTCCGGACATGGGTGTTTCGGAACGCACCTGCACCGGATCCGGAGGGAGGAAACCCCGGGGTGCCACGACTGTGGCGCTGCGGAGGACACGGCGCAGCACACCCTAGAGGTGTGCCCAGCCTGGGCAGCGCTGCGCCGTGCCCTGATCGATGTGGTCGGGCAGGACCTCTCGCTTCCCGGTGTGGTGAAATCCATGCTGGGGAGTGGGGAGGCCTGGGCAGCGGTTGCCTCCTTTTGCGAGGATGTCATGTCGCAAAAGGAGGCGGCGGAGCGTGCGCGGGAGGACGATCCTCTCGCGCCGCCGCTCCGCAGGCGAAGAAGGGGTGGGAGAAGGCGGTTGTATGATCGTCTCCTCCCACCTCCTGGTGGTGATTAGCGGGCGACAGGTGCGGGGGCGCCTCTCGTCTGCATTGCACAATCACCACCATCGGGCGGGAACGGCCGAGCACTCGCTGTCATTCCCGGGCCCCTCCACTGAGGGAGGGGCGTGAAGGGCCTGCCCTAAAAGGCGGGCGGTCGTCGGCGGAGGGCTGGACGTAAAGGCTGTGCCAGTTTCCCAGTCCTCCTCCACACAGACGATGCCGGAGTGCCGCTGGGTTATTTTAGTGGGTATACCTGGCTCGCCCGGGGAGTCCCACATAGCCCGCACATTCCCCCAAATGGGTGGGTATGCGTAATGCATTTTTTCCCAGTGAGACCAAAAAAAAAAAAAACGGTCCCCTCACATGCAGGAGGCGGTCGAGTCGGGGGACGGAGTGTTGGCGGTGTCGTTCGACATTGCAAACGCCTTCACCTCCGTGTGGGGGCACTCGACCATATTGGAGGAAACCCCGGCGTGCCACGACTGCGGCGCGGTGGAGGACACGGCGCAGCACACCCTCGAGGTGTGCCCAGCCTGGGCTGAGCTGCGCCGTGCCCTGACAGGAGTTGTCGGGCAGGACCTCTAACTCCCCGGCGTGGTAAACTCCATGCTGGGGAGTGAGGAGGCCTGGGCGGCGGTCGCCTCCTTTTGCGAGGATGTCATGTCGCAAAAGGAGGCGGCGGAGGGGGCGCGGGAGGATGACCCTCTCGCTGCGCCGCTCCGCAGGCGGAGAAGGGGTGGGAGAAGGCAGTTGTACAACCGTCTCCTCCCACCTCCTGGTGGTGACTAGCGGACGACAGGCGCGGGGGCGCCTCTCGTCTGCATTGCACAGTCACCACCCTCGGGCGGGAACGGCCGAGCACTCGCGGTCGTTCCCGGGCCCCTCCACTAAGGGAGGGGCGTAAAGGGCCTGCCGTAAAGGCGGGCGGTCGTCGGCGGAGGGCTGGACGTAAAGGCTGTGCCGGTTTCCCAGTCCTCCTCCACACAGACGATGCGGGAGTGCCGCTGGGTTATTTTAGTGGATATACCGGGTTTGCCCGGGGAGTCCCACATAGCCCGCCCATTCGGCATTCCAAAATGTCTAACCACTCCAAACAGATGTCACGTGAGGTCGCAATACTGTTGAGGGTGCGTTAGTACATGTAGGGATATGATACGTTACGCGCCTACTGAACCTATAAGCCTAACAGTCCCTACGACTATAATCCCTATAAGCCCTACAGCCCTAACCTACCATATACCTAGTAGTGATATATAAATATATAAATAAGTTCAGGATGTCTGCACCATGCGACCTAAGGTTACAGACGGATAGTAGACAGGATGTCCAGGTTCGGGAAGGATAAACTCACTGCCAGCTCGCAGACTCACGAGACTGATCAGAGATGGCTAAAGGTGTCTTGGCCACAGTGAGGGGTAATGAGACAAGAATATAAAATTCAAATCTGGTTTATTTTACAAGATGTACAGCTTATATACTAATTTAACTTAATACACACTATTATACAAAGTTGTATGTGTTTCATGCGTGTAAGATGCAAAGTCAGTCATTATTTTAACTAGGCCGCTCGTGTAGTCGTCGCCGGGCCAAGTGCTGATTCGATGTTCAAAGGTTAACATTGAACATTCTGGCGACTCCTCAGGGACAGGACCGTAGTTGGTACAGCTCAATGGTTTCGTATGGTCTGGCCTGGCCTTCTCCAGTTTGCTGTGCTTGAGTGGGCACCCTGCGTGGTATGCCGTACGGCTGCTCTGTTAGTTGCGTGTGTGGTATGTTGCTGACGATCGAGGGCAATTGAGTAGGTGGCGCAGTGTTTCTTCTCGCAGTAATGACGGCTCTAAGTCGATTCAACACCTGTGGACCAAAATAAATTAAAACAAATGCTAAACTTATGATTATGAGTGAAGTACTGATGCTAGCTATGTATGTATGAGACTGTAACTGTTTCCAAATTGTGTTATCTAGTTGAGTCTGTAAGCTAGTTTCAGATGTGACTAAATGGTCAAAAATTCCTTTTGTCCTGTCTAACACTACTTCTTCTTTCGATATATATTTAATGTTTGTTTGTAAAATCTGCGTATTAATGGAGAAATTCGTTGTTTTAGAATAAGAAGCTAGCACCGTCACAGTCGTTGTTCTTTTTGCAGCAAGTATGTTTTTAAGTGTATTAATAACGCAATTCTCGGCGATATGTAGAACTCCAACATCGTGAATCGTTATTTCTTGTCTTTGTCCGTCACACACAATCGATATGGCTACTGGTTTTGTCGTTACGAAGAGCCAAGTGTTTTGCATGAATAATTGCTTCCATACAATATCTGTCGACATTTTGTAGATTTCTGACGTGCATTGAGTTTGTGTGTAGTTCTCAGTTCTAAAAAGTTGATCAACTATGCAATTTTTATTTAATTGCATGTTCTTGACAGCTACAGGATAGCAGACAAATTCTGTATTGCTATGAAGACAATCTTTAAATTCTTCTTGACTCAGTTCAAAGTAACGCTCGTTGTTGTAGTCGAACCCCATGAAAGTCTGCTGAATAGAGAAGCACTCGAACGATCCATCAGTTTTCCTCTCTGGAATAGGCGTGACATGTATGAGTGTATACTTTGTTACGTCGTGTATTGGAAAGTGAGCATATACTCTTATGTGAGTAGTATTTACATTCATCTCAGTCTGTATTATTTGATCCTGAATGATTTTTAAGTTTGATGGTAACTTTTGATTAGCCGTTTTTATTATGTTGCTGACATGTGTTGGTGTTAATATGCTATATACACTTGCTTTTTGTAAATAAATTTCAAGTAAACCTGTATAGTAATCCATTATTTCATTGATGAAATTGTTTGCTAACTCATAGGCTTGCATTACTTGTATTTTAACGTGGTTGTTGTCAATCTTTTTATACCAAACATTGTTCTGATTCATAAATGATATTGCTTCATTTAGTTTTGCTTGGAATTTATCTAGCTTTTTTTTGATTTGCTCTTCAGTTTGGTTTACAGCTGTGATTGTAGATATCATTATTTTTGTTTGATGGTTGGCAGCATCAATAAGTTTCTGCTGGTTGTTATTTAATGTATCTATGTCTCTGTATACTTCGTCATTAACTCCAAACACCGATGTTAAGAGTTGACCTAATACACCTCTTTTCTTCCTATTATTTCTTATTTCTGTTAGGTATCCTTTTGTTGTCTTAAACTTTGTTTTTTCTTCGTTTAAATGGTGATAAAATTCGTTGCAATGCGTTTCGTACATGATTTTTTGCGTATTTATGCAAAATTGTTGGAATTGTGACGTTATTTTTTCAATCTTTCCTTGGTCTAGTTCTAAACTTTCTCTCTCGTAGTCTGTTTCAATTCTAAACATTCCTCGATTGATAGTTGCAGTTCCTATTTTTTCCACATACAATCCTGGATCTATATTTTTTAATGTGTATGTAGGCGTACTTGATACGGTGCCAATTAATAAGACAAGTATTGTTTGTAATAGTAAATCCTTTATCCAATTTTTCGGTGATCGTATACCTCTTCTGTTTGTGGTAGCTGTTGATATATTTGAATTTTATATTCTTGTCTCATTACCCCTCACTGTGGCCAAGACACCTTTAGCCATCTCTGATCAGTCTCGTGAGTCTGCGAGCTGGCAGTGAGTTTATCCTTCCCGAACCTGGACATCCTGTCTACTATCCGTCTGTAACCTTAGGTCGCATGGTGCAGACATCCTGAACTTATTTATATATTTATATATTTATATATCAACGCTAGAAAGACGAAGGGAGCGCGTAACATATCGCCTGTCGTTCGCACGGGTCTCGAGCCGAACGCGTCATCGAGTCTCAGCGAGCCCCCTACTCCAACTCAGCCGCTGCCGTCAGAAACGCCACAACTCGAGTCCGTAAACACAACGGTGATTCATGCGCATGACAACAACAACGACTTGGACTGGGTTGAAGTCAAACGTAGAACGCGTCGTTCGCCTGATAACGTGACTCGAGGAACTGCTCCTGCGGGGTCGACTGTATGTGCATTGGCTGCGGCGGAGAGGAAATCGTATCTGCACTTATACTACGTCCAGACTGGTACCACCGCTGACCAAGTGGTTGCTCACCTGCGAAATATATGTGTTGACGATAAATGTTCAGCCGAGGTTTTAAAATCGCGGGGAGATTACGCGTCATTTAAATTGACAGTGCCATCAAAAAACGTCGAGAACTATCTGAAACCCGAACACTGGGCAGAAGATGTCCACATCAAACCATGGAGAAGTGGATTTCGTAAGCCACAGTAGTGAAAAGGTTAATAAACGTTGTAAAACATATGTGTTATTTTACCAGAATGTCCGTGGTTTACGATCAAAGCTTGTTAGTTGTAAGAAGGCTATATTAGTTGAATCTGCTGACTTATTTGCATTTACGGAGACATTTTTGACTAGCAGTGTTTGTGATGCCGAACTGTTTCCCCCGGGATATACAGTATTGCGTCAGGACCGGGCCGGCGATGTAGGATGGGGTGGAGTACTACTCGCGGTCCGGGACCAGTATAAAGTACAGCAGGTTTTTGATATTGAAGGCTACTCGAGAGATATCGAGATGGTAATTGGTACCGTTACACTAAAAAACACTAAAATTATCTGTTGTGTTGTTTACATACCCCCAAGTTCGAGTGATAGTAAATATATTAATACCTTCATTGTGTTAGAGAATGTTGTCGCAAAATTTGATAAATTAGATGTTTTAATTTTAGGAGATTTTAATTTAAATTCGTGTAGTGAAAATGTAAGTATGCACTATAATTACTTATTATCTTTTTGTAAACTAAAACAACACAATACTGTTACAAATAGGTTTGGCAAAATGTTAGACCTGGTGCTGAGCAGTTTGGACGTTGAGTCGATTGACGTGAGTGGTGAGGTGGAACCTGTTGTGCCGGTTGATGCCTATCACCCGCCCTTATCAGTGAGTGTGCGGGGTGAGTGTGCGGTGCGGTCGCGGGGTCGCAAGGCGCGCGCGTCTCGTTATTTGGTTTGTGTCGACGATAATATCCAAACGGAATGGAACTTCCGAAAAGTTGATTTCCAAGCTTTATATGCAGAGTTATATTCACATAAATGGGACGATATACTTTTAGTTACTGACGTTGACGAAGCTGTTACTGTGCTTTATAATAGGTTGCACGAAATTTTTGATAAACTTGTGCCAAAAAAATCTAAAACTATTCGAAATCCGAAATACCAATACCCGACGTGGTTTACTCCGGTCATTATTAAAACCTTAAAAGATAAATACTTTCATTTGAAAAAATTTAAGCAGTTCCACTTAGAATTTAATAAAGAATTATTTAAGTACTATAGACAGCGAGCTAAAGAACTAATTGATCAGACATATACCGAGTACATCCGACGGACGGAGACGGGTATAAAGAGGGATCCTAAAACCTTTTGGAAATTTGTTAAGGGTCAGCAGGCTTCCAGGCAGAAATGCACCGAGTTTGAATTTGGGGGACAGATTGTGACAGGGGTAGACGCAGCAAATGCATTTGCGCAATATTTTAGCTCTGTGTTTCTGCCGCATGATCCCGTTCTATCTGCAGCGAATGCTGAGCCGAAGGCAGCAGAGCCGCTGTGTTCCGCGCGGATTGCCATCGATGGGATTGACTCAGCTGACCTATCACTAGCCATTCGCCGTCTAAAAGCCCATTCATCTGCCGGACCTGATGGCATTCCGCCGTTTATTATTAAGGACTGCTCTGAAATATTTAGAGAGCCACTGCTATTCATTTTTAATTTAGCCCTACAAACTGCTACTTATCCTGCCAAATGGAAAATTTCAAGGGTTACTCCTGTGCCCAAGGGTAGCGTCGGGTCAAAAGTAGACAATTACCGGCCTATTGCGGTCCTATCGGCCTTCGGCAAGGTCTTTGAATCGATACTGAACCAGCATATCACGAGGCAAGTCAAAACTCAACTGGCCGACTGTCAACATGGTTTTAGAAGTGGCAAATCCACCATAACAAACCATATTAACTTTGTGGATTATGCTGTCACTGAAATGGAAAAAAATAAGCAGGTTGACGTGGCCTATTTTGATTTCAAAAAGGCGTTCGACCGGGTCCAAAATGACGTCTTGCTGAGGAAACTATCCGCGATAGGATTTACCCCCAAATTGCTTCAACTTTTCTCGAGCTATTTTACTAACCGTCTTCAATATGTCCAACTCTTCGGGCATAAATCTAACACATATGAAACTAGTTCTGGGGTGAGTCAAGGTAGTACCCTCGGACCACCACAATTTATTATCATGGCCAATGACCTGCCGAAGGTCATTAGGACGGCACAGTGCCTTATGTTTGCTGATGATTTGAAGCTATTCTTGGGTATCAATAGCGTACTAGACTGTGAGGCGATGCAGAGGGATATTGATATGGTTGTAAAATGGAGCGAAGACAATCACTTAGAATTTAACATCTCTAAGTGCAAGACCATTACCTTTTCTCGATCGCGTGCGCCCATTCAGAATGACTACCACATATCGGGTGTCCCTCTGGAACGCGTCACTGAAATCAAAGACCTAGGACTGACTTTAGATGCTACTCTGACTTTTAATCGGCATATTAGCAATATCTGTGCCAAGGCATTCCAATCGCTTGGTTTTGTCATGAGGCAGGCCAGTGGGTTTGAGGACAAGAGTGCCATTATGGTACTGTACTATTCCTTCGTGCGTAGTAAGCTTGAGTATAATTCGCTGATATGGGATCCGCACGAGCAAAAATATAAGCTCATGATAGAACGGGTTCAACGCAAGTTTGCTCGTTACCTGTACAAAAAAATGTATGGGTACTATCCCTATTTGTATCCGTCTCTGTTTGTCGCGGGAATGGTGGGCATCAACACGCTGGAACTGCGACGTAAGTGTGCGCTGTTGATGCACTACTACCTACTGCTGAACTATAAGATCGACGACTCGTCCACGCTAGCTCGCTGTTCACTATTCGCTCCGGACCGAATGCGGGCGTCGCGAGCTTGTGCCCCGCGCTGCCTTTTCGCGGCTCCGCCCTCACGTACCCTGACAGCTCGTCATGCTCCTACAGCCCAGGCGCTCAATTTGCTGAACGGCCTAATTTCTCAGGAACCTGGCGTCGACATATTTATGCTCAATGGAAAAACAATGTTAAATGTGTGTATTAGGTTTTTTAGTTTATAAGTGTTATTATATGTGTAGTGGTGGCTTGCTGTACGCTTTGGTGCAAACTGTAAGTACAGCAAGTAATTGTTATAAAAATAAATAAATATCACTACTAGGTATATGGTAGGTTAGGGCTGTAGGGCTTATAGGGATTATAGTCGTAGGGACTGTTAGGCTTATAGGTTCAGTAGGCGCGTGACGTATCATATCCCTACATGTACTAACGCACCCTCAACAGTATTGCGACCTCACGTGACATCTGTTTGGAGTGGTTAGACATTTTAGCCACTACTCTACAACAGACTAAACGCAACATCAAACATTTATTCCCTAAATTATTGCAACTGTAAGAAAATTCTCAAAGAAGCTCTGCAAAGTATGTCTTACGAAGACACAGAGAAATTACTACTTGTATTAAAATAGATATTGTGCGAGTTTTAATTGTCTATTCTGGTATTTGAGAGTCAGAGATGTTAGATAATAAGAATTTAATTACACATTATTATTATTACCCTTTAGAAATAAGCCGTTAGAAAATAAGAACTTTGTTATTTTTGATTGTTACGAGTATTTACATTCTATAAAATGATCAACGCATACACCTAGGATTTGATTATTAATGATTATTTGAAAAAAAAACAAATGTACCTCTTCTCGCCTGAAACACAGGATTACCTAGTTCAGGCACATAGCTTATGTGAACTTGACATAAATTTAAGCAAAAATTGTATTTATTGTATTGCCTTATGATTTTTAAATAAACTTTATTATTTATTATTATTATTATATAGAGTTCTTTATTTTTCTTCTCTTTTAAGAGAGTATACGACCTTACACACGGGCCAGAACCAAGTGTGTGAGGGGAAAATTAAATTGAGAAGGTGGATGATAATGTAGAGGAAGTCAGAAACTTCCGGGTTATGCGACAAGTATTGAGAATGGTGGCTTTTTGGAGCATGTATAGTGTGTGAGAAGGCATGTGTTGAGTGTCAAGACTTTGCGTGAGAGATTTTGGTACTACACCGGTAGAAGAAACTACTATAGGGACTATGTGGACGGTTTGTACTTTCCACTGAGTTTTGATTTCAATGGCGAGTTCTTGGTACTTACTGAGTTTTTCGGATATTGTTGATTGGATGTTGTGTGAATTAGGTATAGCTATATCGATTAAGTACACTGTTTTATTAACTTTGTCGTGTACAGTGATGTCAGGTCTATTATAATGTATAGTTTTGTCTGTAATTATTGTTCTGTCCCAATAAATTTTCTGATATCTGTTTTCTAAAATTATTTCAGGTTTATATTTATAATATGGAATCATCTCACCTGTAAGATTATATTTGTGTGCTAGGTGTTGGTGTATAATGGCGGCAACTTGGTCATGTCGGTGTTTATAATCTGTCTGTGCGAGAGATTTACAGGCCCCTGTTATGTGTTGTATGGTCTCAGAGGCACTGTTGCAATGTCTGCATGTGTCAGTCGATTGATTACAGTCTTTCATTATGTACTTTCTGTAATTTCGTGTTGCAATTATTTGATCCTGGATCGCAAGCATGAAACCTTCAGTTTCGGGAAATAATTCACCTCGTTTGAGCCATTCGTTCGACTTTAATTTATCGACGTGTGGCTGGCTCAGGGTAGCTTGGTGTCTTCCGTGTAAAGCTTTTCCAGCCCATGCTGCAATTTTTTGCTGTGTGCTTATAATATTTTCATTAATTTGAATGTTTTTATTTTGCAAGTTGAGTGGTGTAAGTTTTTTATCTGCTTCTGTTACATTTTTATGTAGTGGTGAATGTTCTGATTTGTTATGGAAGTAAGATCTGAGTGAAAGTATTTGTTTGTTGTGTAAATTGTGTATGTCAATCAATCCTCTTCCTCCTTCTTGGCGTGGTAGAGTAAGTCGCTGTATGCATGATTTCGGGTGATGTTTCCTATGTTTGGTAAGAAGAGTATTGATAGTTCGTTGTAAATTTTTTATATCGGTTTTTGACCATCGTATAATTCCAAAAGAGTATGTAAGGATGGGTATTGCAAATGTGTTGACAGCTTTAATTGTGTTTCTGGAGTTTAGATTACTTTTTAAGATTAGGTTAAGACGATGTGTAAACTTTTTGATCAGTTCTTGTTTTGTTATTTTTTGTTCTATCTGTCTGGATTGTTTGAAACCTAGATATTTGTATGTAGTTTGTTCATCCATAGGCTCAATAATTTTACCTGACTCGAGTGTGTAACTGTTATTTTGAATTTTTCCTTTAACTATTGACAAAATTTTGCATTTATCTACCCCGAAGTGCATACTTATATCGTTTGAAAATTCATGTATTGTATCTGCTAAATGAAAAAGGGAGTTTTTATCTGCTGCGTACAATTTTATGTCATCCATATACATAAGGTGTGTTAAGGTGAAATGGGTGTTACCGCTTGTCAAGGTAAATCCTGTGTTAGCTTTATCTAAGAGGTGTGAGAGAGGATTGAGAGCCATGCAAAACCATAAAGGACTTAGGGCATCGCCTTGAAAGATTCCACGTTTTATTTGAATAGGTTCAGTTGCTAAAGCCATGGAGGCTTGATTTATTTTGAGTACAGTTTGCCAATTTTGCATGGTGGATTCTAAGAACGATCTGAGTATGGGGTGGATTTTATAGATATATAGGACATGTAACAGCCAGCTATGCGGGACTGAATCAAATGCCTTTTGGTAATCGATGAACATAGTGTAAATATCTTGTTTGTTTTTAACTGCGCTGTTCATAGCAATCGCATCAATAGTGAGCTGTTCTTTACATCCTTGGCTGTTTTTACGACATCCCTTTTGTTGCTCTGCAAGAATGTCATTTTTATTTAAGTGTTCGTAAATTACTTCACTTACACAGGCTGTAAGGATTTTATAGAGCGTTTGTAAGCAAGTGATTGGTCGGTATTTGGCTGGGTTTGTGGTATCATTCATGTCCTTAGGTAGCATGTATGTGACTCCCTGTGTTATATATGTTGGGAGCAAACTTGGTGATTTAATGAAGGTGTTTAGGTGATTAAATATGAATGGATGTATGCTAGTGAATTTCTTATACCAGTAGTTGTGAATTTTGTCTGTGCCTGGCGATTTCCAGTTGTGAGAGCGTTTGATGACGTCTATAAATGTGTTTATTGGAATTAATTCAAAGTCCATTTCAGGGATTTCTAGTGCTGCGTCATTGATCCAGTTAGCGTGGTTATTGTGAAATACTGGGTTTTCCCATATGTTTGCCCAAAATTCCCGTAATGCTTCGGGAGGAGGTGTTTCTAGCGATTGACTAGTGGTGTCTTTATTATTAGATGTAAGATTTCTATAAAATATTCTTTCGTTGTTAATAAATTTTGTATTTTGAACTTTGCGGTTCGTGCAAGTAATATATCTTTTAAGTCTACTAGATGCTGCGCTTAACTTTTGTTTTAAGGTGTCCAAAAAGTGTTCTAACAGTGTATTGGAATTCTCGTGTTGCGCGTGTAGTTGGTATTTAATTTTTATTTGTTCTACTGCAGCTATTAACTTTTGGCTTCTACTGCCATTGATGTAATGTGTCAGTCTACCTATGTTTGCTCTTAAACTTTTGATTTTCTTTTCTAATCTAATTTGCCACTTTGGTTGTCTCGGTTTATATGTGCCACGTTCATTTTGTATAGATGCTGATATTTTGGCTCCGTTGTATTTAGCTGCCGTCCATGCTGCACAATAAATTATTGTCTGCAGTTCGATGAATTCGGTTTCGATATTTACGTGCTTAGGCAGTATTACATTATTTATATATGAGACTATAACTTCCTAGGTGTCTTCTGTTTGGGAATGTAAGGCCTATTAGTAGGATCTGTGTCAGTAAAATTATGTTGAGCTTCTTGAAATATGGCTTCGATTTCAGGGTTGATAGTATTACCATTTGTTTGTGCAGGTTCAAAGTTACCAGGTTCTATGTTGTTCAAGAAATTGTCATCGCCTGTATTTACGAGTGTTTGAGGAACAAAGTTAGACTCTACGCTGGTATTTATAAATACATCCGTTGAAAGGGTATTTCTGGGCGTGTCAGTAAAGTTAGTAACGTTGTCAGGTGTTTCGGAGTCATTTTGCGATTGTGTATTAACTAAATCGTTATAATCAATAATCTGAATGTTGCTGTTTTTATTCCTGAATTCTGCAGTCACCTGGTTTTTAATTTCTTCTAATCTGTTGCTATCTATATATCCATTATTTGTTATCGCTCTCACTTGGTCAGATAATCTTTGCTCTGTTATATTTGTTAATTCTGGGTATATATTTGTGAATTCTTCATGTAAATATTTTCTATAGGCTGTTTTATTTGATTCTAATTGTGTGACAGTGTAATATATTCTAATAAGTGTTTCATTGTATTCGTTCGTCCATCTCATGCGCTGACTCGTTTGCGTATTAGTTTGTGTAGAGTGTTGCTGTATTTGAGTGTGAACCGTTTGTAGTTCAGCCCTAACTTCCTGATATATCTGGTCTATTGTGTCTTGTGGTAATAACTTCTTTTGTACTATTGCTCTGCGTTGGTCACCTATTCTTTGGCGGCTAACTTGCATAGTTGGGTATTTTTCTAAAAACTTAGTGTGAAGTGATGGAAGGTATGCATTTTTGTCTGTATCCATATTAGTAAGATGAAGGTAAGTACGTAGGATAAATTTGTTCATTTCATTACTCCATTTCCTACGAGCTGTTGCAGTCTTAGTGGTGGGTACAGTATCGTCGACAATATTTGTCTCCTGTACAACATCCGCTGACTGTATACTGATTGATGATGGTGATGATGGCCTCGGAGAGACGCGAAAAGATTGTGAAGATGATGGAATTGATGGAAAAAGAGATGAGGAAGATGACGAAGAGAATTGTGAAGTTTCGTCATTTATTTGAGGCATATCTGCCTGAAGTTGTTTTTTTGTTTTAGATCTAGTTATCATTATGTTCCCACGAGTAGCTAGGGACTTAAGAAGTCGACACACAGCAGAGCCCTGCGTTCACTGTGGTAAGGGTAGATAAAACTGGAGGTCCCCTGTTATCCAGAGTTGGCGCACTTGCGACTGAAGCACTCCCCTAGCCATGCAGCCCTCGGCATGCGCGACCTTGGCTTGGATTTGTATCTCTCTTAGTCTGGCCCCTCACCCTGAATCTATCCCGACAAAGTTATCTCTACCGAAACAGACCCAGGATTCACTGGAGCACGCAAGCCCCACCACGTCGTCAACGTAGAGATACGGCGGTGGGGTTATTATTATTATTATTATTCCCCCAATGGGCGGGTATGCGTAATGCATTTTTTCCCAGCGTGATCAAAAAAAAAAAAAAATAACGGTTCCTTCACAGCGCATACGTCCTCGTCGTGTCCCCTGGTAACGCCCCAGTTCTGACCACCGTAACGGAGTGGCAGACTGGGTGCGGCTAAAGTGTGCTGTGCATCGTAGCGAATTTTATTTTATTGCCTCGGGCACTTTTTAAAAAACCCAAAGGCCCTTCTCAGGGACAACCCAAAGGCCCTTCTCAGGGCCCACCAAAAGGCCCTTGTCAGGGCCAACGCGACACTTCTGTGTCGACAGAAGGCGGAGCCTTCTACGGCGGAAAAGCAGACGAGTCGGACTCCGACAACGAGTCCGTTATGTCGGGTGCCGGACCGATGGTGATCGAGGATCCTCGATCACGATCGCGTTCGCGGAAGCGGGCCTTCCTTAAGGATGGGTCCGACGGCTCTTCGAGTTCGGCGAAGGAAGGCTAAGGCCAAAAAGTCAACCAAGACGGCAGCGGATACCCACGACGTGGGTCTGGCAGATGCCCAGCGCAAGTTGGACTTTACCCGGCGGGAGCAGCTCCAGCAGGAGTTGGAGGAGCGGGTGGCTGCCAAGGAGCAGCAGACGCGCATTGCCCGGGCCAAGTCAGGATACGGCGCGTCCCACGTCCTGTACGCGGACCACTCACTGGTCGAGCTGCAGAGGATGGCCGAAGAGGACGAAGGGGATCGTCGAGGTCGCCTCCAAGTCCTCACACCTGAAGGGGACCTTCCAAAAGGCCCTCAAATGCCGGGCCGTGAGCATGCGTGGTATCGTCGGGGAGCTGATGCAGCGCCAGGCGACCGACGAGACGCGGCAACTGCAGGCGAGGGTCAATCGCCTGCAGAAGGAGGTCAGCCAGCTGCATCAGAAGCTGGCTGAAGCCACAGCCCGGCCAACCACAGCCGACCCCAGACCTGCGGCAGAGTGCCCCACCTCCTTTGACCTTGAGGACACCATCTGCAAGGTCATGATGGAGGAGCGGGACTTCGTCCGAGCCTGCCTGGCAAGAATAGAGGACCGGCTCTTGCCCGAAAAGAGTTACCGGTTGCCTCTAGCGGCGGACAAGAGGAGGGGTGAGCCGGGGCCAACCTCACAGAGGGAGGAGGACCCTCTACTGCCTGCCACCACCCCGACCAACCAGCAGGGCTGGACGAAGGTCGCTAGCAAGGGTAAGGGCAAGGGTGCATCAGCGGTCGTCCTAGCCATCCCCACCACCTCCGCTCCTCCCAGCCAGCCAGGCAAGGGAAAGGGGAAGGGAAAGGGGAAAAGCTCCCCTCCAGCCGCCCCCACCACCGGGAAGGCACCAAAGGGGAAGAGTTCGTCCCCAGCCGGCAAGAGGAACCTGGTTCCTCCCAAGACCGCGGCCGTTGTGGAGACGCTCACCACGGAGGCTGCGGAGCGGGGAGAAACGTACGCGTCCATACTGCTGCGGGTGCGTGCCAATGCCGACCCCGCCCAACTGGGGATCGGAAAGGTTTCTTGCCGGCGGACCCAAGCCGGGGCTCGAATCTTTGAGTTCCCGGGGGTGGAGGGCAGTGCTCACGCGGACCTCTTCGCAGCAAAGCTGCAGGAGATCATGCCCGCACGCCCGCCCCGCATCAAGGTGGCCCGGCCAGTCAAAACGGTCGCCATCGAGGTAAACGACCTCGATGACACCGTCACCAAGGAGGAGGTGGTGGCGGCGGTCGCAGCCATTGGGGGCTGCGGCGTCGCAGCGGTAAGAGGCCGGGATATCAGGCCCGGTCGCGGCGGCATGGGCACCATCCGCCTGGAGTGCCCAGTCGCCGCTGCCAAAGCCGTCCTTGAAAGGAAGGCTTCACGTCGGCTTCAGCTCGGGTTCGATCCGGGCACTTGCGGCACAGCCTTTGCGGTGCTACAGGTGCTTCGAGGTCGGGCACACCCGGGCCCTCTGTCCGTCCACGGTGGACCGGACAGAGAGCTGCTACTGCTGCGGCAAGGAGGGCCACAAAGCCGCCGAGTGCAAGGCCGCCGCGCCGCACTGCGCTGTTTGTGCCGCCAGTAGCCGCCCCGCAGGCCACAAAATGCAGGGGAGGATGTGTAATCCTCCCCCTAAGAAGGGAAAAGCGCAGGCGCCGAGCAAACCTGCCGCTACCGCCGCTGAGCGCGAGGTTGGGCCTTTGGCTGCTGCGGCTGAGGAGGGGGGTGCGATGTCCGATTAAATGTCTAGAGTCGAACATCGCATCCTCCAGGTGAACACCAACCACTGCGGGGCTGGTGCAGATCATGGCCGAGTGGTTGGTGGACGTGGCGGTGGTTGCCAAGCCTTACTCGGTCCCCAGTACCTGGCTGGGCGATCAGGACGGCTTGGTGGCGTTGGTGGCGCGGTCTTCCACGGACTCTCCCCCCCTCTCGCTTTTAGAGAGGGGACCGGGATACGTGGCCGCCGCGTGGGGGGGGGATACGGCCCTGGTGGGGGTCTATTTCTCCCCAAACCGCCCTCTAAGGGATTTCGAGAACTTTCTCGAAGTTCTCACGGCAGTCACCGGGAGCGCGGCACAACGCCAGGTCGCCGTGATAGGCGACCTGAACGCCAAGTCGGAGGCTTGGGGCAACCCGGCTGCCTCCTGTAACGTCTGGGGACGCGCCACCAAGGACTCGGCGAGGGCCGAGATGCTGGAGGGCCTCGACAGGGATCCGTATGGGAGGCCATATAAGGCGGCGCGGAACCAACTGCGCCCCTTTGGTCCCCCAGTTACGGAGACCCTGGAGCCGGCGTTGTTGGATGGGGTGGTCCGGTCCCTGTTTCCGCGCAGGACCGACTTCACCCCACCAACGATGAACCCCCCGCTTGGGGGGGTAGTGGCTTCGCCGGAGGAGGAGGTCCCTCCGGTATCGGCGGAGGAATTTCGCGCGGGGATTCTGACCCTGGACCGGACGGCGTCCCCGCACGGGTGGCGGCCATCGCGGCGTCCCTCATGGAGGGCAGGTTTCGGGACCTCTTCAGCGCGTGTCTTACGGCACCCCTCCCTGGGAGTTGGAGGCATGGGTGCTCGCCAGAGTGTACTAGTGGGTAGCAAGGCGGAAGGCGCTTGGAGAGCGCCCCGCCAAGGAAGAGCGGGAGGCCGTGCGTCGGGAGGCGAGGGACGCTATCGTCGTCCATTGGACGGAGGACTTCGCCTCTGCCGCCTTTGGCCGTCGGTCGTTGGACGCGCTCGGTCCAGTCTGCAAAGCTGGCTCGAGCGGCCCCACGGTTTCCTCTCGTTTCGTCTAGTGCAGGTGTTGTCCGGACATGGGTGTTTCGGAACGCACCTGCACCGGATCCGGAGGGAGGAAACCCCGGGGTGCCCAGCCTGGGCAGTGCTGCGCCGTGTCCTAATAAATGTGATCGGGCAGGACCTCTCACTTCCCGGCGTGGTCAACTCCATGCTGGGGAGTGAGGAGGCCTGGGCGGCAGTTGCCTCCTTTTGCGAGCAAGTTATGTCGCAAAAGGAGGCGGCGGAGCGTGCGCGGGAGGACGATCCTCTCGCGCCGCCGCTCCGCAGGCGTAGAAGGGGTGGGAGAAGGCGGTTGTACGATCGTCTCCTCCCACCTCCTGGTGGTGATTAGCGGGCGACAGGTGCGGGGGCGCCTCTCGTCTGCATTGCACAATCACCACCCTCGGGCGGGAAACGCCGAGTACTCGCGGTCGTTCCCGGGCCCCACCGCTGAGGGAGGGGCGTAAAGGTCCTGCCCTAAAAGGCGGGCGGTCGTCGGTGGAGGTCTGGACGTAAAGGCTGTGCCAGTTTCCCAGTCTTCCTCCATTCAGACGATGCGGGAGTGCCGCTGGGTTATTTTAGTGGGTATACCGGGCTTGCCGGGGAGTCCCACATAGCCCCCCCATTCCCCCAATGGGTGGGTATGCGTAATGCATTTTTTCCCAGCGTGATCAAAAAAAAAAAAAAAAAATTTGTTGGTGTGCCTGTCAGTGGGGCCTCGGCCAGACTTGTCAGGTCTCTCTCAGAAGCCGCAGCCGTTGACGCAGCCCGAGTCGTGGGCGCATCTTCGTCAGCAGGCCTCTTTAAGTCGCCATGTTCAAGAGCTGGCCTTGGTCCTGTGTTCAGGGTAGTGTTGGGAGGAGCATCCTTGGACTCAGATGGGGTTGGCATTGCCTGGGACGCGGCGTGGTTTGGCGTGCTCCTGGCGGTTGCCTTCCTCATCGCATCCTTGGACGCAGCCGAACTTTTTTTCTTGTTAGTTTTGTCGGAGGACGCAGCCTTAGGCGGTTATCGCTTGGGCGCATCCTGAGACGCAGGTATTATGTTTGGCGCATCAGAGGACGCGGCTCTAGTTGTGTTGGTGTTAGTTGGCGCATCCAAGGACGCAGCCAGTATGTTGGTGTTAGTAGGCGCATCCGAGGACGCAGCCCAAATGTGTTTTTTTTTTTTTAAATAGTCTCATTATCCATTGGTTGATATAATAAAACTTCACCGTCGGAGCTCTCCACCCGCCACGGAGCCCTCAAGTCGGGGACGTCACTCGCTCAACGAGTGACGCCAGAGCTACTCCTTCTTCATACTCAATTAAATAACTCGAAAAGTACTGGCCGCATTGGAATCTTTTATACAGCGATTTGTTTGTTATTTATCTCAGACTAATTCCAAATTCAAATTTTTGAAAATTCTTTTGTTTCGATGGCATAAAAATGTCTTGATGTGTAGGAGAGGGAATTTTCATTTGTGCGAAATTTAGAAAACAATACGAATTACGTTTAGTTACAGTTTTTTTTCATTTTTAAACGAAAGATAAAGTTAAAATTGAGGTATTGTAGCCATGCGACGCCAACATTTGACGAGGGCGGAGATGTTACGAGCTGTGGGAATGCTGGAATCTGGGTCTGTTCAGCGTAATGTTGCTGAGGCCATAGGGACCCACCAAAATGTAATTTCAAGATTGTGGACACGCTATCGTGCCACAGGTGAAGTAGCGGAGAGGCACCGGGGGCCAAGTCGCATCACTACCCCCAGACAAGACCGATTTTTGCAAATTACTGCGCGAGCTCAACCAAATGCAACGGCGACTCAATTGGTCCAAAGGCTGCGAGTGGAACACCAAGTGCTTGTGAGTGACCAAACTGTAAGAAGGCAACTGCATGAAAGCAATCTACGCTCTCGTAGACCACTCTGGGTCCCACCTTTACGGAGAGGCAATCGTGGACGACGATTAGAATGGGTTCTGAACCACGTGGACTGGGGCCGTGAGCAATGGTCCAATGTGCTGTTCACGGATGAATCCAGGTTCGGCTTCCATCCAGATTCACGAAGGACGCGTGTTTGGCGAGTTCCTGGACGATGGAGCCGTCTTCATCACCCTCAGGAAGTTCACCCATACCAAGGAGGAACAATTATGGTTTGGGCAGGAATTCGTCTTGGAGGACGGACGGATCTCGTTTGGGTGCGGGGCAATATGACGGCAGAACGATACGTCCAACAGGTGCTGGGGCCCGTAATCTTGCCCCACAGAACACAAATGGGGCAAGATTTCCTGCTCATGCACGACAATGCCCGGGCACACACGGCGAGAACGGTAGCAGCTTGGTTACATACACACAATGTTAGGGCCTTAGACTGGCCTGCTCAATCGCCAGATCTAAATCCCATTGAGCATGCGTGGGATATGCTGCAAAGAAGAGCTCTGAAGGAAGTTCCTGAAAATCTAGCTACAGAAGATCAACTTTTTGCGCACCTCAGAAGGACATGGGACAATATGCCGCAGCAAGACATTGACAACCTTGTTCTGAGCATGCCGAATCGTTGCCGATGTGTTATGAACATCATGGGCGCTTTCTCAGACTACTAACTTCAAGTTTATAAACACAAATTAAATGATTTTTCAATTTTTTTCAGTTTTTACTCATAAATTAAAAGTTAATTCATATACGGTTTCCGTCTATGCTTCATTTTTTCCATAAAATCCTACATGTCATATAAATAATTAACACATTGATAGTAATTCGCTTTTTTTAAAATATCCCTAGACCGTGTTGATGTGTTTATGACGAACCCGCACACAACGGAGGGCCACGGAACTGCTAAAGACATGAGACTATGTCGCAGCTCATCACGCCACCCCACGTCACGCCGGCTGCCAACCCCCCTTAAACCGATCCTCACTTGACAACCCGCTTATGAGATGCCACAAACGATTTATCGTGGGTAGCTACCCCACGACCGCCCGTGTGAGAGGAAATCCAGACCAAAGTGATGTGTTGTGTGCAGACTGCTCCACTCAATCATCTCCCCGTACGGCTCCCCGCACACGATTCAAACACGCGGGATGTCATTGCTATCCAACATCTGGTCTTGTTCGATGGTGGACACCCAGGAGCATGACCTCGCCACCCCTGCGTTAAGTCGTCTGGCAGTTTCAGTTACGTCTATTTCTTAGGGAATTAGACCAATAACAGAACGGCAACCACGTGAAGGAAAATGGCCAGGCTTGCCTTGAGGATCTACACGACCGTAGCGCTCTCCCTCAAAACCACGCCACCTTGCCGCCTCTTAGGGAGGAGGTTAGGTAGGCCTGCATCTACACTAACAAGCAAAGCATTTGGCCAAGCGAGTTGTTTTACCACTGAGGAAGACAATCATGCAAACGGTGTAGGACGTAGGAAACAGAGAGCACGGAATACATAGGTATATTTAATTACTGATTCAAGAAACTCACAGTTACTTTAAGCTTGCATAGTTAATTATAGACAAGCACATACACTATCTACCTAGAAGATAATGATGATGGATCGTCCTACTTTTGTCTAGGTTCGTCCATCGCAATATCGTCGTTCATCTCACAAGCTAACTAACAAATCCAATGCCGTATCGACCGCTGGACCACTGGTTAGGAATATTGCAAATTACTCAAGACCATCCATCTATCCTTTGTCTGTGGCACAGTTATGCTACGGGCAAGCCTAATTAATAGTTTGTATTGTCTGCTAATGTATTATTTTGTCCTAGCTTTGGTTATGGTGTATTCTTCATCTTAGCGTTTCTTATATAAAATAATAAATAATAATAAATAAAAGTTTATCTGGAACCATTTAGGAATAACGATGATAGCTACAGAAGTATAAACTGTGGCGCAGCTATCAGCGCCCGACAACAAGACAGAGTAAAATACAATTTGTTCCAGACTGCTATGAAAATTTTGTTACCAGGCAGAAAATAATATTTAATGAACTTAAAAAACTAAAAACAACTGAAGTGTATGTTGAGGTGTAGGGGTGTGTTGAGAGTGTATTTGTGTGTGTGTGGGTGTGTTTGCATGTGTGAGATGTTATGTTAAGTTACGTTACCACAAGCTGTTCAGTTGCATCCTAGGTTATGGATTTTAACCACTCTATCAAATTCTTCTTTATTAAAATTTCAGTCAGAGGGTAAATTTTTAAAATACTATTTATTTTATTATAAAGTTTGGGGCTGATGTAATCGAAGTGACGACTTACCACTGCCAGTCTGCTGAATTTAGTCTTGCAGATTATGTCTGAGCTTCGCTTCTTAGCAGGGTACTGTGGATCGTAGTACAAGAGCTTGTGTTTCTTAACAACAGTTAAGTATGAACAGTTGTCTTACTGTGAGAACCTTACAGAGTAGATATAGTTCAGAGGTTGGGAATCTGATTGGTTTCTTAGCTAGTACTTTTAGGACTGCTCTCTGGGCCCTCTCTAACCTCAACATGAATGTCTTGTGGGTTACCCCCACGTAGTTACGCAGTAACTGACAACTGACTGTGCGAGAGCAAAGTAAGCCATTATCAGACACGAGAAATCAGCGGCTGATCTAAGCTTCTTAAACACATAAATCAATCTTCTAACCCGAACCACAATATAGTCAACCTGTTTTTTCCACGTTAGGAGATTGTCTACTATAACTCCAAGATATTTTATACTGTTAGAGCGATCTATCAGTGCACAGTTACACAAGATGTGAGTGCTTCAGCGCAAACGTGGGACCTGGATCTCAAATGATGTTGGTGGTTAACTAAGAATTCTATATGACCAACTAAAGCACTGTATATACGTTTTTTGCTAACATTTCTTTCTTTCGACGCAATCTTGATCATAACCAGCACCTGCGGTTTTATTTTTAGCTCAAGTAGACACAAGCTCCTTCACGCCTCACTTCCTTGCCATGCGCCAAACGCTGCCCAATACAAGACTCTTTAAGCTCGACCATTGTCAAGGGCTGATCCATGGTTTATTCCTTTTAACGCCTTTAACTCAGCTTAATTCATTTGATGGGTGTGGTTTTCGAGTAATTCATAGTGCAACAGGCAGGGTTCAAACTCACGACCCATTGATAGCTCTTGAGCAATATATCTATGGAGATCCATTTACGTACAAGTATATAGTAGTTCATGTAACTAGGTGAATGCTCTACATAATATTATGGTCGTAGTTATATTTATTAGTGTGTAATTACATCGCGGCGGCTTTGATAAGCGAGCCGCGTAATTGTGTGCCGCTCAGGGCGAATCATTCCGGATCATATCCCGCGCAAATATCGCCTCACTCGTTTACGTCGTCGATATCCATGGAGCCACTCGACCGATGGCCAGGCCATTTCCTGTATGGGAGAGCAGGAAATATCTATCATTTGTATGAACTAAGATTTTCTCCAGATTTTGTACCTGTAACTAATATATCAGAATTATGTTCGCTCTAGTTCGGGCGACCTTTGGCGTAGTAAAGCGCAAAAATTGAAATCATGACGCGTCTCTTTGTTCGCACATTTGGTTCACGATGTGATACGGCGTCCGGCACATGTGGTCGAACCTTCGGGGTGCTTCGTTACTTCAGGAGTTATGACGGTAAGAAGCACACACAATGCAAAAACCTGAGCGATAATATACGGCATCCTGTGATATGAAAAAATATGCTTCCATATCAGCCTTTACCAAATCGCTTATGATTCCAGTAAAGCCTCCTTATTGTAATTGTTTAATATTCAGGCAACAATAGCCGACAAAGCTCAATGGTTTTCGGTGATTAGCCAAACGCATATTGTTGATCATATTATTTTGTTATGGTTTGCTGTTTAATAAACAATATGATATTTTTTGTACTGTGTAAAACTGTTAGTGGTCAGATCAATGTAATACAACAATCCTTAGCTACAGCATGTAATATTCCGTTTTACTGTATCGAGTTTTATTATTTCCCAGGTATACATAATCATGATTGTGTGAATAGACAGTTATACACTATCTAGTTACCTACAGATAATGCTGCTTATAAGTAAAAGTAATGCTTCACTATTAAAAAAAGTGAAAACAAGACACATAGCAACTCGTTACCGATTTACGTAACCCCAAAATAAAATCAAATCCAATTTTCTTGTTCACAAATTCCGGCGGCATTCGTATTGAAATTACGTATTACGTTGTTTAATACAATTCAATAAGCGCCTACTTCATACCATTATTATGTCAAAAATGGTAAAGAAGGACCACTGCAACAATTATTCACGATTACAATTGATTAACAACGTTTCTGATCGTCATTACCATATCAGTTCACTGTTGGGCATAGGCCCATTCAAGTGTTGCCCCATCTATTGTTCTTGTGCTTCTCGTATCTAGCGGACTCTCGTGGCCTCCTCCTGACATCTCTTCTCTTTGTTGGTACACCGTCGCCACTTCAGAGCCTTTCAGACCCATCAGAAATAAAGATCTAGACATCAGACTACAGGTAGGATCGAATATTACTATATTGAATTAAAATACACCATTGTAATAATAAAATATTACCATCGCAAGTGGAGCTACTGTTTCTCCCTGTTCAGTAGAATCCTTCGTGTTGGTAATCTTCAAACGCACATAATGTAGCAAAATATTTCTTTTTGATTATGTGACACGTTCGCGCACTGAATACTAATCCGAGCCTTCCGCAGCCTCCGCTGATAGCTTTCCCTGAAGCGCCCTTACTTTGTACGCACTTTATTTAAGCTTGTCTTGAAATACTTGTAATATAAAGTTAAGTAAAGTATACATTGGCATACTTGTAGTTTTTGTCTAAGCAAGCTTGTAAGCGTTTGTCAAAGGAGCCCCACCGCGCACCGGACCGGTTTGTTGTGACAAAGCTCTCCAATCCAACATGTCTAATATTCTGAGAAGCGCCGAGATTTTACTCGACAAAGGAATTACGAAAGTCTGTCTAGATTTATATTAAAAAATATTTCAATGTTTAGCCGGTTGATAGTTGAGTAAATAAACACAAGATAAACTGGGCGATACAAGTTTAATAATTTTCATACTATCGTACCTATATCATCGCTTACCGACCCGTACAAGTTGTAAGGATACTTACCGCGGCGAGGGTAGAACCCCGTTAAGTACTAGTGAACTGCTAGGACCCTTGAACTGAACATGTTCTTGTACTGCATCACTTTGGGAGTTGCTAAGCTCCTCTGAGGTAACGCACTCTATGAGTAGATAAGTGCAGCTGTGTGCTAAACAGAGAAGTTAAGGATAATAGCGTTAACGACTTACATGGTAAAGAGAAACATCACCCTAGATCTGGTATAGCTACCAGCCTATCGATAGTTTACGATAATATCTAACTAATCTAATCTATATCTAACCAAATGAATCTTTTTATAATAGCGTTAACGACTTACATGGTAAAGAGAAACATCACCCTAGATCTGGTATAGCTACCAGCCTATCGATAGTTTACGATAATATCTAACTAATCTAATCTATATCTAATCAAATGAATCTTTTTATAATAGCGTTAACGACTTACATGGTAAAGAGAAACATCACCCTAGATCTGGTATAGCTACCAGCCTATCGATAGTTTACGATAATATCTAACTAATCTAATCTATATCTAATCAAATGAATCTTTTTATAATAGCGTTAACGACTTACATGGTAAAGAGAAACATCACCCTAGATCTGGTATAGCTACCAGCCTATCGATAGTTTACGATAATATCTAACTAATCTAATCTATATCTAATCAAATGAATCTTTTTATATTTTTCGCATGCTATTCAAAGAAGCTCTCATACCAGTACTTCAAAATTCTTTAAAGCCCAAGAAACCTCTCTACTCTCCCCACGTAAAACCTGAGTTAGCTTTACGCACGCACGAATTATCCCGGCGAGGCACACTTGTAATCCAGCGCCGAGCCGTAATCATATTCAAATTGAAGTAAAAACATGTATTCCTAATGAATCCCATTTGCAAATTGGATATGAGTGTCGGAGTGTCGGTATCAAATCGTAACGTATTCACTAATTATATTGGCGGTATCGCGGTATCGCACAGCGGCTAATTGTTAATTAGCTCGTGATCTATCTGATATTCGTTGATGGAACTAATCATACACCTAACATGGTGTATAAGCCTAAAACTTGACCAAAATTGCCACTGAAATGTCGAAATTTCCCGGGCCATTTTCAGAATCTGAATTTTCAGTAGTAGCAAGCAAGTAGTGAAATTACCATGGAAGACATAACACCGTGTAGGTATCCGCCGGTTTCCGCTGGCTTAGCTGATGAAAGCTATCTCCTAACCCTCAGGACTCTGTTGTGCCCCGATTAGGGTGAGTTCCAAATTAGTTAAGTAGTTATGCCTGGTTATCTGCGCTGGAAAACTTCAAATACGTGAAGAGTTAGTGTGACGCGTATTCGGTCAGAACATAATCTTTTTTTTTTTTTTTGTAGCACAAGGAGTACCTGGAAAAAAATCCTCAACCATAGTCAAGTTTGGTCATGATGGTTTGAAAACTTATTGAAAGGTCTACTTCTTGCTCAATTAAATTTGGAGAGTTTACAATAATAGTAACTAGTTAAAACTAATGAAGATAAAGAAATTCCCATAATTATTATTTTCACTAAAGCCGGTAAATGTTAGTTTAATTGAAAAGTGCCTTAAAATGGTTTGTTTTAAATCAATGCTTCAGGCTTTTGAGCTCAGCTGTTTATTTTAATTGTAAGAATACTGGAAGGATGCCAATAAGTTGGTACAAAAACCAGGAACTAAAATCAATGCTTATTTAGCAAATCATGGCTCGGAGAGAATCATGACTATTTTGGAAAAATGGTTAACAAGTTTGAAAAGTACCTTGTAGCGTTATGTTTAGCTCAGAGGGAGCTGAACGTAAGCCACGTTAATAAAATTAAATAATTATAAACTAAAAAATGAATAAAAGGATATTAAGAATAAGAACAGAAGGGCCGGCTTCACACGACGTGGGTTGGTGGAGTTAGGCAGCTAACCAGGCAGCAGGACAGGCTGGAAGCCGTGGTATGACCGAGGTAGGCGGGTAAGTGGGCACCACGACGACAAGCAGGCAATCGGGCAGGCAGGCAGTAGAGTAGGTAGCAAATCGGTTAGGCAGGCAGCTGGACGGACTGGAACTCTTCAAAAGTCGTGGTAAGCTTGAGAGGGACCGGTGAGCAGACACCACGACGGTCTTTCAGGCACACGGTTTGGTATGCAGTTGTGTAGGCATTCAGTAGGTAGGAAGGCAGGCAGCCAGGAGTGAAACGGATAGTAGTCAGATACGTAGGTAAAATCATACTCAGTATATCACTCACAATATTTATATTTTAGTGCACTTCAGATATTATTACTGGATATTATATACACAAGCTGGATATTAAGGTTTAGAGAGTTTTAGATTTAAAAGACCACTTCGTATTACTCAGTAAATAAACCGACATTCGGCGTTCAGTCCCGTTTCAAAACTAAACAATCACACCCGTTTTTCTTCGTTAGAACATAGTTCTATCTACATTTCAAATTCAAATTTCAATTAAGAAATAAAGACCAGAACGAATAAAAACGGTTCACAAAGGGGTCTGTCTACGCTACCCTTATAATAGTATAAACCTAGCTTAAAGGAGGTTTAGTCCATGGTACCTATGTTACGGTCTATGGTTTTAAGAATAATAAAATAGACAGACAGATGTCATGTCAGATGAAAATGTCACAGTAGAAAAATATTGCAAGAATTACAAATTATCAATATAATTTAAGTTTCAGATATTAAAACAATCAGATATAACTAAAAGTATGCTTTTCAGATGATAACAAAAGAAAGAAAACATAAAAATGAATTACAAAAGTTGATAAAATATCAAAATATATGAAGGTATGGTTTGTATAGTGTTATGAATTGTAAATAGAGTTAAAAAATGTGGATCTGTAAATCAGAACAACACATTTCCCCGATGACCCTAGAAAAGGGAAAAGCATACTTTTAATTATATCTGATTGTTTTAATATCTGAAACTTAGATTATATTGATAATTTGTAATTCTTGCAATATTTTTCTATTGTGACATTTTCATCTGACATGACATCTGTCTGTCTATTTTATTTTTCTTAAAACCATAGACCGTAACATAGGTACCATGAACTAAACCTCCTTTAAGCTAGGTTTACACTATTATAAGGGTAGCGTAGACAGACCCCTTTGTGAACCGTTTTTATTCGTTCTGGTCTTTATTTCTTAATTGAAATTTGAATTTGAAATGTAGATATATGACACAGAACGATGAAAAACGGGCGTCAATTTTTAGTTTCGGATCTGGACTGAACGCCGAAAGACGGTTGAATTCTTAATACTACCAAGTGTACTATTGTATCTGAAGACTCTTTAAAACTATAACTTATACGGCTGTGAATGTTATCAATCTTTGAGTGCATTATATATATATATATATAGTGATTTACTGTGTATAATTTGCCTGCCTTCCGGTCTACCATCTACCTGCGTATCTACGGCGTGTAACGCCACAGTCATATCCCCGACTCTCTTTCCTGGCTACCTACCGCACGTGATGTATTACTGCGGCAGACAGGTCATCAGTGGCGCGGCGGTAACCTCGCTGAGGCCGCGCTCGTTCTCCAGCAGTACGTACAGGGTGCGCACGCTGAACCAGAGGGTGCATATCTTGCGGTGCGCACCACCACCCGTGCCATCGCACCGTGCCACGCCGCCCTGGGTGAACAGAAGAGATCTTGTCCGTCCTGCTGCCTGTCTAGCTGACGACACAAGCAACCAACGACATTTGAAGCCGGCCCCTTAGTTTATACTCTATATACTTTTTCGTAGATTTATATTTAATAACCCTATTTTCATCTTATGAAACGTAAACGTAACGCTACAACCTCAAGTGAAGGGATTCTTAACTCTACCTGCCTGGTAGTATGGTGTGTTAAAAGAAATGGTAATAAAGTCTTAGTTGAAGAATGTGATGCGCATGAGAAAGTTTAGATTTACCAAACATCTCATTACGGAAAGTATCTACAGTAACTGGTAAGGTCACTTTATTCTTATTATAATTCATTGGATAAAACATTACCACCCTTTTGTGGTTCTACTGCAGTCGGTTAAATAAAAATTACAATTCATAGCCGTTGAACTTCTACTACACTACAATACACAATGTTTTTGTCTTTTAAAAGAAATTAAGTGAAGAAAAAAAAGCAATTGATTGCACATTACATATTCAAGGTTGTTTCAAATTGTGGATAATTATGGCTTTCACAAAAGTCTCAACTTTTGTTCTATGAAACATAGTATGATTATCTTTGCTGTTACTCTTTGACTGTGCATTTACAATTTACTAGTGATGATTGATTTTTATTTGCTGTGTGTGTTTGTTACCTTGTTGGTCTGGTAATTGCTGGTGCACCTGCTGGAAATGGAGTCAAAGGTTCAATCTCTGGACAACATGTAGTGGTATCCTATTGCTTGAAGCTTGAACTCGGTTGGTGAGTTAAGAGTGCGCTATACACCTCTGCTTGCTGACATGGATTGGTGAGTGCAGACATGTTATTTCGTGTCATAAAATTGTCTTAATGTAAAGATAGGTATGCAAATGTGTCATAACATAATACTATGGTTAGTGCTTTAGTGACAGTATCTCAGAAATCTTGTAATTTCTTCTTATTGGTGGTGTGCCTATGTGGGGTTATGTCATTAATTAATTTTTATTGCCGTTCTGATGGCGCAGTGGCTGAGTCACTGGATGCCGCGCTGTGTGTCGTGAGTTCCATTCTCATGTGGAGTAGATATTTGGGTGGCCTGCAAGTAATTGTTCTGTGTCTGACTGTTTGTGAGTGTTGAATTGATATCTGAGAGTAAAGAGAATCGTTATTGTGATATTGCCGTGCCAGTGAGAGTACTTGTTAAAGTGGAAGTTGATGCATTGACATTATGAGTTGTAGAAAGTGCTTCACCAATGAAAGAAGTCCAGTCAAACGGTGTACGGCTGCTTATGTGGTGGCATCTGGGTGGGAGCCTGGTGCCTCCGGTGCTTTGGTGACCTGTTGTTTGGAGTATGTGACATAGTATGGTGTGTTAAGCATCTGGAAGGTATCTGGCACCCTTGGTGCTTTGAGACCGACCTGCTGTCCGATGGGAGGTGGGAGCCTGGTGCCTCTGGTGCTTTGGTGACCTGTTGTTTGGAGTATGTGACATAGTATGGTGTGTTAAGCATCTGGAAGGTATCTGGAACCCTTGGTGCTTCAAGACGGACCTGACGTCTGTTGCGAGCCAGGTACGTTAGGTAGGTTGGTATTGTACAGGTTGATGGTTGAAAGGGCCCATTACGCCCGGTCCATGCCACGCTGAGAGTAGTTGGGTGATCAAAGGGGCCCAGCACGCCCGGTCCACACCACGCGTTGTCCAGGTGGATGGTCGAAGGGGCCCAGTACGCCCGGTCCAAGCCACGCTGAGAGTAGTTGGGTGGTCGAAGGGGCCCAGCACACCCGGTCCACGCCACGCGTTGTCCAGGTGGATGGTCAAAGGGCCTAGTACGCCCGGTCCATGCCACGCTGAGAGTAGTTGGGTGGTCGAAGGGGTCCAGCACGCCCAGTCCACGCCATGCGTTGTCCAGGTGGATGGTCGAAGAGGCCCAGTACGCCCGGTCCATGCCACCGCTGAGAGTAGGTGGGTGGTCGAAGGGGCACAGCACGCACGGTCCATGCCACGCTGTGAATAGTTGGTTGGTTGAAGAGGGCCTCGTGCGCCCGTTCCACACATGATATTGATGAGTTGTTGGTTGATCTAAAGGATCTTGTGCGCCTGGTCTACACCGTATGATACCGCAGAGTATGCATGTCAGGAATGGAAGAGCGGATCCAAATGGAATGTTACTTTCTTTGGTGTGTGAGATATGGCGGGCCAATATAAGGATTGTTAAATGCTCGCAGCCTAGCAATAGTCAGGAGGCCGTGTAGGCACTTCTGTGGGTTTCGTTTTGACGAGTGCCATGGTTTCGAATGACTTTGACAGATGACAACTTGACGTAACACTAAACACTAGTTTTTGGCGCGAACGGGAGATATCGGTCAAGGACTGAGGAGTTGAGTTGTGATTTGGTAATAAAATAGGACTGAAAGAAATAAAGTGAGAGTTACCGTTTGTTCGTGTATATCAAACTACGTGCTATAGTGGAATATCTTTTACGTTATTCTGCAATACACAAAGTGATCAGTAATATTGTGTGAGCAAAGAAGTTCGTTTGTCTAACTCGTATTAGCCCGAAAATAACCCATGTAAATAATGGCTTTTCCTGACAATTACACAGTATTCCCTACAAATAAGTAAAAGTATGGATGTATAGACAAATATGCGATGACAAATTACGATTCACAACTCGCGTACAAGGTTACGTCGACGACCCACGCAACGCGGCACTCACTTAGTTCCTACGAGTTATCATAGATGTCACTATTTTTGCTTGTAATAAGAAGGTTTCTATAAAATTTTCAGATGGGCGTATCCTTCCTTTCGAAATCATTGCTCGCAGCTAATTATGTTATCGCAATTGACTCGCAGTCAATCCCAATTTTCACTAAGTTAATTGATGTAAACACTTGTGACACTTAGTAATAATATTCAACTAACCTGCAATGTTTTCGTCCTCAGATGAATCAAACGGTCGTCTTATTTGACGCCGATACTTCTCCTTGTCCTTTTCTTTTTCTTTTATTTTTATAATCTTGTGTTTGTATCTTTCCAATTACTCCTGTACACTACGTTTTTACATTTACGTTTTTTATAAGCGTGTGCGCTCGTTGCCTCGCACGAAAAAGGAATGAACAATGTCACACAGATAGAAAGGAAGAACAAAAAGTATTTTTGAATTACTCTCTGAAATCGTGAGATGTTGCCTGTAGGATAAAGGGACTACTTAGTAAACATTATATCTGAAGAATGAAGCGACGAATATATAGTATCTACATAAACGTACGCCTTCTTTTTAATGGGAGTAGACAAAAACTACAGAATTTAAATAATATTTTGGACCAAATGCTCCATAGACACTCTCGCCTTGCAAACCACTGCTTCTGGCCGGTCAAAGTTGCATCACAACATCAATATTTGTCTCCCACATCCAGACTGTCACAGACGCTAGTTGTTTTTGCTTGCCTCACGATAAAACTTCTATCTAAAACCCTATTATTGTACATCAATACCTCAATAAATGGTAGTCCCCAGCAGCTAAGTTATAGCTCAAATCTCCTGGGTCACACGTTTCCTGCTACATTGTATGACTTAGCTTGTAACTGTGAAGAACTTACTTGGCTAGTGGCAGCGCGTATGTGAACCTAGCGAAGTTCACGACCAGCACCTAAGCAAACAGCGCATACTACTAGAACCTCTAACTACTTGACAATGCTGCTTTCCTAGTAGTTTGTAACTGCGCTAAAGCTAACGAAAGTTAACTGTGTCTAGGGAATTGTCAGGGATCGGATGAGATATTTATTTTATAGTCAAGTTAAACGATAGCGCTAGTAATCATAGTAGGATTAGATTTTAAAGTAGGATCGCATTCAATAAATAATATTATGTTTAACAGAGCTCAGGTCTTGTAAATGTTTCAAACAATCTTGTCTACTTTCTTTTTGAATACCGTCTAACCTTCAACATTCAAGACACGCTTGACCAACTAAAATCTATCTCAGTTTCCACGAATCCTATTATATATCCACAGTAGTATATTATTGGGTTCTCTGGATCAACGGAAATCAATAAGTCCAGTTATATAGAACTAATACCATTCACCCACAATCTATTCAAATAGACGAAAACAGTGGTTATTGAAAAAAGAGTAACATCGTAAAAAAACTTCAGATTTTGAAAAGTAAATATACCTTCGCAGAGAAGCGCAGGTAAACTTTTCAAAATCTGAAGTTTTTTATACGATGTTACTCTTTTTTCAATAACCACTGTTTTCGTCTATTTGAATAGATTGTGGGCGAATGGTATTAGTTCTATATAACTGGACTTATTGATTTCCGTTGATCCAGATAACCCAATAATATCCAGTTGAAAACTTAATTATTTATTTTACTGTCCCAGAGAAGCGCAGGTTAACTTTACAAAAACTGAAGGTCCATACCCCTTTGCAATGTACTCACCTAGCACACAATCATAATGTATTGTCGAATCGGTTGAGAGTGATTGTTTACATATCACCGTACCCGTTAAGGAAACTGTTTGCATTCCTATCTTATTCCTACCCATGTTACGCCTCTTTGCTATTGATTCGTGTACTTATCAGAATGTATGTTTGTATTCAGAAGTATCAATTAGATCAACGTGTTATACACCTATGTGATTACTTGTTAAAATATTACAATGTTTAGGTTCTATCTAGAAAGAAAATAGATGGTGATGAATGTAGTAGAAAATAAAACAAGATATTTATAACATAATTATGTTTAATTACACTTGTTATGAACCATAACTTCTAAAGTCATTAGCATCTTATAAATATCAACATTGAGCACAGTTATTTATCATTTATATAATTCATTAAAGAAAAGGAATTTCATCTTGTGGCAGAATCTGATAGCATAGAATGTCTTCTGAATCAGGAAAGACTATATCACGCACTATACTTCTTGTTTCTAATTTAATATCAGGCGGAGCATTTGATGACCTTACAGCCGATTTTTCAGGACCAGGATGTACTTTGCCAACTCGAACAAAAGTAAGGACCTCATTGTGACCATTCTTGAGTGTGAGATATCGTGTACTTTCGAAGGACGATTTTTCTGAGTTTTGCTCTGTCTTGTTTGTATTATCCTGTTTTGATGAACTGGTGTTCATTATTTTCTTGTCAGTCATGTCTTGAGTAAATATAATCTCGCCACTAGCATTCTTGAAAATAAGTTTAGAATTGCCTTCCAAACCAAATTTCGATGAATGAAGCATTATGTGAATTTTAATTTATTTAATATAGTCTCTCTCTCTTGTTGAAGCAAGCGTTGATTAAGATTGAACTATCACACTACAATGCTGAGAGTTTAATGCTGAGATGGATATATCTGTATTTAATTATATATTCTTTTCCTTTCACAGCGTTTAAATAAAAACACTCAGGATAATGTATAGCATGCTGCATCCAAGGATCATCATAAATCTCCCAATCTTCGATAACACCTCCACATGAGAAACATGCTGCAATATCATTTATACCATTTCCATAATAAAAGAATCCCGCGTCAGCCACTTCCCTCACTAATCTTTTCTTTTTATTAAACGTCCTCCAATAATAATTAAATGAATATTCACGCATTTTAAACGTGTTATACATGTCATATCGAGGTTTGTATTCATTTTGAGACATGTGCTATTTACTTTCTAGTTCAATTATAAACGTTTAATGGTATCGTCCAGCATTTGTCAATAACTTATAAAGACCGGACAGAGGTGGGAGGAGGGGGATAGAAAACTTTAAGATGCGTTTTAGCTAACTATAGAAATAAAACAAGAAAGTATTTATTTTAGAATTTTATTATCAAAGCACCACTTATTTAAACACAATACATTTTTTAAAGCACATACAGAATCATGATAAATACAGTTATATAAATCTTGAGAATACTTATATTGATCGTATAAACTTATCAAACTAGAACATCCTTTATCTTCTAAATTGAATATATTACAATTACTGTTTACTAAAATATGTTTTAACCACAACACTTTTTCTGAACCTTTAACGTAGATACATTTATCTCTTAAAATATCTATAACTAAATTCTGATAATTATGGTAGGGTACAAATCCTTCACGCCAGTGTATCTTTCTGTTACGTTCAATCCAACTAACATGTTTTTTTTCTTGTTTTGTTAATTTTGAAAATGGAAATGGTGGCTTAATTAAAAACACTTGTAATGTTTTATTATACAATATAGCGATTTCTTTTATTATAAATTCATTTGTTTCTGTTTTAAAGCCTTGAATATCCACAATAGCTATCATGATAACCTACGCACAATGTTGCTGAGAGGTTTGTATTCTACGAGTCGATCGTTTATAATCAAACAATATGCAGTCGTCTTATCTGGTATTGCTGTAGAACATTCAATTTCTAACCTCACGTCCACTGGACCTGTTTTCAGGCTATCGTTTTGTCTTGAGCAGTCTAAGATAAAAAGAGGGGCTTTTTCTTTGAACTCCTTTAGTTCAAGCAACGGGTCTACTGGACAGTTGTAATACGACTGACGAAATTTCACAAACATTTCATATAATATACTATATTTGTTCTCAGAAAACTTTAAACCTAAAGGTTCATATGGATAATATTGTGAATTCAAAAAGAGCGTAACGTTTGTTACTTCACAATGATCGAATAGTGAACTGTCTTTAGTTTTATTATTTTTTCGATTTGTTTGTAAACAAAAAATTACATATCTGGGTTTTTCCAATTGTGAAGCAGTTTTAACTGACCAAGAATGCTTTGTGGTTTTAGGTAGTAACGGATACTCATATAAATCCCAATTTCTAAACGCCATCTGAATGGCTTTATCTCTTTCTAAATGTTTTAAAAGTGACAGTCGTTCTCGATCTGATACTTTTATGTGTGGCACCCTCCACTGAACTCTTTGCACATCTATTTGAAAATTAACAATATCATCAGTAAGGATAACGCTATTTAAGTTAGTGTTGCTTCTGTTTAATATAAGTTCATGTTTACAATTTATCACTATTTTATTGTAATCCTCTGCAAAACCTAAAACCTTATTTAATGGGATAACAGCACTAAAATGCCCTTCACTTTGAAATCCCTCTAAATTCCAACCCCATAGAGCAGCAACTTTATTTTCTGCTTCATTTAATGAGATGTATGATTTTATTGTTGATGTTATTCCAGAATTTTTTATGCGGTCTATTTCAATACCATTCATTTCGTATCTGATGTCTTGAAACAAATACATAATAGGGTTATTAGTGAACGAAAAAGTTTTCTTGATTGGATTCCCATCTTTACCGAAGAGCTTCGCTTGTCCTTCGATGTAAATTGAACTGGCTGATGGTAGCACGTATATGTCTTGCTGGTGGATGGGAATTCTGATTTCATCGTTTTCTCTAAAGCTGTTATTGTAGGGATTGTATGAATGAACTTCATAACTTTCGATCGAAGTGTCGAAGTGTGGTAATTCAGTAATCTGTAGTATATTCATACTTTAAACCCTAGGGCTTTAAGAAAATCTTTATTGGCTTTAGTCAATTTCTTAACGTTTTTCTTGCGTCTTTGCACTTTAGCAATCGCAGAAGGACTAAGACCTTTTTCATTCGCTTGGTTGTTTTTATAATATACTATCATTTTGTTTTTCTTAAATGAAGACGTAACTGAACTTGTTCCTCTCCAAAGTTAATACAGTGACCAATTTGATCTACAATCTTAACAGATACCGATGAAATTATATTTTTGTTTACTGGAAAGTAAATAACATGTTGTGGTATTTCCGTGCACTGATGACCTGGAGTAGTATCGGACACAAATTCATGAATAAAATGAGTTGGTAATCCGTTGCAGTACGAACCGTTAACAAGATCACATTCGATTCTGATTACAGACAGACCTTTGTTAATAATGGGAATATTTGGTCTTGATTTTAATACTGAAAAGTATATCAAACCGCACTCATATTGATCTGACAAATGCAATGGTGGTTGAAAGTATGAAATCAATTCCGATGTTTTCCCAGAGATGGTAACCGTAGTAGACATGCTTTTATACTGACCTCTTTTGAAAGATCATGTTTATTTTATTCCTTTACTATACCAAAAATTCTTCAAAAAGTTTAAACAAAGATGTCCACAATTAAAAGGGTGATCACGCTGAATATTATCATAATTATAGTGAATTTTGGAGCCCAAGTATTTTATAAATTCCTTTGGAGGCTTAAGATTTCCGTAACTATCAAAATACTCAATATAATCGTTGTATTTTGCATAGGCTACCCAATGAGATCCAGGATTTTTAGAGCTATCTAAATTTATAACACCACATTCTTTTTTAAAAGGGTGTTTAGGGAGCTTATCTCTCATAAAGACACCTCTGAAATGGGGAATATTATTTCCATACTTCAAAATGTCTAAATTACTCAAGGCTCGTTTGGGTAGCCGATAAATTAGTTTTTTTCTTTCGATACAAAAATTCCGAGTCCATCTTTATGTGGTTTAAGGTGTAGTCCTTTTCCGATGCAGAGTGCTTCCATCTTTTCATTGTGTCTCTTCGATTCAGTCAATAACTTTTTCGCAATCTTGAATTCATTTATGGTTTTAGCAATACCAGCTGCACCGCCTGCTAAAGCTCCCACCGCAGATAATCCCGCAAAAATCGGAATTAAAGGCAGTACTCCACCAGTTTTTGGTATAGGAATAACACGAGGAAGTTTAATGGATGAATCATCAGCTAATTCTCTGACAGCGGCCATAGCTAATTCTATTGCCACTTTCTTGCATTTTGGTTTTAACTTTTTGATATGTCTCTTGGTTTTTCTAATAACATTTTTAAATTTATTTTTTAATCCTTTTCCAATTTTAGGAGGGCACTTTTTGCTATCTTTTTGTAGGCCAAAACCGGTTTTAATTTTTGTTGACATAGCGCTGCTTACTAAACGTGCTGCCAGTTTTTCCCCTACATTCGCATCAGGGGCAAGTGCTCGCTCTTTAGCCATATTTAACAAAACTAAATCTGCCTTGTGGCGATCCTTTAAGTTTGAAGACTTATGATAGGCAATGTCGTGCTGTTTGCAATATTCGTCTAATTTATTAACACCTTTATCTCCACGTGTAAGCCTTTTCATTAATTTAGTACCAGGCCCGCAATAATTGTATCCTGGTAAATGTAATTCAAATGGTAAATGATTTATAATCCAATTGAGAAGACTACTCTCTTCAATACACATCATAAGACTGATACATTTGGACTGAGCACTTAATAAATATTCGATTTATCAATCCAACTATTTTCAGAAGAAGGCAAACCTAACCATTTTACAAAAACTCTGTCTCCTTTACTTTTAAGAACTTTCTCAACTAGATATAAATTAGCATTTTTTGTCTTTTGAAGTTCTTGTACATAAAATGCACCTAAAATGGGTTGGCCTCTGATTGCATCTTCAATTAAGTAGGTGATAGGAGTTGTATTTTGTATTTTTCGAATTTTAAATATTTCTGTCGACCAGTTGGGAGTATATCCTTTTTCAAATGTCCCCTTATATTTACTAATGCGTACAAAATCACCCTCTTTAAACTTGCTTTTTATGCTCACGGTTTTTACCAACATAAAATATCTTTGTAATATGCGTTTTTTATTATTATTATCCACGTTTGCTGGGATTTCATCAATTGTGCGATGATAGGTGTGATTGTATTCATAAATAACGTTATTAAGAGTATTATCTATCCAATTATAGTTACCTTTTAAACTAAATTCCTTGTAAAGTTTCGATTTCAATGTTCGAATAAATCGCTCAACTATTGATGCCTTTTTTGTTGAAAAGGTTGAATAATGGTTTATATTATAAGATTTCATAAGGTTTTGAAACATGTTATTGTAAAATTCTGTTCCATTATCCGTTTGCAAATTTTTGGGAACACGCCCATTAGCCAACAAAATCTTGAAATAATTGCATACAATATCTTTGGTCTTACTTTTCAAAGGAAAGGTCCAGGCGTATTTCGAAAATGTGTCAATAACAGCAAGAATAAATTTGTAATTTTTATTCTCTTTGGAAATTGATTGCATGTCAATTAAGTCTGCTTGCCAAAGGTCATCTATATCTTTCATAATAACATGTCTTCGTGGAAAGTTTAGTCTTGCATTTTTATGAATTTCGTTTACTACGTCGGCTTTACTCATATTTTAATTCAGTATATCAACATTTGTCTTGAACCTACCAATGATACTGAATGAAAATCATACTATCTCCACTATTTATTCTTTAATTATATCAGCTTCTTTTAATTCTTCAATTATCGATAAAATTTCATTATCATGATTTGTATTGCCAGCATCTCTTGAAGCGACTAATAGTTTTAATCTCTCAACCAACTCGTTAGGATCGTCCCAATATACCAAGTCAGTATTGTTTTTGTACTTCTTTAACTTTGGCAAGTTTCCTCCAAGTTTAGTGTGAATGTTATCATTTAATGTTTCAGAAAAAAAAGGTCTGATGATTTCACGATATTTTATTCCTTTATCACCTTTTATTTGACCTTTAGGATTGAAGTCTCTTTTGTGAGCATTGGTGTAATGCAATATATCCTTGTAGACAAGTTTATCTTTAGGTGATACTAATTTTAAATCTGGTTTTTTTCGAAGTAAAAGTTCTTTCAGGCCAGGACTTAAATTGTAAGATTTATCACCGATTTTAATCAAAATAACGCTATCGTTATTCAAACTATCAATTTTAGAAAACGATACTATTGAATTACCCATAAATAAAGTTTTGTTTTCACTTCTTATTCCAAACGGTATATTTACACCATCATACATATCATAATCGTCTAATGAAATCTCTAAATCATCTTCCACTTTAGGAGACTGTTTAACCAATTGTGCAGAATTGTGTTTTGGTTCGTAACAGCCCTCAAACTTTGTAGTCGAGCTAGTATTAATATCATCCATTTCAATATCTCCAGAACATGTGGGAGTTGTATTTTGTAACAACAATATTTTTTTCATATTTGTATTGGAATCTGCTAGGGTTTTAAGAGGATCTGTGACCGGTTTAAGCATTTGATCAAGCGACAATTTCATACAATGATCCTGGTTCTTCATTTGTTTTATTTTATTCTTTATGGAGTCTACGGACTTCATTAATTCTATTTTAATATTTTTCTCCATGTTATATTTTAACAACTGCGTTCAGCTAAAAATCAAATTATACTGAATTTGATTTTGCATGTTAATTACTTATATGTATGAACAGTCAGTCAAATTTTAAAAAGATATCAAAGTTCAGTCTGTACCTTCCATTATTTAGTGGCGATTCTTTATTAATAAGTAGAAAATTATAAGGTTTACTCCAAACAGTTTGACAAATATTTTTGAACTCTTTCCATTGTAAATCTGAACTAACATGCTCTTCATAAATATGTTTTAAATTCACATCATCTTGTTTGAATATAATAAGAAAATTCACATTGTCACGTAACAATTGCTTTGGAATTTTAGAATATGTTTGAGATAAATAGAAGCAATCGATTTGTTTATGCCTACCCATGCAAAAATAATTGCGGATATTAACTTGATTTTCACACGCAACATCATCAAAAATAAATACAGAATTTGTTAAAGCTTCACTCGGAGATATTACATCTTTATCATCACTAAACTCATAGAAGTTAATCTGTGGCACTCTTTTTAGTACTTCAGTTAAAAAACGGTATTTTGGTTGAAAATAAGTCTTAGAGTAAAGATAAAGATTTCTGAATTTGAGTCCATTTTCATGCAGCAGTAAACTAATCATAACATTTGTTTTACCACAGCTTGAAGGACCGCATATTATACAGCGAATGGTATTTGGCAATAAAGCGCTATGCCTGATGTGGTGAACAGAGTCACTTAATCTTATATTATTAACATTGAGGGATATTGGTTGCTTGATCAACTTCATCTTACCGATTAATTAAAAAACAATTTAACGTGTATATATATATACTTGTATAACTAACAGGTCGAAACCTGTATTGAGTACAAGAAAGATGCTATTCTCGTCTTTCATAAAATTCAATCTAAGGTACAGGTGATTATACTTTTTAAAATCACTTCTCTTCGTTGCTGTCTATTACATAAGTAAATCATTTCGTGTCGTATCATAAGTAAATTTAAATTCTTTTATTATTTGTTCAAATAAAAAATATATAATGCATACTCTTTTTACACCATTATAATATCAAACACACTAAAAGAAAACATAAATAAAACACTAAATATATTCTCGATATATTTATTTTTAATAAGTAAATTAAAATATCTTAACGATGATACAACTAATCATTAAATGTATCATTTATTATCTAGTTTACAGTCTAGGTTCAATTATTATACAAGTATTGTAATTTATCATAATAGCTACATTTAAAATATAGTATCACAATGTCCCCAAGGTAACGTATGAGAATTATCGGAAAGAATTTGTCTTTTATCATCGTTTCTATTCAAGACTAGTTTGTAGACTTCCTGAGTATATATAGTATGCTTTATCGATTTTAGCATATTCATTTTGAACCGCAAATTCTTATTCGTTATGAGAGTCTGATAATAGTCGGATAAGTTCAGTTGTTTAGTGACAGTCTTTGATATACCTTTTGCTTTTTTAATTTGCACCTTTACGCTTTTTATACAGTACAATTTAGCTCGGAGTCCTACAAATTCGGCAATCACATCGCCACCTAACTCGTCCTTGAATAACCCGGGCACTTTTGCATTTGTTATTGGCATATTAAACGGATTATTCAAATGAAAATTACTAGTATCAAATAACGATATGTTATCCTTCATATCTCTATAAAAATCGTCAGTGTAGATCAAATAAAGTAAGCTGTCTGTGTCAGTATAACATAGTTCTACGTTTTCATTATACTTATTTTTAATAAAGTCATAGTGAAACTGATAGAGATGAGTTTTAGCATATTCTAGCACGCTGAACCCTATGTATATAGGTCGGTCCAGCTTGATTTTTTCGTGATTTAGCTGGATTGCTACTAAGTTTTCAGAAAATATAGTAGCACTATGAAAATTTGGTTTTGCAATCAGTTTTTTGGCCTCCAAAACTTTTTTAGTTTTATTTTTAGTATCGCTCCATTTAGAGACTAGTTTGACATTGACATGTTTTCTTTTATTCTCTATCGTTTTCCCGAAAATAGCATTGTTAAGTAATTTAAAAAAATCTTTTTCAAAAGCTGATGAAGACTTTTGACGTAACTGAGTATTCAAATCAATATATTTTTTGAGGTAGCTACCTTGACGAAAACACAGAATCTTATGAATTTTTTTAAGACGTAACCCATGTTTTAGACATTCTTTCAAGTGTACATAATGTATGACATAATGATATTTGTCATACAGGTTTGCAATAAGTTTTGGGTTTTTACCACCAGGAGGAATGAATTTCTCGCTTGCGAATGGTAAATCACTATGAGTACTATGTAAATAATCACTGTATTCCAAATCAACTGCTAGAATATAACCGTAATCATCATTTTCATCAGTATTTATGACATCGAAATGATAAATTTCAGTGTCCGTTAAAAACCTAAACTCGGAAATTGGCATTGGTTTTGTCATAGCATGAGAGTATAGTGCGTTACAGTCAAGATATATAAGAAACGATGTTTCTTTCTGATCATCGTAATTGGGGAGATATTGATTGTTTGCTTTGGCATGTCTCAGGGAACATTGAGCTAAACCTCCACGAATACCTTTTTCTAATAACTGATAGATCTCTACATCATTAATTAATTCTAGTTGCACACTCGTACATAGTAACATTGCATCCCAGCTGAGTCCGGGCGATGTGACATAATAAGCTGGATCTAACTTATAGTATTGAAGGCATGTATTTCGAAACTTTTCAAATATATCACTAAGAATTAAAACATCACTTTTCAAATACAAGTCTGTGTATTCTCCAAGCGATTGAATATCAAAAACATCCCATACTCTTAGCGCTCTGAGGTATTCTTCGTCTGATAAATGCTCTTGTTTTAAATTATTAAAAAAGTATTCTTTTTTTGGCAGTGTCGTATCACTGTACTTAGACCATGTATCTAGGTAGTCATATGGATAAATGCCCTTATTTTGCATAAGCTCAAATTGTTCTTGATTTTGGAACTCATGAGATAAATTAATAAAATCATTCCCACATAAAGTTTTACATAAATTATCTAAGCTCGAGCTAAGAAATTGAAAAGAGTCTAAAAATTTTATTTGTATTGATTTTGATGAGTCTTTTGATGGCAAATATTTAGTAATGGATAGGTACTTTTCCTTAGTTTGCGGTATAATTTTCAAATCACCCTCATACTTCGCTAATTCTTTTATAAACAGATGACTATCATAGCCAGATAAGTTATGAAATATCACAGGTACAAAAGAGCAAACTCTATATAAAAGATTACATTGATTATGCGCTGCCCCCCTAAATTCAGAAGTCATGTGGTCATGGTCCATTACTTTATCATCAAAAAGTAAATTATTACAGATATGGCAAGTAGTTGCTCTTTCATATTTGTCCTGCTGGTGTTTAGACAATTTCATTATCGGCTTTTTACATTGCAATATATCGTGTATTTGTGACACATCTCTGATTAAATACTCAATAAATACTTTAGCACAATCTGGACCTCTATATGTTACATATTTATTTAAGGCTGAATCATGTGAACAGCATATATAATAGCCGAAACAAGATGGCTCGTGTTTTTGAATAAGTTTAGTATTTTCAGTTGATTGGTTTTCTGTACAATGTGTCAAAATGCTTTCAAAATCTGCATATATCACAAAGTTGATTTTCTGCTGTCTCTCGTAGTGTTCAAATTTCAATACACTGTTTTTTGGAGGTAACACCGATAATATTTCTGAACAAGAATGCGCAGTATACTTAGACACACTTGAAAAAAATTGTAAACAATTTTCGCATAAATACATTTTACCTTTATGTTCAGAAATTTGCCTGCGTACTAGTTTGAGAAGATCTTTAATCAGACAATAATGAAATTTACCATTTTTTTCAATGTAAAGTAAGTTCACATGATTTGTTTTTCTTGAATCTGACTTATATAGAGGTCCAGTTACATAAAATTTGTTATCTAATCCGTAGATGTTTACACTCAAGTCTGGATTATTTTTTTCTAAGACCTTTACATCGCTTATTGTAGGGGGAAAGGTCATATCCTGAACGTTCAGTACATTACTGTAGTGTGGATAAGAGTTTACTCTGCACGCGTTACGTTCGCGTGGGTGTAAAGCTGCTACTATAGACCATAACAAGCAGTGGTTATCGTTATTCTGTATATTTATACAGCTTTTAGTGTTTTTCACTATGGGTGGTAAATCAATATAGGAGCCACCTCTCAAAGGACAGTATTTATTAAGATTTATTTCTAAATGACTTATTGAGAGAAAAGACCAGCCTGACTCACAAAATTGGAACTCGCTCATTTTTTGATTCATTGTATTCACTGCCTCCATATACTTTTCTTTTATATCAGTATCTTTAAGAATAATTGTATTTTTAGTGTTAAAAGACTTTAGATTTTGTGAGTCTGAATTTGGTAATATAAAGTTTGCAAATAGCTCAAAATTTACTTTTAAGCAAGTACTTTTTTCTAGCGCCATAGTAATTAGTTTTATGATATATTTCATACTATCATGCAAGAAAGTTTCAGGGGTCTCAAAGCACTCTTCATATGGATTTAATCGATAAGTAAGGATCCTGTCTTTAAATGCAGTTGCAATGATTTCAACATTCTCAAACTCAGTTTTCAATAAACAATTTGATTTATGTACATTACTTCTTACATGGTATCTATAATCAGGTTTTCGTAAAATTACTTTGCATTCATGGCATATCATAGTATCATGACTTTGAAAATGAGATCCGTTATCGCCGGTAGCGGTAGCTGTAATAAAAAAAACAAGACATCATTAGGATAAAATAATTTTATATTAATTTATTTAACTTTGTCAACTTAACCTATGGATACAGTTTGATTATATGCTTATGATCTACGCTTTTATATGATATAGGCTTATATATGAAAAGCAAATACTAAATAAATTCATATTTTGAAAAATCATCTTGATTACAAAAATATTGATTGTATTCAATAATAGTTTGAAATAAATGTCGGTGGGATATCCTTAAATTCCTTCCTACTTGCAGTTATAAATTTAGCTAAATATTCCCAAGCTTCAGTATTATCATCTGTTTTATTTTTTAAACTGATCACTGCCTGACGCCATCTATTCATTGCAGAAACGTTTTCAATATCCGAAACTTTATAGACTTTTAAGTCAATGTAGTGCGATCCCTCTTTAGAAGGATGACCCTGTCGAGAGATACCGTTAGCTAATCTTCTAGTGATAGAAGATACTAAAGTTGATACTTTTTTAGAAGAGGAAGAAGAGGCACAGGCAGCTTCCTGTGCTTCATCTTCACTGTCCGTACCGAAAAGTTCCCTAGCCGTAGGTCTTGTAACTGGTCGAATCTTTGGCTTTTTCAATGATGGCCGTATGTGTTCAGTGCTCATTGCTGGCTCAGCTCGACGTGTTGACGATTGTTTTTCGCGTTTAGTTCGCTTTCTCTCCAGCTCTTCCCCCTCGTCATCCAAGATTGGCATGCTGCTAGATGGATGAGACTCTTCTCTACTCCGTTTCGTTTTCTTTTGAGGACGAATTTCTTCAACCTCTTCTTCAGAGGATGTAGGAAAAAGTTCATCAGCTTTTGACCTGAAATATAAAAAATAAATAATTAGATACCTATATATTTTTTCCTCGTTTTACTTATCTACGTCTCTCTGCTAATAGGTCTGTTGTATAAGAAAATAAAAATGCAATACTTTTTACAAAACTTGCAGATGTTGATAATATTAGATGTACCATAATAAAACAACATTTTCGTGCCAATTACAAAGGTTAAGGTTAGTGTAGTGATGGGTTGGTTAAGATCAAGAATCATCATTTCAATAATCCGTGCAACTAGCATGTGCATTCGCGGCACACGTCATAAATTCAAACCAATTGCCAAGTTATTCGGTTTGGACGATGGAGCGGCCCTACCTAGACATTGATATGGATGTGGCCGACGACCCAAGAAGATGTCGATTGCAATATTTCGCGATGGATAAATGAGCTTGTTTTATAAAATAATTATTGATTAATTTGACTGTAATGTGACTATAGTTATATATTATTTTGTATTGTAATGTCTTAGTATTTATAAATAAAAGTATGTGTAAGGTTAAGGTTAAAAGGTATTTTTTATATTATAATGATACTTACATTTTGTTTAATTTGATTGAAGATTTTGGAAGATGACGATGATGAGGATGATGTAGATTTTGAAGACTTACACTTCTGAACTAGAAGTAATTTGATGCAGTGGAATTGTAGATCTGTAAACAAAAATTGAAAACTGATTATTTTAAATTATCGAAATCATATTTAATTATTTTAAGTTTTCGTATCAGATATGGTAAGTTACATCTTCGAATACATTGTCGCTATTATCACCAGGTAACCTGGTACCTAGCTGACACGTTAATTCAGAAATGTTTTCAGAATACCTATGCATTTGTATTCAGCTCATGCTTTCAGAAAAATAGTACACCCGAAATCTAAAAGTGATTTTAGCGCTTGTATTCATAAAAACGGGTGGAATTAAGAACCTTCCACCTTTTTGTGAAGTCGGTTTATGTTGTTCTTACAAATTGGATAAATAGATTTAATTAATCGAATATTAAATTCATCAGATAATATTTGTAAGCACATTAAGAACAAATTTTTATTCATAGAAACTGATGAAAAAGGTAAACTATTCTGAAAAGTTATTATATTTGAAAAGATTGATACTCACTTTGTATTGTTAAGAAGACTAGTTGCCTGAAACCTGCATACGGGACACGCACCACACACACTTATAAACACTTTTATCACTTGTAGCACCTCAGAAAGAAAATTTTGTAGTGGCTCATTGTTTCACAGTCATTTAAATAAATATGAAATATATCAATGTGTGCATGCACATTTTACACTAGTGTTATAGAGAAAACAGTTTGTCAGCAAATTAAATACACTAGCTATATCCAACGGCTTCACTTCTTTTAATTTACTTCTCAGGTAACCAATCAGTCTTAATAATGGTAGTATAAGTGTGAATTAGTCTAAAATAAACAGACAAACTTCTACATTTTTATTATATGTTTATAAGGGCACAATATAGTAACATAAAATATTCCGTAACCAAAATACGACGTTACTGCTGCGTATTAAGAGATTAAATAGTAGGCGTCATCATTGACGCTTAGGATGTTATTATATTTTTCACTGTAAACATAGACAGATCATCTGTCTCCAGGCGCCAGTCTTATTGTACGCATTTCCATTTAAGGAAACGTGGCATGTGTTCAAATTAACCAATACGTGATCGATGATTTTAAACCTTAATAGCATACTAAAAATACATATAAAGAATCATTAAATTAAATTTCCACCATCATTATTTCTCCGATTTTTATCGATACCAGAGCACCTTTGCACATTTAACATGTCGGTAAGTTATTGAAAACCATTTCTATTTTTTAATTAAATTTAAATATTTTTTTTCATTTGTCGAATAATGGATTAAGTATATAAACAATGTTTTCAAGATGAATTCTTAACGGGTTCGACGTCAAAAGTTTCATCATATTTTTTTTTTATAATTTAGATACTTAAATATAAAATATGCGTTGAATTGAAAACTTTCTCCTTCATTGAAGTCGGTTGATTAACTCGATGTTTGTTTCAGGAATCTGGTGACGATCTATTCAACTTCTTGCCGAACAATCAAGACAAATCAAAAAAGAGAGCATATCAAGACAAAGAAACTTACATCTGTATAAAAAAACCATCAAGGGGTACCAAAATGATACGAATTGAGTTATATGATGTGGAAAATCTACCTGCAGAATTGTTAAATTGCAAGTGTCACTCCGAATTATGTGTGCAATATGTTGTCAAAAACATGTTTATGGACGATGTTTATAAATCGTATAGAGATATAGTATTATTAATAAAAGACAAAATTAATGATTAGCAATTGTTGTTTTTTTTTTTCCCCTTTATAGAGATAAGAAGTAGTTAAGTTTTCAACTGTATATTATTGGGTTATCTGGATCAACGGAAATCAATAAGTCATGTTATATAGAACTAATACCATTCACCCACAATCTATTCAAATATATGAAAACAGTGGTTATTGAAAAAGAGTAACATCAAATTAAAAATCATCAGATTTTGAAAAGTTTACCTGCGCTTCTCTGCGAAGGTATATTTACTTTTCAAAATCTGAATTTTTTTATACGATGTTACTCTTTTTCAATAACCACTGTTTTCGTCTATTTGAATAGATTGTGGGTGAATGGTATTAGTTCTATATAACTGGACTTATTGATTTCCGTTGATCCAGAGAACCCAATAATATACTACTATCCACATCTAGAATCTGTGCTGTAGTAGCCACTCGGGGCCGATCGTGGACATTCGGAGACTTTCGGGGACGGTCAGACCGACCGCGGCCGACTGTCACTGACAGAACACGGGGCTAGCAGCCGTGCGGTATAATGTCGTACTGATGTGGGCCTGAGAATTCAATCACGGATGTACTTTATAAAACTCGTTTGCTGTTTGACTTTCCGATTAGAAACAATTGAGAGTTTACTGTTTTAATCGGTGAATTATTTAACCCCCGACGGAAAAAGAGGGGTCTTATAAGTTTGAGGTGTGTTGCTGTGTATCTGTGTATCTGTGTGTCTATGTATCTGTGTATCTGTGTGTCTGTCTGTGGCATCATAGCGCCTCAACGGATGAACCGATTTAGATTTTTTTTGTTTGAAAGGTGATTGTATCGAGAGTGTTCTTAGCTATGTTTGAATAAAATCGGTTTCGCCGTTCAAAAGTTATGCGCGTTTTATTGTTTAGATCGTGATGTTTTCGCAAGATAAATGTGTCGGGGGTTTTTTAATTTTGAAATTTTACTTGTTTTAGCTTTATTATAAGAAGTAAAACTTTATCTCTTTTGTGTAGTGGCTGCAAGTGCTACTACTGAGTATAGTGTTATTTTTTTTGTTTTCGATCTGTAATTTCTCAAATGGAGCCCAGAATCTGGATTAATGTCCGATTGATGGCAATAGGCTCGTCCCTTTTACACGGGACTTAAACTGGCGAAATGTGGGTACACTTCTGCAAACCCTTCGGGGAAAACAGTCGTGATTTCACGTTGTTGTATAAAGTATTATTTATAAAGTTGTATGTAATACTTGAGCAGATGAGGTTCCAAATAAACACATCAACACGGTCTAGGGATATTTTAAAAAAAGCGAATTACTATCAATGTGTTAATTATTTATATGACATGTATATATTTAAAAGATACGTTATTTAATATTCTACCATTTTTTAATAATGGTTAAGGTACATCGATTAAAATTTCAGGATTTTATGGAAAAAATGAAGCATAGACGGAAACCGTATATGAATTAACTTTTAATTTATGAGTAAAAACTGAAAAAAATAGAAAAATCATTTAATTTGTGTTTATAAACTTGAAGTTAGTAGTCTGAGAAAGCGCCCATGATGTTCATAACACATCGGCAACGATTCGGTATGCTCAGAACAAGGTTGTCAATGTCTTGCTGCGAAATATTGTCCCATGTCCTTCTGAGGTGCGCAAAAAGTTGATCTTCTGTAGCCAGATTTTCAGGAACTTCCTTCAGAGCTCTTCTTTGCAGCATATCTCACGCATGCTCAATGGGATTTAGATCTGGCGATTGAGTAGGCCAGTCTAAGGCCCTAACATTGTGTGTATGTAACCAAGCTGCTACCGTTCTCGCCGTGTGTGCCCGGGCATTGTCGTGCATGAGCAGGAAATCTTGCCCCATTTGTGTTCTATGGGGCAAGATTACGGGCCCCAGCACCTTTTGGACGTATCGTTCTGCCGTCATATTGCCCCGCACCCAAACGAGATCCGTCCGTCCTCCAAGACGAATTCCTGCCCAAACCATAATTGTTCCTCCTTGGTATGGGTGAACTTCCTGAGGGTTCTGAAGACGGCTCCATAGTCCAGGAACTCGCCAAACACGCGTCCTTCGTGAATCTGGATGGAAACCGAACCTGGATTCATCCGTGAACAGCACATTGGACCATTGCTCACGGCCCCAGTCCACGTGGTTCCGAACCCATTCTAATCGTCGTCCACGATTGCCTCTCCGTAAAGGTGGGACCCGGAGTGGTCTACGAGAGCGTAGATTGCTTTCATGCAGTCGCCTTCTTACAGTTTGGTCACTCACAAGCACTTGGTGTTCCACTCGCAGCCTTTGGACCAATTGAGTAGCCGTTGCATTTGGTTGAGCTCGCGCAGTAATTTGCAAAAATCGGTCTTGTCTGGGGGTAGTGATGCGACTTGGCCCCCGGTGCCTCTCTGCTTCTTCACCTGTGGCACGATAGCGTGTCCACAATCTTGAAATTACATTTTGGTGGGTCCCTATGGCCTCAGCAACATTACGCTGAACAGACCCAGCTTCCAGCATTCCCACAGCTCGTAACATCTCCGCCCTCGTCAAATGTTGGCGTTGCATGGCTACGATACCTCAATTTTAACTTTATCTTTTGTTTCAAAAAGGAAAAAAAACTGTAACTAAACGTAATTCGTATTGTTTTCTAAATTTCGCACAAATGAAAATTCCCTCTCCTACACATCAAGACATTTTTATGCCACCGAAACAAAAGAATTTTCAAAAATTTGAATTTGGAATTAGTCTGAGATAAATTACAAACAAATCGGTGTATAAAAGATTCCAATGCGGCCAGTACTTTTCGAGTTATTAAATTGAGTATGAAATATCCCTAGACCGTGTATCTCTAGTCTTTTCCTTTCTCTGTCATATATTCGATATTTATTAGTATATTAGGTATTTATGTATTTTATGTTATTATGTATAAGTAAGTAATATTATTTATGATCATTGTACACTGACAGCCCTAAATTCTTCTCCTATCGTTTTAGTCCATCCAAAGGTTGTCTGTAAGAGATTGCCCTGTGCGATAAGACCGCCCATTGTACACTTTGTTTTTAAAAATGATTGTTCTGTATGTTTGTATTTTTGTGGTGTACAATAAAGTATATAATAATAATAATGTCACGTTGTATTTATTTATTTATTTATTAAAACTTCATGCAACATAAAAGTACATAGGCGGACTTAATGCCTTAGGCATTCTCTACCAGTCAACCAAGGGCGGTGAAGAAATAGCATGGCAGGTGCATAAAAATAGAAATAATAATATTATAAACGCAAAATTAGTACAAAAGTATATAGTTAGAATAAATATACTTAAATATTTCCTATAATAAATACTATATATAAAATGATATATATATATATATATATATAAATTAATAGAAAGGCGCAAAATGAGACGACTCTGCTATTCGTTTAGAAAAAAATGCCGCAACTTCCGCTTAAATGCATACTGACTGGTGGCCGTTCTGATATCAAGAGGAAGCGCATTCCAGAGAAGAATGGATTGAATATGAAAGGAAGAATGAACAAAATCAGAAGTATGAGAAGGACAGAGCAAGAGAAGATTGTTAGATGAACGCAGATTCCTCGCGTGTGAATTACATAGGTATTGAAAGTGAGGTATGAGATAAGAAGGAGGAGTGGGAGAGTTGAGTAGAGAGAAAAGCGTAGTCAAGGCGCGCAAATTTCTTCTTTGCCGAATGGGCATCCATTTGAGTTCAGTTCTGCAGCTTGACACATGGTCATATTTCCGGAGGTTGAATATGAACCGAATGCAGTTGTTTAAGAGCCTATCCAGCTTATCCAGGAATACCGCGTTTAGGTCAAAGTAGCACACGTCACCATAGTCGATCAAAGGGAAAATTAAAGTCTGCACAAGCATAGTCTTCGTTTTTGCAGGTAGAAAGTTTCTCAGACGATACAGGCAACGCAAAGTCCCATTCACCCTTTGACTGACACTAGAAACCTGACTTTGCCAGCTTAGCGTCGAATCAAGATGTAGACCGAGATCTTTTACACTAGGGCTGATGGGGATGACAGTACCATTAAAAATTATAGGAGGAAGAGAGCTAATCCCCAATCGACCCATCATGCGCGTGCTTCCAATCACAATGGCCTGACATTTTGAGGGGTTTACAGACACCCCAAATCTATCAGACCAGTCCTTGACAGCCTCCAAGTCCCGGTTCACATCGTCTATAGCGTCCGACAAACTCTCCACCCGCGCAGCTGCATAAAGTTGAAGGTCATCGGCATAAAGATGATACGAACACCGAAGACAATGAGTTATAAAATTTATGAAGATGGAGAATAACAATGGTGAAAGAATACCGCCTTGCGGAACACCAGCAGCCAGGTCACACCAACTTGACGAGCTCTCGTCAACCCGAACCGACTGCTGTCGTCCCCGAAGATAGGAAGAGAACCATTCCAGTGCCTCGGAAGGAACCATAAGATGAGAAAGGATAGAGAGGAGAATATCGTGACTGACGGCATTAAAGGCATTGGAGAAATCAATTAAGACCAAAACAGTAACCTTGGTATCCTGCATGGCTTCTCTAATGTCGCCAGTCACTTTAAGGAGAGCAGAGGCAGTATTGTGAACCGGCCTGAATCCAGACTGAAATGAGCTAACAAGATTATTCCGATGAATATACCCTGAAAACTGTTTGTGGACGCAGGCCTCGAGCACTTTGGATAGGAAAGGGAGAATGGAGATTGGCCGATAATGATTAGGTAGGGTGGGATTTGAATTTTTAGGAAGAGGACGTACATAGGCCATTCGCCATAGGGATGGGAATTTACCGGAATCGAGGGAAAAGTTGATGATGTGGGTAATCGGTGGGAGAAGAAAGTCGAGGATCAAGGTGACCATGTAACGACTGATGTCATCATGGCCCACAGCCTTAGATTTTATGGAGAGGATAATCCTACTGATTTCATCCAAGGTGACCGGTGAAAAGTGGAACTTTTCTATAATAGGACCAGGAAGGCCAGTAATGAAATCAACCGTCTGAGATAACATTTGGGAATCCAAAAGACAGGTTGTTGTGAAGTCGGTCTATCATCACTGACAGGACTATTGTTGCCAATAAGCCTGACATAGTGGTGATAGACCGACTTGAGCGTCGCGCAATGATTGTTGATATAGCGGTCCCACATTACGAGAACCTCGTGAAGGCTGAGCGAGATAAGAAAAGCAAGTATCTTGATCTGGCTCGCGAGGTTGTCGACATGTGGGACGTGAATACAGCGATCATTGTGCCGATAGTCGTTACGGCCAATGTCATAATAGCCAAGAGCCTCGACCAACACCTTAGGAGGCTCTCGTTGGGCAGCTGGATCAAGGGCTTGATCCAGAAAGCGGTACTCCTGGACACGGCGCGTATCGTTAGGAGGTTCCTCTCTCAGGAGCCCTGACCACCGGTAGCTTGGACCCTGTTCCCGATACCGGTGGGCTACTATTTTTGTATTTTTAAATGTTTTTTTATTTTCTTTTTTTTATAGAATAATATTTAAAAATGTAAAAATATGTATATAAAATGAATAAATGGAATAATAATAATAATGTGTGTAGTTAAAATACGTCACCAAGTTACAAATCTTCACTGGTGACCTAAATAAAGAAACAAGCAGTTCAAAAGGTAGCACGTATACTGGCGCAGCTGAAAGTGTAGCGAATGGAAAACAGAAGGTTTCAGCACAAACCGGAATGCTGACGGAATGCTAAAGCGGAACAAAGCAACATTGTGTACACCACTGTAGAGCGATGCAAACCGCGAGGAATACAAGTTGACGTTCTGCACTAAAGTGAATATAAAACCAAAATAATTCCAGATGTTTTTCTAAAACCTACTTTTGTTTTGTATTTACTTGATGTATTTGAATAGGGTTCTATTCCATCCCTGCATATTTACGAAAAGCTGCTGAAAGAAAAAGATAGACACTAGTATCATTCAACTGCTATTCAACTCATTAATCCTGTATGTACTCTACAAAATGTAGCAAAAAACTAGGCATATGGTTTTCAAGCAACAAAGTAGAGTATTCAATTGAATCGCGTCACGAGCGTCCAGCGCTCAGCGCTGCAGCGCTCATTTGTCAGCGTCGCTGTCATACCGGACGCGTTTTAATTAAAATTTATTCATTTCACATCAGCATTTAACTTCACTTTTTCATATGAAGCTTCGGAAGGTTTTATGTGACGTCATGGCGATAAAACTAGCCAAGTTATAGGAGAGTATGCAGCACACGTGCTAGTGTTATCTGAATTATAGAAGTGGGGGTGAAACGGTTAGCACTTGCCTGCTAGAATAGGTTTAAATTTAAAAATTCAATTAGCAGCTGTGACTTTAATTTTTCTTTTAGTTACCTTTATTCTTTCTTTTTAGAGTTCCGTACCCGAAGGGTCCAAATGAAGCTGTATTGCTGTCACTCACGTGTCCGTCTGTCTCAGCCTGTACGTCCATCGTCTGTCACACAGGTTTTATAGCCAAACGGTTGGAGCTACCGTTTTCAAATTTTCACAGTATAAGCATTTTGTTGACCCAAAGCTATACCAATTGTCAAAAAACATTTTAAATGATTTTAAGGTGGGCTCCCATACAGACAAAGAAGGGACAAGCAAAAAAAAATACCTGCCCCATCGTTGTGTAGAGCTCGTTGACAAGATAAATACTATATTGTTTGTTTAAAACAATATTGGTAATCAAAGGAATAAGAAGCAACCAAAGTCAAATTATGATCCGAGGAATTTTTTAACTTCCCATCGACCTATGAACTTCCAATTTGGTGAAAATGTTTATTAATACATATATTTATTTATTTATTATATACTTTATTGTACACCAAGATAAAAACATAACACACGGAAACCTTAAAATAACAACAAACATACAACAGGCGGCCTTATCGCGTTCTGCGATCTCTTCCAGGCAACCCAGAATGGAGAGTGATAGCCTGGACATGACATGGGGTTGCACTTGGTGCAATTTTAAAATTAAATAAGTTACAAACATAGGAAGCACTAAATATAAAATACTAAAATAGATACATAAATACATACATTTATACAGGCAAGAAAACAATATAGCTCCAACAAGAACAAGATCACAGTGACAGGTAGTGCTCCTTTACCAGTCTTTTAAAGATCGGTAGTGATTGCGCGCGTTTTATTGTCACAGGCAATGCATTCCATAGACGAGCGGCCTGGACAGTAAAAGATTTGTCTAGGAAGATAGTGGAATGCATTGGCATTTTAAGTTTCATGTTATCCGATGACCTAAGAACTTTCGTGTGTGAGTCACATAAAAACTGAAATCGGTTTTTGAGGTAAAGAGGGGTAGACGGGAAAAATAGTATATTATACAGGAGGGATAGAATATGAGCATTCCGGCGAAGGCGAATTGGCAACCACTTGAGTTTTTGGAGGAATTCAGAAACATGGTCATATTTGCGCAAACCGAATATGAAACTTATACAAACATTTTGAATTCGCTCAAGTTTATCAAGTTGTACTTCAGTGAGGTCAAGATAGCTGGCATCAGCATAATCAAGGATGGGTAGAAGAAGAGATTGTGCAAGCGCAATCCTGGTAGCAGTAGGCAGAAAATTACGCAGTCTTCTCAGAGATCCAGCAGATGTGAATAGCTTGCGGCTAACTTCCTGTAGCTGGGCAGTCCAAGAGAAGTTCTTGTCAATAAATATCCCCAAGTTCTTCACCTTCTCGCTAAAGGGTACAACAGAGTTATCAAAATAAACATGAGGAAGAGTCGTCCAGTCGATCCTTGAGACCAACCTTGAACTGCCCACCACCAGAATTTGCGTTTTTATAGGGTTCACCGTAAGTCCATACCTCTTGCTCCAGTCGCATATACGGGCCAAATCACTATTTATAGTCAAGATAGTCTCAGATAGATTATCAAGAGGAGATCGCGTGTAAATTTGAAGATCATCTGCATAAAGGTGGTAGGAAGAAATTAATTCGTTGGATATTGAGTTAGTAAAAACTGCGAAAAGTAAGGGGGATAGAACGCCGCCCTGAGGTACCCCGGCAGATGTACTACACCAGGAAGACAAGGTCTCTCCGATGCAAATACGTTGTCGGCGACCAAACAGGTAACTACGAAACCATTCAACAACCGATGGAGATATGTTAAGTGAACAAAGGACGCCAAGTAAAACATCGAAATCCACGGTATTAAAGGCATTACTGAAATCCAGTAGAGCCAAAACCGTTAGATTGCCCATCTCCATGGCAGAACTTATATCTTCCGTAATATTCAGAAGCGCTGTAGTTGTGCTATGACCAGGGCGGAAGCCGGACTGGAAGGGGTTAAGGAGATTATTTTTGGAGAGAAAGGTGCTTATTTGGTTGTGGATTAACCGTTCAAGGACTTTGGATAGGAATGACAAGACGGATATTGGACGATACTCAGAGAAGGATGTGGGATTGGACTTTTTAGGTAAAGGAATTACTTGAGCATCTTTCCATGAGCTTGGAAAGACACTGCTAGACGCAGAGAAATTGAGGATATGGCAAATGACGGGAAGGATAATGTCCAGCACCGGGAGTAGCATTTTACGGCTGATACAGTCGCTTCCTACTGCATTTGACGAAATCGATAGTATGCTCTTCTTAACATCACATTCAGAAAATTGACCAAAAACAAATGGAGAAAAACTGGGAGTCGGAAGAGATGAAAGATGATTCAATGTATTTAATTTAGTTGTCCTATCAAAATTGGACGAAGCAGTAAAATGATTATTCATTGCGTCAATGTTTACATCTTTAGGGATAGTTTCTTGTCTAGATTTACCGACTCCCAATGATCTAAGAAATTTCCAAACTTTGGAAGCGTCCCCATTTTGGACCGAATCATGAATATGTTGGCGATGGGCATTCCTACACATCTTATTGCAGTGTTTACGGATTGAGACATATCTTTCCCTATTAACGTCAGTAGGCCGACGCTTAAACTTGGCTTTTGCTGTAGCTTTTTTGTTCATGATAGTTTTAATTTCCTCTGTGAGCCACGGCGCTGGCAAATGCCTTACTTTAACTGCCCGAACAGGAGCGTGATAGTCGTAAAGCTCGACAAGTTTGGTCGTGAACATAAGAACTTTCTCATCGACTGAAGTAGAGGAAAATAGAGAAGACCAATCAATGTTGCTGGCATCCTCGCAAAGACTGTCAACGTCCATACCACCAAAATTGCGCTGCATGAGAGTTTTGGTTTTAGCCTTAAGTGGACGAATTTTATATGAAAGAAAAATCAGGTCATGATAAGAAAAGGCATCGGCTGAGCATTGGCCATGCTTAGCGACACGGTCAGGTGAGGAGACTAAAATCAAGTCAAGAAGTGAAGGAGTAGAGTTAGGAAAATGGTGAGTAGCACTAAGTGGAAGAATAGAAAGATTACTCGAAGACGAAACATTACTCAGGGAAGAAGAACGATGGTCTTTCTTCAAGAGACAAGTATTAAAGTCACCCATGATTATGCTATGACTGTAAGAAGGGATAAGCATTTCTAAGAGCTTTTCAAAATATGAGAAGAAATTGATACGTAAAGAGGGGCAATAATGCTTAAATTAAAATAATTAGCTTAAATGGCTGCCTATCCGTCAGAGGAGATCCCTAAGATCCCTCTGCATGCTCTTCAACATCATGAACGATCCTTGTACTCCTGATTATTTAAAACAATATTTTAAAGTGTTGGGCAGTTCTCACGATCTTAACCTTCGAGCTTCCAAAAACTTACTTCTCCAAATTCCTTCTCACCGCACTGGGTTTATATCTAATTCTTACGCTGTCTCTACTATAAAACTCTGGAACGTCCTTCCCCTTGACATAAAAAAAACTGAGAGTAAATTTTCATTTAAGCGTAGAATCCGGAACTATTACTTGTCCTCTCTTACATAGCTCGGTCTTCGTTCTTATTATGTTTAATTTCTGTTTCATTTAGAATATGATATTTATTATAATATTTATTAGTCTATTGTTTTAGAAATTATTTATGTATTTTATTTGTTAGATAGTTTATTAATATCCGACTTTAATTATTGTTCATTTTTATTTTGTACTCCTACCACCTGTTTGTCCTTTTTAACCCAAAGGTTGACTGGTAGAGAATGCCTTGCTGCATTAAGTCCGCCTATGTATCACCATTGTACATGAAGTTTAAATAAATAAATAAATAAATAAATAATAGACGCCAAGAAGTAATTTGGAATTATTTAGTTCGACCTCAAGAAAGAGATGCTCACCAGCATTCGATGGCGGTGGTTGTGCTGACATATTGAGAACAGAAAAAGGAATATATGCGCGGAGGTATATGGCAACACCACCACCACCACCAACCGTCCGGTCGTTTCTAATGAGCACGAAGCCAGGAAGAGAGTAACTAGTAGAATGGAGACAGGGTTTAAGCTATGACTCGGAAATAAGAATGGCATGTATGTTTTTACATTCAAAACTTGCCAGCATATCGTGGAAATGAGCCGGAATACTCTGAGCGTTGATATGTATTACGTTAAAATTCTTAGGAACATCGGAAAACTGCGCTGTGAGACTGTCTGTAAGAGAAGGTACACTCACAAAACTGTCATCATCACTTGTCAAAGAAAAAAAACTATTGCTATCACTGCTTTCATCTAAAGACATGAATAAATAACTAATATAATAATATAAATATATAAAACCCTATCTCAAAAATATACACTAATAATAAATTCACCTGCCAGTTGCGTTCAATAATGTAAAAGATTTAAAAAAGAAAAAATGAAATGTGGTGAATCCGGGCAACAATAACAAATTCCGAAACAAAAGAAGTATAAAACAGAAATACCTAGATCAACAATAAAATTAAATTTTGACACAAATAAAAATTTGACAGCGCACCGTTACATAAAACGGAACGCACCGATACAATTTGACGTTTAGTTAAACTGACAGTGACAAGATGTGACAGACAACGTTTAAAGTAAACATTACTTTCAAAGTTAAAATAAAAACATTATTGAAGGTAAAAACAGAAATAAATATCACCCGGATCTTCATGAAAACATCACAGGAAAGAAATCACTTCTTCAAAGCGGTAGCACGCTTCAGCCTTGCAGTCTTCAAAGAAGCAGTGGTTGGAACAGAGTCTGGCATTGCTTTTGCTGCTTTAGGTTCACTCGGTTCGGCGTCAATGGGAATCGGCACAATTTTGTCTAATTCAGCAAGAGACTCAATCCGGTGTCGCGTATCGCTGGGACCAACAATATAGACGCATCCCGCCCTAGTCCAGCTCCTGGAGACGCCAACTCTCTCCCTAGCAGCCAGGAATACGTCATGCCGCCCCTTTGTAAGGAACTCGGACATAGTAATGCCCGGGGCCTTAAGTTTGATCTTCGAAAACCAGACCTTGTCCCGGACCGCAAGACTGCTAACCTTAAACAGGATAGGCCTGGTTTTATTGGCCACTGGTCGACCCATCCTGTGACATCGGCTGATGTCAGCTGTAGTGAAGTCGCTTAACTGTAGTTTATCACTAACCACTTTAGCAATTACTTTGGCGGTGTCCTCCTTCTGCTCCTCACTCACGCCATGTAAAAGCAGGATCTTCCTCCGTCCTCGCATCTCCATTTGGTCAACACTTCGTGCTAGAAGCTCCACTTGACGCTAAAGGGTGTTCAGGGCTTGAGAAATAAATGCCCGGAAAATATTGAATTCACCTGCCAGGCCAGAGCTTGTGACAGGAGATGGAGGAGCTTTCTGCAGTTCAGCTTCAAACATGGACATCCGTGTGTGAAACAATTCTTTTAGTTCACTTAAAGTGCTTGTCAGTGAATCCATAGTTGATGTGATGGTGTAGTAATTTGTAGTGAAGAAGTTGTGAGGAGATAACGCATCACCAGCAGGTAATAACTATAACCTCTTAAAATATGTCATAAAATATTGTAAAATACTATTCTATTAAATAATATTTAATTTTAATTACGAGCGTTTTTTATTTAGTCTTAATTGGTACAACTACCCAAAGAAAAAAAAAAAAAAAAAAAAAAAACATTTTTCTTTCAAATTGCCTCATATTTCCTATTCCGACCTTGTATAAAACTTGTTAGAAAATTCATCACCACTGCAGCTCTCAAAACAGTGAAGAAAATTATTGTGTGGAAAGAGGAAACTGGCATGTCCTGGAACTAACAATCGAAAACATGTGACATCTACCGATCCATACTGGGCCCGTGTAGTGGATTACGGCCCAATCCCTGTCATAGAAAGGAGGCCTGTTAATAACATTCTGTTTATAATGCTTATGTTCTTATCTGTATAAAAACTTTCAGTTAACAAGTAAAATTTCAAAATTTAAAAAACCCCGACACATTTTTATTTCATGCCATATAATTTATCTAGTACATAGTAGATACGCTTCGATCGGCAATCTATTGAACACGTTATTATGACACGATATCTTGCGAAAACATCCCGATTCAAACAGTAAAACACCCATAACTTTTAAACAGCTGAACCGATTTTATTTAAACATAGCTAAGAACACTCTCGACAAAATCACCTTTCAAACAAAAAACTGAATCAAAATCGGGTTTTCCGTTTAGGCGCTATGATGCCACAGACAGACACACAGATACATAGGTGTCAGCTCCTTTGTCAGCCGCAAATTTCAAATGACTATAACATAGCAAAATAGTATGGAAATCCACTTAGACATGAGCTTTGTACGAATATTCTGTACAAAGCTTGATACGCAGGATGAGTTTTCAAAGTAGGCTTTGAAAACTCATCGTGTGTATCAATCGGTTGAATCCGAAACTAAAGCAATTTAAAAAAAATTGTAGCAAAAAAAAAACTGAAATTAGCCTCTTAATGTTGATACAGCCATACACTCCTTTTTTGAAAACTCATCCTGTATGTCTAGCTCTGTGCACAATGAGCTTCGTCTGTAGGCTTCTCTATAGTGTTCTGTATCTCAAACAATAAACGACGTCAAAGGTTCCCGTAACGAGAAACGGTCATTCCATCCAACTATCTCGGGTTCTGGACATTCCTGATATCGCCCATTTTCCGTTCCCTGGTCAACATGTTCATATTATACTGTTATAAGAATGCTGCTGTAGCAAGTCAAGTGTTTGTCCCAACGCTTACTAGCGTTATGTATGACCAACCTATATATTAATATAAACAGTATGAATATCTGTTAATACAATAATGTACTTCAGTACATTTAATGTTCAGGCACTAGGCTTTAAAACAGGTACATAATTATATCGATCCTTCCGATAAGTTAAGGACCTCATATAGGTATATGAGTGGTTTTGTTGTTAGTAGTATGATGTAGTTCTTCACGTCATACACACATCATCTACCTAGCCTTTTCTCTACTACATAGCGGTCGGCTGAGTCTAACTGGAAGCATAACAGTATTTTACATGGTCATGGAACAATAGCATAACCTACACGTGTAAACAAAGTTCAAGGTACCTTATATGCTACTTCTTACCAACTCCAGTTGACAGACGTTCAGGCTTCTGACTTCACGTAATTACTGACAAATATAAATATTTAACTACCACATTGATATAGCTTAGTTTTTGTAACACGACAGTGTTATAAAGAGCTGTGATAGGATGCTGTGCAAGGGCCATGTCTCCCACATTTGTATTATACAAAAGCTGAAAATCTTGATGTGTGTATTCACAGCGACAATGTTTTTGTTCATACGTATGTTCTTTACCTTCGATTTCGAGGACCAGGACTGACACTGCCACAACAAAAGCTACTTGATTTGTTTTTTTAGAGTCTTTGAGTTTTGTTTGAATAACCAGTAAAGTTTTTTAGGTATGACCACAGAGTACTTAGATATACTACGTATGGTATGACTTAATCTCCTGAATTTACCCACTCTGTTTGCGCTCATTATGTAGTTTCTCGCTTAATTTTATCATAGCGCCACCTAACGGGTACTCATGAAGTTACTGTTATGTAGGACTGAAAACAAACTTTACCACGTCTCTTGATTTGAAAATGGAACGCAACAACGACAGCGCCCTCTGACGAGGGGTTGTTGCAACGCATCCCTTACTTTGAGCCTTTTCAAAGTATGTTTCAAGAACCTGTGCCTAGATGGCGTATATAGCTTAATGGGCCTTGTGGTGAACCGTGCAAGGGAAAGCAACTCGTAGAGTAGGTAACCACAATGAAAATGTTTACGAGGTTTTTTAATAGATGGAGTTCTTTTGTTTCGCAGTAAAGTCTAGTCTAGTCATTGACATCGTTCAACCCTGATATTACTACAAAAAAACTTTTTAACAAATAATTATAGTAACCTATATACTTAGTCGAGGTAACTGTAATCGGACCAATTCCTAGGATAGAGGGATATTACAATTACAAAGTTTACAGGTTTTTATTTTTCACTTTTTAGTGGAACATAATGGACAAGTTCTATAGTAAGGTACTAATAATGCAAACAGTGATGCCAGAATAGATTATCCGAATAACATGTAACTTGAACATAACCAGTAGAATGAGAGTCTACCAGGGTGAACTGTACACATCTGCGTACCCGTTTAGAGCGTACTGGCGTGATGGTATGTTAGAAAATGGTGTAAACAATAAACAGAAATGCGATTGCAGCAATCCCGAGAGATTTGCCGTCACTTATTGAAGAGTTCTGTTGTATATCTCCAAAGTTCTTTATCAGATCTTTCATCATCATAATATCAATCGAAAGACGTCCACTGCTGGGCAAAGACCTCCCCCAAGCGTCGCCATATTGATCGGTCACGTGCGACTCGCATCAGATCTTTACCAAATTTAAATGGGGCCATTTCGGAATAAACATCATTTGAACAAAAAAAGGGTTTTGCAAATTGCATTTGCAAATTGCATTGCATTTGACGGAGTTATGCCTGAAAAAAAAAAATTAAACAACATCTGAAATCAAATAAAATGAATTCAGATTTTGTTTATCGGCAAAGTCAGTTAAAAAAGAAAAATACATAGATAAAATTAATCTAAAACTAAATAATTATGTATAGTGTTACATAATTACACATACAATAAAATAACCTTCTAAATAAAATATGAATAATTTGATTTGATTGAATTCTTACTTCTGGTCACAATTTCGTTTTATTATACTTTTGAAGAAAAATAACGTTTCAGACACTTAAACACTATAAAGATTGTACTGTTTTGACGCAATACAAATTCTCACTGCCACCAATTTACATGTAAAATTTCAAAATTAAAAAAAAACCCCGATACCTTTTTATTTCATGCTACATAATTTATCTAGTACATAGAGTTACGCTTCGAGCTTCGATCGACAATCTATGGAACACGTAATAATGACACGATATCTTGCGAAAACACCCCGATTCAAACAGTAAAACGCCCATAACTTTTGAACGGCTGAAACTATTTTAATGAAACATAGCTACGTACGTAAACATACCTAATCGAGAGTTTATAAGTTTATATAAGTGCAGCCTAAAGAGCTACACACTCTTGTGTATATTACAGTTCACTTGAAACTTTACATCGAGTGCTGTGTGTCCTACTTTTGTTGTATTAACTTTAACGCGCTACCTCAGCAATAAAACCAAGTATTTGTTGCGGCTGGCTCTAATCCGCACAATCGTACATAAGTTACCACTCAAGATCCCGGCTGAGAACCATTCAGTGTAGTCTGATGTCCAGTGGAGCGGAAGAAGCTATCGAAATCTGTCCGTGACTTCAAACAGATGTCGATATACAGGATCAATCTCAATACCACTTGAGTCGTTGTGTAATTATTTATTCACATTTAGAAGTGTTTTGGTCTTATTTGAGCAAGATTTCTTGAAGTAATAACGGACTAGAGTACCAGCCACGTAGTTACTGAGGTACAAGTCTGGAATGTCGTTTGTAATTTATAAAAGACGAAGGTAGACTTTCTCGGTAGATTTTCTGCAAAATAAACTTGGGACACTGAAGCTATTTCTTAAAACCTTATTTAAATTTCTACCTTAAAAAAATTCTCTGCATCATCAAAATGGCGTGATGTTCACCTTAGATTTTTCTGAGAAAGCGTAGCTAAAGATTCCTGCCGAAGAGCTTAGAATCGCCCAGCGGAGCGAGCATGGGCGTACCCAAGACATTTATGACAACACATGATACATTAAAATGCTAGCACGGGTCAAACATGTGACATATTTTAAAGGCGCGACATGCCTTTCTTGTTGCTGCCCGGCGAGCACGGCATACTGTGACATGGCTTGAGTCACACTTTTTATTAGAGTTTGGGCGACAAAGCCTTACCAAAATTGCTTTGTCGCCCAAACTGTAATAAAAAGTGTGACTTAAGCCAATGTCACAGTAGGCCGTGCTCGCCGGGCAGGTGTTGCTATCGCATATCTCACTGTGTCCAACAGTTGTCTCTTCACCACCCTGGGATGACTGATAGAGAATGCCTAAGGCATTAAGTCTGCCTTTGTACCTTTGTGTATGAAGTCTAAATAAATACATACTCACTGTTACGCTCGGTTTGTATGGGCAGTGTCGACGTGATTCGTCTCTAGAAGCGGTCGCTGGGACGCTTCTGTGCTCTCTGGCTCCTACATTGTGTCTTCTATTTACTTGTATGTATTAGGTTAGTGCGACACAGTCTCCGCACGAACTTAGTTAGAGAATGAGAGCCGACATTGCACCCTGCGCCGCTGCAGCGCTGCACAGCGGCAGTGCTCCCAGCTATGACTGCACTTTGCAGCGCTGTATTACAGTACTGCAACCTAGTTATCGCAGCTTTCTTTACTCCTTAACTGTGCTGCAACTAAATACAAGTTCTGGTTTCAAGGTTTTATGCTGCAGTTGTTATATTTTACGTAGGTACTGAAGTTGCGTCATCTTAAACTTTAAAGAGTAATATCTAGGTGTTCTAAAGATCCTTGGCAAAAAACTCCTCTTGTCTTAAGAATACTACGAATTATGCAGAGGAACCCAAAGTGATATAGTAAAAAAAGATAAAAACATAAGAAAAGTATTGAATTTTTCAAAAATTGAGACACACTTGACATATTACAAAGATAACATTATAAAGCCGGACCTGAAATAGATACCTTTTCATCTATTGAGTGGAAGTAAATGTGACACATACAAAGTAAACGATACGTAACGATATCGACACAAGACATCTGTCCAGCGTGATATTGATACTGTGAAATATTTAGTGCCTCTAGGGGACGGCGGCAATCGTCCTCACATGATTATTTAAACGTTTATATCTATTTGGCATTTGTGTGATGTTTTATTGGTGAATAAATATTATTAAGTGACATAGATTTCTCATGTTTTGGTTTTATAAGTACACGAAGCCGGTCGCCAGAGAGGTCAAAACACAGACCTTATTAGTGATGCCCTTCAGAAAGCCCAGGTGCGCAGTACTCATAACTAGCGTGTGTGTATGACTAGATATTTGACAGCAAATGAAGCAAAAGGGATCGTAACTAGTGGCAATCTGTAGTTTCTACCTAACCCCCATAAGTGAAAGTCAGAAGACCCCCATGAGTTTATGTTCAGCCTCAGCAGCCTTTGTCTGTAATATTGATTAATTATCAGACAATGTTATTAAGATAGGTACACAATATTGGATATCATAATCCGTTGTACGATCAGAGGCAAAATGGTGATGGATAAAATATTAATATTAAAACGAAAACGTTAAAGCAAACATGCTTACAATAACAGAAACCTAATATCCTTTAATACACATTATTAGGTTATGAATCGATAAGCAGATTATATAGTATGTATATAGGTCCTACATTGTTGTGATTCACAGACGTTCGAACAATCTATGTATAATATGTGTTATCTATGTATAATTAGAATAGTATATACAGCTTACTTTCACGACATAACTACTGAGAGAACAATACAACAGTTGCTTACCGATGCATAATAATCTAGTATAGTATGCGCAATATCGACGGGACGTGTCCTCAACGCCGCAGGCTTATTACTTATCTTGTAAGAGCAAAACGATAGCAAATTTCTTCAACACACTTCGACCAATGATACACTAGATGCCCAGTCAGCGCTTCAAAAACGGGCCGTAAAATATGGCCACAAATACGGTTGTGGTCTTATTTCAAATTAGTATGGTCCAATCATAGCGAACACTAAGACGTCAAAAAAAAAGTTAATTAAAAATATCATAAAACCCGACTGCTTAAAAAGCGAACTAAAAAGACGTAAACAAGAAGAAAATCATGCTGTGCAGTCGGAGGATACATATTCGCGAGCTGGCTGACCAAAACCAGAATGTATCCTCCGACTGCACAGCATGATTTTGTTCGTCTTTACGTCTTTTTAGTTCGCTTTTTAAGCAGTCGGGATTTTTGATATTTTTTATTAACTTTTTTTATTTACAACTTTTTAGTTATATTTTTTAATTACGTACATTTAAACATATAAGTGTTATATATTTTTGAAAATGCCTCTTAAAACCCTTTATTTTGATACCCCACAAGATGAGTTTGGAGGAAAAAAAAATTGCCGCCATTTTTCTTTTTTTCAATTTTTATGTAGCCAGTGACACTCGCAGGGTTAAGACGAATCGATTGACGTAAGAATCATCAAAATTGGCCAACGCGCCACATAGGAACAAACATACATACATACATACATCCATGCATACATTACGTACATACGTACTTACATACATACATAGACTGATAAACACATTACCCTCCTTCGGCAGTCGGGTAAAAATGCTGCAATGTGCGTTCAAAAACTGTGCAAATAAATACCTTGATTTTGTAAGGTAAATCTTTTTTCGGTAGGTTTATATCATTAAGTGTTTTTCATAAAGTAAAAAACGAATATTTATTTCAACTAGAATTCTTAACATTACCTAAACATAAAAAAGAAAAGAAAGAAAGAAAAATATTTATTTGTGACCCGCACAGGAGACACGAGATAAGCAACACAAACAATAATAAAAAATTAAAATAAATAACCCCGTGCGAGACCAAAAAGGCTCCTATCTCAGCATGTGCAACGATATTAAAAAGAAAATAACATACATAATAACATAATTGTCGTTAGTTTTAAAGAGATGTTTTGTATGGGATCTTATATCTAGTGTATCATTGATTGAAGTCAACACAGAAGTTTTAGAGTTTTTGGCGGTTTTTTTTCGAAATAAGTGCATTTTTTTTGTTTCGTTTGTTAATCGCTTGCTGTTTATCAAACAGCGATTAGCAAACGATTGTGTAGGACTTACCATACCTATTCCGACTTTAACAAAGCGTTTGATCACGCGATGATCGCTGAGTGCTGTTTCTAACGTAATAAGCCCGCGGCAGCTACTTGACCGAGCGGCGACCGACCAGCGAAGCGTAGCGGAAACAGAGATCTGACATGCTCTCAACTTTCTCACCACTGTCTAACTCAAGTGTGTACAAAATACGAGAGAACTGAAAACATCATTCATCGGCATCCTACATAATTTCATCGAAATGGTTTCAGCAGTTGTCAGGATATGGAATATATAACCGAACTCCTTAACAACAAACAGCACGAATATGTACATTGAGTTATTATGGGTATTTTGTCAATCCTTTCGGTACCTTACTATAGAACTAGCTCACTTCTTAGTGATGGTATACTAAAATTGTAGTTTTGTTAAAATAAAACTTTTCACAAAAAATTGACCGACTTCAAAATACGAAGTTACAAAAAATGAGCAAACAATAGGTACATTAATTTATTTGTACTATTGAGGACGATCTTTTTTATATCGAAACTTTCTTAAGAACAAAGCAACTCAACCAATAAATTAAAAAAAAGTACTCTTGGATATTAAAGTAAAATCTAGCAATTAAGCTAATCGAGTACTTACAGGAAAAAAATCGTGTAATGTTTTAATCTATTTTATTTATAGAACAATATTTTTTTCTACACACTTGCTCATAGAGTGGCTCTAATTTCACCGCAATTAGGGACACAATGAAATCTGTAATCAAACTGTTACTTTTTCATTGTTGTCATTCACAAGTGAGTTAGAGATTTTTTTTTAATTTATTGTTTGAGTTGCTTTGTTCTTAAAAAAGTTTCGATACAAAAAAGATCGTGCTCAATAGTACAAATAAATTAATCTACCTATTATTTGCTCATTTTTTGTAACTTCGTATTTAAATAGATAATTTCAAGCTGTTCATGACCATGACACATGGATCGGCACCACTCAGCTCAACCATCATGAAGGGAACCGAATGATCCAACACATGTGCCACCATCAGAGAGACATTAAAGAGAGCATGACACACTCAACTGCCAGGGCACACTGAAGTCAACGAACGACACATAGGTAAAGTAAATGGTAGATTTACAATTGGTACATAGTACTCACATATGTGCTGTGCAGTTATATAATACAAAAACAAATTGAGTTTATACAACACAAATATATTCATACAGTCTCCAGCAGGTCCAACAATACTTCAGAACTTTTCTGCTTATCTCTTGTTTTTGTGCTCTAGTGGCTGTGGAGCTGGAATAGCGTTGGGCTAAGCATTTTTATCAGCGATGTAATCCCCCATACTATAATATGCCTGCCTGCATAGTGTGCGTTTTATACAAGTTTTAAATTTCATCTCATTCAATTCTAGAATGTGTGGCGGTATTTTATTAACAACAGTAACATTTTATACAGTACCCCATAAAAGATGACGCTACTTTAGCCAGCCTGAAACCTGGTTGAATTAATTGGTCCCTATTTCTAGAAACATAACTATGTCTATCGCTGTTTTTACTAAAAAGATGTAAATTATTTCTAACGTACATGATGTTTTCGTAAATATATTGACAAGGTACCGTCATGATGTTAATGTCCTTAAACAGTTACCTTAGAGAATCGCGCCGGCGAAGATTGAATATCGCTCTGATGGCTCGTTTTTGCAAAACAAAAATTGACTGAATGTCTGCAGCCCGTCCCCATAGTAATATGCCGTAAGACATTATACTATGAAAGTAACTAAAATAGACCAGCCTCGCGGTATCTACATCAGTAAATTGACGAATTATACTAACAGCATAAGCAGCCGAACTTAACCGCCCCGCAATTGATATTAAATGAGGACCCCATCTTGAGTCTAGTGATCGTGATCCCCAGGCAAACCGTTTTGTCGACGAACTAAATTACATATAATTCTTATACTAATTTATATCACATTATATTAAGTCATTTATTATCATTTAATATATTAAATATATATATATATATATATATATATACATAATCATTTAATATATTAAATAACTATTTGTCTTCGAGGAATTCTTTTACAGTGTAATATGCCTTATTAATCAGGAAGTCTTTTACTTTTAAAAATACCACTGACCTCTATCATACAAGTACGCTGGACTAAACATACTATATGAAATGACAGTTGATTTTTGTGCTGATTCAAAGCGCCCCGCTCGAGCGTATTAGGAACTAAAATTGACACATTTAGAGATAGGTTAATACCGATATTTCTCAAAATTAGGTAATACTAATATATTCGCCTGGAAATATTATAATATTGTAACTAATATATCAGTATTAGTGATATTTTTAAATTACACTAATATACAAATAGTAGACTTGGCAAGGCGTATCAGTCATCTACTGTATTGACTTCTCGTAGTATGTTGGAACTAAATATCTCATATTGGTATTGGTGATGAATGTAATATGAATGCCTAATAATCAGTAATAATATGTTCAAAAGCAATGTGTAATACTAAATTCTGGAATCATCGTCATGTTCATCCACAGCCTGACTTCGCCAACCGCTGAGCACAGGCCTCACTCTTGTACCAATCACCACGTTTCTGAGCATTGAGTTAAATATACTACGTACTAGAGGAGACTCCTCAACTTAATTGTTTGTAACACGCGTTAGAGCGCGCGTACCCCAACTCACTTAGTTTGTGGCAAGCGCTCGCTGCAACGAGACACGTTTGATTACTTAGTTTTGTTTCTTATAAAATGCCTTCGTGTGTATTGAGATACTGTTCAAATAACTCGAGAAATATAAATAAAAGTCAAGTAATGAGTTTTCAACAGTAAGTTGGAAACACGCTTAATTTAATTATATTTTATCAATTTATGTATCTCGTGACGTTGCGTCACCGCGGAGGCGGGAGGGCGGCCATGTTTGTGTAAATTTCAAAGAGTAAGAAAAAGTTCATCTGCGCGCATTGATTGTCTATCTGTGAGAACATAACCCCCCCTCCCTCCTTTTTTTTTCTATGACTTCTCCCGCTCTGGGTGAAGCGGGAGGGCGTGTCAGACTTTTACTGACTAAAACCCACCCGTGCTCCTTCAGTTGCTTGAGCCAGGGCCGCGGTAACTCTTTTTCAAATTTGGCCCCGTCAATTTTGCTGACATCTCTTTGAGGCGCGCGTGGAACACTACGCGCCGTCGACTCGGGCCTGGTCCTTATCGGACGGCGAGCTACCCATTACTCGTCGTCCGCAAGCCCGCGCCTACGGTGGCTGGGAATCAGCTTGCGACTCCCGACGCCCAGGGCGTCTCCTGCGGCGGCTTGGGGCGTGAGGGTGCCTCCGTTGCGTCTCCCTCACGCGTTCTGCCTCCTCCTTTGCGAGCATTACTGCTTCGCAGAAGGAGGTGACAGCTTCCCATGCCCTCTCGCTCCGTACCATGGTCTTGACCAGGGCCGGACGCGAGAGGTCGCCTCCGCCGATCGCCTCCACGAGGACACGGCGTTGCTCCGCCCAAGCGGGGCAGACCTCCACCGTGTGTTCTACCGTGTCCTCCAGGCGATCCAAACAATGGTGACACCCGGGCGTTTCCTCCCGCCTTATCCTGAACAGGAACCTCCCGAAACAGCCGTGTCCGGTGAGGACCTGCGTCAGGCGGAAGGTGAGGGCGCCGTGACGCCTCTCAAGCCACTCCTCAAAGAGGGGCCTTACCGCCGCAATTGTGGCGTGCCCAGCGCTGGGTTGCGACAATCGTCCACTCCATGTCGCCATGAGATCCTGCCGGAGCTCTGTCCGCTGAGCCGCGATTTGTCGCGGCAACGGAGTTTCGCCCCGGCATTTCGCCTCCTCGCACCACTCCCATATTTGCGCGAGGACTTTTGCTTCTAGATCCAATGGCGGTAATCCGGCAAGGAGGCTCGCTGCCTCACCGGAGACCGTGCGATATCCCCGGACCAGCCGGATGGCCATGACCCTTTGGGACGCGTTCAACCGGCGGGCTGGTCGCCGTCTCAGGGAACCATGGACCGCACGACCCCCGCGTAGAGCCTCCGGCAGGAGGCGTTTGGACCCCCTAGATTGGGCAGCAACCGCTTGAATGCAGCCCCCGCCCGCTCCAGTCTGGGAGCCAAACGTCGGAAATGCTCCACGAAATTCCACCGGCTGTCGAGGACGAGTCCCAGGTACTTCATCGTCGACCCGACGCCGATGTGAACCCCTCCTACCGTTATTTGGGATCCCGGCGGTGGCGCGTTCCGAGGACCGTGAAAACACATGGCCTCGGACTTGTGCAGGGCCACCTCGAGTCCCAACTGCCGGATCCTTTCGACGATTGTCGCAACCCCACGTGTCGCGTTTTCAGCCGCCACCTGGTGCGAACTTCCCTGCGCCAGGACCAGCGTGTCGTCAGCGTAGCATACCACGCTGACTCCACTAGGAAGATCGGCGCGCAGTACCCAGTCGTACCCGATGTCCCACAGATGCGGCCCCAGGACCGATCCCTGTGGGACACCGCACGACATCTCTCGCCGGTTCCACTCTCCCTGGTGACCGGGGTAGATGACGGCCCTGTCCGTCATATAGGCCTCGACCACACGACAGACGTAGCGAGACATCCGGTGATACCGGAGTGCCTCCCTGATGCAGCTCCATGGCATGGTGTTAAAGGCATTGGCGATGTCTAGAGACACCGCCAAGACGACCCCACCCCGGGCCACTGCATCCCCCGTCGTGAGGGCTCGCACGCGCATGATGGCGTCCACCGTAGAGCGCCCTCTGCGGAAACCAAACTGGCTCTCTGCCAGATCCGGCCCCACCCGCACCAGCTGCCCGACGAGGCGGTCTGCAATGACTCTTTCAAAGAGCTTGCCCACCTCATCGAGCAGCACGATGGGCCGGTAAGCGGATGGAGAGTCCACTGGGCGCCTCGGCTTCTTTATGAGGACCAGTTTCCCCATCTTCCAACGAAGTGGGTACTGGCCCCTCTCCAAACATGCGCTAAAGAGCCCCCTTAGTCGAGGCCCGAGAGCCTATAAGGCCAGGACCCAGGCTTTTCCAGGTAAGCCGTCTGGTCCTGGGGCGGTATTTTTGGCATTCAGCCTGCGTACCGCCACTCTCAGCTCTACCTCGGTCACCTCCGAAGCATCGTCGTCGTCGTCGGCAGTGTTGTCCGCATTAGGCACCGCAGGAGGCGGAGCCATGGGCGGGGGAGTATGTTCCCCTCGCGAGGGGAACAGAGTGCTCACCACGCCCTCTACGAGTTGCGGCCGGAGACTCTGCGTCAACGGGGGAGCCCATGGGCGGAGTTTATCCCGCACCATTTTATAGGGGCGTCCCCACGGATCCCTGTTCAGAGTCTCCAGCGATTCCTCGCGGGCCAAACCCTTGGCCCGCTTGATTCCCGCTCGGAGGGCGATTCTCGCCGCTCTGTATCTCTCGTATAGCTCCGCCTCAATGGCTTCCGTATCCGGAGGGCGGTTACGGAGCCTGCGGTGCCTGGTGTACTGGCGTCGCGCAGCGACACACGCCTGGCGCAGAGCCGTTAGCTCCGGTGACCACCAGTACACCTGGGGCCGGGCGCGTCCTGGCTGGACCCGGGGCATTGCCACGTCGCATATGTCGGACATGGCCTCCCGGAACCACTCCGCCTCGTCGTTAATGTCAGCAGGCCTGTCCGGTGAAAGCACCCAGGCCTGCACGATCGAGGCTTCTAGGAGTAGCTCCCGGTCCAGCTGCTTCAGCGCCCACCGCGGACCACTCGGGGTCTGTCGGACCGGCACGCTCGAGGTCTGGGCGGAGACGTCGAACCGTATATACCGGTGGTCGGAATAAGTCTCCACCTCCTCCATGACGCGCCAGTCGATGATACGTGGTGACAGAGCGGCGCTGGCGAACGATATGTCCACCACCGATTCGCCCTGCATCCGCACACACGTGGGGACAGAACCCCGGTTTAGGACGACCAGACCTGTCTCCAGAGCCCAGTCTTCCACCATCCTGCCCCGTGTGTCCGTATACCGGGAACCCCAAGCCACATTCTTGGAATTGAAGTCCCCAAGGACGAGCACAGGGAGGGAGCGGTACCCGACGACGACGATTCTCAATTCTGCAAGGGAGTTGTGGAACTCGGCGAGAGTTCGGTTCGGAGAGAAGTATACCCCCACCACGGCAATCTCTCCGAATCGTGCCGTCGCCGTCGTCTCTGAGCCGCTCAGGTCCTCCACCCAGTCATCCCTGGGTGGGACGAAGAACGGCTCAGCGACGACGGCGATGTTAATCGACCACTGCGCCATGCTCTGGAGCAGCAGATCCTGAGCAGCAGCGCAGTGGTTGATGTTCGCCTGGAGGAGGCGTAATGGGGCCATTATTGGCACTCCATATCTGCTTCCACCGCGGTGGATCTGCCTCCATGTTCTGCCGCGGTGGTTTTGGCGGCGGCGACGACATCTGTAGGGGCGGCAGCAGTGGCAGCGGCTGCGGCTTTGGCGGTGACGGCGACGGTGGAGGGCTTGCCTCTACCTCTGACCTTGGTGGGTGGAGTGCAGGTCTTGCTCCCAGCCCGGTGATCGGCCGGCTTGCCAGCTGCCGCACATACGAAGCAGTGCGGCGTGGCATTGCACGAGTCGGCCTTGTGACCAGGCTGCCCGCAGCGGAAGCAGTGGTTGCTCCGGTCCACCTCCGAGGTGCATTGAGCTCCCACGTGGTTGCCTACATGGCAGCGGAAGCACCTCAGAGGTCTGGGTTCCAGTAGCTTCACCTGCGCGGAAACCCACCCCACCAAGAGCCTACGACCCTCCCCGGCTATTTTTTGGGCCGCCGAGACGGGGCAGCTCACCGTAACGGCCCGCATCCCCGTGACGTCAGGACGTATGGTGCCCGCCCTCACCTGCTCGGCAGAGCACCCCCCAGTCTTAGCGACGGCGGCCACCACCTCTCCCTCCGTCACAGAGTCATCCAGGCCCAGAATGCGCAAGTCAGCGCACTTGATGGGTCTGGACACTCGCGCCTCGTCCGCATTTAAGGAAGCTCTGAGCCTTTCGGCCAGAGCGTCGGCGGTCAAGCCACTGGCCGCACCGGGAACTTCCAGCATCCGGGCCCCAGTCGCGGTTACCCTCACCCGGATGCCCTCGGTGACGCCAAGCTCCTCCAGGTTCACCGCCGCCCTTGCTTTGGCGAGAACGTCGCGGTAGGACACGCCCTTCTTTTCCGCTGCCGGCTGTAGTGTAATCACCACAGCTGCGGATTTCGGGGCGTGGAGCCTAGCTGCGACGCTTTGCTTCTTTCTCCGCTGCCGCCTCGCCTTCCTTTTGGCCGCCCTTGCTGCCTTCCTCTTTTCTCCAGCCACTTGCCATTCGGCGTCGGCCGCAGGTGATTCAGGAGGCGACAGTGATTGGGGTGGCCGTCCCGCCTCCCGGGCTGGGGCTCTCGATGCCTGTGCCGCTCCACCCCTTTTGGGTGCCGTTTTCGCTGGGGCTAAACTCGCGGGTTCTGCTGTGGCCCCATGATTGGCCTATCCCGACGAACCCGGTTTGGCCATGGCAGCCGCGGCGGCAGCAAATGAGGCCGCTTTCTGCTGGCCCAAAGGCACCTGGCTCGCCGCTAGCGGGGGGCGCAGGACGATGGCCTCCAGAACAGAGAACCGACTCTGGAAGGCAGCCAGCTCCTGCCTCACCAGATTCAGAAACCGATCCTCTGCAGGCAGAGGCTGGCCTTGTCCATGGTGCGCCCCCCCCTGCGGTTTCTCCCGGGTTCCGGCTCCTTGGAGCCCGGCCAGGTCCGCTCGGAGCTTCTCGTTCTCCTTTTGGAGAAGCTCCATGTCGGCTTTCAAGCGGGTGACCTCCACCCGCATCTCGGACATTGCAACCGATGGAGGCCCGACGTGATTTGCCTCCGCAGCCGCCATAATGGCGGCCGTGGCCGCCGATATGGCCTTGTCTTTAGAGGACTTATTCCTCTTCAAGGCCACATCTCGGATTGCGGCTTCCACGACCTTTGCGAACCTGACCGCTCGCTCCGAATCCAGATCCAGCTCTGAATCTAGCTCACCGCCAGAAGACTCCGAAAGGACAGCCCTGCGGCTGATCGATCCGGGGTGACGCCCCTCCGTGGCAAGCCTCTCGGTTCGCTGGGCAGCCTCCTGGGCGGTGAGCCCCCTTCCCACTCCTCTGTCTCGGCCCCCACCCCGCATACTGGTAGGGATCTTTCGGGCCGAGGCCAGCTCGTCATCAGAAAACGACCCATGGCCATCCCCCGATTTGGGGCGCTTCCTGAAGAACCTTCGGTTCTTCGCAGCAGCCCCGTCAACTTCGCGCTCCAAGCTCTGTGAGCCGTTTGCGCCAGATGCAGCGTCGGACTCCGACCCTGCATCACTCCTCACCTCTTCGTCAATTTTATTTTTATAATTTGTGTCCATTTTTGTTCCCACGAGTAGTATAGGAATTAAAGTCCACCTGGGCAGAGCCTTTTACCCAGGTAAGCCTACATACTGCAGAGTGCGGCAGGTGCTCTACAGGTGAAGCGCTAACGACTGAAGTCCCTCCAGCCATTCATCCTCTCGCCGCGCCTCAAGCTTAGGATTAGGTGGTTTTTTATCTTAGAGGTGTCCTTCCTCTGGGCCAGGCGGTTAAGCCAAGCCCCCGACGGCGGCATTAATCATGCCTCTGTTCGCTGTCTGGCCAACCCAGCTCAGCAAACCCGCCGAAAGTTCTCTCCTCAAAGGAATCCCCGCGAGGAGAGAAACGCCTGCCGCATTGGTGCGCCTGCACCGCTGCGGCCTGGTCGCATCCTTTGCCAACCGACGACCGTCGGTCGATCAGGAGCGACCCCTCCGTGTGTCTCTCTTAGTCAGGTCTCTCACTTGGGCCTTTCCGGCATGAGTAACTCTACCGGCGAAGCCCCAAGATCATTGAGACGCGCAAGCCCCACCACGACGACAACGTGGAGACACTCTCGGTGGGGAACCCCCCCTCCCTCCTGCTTACCTCGCTGTCACCGAATTACCTACGCGCAATCTTTTGTTTGAAATAGCTTCTATACTTCTTTCTCGTAGTACATTTAACACAATGTTCCTGAGCCTAGAATTAATTCTGGAATAATATCATGATAATTATAATTTTATTAACGAATGTTTTGAAGACAAACAATTTATTATCTGCATCTGAAACAGAGTTGAAAACTGATATAAGTCTTCACCTTGCTGGAATGCGATGTCACTATTATTTGCACTTCTACAGAGACAGGATCTCAGCGATGAGAGCGAGAAATACGACCGTTGTAAATGATTATCCATCTCATTTATTATTATTATTGTGTAAATAATGTTCCCTTGACGAATCCGATGAGCGCCAACCGAGTGAATCTGAACGATTGTAAGTATTAATCTAACTAGTGTACTTGAGCGAGGAGATACTTGCTCAAATATACTAGTTTTAAGGATAAGTTGTTAGCCTATCCCCATATTTATCTCACTGATCTGACAGTAATGCGCTATAACCTTACCAGCACCACTAGTTTCTAGCTTCACACATCACATCACATCATCAGCCTATTAATGTTCCCACTGCTGGGACACAGGCCTCCTCTCTGTGAGAGGGGATGACCCATAATCCACCACGCGGGCCCAGTGCGGGTTGGTGGATGTCACATATCTTCGAATTTTTGGTTCTAGAACATGCCAGTTTCCTCACGATGTTTTCCTTCACTATTTTTGAGAGCAGTGGTGATGAAATAATTTACACAAAGTAAAGCGCCTGCCTGGGTTCGAACCCACGACCTACAACTTGTAAGTCGCAGCCGATACCACTGGGCCACCACTGCTCATAGCTTGCAATCTGAATTAAAATATTTTTCAGTTAACCTTTACAGCAATTATTCTATTACTTAAAAATGAATCATAGTAAAAATAATTGGGATGTTTTTTTCTCTTACGTTATTAATTATTCTCACGATCGATAAAGCCCATAAAAGTATTTTTTTAACGAAAGCTGTGTCCCATCTCTAATATTAGTTCCATGTACTCTCACGTTAAGTCACGTTGCTATCAGCGCCAAAATGGCGAAAATCAAATGTCTTCATTTTGTCATCGCTACTATGTAGTCCAGCGTACTATTATGATAGAGGTCAGTGAAAAATACAAATTGAATTAAGGTTCTTTATATCTATGGTTAACTTATTATATATTTTTATGCTCATACAAAAAATACTATTGCTATACACTGTGGTGTGGGATGTTTCATTGCGTAATATATTTTTAAGTCTACTGTTTGTCAATGTGTCATAGCCAAAGACCTTATACTTCTTTCTACGAAGTATAAGGTCTTTGGTCTTAGCTACTGATGTTTGATTTAACAAGAATTGAGGCCACATAGATATATAGAGCAGGGAGGTAACCCTCCCTAATAATTTAATATCTTGAGGTTATAATTAATTAATATCTTGAGGTTTATGAAATGAGGTTTACATGAATCTGTTTGGTGTATCCCACATATTGATCTAATACACTTTTTTTGTACCTTGAACGCAATTTCTTTATCGGTTGAGTATTCCCAATATAGTATCCCATAAGTTAGAGTGGACCCCACACAGGCGTGATAGGCATTAAGTAGTGTGGTTTGGTTAGATATTTTTTTGAGCATGTAGAGGGCATAAGAGAATTGATTCAATTTGTCGTTTATAGCTTGTAGTAATATTGCTCTGATGCATTTCTTTTGAGCTTAAAAAATAACTTTTTTGCAAAAAAATACTACCGACATCCAAATCAGAAAACTACAAAGTGAAAAATAAACTTATTTTTGGAAATCTGTGTCTTTGGTAGGTACCAATTTTTTGCGTTATAGAAACCGACTTCCAAAAACAAAGTTATGAATCACTTTGTAGTTTTCTTATTTGGAAGTCGGTAGTATTATTTTGCAAATTTAAGACTTTACAACACTATTTTACACAGCTATAGAAACTTATTTCAGTTTATTGCCTGATTGATATAACAACAACTTATCAAATCATGTAAGACCAGTTTGACATCCAGAATTTATTTTTGACTAGCCTATCGGAAACAGTGAAAAAAGTAAACAATTTTTCATTTTGATCAGATTTTTACCTTTACATTGAGGTTCATGCCAGTAGATAAATACCTATCTAACTTTACCTATAAATGAAAAAAGAAATGTCACTGCCTACGGCCAACACCCAAATATTGCCGATCAAAGAGGACGGTTCACCTCGGTTGGGACGCAGGACAGGGTCGAGTTTGTAGTTGTGAAGCCGTAGCCGATTACAGAGGACGATTTATTTCATTGGGACGCGAGACGGGGTCGAGTTTGAAGTTGTCGAGCTATATCCTCCTGTTGTTGTTTAAAAAGTACGGAAAGTTCTTGACGTCGTTTGTTACTTTGGAAAGTTATCGTACGTACTCCATGTTAAGTAAATACAGGAACTATATATCAGTTATTTAGGTACGGTGATAAGGAAATTATGTTAATATTGCGTCAGTAATGTAGCCACGCTATTGTTATGCATATTATGCAGCATGTGCCGATGATTCATGTTCTGAGATACAAACACCTATTGCTTGTGTGCATAACTATAACTACCTACATATTGATATGCCAATTATGTTTGTATAAATTGTTTGTCATACCACAATGAAGGCTTTTATGTTCGATATATTCAGGTTTACGTCTAGAAGTAAGCCTAGAAAACATGCATAATTAGCGCATGTTTTCTATATTATAAAGTTCCATAGATCGCGATCGCTAAAAGTTATTAATACGCAAATACGACAAAAAGCTCCATATTATTATGGGAAAATTGCCGAAGTAAGTAAAATGACTTTGTCAGAATAAAAAGCAACAATAAATATTATATTCTGTTTACCAAACAAGGTCTTGTGAAGGACTTGTCAACAGATCTCGACGTGTCTCGCCTCGCCCGTACATCAAACGGAAATCATTCGCAGCCATCGAGCCACGAGCCACGAGCCACTCGCCCGTCATCCGACATCCTGTCTCCCTATCTGTCGCTCATATACCCCCCAGCCCTGTACCTTGCCAACATGCTTTACTATCTTGCCAACAGAAAATAGAAGAGCCAAGTGATGCCGATGATTATGAAACTGAGGTGCCGTAAAGCTAACTGAATAAAGTTACTACTTAATTATCAGTCAGTGATTAAATAATTAGAAGTTTGCTACAACGGAAATATCGAATCAAATAGGTCCTGCTACTAACAGTAATGTTTGGAATCAAGTCAAAAAGTTAAAGTAAAAGGGACACATTACAGTGGCCGAATGGATTGACATAACGAAATTATATATAAGGGGACCCTCCCCTTGACTACGGAACCCCTCTTACATATCTATATTAAGAGCTCGCAGTCTGTCGTCGTCGTCAACAGCCTCCATCGGCGAGCTTGTATTGATATCAAGAGTAACGCACCGCAACGATATTAGTTCAGGAAACAACCGTGAAATCACATCCTGCGGGAAATATTTACGCAAACAGCAGTCACCCGCCACCGGAGGAGTCTCACTAAATTAATTTGTAAGCTCTAAAGCAATATATGCGAAATGTATTCATGAAACAGGTATTATCCACGGTCGGTTTAACTACTCGCTGCGAACGCTTCCTCGCCTCAAACATGAGGGAACGGTTTTATTTGATAAAACTATATTTGATCCTATTCAGCGGGACAAGTGCGTAATTTGAATTCTCTGGGAGTCAACATTTAATTTTCCGTTTTCCTCAATCATGTAGCAGATTCGAATTAGCCCCTTTTTGTGAGGCTAATAAGAAAAGCGTTGGCTTGGGTTGCTAGAGGCACTAAATCACTAAGTTTGTGATACAAGATTTCAAAATCTATTTCGAGTACACAAGACAATTACTTTCTATTATTCGTCGGTACACAATCCTATCAGCTGAAAGTGCAGTATAAAGCATTTGCGGAAGTAGACTAAACGCATTTGCTGAAGACATTACGTGCATGTCACTTGACGGCGCGGCGGTAGCGTGGTGCAGCGTCCCGACCCGCGCTACCTTCCACTAAGGTCTGTCACACAAGGGACTGTAGTAGTTGCAATAAGGCTGTCTTGTTTCTTTATTTAAATAAAGTTACTATCATGTTGAAAGTGCTAATTAATGGAATACAAGTAAAATTTCAAAATTTAAAAAATCCCCGACACATTTATCTTGCGTAAACACCCCGATTCAAACAGTAAAACGCCCATAACTTTTGAACGGCTGAACCGATTTTATTCGAACATAGCTAAGAACACTCGACAAAATTACCTTTCAAACAAAAAACTAAATCAAAATCGGTACATCCGTATAGGCGCTATGATGCCACAGACAGACACACAGATACACAGCAACACACGTCAAATTTATAACACCCCTCTTTTTCCGGCGGGGGTTAAAAACTAATAAAGTATTAAATGTTCTATCGCACGCTGAAAAACATTGAAAGAAAAAATATTTAATCATCATCATTGCATCTACGTATGTAAAATTGTGGGCTTGTAGGGCTGCAATCGTACGCTGCAATACTCACAATACAATCACCATAACTGCAATCGCAATATCGCCGAAAATGCTGAAAGTTTCACGTGTGCAATAGCCCTAACCGCACCCAAGCGGGATGCCGGCGACGGAATCCAATTATATTGTTCTCCAGAGCGATATTAGCGTCCGTGTCGCGCTGGCGGCGGCGGCGCCACGCCGATGCCGCGCCGATACCGATGTCGTGCCGATGTCGCTCCGATGCCGTGCCACTGTTTATTGCGGAACTCGTTGAATGATTCCCGGCGACAATGAGCCGAGATTGCAAATGAAATGTTTTGTGCTTCTTGCTGCCTCCAGTCCTCCAGTCCGGAGTACAGAGTCCGGAGCTAGTTGTAATGAGAGGGCTGCTATTGGGACTCCATCACTTATTGTTGTACATTGTGTTGGAATTTGTTGTCAGCTAGTGGTACCATATTGTGAAAGGTTTTAATTATTTCCTTCTTGATTTGATATTGCTCGCTCCTTCTCGTCTATTGTTGTACAAAGATTTACATACTTAGGGCCGATTTCTGAGTTAAATAAAACAGCAATAATCAGTTGAGTAGTAAGATTGCGTAAAATTTACTAATATAAATTTTATACAGCTATAAAAAGTATTATATTACTTCATTCAAGATTGAAAAAATCAAGTTATTAAATATTTTATAATCTTTAATTACTTGATTTTTCATAATTGAGCAATTTAATAGATACCTATTTGAAATGTATACAACCTCATTATGAAATGGACCGTACGCACTAGTCAATTACTTCAAGATTGTCATAGCAACCGTATTTGTTTTGTCAATGATGTCTTATCGAAAGAAAATAACAAATTTGTTATTGCCAAAATCAAGAATTTAAGCTTATAATTACTAAAAGTGAATGTGTTCAGAGCGAGCAGTTGCTGGTTCTTGTAATACCTCATAGAACTACAGAATGTTTTACTCAGAATTTCACAAGATCTCTCAAGAGGGAAGAGAACCGACACTACGACACGAGAATTCATGCATCTGCATTGGAATCTGATTGCACCTTTTCTTATCGTAAGGATCCTACTAATATTCTATATAGGTATGAAAGTCTGTATTTTTTAATATTGGTTAATCACACCTCAATGGTTGACCGTATTTGATAATATATCATGTTAGATACAGGTCTGTGGATCCCAAGCCAGGAGCTCATCACTGGGGCTCATTAGCAGCGTGCCACTCCTGGATCCAATCAGAACCGTATCCCACGAAACTGCCGTAACGCAGCAGTGGAAAGCTAGGGATTTGCTCCCTATTGCGAGAGATACTGGTACCTATCTCACAGGTGGCACAAGGGTTGGCGTATATATATTCGTACTTACCTTAGATTCCTGCGGTAGACTCCTGGGCGTCGATCAATCTCGTGCCGTGAGGTTAGGGATAGGAGAATATATAATAAATGAAAATAAGGAATAGACTGACGGCTGTCTGGACCGAAGAATCCGGCCGGCGTCCACCAGGCAGCACGTTTCCCGCAAAAGCACTTCGATGCGCGTGAAAATATACTCTAAACCCACTTTAGGGACGCCCCACAACGCCGATTGCGAACGGCGGGCGCGATTAACAAATACAATCACCGAAATATCGCTCGATTACGTTATTAGAATACAAGACACCGATTTTCTCGCGTGTTCAGTTCAAATTTTCTAACTACACTCCGTTAGTGTCAGCTGTCAAAATCACACGGTGAAACACGGTGTTGCGAGTAAACATAAACTCGGGACAGAACATCCCCCTGTCTCGGACATAAGGAATTATGTCCGCTAATAAATGGGCAAGCGTGCTAAACTCGCCACTGCTCGCTTCAAAACCGAATCTCCGACCATGACCTCAGCAACTCTGGGAACTCCGTCAGATCCATAAATCAAATCTACAATGCGTCCACGACGCCAATACAAAGGTAACAAGTTAGGTTCTTTAACAAGTACAAGGTCTCCGACTTTGGGAGGGTCAGTTTTGTCAGTCCACTTGACGCGCTGCTGCTAAATATGCAAATATTCCAAAGACCAACGATGCCAGAAACTTTGGGACATCTGTTGGAGCAACTCAAAGTGAGTCATTTGCGAAGATTTAATTTCCCTGAAGGGGTATTCCGGCAGGGCGTTAAGAGGCTGACCAATCAAAAAATGACCAGGGGTCAAAACTTCCAGGTCTTTTGGGTCCGAGGAGATCGGACAGAGGGGTCGTGAATTGAGGACGGCCTCGATTTTACAGAATACCGTAACAAGTTCCTCAAAGCCACCCCAATGTGGGCACACTGGGGGGTCAAATTGCCAATTAATTCCCATTTGCGCCATGGCAAATCTCAAATTCTGTTAATCCTTATTTAGATAATTACAAATATCATTTAAATATCTATCAGCGCCCTTATAATTAGTACCGTTATCAGAACGGATCAAAGATGGTAGTCCTCGGCGGGAAACAAATCTACCTAGCGCTGCAACAAACGCATCTGTGCTGAGGGCAGTTACAAGTTCCAAGTGAACCGCCTTGGAGGCCAGACAAACGAACACACACAAGTAGGCCTTGACAGCCTTGGCGTTCCGAAGTTGAGAAGTCTTCACCAAGAAGGGACCAGCGAAATCGGTTCCGACCGAAGCAAATGGTCTGCTCTCCGTCACTCGGTCGGATGTCAAATCACCCATTATGGGTTGAGTGGGAGCAGCCTTCAACTTATAGCACTGCATACATTTAAAGATGATGCCACGAATAGTGCGTCTGGCCGACAAAATCCAAAATTCACGCTGCAAAATGGCTACGAGGGCGTTGCAACCGGCGTGTGCGTTATTAATTTGTCGATCGGACACAAACAATTTTACCAACGCTCCTCCTTTAGGGAGCAACAAAGGATGGCGAGCACCATAAGGCAAGTTCGAATTCCGTAATCGTCCTCCGACTCGGAGCAAACCAGATTGGTCTAGGAATGGATTAAGACGAGCGATTGAGCCTTTCAAAGCTGAGCATTTCCTCAGGGTTTCAATAGTCTGGTCAAAGTGCTCGGCTTGTACAGCACGAACCAACAACAGCAGGGCCTCTTGGCGTTCATGAGGCGACAAAACTGAGGATAACAATTTATTATTAAGGTTCCGTCCGTTACGTATGAAACGCCGGACCCAAGCGGTAACTCCTACCAATTTCGACAAAGAACTGTATCTGTCCAAAAGATACTCCAAATTATATGCAGGTTGCGTTTCCACAATTCCAATACGCAAGCCTGGCAGAACCTCTGGAGAGGAGAACCTATTCTGGGGCCAGGACGACTCGCGATGCGACAACCAGTCTGGTCCCCACCAAAGAGAATGGTCAACAAGGGCAGGAGCCTCGCAACCACGGGACGCGCAGTCTGCGGGGTTCAATTGTCCTGGGACATGTCTCCAGATCAGTTTAGTCTCAGAGTTCTGAATCTGTGAGACTCTATTCGCCACAAAAACCTCCAAAGTATGAGCTGAGGTGCGAAGCCAACAAAGAACGATCTCGCTATCAGTCCAAGCGAAAACGTCTGAGATATCAACTGAGCGACCCAGAGTGCTGTAAACATGGTGAAGGAGACTAGTAAGAAGAGCTGCTCCAGACAATTCCAATTTAGGAATGGTTAAGCGTGACCTTATAGGCGCCACCTTACTCTTAGCCATTACCAAGTGGACCTCTACAGAACCGGATGGACCTACAGTCCGTAAAAATACCACGGCCGCATACCCTCGTTTGGACGCGTCACAAAATCCGTGGAGACTCACTCGACACTTACCAGCTGGTAAAAGGAGTCTGGGCAAGGAAATCCGGTTTACATCCGGAAGGGAAGATACAATCGCAAACCATTCCCTCATCAACTCTTCCGGCAGAGGCTCGTCCCAAGTAATATTAGCTAACCAAAGTTTCTGCAAAAACCACATAGCCAAGAATATGACAGGAGTGATCCATCCATTGGGATCAAAGGTCCGGGCAACAGTTGACAAGACCATGCGCTTTGTCCAGGTCTGAGGAGTATCCAATTTCACTTGATAGGTGAAGACAGCCTGGACGGGCTGGTACTGGATACCAAGGTCGGCAATCAAATTAGGGTTATTCACATCCTCAAAAAGGAGAGGATCCTGCTGATGCTCTACTGGCAGATCACTCAACAACTCCGGACTATTCGACAACCATTTATGCAATTCGTAACCTCCTGATTTCAGGATTCCAATCAACTCATCCCGCAAAACCAAGGCCTCTTCCACTGTAGAGGCCCCGGTGAACACATCGTCGACGTATACGGAGTCTTTCAGAATAGCAGCTGCACGTGGATACTTCAACTGTTAACGGCTGGCCAACTCCAATAAAGTGCGGATGGCAATATAGGGACTAGACCTGAGTCCATACGTTGTAGTATTCAACTCGTACACAGAAATCGGATCACAAGGTCGCTCACGCCAAAGGATCATTTGATAGCGCCGGTCTTCCGGATGAACAAGAGATTGTCTGAACATCATACGGATGTCAGCCACAAAAACAATCTGGTGACGGCGGAAATTGGTGAGGATATCCGAAATGTCCCTATGCAATTTGAGACCCGAGTGCAAGCACTGGTTCAAAGAAACTTCATTGGACGTAGGGGCCGAGCCATCGAATACCACGCGGATTTTACCACCCGGAGTTTTCAAAACCGCATGGTGCGGCAAAAAGTAATGCTCGATTGAACGGCAACAAGATAAGAAGGAGACATGTGTCCCAAATCTTCATACTCCCGCATGAAGTCCACGTATTTCTTACAAAAATCTGAATCTCTACGCATTCGACGCCCCATGGACAATAACCTCTTTTCCGCTAAAGCATAGGAATGACCAAGAGGAGGACGCGCAGCCTGAAACGGCAAACGAGTGACAAAGCGACCATCAGCGAGGCGACCAGTATTGTTCTGGTAATTCAATTCGCACTCTTGTTCAGCTGGATCGACTCTTGGAGCAAGTGGAAGCTCTTCGACTTCCCAGAAGCGCTGAATGGCGTCGGATAGAGAGATCCCCACATTCAATTCTTGGTCGTCAATCCGCGGGGCGGAGCCCTTCAACACGGGACCCATGAAGCTAAAGCCAAAAACTGTCGGTATAGCTACTAACCCATTCGTCTGCAGAACTCGCTTGGTCCCGGACAAAATCAAACCCAAAACATCCGCACCTAAAAGCACGTCTACGGGTCCGGGTACAAACTACTTCGGGTCGGCAGGAGTTAGGTCCGACGTTAATTTCACTACGGCAGGGCTAATGGTTACCTGCGGGTGTCTGCCCATGATATCATTCAAAACAACGGCCTTGGCCAAGATTCTTGGCCCACGATGAACCGGCGAAACACAAATTTCAAATTCTCCCCGTTGACCACCTGCTTCAATACCACCTATGCCGTATATAGCAGAATGGTGGGGTCCACGTGGGAGACCCAATCTCTCCACTAAAAAAAAGGATACAAGACAGCCTTGAGCACCCGAATCCAAAAGGCCACGAACTAACAAAAAGTTACCCTTTGGGCCCCAGATCCTTACAGAGACGGTTGGCAGAAGGACTGTCTCTGGCTGGGCGGTTGTAGTGGAGGAGAGGGAGGCGACCACCTATTGTTGATAACCACACTGGGGTTGGTAGTCGTCCGGAAGATCGGACGCGGGCCAGTTGGAGTGTAGGTAGTAGTCCACCGGAGTGCCGAAGTGTCTTCCGACTCGCCCAGTCACCGGGTTCTGGTAACCACGGGCACGTCCAAACTGGGGCGGGCGGCGCTCCAATCACGGTCGCTCATGTAGCGGTGGTGAAAATGGCCGCCGCGCGGCCTGCCTCTCCATTCCCAAATACCTCTCCTCCCGTTGAGGAGGGGGTGGAGGGGTGCCCCCGCCTGTGCGAGGTGAGCCCCGTCGAGGATCCACGTGGGTTTGGTGGGGTTGGTGGGGATGCGGACCCCCGCCTATGGGGGAGCATCGGGCATCATCAGGCCCGCCAACACCATTTTGGTTAGAACACAACACGCGGTGGTGCTTACCTTGACAGTGCGGGCAAGGATCTGACCTCTGGCAATCCCGCTGTAAGTGCTGTCCCAGACAGGTGTAACACCACTTGCGGTGCACACCTGTTGGCGATTCCCCGTCGGTCCTTTGTGTTCCTTGCCAGGAACTTCGGACAGGAGTTGACCATGTGGCCATCCGTGTTGCAGTATATGCAGCGCTGTAACGGTTTCGTTACAATCTTTCCTTACTTAATTTAACTTTTTCTAATTTAAACTAATAACACAAAATAATCAAATTACGAATAAAATCAACCTTAAATTCACTATTAAATACTTATAAAATAAATCTAATCCTATTTATATATGTAATTAATAATATCCTAATTATAATAAAATCCCTACAGTTAATTATCTATCAACGCAAACTAAGTATCCGAACGCAGCGAGGTGAAGTTGGTGCGAGCCGCCCGGAACTAAAGTTCTTGAACGAGGATAGGATTGGGATTGCATCGACGGTGAGCGAGCAGACAAGTTGCACTGTCATTCTACTCACATTTTTATCCATGCAAAATAATTATTTTAAAATATAACTAATCCAACAGTAATTGGCACTCTTCCTTCTTATAAGTACGCGAAGTTTACCCCAAAGTGTTGGGTGAGTGTTCAATCTTATTCTGTGTTATGTTTAGTGGTGATATTGGTGAGTAGCCTTGTACTTTGTACCTAACGGCCAAATACTCAGCTGTCTTGTAATTAAGCTGTTTTGCTTTTTATTGTTTCTCATCGTAGTTGGTTGGGTCACATATTGATCATCTTTTAAATCACATTCAAAAACCCACACAACTACCCACATCATATTTTTTTCACTAAAATATTGATGAATGTTACATTTTATAATCACCTATGGCTATGTAAGAACTGTATAGACATTTACCGCTTTTATAATAGTATGCTATCAACTAACTAGAATATTCTTATTGTTATAAAATTTTGCTAGAACGTAAGCAAAGTGGATGTGCGTTAACATGGCGGAACCACTCTTTTTATTGATGGTGTTTCGGTAGAATTGTAATTGTAACAACTATTCTCTGCCTTAAAACTACAAGTACTAATTAATCCTAATAAGTAACAATTAGTGCTAAACATTTTATTGTCATTGCCTTTCATGTACATATTATTATCATTTTCATTCCTACCTACATTACTATTGTATTATTATCACTGTTTGACTGCCTCATCATAGATCACTATTTCATGCTGTTAGTTACCATTGCGCTTTTGCATTGAGGACGGGATGACGCAGTCAAACAGGGAATGTGAACTTTGCCTAACACGTCTGGAAATGAATTCCAGGGTTCCTACCCCGGCTTCACACCACTACCCAGCGCGTGTGTTGGCCTACTGGCCAAAGCACTGCTAGCTGCCTACTCCGTGACGCCGAGCTACGTGACTACCTACTTATCTACTCTGCACCAAAGCTTCTCGGGACCTACCCCCGAGTGGCAACTGGTTCCTACCCCGCCTTCAGATCGGCTTCATACTCCAACGCAGTGTTAGCTGTCTACTCCGTGTCGCCGAGCTACGTGACTACCTACCCATCTACTCTGCACCACAGCTTCCCGGGATCTACCCCCGAGTGGAAACTGTACTGCTCCTGCACATCGCCGGAAGCCTCTAACGCTAAGGCCAGTGGTACACTACTTTGTGGCTACGCAACGTACTTCGGACCGCGAGTGACAACCCCGACCCTGAGGCCTAATAAAATTTGTTAACCTTCAGTTGGTTTTTCCATTAATACCCTCTAGCTACCTAGTAGGTAGGCAAACCAGTAAGAAGCGTTATACTGCGAGCCTGGGTCGCCACATATTGATGAGGAGGGCGTCGTGACTAAACCTTCCCACGAGGGGGGGCGCGCACCAAAACGACGCGGGTCCGGAGAGGACCGCTCTGGGGCCCGCGAGGGACCTTCAAATCCAGATTGGTCCAAGAGGCGACATTCCTCATCCAGGAATTTCAACAAGTCATCGAAAGGGGGAGGTATGTGGCATTATCCCCACCATACCTCTGCTCGAAGCGAACCTTCAAGTCGGAAGGCAACCTTGACAGAACAAGGTGAAGTAGTATAAAGGACCATTGGTCAATAGGTAGGCTCAATCGCCTCAAGGCGTTCAAGGCCACCGTCAGTGGGTTGACCAAATCCATTCGTAGGGTGGCAACTCGATGGATGCGAGGCAACGACAAAATCTGCGAGACGTGGGCGTCCGCTAACAGCCTCACGTTCGCATAACGCTTGATCAACAGTTCCCGGGCAGTATTATAACTTTGATCCGTAACAGTTAGGTGGCTGACTAAACCTAGGGCCTCTCCTCTTAACGTGGAGAACAAGTAGGCCTGCTTTTGACTAGGCGACAAGTCTGTCTTAGCATCCACCAAACTGTTGAACAGGTCGAAGTAGGCAGTCCAACAACCCAAATCTCCACTAAAGTGTGGCAAGTCTAGCGTAGGCAACCGTCCTAACAAAGCAGGATGGGTGGGAGACCTTGTCTCCACATTCAAAACATCCTGTGTAGAACCCCTCAATTTACTGGTTGCCTCAACAATATCATCAGAGAAACCGTAGAACTGTGTGACGTCTGCCTCAACCGCAGCGGCTAACTCAGTGTCCTCGGTGGACAATAGTTCCAAACATTCCGCATGATATTTATCAAACCTGGCCTGACGCGCTGGGAGTTCACTAGAACGCGCCAACAAAGCGTCTGATCTATCAGGTCTACTTATTAAAGAGGCCGCCGTGGTCACCCATCCCAATTCCGATCTAATCTTACAAGCAAATGTATTGGCAGTCATACTATCAAAATGTAAGCAACGGTGATTAAATATTAATTAATAAACAAAAGGTTCAACAAATTAAATTAATAATGTATGTGTGTAACCAAAACAACAGTTTGACAGTAATTCTCTTACCAAATTAAATATCAAATAATAAAGTCTGTAAGAGAAACAACAAGTTAATTTAACAAATACTACTGAACCCTGTTACATATACTTAATTATTTTCCAGTACATAATTATGATGGAACCCCAAATATCAATTTATAAATTATCAAAAACAAAGTGGTTACCTCAAGAAAATAAATTATCAACACACAAGAGGGTATTCTAAAAAATTAAAATTATCAACACAAAATGGGTAGGTTGATTTTACAATAGAATTCAATATTCAATTTACTTTAATAGTTAAAAACAATGACTTTAACTTGAATCAATTAGAATATTACTGTCAATATCAAACAAACTAACCAATTTTCTTATATAATTGGTAACAATATACTTTACAACAAAAACTTCTGTAGCGGCACTGAGTATGTTTATAATGTAAACAAACTTACAAACCCAAGATAGAAGGTTCAAGGTCCAAAAATAACTATGATTCAATTAAATACAATTAGGGAAGACTATTTAGTCTGCACCAAACCTATATTGTATACAACAAATAAACAAATTTCAATACAAAACTGTAACCTTCTATCCCGGAGTGACAATATTAAGTTGTGAGTTGTACACTTTATTTTAACAAATTGGAATGTAACTATGGGGGCTGTTCGCCTCTAACAGGACACAGCTAACTCTGAGTGACTCAAAATGTACCACTTTCCAACCAACCCAGTACCAACCTAGTCCAACCCAGTACTCTCAACAATAAAAAGCAAACTGACAAACAATACAGCGTTCACTGTGAACGAGTGTCCTAGCGTTTACTATGCTCGTGGAATACAAACCACGCTCTTGCTACCAAACTGTTAAATACAGGTCTGCGGATCCCAAGCCAGGAGCTCATCACTGGGGCCCATTAGCAGCGTGCCATTCCTGGATCCAATCAGAACCGTATCCCACGAAACTGCCGTAACGCAGCAGTGGAAAGCTAGGGATTTGCTCCCTATTGCGAGAGATACTGGTACCTATCTCACAGGTGGCACAAGGGTTGGCGTATATATATTCGTACTTACTTTAGATTCCTGCGGTAGACTCCTGGGCGTCGATCAATCTCGTGCCGTGAGGTTAGGGATAGGAGAATATATATAATAAAGGAAAATAAGGGATAGACTGACGGCTGTCTGGACCGAAGAATCCGGCCGGCGTCCACCAGGCAGCACGTTTCCCGCAAAAGCACTTCGATGCGCGTGAAAATATACTCTAAACCCACTTTAGGGGCGCCCCACAACGCCGATTGCGAACGGCGGGCGCGATTAACAAATACAATCACCGAAATATCGCTCGATTACGTTATTAGAATACAAGACACCGATTTTCTCGCGTGTTCAGTTCAAATTTTCTAACTACACTCCGTTAGTGTCAGCTGTCAAGATCGTTGACAGCCCACGGACACGGTGTTGCGAGTAAACATAAACTCGGGACAGAACATATCATTTGGAATACAATGACTAATTATAAAATGATTTAATAATAAAAAATAGATATGATAATAAATAAACGGATTAACAAAGCCTTTTATTCTGAAATCAGAGATATAAAACTGTAGTCTATACAATACATCTTTATAGTTTATAAAAAGTTCCTAATCTCAGTAAGCCTCTTGGCTTAGGCCTCCACTAACCGTTTCCACTGGGGTCTCTCATAAACTAATCGCCAATACCACAGCGCGCCATCGCTTACACTTTGTGCCTTCTTCTTGGTGCTTTTCTCCATTTCCTTTGGTTATCGCGAATCATATGACCAGTCCATCTTCACTTTTCACATAGTTCCTGTAGGATAACTCTCGGTTTTTGCACAGGAAAAGCCACTGGCAACCACAAACCCAAAAACTGGCACTTTTAAATATTTTTGTTGAGGATCTTACTCATCATAATAATCATTTCTGCCAAAAGACTGCTGGGTACAGGCCTTCCCGGCACTCAGCATTCAGCGTCACCACATCAACCGGTACTGTGCGTCTTTCATACATTGGATGCCCGCGACCTCAACCTGGTTATCGGTCTGTAGAGGGAGGTTTTTCAGCCCCATCGACCACCCGTTCTTCGAGCAACTGAGATCTATCAGGTGTGAAAAATTTGCATCCAATCTAATGTTTTCGATAATTCAGGTCGAATACTCTTCTGCCACGCATCGGTCTTCGTTGAGGCATCTCTGAGGAAGACAAGGATGTATTTTCATCACTCGTTTTATAAGTTTTTATATATTATTTTGTATTTATTTCACTCGATTAACGTTTAATTAAGCAAGGGCTTGTCAACTATCAACTGCCAAATGTAACCAGTGTAGCCAGATTTGACGAGCCCCAAGTCGCCGAAAATTTCGTTTTTCCATTTATATAAAACTGAAGACGACCAATATTCACTAAAACCACGAAACATTCTACGAAACGTAAATTTCCATTGTTGCCTTGAACACCCTAGAAGCTAATATCAACTTTAATGCGTTTGACACAGTAATCATTATTGGTTCCGCATAATTGGTTCAGCATTTCTTTATTTTGCCTGTGTTGTCACGACTGAAGTATAATGAAAAAAGAGATGAACTGTTAAAAGCATTTTGATTTCCAGTTATTTTCATCATTCCTGAGGATTAGACATTCTTATTCCGAAATCACCTAAAATAGTCGCATGTTTTTAGGGTTCCGTAACCAAAGGGAAAACGGGACCCTATTACTAAGACTCCACGATCCGTCTGTCTGTCCATCTGTCCGTCTGTCACTAGGCTGTATCTCATGAACCGTTATAGCTAGACAGTTGAAATTTTCACAGATGATGTATTTCTATTGCCGCTATAACAAAAAATACTAAAAACAGAATAAAATAAATATTTAAGTGGGACTCCCATACAACAAACGTGTTTTTTTTGCCGTTTTTTTAAGTAATGGTACGAAACCCTTCGTGCGCGAGTCCGACTCGCACTTGGCCAGTTTTTTTAAGGTAGCCTAATTGGCAATCAGTCGCCGATCGTAAAAATTGGTCGCCTCGGCCACACTTCCGAGACTAAGCCTAAATGGCGAAAAGTCGCCCAATCTGGCCACACTAATTATGTAACTTTGATAACGGTTTGAGTGAATGATCAAATGTGTTTTTCTCAGTTGTGAAACCCAATTGAACGTCAATGAAGTTTTTTTTAACCCCCGACGGAAAAAGAGGGGTGTTATAAGTTTGAGGTGTGTTGCTGTGTATCTGTGTGTCTGTGTATCTGTGTATCTGTGTGTCTGTCTGTGGCATCATAGCGCTTCAAAGGATAAAGCGATTTTGATGAAGTTTTTTTTGTTTGAAAGGTGATTGTATCGAGAGTGTTCTTAGCTAAGTTTGAATATAACCGAGCTGTTCTAAAGTTATGCGCGTTTTACTGTTTAGATCGTGATGTTTTCGCAAGATCGTGATGTTTTGTGTCGGGGGTTTTTTAAATTTTGAAATTTTACTTGTGTATGACATAAGGTATACTTTGGCATGACTTGACTACGTATACTCAAACCTTGCTCAGCATCGCAGAAAACTTAAAGTGGCAGATGATCAAGAGTGACAGATGCTTAAATCGAAATAAGCACATACTTACATACCTCAGCAACCAGCCATTATTCTCGTTGCATATCATAACAATGACCAATGAACTCAATTCAAAAGAGGATAAAAGTCAAACAAGTAAAATCTCTAAATTTAAAAAACCCCCGACACATTTATCTTGCGGAAACACCCTGATTGAAACAGTAAAACGCCCATAACTTTTGAACGGCTGAACCGGTTTTATTCAAACATAACTAAGAACACTCTCGACAAAATCACCTTTCAAACAAAAACACTAAATTAAAATCGGTTCATTCGTTTACGAGCTATTACCACAGACAGACACACAGATTCACAGCAACACACGTCAAACTTATAACACCCCTCTTTTTCCGGCGGGGGTTAACAAAACAACGAATTGTGCCGATAAATACTTGTTACGAGCTGGGGTTCAGGGATAAATTAATTAAACAGCAGACTTCAATTCATCACTGTTTATTACAAAAACACTTCTTAAACAATTCTATTACTTCGCACTATTTTCCGCTTTGATCGCTCTGTATCGCTTCTCAATCGAAACTGACCCACGACGAACCCGACCGCTCTTTATATAGCACGGAAGAAGTTTCTGGAACGTTCCATACTGTTCTAGATAATTCGAGAAACTTCCAGAACAATCGACTTTCGAACTCATTGTTCCCGAAGCGACTAGAAACTTCCAGAATGTTCGGTTCGAACCTTCTGGAAAATTTCATTCGACACGAGCTTTCGAGAACATTAGTTATGCTATTCGATACTAGATGGCGCCACTAGTTACTACCTAGTTCTTCCTCTCGTTACTAGATGGCGTTGGCCTATCTTGTAACATTGCCTCCCTTTTAGACATGCTTGTCCCGAGCATTGTTAGACCCATGATAACGGGCCAACCGATCCACATGAACGACCTTCGATGCACCTCGGGGTCCCTTTTGAAATCGGTAGGTGAGGTCATTGATCTTGGTAACTACGCGATAAGGTCCATCCCATTTTGCTTGTAATTTAGACGATTTTCCTTTGCTCCGTGCCGGGTTATGTAACCATACAAGAGATCCTTCATCGAAGCCCTTATTGTTCGCTTTCCGATCGTATCGGGTCTTCATCCTCTCAGACATCTGTTGACCGGTCTCTCTGATGTGCTCATAAATCTTTAATGCACCTCTACTACGAATGTGTGGTCCTTTCACAGCCGCACCCCCACAACTTGTGCATTTGCGGCACCATTCCTTAACGTCCTCTCGACAATGGATCCAGTAAAATCGTTCTCGGATCTTGGTCAGAGTCCTCTTAATGCCGATATGACTTCCTGAAGTCTTTAGCTGAGTGCGTCTGTCCCTCCCTGTGGAAAACAGCTCACATAGTGCCAGTGCATAAGAAGGGGCCCAAGATGGATATAAAAAACTATCGTCCAATATCTATTCTTAACACACTTAGCAAAGTTTTGGAGAAGATCATCTATAATAGTATATATCCAATCATCTCAAACGGTATAGGCCAGAGCCAACACGGTTTCGTTAGGAGACGCTCCACAACATCAAATTTGGCCACGTTCTGCAACTATGTCTTGCATAATATGGAAGCCGGTGGCCAGGTTGACGTGGTCTACACGGATTTCGAAAAAGCGTTCGATCGTGTGGACCATGTGATCTTGCTGGCAAAGCTACAAAAACTTGGTATCCATGGAGATTTACTGAGATGGGTGAAGTCATACTTATCGAACCGATCGCAAGCTGTGGTTATGGGAGGATTCAAATCTGACTTCGTAAACATTCCCTCCGGTGTTCCCCAGGGATCTTTATTGGGTCCTCTTTTTTACTGAGCATACCTGTATGACGTTCGGTTGTGTTTCAAATCCGCGAAACATCTCATGTACGCCGATGACATGAAAATATACATGTGTGTAAAATCCAGATTTGATTGTGAACTGATACAGCGTGATCTTGATGCACTATTCAGGTATTATCAACAAAATAATATTACTGTCAATGTCTCGAAATGTCAATGCATTAGCTTTAGCCGTTCCAAATACCCAACTAAGTATCCTTATGGATTTAATTATAATGCCATCGAAAGGGTTGATGTGGTCAGAGATCTTGGTATAGTGTTGGATTCCAAATTGCTATTTGACCAACATATAGATACCATTGCCAATAGAGCCTCTCGTAGCCTTGGTTTCGTAATGGGTACTTGAAAGCCTTTTAGGTGTTGTCATAGTCTAAAGATTGTATACTTTGCATATGTGCGTAGTATTTTGGAGTACTGTAGCCCAATCTGGTCACCCCAATACGAGGTATATACTAAAAGAATAGAAAATCTACAGAAAAAGTTAGTAAAATTTCTAAACTTCAAATCCCATAAGCGTCATGATTCCTATGCCCGTGACTGCAAACACTATGAAATGCTTCCCCTTGTGGATAGACGTGGGATGTTGGATATGCTTTTCCTCTTTGATATTCTGAGGGGTCGTTTAGACAGCAGTGATCTGCTATCATGTATGGACTTCTGTACCCCAAAAACACGAACCAGACATACAAAATTATTCAGTATCCCTGGCTACCGCACAAAATACGGCAGAAATGCTGTTATGACCCGACTACCTCGCATCTACTCTGAGAGTTTTGAAAATGTCGATATATTTAATTTATCCAAACAATCATACCGGAGACAAGTCAAGCAGATATTGTTTAGTAAATTGATTGTTTGGTGAACTGATTGTGCCATAACTCTCATAACTCTTAGGATTAAGAATCCTTACATCCTTGCTTGGTCGAAATATATCACGCATAATCATGTGTGATATATTTCGACTAAGCATGATATTCATGATGTTAGATTTCGCTAACATTTTGTTTGTTTTTCCCTTTGTCTAATAAATGTAGCCCTATAATCATGTTTACATACTTTAAACCCTGATCGAATGTGATCAATGAGTCTTCAATCTCACATGATCACTAATAGCTGCACTTGTTTGTAGCTAATTAAAATAACCTAACCTAGCTTTACACATGCCGTGAAACTCTGTTATTGGCTTAAGTGATAATTGTCATCATCTTGCTGTCACTGTGCAGTGTGTGTGTGTTTACTAATTACTAAGATGCTAGTAACGTTGATACAACTGCACTGGGCTGTTCATTGACAGTGAGGTGAATATCTATTCATGTAAATTAGTAATAAGCTGTTGAGTTTCCAAATAAATAAATAAATAAATAAATGAACTTCCATTGTCATAAAGCTGTAGGACTTCCGGCACATTGACTTTAGGTACGACCATTTGTAAATGACACTGGTCACCACGAGTATTCTCCCATTTCCGGCACAGAACTCCATCCTGGATAACTAAGCTTTCCCACTGTGCCCAATAACCCTTGGTGATAGAACTCATTGAGGCAACGTCACTCCACTGAGGCCTCGGAGCTCTTGATTTCTTCCATTCGAGGATCGGGTTTATGTCTCTGTCATCTTGCTGAGCACTCTGCAAGATTCCCTTCCAATCTTCGCTAAGATCCGTCCTCAACATTCTCACAAATGTCGCTTGCTCAGCCTCTTGCCTGGCACAGGGCTTACATTGATCGGAACACGACCTACGCGAGAGAGCATCTGCATTATTGTGTGGTGTTCTGTTCCCGTCACATGATTGTGACTCACACACAAACTGTGAAATCGAGTTCCTTGGGGCTCTTTCATCAACAGCCACTAACTGCCACTTACTCCTGGCGTCTACTGGTTTTCCTGCTGCTGGTGACTGACTTCCACAATGGGGACTCCTTCGCTTTGGGCAGCTCAACCGGATGTGGCCTCTCTCTCTACAGCTATAGCACCGGGGTGAAGTCACAACCTGCCTTATGCGGTGAACTCAATCGTCCCGTCGTACAGCTTCCACCTCCAAAGCGTAGGCTAGGGCGTTCTTAATGTTCTTAAAATGGCCTAGCCTTACGGCAGCCCTAACCTCCAGGTCACGGATCCCATCCGTGAAAGCCTGTACGAGATTCCCGTCGATCAGCACAGGTGAAGACTTGTAAGCCTTCCGGACCAGCTTTTCCACCTCCAGAGCCCACTGCTGTAGGGTTTCACCAACACGTTGCGATCGGTCCTTTAGCTGGGCGCGAAACACATGTTCCAGGTGCGCGTCGCCGTATCTAGCTTCCAATGCTTTCAGAAGCTTTTCGAAAATAACGTCCTGTCCAAGTGCCTCTAACACAATCAAGGCCTGGTCGCGAAGACCCAAGGTTAGAGCAGTCAAGGCCTGTTCTTTGGTCCACCTATTCGATTTCATGACGGCCTCGAACTGTATCTTGTAGGCAGACCATGACGAAGATCCGTCGAATGGTGGCACTTTAAAACCACCTGGCGAGGGCGCAACTACCGCAGGTACCACGGCCTCTTCTCCAGATTTGAGCCCACGAACAATCCTTTCCAATTCGGCGATACGGATCTCCTGGTACTGGATCTGGTCCTTTACCTCTTTCATCTCCTTACCAATGGCTCTGCGGAGGTCCTTAATTACCAAAAGCTGCTCCTCCTGACGGCGAGCTTGCTCTTCCTTGTCACGCTGTAGCTGCTCCTCTAAGCGGCGCGCCTGCTCCTCCTGACGGCGAGCCTGCTCCTCTTGACGACGGGCCTGCTCCTCCTGACGTTGAGCCTGCTCCTCCTTGTCACGCTGCAGCTGCTCTTCCAAGCGGCGAACCTGCTCCTCCTGACGGCGAGCCTGTTCCTCCTTGTCGCGCTGCAGCTGCTCTTCCAAGCGGCGAACCTGCTCCTCCTTGTCGCGCTGCAGCTGCTCTTCCAAGCGGCGAGCCTGCTCCTCCTGACGGCGAGCCTGCTCCTTTTGACGGCGAGCCTGCTCCTCCTTGTCGCGCTGCATCTGCTCCTCCATGCGGCGAGCTTGCTCCTCTTGACGGCCAGCCTGCTCTTGCATGAATGCCATAAGGGCGGCTAGGTCAGGCGACGCTGACGATTGAGCTGGTTCCGCTGCAGCCGCGGAGTCTCGATGTCCACTTGATGACGGTGAGGGAGCGTCTCCAAAGCGCCTCTGGTCTACGTCTTGCTGGCGCTGACTCCTGGTATGCATCGCTTCCGTTTCTTCCTTCGGTAGAACCGGCATAATTTATCCCGCACTTCTGACACCAATTTGTTACGAGCTGGGGTTCAGGGATAAATTAATTAAACAGCAGACTTCAATTAATCACTGTTTATTACAAAAACACTTCTTAAACAATTCTATTACTTCGCACTATTTTCCGCTTTGATCGCTCTGTATCGTTTCTCAATCGAAAGTGACCCACGACGTGTTTTTTTTTTTTTTTTTTTTTTTTTAATGCTTGGCGTCTCGCAGTTCGGCCAAAGTAGCCGTCCTCTGCTTAACCGGACTAACCTGTGGAGACTAAGCTATGTAGCCTCCGGCCAGGCTTAAAGTTTCTAAACCTAAAGCGACAGCACTAAGGGCTACCCCAGTTGGGGTCGGACCTCGGCTCAGGGCGTCGCTTGGGGGATGGCAAAGGCCGGATCTGATAAAGTGATTCTACCATCCGTTCGGAAAAGCCTACGTGGAGAAGAACGGACAAGACCCACGACGAACCCGACCGCTCTTTATATAGCACGGAAGAAGTTTCTGGAACGTTCCATACTGTTCTAGATAATTCGAGAAACTTCCAGAACAATCGACTTTCGAACTCATTGTTCCCGAAGCGACTAGAAACTTCCAGAATGTTCGGTTCTAACCTTCTGGAAAATTCCATTCGACACGAGCTTTCGAGAACATTAGTTCTGCTATTCGATACTAGATGGCGCCACTAGTTACTACCTAGTTCTTCCTCTCGTTACTAGATGGCGTTGGCCTATCTTGTAACATACCGAAAGGACAGTAAGAGAGGTGGTGCACGTATCCTAGTAAAGAAAGGTCATCTGTATAAAGAACTCCAAGATATAGCTAATCTCTCTATAAATGGAGTCTTTGAATGTTGCGCAATAGAGTTAATAATGTATAATACGATTATTATTTGTATATATAGAGTACCAAAATTTAATAACTTGACTGTATTTTTTGAACAAATAGAAAAAGTCATGTGTACTATCAATAAAACAAAACTAAAGAGAAGTGTCGTAATTGCAGGTGACTATAACATTAATTCTCTTAAGCATAACAATACTTTGATGAAATTGGAATGTTTCTAATTCTTAAATTATAATTTAAAATTGGAGCTAAATCCGCCAACTCGACTTGCAAGCGGAACGTGCATAGATAATTTTGCACACAATCTAGGAAAGAAGTGTAAATCTTATGTGGTCGACTTCGGTCTGTCAGACCACACAGCACAAGAACTAAAAATTCCAGTTAATAAATCTTTTTTAATAAGTCATTGGCGAATAAGTAGACGAGACTATAGCAAAGAAAATATGAGGAAATTCAAAAACTATATTCAATCTATTTCATTCTCTGAAATCTATAATACATATAATCCGAACACGGCGTATAATATAATTTTAGAGACCTTCATGATGCTGTATAATTTATGCTTTCCTGTCAAAAAGATTACTGTAAGAACCAAAGCTAAGCCTCAATGGTTAATACGTGGCATAAAAATATGTAGCAAAAAAAAGAAAGAGCTAATGTGGAACTATAGGCTAAATCGTAATGAACTAAATAAAATAAAAATAAAATAAGCCTTTATTGCTGTTACAATTTAACTTTAATTAAAAACATTACTTAAAAAATATAACAGTAGAGGTAGGAAACTATTAATTAACTTAAACTAAAACATATTCTCGGCATTCGGTTTATCTCCCCTCTTAAGAGCTTGTCTTTCGACAAAGGCCTCCTCTAAGGATTTCCACTTGTTTCTGTCCTTTGCTGTACGTAACCATTCTGGCCCAGCTACTTGCTTCAAATCGTCTTCCCATCGCTTTGGCTGTCTTCCTCTACTTCTTCTGCTTTCTCTAGGGTACCAATCCGTAATTATTCTGGTCCATTTCTCTTTCTTTTCTCTCAACATATGCCCTGTCCAACGCCATTTCAATTTTCTGCATACTGATTGAACTTTTCCAAACTTTGTTTATCCTTTGATCTTTTTTAATTTTATCCCTTCTTCTTACTTCCAATACGCTTCTCTCTATCGCATTCTGACATATATTTAATTAATTTTGTTGTTGTTCAGTTAAGGCCCAAGTTTGGCATCCGTATGTAAGACATGGCAGTATGCAAGCATTGAAGACTTTTCGTTTCTCCGCCATAGGCATTTCTTTATTTTTCATTACTTCGCTCAACGACCAGAATCTCTTCCAAGTGTTTGCTATTCTTCTTTCAATTTCTTTCTGCATGCTGTCTGTAGGTGATACTAATTGTCCTAAATAAATGTATTCGCTTACATATTCTAACTGCTGATTATTAATTGTAATAGCATTTTTTTGTGTGGAATTGCTCATTACTTTGCTATATTCTTTGTGAGCCCTGCATTTGCACTTTCATCTAATAATTGCTGTAGCATTTTTTCCAAGATCATCGGGCATTCGTAGAAAAGTATTAAATCATCAGCGAATCTCAAATGACTCAATTTGTCTCCGTTCACGTTAAGTCCAAACTTATCCCAACCCAGTCTACTAAAGATCAACTCCAACACAGCTGAGAATATCTTCGGCGAAATAGAGTCACCTTGACGGACGCCTCTTTCTATCGGGAACTCTTCACCTGACCTTTCCAGTTTTATTTGTGCTGTGCTTTTCCCATAAATGATTTTTAATATGCGTATATACTTTTTATGGACCCCTTGTTTTTCTAATGATTCCTATATGTAGTGGTGTTCCAGGTAATCAAACGCTTTGGTGAAGTCTACGAACCCTAAATAATATTCTTTGTTGTATTCTCTGTATTTTTTTTTTTTTTTTTTTTTTTTTTTTTTTTATCAATAGGCTCGCGCTTGACCACTATCACACCTGATGGAAAGCGATGATGTGGTCGACGGTGAAGCACGCTTGCCTAGAAAAAACCTATTCACTCTTGACTTAAAGACCCCTAGATTGTAGCTATCGGGAAACACAGACTCCGGCAGGGAATTCCACTCCTTAGCTGTACGCATAATAAAAGTGTCCCCAAAACGTTTTGTGCGTATGGGTGGGATGTCCACCATGTACCGATGACGCATCACCGTGCGTCTGGTTGTCCGATGATGGAACGGGCTGGGCGGAATTAAATCATGCAATTCCATCGCACACTCCCCGAAATGTAACCGATAAAATACCGACAAGCTGGCAACTCGGCGACGATGTTCAAGGCTCTGGAGCTTTGATTTGACCAGTGCTTCATCGCCGATGAGTCTCTTGGCCCGCTTTTCGATCGACTCTAGTGCATCTAGCTGATATTTGGCAGATCCGTATTTGATATTATATTAGTATTTGGATTTGTATTTCTGAAGTATCTGGCGTAGGACGTGTATATAGTCAATGATCGAAAAGTTGCTCCTAAATCCAGCTTGCTACTTTGGCTGGTTTCCATCAAGGGTGTTAGTTAGTCTCAACAATAGTATTTTAGAAAAGATCTTATACATATTAGACATTAAGCTTATTGGCCTATAATTGTTAATATCTCCTTTTTTGTGTAACAAAACTATCGTTGATTTCGCCCAATCTTCTGGGATAACTTCTGCTGTTATTATTTCGTTAAACGAATAGGTTAATTTAGGGACAATTACCGGCATGGACACTTTGAGGATTTCATTGGTGATTTGATCGGGAAGATTACTGTAAGAACCAAAGCTAAGCCTCAATGGTTATCACGTGGCATAAAAATATGTAGCAAAAAAAAGAGAGAGCTAATGTGGAACTATAGGCTAAATCGTAGTGAACTAAATAAAACTAAATTGAAAAAATATTCTGAAATCTATAAAAATATAATCCAATTAACGCAACGAGCACAAAATAATCATAAAATAAAAACAGCTACTAATAAATCCAAAGCTACATGGGCAATTATAAATAGGCCAAAAACTAATTTACCAAAAGATACTATTACTTCCATAGAGACAAACAATGAAACTATAACCAGTTCACAGGAGATCGCAGATGCTTTCAACAATTTCTTTTTAGAAAAAATAAAACCGATATCAGGCTCTGGCAATAAAGTAACTGAAAATATTTCTAAATCAAGTCAATCTAGATTTATGGCGCCAAGTACTCCATACGACGTACTAAAAATGATAAGATCGCTAAAAAATACGACAAGTGTTGGGTACGATGGGATCTCGACTAGAATTATAAAATATTTCGCATATCGGATATGTGATCACCTAAGCCATATCATTAACTTATGTATCAGTACAGGGTCATACCCTGAAAGGCTAAAAACTTCTATTGTTAGACCAATCTTCAAAAAAGATAATATACAGAGTATGAACTGTTATAGACCAATTGCGCTTGTTCCCATAATTTCAAAAGTCTTTGAGAAATACATATCTTAGCAAATTAACAACTATTTTGAAAAACTAAATATTTGCCTTATATATAGCCTTTTTGGTCTTCCGTAAGAATAAAACAATAAACATGGCTATTTTTGATTTTATTAATAATGTTATGGCTAGCGTAGATAAAAGGACGTATGTTCTATTTACTGCGACATGACCCAGGCTTTCAATTATGTTGACCATGACATTCTCCTTCATAAACTGGAAGCGAATGGAATTCGAGGCAGTCATCAACTCTTCGCCTGCCATCGCCGCCGCCTGCCGCTCACCCCACCGCGCGCCCCGCCGCGCCCCACTCTCCGACTCGTCGCGCCATTGCGTGACGTCACTGCGGTCGCCGCGTCTCCGCGCGCCGCCCACATGTGTCACTACTAGTAACTTCGGTTACTAGTAGGGACATCTTTTTTGGCCCCTTCCGGGTTAAAACCACGACTTAGTGGTCCTTGGTGGATACCTAACGGTGTTAACGAAACCAAGTGGAGTGGTGACCCGCCCACTCGTTAAGTCCCGTCTGGACACGGCAGTCAGAAGGATTCGGGAGCAGGGTAGTTGGCCTTGGTAGATAGCCTAGTCAACCCCTGTCTCTGCCCCACAGCGATTCACCTGGCATGGTCGGGTGTCTCATCCCCGACGTGCCAGACTTTCGGTACACAGGAGGAGGGTGGCCCACCTTCGGTGGGTTCACCGGTACCTTAGGACCCCTGCCACCCAATATGATTGGTGACAGGATAACAAGCTTAGGGCTCACCAGGAACACACCTCCCAGTCAAACCCGGCTGGGATGGTAGGATTTCACACATCCCCGGCCCACCCACCCGGGGACTAAGGTTATCAGCCCCTAATAGATCAGTTTCTTTCTCTTTGTACTGGCTCTATTCGACAACAATGCATCCTGTAGAGTTGTTGACAGAGCTCGTCAAGGACTTGATGTCGGACGATCCCAGTCCGCTTCAAGAAAATAAGTCCAGGTTCAAGATCATTCTTGCCTCTCTCGCCAAATGGGACCCTTACGGTGCCCCCACCCCCCCCGCCCGCTTCTGACGTAAGTCATGCCCCACCTTCAGCCCATGTACAGGCGGCTATTAATACTATAAAAGAAAGACTTGCCTAAGACGGCCAATCCCGTATGAGATTCGGTACTCCTTTTGCAATTCTAATAGATGCCATCCTGCCCGATACGGTCCCGACCGAGACCGAGGCCCCTGAACCTAGCATGGCCCCCGTGTCATGCGTGGCAAAGGACTCGCCAAGGTCCCCCTCCCCACCCGTCAGGCCCACTTTCGGACCTAGATTACCCACCCTTTCCCAGGGTGAGGTTCAGACCAAAAAGTCCGATTCATATCCCTCTGAGAGAGACCGTAGCCCTCTTAAGCCCCAGACTTCGGCTAATAAGCCTCCTCCTCGTAGGATGTCCGCTCGACTTCAATATAAGAAGTACAAAGAGCGCGTAGCCGCTATGCATTCTGAATCTAAGTCCAACCCCAAATCATGGGTCGATGATGAGCACGACTCTCCCATCGAAATGGACACATCCCTCAGCACTGACGATGAATGGGCAGCAGTAGCTGACCACATCGATCAGATCACTGGCAAGCCCCCAGTAGACTCTAATATCCCCGACTTGTCAGAGGACTATGACACCATGTCCTCCTCTTCCGACTCCTCCGATCGCGACTCCTATAAAAATTCTGGAGGTAAGAGGAAAAAGAGGAAGAGTCCCTCTAATGCTACCAAGGCCAAAAAGGCGGTAGCTTTAACCTCTCCCCAGACAGTTCTGCCGCCGGCCTTGCCCGACAGGCAACCCTCCCCCACCCCCGCCTCCGTTAGCCCTTCTCAGCGGATAAGCCGCTCGCCCAGCCCTATGGTAATAGTAAATACCACTAGGAAGCCCTCCACCCATTTATCTTCAAGATAAAGGGAAATGGAGCGACATTTCCAGCGTCTGTGTAGCGCAAAAAAATAATTGCACCAAGGCCACTGCATGCCAACAGGGCATCAGAATTCAGGTCCCCACGTCCCGTGATTACCGAGATTTAACTCGCCTCCTCAAAGACCGGAAAGTTTCTTTCCATACTTACTCCCTTCCGGAGGAAAAGTTCACCAGAGTCGTGATCAAGCGCGTTCCGAAGAAAATCCCTACGGAAGAAATCCGCAAGGATTTGATAGCGCAGAAACCGCCGCTTGCATAAAGCAAGAGGCGGAGAACTTTACGACATTGTTTTGGTAGTGCGCTTCCCCTTCGAGGGTCACAATCCCATTTTTAATGTCCAGACCGTTTGTAACTTGTCTGGCATTTCCATTGAAAAGCCATACCGCCCCCATCTCGTTGGTCAGTGTCACAACTGCCAACTCTACTGTCACTCTCAGACCAATAAAAAAGCAGAGGCTCGTCGCGTAATCCTTTTCGATTCATATAAGCCAGCCCGCGTTGCTGAGCCATAGTTAAATGCCAGTTAGATATTCATTGCAGTTTCTTCTCCACGTAGGCTTTTCCGAACGGATGGTAGAATCACTTTATTAGATCCGGCCTTAGCCATCCCCCCAGCGACGCCCTGAGCCGAGGTCCGACCCCATCTGGGGTAGCCCTTAGTGCTGTCGCTTTAGGTTTAGTATTTTGAAACCTGGCCGGAGGCTAAGAGATTAGTCTCCACATGGTAGCCCGGTTAAGCAGAAGACGGCCACTTTGGTCGAACTGCGAGACGCCACGAATAAAAATAAAAAAAAACAAAAAGGAATTCGAGACAACATACTTAATCTCATAGAGTCGTATCTGAAAACCGGAAACAATATACAGAAATTTCTAAAGTAAACATTCATACTAAAAAAGAAGAAACGTATTCATCGAAGAAACAAATAGTTAAATATGGAGTGGAATGGTCATTGTTATTTATAATATATATAAATGACCTTCCAAAAGTAACAAAATATCCAGTATCACTCTTTGCCGATGACAGCACGGTCACAATAAATTGTAAAAATAAAGACACCTATGATAACGAAATTAATAATACATTGAAATCATTGGTTAACTGGTTAAATAACAATAATTTAATAGTCAACCTTAAAAAGACAAAAGTTATGTTCTTCAGTCAATGTTTGGCAACACCAAACATTAATGTTACTCACCAAGGGATATTAATACAAAAGGTGGACACAACTAAATTCTTAGATGTAACTATTGACAAACGTCTAAACTGGAAAGCACATACAGAAGAGTTAAATAAGAAAGTCTGTTCTTCTGCCTACGCACTCTATAAACTAAAACCCATCATAAGTACCACTGCGCTTATTACTGCCTATCACGGCATTGTCGGCTCAATATTAAGGTTTGGCGTTTTATTTTGGGGATCAGTATCAGTTGTCCCATACAGTCTATCCCAATAGTCCCATTGACTCAGTCCCATGACGGGACAAATGGGATGATATGTTCCACTTGTCCCATAGGACAACTGACACTTACATATGTTTTAAATTATGTCCCACTAGTCCTATGGGACAACTGATACTAATATATTTTTAAATTATATGCCATTAGTTCCAATAGGACAGCGAGTCCTCATTATATGATTGCGACGGTGAATCAGCCAGCAGGGTAGGTACACCAGGTGCTTGTGAAAATATCATTTTTACTTCACACTGCAGGAGCCAAATATCGCATCCAGTGGATCCCCGCAAATTTCAACAGGTCATCTGTCCACCTGGTGGGAGGCCTTCCAACGCAACGTCTTCCTGTCCCCGGTCACCACTCCAGAACCAACTACGGCACTCATGCGTAAAAGTATGTTCTCTTTAGCACCAGATATTTATAATAAAATCCCTCAAGCTATTAGACAAATGACCACAACTCTGTTTTTTTTTTTCTTTTGAACTATAGGCTAGCGTTTGACCACCATCTCGCCTGATGTTAAGCGATGATGTGGTCTACGGTGAAGCACGCTTGCCTAGAAGAAACCTATTCACTCTTGACTTAAAGACCCCCAGGTTGAAGCTATCAGGAACATAGACTCCGGAAGGGAATTCCACTACTTAGCTGTGCGCACAATGAAAGTATTAGCAAAACGCTTTGTGCGTATGGGAGGGATGTCTACCATGTACCGATGGCGCATGGCCGTACGCCTTGTAGTCCGATGATGGAAAGGGCTAGGCGGAATCAAATTGTGCAGTTCCATCGCACACTCCCCGAAATGAAACCGATAAAAAACCGACAGACGGGCGACTCGGCGTCGATGTTCGTGGCTCTGGAGCTTTGATGCGACCAGTGCATCGTTGCCAATAAGCCTTTTGGCCCGTCTGTCAATCGACTCAAGTGCATTAAGCTGGTATTTGGCAGATCCATCCCAGAGGTGAGAGCAGTACTCCATGCATGCATGACCGAACTTGTGCTTTATACAAGTTGAGCAGCTGTTCAGGCGTGAAGTACCGTCTCACCTTTGTAAGAATCCCCAAGTTTTTTGCAGCTAACTGAGCTTTCGCCTCAATGTATGGACCGAAGTTGAGGGTAGATGTCACCGTAACACCAAGAAAACTAAAAAAAAAACTACATCTAAAAACACATATCTGTCGTGTAATTTAAAACCGCCCAAGTGCGAGTCGGACTCGCGCACGAAGGGTTCCGTACCATTATAGCAAAAAACGGCATAAAAATCACGTTTTTTGTATGGGAGCCCCCCTTAAATATTTATTTTATTCTGTTTTTAGTATTTGTTGTTATAGCGGCAACAGAAATACATCATCTGTGAAAATTTCAACACTCTAGCTATCACGGTTCTTGAGATACAGCCTGGTGACAGACAGACAGACAGACGGACCGCGGAGTCTTAGTAATAGGGTCCCGTTTTTACCCTTTGGGTACGGAACCCTAAAAAATACCTGATAGCCAAATGTTATTATGGCTTAACAGAATTTTTAAATGATCGTACTTAGTATATCATTGCGACATTTCCTCAATCTCGAAACTGTACTTTTTTTAGTTTTAAAGTTTTTCTATAAATTGTTTATAAATGACTGCATGACAGTAGATTATATAATTGTTTTTTTTTGTTAATTATATAAATTCAAACGGTTTATATGACCAAATACAATTTTTTTGTATGCCCTGAACGGCAAAACATGTAGATCCTTTACCAAATGTTATTTTAAGACCATGCAAATCTATTGTACACTCATGTTTTACAAAAATAAATATCTTATCTTATCTTATAAATACTTTTGCAAAGCACGATGACTCGGTATAACAATATTTTCCGCTGAGCGATATTCGCGCATATATTATTTATTCTGGTAAAGGTGGGCAAGGGTAAATGGCAAAGCGGCAGTCAAGAATAATGTTCTTTAATTAATAGAAATAAATTCAAAACTCGCGAAAATAAAACATGAATGATTACTTTCATTATTTTTTCTTCTGAATGTATTCTTACGAATATTTTGCTGCGTTTCGCTTGATGGAGATCATTTCCGTGCTGTTTGATATGCACATTTTATTCACCACAGGATAAACTAACACAGCCAGAGGAATACCCTGACACCCACATGTCTCTCCCACACTCACGATCGAGCGACGTACAACACAATGGTCTGACGGGCGGGCGGTAGTAAATTTCACTTTACTGCAGATGCTCTGTCTCGTAAAATAACACGGTTTTACGTTTTTCCTAACATTATTGTTTGTAACTAAAATCTTGAGTCGTAAAATTCATGAGATACACTGGCTGCCTCGCTCACTGAAAATGAAATAGTCGCTTTTATAGTCCAGTGAGATCAAATGGGAAATGGTTTTGTTTTAACTTTACTTCTGCTTATTTTAGTACCCCTTGGCTTATAACATTTAAGCTTTTAATACTACTTACCCGACTTTGCAACAAATGTAATACTTATGCAAGGAATTATACTGATATAAACTCGTTTAATAAACTACTTTATTCTTTATTGTACAACAAGACATTACATTTAAACAAATTGATTCCAGCAAACCTTTGAGTGATAGAGATCATAATAGAGGGCAGTAATCCAGTGTACAATATATATACCTATATAGTAAGATGAAACTAGCAATACATAAACTACGTTGTATTCAATGTTCAATTAAACTGAAAGTCTCGGATTTACTAAGATACGCCGAGAAAAAAAATGCACAAGATCTTCAAGAATAAGTCCTCTCAGTTGATTCGTGTAGAAACGCCTGGAAGACGCTCTCAGCATTCCTGGCGCTGGAGCACATAACACCACAATAGCGCAATCAGAAGAAGCGGCATTACAGCTCAGTATCATCGGACTTTTATCGTAAGCCGGGGTAAGCACACATACTACACACTCGTTACAGACACAGAAGAACAAGTTTTAAATACTTCGCGCGAAATACATACACAACAAATAAAATTTCAAAATTTAAAAAACCCCCGACACATTTATCTTGCGAAAACATCACGATCTAAACAGTAAAACGCACATAACTTTTAAACGGCTGAACCGATTTTCTTCAAACATAGCTAAGAACACTCTCGATACAATCACCTTTCAAACAAAAAAAAAACGAAATCAAAATCGGTTCATCCGTTGAGGCGCTATGATGCCACAGACAGACACACAGATACACAGACACACAGATACACAGACACACAGATACACAGACACACAGCAACACACCACAAACTTATAACACCCCTCTTTTTCCGTCGGGGGTTAATAAAATGCACGGGGTTCCAATCGCGGATCGCGCACGCAATTTCGGGTAACGATAGGCTGGTTTTTTTTTTTTGGTACAGTCCCACCGCACTATTCCCAAACCACTGCAACTCCTGAAAGCCAGAATCAACAGTGGCGACCACTAGAAAAGCGCTGAGGCAATGAAGCTCGACGATCCCGGAAAATGAATTTAACTGTCTTGGATCCCGCAACGGAATTAATCAGAAAAGAATAATGGAGGAGTAAGATAAAAAATACAAATTTCTAATTCCCTGCTAAAAGACAGAACAAACAAGACCAATAGGCCCAAAGGGTCATTTACAACTGGGATAAGCCCAGTTGCCTAGCACCACGGATAAAAATTAGCATTAATATTAATGGGTCCTAACATTGTGAGCTGTTATATTTGATTCCAATATTAGGTTTGGCAAAAACGCTTGAACGCACAGCAATTTGTTCTAGTTTCCACAAGGTCCGTATAGTAAACAGGTCCTGATACAGCCTGTACATTATGCAACATAGTATTGCGTTCATTCTGCCAACAAGTAAAATTTCAAAATTTAAAATACCCCCGACACATTTATCTTGCGAAAACATCACGATCTAAACAACAAAACGCACATAACTTTTGAACGGCTGAACCGATTTTATTCAAACATAACCAAGAACACTCTCGATACAATCACCTTTCAAACAAAAAAAACTAAATCAAAATCGGTTCATCCGTTGAGGCGCTATGATGCCACAGACAGATACACAGACACACAGATACACAGCAACACACCTCTTTTTCCGTCGGGGGTAAAAATACACTCCCATGAGAGATAAGTGGGTAGTTGTAATAGTTGGTAGAAAATAAAATCGCACCCAATTTAAATTTTAATTAAAAATATAAATACAGTTTAATTAAGTTATTAAATGTATGCATTCACATGCTAACATGTAGTACTCACCAGTTTAGTGTTATCTCCAATATTGATTAATCCTAAAACACAAAAAAAAACACACTCAGAAGCACGTCATGGAAGCAATGAAAGTCTCATTGTCCGATATGATGACACTGTTCCAAAACAGGATGTCCCATTTTGAGGCGGAGCTAAGGAAAAACCCTGCAAGCACATCATCTAGCGACACGGACGGGCTGGTTGAAGACTACACTTCGTTCAAGAAGTTCATCCTGGATGCGTTGAGCTGTCTTCAGCGTCAGTTGGAGGCACTAGAACAGGGGCTGGACAACTTTGAGATGCGGAGTCGGCGGAAGATGGTTCTACTGCATGGTGTAACAGAACAGGCCAAAGAGGATACTGCGCAGGTAGTTGCCGAAGTTGTGCCTTGCCACCTCAAGCTGCCAGATTTTACAGTTGCTGACATCAGATGCTGCCATCGGATGGGTAGAGCGACAGGTACAAGCAAGCCCAGGCCTATTCTTTGCAAACTGCGGGACATCAACAACCGGGATAGTATCTGATTTGCGAAGACTAAATTGAAAGGCACTGGTATCACGCTATCAGAGTTCCTGACAAGATCTCGGCATCAGCTCTTCATGTCGGCGAGGGATAAACTCGGCGAGACCAATTGCTGGACCAAGCAGGGTCTCATCTATGTTCTTAATTCAGACGGCAACCGGCATAGAATAAATTCCATTGCTGACCTAAACGGAATCGAGCCAGCCAGGACAAGACCCGAATCCCCGGTCAAATCGCCGTATCCGCTGTCGTCACCATCACCAACTCCGGCACCGAAGAAGGCCCGGCGTGCTGCAAAGAAGTGATTCGTGATTTTGCTCAATCTTCTCATGAATTTTATCGGTTTACCGGGTAGCAGTCATTTCACTTGTTGTGAGTACCACTCTCCAATTTTATTAAAAGTAAAGTAAAGTAAAGTTTATTTGCATAGATTGTAGGTACATGACATAAGGTATAAAAAAAAACAATTGTGATCCCTGTACAATCTACCAGATTAGGCATGCAAACATTAATGAATTATGTAAACGAGTAGGTAATCAAAAAAAACAAGTCACAAAATACAAAAAATTACGAATTACAGTTCAAATCGGATACAATTAAATAAGTTGGTCGGTGGTGGTGGTGGTTAGTCGTTAAATTGCATAAAATATATTATGAATATATTAAATTAGAATTTTACATTGGAATAAATTTTAGTCATTGTCATTTAGAAAATCGTTAATTGAGTAGTAACACTTTTCAATCAATAGTGCTGTTAACTTCTTTTTAAAATTGCGTATTGTGTTATCTTTTATTATGTCAGGTATTTTGTTATATATTGTAGGTCCCATATAAATAACTTTTTTTTTAAATAATGCAGTATTGCAACTCTCAACTAGTAAAAGATGTTTGTACTGGCTTCTGATTGGTCTTTTACTAGTTTGCGAAACTGTAGTAAATAGATGCATGTTACGTTTAACAAAAATTGCCATTTCTAAAATATAAATTGCCGGAAATGTTAACAGCTTTAGGGACTTAAACACTGGAACACAACTGTCAGTCGTTTTCATATTTAACATCGACCTCAAACAACGTTTTTGGGCCTTGAATACCTGTTCCCGCAAGCAAGAATTTCCCCAGAAAACTATACCTTATCTTAGAATGGAAGCTACGAGACCATGGTATGCAACCAAAGTTGTGGTGATGTTAACCTTCTTAGCCAAATTGAACAGGGCATAGGCAGATATACTCAATTTTTTACAAACCTCTTCTACTTGAGGTTTCCACGTCATTTGACTGTCAATTACTATGCCTAAGAATTTTGCTTTTTGTACTTGGTCTATTTTAGTTTTATTAAGTTCAATTTTTAAATTTGGTATTGATGTGCGCTGATAGAAATGTATTATGTTAGTCTTTCCTAAATTAATTACTAATTTATTATCGTCAAGCCAATTCACAATGTCCCTGAGTGTACTGTTTATGGCCTGTTCATATTTATTTGCATCAGAACAACTGATTAACGCAGTGCTGTCATCAGCAAACAAAATCATTGGGTCTTTAATGTGCCGCGGTAAGTCGTTTATGTAAAGCAGAAATAAAACAGAACTTAATACTCCGCCCTGAGGTACGCCGTGTTTGACATCTCTGTATTCGGACAAGTATTTTTTTCGCGTTTGCTCTTTACACATATCCTGGATATTTCCGTATATTGTTCACGTTCACTCAGATATGATTTGACAAGATCAAGGACGTTTCCTCTTATGCCATACGTGTCAAGCTTAGTCAGCAAGGTTTTATGATGGACACAGTCGAAAGCCTTTGTCATATCAGTGAGAATTGCACATATTGGTACGATTTGATGAATGAAATCTTAAACAATGTTGACAAAAAAATAGTCAACATTTTTTAAGATTTCATTCATCAAATCGTAAATAGCTAAATTAACACCTTTATTCTTCCTAAAACCTTTTTGTTTATTACATAAAATATTATACTTAAGCAAAAATTTATTAATTGATTTATATAGAATTTTCTCGATGACTTTAGAAAAAATAGGAATTAAGGCAATGGGTCTGTAGTTGGCTAAGTTTTCCCTTTAGTATTTTTTAAAGAGCGGTTTTACGATAACTACTTTTAACGCTTTTGGAAACACTCCGGAGCTGATGCACAAGTTTATAATGTGACTGAGGTATGAGGCAATGTTATCCGATACAAATTTTACTACTTTTGTAGCTATGCCATCATGTCCGAAACTGTTTTTATTTTTTAGAGATTTTATTGCTTCTATGACATCTTGAGGTGAGACAGGAGACATAAACATTGAATGCGGATTGCTTAATATATTAGTACCTACAGGTGTTATCTTGGTGTTTGTCTGTATTTGATTGATAAAGAAATTATTAAAGGCGTTTGCAATATGTCTTGGATTACTTATGATTGTATCTTGGATTTTAATTTGAGAATTTTGCTCATTAGTGCGTGGATTATTATTTATAATTTGCCATGAAGCTTTAGATTTGTTGGATGACGTATTTATAAAATAATTATTTTGAGACTTTTGGGTTAATTTGATTATTTTTCTAAATTTCTGGCAATAGTTTTTAAATTTATTTTTATTTTCGTTTGAAGGTTCGCGCCTGTATGACCACAATAATTGCCGCTGTCCTTTACTGCATACTCGTATTCCACGTGAAACACATTTTACTGATTTATTCGTCTTGATAGTTACAAACTTATTTGGAAAACAGAGATCATACAACATACGAAAGTGTTCTATAAAGTAATCGTAGACTTCGTTCGCAATTTCTGTTTTGAATATTTCTGAAAAGGTAAAGCATTGAAGGTGATTCTTAATTCTAACGTTTAATCGTTGTTGCACTAGTTCAGTTCCGCAACATTCAAATGTGTTTGTTATTGATTGCCGTGATATTTCCGGTAGTTCTTTATATTCGAGACCTCTTTTGACTAGAGCGCAAGCACCTTCTCGCTTTTTTGCTCGTCTTGCATAGCATGCAGCCAGCTTATGATTTGAAATTTCCAGTAGTTTTTCATGGCCCTGCATAATAATGTGCTCAGTAACGCACACAACGTCTACGTCTCTTTGTTTCTTGGATAGTTCTTGCAGATGGACCGTGAGTAGATCAGCCTTATTCAACAGACCAGCAATGTTTTGATGTAAGATGTTTATTCTGTTATAAACGAAAAAAATCGTTCGAATTCGTTGACTCAATTGTTTCAACACCAGGAAGACTTTCTGATTCATTACCAGGAAGACTTTCATTTGCATTGGTGTCGTCAGAAGAAAGTTCATCTATTAAAATTTTCAAGTTTTGATACATATTAAGCATTCCTTTGTTGTTTAACCTTCCAGTGCGCGCAGAAAACATGTTGATGTCATATGATAGTTTTAGGTTTGAGTCCAATAGCCAAGCATAATTATGACTTAAGTTATCCATATAAAGCATGTTATTGAATGTTTCAATTCTCCAGTTGAACATTACTGAGTAACCGCTGCATTTATATGTTCTATATTTGGTAAATAATTACTACTCAATTGGTACCAATTAGTACTCGATAAAAAAAGTTGGTACCTTAGTAGTTTTCGAGAAAATCGACTTTGAAGGTGGTCCTGCGGTAGTCATGCTCCATTCAGCAGGACCACCATGAACGCCGAAAACGGGGGCATGCTACAGCTATTCTAAGTATACAAATAATTACTACCCATGGATGTGATTTATTTCGTAAAAAAAACAGAACTGAAACATTTGTATTTACCGAGAAATCAACGATGATAACTTTCGCTCGCTCGTTCAGCAGGACCACGACTTTGAATGTTGATTGCAAGTTTGAGGAGCCTTTCGCTTTCCTCAAACCTACATAGAAAATAACTACCCTGCAAGATAAAATTGATACCCAAAATTCACGACTAGTATTCCAGTAGTTTACGAGATATACCATGCCATTGGTAGGGTGGCGGTAGTCATTTCAAGATTTCCCTATTAAAAACTCTGTGATTTCTTCCCAAATTTATAAAAAAAAATACTACTCATAAAGAAGTTATAGCTCCGCGAATAACCCGACCAAATTAAGTTGTCAATGGTATTGACATGTTTAGATGTACAGTCGTGTACATAAATTTATGGATGTTGGAATGGTAATAACAACAGTTCACTATCTATATTTTTTATACAAACTGTGTACCTAGGTACAGAATAAGAAAAAAAAAAACCCATCTTTGCCCAAGGCCTATAATACCTTTATTAATGACGTGGGTAGGTAGTTGAATAATTATGTTTCTATATTATAAGTACCTAACTTATGTGTTGTTATACGAATATTAATAAAAAACGATAGGTATTTCTTATTTATATCTTTCCTACTGATTTACCACTACATTTTACCACTGCTGCAAGCCTAAGTACCTACGTATTAAAAACCTAATTTACTGCAGTAACAATATATTGCTAATAACGTAAATTTAAAAGGATTTTATAAGCAAAAGGTGCAATGCATATTATTAAAATATTATTTGAATAATATGCGTTGCAAAGGGCACATCACCCATATTTTAGGAAATATGTTTTTTATATCAATGTGTAGGTATACAACCACATATATTTAAAATATCGAAATCTATCTATATAAATAAAAAGAAAAACCCTGTCTTTTTTAATTTGAAATCAATGAAATATGGCATTTGGCCTCTTAATATAATATAAAAATACTTATCTAAGGCTTTTTTTTAATTTAATTAATTTTGGGGTTCCAAAGATTGAAAAAAAAATTGTCATCAAAATAACTTAAAACTTAGTATTTCTTCAATACGATTCAAGAAACATGTGTTTAAGGATTTTTTGAATATCATCCCTTAAAGAAGTAATAAGGGGTATTAAAGTTTGTAAGAAGAATAAATTGTTTATCATCAAAATTACTTGAAACTTAGTATTTTTACTCTTCAATACAATTAAAGAAACATGTGTTTAAGGTCTCCCCGTGATATCGCAGTATGCATGAGCATATCCCCAGGCACAAAAAAATGGTGTGTTGTTTACGCTGGAAGCGTCATCTAGCCGTCAAACGACTACTGTGGTTGACGAGGTTCCAGAGCCATGCTCAACGTTTTTCTCTATCCTTAAAAGGAATAAACATATCATTTTTACCACTATTTTACAACCAGGTGAGATAGTTGTCTATCTATCGCGAGCCTATAAATTACAAAATAAAAAAAGGAACTAGAGAACATGACTGTGGATCCAACAGGATAGAGCAACGGCACATACTGCACGAGGAACAACCGACATTCTGAGGGCTTCATTAACCAGACTTGCTCTGGCTGGTATGATCGCCTGATTTAACTGTTCCAGACTTCTTTCAGTGGTTTTTTAAGTCACGAGTCTATATCAACAAGCCTCAGTCTCTTTAGGCCGTCAAATATACTCGTAATATCCGAAACAGCCAAAATCGTGTAGTCCACGCAGGCGAAGTCAACTTTGAATAACGTTGACATTTATGGTTTCAAGATTTTATTAGACAAAGTAATAAATGAATATGCAATTTCAAAAAGGTCACATGTTCCAATATTCAAAGTTTTCAGAAAACGATAAAACTAATAATTATTTCGTGAGGAAGAAGGTAAAAAATTAATAAAAAAACAACGATTTTCTTTTTCGGGTTTATTAGCAATCAAAGGTTACAAAAAATATTTCAATGTCAACATTCATAACAGTTTACTAGCTTTCCGCCCGCAGCTTCGCCTGCGTGGACTATACGATTTTGCCTGTTTCGGATATTATATTTGAGGACCTAAAGAGCCTGAGGCTTGTTGATATAGACTCCTGACTTATCTTATCTTATCTTGTGGAGGGGCCGAGAGACAACTCGGACACTTCGACCCATTGGGATCTATTGTGGTCCCCTAGATAACTTACTCCTCCCCAATCTCGTTGAAAACTCTTTTCATGAGTTTTACAACGAGACTGGGAGATGAGCCTATAGTCTTCTGGTCTTGGATATCCAACCCCTAAGAGACTCATTCGCTTACCAGCCAGTGCATCGCATATGCAAAGAAGGTGCTCCATGCGTTCCGTATGTTCCCCACACAACCTGCACATGGGTGTCGCGGTTAGACCCATCTTCATGAGCATGTCGTTAGTTCCAAAGTGCCCAGTAAAGGCCCCAAGCAGGTAGCGGATTTGCCCCCTGCTCATGTTCCAAATGCATTCCCAGGCTTTGAACGTAGAGCCTAGGAATTTCTTGGAGTGTTGTAGACCGGTGCTAGATAGCCAATGAGTTCGCTGTCTGTGATCTGCAAACTCCCTAAATGCGGCTTTAACGAGGCACGTCGAGATGCCTACACATGGTTCTGGACCCACAAAATCATTTGCTGAGACCTTTCTTGCCAGTTCATCTGCGATTTCGTTGCCATGGATTCCTTTGTGTCGAGGGACCCACATCAGTCTTACCCTGTTGTGCTTCCCAAGCCTGTTTAGAAAAGCTGTAGCATGTCCCCGTTTTCAGCGTTCATGGTGGTCCTGCTGAATGGAGCGTAACTACAGGACCACCTTCAAAGTCGATTTTCTCGAAAACTACTTTTTTGATGATGAGATTTTCTACTTCTTTAAGTCTGTTTAGTTCGCTTTTTAAGCAGTCGACTTTTTAATTTTATGATTTAACTTTTTTATTTATAACTTCTTAGTCAGTTTTTTTTAATTTGTACATTTGAACATATAAGTGTTATATTCTTGAAATCACCTCATAAAACCCTTCATTATGATACCCTAAACGATGGATAAGAAAGAAAAATATGTGCCCCGACAATATGGCGCCCAAACGCCGGCTATTTTCTATTTTCAAATTTTAATGTAGCCATTGACATTCGCAAGGTTAAAACGAATCGATTGAAGTAAAAATCATCAAAATCGGCCAACACTTTTGGTCTCCAGAACGCCACATAGGAACAAACATACATACATAGATTGATAATAACACTACCCTCCTTCGGCAGTCGGATAAAAAGGCTAGGCAGATGATGACTAGTGAAGCTAGGAATGTCATATATCAGAATTTTTGCAGATCCTTAAGAAAGTTTCAAGGAAAGAGACTGGATCTTGTCCCAGCTCGTAGTTATTAAGAGTGGTGCTTTTGTGTGTCCTCTATTGTTGCAAGACGTCGGATGGCAATACACGCTCCAGAAGAAGCCAGAGGCGCGGGGGGCGCGGGCGGCAGGGGCGGGAACGTGTGCCCCGCGTCGCATCCCGCTTTAATTGAATTCGTTGCAACTCCAAAATGTAGCGCGTGGTTTGAATGTCAAGAGACAACGCTCCTGTCACAGTCTTGATGGTTTTCTAGATGACTTAAACAAAAAAAATAAAAGGCTTCATATTGCGTAACCACAAATGAAGGACTTGTGTAATTTTGCATCTGCTACTTATCTTACCAAACAACCAACTAACCCACTTACTCAGTCTCTCAGCATTGCAAACTTCGCATCGCTTAATCCGCTCGCAGGTAACCGCTTCCGCTCGTCACTCGTCCACGCCGGGAAGGGATCCCGAGTGCAAGCGCTACTAATACCTTTGTACAGTTTGTGTGCAGTTATTTAGTGCGCGACATCCAGCGGCACACATCCACTGGCCCACTTCACACAAGACACCCTCATAGTGTTAGAAGTTTAGCTGGGGAGCTAAGATTCTGTAGAGGATTATTGAGATGGTGTAGGTCTTCAGATGTTGGCGAAAATATAAGTGATTTACACAAATAAAGACGTTAAGTTGATAAAAAATATGAATGTTGATGATGATAACGGGTCACCTATGTGTTCACTGCAATGCCTGGTTGAGAAACTATAGGTACGTGTAGAAAAAGAGTCACAGAAACTGGGTAAGCCATTTAATTATGCATCTTGAAAATACCAAAAAAAATATTTTCCCTCACCGTCTTGAGTCAGCCCTCATGGTACGTGTCCAAATCACCTCGCCACCTCTTTCTGGGCCGGTCTCGACGATGCCTTAAATTCTATCTTTAGGAACCCACTGTACAAATATCTACTATTTTGACTCTATTGTAATGTTTTTTTCCGTCAGTCTGTTAAATTATTACTCCATGCTCTCTTTTTTATGTGATCTTATTTTAAAACCCCCAAAGGCCCCCAGAGCTGTTTTAGCTAACTGTATGTTAATCACAGACATAAATCTATCTAGATGACGCGATTGTATGTACTTCGCGTGTCAAAAAACGGAGTGAAAGTACGATCAATGATCGTATTTTGAGCTTTTCATTTAGCATTACCGGCACCAGAAATCCACTGATATCTAGAAAAATAGTTCTCTTTAGGCCATATTGAGCTGTAAAAACTGTATAAAAAAGTTGGCCGAGGCATTGGAAAGGTTTACTTTCATTGGTAAGTAAATTTGTTTTTAAATTGTGTGTGAAAAAGTGGCACGTTTGGTTTTCATACAGATGGAGGGACTTGCGTTATCTAGCTAGATTTATATCTGTGGTTTTTAGAAAATAAACTATTGGTTATATATATATATGCTCCGTCCAAAAACAAACTGATTAAGCTGGGTACCTCATTTCATTGCGGACTCATATGTCATAATAACCGATTGTGTTTCCGCAGTCCTGTTCTTGTCTTTGTACCACCTTACCATTAAAATCACCAATGATCATGTTCCATGTGCCTCTATTTTTAACCGACTTCCCAAAAAGGAGGAGTTTCTATGTTCGACATTGTTAGATTTTTTTTTTTTGTGTTTGTTCACCGATATCTCCGTCAATTGTAGACCGATTTTGATAATCCTTTTTTTGTTTGAAAAAGTATGTTCCCAAATTGGACCCATTTTAATTTGGTGTAGATCTGATGAAAAACTTCGGAGATATACAACAGAACTCTTCAATAAGTAACGGCAAATCTCTCGGAATTGCTGCAATCGCATGTATGTTTATACCATTTCATAACATAACATCACGACAGTACGCTGTTAAGGGGCACGCAGATCTCACATTTCACCGGTTATGTTCTAGTTTCATGAAATCTATTCTGGCGTTATAGTTACCTTACTAACTTGCCTATTAGGTAGGCACAACTAAAAATTGACATATAAAAAAACTTTTTTGCAAAAAAATACTACCGACTTCCAAATACAAAACTACAAAGGAAAAAATAACTTTATTTTTTGAAGTCGGTGTCCATAACGCAAAAAATTGGTACCTAAGAAAGACACCGACTTCAAAAAATAAAGTTATTTTCACTTTGTAGTTTTGTATTTGGAAGTCGGTAGTATTTTTTTGCAAAAAAGTTTTTTTATAACACGCATTTATTAACTTGGTATTTATGTATCTATGTATACATGTATCTATGTAACGGAATTTTTGAACGTGCTTTTTACCCCCTTCTAAACGTCGGATAAATTTTTCATCGCAAGTTCTGTTTAGAAGGTCGTAAAAGTGTTCTCCGTCTTAATTGGTGTATGCAGACGTTGGCGCATATACTTGTACAACAGTAAGCCTATGCTTAGGTGTGAGTCGGAATTTGAGCACCACAACACGTTCAGAATAGCCAACGAATTCAATGATATTATCATTCCACTTCTTTACCCACATTATCAACTGATTTAAAAGTCATTACGCCTTGACCCTTTAGCCTCTACATAGAGGAAATAAACTACAGCCAAATGTAGTAAAAAAAAATCCTGCCAAATCTGTGGATATAGAAATTTATATCATATTGCAAATTAAAACGCTGACAAATTGGAGGACACACAGCTTAAAAGTGCAATTAAGCAAGTGCCTACGTTACGTGGCCTGAAACCTAAAAGCGAGCCGGATCAGCTTTTTATCGCGGCTCGCAACGTAGGCGGCTTAAGTCTTCCTAGACAACTGATTTTATTGACTTTGAATATTCAGCCTGCTTTAAACAACTCCATATAATATCCCTGAACAAACAAGAATCGACCTCAATTCCAACAATCGATGATTCCAACACGGATTCCGCTCGTGTCTTCAATAATTCCAAGGTATGTTGACAGCCAGTGTTGACAGTGCTACTGCGTGACGATTATCCCATCATTTTATCAGTGTTGATATTTCGCGAATGAATAATACAAGGCTTATTGCCCCCGGCGTGATGATTTAAACGCCGGCTTATTCGCGAAAATATTTTATAGCAGTACCTGCAAAATACCGCGACTGTGTGGATTCGTTGTTGTTTGTGTTTTCAATCGTAGTAAATACTGAATATACTTGAAAGTGTGCAGTATATCCAGTATTTAAAATTTAAACATTAAAGAACTTTTAAGTAAGAAAAGCTTGGCCATTTTATGACCAAATTGCCATAGGAAATTAATGAAAGCATGAATATTAATGAACAAGGCTAATCACCCCTCTAACAGCTACAATATCAAAGCAAGTTGAAACTCTTCGCCAAGCCGTGAGTAATTCGCTGAAACTCGTTAACAACTAAAATTAAAAAGTCGCAATTAAATCTCACAAGGTCGGGATCTATGACGTCACAAGTGCCGGCTCCAGTACGATACTGATACTACGAACACAACCACGTATTACAGAAGTCCCAATGTATTAATCCAGTATATTTATTAACAAAGAAAAATAAAAATCATCCAGTTTCCTTTGAAGCTATTCTTTGATGAGACGGATGGTCTACACAAAGCGATATTCTGTCCAAAGTCCAAAATGTATAGGCTTTATGTACGCTACTATAATGCCTTATGGCCAATATAACAAACATTTACAATTCTGACAGTCGTTAGAAATCACTGATAGAATGCCAGTTTGTCTAGAGCACCATGACAACCACAAAGAAGCTCTAACAGCTGACTTGATTCTCAGATAATTTGCTTTCTGTTTTAACTTGTTTACCTGTGGAAGGTGGAACAGAGATAATGGTACGAGCGCTTGACCAAGATTTTTGACTAATCGTTTTACGGCCAAAACTGGATACAATCGATAGATTTAGTTGTTCTGATTACAAAATACTGATTTAAAAAAAACTGTGTTTCGTCTGACCTTTGAACAATAGATTTTAGAGATTACTCAATACACAAGTGGTGTAACACGTACCCAGGAGACCATTTGAGAACAATAAAACGGAGGCAAAAAAAAACCATCTTTCAACCATCTGAAAATCATGTTTTCTTACTTGAAAACATGATTTTCAGATGGTTTCACATCGGTCAATCATCAACTAGATGAGAATAAATAATTTTTCAGAAGAAAGTATGTGCATTAGTGAGTGTTGAAACTATTTTGTAGCGACACTGAAACGTTCTTTTCGTTTTTTGTGTTATAGTGACGTTCAAAATGTCTGAAAAAAACCTTTTGGTAATCTCGGCAACCAAACAAAAGGTAAAAAAATATATTTAAAAATGTAAAAAAAAATAGGTCCGTTGAAATTTTTATCATTTTTGAAAATGCGCTCAGACCACGTGTGACGCGCAAAATGTTTGTAAAAGAACTTTTTCATAACAAAGTTACGAAACCTGTGTAAATTTTTAATATCAGACATATTGTAATGAAATAACCTGTCTTTAGGGTTCCGTACCTCGAAATGAAAATACGCAACTCTTATGGCTTATAGGATCACTTTGTTGTCCGTCCGTCCATCTGTCTATTTGTCAAGACCCTTTTCCTCAGGAACGCGTGGAGGTATCAGGCTGAAATTTATATCAAATACTCATGTCTACTGTCCCTTAAAGCTGTAAGAAAAACAAACTTCTAAGCCAACGCAATCAAAAGATACAGCCGTTTATGCCGCAAATTTCCGCAAATTTTCGACACACTACACTACAGGGAACTCAGAATATTGAAATTTGGTACGAAGCAACGTCTTATAGCACAGGTAAAGGAAAAATTGCGAATACCGTAAATTTTTTGTTACAACATATAATATATTTTTTTTAATAATTTTAAACTTACTACCCCTTTCCTCATGAACGCGTAGAGGTATTAAATTCCACCGCATGCTCCACCGTATCATCCAGGCTCGAGCGTTTCCGCGCGCCTTATCCGGAACAGGCCATGGTAAGAAGCGAGAGGGCATGGGTAGCTGTCACCTCCTTCTGCGAAGCAGTAATGCTCGCAAAGGAGGAGGCGGAACGCGTGAGGGAGACGCAACGGAGACTACCTCGTGCCCCTAGCCACCGCAGGAGACGCCCTGGGCGTCGGGAGTCGCAAGCCGATTCCCGGCCACCGTAGGCGTGGGCTTGCGGACGGCGAGTGATGGTTAGCTCGCCGTCCGATAAGGACCAGGCCTGAGTCGACGGCGCGTAGTGTTCCACGCGCGCAATAAAGAGATGACAGTAAAAACTGACGGGGCCCGCTAGGGCCGATGTCTGTCTGGGTCGCGGTTAAATTTGAAAGAGAGTTACCGCGGCCTTGGCACAAGCAATTGAAGGAACACGGGTGGGTTTTAGTCAGTAAAAGTCTGACAGGCCCTCTCGCTTCACCCAGAGCGGGAGAAGTCATTGGATGATTTCCCAACCAAAAAAAAAAGAGGTATTAAATTGAAATTCATATCAAATACTCAGGTCTATAATACATTTGAGCTGAGGTTTGTACGGAACCCTCGAGAAGAAATGAAATGACCCCTCCCATAACACTGTGACGTTTGTGGCTGGTACTGCCCACCTAGCCCGGTTCAGATTCATCTAATCTAGCGATTTTATGCAGTTTTTACCGTAAAAAGATATGATATGGTTTTGTTTGTGGGCGCTTTTGGTAGTATGGCAGGCATCAAATATGTCAGTGAAAATTCAGGTTTTCCAAAAAAATACCATTAAAAGGTAATTGCTACAAAGTTTCAATTGCATATCTCTTATACTTTAGATTGTCATATCTTCCTGCCCTTATCCCATGTTACTTGTGGTCGGCGCAACACGTTTTCTTCTTCCATACCGTTCTGTCCCCTGTCACGCTATTACTGACTCCCTTTTCCTTCATATCATTTATCACACAGTCCATCTATCTTTTCTTTGGCCCGCCTCTTCCTCTCCATTCATCCACATTTATATTTATAACTCTTTTAGTAACATGCGTTTCATCCCTCCTCATCACATGACCATACCAGGACAAACGGTTTCCCTTCAACTTTTCTGTCACTGGCGCCACTTTCAAACTGCCTCTAATATACTCATTTCTCACTTTATCCAATCTCGTCACGCCGCACATCCATCTCAACATTCTCATCTCTGCTACATGCATTTCCTTCCTTTCATCCATCTTTTTCACAGGCCAACATTCTGATCCATACAGTATGACAGATCTAATCACGGACTTGTATATTTTACCCTTTAACTTGAGGGGCATCCGTGGATCGCAAGTTGTTCCAGTGACCTGTCGCCATTTCATCCATCCTGAGTTGATCCGGTGCGTTACGTCTCGGTCTATTTCGCCATCACCTTGGACAAGCGACCCTAGGTACCGGAAGTCGGAGCAGATTTTCATGGGCGCTCCAGCGAGATTTATGGGCACGGAACTGGAGAGACCGCCAAAATCGCATACAAGTATTCAGTTTTGCTTCTGCTCAATTTCAGGCCAACACTCTCCAGTCTGTGCCACCATACCTCCAATCTGCTCTGGACCTCTAGGCCACTCTCGGCAACCAGCACAATGTCATCGGCAAACAGCACATACTAGGGTGCCTCTTCCTGTATGTCCGACGTCAGAGCGTCCATTATCCACAGGAAGAGATAGGGACTGAGTGCCGACCCTAGATTGTATTGATATAAAAAACCCCGAATTTGTCACTGAATCACTCCCTGATGATCATCAAAATTCTTAGGGTACTGCATGAAATCCTAGAAAGCAAAAATTTCGTATGTAAGCTAGTACACAAATAACAATAAAAAACTTAAACATGGAACTTTTACCTCCCAACACCTCAAACTGGGGGATGGAAGTCTCAAAGTATGAGACTGTCGATAATTTTGATACTAGAGGTCTAAACTTAATATAGGGACTCCTTGTTATAAATAATGTAAAAAAACTTCTAAAGAAAGTTAATTTTTTGCTTAGTAGTGTTTTGTTTTGGAAGTCGGTTTGTTTTTTTGTAAAAAAGCTTTTTATTTGTGATAAATATAAAAATGACGTAAGTACCTCCAAATACCATGAAAACATTTATAGCCTAAGTACATCTCATGACGATTGCAATAAGCCCAAACACGACTGGGATCCATTGTTTTATTTCGGAGTTCCAGTGCCTACCTTTCAGTTTCATCATCAGGTCAGTTCCATGGTACCAATTTCATCAGTACCATTTATTTATAAGTATTTGCTTCATCATAGATGTGTAGTCGGTTAATTATTCGATATATCTTATACCCGTGACGTAGTTAGCATTATGTTGCAGTGGCCATCTGTGGTCTTATTCATCAGATCCACTTCACCAAATGATACTATCTAAGTGTAAATTATTGCATTGTTGATGAAAATACCAGAATCGCTATATGGATGCCTATAATATTTAAAGAATGCCCTTGATTTTTCTAGGATACCATCAGCAGTTCCTGACTTGATGACCATGGGACCACCTGATATGTATACCTTTTCACACAAAAGAAGAACTTGCCAAATCGGTCCAGGCGTCTTTGGGTATTCGGGGAACAGACATAAAAAAGGTTCAAACTTTTATTGAAGACAAACGTTTCGTATCGAATCTGTTTCTACAATCGTTAACGACTTCTATTTGTATGGTCAGATCACGTGACTTAACGTTCAGATGTGTCATTCCCATACATTAATTCGTTTTCTACTAGCGTTATCGACTGTAGATTGTCAACTTGGCTACAGGTTTTTTTGTTTTGTTTTGTCTTGGCAACATTTTACATGGGAATGTTTTTGGTGGGATTGTGATTTCCTGATAAGCCACAGTTCTATTACATGTTCCCTACAAATGTTCAAGTAAATTAGTTCAGTCTTAAGCACGTGAATCTTCTTCCTATGGACACAGTAGATGGCCACGTTAATTACAGCGTCAGTGGCGTTCATTAGGTCCTCTAAAGTGCAGGTGTATGGGCATTTGTCGACATTTTTGTCATTTGTCGACGTTTTATAAGTGCCCATGTAGGTCTATGTGAAATAAAAAAAAATGGGTCTATCCAGTATGTATGTGATATTCTGCACAGGGGCACCACACTTATATTATTTGGAACCAGACGGGTCTATAAAACTCCAGTTTACCAAATACACACTGAAATTAACCTTCTGCATCAGGGTAGTGCTTAATGGCTCAAAGCTGTAACTTTGTGGCGCTGAAAAGCCCAACTTAATAAACAAATTAAACAAGTTAGCGCAGGTCTTTGATAAGGGCTTTTGTGTCATTAACGTTTTACAGATACATTTTAAACAATGTAGCCGTATTATAGAATAATATTTATTTATATTGTGGAGATAAAGTATTATTTTCGCATGTGAGCAGATTATTGCCGAGACAGATAGACACAGAGATAATAACTAAACTAACTAACAACTAACTAAAATAAAATTACATGTTTTTATTATATGAAACGGCTGCTGTCGTGGTTGATGTCGTATTGTTTCAAACGCAAAAAATATAGATTTAATAGAGGCAAGCTTTCGGCCAAAAAATACTGTTCTGAATAGCCGCTTTTCCAGTCAACACACACATATACCTTGTTTAGATACTTATAAATCTCCGGACAGTAATTTAAACATGTCGAGAATATTAAACGTTTTACTCCTAACTGAATCTGTCCCCCTCATCGATTTTCCAATATTCTGCGAGACACTTTTAATGCTATTACAACATTATGATATAATCTCGTAAGTATGGTAAATGCGATGAGCGTAGTTAGAGCGCAGATTATCGTGCTCGGGAGACGCGGCGCGACGCGAGGCGAGGCGATGCGACTTAATCGGATCGCGTCCGCGTCGGTGAGCGCTCGGGCTTATATGAAACTCTCTTATTTTCATTTGAGCATTTTATAAATCATGTTGAAAAGAGCACACGAGGGTATATTCCGACAGGCGGCTAAATAATGTCGTGTGATGACCAGCACTGTTAGCTTTTGAGAGCTTTTCTTTTGAGCTTGACAAAATATTTCAAGTTTTAAACTGAATCTATTTTATAGTTGCTTCTACACGTGACCTTGCGTAATTATAGTGGCTGTAATCCTTTTTTGTCCTCGCAGAGCCCTTCCAATCAGTTTTTAAGTTAGTACTGTTAATGCTCCACTTTTCTTGCGCTCCAGATCATCAAAGAGCCTCGTTAAATCTTCGTGTATTAAGAACTTTTAATGATAACAATGTAACAACAGTCAACAACAATATCATATTTCGCACAAATCTCTCGAAAATATTTACTTATGCTCAAATATAAAGAAAAAAAATATGTTACTTTCTAATTCCCACATCCGAACATTCAAGTGTACTCGTTTGATATTATAATAAGGGGTTTCCGAGAACTCGGCCTCGTTACAAATCAAGAAGAGGTTTCTTCGTATTTCCTGTATGGAGTACCAGGTATTCATAAATACGTAGCGGCTTATACTGAATCGTGGTAATTCAATGTTGTTCGTTATACATAGCGTCATTTTATGTCTGGGGCCTGGCGCACACAATGATCCTCGGCATGGATAGGAGTACTTTTTATATTCATTCGTTCTGAAAACTCATTACATTACTTATACAACAGTAATCCGTGTTCTCATTCAATTAACTTGGGAGCGAACATATTCCGGATCCCTATTCTGAGAGAATTTATAAGACGGGAGTGGTGTCGTGTTGCGTCGCATGCCACCGTGCCGCAGCGTACCGAGCCTGCTAGCACCTCTCGGCGCAAGGATAAACATTAGCTCTCATTATTCGCCGTGAACAATGCGTCTCAGAGCTCATAATTTTTCCTTTGTGATATCACAACAGGTGCGTCATTCATCCTCCTGTTATCCGAGGGACGTACTCGTACTTTATTAAACATGTCGTATATAAGCCGAGATGATTGTGTATTAAATCTATTATACACCACTGGATATTGCGGTCCATTATGATGGAGAGATTATTACAGTAACCCACAAAGGATCTCCAGGAGTAATAAGGGAGGTATTATGTTATTTGTGGAAAGTGGCTATTTTAGGATAGGAGAGTCGTATTTAAAATTGTACTAACGTTTAGATGATGCTGAATTATACATTGTTCTTCTCGTTCAATGAAAATATCACATTAATGCTGTATCTCAGTCTTTATTCGATTGATATTGATCTAGAGATACTGCATTTTCGCATAACGTTTGTATTGTATCTGTAGTCTCTACGGTATATAATTATTGTCGTACCATTAAAACGCGCACAATAATTTCGTGACTTACGGACTGATCATGTCGCAGATAGTCGCACACAGTCGAATGTATTTCACACAGTCGCACGAACATGGACGTAATTGCAGTTGCGATGTTTGTATGCACCTCTTTGTTCGCGCATCCGAACCGAACGACACTTCAAATGACTTGCTCAGTGCGAGAACTTGTTTGTTCTTATTTGGCGTCACGTCTTTGAATTTGTAATGCGCTGTTTTAGAACATGGTAAAGAAAAAAAAGTGCAAAAGTAACTTGTCGCTTCTACATAAAAAGCTTAGTCCGGGCGATACATGCACGGCCCTCCATTTTCCGTGTACAGGTACACAACGTCCACAATTTCGTCTCAAAATGTTTTAAATATCGTGACATACCAGCCGGCCTCTCTCGAGACATTTGCGAGGAATGCGTTCGGCATCGGTGCTCGCTGCGAGACATTTCCTCAACGTACTCGTGGAGTATAATCCCGCACCACGCCGCGCGCCGGCTGAGCGCTGCGGCATTATCTTATGCGGTGGGACGCATACCATTAACGTGATTATATCTCTCTCATACTGTTTTGCTGTTTCAGGGAAGCGAAACACTTAACTTATTGTATCTACGGTGGTTGGAGAGGTGCATTTTATCCAGAAATTATGTGAAAGTTTGCACAAATGTATGTCTTAGGAACTTTTGTAACATAAGGTTCATCTACCATGAAATATCCTATAACAGACGCATAATAGCCATAAAAAATGTATATGTTTATTATGTCTCGGGACATTTTCGCATAACATTCAGTGGCAGCCTGAAACAAATAAGTGCATTGATATCAGTGTCTGGCGTGCCAATCTCGACCTCGTTACTAAACATAATATCATTTGCGTCCGTGTGATTGCGAACATTAATTTTTATTGCATGTTACTCGGATAGTGCTGGTTTACTATTTGAACGATCAATTTCAGTAGTTTGAGTTGTGCTGGGAACTGAAACAAAGACAAACTCTATTTATGGAGCTTTTTAATTGCATCTGTTCTGAATGTGTTTCCGTAAGGTCCCAAGTATCGCAGACTATAATATTTCCTCCAAAATCCGGTTATGAACTAAAGCGTGTAAATGTATAGCTATTTGAATAAATACATAAAATAAATTGAGTCTTTATCTATGAAACTGCTTCCTATAACTGGCCTACTTTAAACTGTACTTAGCTGTGGATTTTCTTGGAATTCAAATAGGCGATAGAATGAGGACATACGAGCAATCAAGAACAATAAAGTGACTTAAAAAAATAACAGAATTTCAAACAAATGGAAGGGCAGTTTAATATAACAGCAATTTTATGATCAGATACCAAATATTTATGCCAAAAGCAACACAACATGCTAAAATTCAGCTTTATGAAGAAATTTTTCTACGCCGTCGAGTAATTCTTGTGGATTTCTTATTTATAGTTAGGTATAACTCAATAATTTTCTCAAACTTTCCCACTTTGAGTAAAACTTACAAAATAAGAAGACGCCACACAGAAATATTGTAGCACTAAGCGGGGATAATTGTGCTCTAAATTTTACAGATTGCTTTTATAGTTTTACTTGAAAGCTGAACAAACAAACTGACAAAATTATCCGCATAATACCCTATGTCCCCAGCTCGCAGCACGCTGCAAGTATCTTTTAAATTATTTCACGACTAGCTTCTGCCAGCGTCTTCGCCCGCGTGAAAGTGTTTTCGTATCCCAAAGGAACATTATGCCGGGATCAAAGCTATGTACTTTGTCAGACTATAATCTATCTCTATGCCTAATTTCATCCAGATCCGTTCAGCCATTGTGTCATGATTGAGTAACAAACATACATCCACCCAAACTTTGCCATTTATAATATTAAGTAAAATTATTTGTTTTGTTTTCTTGTTCTTTGTTTAAAAATAATCTTAACTTTCGAGGTTTGGTCCATTCTGAACACAATTATTGGAATTCAATTTTCAGACCAATTCTCGGTGTCGTGAGGATCGCCGAGTTCTTCGTAATAAACTGAATGGAGTTACTTCACAGAGGGAACAACATTAAATGTATCTAATGTTTGTTTTCTCACGCAAGTGGAAAAGTTGGAGACGATAGCAGTTTGCAATCCTATACATTATTACTTCTTACTGCGAGTGGATGAACACACATTATATTGCTCCGAGTGGGTGAACATACATTATATTGGTAATATAGTCTTTCTTTTGTGGGATAATTGCAGTTTCCAAGTTGGAAGCACTATGCACGTAAGTAGCAATATTACTGCTGCACCGGGATTTGCTATTTTATATTACTACGATTATGCTACAAGTCTGTTTGGTTACGTATGAGGCAATTACGGGTTTATCTGTATTTTCTGCATGGAGCGTGGTTTGGTTTGATTTACTCTGCCACTACAGGTCACACAGAGCACCAGAGTGAACCGTTTGCAGGTGGATGAGGGTCGCTAAGCCTGTAAGAGATTTTCTTGTCGTGGTCTATACTCTACAGGATTAGTGATACCACGATGTACCTAATTTCCTTCTTCTTCTCAAAACAACACCACCTGCCTATATTTGTCTGTATTATAAATTATTACAGGGTTATTTTGCGACGAGGACTAAGCATAAAATCGCTTCTGCGCATATACCGCGTAATAAAATAATCCCACGAACGTATCCATTTATCTGGTGAGTTAATGCCGTCTCTTAACACCTGCATAACAAAGCATATAAATTAAAATGTATGAAACAATTAGCTACCTGAATACACCACTTACAAATGTAATATTCATAGGCCATCAGTGGTACAATGAATGCAGTTGAGTGATATGTATCGTGAACATTGTGTGTCAGTATTATATGTGTTGCAAACGAGGTATTTTCCACCAAAAAAACAAAACGCAGTGTGCAGGCTGCTCGTAGTGATTCACACCTTGTTACCTAAACTGCTTGCACTGCTGGGCAGCATGAAACTGGTTCGAAGCGACCAAGTGAAATAATTTTACTTTTTACAAAAAAATAAATGCATCATGAGTCTTCTTCTCTGGCCAACCTGGCTCAACCTCCGGCACATTTTTATTTCATGCTACATAATTTATCTAGTACATAGTAGATACGCTTCGATCGGCAATCTATTGAACACGTAATTATGACACGATATCTTGCGAAAACACCCCAATTCAAACAGTAAAACGCCTATAACTTCTAACTTAAACCATAATCGATTTTATTCAAACATAGCTAAGAACACTAAGCTGAGCCCACCTTTGTACCTTTGTGCATGTAGTCTAAATAAATAAATAACACTCTCGACAAAATCACCTTTTAAACAAAAAAAGCTAAACCAAAATCGGTTTATCCGTTTAGGAGCTATGGTGCCATAGACACACAGATACACAGCAACACACGTCACACTTACAACACCCCTCTTTTTCCGTCGGGGGTTAAAACACCTATGTACCATGTTTGCAAAGAAATAAATAATTTGATTTGATTTAATGCTTACTTCTGGTCACAATTTCGTTTTATTATACTTTTGAAGAAAATAACGTGTGCATTGTTCAGTCACTTAAACATTATGAAGATTGTACTGTTTTGACGAAAAACAAATTCTCACTGGCACGAATTTAAAACTGACCAATGCACTATCTAACGGGGATTTGACGAACTACCTTCTTTTGTCACTATATATGAGAAAATATTTGCGTCACTATTTATGAGAAAATATTTGGAATAGTAAACATTTCTGTATACCTAACTCAATTTCGTAATGTTTTTAAAATTGTACACTTTTAATGCGTAGAGACGAGCAGTGTGTTTTCTCTTCCATATGGCGCTCATCGGTGTAAGAATTGAAGGTTTCTTATTGAAAGGGAGATATTTATTTTGATTTGTTTTCTGTGTTGACTTCGTAAGTAAGTTTGTTCCTATTGAAGGAGAGTTGTTAGAGTTTCCCTCCTTTATGTCTCTGAAATAAAATAAATAAAGAGTTAGAATAATTAGCGGATATGTTTGTGTTTTTAATCGCAAGCACAAAACTACTGCAGCGGCAGCGTCTAGATACGGCATCACTAATAAAATTCGTGGTAGTGAGCGGTGAGCGGAGTAGTGGAGCGTTAAGCGCATAACTTCTGCCATGTTACCCATTCTAAGCCACCAGATTCTAAAAGGTGACATAGAGCGATTAAACGGTGACTACCTTGTATTGTTTGGAAAAAGCTGACCGTGGTGCCCCTAGTAGCAGCCACCGAGGCTTCCCTGTTGTCTGTAATCTACATAACATTTTAATTAGATTATCATAACATTCTGTTTGTTTTTTTAGGACGAACCTTACTGACTATACACACACTACTAAATGCGTATACCTACAGGATACGTGTAAGGACAAGAATATGTTGCGGCCCACATTTTTTGAGTTGTGCCTGGTCCGGACGGAATACGAGCCAGAAATATTTGGGGTTAGGTGTATATCCACATTAAGGAAGGATTTTTCTTCATATGTAAGTAGATGAGGAGACAAGACGGAAGCGAGAGGAAAACGGGATATCTATTTGTATTAGCCATTTTTTGTAAGAATGCCTGATTATATGATATCGGAGTTATTTTATAATGTATCCTTATTCTTACATAGTATAAAACAAAGTCTCTTCTCGCTGTCTGTCCCTATGTATGCTTAGATCTTTAAAACTACCCAACGGATTTTGATGCAGTTTTTTTTAATAGATAGAGTAAGAGGAAGGTTTATATGTATAATACACGCGGGCGAAGCCGCTGGCAGAAGCTAGTTAGATATAAAAACAAACTATTTTTCGCCAATTAAAGATTTGTTGTCACGTAGTATCTAAAATCTTTGCTTCTGCTTGAAAGAAGAGTACTATTTTATGCAACATATAAACTCCGTTGCGTTGTGTTAACGCGGCTCCAGTATTTACCCGTATTTTGAACAAGTGTACACTGTTAAAAGGCTCTTTGTAAAATATTTTGCTTTTGTAGTCGCCGCGCCGCTCGCACCAGCGGTGGTCCTGCGACAGTTGACAAGGGCGACAACCCCCTCCGCCCTGGGCTAGGCCACCCCAGCCTTAATTAAACTGAACAAAATTTGTTCATAAAACATTTACCTTTTATGATATTTTCTATTCAACTAATCAACACTGCGAGCGATACCTCACTTCTAATAATACTACGGGCGCGAGCTGTTTGTCTTTATGGAGAACAGTCTTTCATTATAATGAGTTTGCTACGTGTTGCTTTTGTTTCTTCTATTTAACCGATGTTGATGAGAGTTTGATGGAAGATAATCCAGGGAATATATAGCCCTGAGTTAGACACTTAGTAAACTACTAGGTTATTTCCAATTGATTTAGGAATGCATATACAGCGTCGGATCCATTCCTCCGTGAAAATTTCTATTCAGCAAAATCTGGTCACACTGGAAGTCAACTGCAACATAGTTGGGAAAAGCCCAGGCAAATGATTAATTGATTTGAAACTGATTTTTTTTCGGTTTTGACAAAAATAGTGTCACCCAGAATTTAAAATATTATGTTCGCTAGAAACTACATTACTCTTTTAATATCCATAGAACCATCACTCGAGCACTTCTCACAGCAAAGTCATCTATCGCAAGACTTAATTACTATCACCGATCTTTAAGAAAGTGTTATCCTGCGGGTTCGCACGGGGTGACCCCAGTGCGGGGAGGAGGGGGGGGGGGGGGGGGGCATTGTCTCATCCAAACGTGCGGAAGGTAATTTCGGTGAGAATTGCCTTCAGATGTTTACCGGTTCTCTAATGGCTTTCTTTTGTGCCACCTCCGCAATGGAATGACGATAAATAACTTATTTTGATACATACACCAGCTAATGGCACTCGCGGAGACACTTCGTGTGTATCTTTTTGTGTTATTCTCGAAAATAAAGCAGAGTTTTCCTCCTCATGGAGTTCCCACATTTTATTTTTGTTACTTTTTGGTCAGAGCGGAGGTTAACTGATGTCTTCGATGTTTTGTAAGTGGAAAAGTTACTTATCTTTACTGTCGTAAATTTATAATACAGTGTAATACCTTCTTCATATAAAAAGTCTAGACTTTGCTTCATGTAATAAAATATAACAACACTAGCAGTTCGTCCGTGACTTCGTTCGCGTGATTTTGTTTTCCTATAAATGACTCTTATGTGACAGTTAGTGAAGGCGAAAAAAATAAGCTACTATTTAATCAATAAGAAATGGGGTATCGTAGATAAACGGGGTTTATTGGTTTGGGACGATTCGTTATTTGACTTAAGAAATAATACATTTTAGGTTACCTCCACAAAGTAAAATCTACCCCTATAAACTTAATAACCAAATTTTTCCCCGTTGAGGATCGAGTTTTTTTTAAATTTTTCGTATATGTGTTATCAATAGTAAATTATCTAGCTATTTTTCCAATTCAATATGTTTAATTAAACCTTATTTTAATATTAAAAGTATTGTATTGACTATTGTAGTACCAACTGTGTTCGGGTATGGCACGACTAACCAATCATACCGCATTGGTTGGAATGTAGGGGAGATGGTGGGGTAAACGTCACTTGGGTTGTCGTGCCAGTGCTCCGAGCTCAGTCGTGAATATAACCTCAACTTGTGCACTCGTGTAAAAAAATAGTGTTGGTTGTATTGTGTTTCGGTTCGAGAAATATAATAAGTAAGTACATGAACAATTATCTTTTATTCTATATTTAAAACCTGACGCCCTGAACCTGAATAACAGTTTATTTCTTATTTAAACCAAATCATTACTTGATTCTGCGTAAGAGTCAACATTTCAGAAGTGAGATAAAGAATCCTCTTCTGGCCAGTTTATTCGTTATACCATCCCAATTTAAATTACCTGCGGGTGTATTGAGAAATAATTATAAAATACTTGGCTTATTGTATTATTATCTTTTTTTTTTTCTTTCTCTTTTATTATTTACTGAGGGTTATGATTACTATTAGATGTTGGTATGGGTGGTACTTTATCTGACCTATATATTTCTTCTTTAAAAAAATAAAAATAGTAAGTAGCTCACTCCTAAATCATACTCAACATAGACTAGCTAAATATTGGAAGATGATTAAATCATATTCGGTCGCAAGTTCTTCATAAAGAACGTGCCTATTATGTGTTTGCTGATAAAGCTCTTTTGATTTAAGGATATTTTTAAGAACGAATTCTTTGGGATATAATTTCTGTTCCAGAATTACCCCATTTACCCCATGGAGAAGGGCAATCGAGAAAGAATTCTCTATACCCCGATAGATCCTACAGGATCACCTACACCTCCTCGTCGGTCACGCAGCCCTGTTAGGCGTAGAGTTGGCACTGCTGTCACCCGGGATGTGAATCGGTCACGCAGCCGACTGGGTCGTCAATCAGGAGGGCGCCTTAGTCGATGCTCGCCTACCCAAACCGTGCATCCTCGAGGCCCGGATAGTAGCCGCTCACGCAGCCGGGTGACACGACGATCGCCATGTCCAGAGGCTACTCTGCGGAATGAAGGAAGAAGCGGCAGCCAATTGGACCGTCGTGATTCCAGCCGGGTGGATCGCCGGGCCGGCAGCCGAAAGGATCACAACGTGGTCCGCCAGGGGTCTAGCCAGGAGGTTCACCTCGTGGACCACCGGGCTTCTGGCCGGGAGGTCCACCGCGTGGATCATCGCGCTTCCGACTGAGAGGATCTACGCGTGGACTGCCGGGCCGCCAGCCAGGAGAACCACCACATGGACCGCCGCGCTTCTAGCCGGGAGGTTCACCTTAAGGACCACCGGGCTTCCAGCCGGGAGGTCCACCGCGGGGATCATCGTGCTTCCAGCCGTGAGGTCCACCGCGTGGATCGTCGCCCTTCCGGCCGGAAGGTCACAGGGCTTCCGACTGGGAGGATATACGCGTGGACCGCCAGGCCGCCAGCCAGGAGAAACACCACGTGGACCGCCGCGCTTCTAGCCGGGAGGTTCACCTTGTGGACCACCGGGCTTCCAGTCCGGAGATTCATCGCGTGGATCACCGGGCTTCCGGCCGGGGGGTTTACTGCGTGGATCACCGCGCTTCCAGCCGGGAGGTTCACAGGGCTTCCGGCTGGGAGGATCTACGCGTGGACCGCCGGGCCGCCAGCCAGGAGTACCACCACGTGGACCACCGCGCTTCTAGCCAGGAGGTTCACCTCGTGGTCCACCGGGCTTCCAGTCCGGGGGTTCATCGCGTGGATCACCGGGCTTGCGGTCGGGAGGTTCACCGGCCTTCCAGCCGGGAGGTTCACCACGTGGACTACTGGGCTTCCAGCCAGGAGGTTCACCGCGTGGAACACCGGGACTCCAGCCGGCAGGATCCCTGCGTGGGCCACCGGGCTTCCAGCCGGGTGGTTCACCTGGCACTGCAGCCCCGGGCCTGCACTGTGAGGGATATCCAAGCCTCGACGCAGGAGAAGACCACGGGTGAGTCCACTTCTCTATCAGAGTTATCCAGTCTTTCGGACCTTGTCAATGTTTTAAAATCCATGTTTAATAATGATTCCCACAAACTAGGTTCCCTTAACAATACAATCCCAGAGTTTGACCCAAGTAAACGAGAACAGACAATAACTATGTGGCTCCATAAAGTTAATGAGTGCGCCACCATTTATGCGTGGTCGGAAGAGCAAGTAAAACATTTTGCATTACCAAAACTAAAGGGATTAGCCTAGAGATGGTATGAGGGCCGTCCGTCCTGTTTACTTGGGCCGAATGGCAGGCAAAGCTTTTGGCTACTTTCCCATCGGAAGAGAATTATGGCCAAATGCTAAGCGACATGTTGGCCAAACGAGCTAGGTTCACGTACTCCTTAGAAGAATATTACTATGACAAGCTGATCTAGAGTTGCTGATAGTCGCAGACGATGTCATGCATGTGCCCCTATTGGTAGGTCAAACCTTTACGGAACAGCCACACGTAGTCATACGGAAAACTAGCGATGCCTTAGAAATTTCGGAACTTTATCACCAAAATACAGTACGCAATAGTAAAATAAATTTATTTTGTAAAGGACCTGTCAAAGTTTTGGGTCTTGCCATTGTGGATGTGTATGCGGATCCGCCAAATCAAGGCGATATCTTTGTCAATTGCAGTATCCGGTTTTTGAAGGGCATTCGCTATTCAGTAGCTGCCGGATTGTTCCAAATGGATGAACGTGGAACAGGACATATCGTTGTCAGTAACAGTTCACCATCACCATTAGTGCTTCCAGAAGGCACTTTAATTGCTCGTGGTCGTGTAGCTCGGGAAGAGTCCAGTGTACAAGTCTTGTCAATTTCTTCAACTATTAGCAGTGATTCTAAATCTATTACTGAGGCTGACTTAAATCTTAACGACGAACTATCTTCTGAGTATAGAATCCAACTACTCAATCTACTGAATAAGACCATCAACATCATGTTATGCGAATCCTATTGTCGTGGTTAGAAAGAAGTCCGGCGAGCTTCGCTTATATATAGATTATCGTGCACTAAAAAAAAAAAAAACTGTCCGTGAAAACTATCCCATGCCACTGATGGACGATTAGCTAGATGTCCTCTCTGGTAATAAATATTATACTACTTTGAACCTTGCTTCAGGTTATTACCAAATACCAATCCAAGAAGCGGACAAACATAAGACTGGGTTTGTCACGCCGGATGGCCACTACGGATTTAATCGTATGCCATTCGGCCTTGCAAACGCTCCAGCAACGTTCCAACGTATTATGAACCAAGTCCTTGGGTCATTGGAAGTTGTCGATGTCTAAGGAAGCTCTGGCTTACTTAGATAACGTAATTATTCCTTCAAAAGATATAAATGAAGGGATGTCACGACTAGAGTCCGTGCTACGTCTTTTCATGGATGCTGGTCTTACATTAAAGCTTCCCAAATGCTTATTTTTCTGTAACTCTAGTCGAATATTTAGGCTTTGAAAGTTCTGCTAATGGCATCCGGCCAGGCGAGAGGAAGGTAGAGGCTGTGAAGCTCTTCCCAATACCTCAAAACCAACATAATGTTCGTCAGTTTCTTGGACCGTCTAGTTTTCTCCGCAGATTTGTTCGGAATTTCTCGGTTATTGCAAAACCTCTCACACAACTCTTAAAAAAGGACGCTATATGGTCTTGGGGTACAGATCAGGAAACCGCATTCCGTTGTCTACAGAAAGAAAGAAAGAAAGATTGTCCAGCGTCCCACTCTGGCTTTATACAATCCGAAGGCCGACGATACTCAGCTTCATACGGACGCTTGTAAGATTGGAGTGCCAGGTATCTTGTTGCAAAAACATGGAGACGATGTTCTTAGGCCTGTCGCTTACTTTAGCAGGCAGACAACGCCTGAGGAACAGAACTACTCGCCTTATGACTTGGAGACCTTGGCCGTAGTTTCTTCCTTGCAGAAATTCCGCGTTTATTTACTGGGCACCAAATTTAAAATAGTTACTCTTCGCGCAACCTTTCAGAAGAGAGATATGATTCCCCGAGTCGCTAGGTGGTGGGAACAGATGCAGGAATATGATTTTTTCATCTAATATAGGGCCGGTCATCGTATGGCTCATGTTGATGCACTCAGTCGGAACCCTATACAGCAGGCTCATGACGTTATGGTCGTTAGTGAAGGTGATTGGTTAGCTACATACTAATTCAAAGGATTGTTGGTATTTTAAAAGATCCTCAATTTGATGACGTGTTTGACATTAAATCAAATTATAAAGTGAAGCATGATAGGCTCTATAGGACAACTAGTTAGGGCGATAGGTGGGTCGTGCCAAAGGGGGTAAGATGGCAGATCGTAAAACAAAATCACGACGACATAGGCCACTTCGCTCTTGACAAAACTCTGGAACGTATCAAAGCTAAATATTGGTTCGCAAAGATGCGTGGTTTTGTCAAGAAGTACGTCGGTTCTTGTCTTGAATGCGCTTATTCAAAGGCTTCTGGAGGTAAGAAACCTGGCACTTTACACCCTATACAAAAAAAGAAGATATCCCCTTCGACGCTATTCATGCAGATCATGTGGGCCCCTTTGTACGAAGTACGAGGGGTAACATGTATGTTCTAGCCTTGATTGACTCATATACTCGGTATATTTATTTGAAACCCGTAAAGAACACAAAAACATCTACGAGTACTTCTATAAAGGTTTTCCGTGAGTACTTTGGTTTGTTTGGCGTCCCAAGGAGGGTTATAACGGATCGTGGAACCTCTTTCACTAGCAAAAACATTAAAATGTTCATAATCGATAAGAACATTAAACACGTGTTGAACGCCGTTAGTACCCCAAGAGCTAATGGTCAAGTAGAACGATATAATAGGACTCTTGTTGATGCTTTGACTGCAAAATGTGTTGGCTCTCCCGAAAATAAATGGGATGAGCATCGATGTGCAGTGGGGCATGAACAACACGCTCAACAAGGGCATAAATCGGACACCATCAGAGGCTCTTTTCGGCACTAGGCCATCGGGTCCAAGTGACTGTAGAATTGTATTAGAACTGACAGACGACTTATCAGCTTCTTCCAACAGTCATGACATGTCACGAATTAGAGAATAAATTAACTCTCACGTTAGCTCATACCAAGAGTCGCAAAAGAAGGTTTATGACTCAAAACACTGCCCAGCTCCTAAATATAAAGTAGGCGATCTTGTTACGGTTGAACGTCAAGTCCCAGCTACAGGAAATAGTAAAAAACTTGTTCCAAAGTTGCCATGAAATAATGCCCTTATATGTATACACCGAGCCATGAAATAATGCTCGTGGGCCATGAAATAATGCCCTTATATGTATACACCGAGCCATAAAATAATGCTCGTGGGCCATGAAATAATGCCCTTAAATGTATTTATCTACCGGGTTAGCTTTTGCTATTTTATATGTATGAAATAATACCCAAAATTATGATTTGTGATTAAAATTAAAAAAAAAAACCTGATTTCACTATGATTATATATATTTTTTTTAGATTATTTTAACTGAAAGTAAGAATTTGGTTATTATTGTTGATAGCATTTGGGCAATCAAATCTTGTTTCGTTTGTCTTCTTCTATTTATGAACACGAGGTCGTGTAATGTACCTTGGATGGCCGACTGTTATCAATAGTAAATTATCTAGCTATTTTTCCAATTCAATATGTTTAATTAAACCTTATTTTAATATTAAAAGTATTGTATTGACTATTGTAGTACCAACTGTGTTCGGGTATGGCACGACTAACCAATCATACCGCATTGGTTGGAATGTAGGGGAGATGGTGGGGTAAACGTCACTTGGGTTGTCGTGCCAGTGCTCCGAGCTCAGTCGTGAATATAACCTCAACTTGTGCACTCGTGTAAAAAAATAGTGTTGGTTGTATTGTGTTTCGGTTCGAGAAATATAATAAGTAAGTACATGAACAATTATCTTTTATTCTATATTTAAAACCTGACGCCCTGAACCTGAATAACAGTTTATTTCTTATTTAAACCAAATCATTACTTGATTCTGCGTAAGAGTCAACATTTCAGAAGTGAGATAAAGAATCCTCTTCTGGCCAGTTTATTCGTTATACCATCCCAATTTAAATTACCTGCGGGTGTATTGAGAAATAATTATAAAATACTTGGCTTATTGTATTATTATCTTTTTTTTTTTCTTTCTCTTTTATTATTTACTGAGGGTTATGATTACTATTAGATGTTGGTATGGGTGGTACTTTATCTGACCTATATATTTCTTCTTTAAAAAAATAAAAATAGTAAGTAGCTCACTCCTAAATCATACTCAACATAGACTAGCTAAATATTGGAAGATGATTAAATCATATTCGGTCGCAAGTTCTTCATAAAGAACGTGCCTATTATGTGTTTGCTGATAAAGCTCTTTTGATTTAAGGATATTTTTAAGAACGAATTCTTTGGGATATAATTTCTGTTCCAGAATTACCCCATTTACCCCATGGAGAAGGGCAATCGAGAAAGAATTCTCTATACCCCGATAGATCCTACAGGATCACCTACACCTCCTCGTCGGTCACGCAGCCCTGTTAGGCGTAGAGTTGGCACTGCTGTCACCCGGGATGTGAATCGGTCACGCAGCCGACTGGGTCGTCAATCAGGAGGGCGCCTTAGTCGATGCTCGCCTACCCAAACCGTGCATCCTCGAGGCCCGGATAGTAGCCGCTCACGCAGCCGGGTGACACGACGATCGCCATGTCCAGAGGCTACTCTGCGGAATGAAGGAAGAAGCGGCAGCCAATTGGACCGTCGTGATTCCAGCCGGGTGGATCGCCGGGCCGGCAGCCGAAAGGATCACAACGTGGTCCGCCAGGGGTCTAGCCAGGAGGTTCACCTCGTGGACCACCGGGCTTCTGGCCGGGAGGTCCACCGCGTGGATCATCGCGCTTCCGACTGAGAGGATCTACGCGTGGACTGCCGGGCCGCCAGCCAGGAGAACCACCACATGGACCGCCGCGCTTCTAGCCGGGAGGTTCACCTTAAGGACCACCGGGCTTCCAGCCGGGAGGTCCACCGCGGGGATCATCGTGCTTCCAGCCGTGAGGTCCACCGCGTGGATCGTCGCCCTTCCGGCCGGAAGGTCACAGGGCTTCCGACTGGGAGGATATACGCGTGGACCGCCAGGCCGCCAGCCAGGAGAAACACCACGTGGACCGCCGCGCTTCTAGCCGGGAGGTTCACCTTGTGGACCACCGGGCTTCCAGTCCGGAGATTCATCGCGTGGATCACCGGGCTTCCGGCCGGGGGGTTTACTGCGTGGATCACCGCGCTTCCAGCCGGGAGGTTCACAGGGCTTCCGGCTGGGAGGATCTACGCGTGGACCGCCGGGCCGCCAGCCAGGAGTACCACCACGTGGACCACCGCGCTTCTAGCCAGGAGGTTCACCTCGTGGTCCACCGGGCTTCCAGTCCGGGGGTTCATCGCGTGGATCACCGGGCTTGCGGTCGGGAGGTTCACCGGCCTTCCAGCCGGGAGGTTCACCACGTGGACTACTGGGCTTCCAGCCAGGAGGTTCACCGCGTGGAACACCGGGACTCCAGCCGGCAGGATCCCTGCGTGGGCCACCGGGCTTCCAGCCGGGTGGTTCACCTGGCACTGCAGCCCCGGGCCTGCACTGTGAGGGATATCCAAGCCTCGACGCAGGAGAAGACCACGGGTGAGTCCACTTCTCTATCAGAGTTATCCAGTCTTTCGGACCTTGTCAATGTTTTAAAATCCATGTTTAATAATGATTCCCACAAACTAGGTTCCCTTAACAATACAATCCCAGAGTTTGACCCAAGTAAACGAGAACAGACAATAACTATGTGGCTCCATAAAGTTAATGAGTGCGCCACCATTTATGCGTGGTCGGAAGAGCAAGTAAAACATTTTGCATTACCAAAACTAAAGGGATTAGCCTAGAGATGGTATGAGGGCCGTCCGTCCTGTTTACTTGGGCCGAATGGCAGGCAAAGCTTTTGGCTACTTTCCCATCGGAAGAGAATTATGGCCAAATGCTAAGCGACATGTTGGCCAAACGAGCTAGGTTCACGTACTCCTTAGAAGAATATTACTATGACAAGCTGATCTAGAGTTGCTGATAGTCGCAGACGATGTCATGCATGTGCCCCTATTGGTAGGTCAAACCTTTACGGAACAGCCACACGTAGTCATACGGAAAACTAGCGATGCCTTAGAAATTTCGGAACTTTATCACCAAAATACAGTACGCAATAGTAAAATAAATTTATTTTGTAAAGGACCTGTCAAAGTTTTGGGTCTTGCCATTGTGGATGTGTATGCGGATCCGCCAAATCAAGGCGATATCTTTGTCAATTGCAGTATCCGGTTTTTGAAGGGCATTCGCTATTCAGTAGCTGCCGGATTGTTCCAAATGGATGAACGTGGAACAGGACATATCGTTGTCAGTAACAGTTCACCATCACCATTAGTGCTTCCAGAAGGCACTTTAATTGCTCGTGGTCGTGTAGCTCGGGAAGAGTCCAGTGTACAAGTCTTGTCAATTTCTTCAACTATTAGCAGTGATTCTAAATCTATTACTGAGGCTGACTTAAATCTTAACGACGAACTATCTTCTGAGTATAGAATCCAACTACTCAATCTACTGAATAAGACCATCAACATCATGTTATGCGAATCCTATTGTCGTGGTTAGAAAGAAGTCCGGCGAGCTTCGCTTATATATAGATTATCGTGCACTAAAAAAAAAAAAACTGTCCGTGAAAACTATCCCATGCCACTGATGGACGATTAGCTAGATGTCCTCTCTGGTAATAAATATTATACTACTTTGAACCTTGCTTCAGGTTATTACCAAATACCAATCCAAGAAGCGGACAAACATAAGACTGGGTTTGTCACGCCGGATGGCCACTACGGATTTAATCGTATGCCATTCGGCCTTGCAAACGCTCCAGCAACGTTCCAACGTATTATGAACCAAGTCCTTGGGTCATTGGAAGTTGTCGATGTCTAAGGAAGCTCTGGCTTACTTAGATAACGTAATTATTCCTTCAAAAGATATAAATGAAGGGATGTCACGACTAGAGTCCGTGCTACGTCTTTTCATGGATGCTGGTCTTACATTAAAGCTTCCCAAATGCTTATTTTTCTGTAACTCTAGTCGAATATTTAGGCTTTGAAAGTTCTGCTAATGGCATCCGGCCAGGCGAGAGGAAGGTAGAGGCTGTGAAGCTCTTCCCAATACCTCAAAACCAACATAATGTTCGTCAGTTTCTTGGACCGTCTAGTTTTCTCCGCAGATTTGTTCGGAATTTCTCGGTTATTGCAAAACCTCTCACACAACTCTTAAAAAAGGACGCTATATGGTCTTGGGGTACAGATCAGGAAACCGCATTCCGTTGTCTACAGAAAGAAAGAAAGAAAGATTGTCCAGCGTCCCACTCTGGCTTTATACAATCCGAAGGCCGACGATACTCAGCTTCATACGGACGCTTGTAAGATTGGAGTGCCAGGTATCTTGTTGCAAAAACATGGAGACGATGTTCTTAGGCCTGTCGCTTACTTTAGCAGGCAGACAACGCCTGAGGAACAGAACTACTCGCCTTATGACTTGGAGACCTTGGCCGTAGTTTCTTCCTTGCAGAAATTCCGCGTTTATTTACTGGGCACCAAATTTAAAATAGTTACTCTTCGCGCAACCTTTCAGAAGAGAGATATGATTCCCCGAGTCGCTAGGTGGTGGGAACAGATGCAGGAATATGATTTTTTCATCTAATATAGGGCCGGTCATCGTATGGCTCATGTTGATGCACTCAGTCGGAACCCTATACAGCAGGCTCATGACGTTATGGTCGTTAGTGAAGGTGATTGGTTAGCTACATACTAATTCAAAGGATTGTTGGTATTTTAAAAGATCCTCAATTTGATGACGTGTTTGACATTAAATCAAATTATAAAGTGAAGCATGATAGGCTCTATAGGACAACTAGTTAGGGCGATAGGTGGGTCGTGCCAAAGGGGGTAAGATGGCAGATCGTAAAACAAAATCACGACGACATAGGCCACTTCGCTCTTGACAAAACTCTGGAACGTATCAAAGCTAAATATTGGTTCGCAAAGATGCGTGGTTTTGTCAAGAAGTACGTCGGTTCTTGTCTTGAATGCGCTTATTCAAAGGCTTCTGGAGGTAAGAAACCTGGCACTTTACACCCTATACAAAAAAAGAAGATATCCCCTTCGACGCTATTCATGCAGATCATGTGGGCCCCTTTGTACGAAGTACGAGGGGTAATATGTATGTTCTAGCCTTGATTGACTCATATACTCGGTATATTTATTTGAAACCCGTAAAGAACACAAAAACATCTACGAGTACTTCTATAAAGGTTTTCCGTGAGTACTTTGGTTTGTTTGGCGTCCCAAGGAGGGTTATAACGGATCGTGGAACCTCTTTCACTAGCAAAAACATTAAAATGTTCATAATCGATAAGAACATTAAACACGTGTTGAACGCCGTTAGTACCCCAAGAGCTAATGGTCAAGTAGAACGATATAATAGGACTCTTGTTGATGCTTTGACTGCAAAATGTGTTGGCTCTCCCGAAAATAAATGGGATGAGCATCGATGTGCAGTGGGGCATGAACAACACGCTCAACAAGGGCATAAATCGGACACCATCAGAGGCTCTTTTCGGCACTAGGCCATCGGGTCCAAGTGACTGTAGAATTGTATTAGAACTGACAGACGACTTATCAGCTTCTTCCAACAGTCATGACATGTCACGAATTAGAGAATAAATTAACTCTCACGTTAGCTCATACCAAGAGTCGCAAAAGAAGGTTTATGACTCAAAACACTGCCCAGCTCCTAAATATAAAGTAGGCGATCTTGTTACGGTTGAACGTCAAGTCCCAGCTACAGGAAATAGTAAAAAACTTGTTCCAAAGTTTCAGGGACCCTATAGGATTACAAAAGTCTATGATTTCGATCGATATCAAATTGAGGATACTCCCCTCATGCAGAAATCTGGACGGTCTTATTCGACAGTAGTAGCTATTGACAAAATCAATTGAACTTTAATAGACCACATGACGAATCGTCTGGCAATGACAGTGATTGACTAAATTATTTTGCCATCACACGTCTATATTAATATTCAATTTGTGATTATTAAACCTAATCTGGTGTTTTAATTTCAGATTCTTTATCTTTATGGCCATAAAATAATGCCAGTTACTCAAAATGGGCCATGAAATATTGCCCTTATTTTTATGTGTACATCGAGCCATGAAAAAATGCTCGTGGGCCATGAAATACTGCCCATAAATGTGTAAAACCTAATCTGTTTTATTTTCAGGTTCTTTCCAACCCTGGCCATGAAATAATGCCAGTTGCTCAAATGGGCCATGAAATAATGCCCTTATATATTATGTGTACATCGAGCCATGAAATAATGCTCAGGGGCCATGAAATAATGCCCTTATATGTATACACCGAGCCATGAAATAATGCTCGTGGGCCATGAAATAATGCCCTTATATGTATACACCGAGCCATAAAATAATGCTCGTGGGCCATGAAATAATGCCCTTAAATGTATTTATCTACCGGGTTAGCTTTTGCTATTTTATATGTATGAAATAATACCCAAAATTATGATTTGTGATTAAAATTAAAAAAAAAAACCTGATTTCACTATGATTATATATATTTTTTTTAGATTATTTTAACTGAAAGTAAGAATTTGGTTATTATTGTTGATAGCATTTGGGCAATCAAATCTTGTTTCGTTTGTCTTCTTCTATTTATGAACACGAGGTCGTGTAATGTACCTTGGATGGCCGACTGTTATCAATAGTAAATTATCTAGCTATTTTTCCAATTCAATATGTTTAATTAAACCTTATTTTAATATTAAAAGTATTGTATTGACTATTGTAGTACCAACTGTGTTCGGGTATGGCACGACTAACCAATCATACCGCATTGGTTGGAATGTAGGGGAGATGGTGGGGTAAACGTCACTTGGGTTGTCGTGCCAGTGCTCCGAGCTCAGTCGTGAATATAACCTCAACTTGTGCACTCGTGTAAAAAAATAGTGTTGGTTGTATTGTGTTTCGGTTCGAGAAATATAATAAGTAAGTACATGAACAATTATCTTTTATTCTATATTTAAAACCTGACGCCCTGAACCTGAATAACAGTTTATTTCTTATTTAAACCAAATCATTACTTGATTCTGCGTAAGAGTCAACATATGTTAGTAAGATTCTGTAGTAAGATTCCTCAAAAAACATTGGGGTAGTTTTATAAAACGTTTTATGAGAATTTCGATTATTTACTTTATCCCTAAGGAATTAGATTTTTCATACAAACAAATTTTGCCCCTTTTCACTCCCTTAAATGTTGAATTTCCGAAAAATCCTGCTAAGTGCTCCCTAGAACCCTACGTCAGAAACAAAAACCTGTCCAGCATGATGCTTAGCTTGGGGTTAGTTTCGAAAAACTTATAATGACAACCTTTATTGATTACATAGGTTGGTACTTATGTCAAGCTCCAATCGTCTTGTGGAGGTAGATTCGAAAAACTAATAATGACAAACATTTTCGTTTAATTTTGTTGGTGTTCATGTCAACTTCCAAATGTATTAACGCTAGAAATAAGATTCGTGAAAACACTTTAACACCCCCTAAATAGTCTTTTGGGGGTTGTTTGAAAATACTAATTATGCCTTTATTGTTGTGTACCAACCGTATTCATGCCAATTTCCATGTTTATTAACCCAAGAAATAAGATTTTCTATAAAAAATTAACGACCCCTAAATAATCTTTTGACAGTAGTTTCGGAAAACTACTAATGAAAACCTTTATTGCTTATTTATTTTGGTATTTATGTCAAGTTTCAAGTTTATTAAGTGAAGTTATAAGACTCTTTAAATCATAATCATTTATTTGCTAAAAACATGGTATAAAAGATGGTAATGTGAACAAACATGTTTTTCTTAATAGATATAAGCGTGTGATAGAATTTGAAGTATGTGTGATGTCATTAAATCGTTAATTTTCATTTTTAAATGGTTTGCTACATAATACATACCTGTCATATTTATTAAGGGGTAGTTTTTAAACGCAAATCAAAAAATATCCTTTTTCTACGCAATAAGATTCCGAATTCCCATCAAAATTACTGATTGCACAGCAAAATATTCAACACTGCTGCGCGCGGGGCTCCTATTTCTGTACGCAGGGTCTAAAGTAACCTAACACAACACAACGAACCTAACCTGTCCGTGTCGGGGTGCCCTAGGCTCCCGAGCTCGCTTCGCTCGCTATTGGACTGTTGGAATATGGAAAATTTGCTGTGCAGTCAGTATTTATGATATGTATGTAGTATTTTTGTACAAAAATAAATTTAACAGTATTGCATTATGAGGAAAAAAGTAATGTTATATTGATGTATAATTTCGTTTTATCTGCGGTTTGAGTTTTGTTAAACATTTAGTTAATTTGTAGTGAAGTAAGTTATTAGATGTAAATAAGAATATAAATGATGAGTATGTATTGATAGGCGATTATTTATTTGATATGCAATTTATAATATCCCTTTATTAAGCACCTACCGGCAAATGTCTAAGTACCTACCTTAATTATTATTGTGGTGTCAACTACCTTCAAATGTAAAAGAGTACCCACCTAAGTAAATATTGTTGTGTGTACAGGAAATAACTCTAAACTTATATTTAAGCCACGTTGATAATATACCTATAAATGATTACGTAATTTGTAATGATCATTGTGATGTATCCTGGATTCTATAATGCTATATTGGTGTTATAAGTTCTTTGAAACAATTAGTACAATACTGTCTGTTAGTATCAATATTCTTTTGAATATTGATTGAGAATTACTATATAGGCGATATTAAATTCCTTAATTGTCTTGATACGTTTTAAAACATATTCACCTCATAGTAATTCATTATTGTTCACCTAATTTTGAGATTATTTGAAGCAATATAGAAAATGGCCGGATACCGCGCCATTTTCTCATATTGGACGTATTGAGACACAGATAGACCCGATATTATAAAATATTGTGTAATTGATAAGCGGACTTACTTTTTTGTGAACTACAAGCCAGTACAGACTAGATATTGTTATTTAGAAGTATACTACTTTATAATACTTGGTGTAAGTTCGACTACACAAGACTAACGGAAGTTATTTGATATTATAACTTTATTATTTCTAATGGTTGTGTTGAAGCTGTATCTATATCGTATTATGGCCTTTATTCCTAACATGTTATATTGATTTAAGGGCTACTCTGTGTCCTTTGCCTTATCCTTGTTATTTTGAATCTATAATATTGTAAATACTTTGTGTTTGTAAAAGATATCGACAAATACTACGAAAGAGCTTCCGTGGGGTTTGTTGCCCTTCTTCCCCACGAGAACTAGTCTAGCGAACGGGCAGTAAGCTCAATGAGCCTTAAATATGAATTAATTGACAAGCCTTAATTAAATAAATACCTAGTCTTGTCTTTGTGCTTTTATTCATAAAACCCTTTCCTTACACACCACATACATTAGAACTCTGATACACAGTAAATAACCAATAACCATCTTGACATTCAAAGCTTGCTATCTTGGTAGATACCAATACTTTTATATACAATTCCATTCATGATTCTAACATCAGAAGTAGGATTCTGCTCTAGCTCACACAGATTTCTAATGAATTTCATTTTCTCATTTTCATAAACAACGTGTCAACGAGTCGCCGCCTCCACTCGCACCAAGTCGATGTCTTCGCGATGCCGCCCCAGACGACGGCACTGCGAGCTGCATAGCTTGCGGATCTAGAAGCTGTACGACCAATGGAACTGCGGTTCTTCTAGCTACCTTACGAGCAGTGGGTCAGCGAGTCTGCAAACTATTGTCAGAGCGTCAGTCTGATTAGGTATGGACATCAAGCCAACAGCTACAGCACGAAGTAGCTAAAGGTGGTGATACTTTGGTTTTTGTTTGTTTTACTGTTGAATTTTTCAATTTATTTACCAGAAAATTAGTAGTTATGACTTATTTTAAATAAAATCCTAACCTACTATAAGATCAAAAATCTCGCCATGATTCAAGATGTCAAAATGAGTTATTTAACAGTACATTCTTTTATGCTATTTCATTTATGATGTACTATGAGATTTTAAAGAATTTTGTCTAGAATTTTATCATTTTTTTGATTACCAGAGGGTATTTTTACTAAAGTGTACCCAACTCAACTTTTATACTTAAGAGGTACAAAGGATTTGCATAGAATCATTATTTTTAATGTATGTAGGTAGCGTAGGGTAGGTAATGTGGGGTAGGTAGGGTAGAGTAGGTAGGGTTGGTAGGGTAGTGTAGGTAGGGTAGGGCAGGTAGGGTAGGTAGGGTAGATGAATGTTTGGTGTTTTTTATGGCAAAACAAAGTTTGCCGGGTCAGCTAGTTTAGAATAATAAAGACCGCTTTGGTATTATTTACCGAGTGGTTTGTTTGTAAAATGAGATGGCACGAGAGAGTCAGAGAAGAGGTATAATAATGTCAGGCCGTGCCATCATCAGCATGGTATAAAAGAAAAAATATTTTTGCCTTTATTTGTACCCATTGAGATTATTTTGGTTTTATTTCTGGTAAATATTAAATTACGGTGAACCCAATATTTTTACAACTGATTTTAAGGAGAAAATTGCAATAATAATGAATAGAAGTTAAAATTAAAAGTTGATAATTTGTTAACTTCAAAATCCGTAAAAAATATATTAACAGAATCAATGCGATTTGCAAAGATATTGTCAGATTGACCGAGCGATGTATTGTGTTGGTTGGTGAAAAAATATTGAATTGTTGATTTTCCATTTACTTTGACATTGGTACCACTAAGACACTTTATTAAAATATAAAAAAAGAACTTACCGCAATTCGGTAAATGGAATCGGCATGTTTATGCTACAATGATAGTTGTAACTTATCCGCTACTAGGCCTTATATTTGACGTCATGAAGTCTCACTGGTAGCGGGTGAAAGCGATTGGCGTGTCTGAAATATTTGGCTCAACTATCCGCTATTAGGCCTTGTATTTGACGTCATGAAGTCTCACCGGTAGCGGGTGAAAGCGATTGGCGTGTCTATTTATTTGGCTCAAATATCCGCTACTAGGCATTTAATTTGGCGCCATGAAGTCTCACCGGTAGCGGGTGAAAGCGATTGGCGTGTCTATTTAAATGGCTCAAATATCCACTACTAGGCCTTTAATTTGGCGCCATGAAGTCTCATCGGTAGCGGGTGAAAGCGATTGGCGTGTCTATTTATTTGGCTCAAAAATTCGCTACTAAACACCATTTAGTCTCATTGGTAGCGAGTGAAAGCGTCTGGCGCTGTTCCATTTATTTGGCTCAACCATTCGTTAATAAATCGTTAAATTGGTATACGACAAATCTCACCTGCAGGTGGTGAATGTGATTCACATGTCAAAGTATCTGGTGAATCTTAGTACTACTGAAGGTGACTACGATGTCAAGTAGCATTGTATGTTTATTGAATGTAAATTGGTTGCCAGATTTTATAAACATTTAATTATCAATAAATGTGACAAAAGTAAAAATAATATGATTAGTAAGATTAGGGTATATTAATTTTATAACACTTCTTCTATATTGATTCACTATAGCCACAAAATAAATTTGGAAGTGGCAATAATTTTTGTTTTCACTACTTTCCTGTATTAAATAAGTTATATAAAATTGTACATATGTACTTCGTGGACGAAGTATTTGTCAGTATGGCCGTGATAGAATTTGAAGTATGTGTGACGTCATAAAATTGTTAATTTTCATTTTTCAATGGTTTGCTACATAATACATACCTGTCATATTTATTAAGCACCTACCGACAAATGTCTAAGTACCTACCTTAATTATTATTGTGGTGTCAAATGTAAAAGAGTACCCACCTAAGTAAATATTGTTGTGTGTACAGGAAATAACTCTAAACTTATATTTAAGCCACGTTGATAATATACCTATAAATGATTACGTAATTTGTAATGATCATTGTGATGTATCCTGGATTTTATAATGCTATATTGGTATTATAAGTCCTTTGAAACAATTAGTACAATACTGTCTGTTAGTATCAATATTCTTTCGAATATTGATTAAGAATTACTATATAGGCGATATTAAATTCCTTAATTGTCTTGATACGTTTTAAAACATATTCACTTCATAGTAATTCATTATTGTTCACCTAATTTTGAGATTATTTAAAGCAATATAGAAAATGGCGGGATACCGCGCCATTTTCTCATATTGGACGTATTGAGACACAGATAGACCCGATATTATAAAATATTGTGTAATTGATAAGCGGATTTACTTTTTTGTGAACTACAAGCCAATACAGACTAGATATTGTTATTTAGAAGTATACTACTTTATAATACTTGGTGTAAGATCGACTACACAAGACTAACGATTTTTTATGATTATTTGATATTATAACTTTATTATTTCTAATGGTTGTGTTCAAGCTGTATCTATATCGTATTATGGCCTTTATTCCTAACATGTTATATTGATTTAAGGGCTACTCTGTGTCCTTTGCCTTATCCTTGTTATTTTGAATCTATAATATTGTAAATACTTTGTGTTTGTAAAAGATATCGACAAATACTACGAAAGAGCTTCCGTGGGGTTTGTTGCCCTTCTTCCCCACGAGAACTAGTCTAGCGACCGGGCAGTAAGCTCAATGAGCCTTAAATATGAATTAATTGACAAGCCTTACTTAAATAAATACCTAGTCTTGTCTTTCTGTGCTTTTATTCATAAAACTCTTTCCTTACACACCACATACATTAGAACTCTGATACACAGTAAATAACCAATAACCATCTTGACATTCAAAGCTTGCTATCTTGGTAGATACCAATACTTTTATATAGAATTCCATTCATGATTCTAACACGTGCAAATTGTAAAAGTACATGTATAACGAAACAATCAGTCATCATGCGATTTTATGTTCCAGGAACTCCTTAACACTGTAAAAACTATTAGCAGAGAGCCATTTATATAATTTATTCTTGAACATTCTTGTATTTTAGGTTTTTTATTCATTTGGTATTCTGTTTCTGTTCTTGTTAGGTATACCTGGATACACATAAATATACAACTTTTGTTATATTTTGCAAGCCTTGGAAGGACATCCAACACAAGCGCCTGTAGGGGTCGCGCCTGTTGCGTGAATTCATATCGCTTGCTTTCGCAAACATTTCCCTATGCCTCCCCACAAACAAACAAATTTAAAAAATATAAAGGGACGGTAGCGGTAACAAATCAAGATTCGTCGGGCTTAAGGCCACATAATGTTCTTATACATCTCTTTTGTGCGACAAATGCTCTATTTTGATCAGTTTTGTTTCCCCACATAATTAAGCCAAAGCGTAGCACTGATTCAACATATGCATGATATGTTGTTATAGATGTTTTAATGTTTGTTATGTTTCTAATCTGTTTCAGTGCATATACAAACTTATTAATTCGTTTGGATACTGTATCAACAAAAAATCTGTAACACCCCTAAATCGTCTTTTGGAGGTAGTTTGTAGATGTGCCAAGTTACAAGTTTATTGTCCCAAGAAATCAAATTCTTCCATACAATCTTCAACACCCTTTAAATCATCATTTGGGGGTAGTTCCGAAAAACTAATAATGAAAACCTGTATCACTTACTTAGATTACTATTTGTACTAAGTATCAAGACGTTTAGTTGAAGGTTTCAGATTTTTAGGGTTCCGTACCCAAAGGGTAAAAACGGTCTGTCGGTCCGTCTGTCTGTCTGTCTGTCTGTCACCAGGCTATATCTCATGAACCGTGATAGCTAGACAGTTGAAAATTTCACAGATGATGTATTTCTGTTGCCGCTATAACAACAAATACTAAAAACAGAATAAAATAAATATTTAAGTGGGGCTCAACAAACGTGTTTTTTTTGCCGTTTTATGCGATAATGGTACGGAACCCTTCGTGCGCGAGTCCGACTCGTACTTAGCCGGTTTTTCATACAAACTTTTCCCCGCTTTTTCACTTCCTTAGGGGTAGAATTTCAAAAAATCCTTTCCTATCGGATGCTTACGTCATAGAAAGAACACACCCTCCAAGTTTCAGGTCTCTACAATGAGTGGTTTAGGCTGTGCGTTGATCCATCAGTCAGTCATTCAGGACAAAGCATTTTATATGTATAAATTTACATTAGTAGCTTATGATAGGAAAACAATGCACTCTATACAGTGTTTCAGACAATACGTTAATCCAAAACTCCGATCCGATTACTGTAAATATATTATCATTGCTATGTTCCCACTTCATAACTTAATTCAGCGAACAAACTACGCATATAATTTGGTAGCCGTCCACAAAATAAATGACGCGACTTAAACTGTTGTTGTACAATGTTTATTATTCTTGGTTGGAAACGAAGCGAACGTGCGGTCATTATGGAGCGTATTCTTGAGGATAAGTGCATTACAGACGTATGTGGGGCAGAGATTAGCATAATTTTCAAGACGTATCGCCTCGCTGCTTGTTGCCAACTGCGCCGTAATCACCCGGCGCAGTGCACTGTCATGCATGCATTCTTTTTACAAGCTTTTTTTTATATATTTAAGAATAAGGAGTATAAAAAGAAATAAACAGAACAGCAGTCAAATAATACACAACGCAGCACAACGTCCGAAATTCAGTGAAAACACACATCAAGCGTCAATGAACCGGTTGTATAAATTCCTTTCAAGCAGCTCGTCACACGGGCATTCTGAAAAAGGCTCGTTACGGTGAGTAAATGCCCCAACACACTCGTCACCGTGCCGCATCCGCACCGCACCGCGCCGTGTCATAACCGCAGGAGCATAAGTAAGTAGCCTTTTGTAGTGCAGAGCGGATAGAGACGCGCCGGGAGCGTCTAGAGCGTCGGGAGCGACGGGAGCTGCGACAGATTAACTTTGTTAACTCGAGGCCTTGGCAAATGTATTGTGCCGTTTATGCATGTGTTTACGTTTTCATTAAATTGTTTTGTGTACGGAGTCATAAGAGAGCCTAATCCTCACAGTAGTTATAAATTTGTATGCTTATCTATCTTCTATACATATAAAATGCTTTGTCCTGAATGACTGACTGACGGATCAACACACAGCCTAAACCGCTGATCTTGGATAGTGAGTTCTTTCTATGACGTAAGCATCCGATAAGAAAGGATTTTTGTAAATTCCACCCCTAAGGGGGTAAAAAGGGGATTGAAAGTTTGTATGAAAAATCTAAATCCTTCGGCCAAAATACTTGAAACTTAGACCAAATAGTAATCTAAGTAAATGATAAAGGTTGCCATTATAAGTTTTTCGAAACTACCCCTTAAAGATGATTTAGGGGTTGTTGAAGTTTGTATGGAAGATTCTGATTTCTTGGATTATTAAACTTGAAACTTGACACAACTACGAAACGAAAAAAAAAGTTATATTTGGCTATATCTTTTGTTCGATTTTTGCCGTACAAGTTGAAATTATCTATATAAATACGAAGTTGCATGAAATGTGTTGCATTTGTACTATTGAGCACGATCTTTTTTGTATCGAAACTTTTTTAAGAACAAAGCAACTCAACCAGTAAATAAAAAAAAAAGTCTATAACTAACCTATGCCCACAATAAAAAGATTTGATTTGATTTGATTTGACTCACTTGTGAATAATAGCAATAAAAAAAGTCACAGTTTAATAACAGGTGTCATTATGTGCCTAATTGCGATGAAATTAGAGCCACTTTGTGAGCAAGTGTGTTGAATAATATTTTCAATAGATTGTTTGTAAGCTGCAAAAATCTAGTTTACTTATTTTCTGGACATCCCTCGTAACTACTCACAATAATATGAATGAATACATAACTTAGTATATATAAACTACTAACTATTTTTGTGCAAGTGTATCAAGTGCCAGGGTAATCACAGCTCCCACGGCGTGTTCCTGCTGCTTAATCTCCAGCTGGCTGCTACCGGCGCTCCTGCTAAGCCAATAAATCCAAGATTCCGGCGTAAAGAGCTCTCGGTAGGTAATAGCAAGTAAAGTATTTATTAGATGGAATTAAACGAGAATTGAAAACTGAACTAAGTGAGAAGATAAGGAATGTTGTTTGTGCCAAAGCTTTACTGAGAACCGCAGATGTAGGAGCAGGGATAAAGGGTAAATAAAGTATTTACTTAAAAATCTTTTTGGTCTGTAAAATAAATTAATGTGAAGCTGAACATGAGCTTAGCTAGCTAGCTTAGCTTAGCTTTATACATATTTACAATCATGTAATACCGAATGGATTTAACCTATTATTTTTGTTTTGTTTGCGTTAGTCTGATTTTTTGCGGTCATCTAGCGTAGGCTTGTGTCCAAAAACTGTAAAAAGAAAAAATGAAAAGAAGGAAAGCATATTTTGATGCTTTCCTTCTTTATAAAAATTGTTTATTTAAGAACAAGAAGGAATCGAACAGGTAAGCAATATTTCAATTAGTAATCCATTCACAAAATACGTGTTTGGACGTGGAGTAGCAGACTTCAGCCCGTTATAAAATACAGTGTAGGGATTTTTTTAAAGTTTATTATCCTTTCATTCCTCTGTTACTTCAAAATACAGTGAAACGCTTTCGCAGTCAGAATCCAAGCCAAACTGTTTCGCTGTGATGCCGTTACCTCCGATATACGGTTTTCATTCACACGATGCAAAAAAATTGGATTTCTTGATCGCTCTTTATACTTGAAATGGATACTTAAACGTTTGTATTGTTTATACCAAAAAGCAATTCCAATATAGAATATCGATAACCAATTTCGTAAAAAAACGTCAAGAACAAGTAAAATTTCAAAATTTAAAAAACCTCCGACACATTTATCTTGCGAAAACATCCCGATTCAAACAGTAAAACGCCTATAACTTTTGAACAGCTGAACAGATTTTATTGAAACATAGCTAAGAACACTCTCGACACAATCACCTTTCAAACAAAAAACAAAAACTAAATCAAAATCGGTTTATCCTTTGAGGCGCTACGATGCCACAGACAGATACACAGATACACATATACACAGATACACAGACACACAGATACACAGCAACACACGTCAAACTTATAACACCCCTCTTTTTCCATCGGGGATTAATTAAAATATCTGTCATAATTGCAAGAAATACGATATTGTAGTGTTGTGTTGTGTTTATGTTATTTTTGAATTGAAAACGTTGTTGTAACCTATATAAAACCTTACTCGTAGTTTAAATAACAAAACCGTAACCGTACCTATCTGAAAGATTTCGTCGTTCAATCTAGTTTTCCGAGGAATGCTAGGTTAAACCGGGGTGCTATCTGTTTCTCGGTCGAGTGCGCCGGGATCGAACGCTGGCCGCTGCAGCTGCGAGATTGGAGACCAAGCTAGAGTAATCACTAAAAATTTCAAAATGCCTGACAAAAAGCTGGACGTATACAAAAAAGACCGATTCTATAACTTTTTAATCTTTCTTTTTTCAGTACGGTCTGTCTATAAATTTAACTGTTTTTTTTTTTTTAATGCTCGGACAATTGACAAGGCTGGAGAATTCTAGACGCGTGGTGACCCTCTCCCGACCCTGCCTCTGTCTGTGTGTCGCGTTATTTACTGAACGCTTTGTGAGATGTGGACATTGTATCACAGGCTCTTTGATTCTCTACTACTTTGTACGGTTTCTTTTTAAGCTTCATAAAAATATAAAAAATCTAGCTTCTAGCTGTGAGTACGTCGGATATTATCCCAAGGGAACGTACTCTCGGGATAATAAATACTGGATGTCCTAAATCCCAGTACATGGTATGTCCGTGTGCGAAATTTCATTTCAATCCGTTCAGCAGTTAAGACATGAAATGGCAACAACACGCTTACAGAGTTACTTTCACACTTATAATATAAGTATGAATGTATGGAGAATGTAGGTATAAGGCAAATCCCAAGATGGATATTTAATGAATTTTCTTAGTAATGGCTGGCCTACTCGTAATTAGTCTCGTTATTACACAGAATGGCGCGAAAAATTCCTTTATTAAGGACATAAATAACGTCCTCGACGCCAGGCGATAAGGCAATGTGATTAAACTTATTAAATGGTAAAACTGGTCCATTTACGTAGGTGTTGCCATTTAATTAAATAAATAATCCAACCTGATATCGCCCACAAATAAGTTAATTATGAAAGTGTTTCGGTTAAATTTGTTTTTTTTTTATTTCCTTCAACAGTGTTAAATACAGGTATGCGGATCCCAAGCCAGGAGCTTACCCTGGGGCCGGTACCCCACGAAACTGCGATCCGCAGCAGTGGTAAGCTAGGGGTCGGTCTGTGATCTAAAGGGAGATATAATGGTTCCTGTCTGACAGGTGGGAAATGGGACTAATTAACACTAAGACTCACATTGATTCCTGCTTTGGGCTCCTGGGGATCGATCAATACCGTGCCAGGTCGGGAGATTAGGGATAGGAGAATATATATAATATTACGCAGATGAGGGACGGCTGTCTGGACCGAAGGCTCCGGCCGGTGTCCACCAGGCAGCACGTTCCCGTCAAAAGCACTTCGCTGCTCGTAAAAAATACACAAATCCGACTGCACGGGCGCCGCACAATGCCGATCGCGAAAGGCAGACGCAATTACAAATCACAGTGGGCTAATTATATGTCGATTAGCATATAATTCCACGAAAGCCCGATTTCTCTGTGTGCCAGTTACAAATTTTCTTTTTCGACTCTTGTCAAGTGTCAGCTATCAATCAAAAGGTGTCAAAATCGCTGACAGCTAACTGACATGGTGTTGCAATAAACTATTAAAAATCAGGACGAAACAAACAGGTAGGTATTCTTATTATTATTAGTACCTGGGCGACCGAGCTCTGCTCGGGTAAAAATAGATAAAACGATGTTTTCTAAAACTGAAACCTAGCTAGATCGATTTATCGCCCCCGAAATCCCCCGCACACAAAATTTCATGAAAATCGTTGGAGCCGTTGGCGAGATTCAGATTATATATATACATATATATTTCGGGTTTAGTCAATAGTATGGACCTCAAAACAAATCAAAAGCACGCCCCTGGCGGCAATCAAGAACAAATACGTTTTGGCGCGCTTTCTCTAACCACTTGCGTGGTGGGACAGCAGAATATGGCAGTTGAGTACTGACAGCCTTAGAGCTAACACGTCGTAGAATCAGTGTGAATCCGTAATATTAGTAAGCAAGATTGTAACTGTGAATATTTGAATAAACTCAGTGTATCGAATAATTTGTGTGATTTCATTTTCACGATTGTACCCACCGACCTGCCCACACATGATGTCTTTACCTAAGGGAATACGGGGAGTTTCTATAAGCTTGGCAGTTTTTGCTGCAGAATAAGTTTTAAAGTTTGTTTGGATCGATTAGTGGTACATGACCCAGGGTAATGATTTAGTAATAGAGTAGAGTTCTAAAATTTCCTTATTTTCACGAACCCAATGATCTACTTTGGTCAGGAGTAGTCGAGCCTGTGTGGCAACTGTTGGCCTTTATGGCAAATGTTGACCTGTGAGGCAACTGTGAGCCTATGTGACAACTGTAGGTCTTTGTGGTAACTGAAAGCCTGTATGGCACCTGTAAGTCTGTGTCACACTGTCTGGTGTGAAAATTCATGTTTGTGTTAGGAACCTTACAAAGGGTTCCTGTTGAGTTATGAGGTTAAAAGAAAGTAAACTCACAAAGTCAAGCGTGTGGTGAGATCACCATGTTAATGTTGATGACGTGTGAATCGTCAAGCCCTCATTACGAAAATTGAAATATCAGCGCAAAGCTCTAGACGCGGTATTGTCGTCGGCTTCAACGGCGCCACCTTAGACTTAGCACACAGTAAGTTTACCCTTACATCACCAGCTAAGTTGTGTGACCGCAAGTACACACACGCACCGTAAGCAACTTGGGAAGCATCACTGAAGGTATGTATTTCTATATAATCAGGAGCTTCGCATAGCGTTAAACGCGGGATCTGTAAATCTGATAAAAAATGTAAATTGTTAATGAACTTGTGCCAGGATTTCAGAATATCGGAACTAACTGGCTCATCCCAGTCCCTTTTATCGAGCCATAAGGACTGGATTAACATTTTAGGTATAATAACACATGGACTGAGAATTCCAAGAGGATCAATAATCTTGAATGATGTAGAGAGTATCGATCGCTTGGTAGCTACGTCATTTTTATTGGGCATGTCAATTGATATTTGAAGTGTATCAGATTTGGGGTTCCAATTTAATCCTAAAGTATTAGTAGACTCACTTAAACTAACCTTATCATTTTGATCAATAATTGATGATGATAAAATGCTTGGTAAATTCGATTTGAATTTACGTAGTTTAAACCCACCAGATCTTAGTGTCCGACACCTTGCGTTGAATGTATAGTAACTCGGACTCATTGTTGGATTCGGTGACTAAATCATCGACATAATGGTCGTGTTTAATAATATTACCTATAAACTCGTCATCGCAATCCTCTGCCAATACTGACAAACACTTGGTGCTCAAATATGTAGCACTTGCGAGACCATAAGTTACGGTTTTAAGACGTAAAGTTTTGATAGCATTTGACTCGTCACTTCTCCAAAGTATTAATTGTAAATTACGATCCTTTTCATCTAATCTCACCATCCTAAAGAATTTCTCGATATCAGCTGTCAAAATATATTTATACTGGCGAGCCCGAATCAAAATGGAGAAGATCGAGTCTTGTACATTGGGACCGACCATCTGTAGGTCGTTCAGAGAGAAACCTGAGGAAGTTCGTGCCGATCCATCAAAGACAACACGAGTCTTTGTTGTTTCACTATTTTATTTGAACACTGCATGATGGCGAAGATGGATGGAACGGGATTAATAGTCGGACATTCCTCTAAATGGCCTAGCTCCAAATATTCTTGAATAAAATTTGAATAGTGTAACTTTAATTCTGGATTCTTAAGAAAACGTTTTTCTAAATACAACAATCGTTTCTTGGCCATTGCGTAAGAATTTCCTAAACAATCTGGAGTATCAATTAGGGGCAGCCTAACACAAAATCTACCCGATTCTAAACGGTAAGTATTACGATAAAAATGGTCTTCACATGCCTGCTCAAATTTGCTAAAATATTGCTTATCTGGAACCTGCTCCAGTTCCCAAAACTTAGTCAATTGAGAATTATTATTGGAATTATTGCATTCGGCACTATCACTAATTGTAACGTGACACGGATTATGTTTAGGTGACGAACGATTCCTTAAACTTGGAGAAATAGGGCCGGCAACGAGCCAACCTAGATTTGAGCTACGTAGCTTGGGCATGTTTTGACCTAATGCTAGCTGATCACACCCTAATAGGTCCCAAAAGAGGTCCGCACCTATCAAGACGTCTGTAGCCGAAGGCTGATTAAAATTAGGATCAGCTAACTGTATGTTACTTGGAATATTTATTTTGCTAATGTCTATAGCTTGCTTAGGAATAGTAGCTGTTAATTGGTTCAATACATAAAATGACTGTAAGACACTATAGTCATGGTTAAATGAATTTAATCTGGCAATGCAACTTTTGTTCACATGTTCTGCTAAGTTGTTGCCTATACCAATAACATTTATAGTTTTTATAAAACACACCTGTAACGATAACTTGTTCATGAGTGACTGGCTAATGAATGAAGACTGACTTCCACAGTCTAATAAAGCACGCTTTCGAAATTGTTTGTTTGTTTGAGGATTAATAACGTTAACCATGGCTGTTGAAAAAATAATGTGGTTTGCTATGAAATGATTATTAATTGAATTGTTGACTGATATTTCAGTTGAACCGCGATCTGTGTTATTATTATTGCTGCTGACTGTACTAGCATTACTTGTACTAGTATTGACAGAATTAGGTAAATGCAAGAGTGAGTTGTGCCTACGCTTGCACTCACGACAAGGACCCAACTTGCAATCACGTGCATGATGTCCAGTTCGTAAACAATTGGAGCATAAATGCAACTTAAATGCTTCATCTCGTCGTTCCTTAACACTCTTCGATAAAAAAGTAGGGCAGTCGTATATCCAGTGGTCACCTTTACAGACTTCGCACTGCTTAGTGACGGAGCCGGTGTTCTGAACTGTAGATGAAAAGGATTTAGTACTACGAGAATTTTTATTATTATTTTGACGTGATTGTGTTGCCTTGGGTATTTCAGAGTTGTTTTGATACATAGTTTGTAACACATCAGCGCGATCAGTTAGGAACTTATTGAAATCTTTTAGAGCGGGGAGATCGGACAAACTATAACGATGTTCTTCCCACTTCATGGCAGTACGACTATCTAATTTTGGTATAAGAATTTTTATAATTATCATGTCAAGCAGTTCATCTTGTTTAGCTAAGCTTGACAATGCTCGCAGGTTTTTAGTTACGTGGTCAACTAGAAACCTTAGTGATTTGTCTGATTCACGTTTGTGTTGTTGCTGTGTTGATTCGAAATATAATAATGAATTTATGTGTTGATTTATGAGTTGGCGCTTGTTATCGTAACGATCGCACAAGAGCTGCCATGCAGTCTCATAATTAGTTTCACAAATCTCTAAATTAGAGATAGTGCGCGCGGCTTTATTCTCGAGATACGATACTAAATAATGAAACTTATGTATTCATAAGGCTTAATACGCTCATTATTATGAATGAGCGACAAATAGATGTCTCGAAACTCAAGCCAGCGGAAATAAGCGTCATCGAACCTTGCAATTTGTATTTGTGGTAATTTAAAATCAACATGATGACATTGAGATGACTGATCGTGATAACATTGTGATGAATTGTGCAAGTCAGATTCGTGAGAAGTATTTCCTATACTTATCAAGTTGCTCTTCAGCAATTGCAAGATGTGAAGTAAAGATCTGCTCAATTTCATCACGTTCGTCAATCTCAGAGTCCATATTGTCGTAATTAATGACCTCAATCTGAACCTGTAGTTCATCGAATTTACCAGACATAGCTCGTATTTTACCAATATTAATTTCTAACTCTTTTGCTTGGGTTTTTGTTAACTTTGAAGAGCATACTACATCCAAATATTTTTTAAATTTCGTTAAACGTCCTTTGACCGAGCTACGTTTAGCAAAGAGTTCCCTCAATTGTTTGCCATTACTGTCCTTATCTTCGCTTATAGACATCTTGTTTACAAGCGCTATCTTGTTTGTTAATAATTAAAATTAGCAACAAACGATAAACTAGCACTGAGAACTTAAGAAAGATAGTTGTAGTTGATTGAGTAATCTAAACAGTAAAACACTAATACCAAATGAAGGAATAAAGTTATATGTTTCAAATCTTATCTGATACTCCTTTGGCGGCACCTGGGGCCCGAACGCAGCTACGCGGCAGCAAGCGCGCCTACAGGCGGCGGCATGCGGCAGCGCAGCGGCGGCGGCTCGGCGGCGCGCTGCGTGGCGAAGCGCCAACGTCACCCGAACGCGGCCAGCGGTAACCGGCAGCGTCACGCGGTGACCTGAAATAGTCGGCCGAAAGAGTTTGAAGTAATGTGAACTAGAATGGTGGCATGTACCATTGGGAGGGCAAGTTTTAGGGCTGGAGATTACCTAGTAGAACGAAAGTATCGGGAATATAATAACCTACTAATTAATATTTCAAAGATTTTACAATTTTACAAATGATTAGGTAGGTAGTTGACACTGAACAATGAATTTTTTTTATATTACTATTTTAGGATATTAACTGGTTATTTACTTGAAATAAGCTTTAAAATAGCTAGATACTTCGTTTAACTAATTAAATACACAAGTGGAATGTACTAAACAGCGTCCCTGTTTATAGGAAAATAGGTTGAGGTATTATTAGGGTAAACCATAGGAAAGGCCACTTAACTGATAGGCGAGACTGCTGCTTCTGGCTACACTGGTCCTCGCTGGTGGCTGTGGCACTAATAGGTGCACGAGCTGCTCTTAGATGTTGACAGAATTCTCGAACTAGCGCGGGCGTGGCAGGCTGACGGTGAACCTCGACGTTGTAGAAGCTAAGGCTGGGCGCGGCGCGTGGTGCTGACCAACCTGGCTGGCTTAGTAGTCTTCTATTATAGTGTTCTTGCGTCTGTAGTCCTCCACGATGGATCTTTGGTAGATTTTCATTTGATGAGAATTCTTTGTCTTCGTATGTACTCGATCCGAATTTTTCTAATGTATCCTGTCACGGTCGCCAATTAATGTCTAGTAGTGGACATTTGGAAGTTTATTAATGAAAACCTCAGTTTCTTCATAAAACAGTTTTAATCTTCGGATTTTGGAAATAGCTCTCGACACAGCCGTGTACAAATTTATAATGGTGAGATATCAAAACGTGCGGGTGTAAGAAAAATTCCAAGTCAAGATATAGCTCCACTTGAATGTGCAGCTTGGTGCTATTACAAAACCATCAGGCGTAGGTATGGCGCAGACACAAACTAAATGTATACGTAGATCGTATTAGTAAGATACACAAAGCTCTTCAATTGAGATTGTAGATTAAGTTGATCATGAATTGACGTAGCATAGGACAGACATAACGTCTGTGTGAACCGGTTCTGAGTTCAGAGAGTTGAGTTGACTCATCATCGTGAGGATGTGCGAGTTGAACAATTGTGATTGCTAAGATGGCTATGAGATAGCTAGGAGAGCTATGTGATGGCTAAAGATCGTGAATAAAATATCCGGATTTCTTTTAATTCATTTAATTTGACATTAATGACTATCAGTGCTACTTGCATTTTGTAATCACAAAGATTAGGTGCTTTTAGGTCCACCGTACAAAACCAAATCGATGCTTAAGTTGCTATTTTCTTTAAATTGGAAATATAATTACTCGTTCCTTGCATAAGTGAACAGAGAGATTTAATTGAATCATTATTGTATTTTTCAAAAAAAATCCCACTCACCTAGAGTCGTGAGTCAAGATTGGACGAGTGAATACTGTTTGGAAATTTTGTGTGTTTCAGAGAAACATTCCTTGTATGATGGGAGACTGGCAGGATGGAGTGAAATGAGGTGGCATGGAGCAAGGAAAAGAAGATGATGCCTGCGGGTGATAGATTTGGGGAGTCTGTCACCTGAGAGAGGCCCGAGAAGGTGACGTGATGTATTTCACGCTCGCCTCTCAAGACGATCTAAGGCCTACAGAACACCAAGTGGTTTTAGTCAGTAGGAGTCTGACAGACCCCTCAGCTTTCCCCAAGGGCTGAGGACATCCATTGAGGATTTCCACATCATTCGATGCACTGTTAAAACCTGACAATGAGGAACAGACGAGGGAGCCTGGCTCGCAGGATGGCCGTGTCGGGTTTAGTCAATAGTACGGACGTCAAAACAGCGGTGGTGGGACAGCAGAATATGGCAGTTGAGTACTGACAGCCTTAGAGCTAACACGTCGTAAAATCAGTGTCGATCCGTAATATGAATAAGCAATATTTTAATTGTGGTTATTTGTATAAAACCAGTGTATCGAATAATTTCTGTGATTTCATTTTGACGATTGTACACACGATGTCTTAACTAACCTAACCTATGGTTTCTACCCGATGGTTTACATCTATCGGCCAGCCTTGATGCGACATATACAAGAATTGCTCCTTTAAAGGTATTATTATATTAGATAGTCAATAGATCATTTTAGCTAGATTGGAATTCAAATATTTGGCTTAGCTTACAGAATATGGTTACGGCGTTGGCGACTACGTATCTGTCCGCTAGATCACTGCACTACGCCCCGACGCAATCTGCAGCTACGCCGTAGCACACGACTACTATGTCATAATGCACACGACAATTACGCCGTAGCACAAGTCTGCTACGCGGATTTCTCATGTTAGAACTTTGAGTATTTGGGGTGCGTTTTTAGACTAAGGGCCGATTTCTGAATTGAGTTTTTGAGGTTAAGAACGTGTCATACCCTATTTTTTTAATGGGGTAATTACAAGAATTGCTCGTTTAAGTTATAAGATAATTCGAAAATCGGCCCCTTAGAAAAATCTTGGTGTATGCGTAATCAGAATTTAGTAACCTTTACCACCTTTTATTAAAAAAATACAGCTTAATTTATTCTGAAGATTTAATTCATTTTTGTCAATTTTTGTGCACAGGGAGCCATGTTAAGCGATGTATCTGTAATATAAACTTGGCCGGGTCATTACACATTATAAATATACGTGAAACGAAACCGCGCAAGGCCCTATGCACACCGAGAAAAGAGAACTACAACATACGATGGTACAGAAGATCCACTTCCAACAACTTTGAATGTCTTCAGTCAATTCAATCAATCAAGTGCCTACCTATTACGACAACTGGTCTGTTCGTAAACGTGCGACCATTATTACATACCGAGACCCGTCCGTGCCAAGGCAAACAATTGAAGCTGTTGACCCCAGCTATCGTTTGCAGATATTTACCTGTCATCACGGGTCGGCAGAAACCCAAAGGTCTGACAAGTCCAAGTCAATGTCTGATCAGTTTCGCCAACGAGTGTCGTGCCAGTAACTGGGTTGTAGACGATAGATAAAAAAAATGTCGTTAATTATACCAACCAAACTGCCTAACAGTTTGTCGACAGGACAAACAACCACAGAAAAGAAAATCAGTCCATATAAAATACTGGTGCTGCATCCGATTAAACATAAAGCCGACCCCAACAGTTTTTGAAAACGCTATGATTACTTAATTAAAACATCCTTGTGTATTACGTAAGGGCCTTCTGTCATTCCTGTTTGTAACTCGGGTTGCTATCCCGTGCTCTGCTCCCGTGAGATTGCGTCGCGGTCACTCGAGCGAACACCGGCCGCCCGGCCTCCTTTATATTAATGATACGTTTCTTGGCGATCGTATCTCACCTCTTACGACATGTGAATGTATTAGTTTTGTGAAAGGAATGTGGTTATCTACTAAATACTTTAGAATTTCAACATAAAAATATGCTTTATACATAATTATTTTATGTTGTTTAGTTGGATTTTTAAACTTTATTGGGTTGCAAGCAAGGAGGCCCCAAAAATGACAAGCGATTCCCGCCTCACCATGGGCAGTTAGCACTCGGTAATGCATTAGCTGACTCACCCCTTTTTTATGGTGGAGAAATGCTCATGCATACTGCGCTACCACGGGGAGATAGCGGATAGGTCAATGGCCCCTCCTCGGGTTCCTCTTTGCTTCACCGTGGGTGACCAAGCGACGGTTACTGAGACCCCCCCGCCTCGTCAATACGGGAATCCAGTGGGGGAAGCTGACTCACCCCTGATTTTTTAATTGAGTATTTGACGTTGAGTAGCTGTCAAACTCTACTTTAGCCTGAAAACCTGTCACAATTTGGCAATAATATAGGTTATGGCACGTTCTTAAATCTAAATACTCAACTCAGAAACCCGGCCCTTATCCTTCTACCACAATGGTAAACCCAAACTAGTTAGAGACAACACGGAAACCAACTAATATAAAACTATTTATCTATTTTTGTCTGCATTGTTTTAGTAAATAAAAAATCACAACGCAATTTCCTAAACATATTAAAGACCCTTTACTCTAGAACAAGAGTCGGCCCTTATGACAATAGTCCAAAGAACTCTATTATACTCACCAGGTTCATAAAGATAAACGATCTTACAAATACATGCATATACTCTCAGCTGCACGTTCTAGAAACATTCACTTCATGCCGCGACGCACATGTGCTCATGCGAGAAAACCATGACGGGTCTAGTATATGACAATTTACGCCACTGAGCTAATCACTACTATACAATCTACTGACTTCATTAGGTAATGAAGGGCCATTCTATACTTCTTGAAAATTGCATGATGTGTGTCTTGTATTTGGTCTGTAGTATCACATAAAGAGTTAGAAAAACCTGTAAGAAGACCAGCACCTACCATCGCTTGACTTCATAAATCCCCAGGATCATCAGCCACCTGCAGACCAAGTTTGCTATTTCAGTTTATTTTCTGGTTATGAACTGTATTAACATATATGAAGTTACCAGATATACTGTTGCAAACACATCTTGGCAAAATGGCGGATTGGTAGTCAAAAAAGTTCGTGTCAATTTTCGGCTGCAGTTGTAACTAGTCCAGAACTTGTCTCTAACTATTCGTAAATGAAAGGTTCAGAGACCCTTCTGTAAGTTGTTACAAATATCAAAAGAAAAATTACAGACAGAAATATAAAAATTCACAGAACTCAAAAGAAAAACGTGAGTGAACTGCACTAGAACCAATATTGCGATGCTCAGTTACTATACACAAAGTTTTAAAAATGTTTCATTTCTGCAACTCAATGTTACGAACCAATAAACTACCGATCGAAACACAAATAATAAAGTGCATTTTATTATGTTGAGACCCGCTCCTCTCAACACCGTCGCGCGCCAGCAGCAGTGAACGAGGGACGCGGGGCAGCGGGGTGCCCGCCGGCCGACGGCCGAGCGAGCGACACACCGCCACGACAGTCAGCTGCTGCACACCTCCACGCACGGCTGCGCTCGCGCATCATTTCCCTTTGTTTACTTTTAACCGACCGTTGTTCTATAATTTTTCATCTTCTCTATTTCAATATACTTCATCTTGTTATACAGTCCACTTCTCTTTCATTTCCTCTACCACGATCTATCGTCGCGATCATTGGTCCTTCTACCGTTAACTTTCGAGCCAAACGAAGAAGACAACGGAATTTTCGAATTCAAAAATTCAACGGTTCGTCGGTTGAAGAACAAAGGACTTCTTCTTCGGGTTCAAGAGATCTTCATTCTTCGCGTCTCATCGTCTGCATTGGGCATCGTGAACGTCGATACGGCAACAGCCGTCTTCATCGACTTCAAACCAACGGACGGCGCATGAATAGATCGTCGAGACTACGGGACAAGAAGACTTCAACATTCGGCTACAGTCGTCAGAGGTTGACAGCATAAAACCGTGAGAACGTTCCAATTCCTTTTTCCCATCATTTTGCCAAATTATTTTTCCTAATTTGAACTTATTTAATAGTTGCAATTCCGTTAAAATTCAGTCTATCCATAATCTTCAGCCTATCAACTTGTTTAAACAGTTTCCATTTCTTATTTAGTGCCTACACAGGTTTAAAATTTAAATAAAAAGTAAAAAAAAAAAAAAAAGATTTTAATAATTTAATAATAGTAGGTAGGTACCAGTCACAATTCCGTTATTTGTAACGGTTTTAACCTAAATCTTACTTATTTTAATTATTAATCGATATATTTTGCATTGTTCCAGTGAATTAAATTGAATTTATTTTGTTTTGTGTAAAGAAAACATTGCATCATTCGCTTAGCATTACTCAGCAGATTCAGTCGGAAACGCCTAGTGCTTTTGTGATAGCAATCTCATTTCTTACTGCTTATAGCTCTGTGCCCACTGTAAATTTTATTTATCATTAAAAAATATCACTGAATAATATCACATACCCTCATTTTTTATTTTTTCTTTCTTTTATTTTCTGCAACTGCTAATTATTTTTTAATTGTCATGGCTGACATGAAAAGCTTAGTTAAGAAGCGAGCTTCAATTAAAGCCAAGCTAACGCAGTTTAATAATTATTTAAACATTTCTAAGACTTGCGAAAAGTTGAGTGAGGTGCAAGTTATCGAAATCGAATATCGAATTAATATATTTGAAAGCTTGTACGAAAAATATGATGCGTTGCAGGACGAATTGGAGGCAATGGTGGATGACCCCAGCGAGCAATATGCGGAACGCGAGGAGTTTGAAAAGCTGTACTGCAGCTTGGTGGCTTCTGCACGCCAGCTGATCACCGGCGCAAGAAGTCTTCTTAAGGGGGACTCCGCAAGCGAGGTGGATTCTTGTACTACTAGTACACACAAACACAATTCAATTCGTTTACCCAAAATTGATTTACCCAAGTTTTCAGGTAGCTATCATGATTGGCTGGAATTTAGAGACACTGTCATTTCAATAGTACATAACAACACATCCTTGGATAAAATAAATAAATTACACTATCTACGTGCTTCTTTAAAGGGTAGTGCTTCTCTTGTTGTTGATAACCTTGACTTCAGGTCAGAAAACTACGATGCTGCCTGGAAGTTACTCTGTGAGAGGTATGACAACAAAAGATTGCTTGTCAACTATCATGTGCAAGCACTCTTTAACGTTCAGCCCATAGAAAGAGAGTCAAGTAAGTCACTACGGTACATAATTGACTCAACTAATAAAAATCTTAGGGCTTTAGCAACCCTTGGTCAACCTGTTCAAAACGCTTTTGTTGATGTTCTTATCATTTACATAATGACCAATAAACTCGATCACGTTACAAACCGTCAGTGGGAAGAACACAGAAACACTTTTTCTGAACCTCCAGCTTTATCTGCGTTCATTAACTTCATCAGTAGCAGGGCTGACTTACTAGAGACACTTGAGGAGTCTAAGCCTATAGTATCAGCCAAAATTGAACCCAACACACCTGCGGCCAAATCTAAGAGCAGTGCTGTGGTACCTGACAAGTCTTCAAAGTCTTTGTCATGTCCCATGTGTCGTCAGGATCATTTTATTTATGCATGCGAGCAGTTTAAAGGTCTCTCGATACAGGCTCGTATTAAAAAAGCTCAGGGTTCAAATCTGTGCATGAATTGTCTTCGTCCCGGTCATGATGTTTCCAGATGCAAATTTGGTCATTGTAAATATTGTCGACAAAAACATAACACCCTTCTACACACCGATAGTGACAATGTTCTTCCTAGTGCACACAACACTGCATTATCAGCTAGTCAATCTTTTACATCTCGAGTAATTTTACTTTCCACAGCGCTCGTGAGGGTGACCGACGCTGACGGTAACTACCATACTGCACGAGTCTTGCTGGACAGTGGAAGCACAACAAATTTCATATCGGAGGAATTTGTTCGTAAGCTACACTTTCCTACCTACATTACCAAGTCCAAGGTAACAGGTATTAATTTTCAAACTACTAGTTGTACTCAGGGATGCTCAGTGTCATTAAAATCAATTGATGACAGTGAGTACGAACTGAACATCGATTGCCTCGTATTGCCGAAAGTATCAGCATCAGTTCCTCATACTTATGTTGATACTAGCAACATACGTATACCTACGAACGTCCGACTTGCCGACCCCACTTATCACGTTCCGTCTTCCATCGACGTCCTTGTCGGTGCAGAAGTCTTTTGGGGTATCATAGGCACCGGCCGTATCGCATTAGGTACTCATAAGCCCACTTTACTTGAGTCAAAATTAGGTTGGCTCATTTCGGGTGCATATTATCCGTCAGATTCCTCTTCACATGTTTGTATGCACACTTATAACTTACAAGTAGATTTAGATCGGTTTTGGGAGTTAGATTCAGTGACATCCATACATAAACATTCTGGTGAAGAGAGATCCTGTGAACAACATTTTAAAGATACCACATATCGTAATTCTGATGGTCGATTTGTGGTAAGTATCCCCTTTAGAGAGTCACTGGACGTATTGGGTGATTCATACATGATGGCTAAGCAGCGATTTCTATCACTTGAACGTCGTTTGGGTAGAGATCCTCGCCTTAAAAGCCTATACGTTGACTTCATTAATGAGTATATAAAGCTGGGACATATGTCTGAGTCAAGTAAGCGCCCATTAGACTCAACATGTTCTAACTATTTACCACATCATGGTGTTCTGAAGGAGTCAAGAACTACCACCAAATTAAGAGTTGTTTTTGACGCTTCCGCCAAAACCTCATCAGGTAGGTCTTTTAACGAAATACAGATGGTTGGTCCCCCTATCCAAGATGATTTGTTGTCAATACTGCTTCGTTTCCGTCAGCATAAAATAGTCATAAGCGCGGACATTGAAAAAATGTATCGACAAACTCTTATTCACGACAGTAATCGTCCATTACAAAAAATACTTTGGAGGGAAGAACCAACTCATCTGTTAAAGGAATACACGCTTGACACCGTAACGTATGGCACGGCATCAGCACCCTTTTTAGCTACCAGATGTTTGCTGCAATTGGCTGAAGAGTGCTCAGATTCTTCAACTAAGTTTTCGATAGCACATGATTTTTACGTGGACGATTACTTGTCGGGTGGACCATCTGTTTCAGAAATTTTAGAAAAAAGCCGCCGTGTTGACGACATCCTTCGGTCAGCAAAATACAACCTTCGAAAATGGCGGTCCAATTCTAGTCAGGTACTACAGGCGCTAAGCGGTGAACATGACGTTTCTGATGTTGTGGACCTGAGCGACAACGAGCAGTCGAAGACTCTGGGGCTTCTATGGAAGAGCTTAAGTGACACGTTTACCTATTCTATTAACTTAAACTCCACTGACAAAACTACTAAACGTCATATCTTGTCAACCATAGCACAAATCTTTGATCCCATTGGCCTAGTCGTTCCATGCATAGTGGAAGCCAAAATTATTATGCAGCTTCTGTGGCTGGCCAAATGTTCGTGGGATGAGCTTGTTCCTACGCATATTCAGTATGCTTGGAATAATTTTCAAAATAACCTGCACCTTCTAAACGAGTTCAAGATACCTCGGTGGGTGTTGTGTGAATCAGCGTCCTGTCTACAGCTGCATATATTCACTGACGCATCCGAAAAGGCTTATGGGGCGTGTGTTTATGTTCGCAGTGTTTCGAGAGACGGCGAGATCACTGTACACCTCCTTACCGCTAAAAGCAAGATAGCTCCAATCAAATCCACAACTATACCGCGACTTGAGCTATGTGGTGCCTTGTTGGGTTCACGATTATACTCAAAGGTTCGTCAGTCACTTACTTTACAATTTGATGAAGTCCATTGTTGGTGTGATTCCACCATCGTCTTGGGATGGTTATCTACTTCACCAAATCAATTAAAGACATTCGTTCGTCATCGAGTGTCTGAAATTCAGGAAACTGTAGCAGGAGAGGCATGGCACTATGTTCCGTCAGCTGAAAACCCCGCAGACCTCGCTTCGCGTGGGCTTAGTACTGACAGGCTTTTGTCGTCTTCATTGTGGTGGTCAGGACCACAATTTCTTAGCAAAGATACATCTTCATGGCCTCAGTTCCCTGAATCACATCATAATAATTCTGAATTACCGGAAACAGTTGCTTCTTTTCAGGTTTCTAATCACATTATAGAAAATCCAATTAATGCGTTAATTTCAAAATTCTCAAGCTTCAGCACATTACAGCGTGTGACGGCATACGTCATGCGATTCATTAATAAATGCAATAAAAAATCACTTGAAACTGGTTCACTAACTTCTACTGAACTTAACAATTCTTTAAACTTATTATTAAGATTTAGTCAAATGGAATCTTTCCCGGAAGAGTACCACTTACTTAAATCAGGTAAACAGTTACCAGCAAAGAATAAGCTATTATCTTTGTCACCTTTCTTTGATACTCTTTCTAATCTAATTCGTGTTGGAGGAAGATTAAATAACTCATTCTATGACTATAACGTCAAGCATCCAATTCTAATATCTAGTTCTCATACAATTTGCATTCTCTTGTTCAACATGTTTCATTTACGCCTCTTGCATGCTGGGCCACAACTTTTATTGGCCACTGTTCGTCATCACTATTATCCTATTGGGGGTAGGAACTTGGCAAAAAAGACCACACATCAATGCGTGAAATGTTGTAGGATCAAGGCCAACACTATTCAGCCTATCATGGGTAATCTTCCAGAGCAGCGTCTACATTTAGAGTTTCCATTTTTAGACACAGGAGTAGACTACGCCGGCCCCATCATGATAGCTGACCGGAAAGGCAGAGGGTGTAGACTCATCAAATGCTTTATTTGTGTGTTTGTGTGCCTAGCTACGAGAGCCATCCACCTCGAACTTGTGTCGGACCTTACAAAGGAAGCTTTCTTAGCCGCACTAAACCGCTTTATTGCTCGAAGGGGAAAACCCCGTAACATCTTTTCCGACAACGGTACAACCTTTGTCGGTGCTTTCAATGAGTTGGCCCGGCTACTTTCGCAACACTTAAACCTCAATAAAATCGACCCTGGTATAAACTTTTCATTTATACCTGCATATACTCCACACTTCGGAGGCCTATGGGAGTTAAATCCACCAAGCATCATCTACGACGCACTTTGGGCTTAACAAACCTGACCTTTGAGGAGATGGCGACTTGTTTAATTCAAGTTGAGGCTATTTTAAACTCAAGGCCCTTAACTCCACTATCCAGCGATCCTTCCGACCTCGCTCCATTAACCCCGGCACACTTCCTTATTGGTCGTTCTCTAATCATGCTGCCTCATCCACAGATCCAGGACGTCAATGTCAACAGCTTGAAACGATTTCGCCGTATCGAATATCTGAAGCAGCACTTCTGGGCTCGTTTCTCACACGAGTATGTTATGTGGCTCCAAGAGAAAACGAAATGGTGCCGGTCGTCTGGCGAGCTCAAGGAAGGAACTTTAGTTGTCATAAAGGACAACCACTTACCTCCTCTTATGTGGCTTTTAGAACGCATCAAACATGTTCTCCCAGGCAGAGATGGCGTCGCGAGGGTCGCTGACATCCACACAAGAAAGGGTGTCATCCGGCGCGCCTTCAACACCATCTGCCCGCTGCCGGTTTCTACTGTTGAAGACTCTTCAACGGGGGGAGCATGTTGAGACCCGCTCCTCTCAACACCGTCGCGCGCCAGCAGCAGTGAACGAGGGACGCGGGGCAGCGGGGTGCCCGCCGGCCGACGGCCGAGCGAGCGACACACCGCCACGACAGTCAGCTGCTGCACACCTCCACGCACGGCTGCGCTCGCGCATCATTTCCCTTTGTTTACTTTTAACCGACCGTTGTTCTATAATTTTTCATCTTCTCTATTTCAATATACTTCATCTTGTTATACAGTCCACTTCTCTTTCATTTCCTCTACCACGATCTATCGTCGCGAACAATTAACATTTTTTTTAATCAAGCGCTCAATATTTACAAGCTCGCTAACTGATGAAAAACTCCGCTGTGTTATATTAGACATGAAATACTCGCAATAAAAATTATGAGCGTATACAACATTTAATTTTGTTCCGCGTCACTGAGCCAGCCAATCCGACAATTACTGGAAAGCTTGTTGCCAATATGTTAACCGAGCAAATATTTTTTCAGCTTTGAAAACGTACCAACAATGCAATAAGCTAGTCTGTTTATTACTTTTATATTTGACGGTACGATGTAGCGGTGTAGCTCCCGCGGTATGCTTACGCGTATTCTGTATCAATATGGTGTCTCTTGGAAATAGAAGTAACTACATAATAGTCGCATAAAATAAAGTAAAGGTTACAAAAGAAGGTTCATGTTTTTAAGGCCCGTTGAGAATGAACAAAAGATTTGTTACAACAAACACATTTTTTTTTTTTTTTATATCCAATAGGCTCGCGCTTGACCACTATCTCACCTGATGGTAAGCGATGATGTGGTCGACGGTGAAACACGCTTGCCTATATAGAAATAACCTATTCACTCTTGACTTAAAAGACCAATTACAGCAGCGTACCCTGCAACTCTGGCAACTGTAAAGATAACCTCGGAGTTAGTGACTCACTAGGAAGCAGTTTAAAGTTCGTCATTCTCTAAAACATCATTATGCTTAAAGATTTCATTAAGTACTGTATTTGTCGTTTTTAGGCGTTGTCTTGAGTGGTCCTTTTGTGAGCCCGGTCCTATCAGCTGTAGTCCACGACACGCTCGCCTCCCGCGCCGCCTCTGCCGCCGTCTCATGAATACAAAAGCAGACTATAATGCGAAATAACAACGTTTCATTTTACTGCGTTTATTTACAAACAGCCTTAAAGACGTCGTAATTGAACGGCGCCTGAAATAACTGCTCCATAAAACAAAGGCAGTTTCTGTTTGTAACGAAAATGTAAGAAAAATATTCGATCGACTGTTTATTTTTGTACGAAAATGGAGAAGATAAGAACACACGCCATCGAATGGAAGGGGCTGTTTAATATTAATACATTCTTAAATATTTTCTTTAAAAACATGTCTGTTTACCAAAACCTTATTCTGAAGGAAATATTATCTTATAGCATAAAATAATATCCACTCCGTTGCTAGTATCAGCCTAGCAACCATTGAGATAATATGTACTACGTACTAGAGAAGCTATCCTAAGCAAAGGACATTTTCCATTTTGACAAGAGTTTAAACTAAAGTTCGCTGCAGTGCTAAACAATAATTAGTCGTCTAACAAAACATTATAAACACGCAGCGCTAGAGCGCTTCTAAGGTGTAATTTTCTCACGATCAAAAAGACGGAAGCACCGTGATTTTCATGGCGCTTACGCTTTTCACTTATATAGACTAAACTGCTGACTGGCTGCAGAAGTGGTACCTACATAGCTTTATACCTAACAAGCTTCATTAGAATTCACACTTTTTTTCACAATTTATTATTAGTTGAAATAACCTAAGTAAAGTAAAATAATTTTTGCTTTTATTTATTTAGGTATTCCTATAATTAGGTTTAGGTAGTGACATCCACCAATCCACACTGGCACGCGTGGTTGATTACGGCCCATTCTCTCTCACAGAGAGGAGGCCTGTGTACCAGTAGTGGGAACATTAATAGGCTGATGATGATCAAATCAAATCTTTTTATTGTGGGCATAGGTTGTACACACAGATGTTAGGTAAATTTCAGTTCCATTATGTCCTGCCTAGTAGGCATACAATAATTAAGTCAACATGCAAAATAATCATACATATCACATATAAAGCAAATCTTACAAAATACGAATTAGGTGCATGGTGACAGATTATAGTAGATACTAATTATGTATTAAGAAAATCTTGGATCGTGTAGTAGGCTTTGTCAATTAAAAAATTACGTAAGTTATATTTGAATAGTGGCAGTTCCTTAGTGTTTAAAATGTCCACAGTTATCCTATTGTAAATGATGATGAGGGACTAGCTGTCCCCCGTGGTTCGCTCCCGTCATCTGGCTACCTACCTTACACTATCCTACCTACCTACTCTATTCTACCCTAACTACCTTCCTACCCACCTATCCTACCTGCCCTACTCTACGCACCCACCTAGCTACTTACCAATTTGTTAAACTATTTATTTGAATAACCACAGTCAGCTCCTGTGTAAATATATGTTAAATCATCATTTTCCGCAATAAAATGAAACGTCAGCTAATTCTACCTACACTTGTTACACAAATGGTCACATCTTAATTTTTAACCCCCGGACCCGCCAGAAAAACAGGGGTGTTATAAGTTTGACGTGTGTTGCTGTGTATCTGTGTGTCTGTCTGTGGCATCATAGCGTCCAAACGGGTGAACTGATTAAGATTTAGTTAAGAATTGATTAAGTTTTTTTGTTTGAAAGGTGACTTAATCGAGAGTGTTCTTAGGTATGTTTGAATAAAATCGGTTCAGCTTTTCAAAAGTTATGGGCGTTTTACTGTTTGAATCGGGGTGTTTTCGCAAGATATCGTGTCGTAATTACATGTTCATTAGATTGCGGATCGAAGCGTATCTACTACGAGTATGAACTAGACAAGTAAAATTTCTAAATTAAAAAAAAAACCCCTTTAAACCACATTTAAAAGTTTAGTAAAACGCCCATAACTTTTGAACGGCTGAACAAATTTTATTCAAACATAGCTAAGAACACTCTCGATTAAGTCACCTTTTAAACAAAAAAAACTAAATCAAAATCGGTTCATTCGTTTGGACGCTATGATGCCACAGACAGACACACAAATACACAGCAACACACGTCAAACTTATAACACCCCTCTTTTTTCCGGCGAGGGTAAATACATTACGTAGCATGAAATAAAAATGTGGCGGGGGTTTTTAAAATTTAGAAATTTTACTTGTTAGTCTATATGATAAATGAGGCAACATGGCGTACACTAAATATTTTGTTCGAATTCAATTTTAAAATGATTATCTAGTTACTCATCGATGAAAAGTTATTCCTTTGCATTTCGCCGTATTAGTTCAATTATTAGTGCAATATCTTAAAACACACTATGGCATATTTAATGCATTTGAACGTTGTTTCGTTTAAAAACAAAAAATGACATAGGCGCTAAAGATCTAGCAAGCAACTGAATGAAGTGCGGCCGGCAGACCGCACATGAATGGAACACAGTAGTGAAGGGTGATGACTTCTCTAATGCGTAGTACATTATTACCTCAATTCTAGCAACGGCAGTTAATTTTCATTCAAATATTATTATTATTCAGACTGACAGACGCAATAATTCCTACTAGAAATGCTTTAAACGACATCTTTTGAACTCGCCAGAAGTTTCAGTCGTAGAGTATTCGATTTCCAGACAATTGGCCATTGTTACCCAAAGCGGCATTTCGTAGATATCTTTCAGTGCTCTAATTACTTCAGGAGCGAGGGCGAACAAAGCGTCATACAATAAAGGAAGGTTCTAATGATAAAAGTTGCTTTAATAAAGTACACACACAACTAAGTTGCAGAAGATTCAATCTCTACGACCGTTTGTATGAAACTTACTTTTTTTTAAAGTAAGTTTCATATAAACTTTTATATATTTATGTAGGGGATGGGGTGTGATGATAGAAATACTTGTTTTGGTTACTTCGTTTATTTTGGCTCGTTACCACAAATTACAACACTTAATTTAATTTCTATCTCCGCCATTCATCCTCTATTTCCCCTCCGCACATACTCACACTACTGACACTAATAAATTTATTAGTGGATTACAAGTAACGCAGAGAGCTTTCTCTCTGACACGTAGATGTAGACATAAGATTGCTATGTTGATAGCATATTCTATTAATGAACTGATAGTAAATCTATCAAATTTTATATTGATTGACGACCCTGTGTTGCCTAGTTCAACTAGCAACATAAATTTAAACTAGTCCATAAGACAACAGAAGGTACCCCTGAAAATAATCAGTTATTATTAGGAAAAAGTATGAAGGTATCTTCTGGCAAACCATTTATTGGTACAAAGCTGAGGGGAGAGCAATACTCTCTATAATTATTAAATCAGAACATTCAAGGTTGCTCTTCCAAATTATTAGAAATTGAACTATTTCTAGAAAAAACCAAATTTGATATTATTTGTCCAACAGAACATTGGTTAAAAGATCACCAAGTAAGGTCCATTAATTATAAAAATTATTGTAGCAGAAAACGTATGATACATGGCGGATCATTAATACTTATTAAAAAATCTATTAAATCTAAAGAAAGAAACGACATTGTTAGACTGTCGGTTGAACACACCATTGAATTGTCCTGTGTTGAACTTGATAAGCATGTTGTAGTATATGTCTACAGACCTCCAGGTTACCAGAATTTATCTGTGTTTGACTCTATAAAAGATGATGTGTTAAATAAGTTAGTACTAGTAGTAAATCAATCGTCATATCTGGCGATTTTAACATTAAGTTATTAGAAAATAACTTTAACAGTATCAGGTTATTGGGTCTTTTAAATCATTTAATCTAGCAAATGTTTTTATGGAGCCAACTAGAGTGACAGCTTCTTCTGCGACTTGCATAGATAACATTTTTTGTAATTGTGATTACCTGAATAAATAAATTGTAAATAAATTATCATCTGATCACAGTGGAAAAACAATAATGTTTAGCACCTACTTCCCTGTGCAAAAAATGCAAATAAAATTTTGACCAATTACATGTAAAAATTTAGAAAATTTAATAAAACCTTGAGTAATAAATTATGTGTTCAAAACTTTAATAATATAGATGACCCAAATGAGTTCTATGCCGAGTTTTTTAAAGTAATCAACACGCAATTTAATGACACTTTTCCACTGAAAGCGAAAAGTTTTTACACCAAGTTCGTATTTAGCAAATGGGCGACTCCAGGCATTCGTAAAAGCAGGGAAAAGCTATATGAACTTTATGACCTAAAGCAACATATGAATAGTACAAGTTTTGATAAATATGTTGCGAAATATTAAAAAACCTTTAAAATTGCGTGCAAAATAGCTAAAGCGCTGTATATTAGCAAAAAAAAAGTCAGCAGACGAAAAAATAAAAACTTCCTGGAAAATAAGAAATATTGAAACAGTTAGGAAAACACAGCGTAGTACGGAATTTAATTTAGCGACTTCTCATGGCCCCATATACTTAGATATAGAGGTAGCTCGGGAATTTGAAAACTTTTTCGTTAGTATTCCTCTTAAAACTACAGTAGCCTTAAACTCTTCACCCGCACTCTCTGCTGCCTTACTTAGAAATAACGTTAATACGTGCCCTTCGGAGTTCAAGTTTCAACATACAAACCCTCAGGCTATTTTAAAAGCTTTTAAAGATCTTAAAATGAAATCAAAAGAAAATCTTTGGGGACTATCTGTAAAAGTGTGTATCCCAATCATTGAAACTATTGCACCCTATTTAACTTACATATTTAACACTAGTGTCGATCAAGGAGTTTTTTCGGACCTCATGAAACACAGTAAAGTAGTTCCCTTGTTTAAATCCGGGGATAGCAAAGAAGCCAATAATTATAGGCCAGTGTCAATTCTGCCGGATCTCAGTAAGGTCTTCGAAAAGTTAATGCTTAACTAATTGTTGCGACATTTTAACAAACATTCCATCTTTTATGTTCAACAGTACGGTTTTACCAAATGGCGTTGCACAACTGACGCCGATGTCACCCTAATAAAGAACATCTTTAACGCCTGGGAGGAAGCACAAGACGCCACTGGAATCTTTTGCGACCTTTCGAAGGCGTTCGATTGCGTTAACCATGAGACACTATTGTTGAAGCTCGAGCACTATGGAATTAGACATACAGCCCTTGAGTTAATTAGATCATATTTAAAAGCCAGACAAGTTAAAGTTCAGGTAAACGGCGTAAACTCACTAGGGTCTGAAATGGCAATGGGTTTTCCTCAAGGCTCTATATTGGGTCCATTCCTCTTTTTAGTTTATATTAACGATTTACCCCAATTACTTCTAAATGAACCGAAGATGGTGTTGTTTGCTGGCACTTCTTTGATATTTAAAATAGATCGGCGGTCACAAAATCTTGATGATGTGAATAACACTATTCATCAGGTCCAAAATTGGTTCACGGCAAACAATTTGGTAGTAAATGAAAAAATAAACAAATGTATTAGATTCACATTACCAAATGTTAGAAGTACAAAATGCGACATCATATTGAATGGCGAAAAGCTGGACTTTGAAAATCAAACAGTTTTCCTGGGAATCACTCTAGACGACAAATTGCAATGGTGTCCTCACATAACATCTCTTGCGGGTCGGCTAAGCTCAGCCGCTTATTCTGTTAGAAAGATAAGACAGTTAACTGATGTAGAAACCGCGCGTTTGGTCTATTTTAGTCATACGGTATTTTACGGGTCGAGCGGCTGACATTGAATCCATATTTATATTGCAAAATAGAACTGTCAGAGCCATATTCGGCGGCCATATATAAGTTAAGTCAGCGAGAATCACTTAGGGAACTATTTAAAAAGATTAATATTATGACAGTTTCTTGCCAATTCATTTATAAAAATATTAAGTATGTAAGGGAAAATATACATCTCTTTAGTAAAGTCAGTGATAGACACAATTGTAATACAAGAAATAAAGATAAGTTAGACCAACCATCTTATAGACTAGCTAAAGTACACTCATCTTTCATGGCGTACTGGGTTAAATTCTATAACAAAATACGTTGTGATATATTAAAACTAAATGAAAGTAAATTCAAAACTTTCGTTAAATGCACACTTTGTAAACAAGCATATTAGAAATAAGATAATTATATTCAAGATAAGAATGCTTGGAAACATGGTGGTCCTGCTCCATAGGGCAATCTTTAGTGTACGTACGTGTTGTCTAACATCAAATTTGTTAATTTATATTCATAGTTATTATATTCATTTTTTTTTAAGAAATTGACTCACACACTGTTCCGTTGTTGTTGAATTAGGTATTTTACCTATGTTTGCAATATTTGTAAGTATGCGAGAAACATGTTCCTATTTATAAAATTAATGAATTTACCTGTTAATGCTTTTATTACTTTATACCTGTACGTAGTATAGTGTGTAGAGCTTTTCTGGGTGCATGGTCCTCACATATATGAATTTATTAATGTATATACTTATGTAAGTATTGTAAGACACATTTTTTTTTTATTAGTAAGAATGGAGTTTCCTGTGCATTCTTCTCCATAACAAGCTACTTTTCCGAATGCACGGTAGAATCAACTTTTATTACTTGTAAATTTTAATTTTGTGTATGACGTTCAAAAGTGCCGCTTTGTGGCCTATTTGAATAAATATTTTTGACTTTGACTTGACTTTTACTCTTTTATTCACTCATCGCAGGGTTCACACTCCCAATATTTTCTTATAACTAAGTGCGTTCAGAATTAACATTCCATAAATCGGCTATTCTGATCTCAGACTATGCTACGTCAAACTGAACTACTTTACTTCTTGTATATTTTTTCTTTGAGCGATTGTGGCCAAGTGGTAACGACCGCGACTTACAACCCAGGGTTCGAACCCAGGCAGGCACTTTACTTTGTGTAAATTATTGCATCACCACTGCTCTCAAAACGGTGAAGAAAAACATCGTGATGAAACTGGCATGCCAAAAATTTGAAGACATGTGACTTCCACCAACCGCACTGGGACCAAGTTGTAGGATGTTAATTCTGAACGCATTTAGTTTTAAGAAATCATCGGAAGTGTGAACGCTGCGATGAGTGAATGAAAGAGTATGTGTGGAGAGGAGATAGAGAATGAATGGCGGAGATAGAAATTAAATTAAGTAAAATGTTGTAATTTGCGTTAACGAGAACGAAACGAGAATGAAATCACGCGAACAAAATCCGCGGTTGGAGTGCTAATATCATCATCATCATATCAGCCGAAAGACGTCCACTGCTGGACTTCCTTCTGGCAATATGAAATTATCCTATGGCAATTTTTGGGCAGAATATATAGCTTCACTTTTCTCACAACCAAAGATGTTGGAACGCCTAATCTACACGTCTTAGCAGCTAGTTGCGACGCTGCGTCCGTTCATAGTTTTTAAGTTTTTTTGAATGTAATAGCCAGTAGCTTTTGTTTCATTGTTCTCAATACACCGCTATTCACAGTAATCCATATTTCACCTGTTTTATTTTATCCCAAGTCCTGGTTGGTCCCGCACATGGTCCTTCGAGCCGGATCATGTGCGGGACCAACCAGGACTTGGGAGAAAATAAAACAGGTGAAATATGGATTACTGTGAATAGCGGTGTATTGAGAACAATGACACAAAAGCTACTGGCTATTACATTCAAAAAAACTTAAAAACTATGAACGGACGCAGCGTCGCAACTAGCTGCTAAGACGTGTAGATTAGGCGTTCCAACATGCCCCCGGACGTTGAAAGATTCTCTTTCAACAAGATTCAGCAGAAACGGGTAATGGGCAAATTCTGTTGAAGGCTCTCCTTATGATTCCAGCAGTAGTCCTGACGTCAGCCACACGAACGATGCCGTCTGATCCTGGATGGACGGCGACAATTCTACCTAACTTCCACTTAAGGGGTGGTAGGTTATCCTCCTTTATCACTACCAAGGAGTCCAGCTTCAATGCATCTTTGCAGGAACGCCACTTGGTTCTCTGCTGCAACTCGGATACAAACTCCTTACTCCACCGAACCCAAAAATGTTGACGGAGTTGCTCGATTCTTTGGAATCGAGTCAAATGATGGATCGAGTGTTCCTGAAGATCTCGCTGTGGCAGTGAAGTAAGCGGTCGACCGACAAGGAAGCATCCAGGATCAGACGGCATCGTTCGTGTGGCTGACGTCAGGACTACTGCTGGAATCATAAGGAGAGCCTTCAACAGAATTTGCCCATTACCCGTTTCTGCTGAATCTTGTTGAAAGAGAATCTTTCAACGTCCGGGGGCATGTTGGAACGCCTAATCTACACGTCTTAGCAGCTAGTTGCGACGCTGCGTCCGTTCATAGTTTTTAAGTTTTTTTGAATGTAATAGCCAGTAGCTTTTGTGTCATTGTTCTCAATACACCGCTATTCACAGTAATCCATATTTCACCTGTTTTATTTTATCCCAAGTCCTGGTTGGTCCCGCACATGACCAGCGACCTATGGATCCATAGGTCGCTGGTTCATATCCGGCTCGAAGGACCATCTAGTTGCGACGCTGCGTCCGTTCATAGTTTTTAAGTTTTTTTGAATGTAATAGCCAGTAGCTTTTGTGTCATTGTTCTCAATACACCGCTATTCACAGTAATCCATATTTCACCTGTTTTATTTTCTCCCAAGTCCTGGTTGGTCCCGCACATGGTCCATATCGAGCCGGATTGTGGTATTGTGATATATAACATCGTAGATTGATGAAATCAGCGATATTAACGACGCACGGAAATACATAATTTAAAAGGACTTGAGAGGTTATGTACGCCGGCAGCGTGGTATATGGATTGAGTACATATTTTCTTTACGGTGTTAAGTTTTATGGATAATATCGTCACCCAACACTCGTACAGGTTGTATCTAACTTTAATTATAAGTTACCAAAGGTTAGTGCAGTTTTAAACTTGTATTAATATAAATTATGTTCATTGAGTACCGTTTTGCATTTTGAATGGTTTCGTTATTTTTGTATGTTGCGCATACAATTAGCGACAATTGTTATTATATAATACTTTAAGTATAGTAGTAATTCACACTACATTTATATAATTTGTATTGTTGCATTAGAGCGATAACCATTCATTTAATTAAGTGTAAGTTGATGCGTAGGTACTCAGCGGTCATAGTTTATTCTCGTTAGTGTTAGATATTATTTCCAATTATTGACTAATGTTAGTTAATTAACCCGTAATGTACTTTATATTTTGTTGTTTACCTGTATCCTAATTCATATAACTTACAGATTGAGGTATTTATAAATAAAAGTTTACAACTTTCCATTTGATATCAGATTTATTGTTTATATAACACGTTTATATAACACATCTTATTTACTTTAAAAATTACCTAATTACATTGTTATATAACAGTATAATCAATCGTATAACTTAGTACCTACATAACGTCTGTTTAAGTATATAAACTTATTTGCTATTGTATACATTTCAGGTCGAAAACACTCACTTCCCAGTATGTCCGAGGAGAAGGAATTAGTAAAGAAGCGAGGCAGTTTTAAGGGTCGCTTGACTACATTCATTACTTACCTGGACGCACTTAATGACAAGAAACTAAGCAGTTGTGATATCACGGAATTACAGCTGCGTATGGGCAAAATTGAGTCGTTGTACGAGCAATACGATGAGGTACAGTTGAGGTTAGAATGTATGGTTGATGATGTGAAGGCCCAGTTGTCTGAACGTTCCGAGTTCGAGACGTTGTACTATAAAGCATTGTCGAGGGCTCAACAGTTAATGAAGGAATGTAATAAAGATGATGATTTGGTTTCTAGGAATAGTAGTCGTGGTAGTGTTTATAAACCTGTTAAGTTGCCTACCATACAACTTCCAAAATTTAATGGCTTATATAGCAATTGGTTAGAGTTTCGTGACACCTTTACTAGTCTCATCCATCATAATGACGAGATTGATGAAATCAACAAATTTCATTATTTGCGTGCTTCTCTGGATGGATCTGCTGCTGTGGTTATTCAGTCGATTGAGTTTTCTGCTAGTAATTACGATGTAGCTTGGAATTTAATATGCGATCGATTTGACAATAAAAGATTATTGGTACAGAATCACGTGTCAGCCTTATTTAATATAGATCCTATCACAAAGGAGTCCTCAGCCGCTTTGAAAGGTTTAATAGACCAATTAAATAAAAACTTGCGTTCGTTAGACGCGTTAGGTGAACCAGTCAAACAATGGGATACATTGTTGATATATTTAGTTACTTGTAAGTTGGATCAGAAGTCTTATCGTGAATGGGAGGAATTTAAAGGTCATACTGACAAGGACAGCAAGATTACTTTTGATGCATTCCTCCACTTCATTCGCACACGCGCTGATTTAGTTGAAACCTTAGAAATATCAAGACACAACGTGCCAGGTATCGCTAAATCAGATCCGTCGAGTAAAATTAAATCAATGGTAACACAAAATTCTAATAATGTAAGCACTGAATCCGTCACGAAGCTATGTCCCAATTGCAAAGGTGACCATTGTTTAACTAATTGTTTACAGTTCCTTGCTTTAAGTAATGAGGCTCGTCGTAAATTAGTACCTAGTTTTAAATTGTGTTACAACTGTTTTCGTTCGGGTCACTTTTCTAACAATTGTAAAAAACCGGGTTGTAAGTTATGTAAACGCAGGCATAACACTTTAATTCATACTTCGGACACTAACTGTAATCGTAGTGATAAGATGTCTGATAACAAAACTTCGTTTCCGTCACCACCGTCTGTCTCGCCCGCGCACTCCGCTCACACTGACGCCAATAATGTGTCCTTATCTGCGAACATTTCACCTTCTTATGGCGACAGTACGAAGGAGCGCGGCGTGTTATTGTCAACAGCTTTAGTAAAATTATATGATCATAATGATTATGAACATATAGTGCGAGCAACACTGGACAGCGGTAGTACATCATGTTTCATGACGGAACGACTATGTAAGTTACTTAAATTAAAAACAAATCCGATAGAAGGCTCGATCTATGGCATAAATAACGCGACCTCTCGCGTAGGCAATACTTGTCGAGTAAAAATTACGTCACTCAACAACAGTTATAATGCGAAGTTGTTTTGTTTTGTTTTGCCATTAATAACTAACGAAATGCCATGTCGTGAATTAGATTTGTCTAACCTGAATATTCCTACTGATATTTGTTTGGCAGACCCTACTTTTTACAAGCCTTCCGAGGTAGATCTTTTAATAGGTGCTGATCTATTCTGGGACTTATTAGGTACGCGAAGAGTAAAGCTAGGGGTCGGGAAGCCAGTACTATTTGAAACCAGGTTAGGCTGGATCGTCTCTGGATCCATTTTATATAAGAATAGTATGCTATGTAATAGTATGAGTTGTAATTTTACTCAAACTAGTAGTTCCTGTAATAGTGATGACTTAGAATTAATTCGTGATAATTTGACGCGGTTTTGGAACCTCGAAGAGGTTACCTCGCAGCATTCTAACTATTTGCCAGAGGAAAAATTGTGCGAGGAGCATTTTATTAAAAATACAACTCGTTTAGAGAACGGCCGTTTCTGTGTCCGTATTCCAATGAAACAGAACCCTTCTGTTCTAGGTGAATCATTTCATAGGGCTTCAAAATGTTTATATTCCTTAGAACGCAGACTTAAGGCTAAACCCGATTTTAGTAAATTATATCACGAATTTATGGCAGAATATGAGTCATTAGGTCATATGACCGTAAACAAGGAACAAGATTTAAATGCATATTTCATACCTCATCACGGGGTACTACGTGAATGTAGTACCACTACCAAACTACGTGTAGTGTTCAATGCTAGTTGCCCTACTTCATCAGGAGTATCCTTGAATGATTTACAGATGGTGGGTCCTACGGTTCAGGACGACCTCCTGTCTATACTTCTTCGGTTTCGACAGCATAAGTATGTCTTGTCAGCCGATGTTGAAAAGATGTATAGACAGGTAGTAGTACATCCATCTGATAGGCACTTGCAACAGGTAGTTTGGCGTGACGACACTTGCAGTCCTGCCAAGGTATTTAAACTGAACACCGTTACATACGGTACGGCGAGTGCGCCATTTCTTGCGACGCGCTGCCTTAAGCAGCTAGGCATTGAGTGCACTAATGATAAGATTGCCACCATAATCACACGCGATTTTTACGTTGACGATCTGCTCACGGGTGGTAATGATTTAAATGAAGTGATGTTCATTCGTAATGAGGTCACCAATGCACTAGCATCAGCTTGCATGCCACTTCGCAAGTGGAAGTCGAACGAACCTATTTTAGTCTCAGGGACTTCTCAGTCATCATTAGATTTAAGTATGGGATCTAGTGAGCCCAATAAACTATTAGGTCTTGACTGGTTTGCTGACTCTGACGAACTAGGTTTTTTAATTAAAGCTAAACTGCCTTCTAATGGCAGTACTAAGCGTGATTTGCTTTCAGCAATTACACGCATTTTTGACCCCTTGGGTCTTATATCTCCTTTTGTGGTGACCATGAAAATGTTGTTGCAAAAATTGTGGTTAGACAATCTTTCATGGGATGAACCGTTGTCTCTGGAACTCAACACAGCTTGGAATGCTATTGTTAAAGATCTCCATCTTCTGAACGATTTGCGTATCCCACGTTTTGTTATGTCCGATTCGTATCAGACGTTAGAATTGCATGTATTCACGGATGCATCTGAGCGTGCGTACGGTGCGTGTGCCTATGTACGTAGTGTTAGCAGTGATGGTGAATGCGAAGTCCGCTTATTGATAAGCAAAAGTCGTGTGGCACCGATTAAACCTACCACGATTCCGAGGTTGGAACTGTGTGGTGCCGTAGTAGGAAGTCGCGTGTATGAGAAGGTGGTCAAATCACTTCGATCAAAGTTTGATCGGGTGTATTTTTGGACTGACTCGACCATTGTATTGGGATGGTTACAGATGTTGCCTTCTAAACTTCAGCCATTTGTACGCAATCGCGTTGCTGAAATTCTAGATAAGGTAGGAAATTGTACTTGGCGTCATGTCCCAACGACCAAGAATCCAGCAGACTTAATATCTCGTGGCGTGGATATTGATGCTCTGCAAGGGTTACATATATGGTGTGGTCCCGACTTTTTAAAGGATGATCAGACTAATTGGCCATCTCAACCTAAAAGTTTAGGAATCGAGACATTACCCGAAACGCGACCTCAAGTTTCATTGAGCGCTATTGTTGAAAATAGTTCTTACACGTTATTTATAGATTTTAAACGTTTCTCTAATTATTTGAGACTTGTTCGTTCCATAGCATATGTGTTGAGATTTGTTCGTATTTGCAGGAAACTGCCCGTAATTATTAAGTTTCTAACAGAAGAAGAATTACAGGAAGCATTAAATGTTATTATCTTGAAATGTCAAATCGATTCGTTTCCAGAGTACAAATTACTTGCAAACAAACAAAGTTTACCTTCAAAAAGCACCCTTCTCAAATTTAATGTTTATTTAGACAGCTATAAAATAATGCGTGTCGGAGGACGCTTAGAGAATTCTGATTTTACATATAATAAAAAACATCCTATTATTTTACAGTCCACTCATTTATTTACTAGGCTATTGTTTAATTTCGAGCACAAGAGATTGATGCATGCAGGTCCACAGTTATTATTAGCGTCAATTAGGGAATCGTATTGGCCTATAGGTGGCCGAAATTTAGCTAAGGCTTGCTATCGTAACTGTGTGCGCTGTTGTCGTATGAAGGGTAACGTAGTTACGCCTTTAATGGGGAATTTGCCGCAGCAGCGACTCCATCCGGGAGGTTACCCTTTCGAAAGTGTTGGCGTAGACTATGCCGGCCCTATCATGTGTGCCAGTCGGCAAGGCCGCGGTTGTAGGCTAGTAAAGGTGTACATAGCGATATTTATTTGCTTCACCACCAAGGCTATTCACTTGGAGCTAGTCGGTGACCTAACTAGTAATAAATATTTACTGGCTTTGTATAGGTTTATTTCGCGAAGGGGTAAACCCGTTAACATTTATTCCGACAACGGTACCTCGTTTGTTGGCGCGTACAACGATTTATCGAAATTTTTAAAATCAAATTGCGATTCCTTAGGTGCAAGTTTGGCTAATGATGGAGTTAAGATGCACTTTATTCCCGCTTATACTCCTCACTTTGGCGGACTCTGGGAGGCGGGTGTTAAATCGACTAAATACCATTTGAAACGAGTGTTGGGCAATTGTAACCTCACGTTTGAAGAACTTAACACCACGCTGATCCAAATTGAGGCAATTTTGAACTCTCGTCCATTGACGCCGCTGTCCGCTGATCCCGCTGACCTTACACCTCTGACTCCAGGACACTTCCTTGTCGGTCGACCGCTTACTTCACTGCCACAGCGAGATCTTCAGGAACACTCGATCCATCATTTGACTCGATTCCAAAGAATCGAGCAACTCCGTCAACATTTTTGGGTTCGGTGGAGTAAGGAGTTTGTATCCGAGTTGCAGCAGAGAACCAAGTGGCGTTCCTGCAAAGATGCATTGAAGCTGGACTCCTTGGTAGTGATAAAGGAGGATAACCTACCACCCCTTAAGTGGAAGTTAGGTAGAATTGTCGCCGTCCATCCAGGATCAGACGGCATCGTTCGTGTGGCTGACGTCAGGACTACTGCTGGAATCATAAGGAGAGCCTTCAACAGAATTTGCCCATTACCCGTTTCTGCTGAATCTTGTTGAAAGAGAATCTTTCAACGTCCGGGGGCATGTTGGAACGCCTAATCTACACGTCTTAGCAGCTAGTTGCGACGCTGCGTCCGTTCATAGTTTTTAAGTTTTTTTGAATGTAATAGCCAGTAGCTTTTGTGTCATTGTTCTCAATACACCGCTATTCACAGTAATCCATATTTCACCTGTTTTATTTTCTCCCAAGTCCTGGTTGGTCCCGCACAAAAGATCTTATTTTATATACCTTAATTCTGGAAACTACTTACTGACTTAATTTGATCTGGTCGATTGTAGGATGTAGAACGAAATTCACTCGCGCTGATTGTGTCAAATAACTTGTACTGAGTCGTTCAAATTGCAGTGAGAATTCGCATGACTGATCCTTCTGTAGGTTCACGTTACGATGTAAGTGTTATCGTGGGAGGGAGTCTATTTGCTGAAATTAACTCAACTATCCGGCAACAAATTCAATTTGCGTGACGTTGAAGAATTATTACATAGTCAAACTTTACACCGGCCTCCACTACCCGAGTCCCCGCCTCACAACTCACAACTGAATGCTAATTAACCATTAGAGTCACTCGTTACAGGGTTATATTCTAATATAATTACTTAACTTTGTGTGTCGCTATTTTCAATTGGTATGTTTACTTTATTTTAGATAACTCTCGCAAAAATAATATATATAACTAAAATAAAATTCATTTAACTCAGAGTGCGAACGCACAAGTTGCAATGTTGTACAAGTTTTATCTAGAGCACACATTACAATGAGCATAGGAAAGTTGTACAACAAACGTAACGGTTGCTCTGCAGCTGCACAGAACAAGAATGCAGAGAGCTCAAGCTGCCGGCGACATGCCATAGATACCAGCGGAATAATGCGCTGCGACATTATATACGAACAGAACTTCTTTTTTTCATATTCCGTTACTTTGTTAGAAGCGGATTCCCTTTGTAACGAACGTTGTTAATAAATTAAATGGTGGCTCCTGTACGTGCAGTGCACGCATTTATTCATAATACATATTAGCTGGTCGCAGTAGCTTCTGAGGATCCTTACACTTCCTTATACGTTCTTTTTATTATCCAACTTCTGTTTATATTCTTAAAAACTTTTATTCAGCCAGAACTTTATTATTGCCCCCCACGGACTTGCCAAATGCCAGCCTATTTCTAGCGTTAAAATAGGAATATAAATAAATAAATGCCCGACTTGAATATAAAGTTGGGTAATAAAATAAAGTAGTAGGTAGTAAAGCAGCACAGTTTGTCTCGGGGGATTAGCGTCTGCAGTGATATTAAGTTGAGTAGTTGTTGTGACTCAGAACTTGCAGCAATAACCGTGTTTCAGGAATCCTATACACTTAATTTTGACGGTAATCGGATCGCCGATATAGAGGAAGTACTTTGAGAATAGTGCTCTTTTCTCAAGTGCAGTTTGCGAGGCTACGGGACTCATATTGTCTGATAAAGGACATTGACCAACTATATATGGGAGATGGACCAAATGCTGCCCAGACATGGTAGTACCTTCATATGTTTCTTGGCATCAATTTACAAATAATAATAAGAAAAATAAGGACATACCCAAATACTTATAACCTATAAGTATTTGGGTATGTCGGAAGCGTTAGGTTAGGTTAGGTTACTGACATGATGCGGCTGCAACTCCGCCAACACCACCTGGCCCCCTCACGGAGGCCTGGACGACGGTTGTCAAGAGGGGCCGCCGTCGAGGGAAGAGGACGGCGCCACCGCCGGCAACCACTGGAGCACCTACACTTAATAAGGCCGCGGGACCGCCTAAGGTCAGAGCCCCACGCTCCGCGGCTGTAGTGATCACGCTGCAGCCCGGAGCCGTCGAAAGGGGCGTCTCGTACAAGGCGGTCTTGTCAGAGGCGAAGGCCAAAGTCGCGTTCCCCGACCTTGGCACACCGTCCGGCTTCCGAATGAGGTCGGCAATTACGGGGGCGCGGCTGCTTGAGGTGTCAGGTGCCTCCAGCGCCGAAAAGGCGGACATTTTGGCCGCCAAGCTGCGAGAGGTCCTCAACCCTGAGGACGTCCGAGTGTCGAGGCCGATGAAGACGGCTGAGCTGCGTATCGACGGTCTGGATGACTCGACGACCCCAGCTGAGGTCATGGCGGCCATTGCCCAAGCCGGTGGATGTCCACCCGAGGATGTACGGACGGGCGAGATCCGCGCCGACGCTACCGGGCTCGGCATGATTTGGGTGCGGTGCCCGGTGCCGGCGGCGAAAAAAGTTGCAGACGCAGGACGACTGCTGGTGGGGTGGGTTGCAGCGAGGGTCAAGCTGCTGCAACCCAGGGCTCTGCGGTGCTATCGTTGCCTGGACATTGGGCATGTCAGGGCGCGATGCACCGCCGAAACAGACCGCAGCGAGCAGTGCTATCGCTGCGGTCAGCCCGGCCACAAAGCGGCCCAGTGCTCCGCGGCGCCAAACTGCAGCCTCTGTACAGCTGCAGGGAGGCCCGCTGGGCACAGAGCGGGCGGAAAGGCTTGTGGCGCACCCGCGCAGCAGCAGAAGAGGAGAAGGAGGGCCAAGGTTGCCGGGGGCTCTTTACCCCCCCGTCAGCCTGGCTGCTCTTCGGCCGACTCCCGGCCTAGGAATGGAGTGGAGGGAATGGATTGCGCATAATGGCGCTCTATCATTTCCTCCAGGGCAATATCAACCACTCTGCCAGAGCTCAGGATCTCTTACTCCAGAGCATGGCAGAGTGGTCGATTCACGTGGCTGTGGTCGCCGAGCCGTATTTCGTCCCACCCAGAGACAACTGGGTTGGAGACCTCGACGGTTTGGTGGCCATCATTGGCGGGGCTCTTGTCAGCCCGTCCCGAGGTCACGGCTGGGTGGCCGCCCTCACGGACGGCGTTGGCGTTGTTGGTGCGTATTTTTCGCCCAACAAGAGTCTCGCCGACTTTGAGAGTTTCCTTGTCGAGTTGGGCGCCGTCGTAGGCCAACTCCACCCTCGCCCTGTGCTGTTGCTAGGGGATCTCAACGCCAAGTCTTCAGCGTGGGGATCTCCGGTAACCGATGCTAGGGGTGAGGCGCTGGAGGAGTGGGCAGTAACCACCGGCCTGGTCATCCTAAACCGGGGCTCGGTTTACACGTGCGTGCGACAGCGGGGTGGGTCAGTAGTGGACGTCTCATTCGCTAGCCCTGCTGTCGCGAGCCGTGTCCGCGACTGGCGTGTCGCCGTGGAAGTGGAGACGTTATCGGATCACAGATATATCCGTTTCGACGTCTCCACCCAAACTGCAGGCGGCCGTGGCTCACCAGCCCCGCGGACGGTCAATCCACGCTGGGCGCGCAAGCGCATCGACAGGGAACTTCTCGAGGAGGCCACCATTGTCCAGGCCTGGATCCGGGAGTCGGCAACAACCGGACCCGTCGACGTCGAACAGGAGGCGCTGTGGTTCCGCGGGGCGATGACGCAAATCAGCGACGCGTCCATGCCCCGGGTCCACGCAAAGTCAGCGAGGCGCCAGGTGTACTGGTGGTCCGCCGAGATCGCACAGTTGCGTGTCGCGTGCGTAGCGGCCAGACGCCAGTACACCCGATACCGGAGGAGACGTCGTCGGGTCCCTGACGAAGAAGCCGCGCTGTATGAGGTGTACCGCGCGGCGACGAAGACTCTGCGGCTGGCCATCGGCGAGGCGAAGAAGCGAGCCAGGGAGGAGATGTTGGAGACTCTAGACGGGGATCCTTGGGGGCGCCCTTATCGAGCGGTTCGAGGGAAACTTCGAGCCACCGCGCCTCCAGTTACGGAGAGTCTCCAACCCGAGCTGCTGGAGGAGGTAGTCGCAGCCCTCTTCCCGGCGAGAGTGGAGCATATTCCGCCGCCGATGGCTTTGCCCACGGCCGCAGAGTCTACAGAGGAGGACGCCATCAGCGTCCCAGAGGTGACACAGGCAGAGATGGAGGTGGCCGTGATGCGGCTCCGGGCTAAGAACGTGGCTCCTGGGCCCGATGGAATTCACGGCAACGTGCTTGCCCTCGCTCTGAAGGAGCTAGAGCCCTGGCTGAGAGGACTCTTCACAGCGTGCCTTGAGCGGGGCCAGTTTCCCACTCTGTGGAAATCTGGTCGCCTGGTCCTGCTCAGGAAGGCGGGGTGCCCTGCGGACTCGCCGTCCGCGTACCGGCCCATAGTGCTGCTAGACGAGGTGGGTAAGCTGTTCGAGCGGATAATCGCTGCCCGCCTCGTCAGCCACTTGTACAGAGAGGGGCCGGACCTGGACGAATGCCAGTTCGGCTTTCGGCATGGGCGCTCCACCATCCATGCGATATCGCATGTGAGAGTCCTGGCGGAGGAAGCGGTGTCCCGGGGTGGGGTGATGTTGGCCGTGTCCTTGGACATTTCCAACGCCTTCAACACCCTGCCCTGGAGTTGTGTTCGGGAGGCACTGCGGTATCATCGAGTGCCTGCCTACCTCCGCCGCATCGTCGGGGCTTATTTGGCGGAGAGGTGTGTCACCTACGTGGGACGTGATGGCGTCGAAAACCAGCACGGCATGTCGTGCGGTGTTCCACAGGGCTCAGTCTTGGGCCCACCCCTGTGGAACATCGGGTACGACTAGGTGCTGAGGGGCGAACTCCAACCGGGCGTAGACCTGACGTGTTACGCGGATGATACGCTGGTCACCGCCCGGGGGAGTTCGTACAGGGAGGCAGCGTTGCTGGCGACGGCTGCGGTCTCACAGGTGGTGAGCCGCATACGGCGCCTTGGCCTGGAGGTGGCCCTCAACAAGTCGGAGGCCATGGTCTTTCATGGTCCCCGGCGGGCGCCACCGCCCGATGCCCACATCGTCGTCGGGGGGGCTCGAATCGCTGTCGAGTCAACCATGAAGTACCTGGGATTGGTGCTCGACAGCCGGTGGGATTTCGGCCCCCATTTCCAGCGGCTGGCGCCCAAGTTGTTGGGCGCGGCTGGGGCGCTGTCATCGCTGCTTCCCAATCTGGGGGGCCCGAGCGCTGCCTGTAGGCGGCTCTACGTGGGGATCGTGCGATCAATGGCCCTGTATGGGGCCCCGATCTGGGCGACTGATCTGACGGCCGGCAGCATCGCTGTTCTGCGAAAGCCGCAGAGAGCGATGGCCGTCAGAGTCATCAGGGGGTATCGCACGATCTCCTACGAGGCGGCTTGTGCACTGGCCGGATCCCCGCCCTGGGACCTGGAGGCGAAGGTACTCGCGTCACTGTATCGGTGGCGCGAGGAAGCGCGGGCGCGGGGCGAAGGGCCGATGCAGCGACATATGGAGTTGCGTCGGTCTCAGCTCCGCGAGGTCCTGGTGGCGGAATGGCGGGACAGGCTTGCACGCCCTACCGCCGGCCTCGTCACTATCGAGGCGGTCCGGCCAGTGCTCGAGCACTGGCTCGGGAGGAGGCACGGCTCCCTGTCGTTTCGGGTGACGCAGGTGCTCTCGGGGCATGGTTGCTTCGGGAAGTACCTGTGTCGCATAAACAGGGAGCCGGACGCCCGGTGTCACCACTGCGTCGACTGCCGGGAGGACACGGCACGGCATACGCTGGCAGAATGTGCCGCTTGGGAGGAGCCGCGCCGTGCCCTCATCTCAGAAGTAGGCAGTGACCTGTCGCTGCCGGCCGTAGTCGAGTCAATGGTCGGCAGTGAAGAGTCCTGGGACGCGGTGGTATCCTTCTGCGAAACAGTGGTCTCGCAGAAGGAGGCTGCGGAGAGGGAAAGGGAGATTTCATCCGCTAACCCGATCCGCAGCAGACGCGCCGGGCGTCGGCGGAGGGCGGACAACGCCCTTTTCCGGCCCCCGTAAATGGGTCCAGGGGCGACGGACTCGGGGACGTCCGTCGCCCCCAAACATCTGGACCCGAGGTGGCGGCGCGTAGTGTTCCACGCGCGCCCCTCTCAGACGTTGCGGGGGAGTCAAACACCTCACTCCCCCCCAACCCGAGGTCGTGGCCCGCAGAGGCGGGCCGGCACTAGCCGGGGGTTGCGGAAGTATCGTTGTTCCCGCGATCCCCGGTGTAGGTGTGAGACGGAACACCGGGGTGGTTTTTAGTCAGTATGAGTCTGACAGACCCCTCCGCTCCCCCCAGGGCGGAGGACATCCAATGAGGATTTTCCACCACAGAAAAAAAAAAAAAAAAAGTTTACTGACATGAAGCAATCGTTGAGGGAACGCTTCTTTGGCCGCCTGAAGAAGTTATTCAATTGCCTTCTTTCGGGCGGAACCAAGGTGCGCGCCTTCAACGGTTGGGTCATGTCAGTAAACTTTTTTTTTGATGTACTCTTTCGGCATACTCAAATGGACTCAAACGGAACTTGACGCCCTGGATAGGCGGGTCCGTACACCGCTGACTGCATATCGAATGCATCACCCACGATCGTCGGTCATGAGATTGTATATCCCGCGGAAGTGTGGAGGCCGAGGCTTTTTAAATGCCAAAAACCTCCACAACCGCGAGATATGCAATCTCAGGGAATATTTTCTAAACATAGACGTGGGTATGCATCGAGATATAGTAGCAGTGGACAAGGGACTCACCCCACTCTCCTTGACGAATGAGAACTGGCACAAGCCTGTAGTGACCGCAAGGAGGTATGGCAAAGTAAGGAGCTTCAAGGACGCTTATTCCGGGCCCTACATGGGTCCGATGTAGACCAATCAGCGTCCGTAGCCAGGCTGCGTTTCGGTGACCTCTTTGGGGAAACCGAAGGTTTCGTCTGTGCAATTATGGACGGAGTTATCATGACGAATAACTACCGGAGATTTATTGTGAAGGATGGTACGGTTGATATTTGTCGGGCATGTCACCGCCCGGGTGAATCTATCCGCCACATTATCTTTGGTTGTTCTCGTCTAGCTAACGAGGAGTACTTGCATAGGCACAATCTTGTAGCCAGGATTATCCATCAGCAACTTGCTCTGAAATACACTCTTGTGGCATCGGAGGTGCCGTACTACAGATATGTGCCTGACCCAGTTCTCGAGAATGGCAATATCACATTGTACTGGGATCGGTCCTTCGTCACTGACAGGACTATTATCGCTAATAAGCCTGATAAAGTGGTGATGGACCGAATCGAGAGGCGTGCAATGATTGTTGACATAACTGTCCCGCATGACGGGAACCTCGTGAAAGCCGAAAAAGATAAACAAATCAAGTATCTTGACTTGGCTCGCGAGGTTGTCTACATGCAGGATGTGGACACAGCGATCATTGTACCGATAGTTGTGTCTGCCGATGGTTCAATAGCTACGAGCCTTGACCAACACCTTAGGAGGCTCTGGTTAGGCGGCTGGGTTAAGGGCCTGATCCAGAAAGCAGTACTGCTGGACACGGCTCGTATTGTTAGGAGGTTCCTCTCTCTGGAGCCCTGACCGCCGGTAGCTTGGACCCTGTTCCCGATACTGGTGGGCCTCTATCTTTTATAGTTTTATTTTTGTATGTTTTATAAAAATATAAAAAAATAGTTGGTATAAAGAAAAATAAAAATTCAATAAACCTGACTGCTTACAACGTGAACTAAAAAGACGTAAACAAGAAAAAAAAACGGCCAAGTGCGAGTCGGACTCGCGCACTAAGGGTTCCGTACCCATTATCGCAAAAAACGGCAAAAAAATCACGTTTTTTGTGTGGGAGATCCATTAAAATATTTATTATAATCTGTTTTTAGTATTTTTTGTTATAGCGGCAACAGAAATACATAATCTGTAAAATGTCAATTGTCTAGATATCACGGTTCATGAGATACAGCCTGGTGACAGACAGACAGACAGACGGACCGCAGAGTCTTAGTAATAGGGACCCGTTTTTACCCTTTGGGTACGGAACCCTAATTATGCTGTGCAGTCGGAGGATACATATTCGCGAGCTGGCTGACCAAAACCGGATGTACACAAAGCGCTGCAAATGCAAATGATGTGCAGACGCCTTCGCATACTTTTTTTTTGTTTACGTCTTTTTAGTTCACTTTTTAAGCACTAACTTTTGTGTTAACATTTTATTCGAATTAGGTACATTTAAACATATAAGCGTTATATATTTTTGAAATAGCCTCATAAAATCCTTTTTTAGGTCACCCCACACGATAGGATTGAAAGAAAAAAAATATTAGCCTCACAATATGGCGTCCAAAAGCTGCTATTTTTCTATTTTCCAATTTTAATTTAGCCAGTGACACTCGCAAGATTAAGACGAATCGATTGACGCTCGAATCATCAAAACCGGCCAACGCGTTTAGTCTCTGGAACGCCACTTAGGAACAAACATACATAGATTGATAAACACATTATCCTCCTTGGGCAGTCGGGTAAAAAACACCGCCCCAGGGTTAAATATTTGGGTCGCGGATAAATTTGAAAAAGAGTTACCGCGGCCCTGGCTCAAGCAACTGAAGGAACACGGGTCAGTATTTTAAAAATTTGAACACGGGTTTAGTCAGTAAAAGTCTGACACTACCTCCCGCTTCACCCAGAGCGGGAGAAGTCATAGGATGACGTACCAGCCAAAAAAAAAAGAACAGGGTTAAATACTTAAGGTCTGATCAGTTGTGTACCGATACGGAGATAAGACTTCAGAACTTGGTAATAAATGATTCTAACTAACTTATAACTTGCGAAAATTAAACCGAACTTTTTGAACTTTGAACTCTCAAATTATAGACTACAAAAGCTCAAACTTTTACCAAATTTTGTAATTATGTATGAATTTATGCTGAGAAACATTTGAAAGCACCCCCATGTTTGGGCAGTATTTGGTCCAAACCCGGGCAATGTCCTTTAACAAAATGTGGGTAGCTTTGCAAAAAAAAGGTGATTTCAAATTTTGTTATTTATCTGAGGACAAGTAAAATATTTTGAAAACCCTTTATAGTCTGTAATTTGAAAGTTCAGAGTTCAAAAAGTTTGGTTTAATTTTCGCAAGTTATAAGTTAGAATCATTTATTACCATGTTCTAAAGGTTTATCTTATCTCCGTATCATCGGCTACTGGTCAAAAGTTTAAGAGTCAAGTAACGAGGGTGTCTGGTCATCCGAGCAATTGGACTAATTTTGCGAGCACCCGGGTGCCCGCTGACCGTCTTCAGACCCTCGCAATCGAGTTTGAGTTCATAATCAAGTTACTTCTCGGTGTAAATTAAGTTTGTTGACGTCCGCCAATTAGAACTGCGTAACTTACTGATCCTTACAGTTAACGCTGACATTAATCTTTGTAGTTAATCTTGTAGAACCTGTAACTTTATTTTCAGTAATACATACTTGAATAAATAAAGCGTCATATTTTCGGTCTAAACAGACCAAATAAGATTTTTCTCCAAAATAGATATGAATATAATTATCTTACGAGTCTTACCTCGTAAGATATATTCAATACGTGTCTTGCCCGTGTAATTAATATACCCTATTTATTAGAACATATATGTTTTAGTTTTCAAAAGCAGTTCGTAGTAAATAGCTTTCATAAGCACTGACATAAAAACGGCGTATCTTTTGAACACATCAATTCATCCGCATCGAAATCTTTAAGTTCTATCGTTTCAAGAATTTCCAATTAGTTTTTTGTGCCAGTCGTCGAGCGAGAGCATCCGGAGCGGTGTGAGCGCGGGAAGCGAGCGATGTTTGCACGAGTGGACGAGCCTCGCCTTGCAATATCCTCGCTAACGCCCGGCGCCTCGTCTTTAACATATTGTGAGGAGTTTAAAACGTATTGAACGACTCTGCCGAGCTTTATTAGCTTTTCACAGAACAGCTTTCATTATTCCGGTTAAAAGTTAATAAGGCTTCTTCACTGAAGACGCTCTTTCGCGACACAGAACACGAGGGCCCTTCTCGATTAATTAGTTTTTTGTTTTCATTGTTGATATTTTATTATTTCAGATTATTTCTGATTCATTCTTACATTGGATGTACATACAGTTTTCAGTATCAATGACTTAACCGACTTCCCAAAAAGGAGGAGGTTCTATGTTCGACTTCATAATTGTTTTTTTTTTTTTTTTGTATATCACCGATTACTCCGTCAATTGTGGACCGATTTTGAAAATTCTTTTTTTGTTTGAAAGAGTATGTTCCAGAATTGGAACAGAAATCCCATTTTAATTTGGTGAAGAACTTCGGTGATATACAACAGAACTCTTCAATAAAGAACGGCAAATCTCTCGGGATTGCTGCAATCGCATGTCTGTTTGTTGTTTATAACATTTCATAACATAACATCACGCCAGTTCGCTCTTGACGGGTAAGCAGATCTCACATTTCACCGGTTATGTTCAAGTTTCATGAAATCTATTCTGGCGAAATAGTTTCCTTACTAACTTGCCTATTAGGTACGTACAACTAAAAAGTGAAAAATAAAAATACTTTTTGCAAAAAAATACTACCGACTTGCAAATACAAAACTACAAAGTGAAAAATAACTTAATTTTTTGTAAGTCGGTGTCCATAACGCAAAAAAATGGTACCTACGAAAGACACCGTAGTATTTTTTTTGCAAAATGTTTTTTTATTTTGTTTTTATGTGACCACTTTCATAATATTTTTTTTTACAAAAAAGTTTTTTATATTTCCCTTGTTAACCGACTTCAAAAAAATGAGGAGGTTCTCAATTCATCGGAATCTTTTTTTTTATGTATGTTCCCCGATTACTCAAAGACGCCTGGACCGATTTCAAAAAATCTTCTTTTGTTTAGAAGGGTATACTTCCTAGTTGGTCCCATAGTCATCAGGTCAGGATCTGATGATGGGATCCTAGAGCAATCGAGGTAACTCCTCAAATATTATAGGCATACATATAGTGATTTTGGTATTTTCATCAACAATGCAATCACTTGCACTCAGAAAGTATAATTTGGTGAAGTGGAACTGATGAAGAAGACCACAGATGGCCACTGGAACCACTAAATGCTAAGTATGTCACGGGTATAAAATATTTAGTTCTGATGATGAAGCCGGAAGGTAGGCACTGGAACTCTGAAATAAAACAATGTATCCTAGTTGTGCTTGGGCTTATTGGAATCGTCATGAGATGTACTTTGGCCATAAATGATTATCATGTTAATTGGAGATACCTACCAAAACTAAAAAGAGAAAGTCGAAACACACCGAAGAGTCGGTGTCGAAACACTGAAAAAAAATGAGTACAAAAGACACCGACTTCGGAAAAGAAAGTTCTTTTTGCTTTGTAGTTTTTTGTTCTGGAAGTCGGTTTGATTTTTTGTTAAAAAGTTTTTAGTTACCTAATAGGCAAGTTGTTTAGTAAGGTACCTATAACGCCATAATAGATTACCCGAATAAAATGAAACTTGAACAAAACCGGTGAAATGAGAGATCTACGTACGCCTTTAGAGCGTACTGGCGTGATGTTATATTATGAAACGGTATAAACAATAAACAGACATGCGATTGCAGCATTCCCGAGAGATTTGCCGTTATTTATTGAAGAGTTCTGTTGTTCTGTGTATCGCCGAAGTTCTTCATTAGATCTTCAACAAATTAAAATGGGACCAATTTAAAAGATATTATTTCAAACAAAAAAATAATTTTCAAAATCGGTCCACAATTGACGTAGATATCGGTAAAAAATACATGAAGTCGAACATAGAACCTCCTCCTTTTTTAAAAAGGTTAAAAAGAAGTACAGTAGCCTGGTATAAATAGAATTACCCACATCACACAATTTGTTCACCATTTTGAGCTGACTACAGCACAGCGGCAGCGGGCGAGGAGAGGGGGAGGTGGTCCCGCGATACTCCACGTAATTCAATTAACCGCTTAGGTCGTGGATTGTAAAATTAAGGAGCGTAAAAAACCTTTTGTTGTCGGGTAAAAATGAGACACTTGACAAAGCGGGACCTTCATTAAGGGTATAAATTGAATGAGCGGTGACCTTTGGCACGGGGTGTGGAAGCGATGCCGGCCGCAGCACAAACACGCGGCGGCCGTGTGTCGTGTGTCGCAGTCCGCACACGTATTGGTCGCTCTAATTACTCATGTGATTGCTGCCCGACAGAGAGTGCGGTGCGAGATAAAAACAGACAGCGGATGCCTTCTGTGACATCTAAACTTTTAAATTTATTTTATTATTTAATAAAATGTAATATAGAGTTATAATAATTCTTTATAAATTTGAATATTCATTCAATTATTCTGCTATTGCTACTTCTTATCCCGAATAAATGCACGGTTCCTGCGATATTGACAACGTCAGCGAAACTGCGGGATTATGTTTGTATAGAATCTATCATTTCTATCAAAGAGCTACGATGTCATTAGTGTATGTATGTAGAGAAGATTGTGTTAATTCAAGTTACAGCTTTGATGGCATAGTCGCTTTGTTTAAGACTACCGAAATAAATTAAGCAGGTTGTGACGATTAGGGGCCAGGCAGGTATATTAAACTCTCGAAGAGAGGGTAGATACAATAAGTAATAAAAAAAAAAAAATTGTAACCCAGCAGGAGTCTGGTGTGAATTCTCGACATCGAGCGCGTGTTAGGTGGCAGCCAGGTAGGTAGACCGATCTTCGTATCGGAGGGTAGCACGCAGGTCCAGCCACAGCCTTGCAGCAACACCGAAAGGTGTCCTGTATAGAAGAACCCCATTCTGGGGTTACACTGAGTAATCTCTGAGCAACACACGGTTGTAGAATATTATGTCGTTCGAGGTGACGTTATGAAAGTGGCAGAGGTACAATTATTATTAAGCAGATACTGTCACTCTCTGCTGCTGCGTAGTGCCAAGTTCGCCGGTCGTGACTCTTCCACGAACCGCAGGAAGTCCGCGAGCGTTAGTCATACCATATTGAAAGGGAAGTCAACTACCAACATTCAACTAACTAGTTCCGTGCGCGAAGTTTGCAACAATATTTAATTGCTCATTACAGTATTGTCAGTTAAAACATTAGCTGCAAGCATAAATAGATATTTCTTATTTTTCTATTATTGCTACTCGGATTCCGATGTGTTAGCAACCGAGTAACGTTGTTACAAGGTACCTGTGTTTATACTTCAAACAAATAAGGAGAAGCCGCCAGAGGTTTTTCGACAAATTAGATACATACCTAATTAGTTGGAATAAGGAAAATAATCCCTCGAAGCTGTTGGTAATGAAACAGGTTTTGCCGCTGGTTCCCATTTCATGCTTTATAAAGCCGGCATTTTACGGTGCGTGATTTGGCAGATTTTATAAAGCACAGCCGAGGACCGGACAGCCACGCACCGCTTTCCACGGTTCGTGTCGGTCTGTGTGGGTGTCTAGATTCGAATAAATGGCTTCGTGCCATTTTCTCATTTCAAAATACAACATGAAAGAGAACGTATCGCTGCAGCTGCGGGTCTTGTGATATTTAGTAATAATTATATCATGTGCTCTAATGAAAATAAGAAACCGTTCAAGTGCGAGTCGAACTCGTTCGCTGAGGGTTCCGTACCTACCCATTATACCGCTATAATAAAATTGGTATCATTTTTATTGGTGGCTTAGTTTTAAGTGTGTGTGTGTGTCTGTGAATCAAGGTCCTGAGTAAAACATTTTTTTTTTTTTTTTAATCATTTTTTTTCGTATTTTTATCAGCGAACCCTTTTATTTGATACCCATATCATGGCAGTGCACAAAAAATAACTAGTCCACCATCTTGGGCCGTCCGCCATATTGGATTTAGAATGACGTCACTTATCTAACCATGCATTGTCATCCGAACTAAACGTGTATGCAAAATTTCATCTTAATTGGTAGAGGATAACTGCTTTCAAATTCAGTTGCAAGATTTGATCCGAACACACTTACATACTTACATACATACATTGCAAATTTATTAAAAGCTTGTAATAACAAGTATAGTTGAGAGTAAAGTCTATAGGGTTAGAGAGTAGAGACATACAAGAAACTAGGAGAATAGGGAAAGAAGGAGCAAAGCCTCGGCCGATTACTGTAACATTTATTACACTGGGTACAAAAAATAAAAAATTTCAAGCAGAGAAAAATATTAAAAGATACCGCTTATAATATAAAAGAAGGCTTCCCACAGCACATTTTAGAAAAAAGAAAGCAATTACAAGAACAGGTAAAAATAGACACAGAGAAAGGAAACTATGCCACCATCAGGTATGACAAATTGATAATACGCCACAAAAACGCAGTTGCATCAGGCAATAAGAAAAGAACTCTACCAACATCACCGGACGATAACGATCCTTCACGAACAAAAAAAGGAACTCAAGTCAACAAAAAGAACAAAACTCAAACAGGGCTACAGAGATCATCAAGTCTATCAGAGGGAGTTCTCAAACCAGGAATACTCGGTTTTTTAACTAACAAAAACCGTGGAAACTCACCAAACGAACAATTAGACAAAAACATTAAATCATAGCAACTACCGCCCCCCTCTCAAAGGAATAAAGCACTACAAACACAAATAAAGAATAAAATACATCTTCCAAGCCGGCTGGTCACCGTGGAAGATCACGACCAAAACCCTCCAGAGAAAGTTAAAACAAATTGTACAAAAACCAGTCACCAGAATGTCACAAAGGCGTTAATTTGCAGAAGACATGAATTACAAAGAATAAAGCCGAAATCAAGAGCCATGAAAAATGAACTAAAAGCACTCTACAAACTCATAAGTATTCGTATCCATCTAGACTACAAGGCGCATCGTACAATAACCATCGAAAAACATCTTAATACTACAAATAGTGTCAAGAAAGCATACAAGGAACTGAGAACACATAAATTATCGATTGAAGAGTTGAAAGACAAAACAAAAAATACCCAAAATAGAACAGAAATATTGAAAATAGCAACGGAATTCTACAAAAAAACTATACAGCGCACCGAATCAATATTCATATGAATTACCGGATACAAATAGAGTAGAGGCGAGAGCAGTCATAGACTATCACGAAGTGATTAAAGGGATTAAATCACAAAAAATGGAGAAAAGTCCAGGCCCCGACAGGATCATCAATGAAGTCATAAAGACTGGATGCGCGTATCTAGCAAAACCACTAACTCTACTGTTTAATCTGATACTGAACACCTCGTACACTCCTCGCCAATGGTCGGACTCTGAAATCATCTTGCTCTACAAAAAAGGAGACCATAATAACATAAGTAATTACAGACCGATAAGCCTACTACCTTCACTATATAAACTGTTTTCCTCAATAATGGAGAAAAAAATAAAATAATACACAGATAAATTGCATGAATACAAACCTATTGAACAGGCTGGCTTTAGAAGAGGTTTTTCAACAGTGGATCACATACACTCGCTAGAAATGCTGATAGAAAAATACCAAGAGTTCAAGAGACCACTCTACATTGTCTTTATCGATTATCAAAAAGCATTTGATTCTCTGCTCCACTCATAAATATGGGAAACTCTACTCTCTCAAGAAGTGCCACTAGATTACATAAAAGTCCTAAAAAATATCTACGAAAACAGTACTAGCAGAGTGAAACTGGAAACTACAGGGCCACCCATACAAATAGACCCACTCTCGCCAACTATCTTCATAGCGATGCTAGAGGCCATCATTGGCAAACTAAACTGGAAAAAAGTTGGCATAAATATAAATGGATGTTACTTGAATCACTTGAGATTTGCCGACGACATAGTCCTGCTATCAGAATGTACGAATCAACTACAAGAAATGATTAACACTCTACACGAAGAAAGTCGTAAAGTGGGCTTAGAAATCAACCTAACCAAAACTAATATCATGATGAATCATATTAAAAGACCTATATATCTCGCAAATTCATCTTTAACATATGTCGATGCCTACATTTATCTGGGGAAGCAAGTTTCATTCACCCAACAAAACAATGAACTGGAGGTGGAGAGAAGAGTCAACATCACATGGAAAAAGTTCTGGAGTCTCAAAGAAATACTCAAAAGCGATATGACCATACGGATGAAAACTAAAGTCATGAACACCTGCCTACTCCCCTCATTAACATACTTCTGCCAAACTTGGAAATACACCAGAAAAGTAAAAAATAAAATTACATCTTGCCAAAGGAGTATGGAGAGGAGCATCCTGAAAATTAAGAAAATCCAAAAGATCCGCCACACTAATATAAGACAGAAAACCAAAGCTATTGACGCTCTCAGCTACTCACAAAAGCTTAAATGGCGATGGGCTGGACATGTGGCGAGGCTTAGCGATAATCGCTGGACTACAAAGACAACATCATGGGCAGGTCCACTAGGACAGAGAAAAAGAGGAAGACCAAACGCACGCTGGGCTGACGATCATAAAAGTAGAAGGTATTCAATGGCTGCGAGCGGCAGAGAATAGAGAGTACTGGTCATCTCTGGAGGAGGCCTTCACCTTTCATTGAGAGGGCTCTTGCAAACAAAATACAAACTGACTTTATCTAATTAATTAAATCAATATTATATCATTATTCTATCCAATATAACATTCATTCCAAATCTAATAATTATTTAACAATATTATGGTTGTGTTATGAATCTTGTTTACATTTTAATCATATTATTTATTAAATTGAAAAAAGAATTATATTTTTTACTAAACATCTAAATAATCAAGGTTTAACCATATTATTTCTATTGTTTTTTATTATTATAAATGCACTAAAATTAATTAGTAGAATAAATTTGAAACTGTGAATTATTTTGCATACACATTGTTATTGAAATTGTTTTATGAATAAGCAAAAAATAAAAGCTTTTTTTTATTTATTTAATAAGAAATAAAATTTCTAAATTAAAAAATAAACCCCGTCACATTTATCTTGCGAAAACACCCCGATTCAAACAGTAACACGCTCATAACTTTTGAACGGCTGAACCAATTTTATTCAAACATAGCTAAGAACACTCTCGATTACGTCACCTTTTAAACAAAAAAACTAAAACAAAATCGGTTCACCCGTTTGGACGCTATGATGCCACAGAGAGACAAACAGATACACAGCAACACACGTCAAACTTATAACACCCCTCTTTTTTCCGGCGGGGGTTAAATAGTTATGGGCTAATTTAGGTTTCCGCGATAACTTGTAAGTACCAAAATTTACCTTAATTTACAACTGTTTTTTTTTTTGAAGTTTGTCCTTTACTTGTGCTGATAAAATTCAAGGTCCTGATTTTCAGCACAAATAATAAGCCTTGATTTTTATAAACATACTTGTAATAGGGTCAATAGACCTCAGTATCTGGTAGAAATTTCAACTTGCTAGGTGTACCCGTTCCTGAGGAAATCGGTGGTGCCACCCGGAAAGACGGACAAGAGAGTGATCATATTTATAAGGGTTCCTTTTATTACCTTTTGAGATACCGTACGCAAAATACGCGCTTAGACGTGGAGTTGCGGACACCAGCCCGTCTTAACCTTTTTTTTTTTTTTTTTTTTTTTTTTTTTTTTTTTTTTTTTTTTTTTTTTTTGATCACGCTGGGAAAAAATGCATTACGCATACCCACCCATTGGGGGAATGGGGGGCTATGTGGGACTCCCCGGGCCCCCCAGCCCGGTATACCCACTAAAATAACCCAGCGGCACTCCCGCATCGTCTGAATGGAGGAGGACTGGGAAACCGGCAGAGCCTTTACGTCCAGTCCTCCGCCGACGACCGCCCGCCTTTTAGGGCGGGCCCTTCCTCGCCCCTCCCTCAGTGGAGGGGCCCGGGAACGACCGCGAGTGCTCAGCCGTTCCCGCCCGCAAGGGTGGTGACTAGTGCAATGCAGGCTAAGGCGGCCCCCACGCCCGTTGCCCGCTAGTCACCACCAGGAGGTGGGAGGAAACGATCGTACGACCGCCCCCTTCCACCCCCTCTCCGCCACCCCCTTTTGCGACATGGCGTCCTCGCAAAAGGGGGGACAACCGCCGCCCAGGACCCCCCACCCCCCAGCATGGAATTCACCACACCGGGAAGCGAGAGGTCCCGCCCGACAATTCCTCAGGGCACGGCGCAGCTACGCCCCCGCTGGGCACACCTAGACGGTGTGCTGCGCCGTGCCCTCCACCGCGCTGGACCTTACGGTCCCCTCCGTTGCGGCATCTGGCCCGCGAAGGACAGATGCCGCAACCGCCGCCCAGGACCCCTCACCCCCCAGCATGGAATTCACCACACCGGGAAGCGAGAGGTCCCGCCCGACAACTCCTCAGGGCATGGCGCAGCTACGCCCCCGCTGGGCACACCTAGACGGTGTGCTGCGCCGTGCCCTCCACCGCCCCTGACCTTTACGGTCCCCCGCGTGTGCGGCGGCGCGTCGAGACCGACGCTCCGCCGCCTCCTCCTTCCATTGACTTGTCCCTGCCGACCATCCCACGCCAAAGGAGGGCCGGCAACGACAAGTCACACCACCTACCTACCTACCCAACCTAATTTAACCAACCTACCCAAACTAGCCTACCCAACCTAGCCCCCCTATATCGCGTCTGGAGTGTCCCCTGCTAATCAGGGGAACACCCAGAGCGACATCCCCCCCTGTCAGGTATTCGCCACCGCCAACAAGAACCCACGAATGGGAAGTTATTGACGGTGCCCGGGGTGCACCAGCCCAGCGGGTTGCTCTTCCCCCCGGATGTATCCGAAAGAGACCAGCAACCAACTAGGCCAACGTGGAGGTTACCTGACCCGCACCCCAGCCCGTCTTAACCTAACCTAACCTACGGAACCCTAAAACAAAGTAAAGAGAAAGAAACCACGCTGGTGCCGTGGCCGTTTAAGGTATGCAACTATAAAGTTATATTTTAATTAATTGTTATTATTATTCCTATATTTAATTTCTTTTCTTATTAACTAAATTTTTAAATATTTTTATAAAACACAAAATAAAAAAAAACATTTAAAAATATAGAAAATAGAGGCCCACCGGTATCGGGAACAGGGTCCAAGCTACCGGCGGTCAGGGCTCCAGAGAGAGGAACCTCCTAACAATGCGAGCCGTGTCCAGCAGTACTGCTTTCTGGATCAGGCCCTTGACCCAGCCGCCTAACGAGAGCCTCCTAAGATGTTGGTCGAGGCTCGTGGCTATTAAGCCATTGGCTTATTATTATTGTTATTAGTATTCAGATTAGTTTCGAGTTTCGTGGACGCCTTCGGAGGGCATCACACGGCGCCTTTGAAGTTTACGACTCGCGGCGGATCCGCACGCACCGCTACGGACTTGTCTGCGCTTCCACGTTGTGTCTAAAACCGGCATTCCACGGTGCGTGATTCTGCGGATGGACGCGGAATAGCCTGCACCAACGCACCGTGAAAATTACAGCTCATGATATAATTATTACTTAATATCACAAGACCGAGGGCTTTTGAAAACTAGACTTCCATAATTTAAATTCACGCAGTAAGCACGAAATTGTAATACCCAAATTCAGATTAACGAAAACTAGCAAGTCTTTTCTTATAAACAGTATACGCTTTTATAACAAGTTGCCAAAGTCAGTTATAGAACTGACCGATGGAAGGTTCAAAAACTACATCAAACGTATCCTTATTAACAAAGCATATTATAAAATCAAGGACTACGTTGAAGATAAAAACATTTGGCCTTAGCTCCTGCGCATGCAGCTTCCCTGGTAACTTGTAAACGGCACAAATATGTGGATGTCTCTAACTATTCTCAATCTCATTTTTTCTTTCCTTCTTTTAATTGGTTTTCAATCATCTTTATAGCCCTTTGCTAAGAATAGTTACAGCACTGATAACAAAATTTGTGCCACATGTTAAATTTAGTCTTGTTATACTTATTTTTATTTTATTTTTTTACCTTTGTATAGATTCTTTTACCGATTGTTTTGTGAATGTGTGAACATTGTAGGCCTTCTAGATGCTGGTTAACATTTGTTAACTTTTTTTATGTAATATATAATCTTTTTTTTTTTTTCTTACGACTTATTATAATTAATTATGGCATTAAATTTAGTCAATTGACTATCAATATCAAGTGACAATATTTTGTAAATGTTTATGTGTACCTTTTACTAACACTAGGAATATAAGTAATTGTTACTAACAAGAATTGGACTGTAAATTGTCTGAATTTTGAAATAAATTATTATTATTATTATTATCATAAGTCGGGCCTACGTTGTCCCCCCATATCTAAGTACTAATGAATTTGAAACATGGAAATATTGTAAAACCAAACCATTTTTAAAGAGTAACCATGGAGTTTCTTGCCGGTTCTTCTCCATAGGAAACGACCAACCCGAACCGTGCACCTTTTGTCGACGTTTTATAAGTGCCCATGTAGGCCAATGTGAAATAAAAATAAATGATTTTGATTTTGACCAGCAGCTGCAGCGATACTTTCTCTTTGAACGCCATGAGGAACAACATATGAGCCTCACTTGTGTAGTAGAAAGGGCCATGTTTAAGAAAAAAAACATGTAATTTTTCTTGTTTTCGGGCTATAAAATGTATGAAATTACACGGTGTCTTTGGCACCTCTTGTTTTCATCGTTTTTCAACCCCCATGCTACCCCCATGCCCCATGCTTCCCCCGTGTGAGAAAAGCGTGAGTATATGTATGTAGGTATGTATGAATCTGGGGGCACGGTAGTGCCCTCGCCAAGACAAGCCAAGCGAAACGCAAGAGAGCACCTACGATTACCTACGTTTTCTCGAAAGTCGTTTTTTAACCCTCATAACTTAGGTTTGGATTATACCAGATAAACAATATTCTTGGAATATGATTTCAATAGTAGACTTATGAAACATACAAAGTTTCAATTGCTCAGCTCTCATACTTTAGATTTTTAACCGACCTACCAAAACGAAGAATGTTCGACTTTATGTTTGTTTTTTTTGTGTATGTTCACCGATATCTCCGTCAAATGTGCACCGATTTTGAAAATTCTTTTTTTTATAGAACAAGTTTCGAAATTGATCCCATTTTAATTTGGTGAAGATCTAATTAATAAATTCGGAGATGTACAACAGAACTCCTCAATAAATAATTGAAAATCTCTCGGAATTGCTGCAATCGCATGTCTGTTTATTGTTTATACCATTTCATAACATAACATCTACCCAGTAAGCTCTAAAGGGGTATGCAGATGTGTACCTTCCCACCACCTTTCCTTCCACCTTGGTATACCCTCATTTTGAATGAGGTCGCGAATGAGTCTCTTAGGGGCTGGATATCCAAGACCAGAATACTATAGGCTCATATCTCCCAGTCTCGTTGTAAAATTCATGTGAAGAGTTTTCAACGAGATTGGGGAGGAGTAAGGTGTCTAGGGGACCACAATAGATCCCAATGGGTCGAAGTGTCCGAGTTGATTCTCGGCCCCTCCACAAGATAAGATACCCTCATTTTACCGGTTATGTTCAGTTTTATGATATTCGGGTAATCTATTCTGGCATTATAGGTACCTTACTAAACTACTTGCCTATTAGGTAGGTACAACAAAAAAGTGATAAATAAAATAAGTTTTTATTATTAAAAAATATGACTTGGAGAATTATGACGAATGATGTCATGACAAAAATATTTCACCAACTTCTAAAGGAAAAGTGTATCCTCAAAAAATATTTCATGGAAAATGTTGCCAACCATAGTACCTCCTCCTTTTTGGTAAATCGGTTAAAAACCAAACACAATATATTTGTCTGCAGTGGTGCTCCCTATCCATTTGCATAAAAACTTTATAAATAATATAACATGGCATATATAATATAACATAATTTTGTTTATCCTAATTATATTTACGCATAACATTATTTTCGCATAACAGCTTGCGCATAATTTATTTTAGCATAATTATGAAATAAAATAAAAAAGCCTCTTTATTTCATGCAAACAATAATACATAGTTGAATTTTAAATTATAAAAACAGATTCTAAATAACTTCCAATAACTGATACGTATATAAGATGAATTATTAATAATAAAAAACCTCTTAATAAGATACAACGTAATACAATTAATTAATATAGTTGCGCTTACCTTATTTGTATTATAAATTCATTTTTAACCGACTTCCCAAAAAGGAGGAGGTTCTATGTTCGACTTCATGTTTGTTAATTTTTTTTATTTTTTTGTGTATCTTCACCGAGTACTCCGTCAATTGTGGACCGATTTTGAAAATTTTTTTTTTTTTGAAACAGTATGTTCCGAAATTGATTCCATTTTAATTTGGTTAAGATCTGATGAAGAATTTCGGAGATATACAACAGATCTCTTTAATAAATAACGGCAAATCTCTCGGGATTGCTGCAAACGCATTTCTGTTTATTGTTTATACCATTTCATAACATAACATCACGCCAGGACGCTATTAAGGGGTACGCAGATCTCTCATTTCACCGGATATGTTCAAGTTTCATGAAATCCATTTTGGCGTTAAAGTTACCTTACTAACTTGCCTATTAGGTACGTACAACTAAAAAGTGAAAATAAAAAAACTTTTTGCAAAAAAATACTACCGACTTCCAAATACAAAACTACAAAGTGAAAAATAACTTAATTTTTTGAAGTCGGTGTCCATAAAGCAAAAAAATGGTACCTACGAAAGACAAAAAAGGTAACAGAATTGATTTGGTCTACACAACTGGCTACCGACAAAATACAAAACATGAGAATTAGTCAGTCTTATTCTACTGGTATGACGACGAGACGTTTAACCGGACGACGCATTATACCACTCTTGGTTTTGACGTCGACGACTCTTACAACACCATCTGCACCTGGGTACAAGCGTTCGACTCTCCCTTTTGGCCATATGTTTCTTGGAAAGTTTGAATCCACTACAACCACCAAATCGCCCACCTTGAGCGGGACGCCACGTCCATGAGGCTCCCGTCGGTCTTGAAGTGTAGGTAGTACCTCGCGCACCCATCGTTGCCAAAACAGGTCCGCTAGTCGTTGCGACGCTCTCCAGTGTGAATGGCGTAGTGGTGTGCCAGTCGACTGGGTGGTAAGTCACCCGTCAGTGGCTCAAATGGCACGGATCGACGTAGTTTACAGGGTTGGCAGAGCATGATTACAGCACGGACGGAGGCCCTCAAGCGTAGAATCCAATAGCGTTGGCGGACTTCGTTCACAACGCATTTCACGCCGATGTGGTATAATTTTCTGTGAATCCAGTCTTTATACAAGCGGTTGTAATGGTGGTCGCCATCCAGTACGGCTGGCGACTGCGTTTCTTGTGATATATCAGCTGCAGCTGCGATGCGCGAGCGTATTCTCATTATTTTGTGTTCGTCGACTGTCAAAGATAGCCGGCTCAAACGGCTGTCAGTTGGTACCGCTCTCCCGCCGGTGACATGACTCAATTCATTTGTGAAACATTCTTCTTGGACAGCGCGCGTCCACAAGGTTTCTGCTCGACGTGTGTAATGTGTACTGAGAGGTATGTAGACCGTCGGTGCTACGCTGGGGCTGCCTCTCTGAGCTCCAGGTCGCAGTCTCGCAGCCTCCCGTTGTCTCGTCGTCCAGTCCGGATCGTCTACGGTAATACGTTTGTTGCTCTAGCAGCTGTGGTGTGGGCTCGATGTCGGTCGATGAATTGAAGAACGCGGGCCTATTCGTTTTCTGTAAAAAATGTCGTCGCTCGCGCTATACTGCGCTCGCTCCTTTCTGTCAGCTAGGTTCTTGATACCCTGGGAGCCAAGTTTTTTTTTGACAGGTAAAAAAAATATATACTTCGAAACTTGCATTTTTACAAGCAATTGCTAAAAATTTAAAAATTATAAAACACCTTGTCAAAAAGTGATTATTGTCAGATGCATGACTATTAATTAATAATTTGTAATATATGACAGTTACATAATATCCAAAAGTTATAAGAAATTTCTTGTGTGGGGCAACGTTACATAAACAAAATTTAAAAAGAAATGAAATGAATATTATATTGAAGTGTAATAATATAATATGTATGCTCCTTTACTTTAGTTAGTAAGTACACTCCTTTATAACTGTTCATGTATGCTCATCTTGCACTATACTTCATATGCGCACATTTTATAATTATGCATTCATTCAATAAATAGCACTTAACAGATGTGGTTGTTTCCTTGAAAACACCCTTAAGAAACCCCAACATTACATGGCGACCCTGCCACGGGACTCTGCCAAGGGGATTGTTAGTAGTGTGATTAGAGTTTCAGTTTTCCAGCATCTTATGTGAGCATAATAGTATAATGTGTCGGTCAACTGTGGAAAAGGAAGAGGTTTTCCTCAGCCAAAACGCGGCTGGAGGCTACAATGACGCCACGTTGAAAGAAATCGGAGGTCACGTGGAACGGCTTAGCATTATGACCTACATTGTTCTGGCCGTTATGGGAATCTTAGCAGCTTATGTTGGCCTACGGATGTACAGGAGCTGCCACCGCAAATGGATCCAGCAGGAAATTGGGATGAGTACCATGCAGAGAATAAGATCATCCATCAGAGGGCGCACAGAAGGTACGGAGAATCAGTAATAATCCTGTGAATAATGAAAGTGTTGTGTTTTCCATGTTTTCGTAAAAAATATCAGAGAGTACGTGGTGTAACTAATTACGTGGTATCATATTTCATAACGTAAAAACTTAAAGGTGCTAAAATCTTGCACGGACATTCAGCCATACGACACCAAACGGAAACAAAATGCAACGTCGGACTTTTTCGTTTTGTCGCATTTATGTAGAATGTGTTACATTTATGCAATTCTATTATTAGATTAAGAATATGATTGATGTTTTGGAACAAAATTATGTCTTTTTAGTAGAAATACGTAATTATTTAGTTAAAAAGGGACAAGCGAGATATACCGGTAATGTTATTCCAACAAAGTTAGAGCAAGCAAAAAACGCATACGAAAAATGTTGTAAATTATTTTTACTATCAGAAAAAAGTAAGGATATTAATAGGGCATCGTTAATAGATCTTTATGATAAAATAAAACAAAAATACGAGGAAATAGAAAAATTGTGTACATTTCCCGTTACACTAGATTTAGGAAAAATGGATTTTGACCTTAAGGTGGCGTGTAGTTTGATTCCAGTAATGGACGGTGTTGAGGCCACCACCAAGCGCCTAATAGACTCCGTGGAGATGTATGCTGACATGCTGGATGGCCCAGGTAAAGCATTATTAATTACTTTCGTTATAAAAAGTAGGCTGAATGAGAACGCAAAGTTAAGAATTTCAGGCTCATACAAAAGTATTCCAGAATTAATTGATGATTTGAGGAAATATCTTTTACCCAAAAAATCATTTATAGCCATTTATACAGATGCAGCTTCAAAACATTCAACAGGGAACGAGGACCATTGATGATTATGGTTCTGAGGTAGAAAAGTTATTTACAGAGCTGACAATAACCCAAGCAGATGGAAAATCAGAAACATTTACAATTTTAAAACCGATCAATGAAAGCTTTGCTATAAAATGATTTTCAGATGGCCTGCGTAGCTCGAAACTGAGCACCATCATCTCGGCACGCGGCTTCAGCAGCTTGAAAGATGCCATACAAGCAGCGAAAGACGAAGAGTGCACGTCTTTCCAACCATCAGGTAATATTATGCACGTATCTAAAAATGGACCAGTTTCACATAACATTAGGAGTTCACAAAATTATGCATTCAGCAGACAATATAATAACAATTACCCTCGTGGACAGCAATCTAATAACAATTACAACCGAGGACAAGGTCTTCGTGGAAATTTTAGAGCAAACTATCGCTCATCATTCAATAATCAACGAGGTAATAGAGGTTCGAGATATTTTAGGAGTCGTGGACGAGGCCACAATACATTTACAGTAGAGCAATTGGATGACACGCATCAATGCGATAAAAATGATAATACAGATACTCGTACATCGAACCAGTTTTTTCGATCCTAAGCATTTTATATTAACATTCCAAGGTAATGCGAAGTATATAACTTTTTATATTAGGAATATAAAATACTATTGGCTTATTGATACGGGTGCAACATTGTCAATTATTAAACATGATATGTTACCAAAAAATATCGTAGTTCATACAGATAAAACAGTAATAAATGGAATAGGTGGTCAGCGACGTTCTCAAGGTACTGTCAATTTATTATTAAAGCACGAAAATGTTTCGTTTCAGCATAACTTTCTTGTTTTTGATTCGCTACCACTAAGAGCTGACGGAATCATAGGCTTAGACTTTTTAGAAAAATTTAGAGCGAATATTGATATATATTCAAATAGTTTAACACTCGTTAACAATAATAAACAACATTGTCTACATTTTGTTGATGATTATGACCGGATGAAAAATGCTATAATTATTCCGGCACGTTCGGAATCAATTCATTATATTATTGTGAATGAGAATGTAAGTGGAGAAGTTGTAGTGTGTAGTAAAGAGCTAGAGAAAGATGTGTTTCTAGCAAACGCAATAGCAAAGGTTATTAATCATAGGATTCCAGTCAAAATACTTAATGTTGGTGACAATGAAGTAAGTTTGCCATCATTTACGCCAGATTTGAAGGATTTGGAAGACTATAATATTTGTCAATTTAATAAGACCAATATCGATGTTGCTAGGGTTAAAACTTTGTTATCAGAATTAAATCTTAATTATTTAGACGGAGAAGAGAAACAATCAATTGAAGCAATATGTGCAAAATATTCAGACGTTTTTCATTTAGAGGGAGATAAGCTAACAACAACGAATATTTATGAGCAATCTATAGTTGTGAAACAAAGCTCTACTCCAGTCTACGTCAAGCCGTATAGGTTACCACAGGCACTAAAACCAGAAATAGCTAAGCAAGTTGATAGTATGTTAGAAAATGATATAATAGAAGAGTCAAATAGTGAATGGTCCAGTCCAATTTTATTAGTACCCAAGAAAACTAGCAAAGGTAATGAGAAAAAATGGCGATTAGTTGTAGATTATAGAAAAGTGAACGAATTTATTTGTGACGATAAATTTCCGTTACCAAATATTAATGAAATTTTAGATACGCTGACTGGTGCCATTTATTTTACCCACCTTGACCTTCACCAAGGCTATTATCAAGTAAGTTTAGAGCCTAGTAGTCGTAAAGTAACAGCTTTCACAACAAATACTGGCCAATATTGCATGAAACGTTTACCAATGGGTTTAAAAATCAGTCCAAATGCTTTTAGTCGTATGATGTCTGTAGCAATGTCTGGATTAAAATACGATAAATGTTTAGTGTATCAGGACGATCTCATTGTATTCGGAAGAAATCTATCTAGCCATAATCGAAATTTAATAAGCGTAATGGAAAGATTGAGAAAAGTAAATTTAAAACTAAATGCTCAAAAATGTGAATTTTTAAAGAAAGAAATTCTTTATTTAGGACATTTGGTATCAGAAAAAGGCGTTTTACCAGATCCAGAAAAAACAAAAGTGTTACAAAATTATCCTACTCCCAAAAATACAGATGAAGTAAAACGTTTTGTAGCTTTCTGTAACTATTACCGTAAATTTATAAGAAATTTTTCGGCAATAGCGATGCCATTGAATAAGTTAAGTAGAAAAAATGAACCATTTATTTGGTCAAATGAATGTCAACACGCTTTCGAATTTTTAAAAAATGCATTGACATCGTCACCTATTCTACAGTATCCCGATTTTTCCGAGAATCATGAATTTATTTTACAGACAGATGCTTCGGGTACAGCAATTGGTTCAGTATTATGTAATAAAGATCTTAGACCAGTTGCATATGCGAGTAGACCCTTGAATAAAGCAGAAAAGAACTATCCGACTATTCAAAAAGAGTTACCTAACCGAAATTTAAGTAATCTACTAGATGGATCTTTCATACCAAAAAGATATATCAATGGTTTATGATCCGACTGACTGACTATTGCAATAGTGTGGTCCGTTAAGTATTACAGACCGTGTTTGTATGGCAACAAATTTACCATAATGACGGATCATAAACCATTGATATATCTTTTTGGTATGAAAGATCCATCAAGTAGATTACTTAAATTTCGGTTAACTTTAGAAGAATATAACTTTAAAATAATCTATGTGAAAGGAAGAGACAATGTTGTGGCAGATGCTTTATCCAGAGTATGTATAACGTCTGATGAACTTAAGAGTATGAATGAGCAAGCGATGGTTGTAACGACCAGGGCGCAAAAGAAAAAGATGAACGAGCAAAGTAAGAATGAAGATGAAAATAAGGCTCTTAATAAATCCATTAACAACTGGACTGATCAACCAAGAGTTGTGGATATATTAAGAAAACCATGTGATTCAGTAGAAGTTTGTTTGATTGAAGGCAATAAAATAAAAATATTGAGATATAATGACATGATAACTGAAGAATTTGAATGTTTTGCATTTGTAGAAAATAAAAAGATATTATACATTAATCTTGATTTCAAGGCACATTTCTCGCGAGCCGAATTTGTGCAGAAATTAAGCTATTTTTGTGAAAAGATACGTATCAATGAAGTTTGTATAATTAAAAATAATGAAAATATTGAATTTATTAAAAGTGTTTGTGATGAGATTACAACACTTACTAATTGGTCTGGACCACGAATATGTATATTACGAGGCGTAAAAACGAATAATTGATGACAATGAAAAGACTATAATTATGAATGAATTTCACTTACTGCCAACCAGTGGCCATGCTGGAATGCGCAGAATGGTAAATACCATCAAAAGACGATACTATTGGCCAAGTATCGACAAGGATGTCCAAGAATATGTCAAAAAATGTAGAAAATGTCAAAAATCTAAATATTTTCGTTACATTAAAGAACCAATGGAAATTACCACAACGGCTTCTACGGCATTTGACAAGATTTTCTTAGATGTTGTGGGTCCTTTAGATAGAGACGAAAATGGTAATTGTTATATATTGACTATGCAGTGCGAGTTAACAAAATTTGTACAAGCTATTCCTTTGAAAAATAAAGAAACGGTGTCCATTGCAGATGCATTTGTTAGACATTTCATATTAAGGTTTGGTATTCCGGAAACAATAGCTACGGATCGAGGAACAGAATTTATTTCTGCAACTATGGAACAGGTTTGTAAAATCCTTAATATTGAAAAATTATCATCAACAGCCTATCACCATCAGTCCATTGGAGCTCTTGAGAATTCTCACAAAAAATTGGGTGCATTTTTAAGGATCCAGTGTGGCAATCATACGGACACATGGAGCTATTGGTTACCATTTTGGTGTTTTAGCTTCAACAACACAGTCCATTCAGAAACAAATTATACCCCATATGAACTTGTTTTTGGTAAACTTTGTCGAATACCTAATAGCATTTGCGATACCGTAGATCCATTGTACAATAGAGATAATTATCCATTACAATTAAAATACAGGTTACAATTAGCTCATGCAGATGCAAAGAATAATTTGTTGTTAAATAAACATAAACGTAAGGAAATACATGACAGATCTGTCAATTCTACAACATATGAGAAAGATGATTTGGTTTTATTAAAAAATGGAACACGTAGTAAATTAGATGCGCTATTTGAAGGTCCCTATGCAGTTATGGAAGATTTAGGTTGTAATGTAAAAATAATTAAAAATAATAAAATAGAATTAGTACATAAGAATAGAACTAGGCCTTATTGTCAATAGATTTGAAGTAATGTAAGAATTAATATTAGATAACATTGCATTGTATAATATTAAGGATAAATAGTTACCCAATTTGTAATAATAACAATATAGTTACCAATAGAAAAAAAAAGTATGTTTTTTTTTTTCTTTGGCCCCGGGAGGTGAAGTGTAATAATATAATATGTATGCTCCTTTACATTAGTTAGTAAGTACACTCCTTTATAACTGTTCATGTATGCTGATCTTGCACTATACTTCATATGCGCACATTTTATAATTATGCATTCATTCAATAAATAGCACTTAACAGATGTGGTTGTTTCCTTGAAAACACCCTTTAGAAACCCCAACATTACAATATATAATAAATCTTTTGCATGAAAATTCAAAATAAAATACTTAAAAATAACTCAAATTTGTTTCCGTTATTCCTATTATGTGTTATGCTTTAATACTTTTATGCTAATAGTCATTAGGGCTAGTAAAATTATGCGAATTAAAATTATGCTAAAACAAATTAGCCTTCAAGATAATTTAAGCCAAAATAAACAGTATGGCAAAAAAAATATGGCAAAGAATTATTATGGCAAAATAAATTATGCCAAAACAGTTATGCCAAAGTATATTAGGAAAGAGAAATGTATGCGAAAAAAAGGGATCCCGTCTGCAGGGCCGTGGGAGTCACATCACATACGTATTAGCTTCATATCTATGCCCAGAGGCCCAATAGAGATGCTTAAAATCCCTACTGACTTGCGAGTCATATGTTACCCACCGCGGCCCTAACGGAACTATTGTTTGTCGAGTACACGGTGTCCCCCACGGCCCAAACAGAAATACTGAAAAATTTAAACGCATAACCATGAATTCATTAGACAGACGAGTAAAAATCCCATGATTTATGCTCACTCTTTTTAATTTTAGACCAAACGTTAAGTAATTTTTAACCCATACAATTTCAGTCTTTATCCTTAACCATTAAGGTGTAATTTCCTTTGTGGCTGCAGCGGGATAATTTTAAAGGCCAAGCCTTTGTCGTGGACTGGTTTCCTGATGGATGAAACTAATCTATTATTCTGTCTGGCTCATAAGTCCGGATCCGTCTGCCATTAATACAGTTGTCTCGGCATCGTTCAACATCGGGCAGCATCGAGTGACATCGGGCAACATCGTGCGGCAACTTGCGGAGTCGTGCGACACGCCTGATTGATCATCGAACAGCGCGCATATTTTAAAATTAATTGCCTGCATGTCTGCTGGGATTAGGGAGATGTATGCTGCATCTGTGCAGTTTAGTGAATTGCTCCATTTGTTGCTTGTCTTGCGATGGGAGCGCATCTGGAGCACAGGAATTAATTTACTTTGGAACGCTCCGTCTAGCTAAACAAATGAAAAGCAAATGAGTTTCCAGTTTGGAAGCAATACGTCTATTTGTGGGATGCATTTCTGGTTGGCACTTGTAGGTGGGTAAAGGTTTAGTATATACCTACCTAGGTTTTGGATATATACTTTTTTGGGTTTGGTTTTTGTTATGAATATTGTTCACACCTAATATATGAATACCAAAAAATGTGGGCAATTTTTATTTTAAATGGTAATTATATTGTTTTAATAAAGTCTAATAAATTCGCAAAATCTTAATAAAAAACCGGCCAAGTGCGAGTCTGACTCACGCACAGAGGGTGCTGTATAAACAGCTACTTGAACCAAAATAAATAGGAAACATTACTAACGTTCATAATCAATGTAAGCACCGAACATTGCTCTAACGAAGGGACAAAATTAACTTTGCGATTCGAAAGCTGTTGTAGCCCATACATCAGTATACAACATTTTTACTTTTCCAAGTACATTTTATAAGTTGGAAGTTAGTTTATAGTTAGCAAATAAGTAATTATTCGTATAACATAGTGTAATTAATTTGTAAAGTTATGTCTAACACGGACAAAATAACGACATTCGCACCAAAACCGTCAGGCGTATTTTAATGAAATTGACACCATCGCAAAGACAATTTAATTATCTACATTTTGATCTCAGGCTTCTTTTTTTAAGTCATAGAATAATAAGGAAAGTACAAAATACTACTACGTAGTGACTTTATTCATAGGTAATTTGTAATATTGTGTAATAGTTAATTATTTTCTTAATCGTTTCTAAGGCGAATGACAATTTCATATTGTAAATTAATTCCAATATTTTATATTTAAATAAGTACTAAGTCGATAAACGCAATCGATATAGACGATGACTGTTGGAACGCCTAATCTACACGTCTTAGCAGCTAGTTGCGACGCTGCGTTCGTTCATAGTTTTTAAGTTTTTTTGAATGTAATAGTCAGTAGCTTTTGTGTCATTGTTCTCAATACACCGCTATTCGAAGTAATCCATATTTCACCTGTTTTATTTTCTCCCAAGTCCTGGTTGGTCCCGCACATGGTCCATATCGAGCCGGATTGTGGTATCGTGATATATAACATCGTAGATTGATGAAATCAGCGATATTAACGACGCACGGAAATACATAATTTACAAGGACTTGAGAGGTTATGTACGCCGGCAGCGTGGTATATGGATTGAGTGCATATTTTCTTTACGGTGTTAAGTTTTATGGATAATATCGTCACCCAACACTCGTACAGGTTGTATCTAACTTTAATTATAAGTTACCAAAGGTTAGTGCAGTTTTAAACTTGTATTAATATAAATTATGTTCATTGAGTACCGTTTTGCATTTTGAATGGTTTCGTTATTTATGTATGTTGCGCATACAATTAGCGACAATTGTTATTATATAATACTTTAAGTATAGTAGTAATTCACACTACATTTATATAGTTTGTATTGTTGCATTAGAGCGATAACCATTCAGTTAATTAAGTGTAAGTTGCGTAGGTATTCAGCAGTCATAGTTTATTCTCGTTAGTGTTAGATATTATTTCCAATTATTGACTAATGTTAGTTAATTAATCCGTAATGTACTTTATATTTTGTTGTTTACCTGTATCCTAATTCATATAACTTACAGATTGAGGCATTTATAAATAAAAGTTTACAACTTTCCATTTGATATCAGATTTATTGTTTATATAACACGTTTATATAACACATCTTATTTACTTTAAAAATTACCTAATTACATTGTTATATAACAGTATAATCAATCGTATAACTTAGTACCTACATAACGTCTGTTTAAGTATATAAACTTATTTGCTATTGTATACATTTCAGGTCGAAAACACTCACTTCCCAGTATGTCCGAGGAGAAGGAATTAGTAAAGAAGCGAGGCAGTTTTAAGGGTCGCTTGACTACATTCATTACTTACCTGGACGCACTTAATGACAAGAAACTAAGCAGTTGTGATATCACGGAATTACAGCTGCGTATGGGCAAAATTGAGTCGTTGTACGAGCAATACGATGAGGTACTGTACAGTTGAGGTTAGAATGTATGGTTGATGATGTGAAGGCCCAGTTGTCTGAACGTTCCGAGTTCGAGACGTTGTACTATAAAGCATTGTCGAGGGCTCAACAGTTAATGAAGGAATGTAATAAAGATGATGATTTGGTTTCTAGGAATAGTAGTCGTGGTAGTGTTTATAAACCTGTTAAGTTGCCTACCATACAACTTCCAAAATTTAATGGCTTATATAGCAATTGGTTAGAGTTTCGTGACACCTTTACTAGTCTCATCCATCATAATGACGAGATTGATGAAATCAACAAATTTCATTATTTGCGTGCTTCTCTGGATGGATCTGCTGCTGTGGTTATTCAGTCGATTGAGTTTTCTGCTAGTAATTACGATGTAGCTTGGAATTTAATATGCGATCGATTTGACAATAAAAGATTATTGGTACAGAATCACGTGTCAGCCTTATTTAATATAGATCCTATCACAAAGGAGTCCTCAGCCGCTTTGAAAGGTTTAATAGACCAATTAAATAAAAACTTGCGTTCGTTAGAAGCGTTAGGTGAACCAGTCAAACAATGGGATACATTGTTGATATATCTAGTTACTTGTAAGTTGGATCAGAAGTCTTATCGTGAATGGGAGGAATTTAAAGGTCATACTGACAAGGACAGTAAGATTACGTTTGATGCATTCCTCCGCTTCATTCGCACACGCGCTGATTTAGTTGAAACATTAGAAATATCAAGACCAAACGTGCCAGGTATCGCTAAATCAGGTCGGTCGAGTAAAATTAAATCAATGGTAACACAAAATTCTAATAATGTAAGCACTGAATCCGTCACGAAGCTATGTCCCAATTGCAAAGGTGACCATTGTTTAACTAATTGTTCACAGTTCCTTGCTTTAAGTAATGAGGCTCGTCGTAAATTAGTGCCTAGTTTTAAATTGTGTTACAACTGTTTTCGTTCGGGTCACTTTTCTAACAATTGTAAAAAACCGGGTTGTAAGTTATGTAAACGCAGGCATAACACTTTAATTCATACTTCGGACACTAACTGTAATCGTAGTGATAAGATGTCTGATAACAAAACTTCGTTTCCGTCACCACCGTCTGTCTCGCCCGCGCTCTCCGCTCACACTGACGCCAATAATGTGTCCTTATCTGCGAACATTTCACCTTCTTATGGCGACAGTACGAAGGAGCGCGGCGTGTTATTGTCAACAGCTTTAGTAAAATTATATGATCATAATGATTATGAACATATAGTGCGAGCAACACTGGACAGCGGTAGTACATCATGTTTCATGACGGAACGACTATGTAAGTTACTTAAATTAAAAACAAATCCGATAGATGGCTCAATCTATGGCATAAATAACGCGACCTCTCGCGTAGGCAATACTTGTCGGGTAAAAATGACGTCACTCAACAACAGTTATAATGCGAAGTTGTTTTGTTTTGTTTTGCCATTAATAACTAACGAAATGCCATGTCGTGAATTAGATTTGTCTAACCTGAATATTCCTACTGATATTTGTTTGGCAGACCCTAGTTTTTACAAGCCTTCCGAGGTAGATCTTTTAATAGGTGCTGATCTATTCTGGGACTTATTAGGTACGCGAAGAGTAAAGCTAGGGGTCGGGAAGCCAGTACTATTTGAAACCAGGTTAGGCTGGATCGTCTCTGGATCCATTTTATATAAGAATAGTATGCTATGTAATAGTATGAGTTGTAATTTTACTCAAACTAGTAGTTCCTGTAATAGTGATGACTTAGGATTAATTCGTGATAATTTGACGCGGTTTTGGAACCTCGAAGAGGTTACCTCGCAGCATTCTAACTATTTGCCAGAGGAAAAATTGTGCGAGGAGCATTTTATTAAAAATACAACTCGTTTAGAGAACGGCCGTTTCTGTGTCCGTATTCCAATGAAACAGAACCCTTCTGTTCTAGGTGAATCATTTCATAGGGCTTCAAAATGTTTATATTCCTTAGAACGCAGACTTAAGGCTAAACCCGATTTTAGTAAATTATATCACGAATTTATGGCAGAATATGAGTCATTAGGTCATATGACCGTAAACAAGGAACAAGATTTAAATGCATATTTCATACCTCATCACGGGGTACTACGTGAATGTAGTACCACTACCAAACTACGTGTAGTGTTCAATGCTAGTTGCCCTACTTCATCAGGAGTATCCTTGAATGATTTACAGATGGTGGGTCCTACGGTTCAGGACGACCTCCTGTCTATACTTCTTCGGTTTCGACAGCATAAGTATGTCTTGTCAGCCGATGTTGAAAAGATGTATAGACAGGTAGTAGTACATCCATCTGATAGGCACTTGCAACAGGTAGTTTGGCGTGACGACACTTGCAGTCCTGCCAAGGTATTTAAACTGAACACCGTTACATACGGTACGGCGAGTGCGCCATTTCTTGCGACGCGCTGCCTTAAGCAGCTAGGCATTGAGTGCACTAATGATAAGATTGCCACCATAATCACACGCGATTTTTACGTTGACGATCTGCTCACGGGTGGTAATGATTTAAATGAAGTGATGTTCATTCGTAATGAGGTCACCAATGCACTAGCATCAGCTTGCATGCCACTTCGCAAGTGGAAGTCGAACGAACCTATTTTAGTCTCAGGGACTTCTCAGTCATCATTAGATTTAAGTATGGGATCTAGTGAGCCCAATAAACTATTAGGTCTTGACTGGTTTGCTGACTCTGACGAACTAGGTTTTTTAATTAAAGCTAAACTGCCTTCTAATGGCAGTACTAAGCGTGATTTGCTTTCAGCAATTACACGCATTTTTGACCCCTTGGGTCTTATATCTCCTTTTGTGGTGACCATGAAAATGTTGTTGCAAAAATTGTGGTTAGACAATCTTTCATGGGATGAACCGTTGTCTCTGGAACTCAACACAGCTTGGAATGCTATTGTTAAAGATCTCCATCTTCTGAACGATTTGCGTATCCCACGTTTTGTTATGTCCGATTCGTATCAGACGTTAGAATTGCATGTATTCACGGATGCATCTGAGCGTGCGTACGGTGCGTGTGCCTATGTACGTAGTGTTAGCAGTGATGGTGAATGCGTAGTCCGCTTATTGATAAGCAAAAGTCGTGTGGCACCGATTAAACCTACCACGATTCCGAGGTTGGAACTGTGTGGTGCCGTAGTAGGAAGTCGCGTGTATGAGAAGGTGGTCAAATCACTTCGATCAAAGTTTGATCGGGTGTATTTTTGGACTGACTCGACCATTGTATTGGGATGGTTACAGATGTTGCCTTCTAAACTTCAGCCATTTGTACGCAATCGCGTTGCTGAAATTCTAGATAAGGTAGGAAATTGTACTTGGCGTCATGTCCCAACGACCAAGAATCCAGCAGACTTAATATCTCGTGGCGTGGATATTGATGCTCTGCAAGGGTTACATATATGGTGGTGTGGTCCCGACTTTTTAAAGGATGATAAGACTAATTGGCCATCTCAACCTAAAAGTTTAGGAATCGAGACATTACCCGAAACGCGACCTCAAATTTCATTGAGCGCTATTGTTGAAAATAGTTCTTGCACGTTATTTATAGATTTTAAACGTTTCTCTAATTATTTGAGACTTGTTCGTTCCATAGCATATGTGTTGAGATTTGTTCGTATTTGCAGGAAACTTCCTGTAATTAGTAAGTTTCTAACAGAAGAAGAATTACAGGAAGCATTAAATGTTATTATCGTGAAATGTCAAATCGATTCGTTTCCAGAGTACAAATTACTTGCAAACAAACAAAGTTTACCTTCAAAAAGTGCCCTTCTCAAATTTAATGTTTATTTAGACAGCAATAAAATAATGCGTGTCGGAGGACGCTTAGAGAATTCTGATTTCACATATAATAAAAAACATCCTATTATTTTACAGTCCACTCATTTATTTACTAGGCTATTGTTTAATTTCGAGCACAAGAGATTGATGCATGCAGGTCCACAGTTATTATTAGCGTCAATTAGGGAATCGTATTGGCCTAGAGGTGGCCGAAATTTAGCTAAGGCTTGCTATCGTAACTGTGTGCGCTGTTGTCGTATGAAGGGTAACGTAGTTACGCCTTTAATGGGTAATTTGCCGCAGCAGCGTCTCCATCCGGGAGGTTACCCTTTCGAAAGTGTTGGCGTAGACTATGCCGGCCCTATCATGTGTGCCAGTCGGCAAGGCCGCGGTTGTAGGCTAGTAAAGGTGTACATAGCGATATTTATTTGCTTCACCACCAAGGCTATTCACTTGGAGCTAGTCGGTGACCTAACTAGTAATAAATATTTACTGGCTTTGTATAGGTTTATTTCGCGAAGGGGTAAACCCGTTAACATTTATTCCGACAACGGTACCTCGTTTGTTGGCGCGTACAACGATTTATCGAAATTTTTAAAATCAAATTGCGATTCCTTAGGTGCAAGTTTGGCTAATGATGGAGTTAAGATGCACTTTATTCCCGCTTATACTCCTCACTTTGGCGGACTCTGGGAGGCGGGTGTTAAATCGACAAAATACCATTTGAAACGAGTGTTGGGAAATTGTAACCTCACGTTTGAAGAACTTAACACCACGCTGATCCAAATTGAGGCAATTTTGAACTCTCGTCCATTGACGCCGCTGTCCGCTGATCCCGCTGACCTTACACCTCTGACTCCAGGACACTTCCTTGTCGGTCGACCGCTTACTTCACTGCCACAGCGAGATCTTCAGGAACACTCCATCCATCATTTGACTCGATTCCAAAGAATCGAGCAACTCCGTCAACATTTTTGGGTTCGGTGGAGTAAGGAGTTTGTATCCGAGTTGCAGCAGAGAACCAAGTGGCGTTCCTGCAAAGATGCATTGAAGCTGGACTCCTTGGTAGTGATAAATGAGGATAACCTACCACCCCTTAAGTGGAAGTTAGGTAGAATTGTCGCCGTCCATCCAGGATCAGACGGCATCGTTCGTGTGGCTGACGTCAGGACTACCGCTGGAGTCATAAGGAGAGCCTTCAACAGAATTTGCCCATTACCCGTTTCTGCTGATTCTTGTTGAAAGAGAATCTTTCAACGTCCGGGGGCATGTTGGAACGCCTAATCTACACGTCTTAGCAGCTAGTTGCGACGCTGCGTTCGTTCATAGTTTTTAAGTTTTTTTGAATGTAATAGTCAGTAGCTTTTGTGTCATTGTTCTCAATACACCGCTATTCGAAGTAATCCATATTTCACCTGTTTTATTTTCTCCCAAGTCCTGGTTGGTCCCGCACAATGACTGTAAGCCTCATCTCTTTTTAACATAAATTGACAGACAACTGTTAAGTTATTAAAATAATGGCCATCGTTTGTTTCGAATTGCATGTAATGTTCGATATTTCTGTTTTCTATGTATATTTATAGTCCAGTAGGGATACAATTATTTTTCACATAACCTTTGATAATTATAAAGTTTTTTTATTTTCGCTGGGTGGATAACGTATTTAAATTCATTGCTATGTATTAAAATGCTAACAGAATAGAGTTATGCAATAGGTATGACGTAGGTATTTCCTTTTATTTCGTGTCTTAACAATAATATATTATATTCAAATTTAAATAATTTAGTGTTTCTTTATTAGTACTATTAGTCCAATAGCCAGAAGAATATGACCTTCGATAATTCAAAAGTTTTTATTTTTGCTGGGTGGATACCTTACATGAATTCATTGCTATGTACAAAAACACTAACAGTTTAAAGTTATGCAATAGGTATGACGTAGGTATTGCCTATTATTTCGTGTTTGTGTAATTTAATTTGCTGTTTCTTTGTTAGTACTATCTAAACTTTATGTTAGTGAAAATGCTTACAGATAGGTACTGTGGCATAATTTATGATTAAACGAACTTACCCTAAGTGAAGTTCTATCATAATTATACGAAGTGCCTCGTCCGAAGAGATTAGTACCTGTAATTAATGATTATTATTTACATGTAGTACCGGCTACGGGAGGCTACTCAAATCACTATGTTTTAGAGACAATATTTTTTTTTTTTTCTTGCCCTGGCAGCTCTGTGTCGGCTGTCAACTTGTCATTTAGTTTAGAGTTATGATGTTTTATAGATATTTCCAGAACGCTTCTGGGTTATACCTTAGGGTTGGGAGGGTGTTACTAATCTCTTCGGACGAGGCACTTCGTATAATTATGATAGAACTTCACTTAGGGTAAGTTCGTTTAATCATAAATTATACTTTGTGCCTCGTCCTCGAGATTAGTACCTGTAATTAATGATTATTATTTACATGTAGACTTTGAGAGTTAAGTTCTGGAATTATCACATACACTATGATGAATTTGTGAAGTAAAAGCTTTCTTTCTTTAAAATTCTTAATTATATTTTTATAGACCAACCATCATGGTTGTCCATAGGTTTCACACATAGGTTCTTAATCAGTTCATTCAGATATGTTCTTAATTATTTGTTTTTGCAAAATTTTTATTTACTTTCTTATTCTCATTGTTATAATGTTTATAGATTAATAATCTAAGTTGTCATTAGATATCAAAGGTTCATATTCAGCATCAACCATTCAGTCATTTTCTTAATTATTATTCTTATCTTAATTATCTTTATTAACAAAATATTATTTGCCTATTATTTATTGTCAATAAGTATTAAAGTTTTTTATAGACTAACAATCACAGTTGCTTTTAAGTAACATAGGTTCTTAACCAAAATGTTTATATATATTCTTAATTATCTTTTTAACAGAATATTTGTTGCCAACTTAATATCAATATTAAGGTTTGTTTATAGAATAACAATCATAGGTGTCATTGGAAAACTAAAGTTCTTAATTAACCATTTAGTTAATATTATACATATATCTGTTTTAACAAAATACAGTTTTGCTTTTTTATTACTATTGTTAGTTTCCTTAACATTACATTTTATACTGATACTCCTTCCTTATAAGTTAAAGTTGCTGGTTGTTGTATTAGTTAGTACATGTTAGTTAAATAAGATATCTTTAATCACAGCTAAAGATTTATCTTGCTAAATCATTTTGATCCTTTACACTATAGGTATTTTATAAAATTTCCAGATGTACTTGAGCTGTAACTCCAGCCTGCTGTTTTTAGTATCTCATAAATTGTCACACCTGTCTTTAGAAGTAGCAGCGTGGCATGTTCTGTGAGCTAAATATATGGGTACCTACATCAATACTGCTAGTCTTTAAAGTACACTTAATCCAACGACTGATAGTCTGTTTGGATATTAATGTGGTATGGTTTCTTGGTGCCTAAAATAATTCTTATATGTTAATTAATGTGGGCTACAAGGGTATCAGCTGGATATATTACTGTTCTTTGTCTGAAGGATTGATTGATTTAGTTCATATATAAGAGATTTTTTGAGATCTGAAATTTTGTTGGTTATATGCATTCATTCTATTTCTATACTTTGATATTATTTTTGACAGTTGTTCTAGAGACAACATCTCATTTGGGTACCAAATTCCTAATACTTCCAGAATCTGGGATGTTTCCCAGGTGGCATTGTATTTTTGGCCAGGTAAAAGGTAGTCTGAACATGCCCTTAAAATATTTTCAGAGTACATTAATGTTCAAGGTATTATCAGTGATAATGCCAATTTGTGACAGTTATGCATTTGATATATTTTTTATTAGAATTAGAAACTTCTGTTAAGAAATTATAATACCATTGCTGTTCAAGATGTTATTATTATATATTTTTTTTTTTTTTTTTTTTTTTTTTTAATTATACCAGTTTATTAAACATGAGTCAATTGTTTGGAAAAGTTTTCTGATAGAGATGCTATCATAATTTCTATTGATGATGGTAGTATGCTTCGTCATAATAGACTTCACTACCTACACACTAGACTCCGACAGCCAGAGTAAGGTTGGTATGGATTTTTCCCTTGGTGTGACATACTTTATTATTTTCATTAGGTTTAAGTATGATCATCTCTATATTATGAGAAGTGCCCAATCGGGCAGAGTTGGCCATGGTGACCACAATAATGCCCTTAGCCTTATCCATTATGATTTTTCGTAGATATTTTAATATGATTGAGAATGGTGGAAACGCAGAAAAGAAAATTGGTTACCAGTATACTGTAAATGGGTCAATTGTTATGTATTTGTCATATTTTTTGTTAATGTGACTTACAGATAGGTAAATTTCAGAATTCCAAATTTATCTTTCAATTATTAATGATATGCATTTTCTTTTAGTTCCCATTCTACATCGGGATGTGACTTCTGCAATACAGTATCAACTACTTGATTTTCAGTCAACCTAATGTAAGGAGCGAAAATGAAATATAATGGTTTTCACACCAATGCCGCTGGCTAAGTTGAAGAGATGAGGGTAATGAATTCTACCCATTCGATTAATGCAGCCTATATTGCTGTTGGATTGTTTATACATAAGAGTATTTCACAATTATTGAAAAGTTTACCAAATATTTAAAAAGACAAAGAATGATGCTAATAAATCCAATTAAAATTCATTTGATATTCACATTCCTTGTCTGACCACTGGCCCCTAGCAATCTCATCCCCACAGGCAGTCCCCCCCCCCCCCCCCGAATGAATGGCATATGGCCACCATTCAGGGAATTATTGTAGGGATATCTATGTATTTTTCATAATTTACTTCACCTTGGAGGTTTAGGATTTTACACATTCTAGTTTTTTGGTATATATAAAGCCATCCATATTCAATAGTAGGGCACGCTGAGAGCAGTACCTAGTCCTACAAAACATATAAATTGTCAGATTTCATAATAGATAAGTTTTTCTTATCTGTAGGTAATGTTACATGACAGTTTTAAGTCTTTTATCAATAATATATATCCCAAAAATATACCATTATTAATGGGTGTAAGTTTGTTATTTACTAACTTGTGATTAACTTCTTAGTGTTTTCAATATTTTCAGTCAACAATTAATGGCCACAGGATCTTAGGTAATTTGTTGGCAGATTTCATGACTTTAGTGAAAATGTAAGGTGCAGTGTTTTACCCAAATGGCAGTAGATCGAACTTATACAATTTTCCAAGAGGGTATTCTAGATATTTGCTAGAATTTTTGTGATATTTTATAAGAGAATCTTTAATGTATTTTATGTATGGCCATGGAACTATCATTTGATAACATTTTTAATTCTGTGCACAAGTCTTCAAGTTTGAAACGACTTACATCAATGCACTTATTAAGGCTTTATTGCCATTGGGTTTTTGTCTTAAGAAAAACTTGAGACAAATTTTCCTTTTCCAAGGCTGGCACTTAGATATTGCATCTTATAGTGTTTTTGCAGCTGGGCTATCTTAAAGTGTTGTGGACACCCATGAAACCCTCAATCCATGATAACATGGTCTTATCATCAGTGATAAATTACCACTATTTATAAGAATTTATAAGCAACCAGGGTACCTTACTGAATTTAGCGGCGTCGAGGTGAGATGTAATGACCACCTAAAGGATATTGTATGGCTGACTCAGGCTATAGACAGGCTCCCTGTTCTCCTGTCGCCCTTGTGGCGCTAGTGGAGCTTTCGAGTATTTTGCTTAGAATGTGTTGGGTTCTTTCTTGGCTTTGGGTGCTGTTGCAGCACCTGATTTAGGAGCCACTTTTCCAGCTCGAAGAGTTTCAGCAAGTGTTTACCTGAACTGATATTTTTCCATCTTTGTGTTTTGAACTTGCCCTTAAGGTCCTTTTTTATTGAGCCGCAGCTAAATTTGCATCTAGTAATTGAGTCACAACTCACAATGTTGAACTTCACATAAGGTACGAGTGGTATCCATTATTCAACTTAATAGATCTGTATAATTTTCTTTTGTATCCAATACTTTGGATAATGATGCTCCTAGGATGGAGATGGTGCTGAGTAGTCTTTGTTTTGCTTCTATGGCCTTGTTTATCAATAATTTGGGCATTTTGCTGTATAGCATAAGAGCCCCAAGTTTTGTCACGTTCAATGTCAGCGTTTATTTTCCCTGCGCAAGGAGCTGTAGGGGAAATACCAGCCTGTGGTCTCTATGGAAACAAGCCTCATGTTGCAAGATGTTCCAGACAGCTGGCCACTTCCTTGTGGAGTTCGGCCCCATCACCATACTCTGTGTTCAATGTTGGGTCAACCCAATGAATTTTGAGAGCGTCTGTGTGTTTCCGGCCTGGAATTGTGAGGGAGATCACTAGTGTTCGTGGTTATTTTGGTATTTTATTGGTCATATTCGACTTTAATTGTTTTCATTTCATTTGTGGCATCGTCGTCCAGGACTTTGCCTGGAATGATTACAAACCATTGTTTTACTGCCGGTTGATAACCGAGTTATAAAATCTGGTGGGTGTAGCAATTCCAAAGAATTGAACGAAACCAGTGAATTATTGAATGTTGTTTAGACAGTCCAATGATCTGCCCGAGTGCATTCGTTAGGTAAAAGAATTATATTATATTTCATGATCTCGTAAGTATGCAGTGAGACAGCCCGATGGCTTGCCCGAAATGCATTATTTGTTTGAGAATTATTGAATGTTGTGAGACTGTCGGATACTCTGCTCGGGTAAAATAATTAAATTATGATGATCTCTTAAGTATGCGGTGAGACAGCCCGATGGCTTGCCCGAAATGCATAATTTGTTTGAGGATTATTGAATGTTGTGAGACAGTCGGATATTCTGCTCGGGTAAAATAATTAAATTATGATGATCTCGTAAGTATGCGTGTGAGACAGCCCGATGGCTTGCCCGAAATGCATTATTTGTTTAAGAATTATTTAATGTTGTGAGACAGTCCGATTTTCAGCTCGAATACAGTCGTTAGACAATAGAAATACATTTCTTTTGATTGATAATCTCGTGAATATGCAGTGGGACGGCCCGATGGCTTGCCCGAAGTGCATTATTTGTTAGAGATGCAAGTTTAAGCCATAGGATTGGTAAAATAGTTGTAGATATATGTACAATTAAATCAAAATATATTTTTACAGAGTTATGTACCTTGTGGGTCTAAATATGGCGTCGACTCTTGAGACGATTTTTGTTTTAAATAGTTTCCAGGTTTTTTTCATTTTTCACCTGATTCTCTCGTATTCCTCGGTTGACAATGATGTTTCCTTTTTGGCATTTTCCAACTTTTTAAAAACTGTTCTTTGTATTTAAAAGTTTAGCTAAGTGTTGAATAGCGCCGCACTAAAACCGCGAATGACAAGTTGACAGCCGACACAGAGCTGCCAGGGCAAGAAAAAAAAAAAAAATATTGTCTCTAAAACATAGTGATTTGAGTAGCCTCCCGTAGCCGGTACTACATGTAAATAATAATCATTAATTACAGGTACTAATCTCGAGGACGAGGCACAAAGTATAATGAAAAACTTAAAATGGCTCGTAACTCTTTCAATAAAAGATTTAACTTTTCAAATTATTACATATATGCAAAGAAGGATAATAGTTATACCTTACAACAAAAGTTCTAACAACTAAGTATTATGCTGCGCAGGAAATTGTATTTTTACTTTGCGATATGCGAAATATTGAATTTAACTTTATAATTTTGCGCCTACATATTCGAAATAATAAACTCTGCCACCATACAAAAGTTTAAACACTTACGTGCTAAGTCTTTAGTTCAACAAATAAAATACAATTTGGGTACGATCAGTATTAAATTCTTTGAACTATAGAATTAACGGGCTCAAGTAGAACAGTTTACAATCGACTTCTGAGGTTTTGAGCTACGCCAGTCATCGATAGCTATGGGCCACACATAAATTGCAGCGAAAAGTATATGACAATTAAATATACAAGACCGACCACAGAGGTCTACATCATAAATGGACTCTGCCAAATACTTCCGATGATTTTTAGGAAAACATTACCGCGCAAATTCTTGTTTCAAACTGGCGTCTAGTATCTGACAGACCGTTAACTGTTATTTTACCTATGAATGCAACCTTAGTGCTATGAAAATAAAGATCACTAAAATAGGTAATCTGGCATGTGATAAACAAGCCTTCGCCGTGCGAATTGAATAAATATCAAAATTATGTCTTGTACTTTACGACTGCACCATATAAGAACGCAGAAGGTGACATTTTTTAAATTGGTTTTGGTGCGTATAACCTCTAGAAGATTACTAGTAAAATCACACGCGATTGAACCTAAATTATTAGAGTAATCTAGGCTATAATTGCTGATTCAGCAGTGCTAAATTGAAGGAGAAAAGTACGCAGATGAGACGAAAGGCAATGGATAAAGTTCAATTTACTAATTATGCCACATACCTTTGAAACAGCGATTCCCATGCAGATGCAGATGCCACGTTCGAGAAGTTCAGCTCACAGACTAGGTACACTATGCTGACCAGCGGTACACAACACAGTAGGTCTAGGTAATACAGATAACACTTTCCATGTAGGTTCAATTAAGAGTTTTGGGCGAGAGAGTGACTTAGTGCGCGCACCTCCGCCCTGGTTGGTAAGAGACTGACGAGGATCGCCTGCGGCCGTGGCGTGGTGGCGGCGTAAAAAGACCGTAGCGGCACGGCGCGGAATACCACCAAAACAACGATAGGTGACACTAATTTAATAAATTGGAACTAGTATACCAATGCCTTTCCATCGCCCTATGGTGATGTAATAAAATATGAACTATTAATTAGGAAGCGTAACCATTTTCCCCGGCTTGAAAGTTCCTACTTTCGAAACACAAAGGAGAAGTAAAATAAGTTGCAGATCATCACAACTCTACCAAAGGTTATAAGAACTCTAAAGTTGCGACTCTCTATTACAAATAAGAATATTCAATTAACTATTCTACGCGGTAATTAAATCTAATACTGCACATTGGTGCACGGTAAAATTAATTATTAATGTAACGAAACTTATTGCGTTGGCAAAGGGGTCTCTGAAGGATCCCGCGTTTAGTCTTTACCGATGCGACTCTACAAACTCCGTTTATATCTGGAAATATTTCTGTGATTACTCCTTACGGCCAATGCAGCGGCATCACATTGTCCTGCATGGAGACGACAACCATACCGACCCGTATTGGATTGGCAGGGGTGTTCCATTTCTGTTTGGACTGTAGGATGTGCAGGTACTCTTGGCGCCACCGCTTCCAAAAAGACTGGACCATTTGTTCAGTTAATTCATAACGCGAAATAAGATGTAACCGCGTTTCATTGACTTCGCGGGCGGGGAGCAATAATAGAGGTTTCGTATGCAAGAAGTGATCTGACGAAAGATTCTCATGAATCTTACCGATACGATTGGCTACGAAGGTGTGCCATCGATGCGGTGCGGAATGAATCCAACTCAAGGTCACAGTTGAATCCGAGAAAGCTACGACTGCCTCAATGGCGTGCCGAGCTGCGAAAAGATTATATACTCGCTTTATCACAGTTGATAAGAGGAATGCGGCGCATAACTCGAGACGAGCTAGCGAAACTACTTTCAGTGGCGCGACTTTAGATTTCGCACACACCAGCGAAACGACGATACTACCGTCGGGTCTGACAACGTGGGCGTAAACCGAACCACCGTAAGCTCTCTCACTAGCGTCGGCAAAACCGACGAGGGAGAGCCTACAGCGTTCTACGACGCCGACATGTCGCAAAAATCTCAGTTCAGAGATAATTGGCAATTCAGCTTGAAATTGTTCCCACAGACGAACAATGCGAGGTGGTGGGACGTCATCCCATCCAAGTTTGACAAGCCAAAGCTCTTTGATAAGAAGCTTGGCGTATAAAATTATCGGTGCCACGAGGCCTACAACGTCGAAAAGACGTGCAATGGAAGAAAGAATATTCCGTTTCGTGCAAGGGCGAACATTAGGGTTAACCTGGAATACGAAACAATCCTCATTAAACCGATATAAGATACGTTGAAGCGAACGATCTTGTGGGCGTATACCTATACGTAGGTACATAGATTTAACATCTGCGGAAATAGCGACACTAAAAAGCCTAAAATTTAACAAGATGATAAAAACGTCAGCCTGAAGGACTGGACCTGCGTACAGGATGTCATTGAGCGAGGTACCGTTATCTGTACTTGCACTAGCATCTAGGACCACGCGTAGCTTAGTGGTCACTTTATCCTCTCGAATAACAGCATGGTGAGGAATATAGTAGTCCATTTCTCGCTCCTTACAATTTCGTTTGGGCAACCCACATTCAGGTAAAATATTCTGCACCAAAGAAATATAATTGTTCTGTAGATAATCCCGTATGACGTCATCATAAAGAAGCTTGACGTTAGGAAGCGATTTAAGTTTACGTTCGAGGCTATAGAATCTCTTGCGCGCTATATCAAAAGAATTTCCCAACGCTGACGCGTCTGTTTTCAGTGGTAAAGCTGCAACATACTTGCCATTTGGAGCGCGGGTAATTGTGCTACAATAAAACTCTTCACATTGTTTATCATCCACACTCCCAACGGACGAAGCAGTAACATCTTCAATCTCCCAAAACTTACGAAGATCGAAGTTATCGAAAGAACTCGCAAAGAAAGACAGAGTGTCAGTTGAAGGTTCGATAATAGGTGCTTCTCCTAGAAGTATGTAGCCGAGCATAGTCTCCAATGCATCGGGGCAACCGGGTGCGCCGGTCACGGTACCGGGTCGCAATAACTTAGCGAACAACGTGACTCCAAGTAACATGTCAATATTACCTGGCACACCCCAGCTGTCATCAGCGAGTAGTTTAGGATCAATATGCTTCAATTCGGCAGTATCTATAGCACACAGAGGAAGCTGCCCGGTTATCTGATCCAAGACTAGAGCGTCAATTCTATACCTAGGCTGCGAGCAAAACCGTGAGCTGAACGTCAAATTCACCGAGCCACGAACGGCCTGCGATGTGCCACCAATACCACGAACGGTAGTTATTGAGTCCGTATGTATAGTTAGACCGAGCATACGGCAGCAACGCGATGTCATATAATTCTTTTGCGACCCAGGGTCCAAAAGACATCTAACCACCACGCCCTTACCCTTCCTACCTGCCACTAATACCTTGGCAGTAGCCAGAACTTCGGTACTACGTGTGGCCTGGACTTGAGCAGAAGAATGCGTACACAACGCCACACGATCAGAAGTAGCTGGATCGGCCGCAGAAACGGAGGCTGGGTCGCTAGCGGAAACCAGCGCAGGGGCTTGCGTCGATTGCTCAAAATGCAATAAGGAATTATGCTTACCGTTGCATTTCCTACATGTTGACTTAGATAGGCACTTAGAGACGGTATGTTGGCCACTTAGGCAGTTAACGCATCTGTGATTGTTTTAAACAAACTTAAATCTATTATCCGCGCTCAACTTTTGAAACGCTTTGCACGTATACAAGTTTATATGCGAGGATTGACAGAGTGAACATTTAGATTCAGTAGCCACAAACACCTGCGATACCTTAGATGAGGTGCTGGGTCTACCTGCGGGGGCGGGCTTAGTTGCCGCAGAAGAGATACGATGTAAGATTTTTACTTGTTCACGAACAAACTTTACGAAATAATCATAATCCAACTCTTGTTGATTACGAAGCGACATTTCAAAATGTTTTGCTGTATCTGAGTCTATTAACTTAAGACCCCAATGAATAAATATAAAATCCTCCAAGTTATGTATTTTTAATTGTTTGAGTCCAGCAACCGTAGAAGTTAATTTATCGAAACCTTGTTCAATATTAGCGGGTGTCGTTCCGAACGACTTCAATGAGAACAGTTGATTTAGATAATTAGTGGCGAGCGCGCGAGTATCCAGGTAATTTGCGATAAGCGCATCCCAGACAACGCGGTAATTATCGCCAGAAGGTACAATACCTACTGCCACACTCCTAGCCTTTCCCTTTAGACAACTCAACAGATAATGAATGCGATCAGAATCTGATAAATCTGCGTTCGTATGTATAATACGTTTGAAAGTCTCATAAAAGAACGGAAAGCTCTGAATATCACCGTCAAAGGCAGGCAGCTCAATTTTAGGTACCTTTATATGATGAGCACTAGGGCTCACTGTCCGGCTAGGTTCCTTGGAAACAGTTGATTCAGTTAATGAAGCTAAAGTAATTTTTATCTCGCCGATCAAGTCATCAAATGAATGTAAGGCACTATAGCTTACTTCGCACTTTGGATCCAATGTCAATTTTAACATATTTATCTCGTCCATTATCTCATTGAATTCGCTACGTTGGCCGTCAATTTGTTTAGCCTGAGCAATAAAAGAATTACGTAATCTTTCTGTTGTTAAAGATTCTGTTGAATCCAAAATCCTTTGAACCCGCGCGAAATACGAGTCGCGTTTACTTTCCAACAATCTAAGTTAAACCTTGTCCGTCATAGTGAACAGAAGTTAAAATATGGAAACAAAAAAAAAACAACAAATTTTTATCTTTTACGGAACCCGCGTAAGTGAAATTAGTGATCCAATCAAACTGATAACTCAACGAAAGATTTTACAACTTACGTTAGTACGGAACAATCCGTACACGCGAACCCTAACAATAATAAATTGTAAGGTGAAAAAAATATAAAGCGTACAAAGTTTGAATAACGTACAAAGTTTGAACCGCGTACAAGCAACAAAGTCTAATACAAATAAAATAGTAAGCACCCGACATACCTTATGAACGTACCCATCTACCTATATTTATGATTAGCTTAGAGATACCTACAACCCGATAATTAACATTTATGTCGGATGCGAAGCGATATATTTTTTTTCCTTGTAGTATTCTATTTATATGAGATTAACTTACTCAATACATAGAATATGTACAGATTCTTAACCAACAATAAGTTAAGTGTGAAACTTAGAAACAAGTATAGTACTTATTTCCGTAAGCGATGCGATTGTGTTCGTAACGAAATACCTTCGTAAAACACAATAAAATTCCTAACAAGTAAATACGCAGATGACCGTTCGAAGTAAATTATCTAGTAAGTACTACGCTTACAAGTTAGGTGCGGGGGTGATATGTATAAATATACGGCTGTTTCCTATGAGGAGAACTAAACGCGTAAAGTTTATACAAATCTGTTATTTTACCTGAAGGTTCCTATCAAAAGATCAAGTTACCTTACAAAATGAAATAACAAGCGACGCAATGATAATCTGGTTAATTACAATAATTAATCAAATGCGTGTTATAATTATTTAAATTATGCCTACAATTATTTATGTTTATATAATAATTACAATCATTTCTATGAAGTTGTATGCTTAAAAGTAGTTGTATTGACTTCTTGCGATTGGTCGAGACTTGACAGTTATCAACAACCAATCACAAGCAAGTTTAATGGTGGGGATTGGTGGGGATAGAAACGAATCGGCGGGCATTTTATTGGTATGCCCGGCCATTCGTTTTCTGACATCAGTACTAGTCACTTGTATTATATTGCTGTTGGTTTTGCTAACTCAAACTGTACTGCTGTGTAAATATAAAGAATAAAGCTGATCTTCGAATTTATAAAGAGTATTTTATATTCAAATTCCTCGCTCCTGAGTGTTTGACCAGTACGGTTCACATCTCAGAAAGTGGGATAAGCAACTTAGTGCCCACAAAAGGATTGGAGATACGCTTCAGTATTTGGCGTATGTAGAAAACGCCACGAGAACATGGATCAACGCAGGTCTAGTTCTCGAAGAATGTGATGGACCTAGACGGACCCCACGCGAGACGCAGACGCCACCACTAGTCGCCAGAAGCCGCAGCCGTGGTTGAGGGCGTACGCGTTCACCTGAAGAAAATCGTAGCAGCCGCCGCCATGTGTCGCGGTCTAGGCGGTCGAGAGGAAGACGATCGCGACTGACGACTAGTCGGTCTCGTTCCCGGTCGCACTGTTCAAGGACGCGCCACGCGGAATCCAGGCATTCACCTAGGAGCAGAGCTTCTCATCTTCGTACACCGCCCCGTGAAGAAACACGTCGTGATCGTGAGTCAAATAATAATTTGTTCATTGAGAACTTTATTAATGCGCTTAAGGGTATGAATAATACAAGCGATCGCGATAGGTTTCCTGTTTTAAATAACGTTATTCCTGATTTTGACCCGTTATGTAAGGAACAAACGGTTGATACGTGGCTTCACAAAGTTAACGAATGTGCACAGATCTATGGTTGGAACGATAAACAAGTAGCCCACTATGCTCTGCCGAAATTAACAGGGGTAGCTAAAACCTGGTATCAGGGTCTACCCTCACTACTATTTTCTTGGCCAGAGTGGCAGTTAAAGCTGAGGGAATCTTTTCCAACTAGGGATGATTATGCAGATTTACTAATGGAAATGCTTAGTAAAAAGGTACGCTATGGGGAGTCGTTGGAGATATATTACTATGCTAAAATGAATCTTCTAAATCGTTGTGAAATATCAGGAAAACGCGCAGTTGACTGTATCATAGCAGGTGTAGAAGATCGTGGTGTTCGGTTAGGAGCTCAAGGAGCAGGATTTACAGAACCGGAACTGTTACTTAAATTTTTGAAAACTGTGAAAGTAGGTCAAGATAGGTCCACAAACGAGCAGCAAAAAGTTAGGGATAAAGATAGGCGATCACAAAATAACTCATTTATCGGTAATAAAGTAGGTCACAATTCCACGAAGCCAACCGGATCCAGCATGGTCTGCTACAATTGTAAAGAAGCCGGTCACCCGTTCTTTCGATGCACAAAACCGAAGATCCAATGCTCTAAATGTAACTTATTAGGACATAAGGATACTGAGTGCCCTGGGTCAAAGCAAAGTACCAACGATAAACCAAAAGCAATATTGAAAGTAGAAAACACAGGCGATTCAAGTGCGAAGTATAAAATGCCTATTAAAATAAATGGGATGTTTTCAGAATGTCTCGTAGATTTGGGAAGCGAGGGTACTTTGGTCCGTCTCAGTGAAGCTCAGCGTTTAGGATTAGACTGGAAGGTAGGGGAAGTGCCACTATTGAGAGGAATAGGTAACGTCCCATATAAACCCCTTGGCAAAGATTACGTCACGATTGAAGTGCAGGGTGTAGTAGAAAATCACGTGGAGATATTGGTAGTTGATGATTACTTAATAAATTGCTCTGTATTACTAGGCCACACTTTCACCGAAAGGCCTTCAGTCAAAATAGTAAAGACGGAATCTGATGTAATTTTTCAGCGTGTTAGTGAGGAGTCTGTTTTGATTTGTCAGCTTTTATGCGTGGAGGAGACGTGCATAGAACGCGGCGAATTAGGAGCGATTCCAGTTAGCTCGCGTAATTCTTACTCGGGAAAAATTTACGTGAACGGAACTGTGCGCAATATTGAAGGTCATGAACATTACTTGTTGCCCGGCGAGTATAAGTTAACACAAGGTGCGGGTAGGATTCTCGTTCAGAATATTAGCGACAACCATCTGCTTATAGAGAAGGGTAGTCTTTTAACTAGGAGCCACACTTTAGCTGAGAGCCTTCAAGTCCAAAAATTACATTTGTCACGCATAGATGAATCACCAATCAGCTGCGGAGAAAATTTAACAAAGGATCAAAAAGAGTCATTAAAGATTTTGTTGAATAAATATAAATATTGTTTTTCGAGTGGTTTAACAGATCTTGGGTTTACGACGGAAACTGAAATGGTGATTCAACTGGATGACCCCGATCCTGTCGTTTACCGCCCATACCGGTTGTCCTTTACCGAACGCCAACTAGTTCAAGATATGATCAAGGAAATGTTAGAAAGCGGCATTATAAGGGAGTCTAACAGTCCTTACGCGAGCCCTATAGTACTAGTTAACAAAAAGTCAGGGGAGAAGAGGCTATGTGTGGACTACCGCGCTCTGAATAATAAAACAAAAAAAGAGCACTACCCCCTCCCTCGTATCGAGGATCAGTTAGATTTATTATCAGGTAGTTCACTATTTGTTACCCTCGATTTAGCGTCCGGGTACTATCAAATCCCAATAGCGGAAGGCTCTCGAGAGAAGACTGCCTTTGTAACCCCTCAGGGTCAATACGAGTACAACAGGATGCCCTTTGGGTTAGTGAACGCACCATCAGTCTTTCAGCGTACAATGAATAAGATCATCCACAATTCACCAGCTTCATCGTATGCATTGGTTTACATGGATGATATTCTGATTCCTGCCAAGTCATTCGATGAGGGGATGGTACGTTTGGAGGAGGTGTTGCGGTTACTGGCAAAAAGCGGTCTAACCCTCAAAATGAGTAAATGTAATTTCTTTTATGATAAAATAGACTACCTGGGGTACGAAGTCAGTGCAGAGGGTGTTAGACCAGGGTCACTCAAAACAGACGCCATATCCAAATTCGCTACGCCAACAAATGTTCACGAAGTTAGGAGGTTTTTAGGCCTTGCTAGCTTCTTCAGAAGGTTTGTCGCGGGTTTCGCCTTAATAGCACGTCCTCTGACTAGTCTGTTGAAGAAAGACTCTTCTTGGAGTTGGGGTAGTGAAGAACGGGAATCATTTGCGAAATTAATACAGATTTTAGTACAAAGACCGGTCCTAGGACTTTATGATCCTAATGCACTAACCCAACTCCACACCGACGCGAGCAAGTACGGGGTAGCCGGCATTTTAATGCAACAGGACATGTCTGGGGTGTTCAAACCAATCGCTTATTATAGCAGGCAAACCAGTCCGGATGAGCAAAAATTGCATTCCTTCGAGTTAGAGACTCTAGCTATTATTGCGTCATTGAATAGGTTCAGGCATTACTTACTTGGTGTTAGATTCACCATAGTTACAGACTGCAACGCTTTACGTACCACTTTAAGTAAACGCGACTTGGTCCCACGAATCGCTCGCTGGTGGCTGCAGTTCTTAGAATATGACTGCTCAATAGAATACCGCCCTGGTGACAAAATGGCACACGTAGATGCCCTCAGCAGGGGTGCTATAGATAGTTCTCCAGACGTTGATCACGTGTTAGATGTCCTTTCAGTAGGTACTGACGATTGGCTTGCGACGATGCAACAGACTGACGAAGACATTAAAAATATCGCGGAGATTTTAGGGGATTCTAAATGTAAAGATGCTGTTGACATAATTAAAAATTACAAGCTTGTAAATGGGCGGGTATATCGTATAATTGACGAAAATACTATCCGTTGGGTTGTCCCAAGTGGCACCAGATGGCAACTACTTAAAGCCAATCATGATGATGTGGGACACTTCGGGTTTGACAAAACTTTGGCGCGCTTAAAAGCTACTTATTGGTTTCCAAAGATGAGACGGTTTGTAAAAAAATATGTCTCTGCTTGTCTTCATTGCGCATATCACAAGCTGCCAAGTGGTGCCAGGCCCGGTGAACTACACCCCATCCCTAAAGCTATCATACCATTCCATACCATACATGCGGATCATCTCGGTCCTTTTATCCGCACCAAGCGTGGCAATACATTCATCCTTGTTATCATACATGCGTTTACTAAATTTGTTGATATCACCGCTGTGCGAAATACCAAATCGGCCACAAGCATTAGAGTATTCAGAGAGCATTTTAGTTACTTCGGCGTGCCAACACGTTTGATTACGGACCAAGGGACAAGTTTCACAAGTAGGCAGTTTAAAACATTTATGCAATCACATGGTATAAAGCACGTGCTCAATGCTGTCGCTACACCCCGAGCGAATGGTCAAGTGGAACGGTACAACCGCACCATTTTGGCAGCGCTAGGGGCAATGAATCACGATAGACCAAATGGTATATGGGATGAACATTTACCAGACATACAGTTAGGTATCAATACTACAGTACACGCCACCACTAAAAAGACTCCAGCGGAGCTTCTTTTCGGACGAAATCTAACTAACCCATCTGAAGGTTTGTTAAATGACGTAATAAATGAGGTTACGTCCGAGTTCGGAGAGAGTCTCGACGATGTTAGGGCTACGGCCGGTGAGCTTATTAGGACTCAACAGGACAAGGACAAGGAACGGTATGATAGGTACAGGAAAATGGGCATATGTTTTAAAGAAGGCGATTTGGTTAGAGTAGTAAGAGCCGTGACAGGAATAGAGGGGCAGTCTAAGAAGCTCGAACCTAAATGTAAAGGCCCTTACAGAATTAAGAAGGTACTCCCGAACGATAGGTTCGTGGTCGAGGACACGCCCCTCACAAAGACTAGTAAGAGATACGAGGCTGTGGTAGCTATTGACAAAATATTCCCATGGATCTGCTTTAACGAACCCGTATCAACCGATTGTGAACACGAGCGTAATGATTGCGAATCTGAATGTGAAGAGTTGTAAATAGATGTACAGTAAATTCATACTCATTAATGAAGATAAATATGTATATATGAATATTGTAAATACAATTAAATAAGCATGTAATTAAGGACATTATAATTAAATTATTCGCCGTCAATTAACATTGTGTATCTCTAATATGTACACTTAAAGAACTAAGAAATTGATGTCATAATATAATATATAAAGCTATGGTAATATGTTTCGATGATTAATGTCATGTATCATCAAAATTATTATCCCTATATAATGCATGTACTAATGGCTGAAATATTTGCTGGTCAATGTCATGGACCAGTAAATACCGACTCATTGGTTAGGGTCCCGTACTAATGGGTTGGTGAGGGGTATCAGGTAACGGATGCCTCTCATTTTAGAAATTAGTGCATCAGTATATCTACTGGTCGAGGTCATGGACCAAAACATATACTGTTGATATAAAAGATATGAATTAAAGTTAGGAGTGTCAGGTAACAGACACTCTTAAGAGGTTATAAGCTTTTGTTAATCAAGGTCATGGATTAATACATAAATTCAGGAGTAAATCTATTTATAAGTGATGGTTTTGATATTTATTTAGATACTAAAATGTGATAATAAGATGACTTATAGTCAAAATGATTAATAAAGGAAGTATCAGATAATATATGATTGATAAAAATATGTTATTATTATAGTTATGTTGGCTGAAATATAGAGTAATGTATTGTAATTACTCAAATAACAACGAGAGACTCGTTGCAAGCCGGATGGCCGAGCTGTTATAATTATTTAAATTATGCCTACAATTATTTATGTTTATATAATAATTACAATCATTTCTATGAAGTTGTATGCTTAAAAGTTTGAGTATTGACTTCTTGCGATTGGTCGAGACTTGACAGTTATCGACAACCAATCACAAGCAAGTTTAATGGTGGGGATTGGTGGGGATAGAAACGAATCGGCGGGCATTTTATTGGTATGCCCGGCCATTCGATTTCTGACATCAGTACTAGTCACTTGTATTATATTGCTGTTGGTTTTGCTAACTCAAACTGTACTGCTGTGTAAATATAAAGAATAAAGCTGATCTTCGAATTTATAAAGAGTATTTTATATTCAAATTCCTCGCTCCTGAGTGTTTGACCAGTACGGTTCACATGCGGTTGAGTCTAGAATTATAAAAAATACCTACTCGTGCAATACGAGTATAGTAGGCATTTACTTAACGAACCAACAGTAGTAGTGTATCGTAAAATAATCAATGTCATTCATTCTGCAAATCTCGATTAGAAAAATATGTTAAAGTTTCCAATGCGTAAATAAAAATTAACCGTACGATAACAAGAACTGGAATATTCCACAGTCACGTAGGCCAACTTGAACGAATGTTTTAACTGACTACCCACAATTTTCATACACGAACAAAAAAATATATAATTACGACGAAAATTAACTGATTTATTAAATAAACTTATTTAGCGATATGAATCAACGTTGATATTCAATTAAATGTATTTTTCGGAGTTTCAATTAGTGAAATTAAAGATTTACGTTAACAATTAATTTGCCGGTAGAAAGTACTACACGCAAGGCAGCCAGCCTTATTCCCAACGCAATAGAGGCGAGAATTGTGTGATGATCTGCAATTAATATGGAAATTTGCTAAACTTTTTGCTTAAATTTAGACTTTTAGGACTTAAAATTAGGCTGTAAATAGGCCCAAATTTAATTTATCCCGTTCGAAGGACCAAAATGGTGCGTATAACCTCTAGAAGATTACTAGTAAAATCACACGCGATTGAACCTAAATTATTAGAGTAATCTAGGCTATAATTGCTGATTCAGCAGTGCTAAATTGAAGGAGAAAAGTACGCAGATGAGACGAAAGGCAATGGATAAAGTTCAATTTACTAATTATGCCACATACCTTTGAAACAGCGATTCCCATGCAGATGCAGATGCCACGTTCGAGAAGTTCAGCTCACAGACTAGGTACACTATGCTGACCAGCGGTACACAACACAGTAGGTCTAGGTAATACAGATAACACTTTCCATGTAGGTTCAATTAAGAGTTTTGGGCGAGAGAGTGACTTAGTGCGCGCACCTCCGCCCTGGTTGGTAAGAGACTGACGAGGATCGCCTGCGGCCGTGGCGTGGTGGCGGCGTAAAAAGACCGTAGCGGCACGGCGCGGAATACCACCAAAACAACGATAGGTGACACTAATTTAATAAATTGGAACTAGTATACCAATGCCTTTTCATCGCCCTATGGTGATGTAATAAAATATGAACTATAAATTAGGAAGCGTAACCAGGTTTTATACCCTGACAATCAAATTTTTTTATGAAATTTACTAACCTGCGATGGACTGTGTGATTTTAACCTGATAATAAACTCAACCTTCATACAAAAGTTTAAATATTTACGTGCTATGCCTTTAGTTTGGGTATTGCGGGGTGCGGTGTAAGGTAAGTACGATTTATTTTATTTTTTATTACTTTATTTTTTAATTGTTAAACATGAATATTATATTTTTAGAGGCTTATACTTGAAATTTTTTTTTTTTTTTTTTCTCGAATTGACATACAAATGCACAATTCATTTAATCATATTTTGTTTTGTAGATTAGATTTTTTTTTTTTTTTAATTCCATTGACATTTAAATGTTTGTATGCCACAAATGCCATACATGACTAATCCAAATATTTAATTGAACAACTTGCATGCTCTGTATTTATTTACTGTTACGACAATTATAGAATCTGGAATCGTGACATTCTAGAGTCATTATATTGGTATTATTCTACTAATTTATTATTTTGATATCTTGACAAATGTTTTTATAATTTTTACTGTGACATTCTGGAATTTTTATTTTGATATGATTTATTAATATGACATTTTCTAGAATGGTATTTTAGACTTACATTATTTTATTGACATTTGCACATATTTTATTATTATTAAATTTGATAATCTAGAATAATTATTTTGAACTGTATTCTATATCAATATTTGCATGCCACTACCCAAGGCAAACATGACGTTCCATGATCTTTTTATTTTAACAACTCTTCATGCTGACAACTTGTTACGTATGTATGATACTCATGTTTTAGCAAATAAACAATGATTTGATTTGATTTGATTTGATTTGATCATTCGAGCGGCGCGGTGCGGTGACACTGCACTCCAAACGTATTGAATGAGGCGCGAAAACATTTCAATACTGTCACTTCTCACAAATCACTACACTATTCGTGTAGTATTTAAACCTCGTTGATAAAATCTAATTTTATATCAATTTGTTTTTTTTTATGTTGAGGTCGAATACGATTTCTACCTTTTTCGTTCCTATTAAAAGAATAACATAGAAATATTCACAGAACACGGAATGATCGTACCTGCCGTGCTGATAGTGTCTTGAGATGACAAAAATAATACAATTCTTCGTATAGTGAATCTTTGACAGACGTTATGGGGCGTCAGAAACCTGAAAGTCTACGGCCACCCTAACAAAAGGGTACAGTATTATCCAGTAGGATTACCGTATAATCTGGTTTGGCAGGGTAGGCAGTCACTTTATATTAAACACTGGTATTCAGATGCATCTGGTTCGACTGAAAACAGCCAACCCCAACATATTAGGGAAAAGTCCAAGCAATACCCTTTACCAAACAGATGTGACTATAGAAGTATACACATTTTAATATAACCAGTGTAACATAACTAAACTGACTGCATTGCTGGTCATAAGAACAAATACAACAAAGGCAGTGCTATCCACTAAGCCTAACACTATAAGCATGATATTAGGATGTATGAAATCAACAGAAAAACAAAATCAAACTTTTTTATTTCACATAGTCCTACATGGGCACTTATAAAACGTCGACAAAAGGTGCACGGTTATGTTTAGACGAAACGATATATTTATCATCCATCTGTAAACTTTATATTTATTGGTATTACATACATACATAAAGATACGTGCGCAAAACTTAACACTTGCAGTCGTGTAAAAAAACAACAAATCGTTTCAGCCGTTCCCGTTGTGGTACGCTTACCAACACTAAGAGCATTTTTTTTTTAAAGGTTGATACATTTTACATAATCGTGTTTTCTGCGCCCTGTCTATTTGTTTTTAAATTCTATTAAACAGAAAAATCGGCACTACGTGACCTTACCACAAATCTAGTAAATGTCTCAAACTATTATATTCCAAGATAACGCAAAAAATATGATTTGAATTAGCCTGTGACAAATTTTGTGTTAGGTAACTAAACGAAAAAATAATAATTAAGCGAGGTCTAAACAAGGCTTAGGGAAGAACTGTACGTAATAAATAACACAAATTATATAAATAGTGTGATAAATCTTTTAAATATTTTACATATCTCTAAACAAGACAATTCAATACCCACCTATTAAGTGCCGGATATTTGGTATTTAAAGTATTTTTTTACAATTAGAATAGAATTTCCTATTGTGAATAATGATATAATTGATTAATTAACGCACCAAAACTCTATTTAAATTTTAAATTCCCCAGGTTAAAATCACACAGTCCATCGCAGGTTAGTAAATCTCATAAAAAAATATGATTATCATGGTATAAAACCAATATAAAAAATGTCACCTACTGCGTTCTTATATAGTGCAGTCGTAAAGTACAAGACATAATTTTGATATTTATTCAATTCGCACGGCGAAGGCTTGTTTATCACATGCCAGATTACCTATTTTAGTGATCTTTATTTTCATAGTACTAAGGTTGCATTCATAGGTAAGATAACAGTTCAGATATAGCAAATATATTTAACAACTTTTTCATTGATATTGTTGAAAACAGCGCTACTTTACAGAACAACACATATAACCAAGATATTAAAAACAATGACAATAGCATTTTTTTAAATCCAACAAATCCTTCTGAAATTTTTAGTATCTTAAAATCATTAAAAAACACTAAATCCACTGGTTATGATAACTTATCTATAGAACTTTAAAAAAAAATATCCCCATTCATTGCAGAACCTCTTTCATATATTATTAATTTATCTTTAGAACAAGGCTGCTTCCCGGATAAACTCAAAATATCTATAATAAAATCATTGCATAAAAAAGACTCTAAAACCGATAAAAACAACAACCGACCAATCGCTCTAATTCCAATTCTATCCAAGGTCTTTGAAAGAGTCATGTACAGAAGAGTCCTCTCATTCTTAGACAAATATAACATGCTTGCAAAAGAGCAATACGGTAAATCCACCTCACTAGCAGCATTTAATTTAGTCAAATCTATAATAAATAACATTAACTCTAAAAGTGTAACCTCAGCTTTGTTTTTAGACCTTAGTAAAGACTTCGATTTTGTAAATCATTCCATTCTTATCGATAAATTATCTAGAATTGGTATTAGGGGACCAGCCATGGAATGGTTTAAATCTTATTTATTAAACAGAACTCAAACCACCCGAATTACAAAATTTGATGACAAAGTAAACAGTCTCATCAACTTCTACTCTCAGCCTCGGCTGGAGTTCCACAGGGAAGCATCTTGGGCCCTCCATTATTCCTTCAATGATCTTCCTCAAAAAATAGAACAAGAGTGTGTTTTATTTTCAGATGACACAACAGTTATCCTAGATAGTAAAAATCATGAGGCACATGAGACTAATATAAATACCAGTTTGAATAAAATAGTCACATGGTTAGATATAAATGCTTCAAAATTGAACGTTGATAAAACTAAAATATTAAATTTTAAAACACAGAAGTCTAAAAATATCCATCTTAAAATAAAACATAGGGACCAAATAGTAGAACAGATACATACAACAAAATTTTTGGGTATAACACTGGATGAACATTTCAGCTGGAGGGAGCATATCAATGAAATATGCATTAAGATTAATAGGTTTGTTTTTGCTCTAAAAAAAGTCAAAGATGAGGCCTCCAAACCAACTGCGCTAATGGTATATCGCGCTAATGGTATATCACGCCTATGTTTACTCCGTTATCCGTTACGGCATCATTGTCTGGGGAAACTCCTCTGAACTATGCAGAGTTCTGTTGGCACAGAAAAAATGTATCCGCACCATTTTTAATATGGACTGGACTGATTCCTGCAGACCAGTATATAAAGAGCACAATCTCCTCACCGTTCCTTGTATGAAATCGCTAAATTTGTAAAAACTAATTGTGAATAATTTTAATTATATATATATATTTTTTTTAATTCTAAAAATAACAATAATAAACGAAAAGTTACACAGTATGTATTAGAATTACCTGTACCCAGAATCGAATTATTTAGGCGTAGTTGTGTTTACATGGCCCCTCTTATTTATAATTCTATACCCTCCTTTATAACCGACCTCCCTTACAGAAAATTCTGTATAGTTTTAAAAAAGTGGCTCATTTCTCATAGCTTTTATTCTATAAAAGAATTTCTAAAAAAATCTCCAAGTCAATCGTATCATTACAGGAATGCATTGTAGATTATCTTGTTATTAGTTATTGTAATTCCTACCTACTACCTTTTATGATATTATTTGATTTGTATTTTATGTGTGTGTTTTTTGTTAACCATATAATTGCATAGTCTAATATGTAAACTAAGTATTTTGAAGAGTTTATTAAACTTAACAGGTTAAATACCTAATAAAATTGTGTAATTAGATTATTAGAGATCTGCTTATTGTAAGCACCTTAACAAATGTCTTAATATTTGCATGCCAACTTATGGCGAAATGTGTCATTGTGCTAATAACTTATTTATACCATCTTTTGTACCGTAAATCTTTTATTGAAAGAGTTACGAGCCATTTTAAGTTTTTCACTATGCCACAGTACCTATCTGTAAGCATTTTCACTTACATAAAGTTTAGATAGTACTAACAAAGAAACAGCAAATTATTTAAATTGAAATTTTATATTATTGCTTTAACACGAAATAATAGGCAATACCTACGTCATACCTATTGCATAACTCTAAACTGTTAGTGTTTTTGTACATAGCAATGAATTCATTTAAGGTATCCGCCCAGCAAAATGAAAAAAACTTTTGAATTATCAAAGGCCATATTCTTCTGGCTATTGGACTATTACAGGATTTAGTGCATGAATATGTCATCCTCAAGTACAAAACACACTCCAAAAACTTTGATGATAAGATATGCGGTAAAGCTGCTGGAAATGGATCGGTCTGGTATGATCATTTGAACACGTGGAGTTTTAGTTTGCTATTAGAGAAGATAGTAATGACTATGCCAATGTAATCTAGAGATCATAAAGTACAAATAAACTGCTTTTTAGTCCCGTATCCAAAGGTTAAAAACGGGACCCTATTACTAAGACTCCGCGGTCCGTCTGTCTGTCTGTCACCAGGCTGTATCTCATAAACTGTGATAGCTAGACAGTTGCAGTTTTCACAAGTGATGCATTTATGTTGCCGCTATAACAAAAAATACTAAAAACCGAATACAATAATTATTTAAATGGGGCTCCCATACAACAAACGTGATTTTTTTGCGATAATGGTACGGAACTCTTCGTGTGCGAGTCCGACTCGCACTTAGCCGGTTTTTATTACTAGACAGGCATATTACGTTTTTGTGCTACGCTTAAAAAAGAAACGATTATCTCCTGACCCTGGAAGTCTCCAAAGTATCATAGTTCGACTGTAAAAAAGGGAATGATGACAATTCATATACATATGTCCCTTACGCGCACTCAAAATCATCACCCCCCACCCACCCCCTGGCTTGTGTGGATTCAGCAGTTTTATTGGTAGGTACGCCAGATAAATAATATTAAAACAGTCTTCTACTTTTCGTGTGAGGTGTGACCACCTCTGGTGTCAGAGTTAACTAAGCCGCCTCTGATAACCCATTATTAAAACAGTTTTAATAGAATAAATAAATATGTAATTACTAGCTGTACCCACGGCTTCGCTCCCTATCCTACCCTACTTACCTACCTACCTGTACCTACCCTACTTACCTACCTACCTGTACCTACCCTACTTACATACCTACCTGCACCTACCCTACTTACCTAGACCTACCTACCTTACTTACCTTTCTACCTACCTAGATCGAGCGTTCGCTGCACAGAATACTATTTACTCTAGGGAGAAGAATATCGACTGCATACGAAAACCTGCCAAGTGGGAGTCGGCCTCGCGCACAATGGCTTCCGTACCATTATCAAAAAAAACGGCAAAAAATCACGTGTGTTGTATGGGAGGCCCACTTAAATATTTATTTTATTCTGTTTCTCTCCTCGACCGAAACTTAGAAGTATTTGGGTATGTCGGCAGCGTTGGGCATTAACAGTACTGACATGAAGCAACTGCTGAAGGAGCGCTTCTTTGGCCGCCTGAAAAAGGTGTTGAATAGCCTTTTGTCGGGCGGAAATAAGGTGCACGCCTTCAACAGTTGGGTCATGCCGGTTTTGATGTACTCTTTCGGCATACTCAACTGGACTCAGACCGAACACGATGCCCTTGATAGGAGGGACCGGACACTGCTGACCGCAAACCGGATGCATCACCCACGATCATCAGTAATGAGACTGTACATCCCGCGGAAATGTGGGGGTCGAGGCTTTTTAAACGCAAAGACTCTTCACAACCGCGAGGTGTGCAGCCTCAGAGAATACTTTTTGAAAGCTGAAGTGGGTATGCATCTGGATGTGGTTGCAGTGGACAAGGGACTCACCCCGTTGTCCATGGCTAAAGAGAACTGGCGCAAGCCTGTAATACTTACGATTAATGAACGCAAAGAGGTATGGCAAGGCAAGGAGCTTCACGGGCGCTTCTATCGGGCTCTTCATGGGCCCGATGTAGATTTTTCGGCGTCCGTATCCTGGCTACGTTTCGGCGACCTTTTTGGGGAAACTGAAGGTTTTGTCTGTGCAATTATGGACGAAGTTATCCTGACCAAAACTACCGGAGACATATAACGAAGGACGGGACGGTTGACGTGTGGCGGGCATGCCACCGCCCAGGTGAATCCATCCGACATATTATCTCTGGTTGTTCTCGTCTGGCTAACGGCGAGTACTTGCACAGACATAACCAAGTAGCCAGAATTATTCACCAGCAACTTGCTTTGAAATACAGTTTAGTGGATTCTGAGGTACCGTATTACAAGTATGTGCCCGACCCAGTCCTCGAAAATAACCATGTCACGTTGTACTGGGATCGGTCTATCATCACTGATAGGACTATTGTTGCCAATAAGCCAGATATAGTGGTGATAGACCGATTAGCGCGCCGCACAATGATAATCGATGTCACCATCCCACATGACGAGAACCTCGTGAAAGCTGAGAAAGAGAAACAAATCAAGTATCTCGACTTAGCACACGAGGTTGTCAACATGTGGAATGTGGACTCGGCGATCATTGTGCCGATTGTCGTTACGGCCAACGGCCTGATGGCCAATAGCCTCGATGACCATCTGTCGAGGCTGTCATTATGCGGTTGGATCAAGGGCCTGATACAGAAGGCAGTACTCCTTGATACGGCTCGTATTGTGAGGAGGTTCCTGTCTCTGGAGCCCTAACCCCCGGTAGTTTGGACCCTGTTCCCGATACCGGTGGGCCTCTATTTTTTATATTTTTAATTCAAATTCCTTTATTGTTTGTCACACGTGGAAAACGGTTATTATCATAATATAAATATAGATCGCTGCAACATACCCACAGGGCGTACAATATTGAATAGTCATTTAAGATCTATTCTATCAAGATTCTATCATTATTCATGTTAAAGTACTGTCGGCGCATCACTATGCGCGGGCGTCCACGGCGCAGGCGCGGGGTGTCGGGGAACGGACCCGCGACGCGACGGCCGGCTGCGCACCCGCCGCTCCACTCAGCTCACAGACGCCATTCATTACGGGCATTTCTTTGTACCTATATTTCCTATGAGTTGATAGTCTAAATTATAGCAATATACCTATGTTAATACAGTCCACTCTTTTATTATAAAGTCCCAATTGAGCCTATTCAATGGTCCTTCGATTGCGCAAAAATAAACACCAGTTTTGCTGTAATTAACGCCGTCAACAACATCGGTCGTCGTGTTCACCTGTGCGGACTTTGACCGCTCGCGAGCACCACGCGGTACGACCACGAAGAAAAGAACAAAGAAGTCGTTCCCGAGGCATCCTGCATAGTCAACGTGGGAGCTGACGTCATACTTTGGGAGTATAATACTGTATTTGAGTGAGTCCGTTCCAATTAGTTATTTTTGTGCTTTCATATTCTTGCCGAAAATCGTTATTCATCTTCCTATATTTCAGTGTTTCAACATTAGTGCTTTCATAGTGTTTCCTACGGCACTGCTTGTTTAATTAACCATATTTTGTATCGAAAACGCTCGGTCATTAGCTGCTTCGCACCAAGATAACACGTGTTCAGTCATTGACCTTGAAACTTATTCTCGATCCCTTTCACTAACGCACAGCTGTTTGCAGTTTTCTTATCTATTGAGTACATTAGCATCAGTGCGTCCAGCTGTTATTTAACTTTACAATGGCAGATAACTTAAAAACATTGATAAAAAAACGTAGTTCAATAAAATCGAAGCTTACTATTTTTACAGCACCTACTTAAATTTAGTAAAAAGTAGTTCCGCAATATCTGAGTTGCAACGTTTAGATTTAGAGGAGCGTTTTAATCGATTTGAAACCTTACACACCGAATTTGACGCCTTACAGACACACATCGAAGTGATATCCGACGACAACGAGTCAGCATTGACTGAGCGGGAGGACTTTGACCGTCAGTTTTTCAACTTGGCGGCACTCACGCGCAGCCTGCTCGGTGTCTCGGCCAACGGTGCTGCGTCGGAGGCGGGCTTCAAAGATGCTAACTCAGGTGCACATGTTTCTTTTAGGAATTCTTTTGTTCGTTTGCCAAAACTAGATTTGCCACATTTCGATGGGGACTACCAATGCTGGCTTGAGTTTAGGGATACTTTTGGGTCATTGATTCACGACAATGCCAGCATAAGTGACATAAACAAGTTCCACTACCTGCGAGCTTCACTCCAGGGGAATGCAGCTTTAATAATAAAAAACATTGACTTTAAAGCTGACCATTATAATTTAGCGTGGGACCTGTTGTGCGAACGTTACAATAACAACCGACTTCTAGTGAAAAATCATTTACAAGCTTTATTTGACGTTGAACCTATTACAAAAGAATCAAGTCATTTCATTAGAAACCTTGTTGATGTTATTAATAAAAATATTAGGGCACTAACTTCATTAAAAAGGCCCACTCAATATTGGGATGACATTATTATTTATTTTATGATAAAAAAGTTAGATATAACAACAAGTCGTGACTGGGAAGAGCATAGAAACAATACTTATAAAGATGATCCTACTTTAACACAATTTTGTTCCTTTTTAAGCAGAAAAGCGGACTGGTTAGAGTCAGTGGAGACAAATCTTAGTTCTTCTCAAACGAATGCTATAATCGCTTTAAATAATAGTCATTCAAATAAAATCGATTCTAAGCATACGATAAGTAAAAAATTGGAAAATATTAACAAAAACAGTAAATGTCCACTTTGCTCCCAAGCACATACATTATTTAAATGTGAATCTTTTAGAAACTTGTCAATAGAAAATCGTATACAAAAGGCAACTGAATTTAATGTTTGCATTAATTTTTTACGCTTTGGACATAATTCTACAAAATGTAGATTTTCACATTGCAAATATTGCAAAACAAAGCACAATGCGCTTTTGCATTTGGAAAGTAACGAGCCCAAACTTGCTTCCAATCCATTGCCTTCTATCACACCTTATGCACTGCCTTCTGCTTCTCCTTCTTCAAATGTTGTGCTTTCAGCCAAATCCATGCAGCTTGCTACTTCTGCGCATGTTTTACTGTCCACAGCTATGGTGAACGTGACTGGCGTGACGGGTAAGAAGCACACTGCGCGCCTACTGCTGGACAACGGCAGTACGGCGAACTTTGTTACGCAGAGCTTATCAGAGAAGCTGGGTTTGTTACGACACGGTACGAGCACCAAGGTAACGGGTATTAATAACCACATATCCACCAGTACACAGTCTTGTCACCTCTCAATGGAGTCTTTATGCTGTGCCTTTACTGTAGATATCGAGTGTCACATTTTGCCTGAAATCACAAAATTTCTACCGTCATCATTCATACATATCAATCACGTCCCTATTCCTGCAGGTCTTAAACTAGCAGACCCGAACTTTAATGTTCCGTCGGTCGTAGACATCCTGGTAGGGGCTGAAGTTTTCTGGAATGTCTTAGGCAGCAAAACGATAGACTTAGGGAAAAACCTACCTAAATTATGCGAGACCAAGTTAGGATGGTTAGTTTCAGGTAGTATTTCGCGCCAACCATGTTTTTCCGTCAATCATTTTTGCCATCATTCCAATGTCACTCCCGCAGGCTTATTACGTATGAAACAGCAATTAGCAATATTTGCGCAGAGATTGTACAATCATCGCGCGATTATCGCTTTACGTCAAAAAATTGGAAGGCTTATTTTTGCGAAATAATTGCTCTTCAATCGCGAATCCGCATTATATAGGAACTATAGCCACACTATAATAATTTTACGACATTACTGCTAACAATAAAAATCTGCTAACTGAAATGTGCATTTATCGCAAGGTGATCGCGATCATTTCGTATTACGTATAGTTTTTGACAGCAGCGCGACAGCGATCGGCGAGCAAATGTGGCTGTCAAATTGCGATAACTTTTTCCCTTGTTGTTGGTCGATTGCCAATCGCTCGCTGATGGCTGAGTAGGTACAGAAGTTTTTGAGTATTTGGCGGCGTTTTTCGTGTGTTATTTTGTGGCTACTTTTATAATCCGCAAATTAGAATAATAATATAAAAGTAAATATTGAAATAACAAATTCCTAGTGAATATTGTAATGAAAAATTGGTGTTGTTTTGTGTCTCCAATGTCGCAACTGGACTATTTGTTGAATCATTGAAACAGAAGTGATCACGGTAAAGTGGAGGAATTTTTATATACTGTAGTGTTGGCTACCTCAGCGAAGCTTATATGTTTACCTACTAAATACTTACAAACACATTAGATTGTGATAAGTCCGCAATAAGTATCTTCTATTATATTCTTTTTTTATATGGCAAGCACCGATGTCGAATATTCTGCCAATGTCTAAATTAATTTGGTAAAACTCAATTTTACGTTTCATAGCTCAAATGCGAGATAATGTAGTCTATTAAGTGATGTCCTAATGCATTATCGATTCGATTTCTTATAACAATCGACAATTCGAAGAAATTGTAATCAATTCTACACATTGACATTTTAGTCATCCAGTTTTTCATATTAATTATTATATTATGTAAATAAAATGAAAATATCCAATTTTCACTGCCATATTTACCTTACACAAATACTTTAAATCTGCGAATATTAATATACCGGAATATTGGAGCTAAATAGTAATCACATTGACTATTGTAACAAACCAGCCTCCACGAAGTGTTGCTCTTTCATAAGCTTGTTAATTCATCAAATGATACATTTTTTAAATCATCAGACATATAAAATAGCTTCTGTTAAAAGTGACTGTCAAAAAAAAGACTTGACTTAAAGGCCTCAGTAGCCAGGTCACTAAATTGATCGCGCAATAATTGTACAATTATTGCTACTTGTTGTTCCTTACGTAATAAGCCCGCCGACCTAACTCAATTTTGGGAGCTTGACAACGTCGCTTCAAAACATTCGCTCTCGCTTGAGGAGAGAATGTGTGAGCAGTCTTTTGCTCAAACCACCGTTCGTAAGGATGGTGGGGGATTCGTAGTATCAATGCCTTTAAGAGGGGATCCTAGTACATTAGGTCATTCTTTTACCAATGCTAGAAATCGTTTTCTTTCCCTTGAACGGCGATTTAAACGCGATCCATCATTTCATACAAAATACAATGAGTTCATCAGAGAATATGAGCGCCTAGGTCATATGACGTTAGACTCAGACTGTACTCCTTCACCAGAAAACTCCATGAAAAATTATTACATTCCACATCATGGAGTTATTCGCAGTTCTAGCACCACTACACAGCTACGCGTAGTATTTGACGCATCAGCTCCTACCAGTACGGGGGTGTCGCTTAACGACATTCAGATGGTCGGTCCCGTAGTTCAAGACGATCTGTTTTCCATTTTAACACGTTTTCGTCAGCATAAGTACGTGGTCTCAGGTGACGTGGAAAAAATGTACAGAGCCATAGAGTTAAATCCAGTCCAACGTACTCTTCAAAAAATAGTTTACAGATTTGAACCTTCAGAACCTCTTAGAACCTACACTTTAAATACGGTTACCTATGGTACCGCTTCTGCGCCCTATTTAGCCACTAAGTGTCTTGTAAGTCTGGCTGATGACATTGAGGACAGTCGTGCCAAATGCGCTATACGACGTGACTTTTACGTCGACGACTTTCTTAGTGGAAGGGATACGATAGCTGAAACGGTAGATATGTCAAAAAAGGTACATTCGGTTCTATCATCTGCAAAATTCAATTTAAGAAAATGGCGATCAAACAATCCACAAATTCTAAAAGAAATTACACATAGTAACGAGTTACATAACACTTTAAATTTTTCTGAGCAAAGTCCAAACTCTCAATCTAAAACTTTAGGTCTTAACTGGGTTTGTGACTCTGATTCACTTACTTACACTATAAATATCACCTCCACTACTAAAGTCACCAAACGTCATGTCCTTTCTGTTATCAGTCAAATCTTTGACCCATTAGGCCTAGTAGGTCCATGCGTCGTCGAAGCAAAGCTAATTATGCAGCGTCTATGGCAAGATAAGTATGACTGGGATGACGAAGTATCGCACGAAGTCAGAAATCTTTGGTCTACATTTGAAGGCACAATAACAGCATTAAATAATTTAAAAATTCCTCGTTGGGTTTTGCGTGAAGGCTCTATTACGCATGAAGTACACGTCTTTACCGACGCGTCCGAAAGGGCGTACGGCGCTTGTGTGTACATTCGGTCTTGTAATGGCAGTAGGTGCATGGGCGTACAACTTCTAGTTTCTAGAAATCGTGTAGCGCCCATCAAACCAACGACGATACCGAGGCTTGAACTTTGTGGAGCTTTGTTGGGTGCAAGGCTGTGTACTAAGGTTCAGGAATCGCTTACCATGCCCATTCATAAATGTAGATTCTGGTGCGACTCAACCATAGTCCTGGGTTGGCTCTCTACTCCTACTAATCAATTAAAACCTTTCGTCAGAAACAGAGTCAACGAAATACAGGAAAGTACTTGTGGTCATACCTGGAGCTACGTACCGTCGAAGGACAACCCGGCGGATCTTGTTTCCCGTGGTCTCAGTGCCGACGTTATCATGCACACACCTCTGTGGTGGTCTGGTCCTTAATTTTTACAGCATAGTGAAAATGAGTGGCCTAGCATGCCAAACAACGGGAAAGATAGTCTGCCGGAAGTAGTGACTCATTACATTGATAGCGATAGTGACAATCATATTTCATTAAGTAGTAATCATTCAGACGTAACTATTCATTCATCAATCATTTCTAATTTATTAGTAAAGTATTCTAGTTTGTTAAAGATACAAAATATAATTACATATATACAACGCTTTGTTTACAACATAAAAAATAAAATAAATTGCATGGTAATTTTTCAACAACAGAAATAGAAAACTCATTAAATAAAATTCTACATTATTCACAGCTTGAAATGTTCCCAGAAGAGTATAATTTGTTAAAGTCTGGACAAAAATTACCACGCAAAAGTAGATTGCTTCCTCTGACACCGTTCATTGACAATCATAACCTCATTCGCGTGGGCGGAAGGCTCGATAACTCCCCCTACGATTTTAGTGTGAAACATCCTATTGTTTTATGCAGTAAGCATATACTTACAAAACTTATATTTCAAATGCAACATTTAAAACTTGTACATGCAGGTCCACAGCTGTTATTGTCACATATACGGCAAACTTATTGGCCTCTAGGTGGCAGAAACTTATCTAGATTTGTCGTGAATAAATGTCTTAAATGTTTTCGACATAAGGCTCAGAACATTCAGCCTATAATGGGTCAATTACCTAGCTCAAGAACAAATCTTGAGTTTCCTTTCTTAAATAGTTATGTTGACTACGCTGGGCCAGTATTGGTGACCAATCGTAAAGGCCGAGGATGCAAACTTACAAAGTCCTATATGTGCATCTTTGTTTGCTCGGCAGTGAAAGCCGTACATTTGGAGCTCGTCACCGTCCTCACCACTGAGGCCTACATGGCCGCTCTAAATCGGTTCGTGGCGCGTCGTGGCAAGCCTCGAAGCATCACGTCCGATAACGGGACTAACTTTGTAGGCGCATCAAACGAGATGTATAGGTTCTTGCAATCATCAAATGTTGCATCTGAAATGGCGCAGCAAGGTATTGAATTTATTTTCACGCCTGCATACAGCCCTCATTTTAATTCATTGGCTGAAGCTGCTGTAAAATCATGTAAGCATCATTTAAAACGGTTACTGCATCTTACTCATTTCACCTTCGAAGAGATGGCTACCTGTCTCACTCATATAGAGGCGGTTCTTAACTCACGCCCTCTTACTCCTCTTTCTTCTGACCCTAACGATTTTTCGGCACTTACTCCCTTTCACTTCCTAATTGGACGGCCATTCTTATCAGTACCCCATCCTCAGGTGACTGAAGCCAACATCACGCGACTGGATCGCTGGAAGAGAATCCAGCACATCAGACAGCATTTCTGGCGACGGTTTCATAACGAGTATACTTCTCTGCTGCAGGCCAAATCCAAGTGGTTTCATTCCAGAGGTGAAGTGAAGCCGGGGTCCTTAGTCCTGGTGAAGGACAAAACAACGCCGCCTCTGCTCTGGTCCCTGGGCCGGGTCACGAAGACCTATCCTGGCGTAGACGGAGTCACGAGAGTGGCCGAACTGAAGACGAAGCGGGGCACCATTCGTCGTGCTTTCAACTGCATCTGACCCCTTCCAATCGAAAATTGAAGACTTCCCTTCAACCCGGGGAATATGTCGGCGCATCACTATGCGCGGGCGTCCACGGCGCAGGCGCGGGGTGTCGGGGGACCGAACCCGCGACGCGACGGCCGGCTGCGCACCCGCCGCTCCACTCAGCTCACAGACGCCATTCATTACGGGCATTTCTTTGTACCTATATTTCCTATGAGTTGATAGTCTAAATTATAGCAATATACCTATGTTAATACAGTCCACTCTTTTATTATAAAGTCCCAATTGAGCCCATTCAAGTACATTATCAGTTACTATTATTATACATATCAAAGAGAAAGAAAAAAAATATATCTTTAATTAATATTAATTATTATTATCATTATTAAATATGTCAAAATGTCATGTCAAGAATACAAAATTTTCCTTAACAAAAACTCATTCATAACTCATTAATGTCAAAACTCATGTCAAAATTACATTATAAATAATTCATGTTACACTCTTGTCAAAATACATTGTAATTCATTAAATTTCGTCGATATACATTATACAGTCCACAGTCAGATATAAATTCAACAGTCACATACAAAGTGTATGTGACTGTTGAATTTATATCTGACTGTATGTAATATATGACTGTATGTAATATCATTGTTTTTAGGTCAATACTTCGTCATTTAAAAATTCATTGATCGAGTAGTATGCTTTACTTATTAAGAATAAATTGAGTTTATTTTTGAAAATATTAAGTATTTCAATGTTTTTTATGTAATTTGGTAATCTGTTATAAATTTTTATCCCTATCCCAAATATACTCGACTTGAATTTCTCTGTTCTACATCTAATAACACTCAACATATTTTTATGTCTTGCACTTCTCAATGTTTCATAATTACTAATATCGCGTTTTATCATCACTGCAGCCTCATAAATATACACCGAGGGGAGAGTTAAAATTTTTAATCTAGTAAACTGTGCTCTACAGGTATCAGTTTGTTTAAGTCCACATATACTCCTGATGCATTTTTTTTTGGGCTTTAAACGCATATTCTCTGTTGGGAGAATTACCCCAAAAAAGAACACCATATTTGAGTGTAGAACCCACATATGCATGGTAATCGCTAAGTAATGCACTTTCGTGTACAACTTTTCTTAGCATGTAGAGAGCATAGGAAGATTGATTCAATTTTTTGCAGATATGATCGATTTGCATTTTTCAGTTGAGCCCAGAGTCAATGTGAAAGCCTAGAAATGTTGTGTTGTTAACCTCTTTTAATGTTTAATTTTGATAGTTAATGTGAATTTTTGTTGCTTTTGAGTTTTTATTTTTGAAAGTCATGTAGCTTGTCTTTGCAATATTTATTTTTAGTTTGTTTACATTTAACCAGTTTATGATATCTCCAAGAGATTTGTTAACGTTTGTTACATAATCATCTTGTTGGTCATTCGTAAAAATTGCTGTGCTATCATCTGCAAACAGTATTAGTTCCTGTTTTATGGATTTCGGTAAATCGTTTATGTAAATTATGAACAAAAGTGGCCCCAGTATGCTTCCCTGGGGCACTCCATATTGAATAATTCTGGGATTTGATTTATATGTTTCTTCATACTTTGTGCCTTTTGTTATTCTAGTTATTTGTGTCACTTGTAATCTGTTTGCTAAACATGATTTTAAAAGATTTAATGCAATTCCTCTTACCCCATATTTTTCCAATTTATTGAGAAGTATTTGATGATCCACATGATCAAATGCTTTTGACATATCCATAAAAATCGCAGTTATTTGATGTTTTTTATCTAATCCTGTCATTACTTGTTTTAAAAACTTAAAAAGCGCACTACTTGTAGATCTACTCTTACGGAACCCGAATTGCTCGTTTGCAAATATGTTATTATCTTCAAAGTAATTGTACAAGTTAAATGTTTTTTTTTTTTAAGTTTTCTTTTTTTAAATATTTAAAAATGTATCAAATAAGATTGTAAATGAATAAAGGAATAATAATATAATTCGAGGTATTACAGCACAATTAATAATAAAAATAATAATTAAAGGAAAAATTACAAAAATATGAAAATTAAGGTAAATTATGGTACTTTCAAGTTGTCGCAACAATCTAGATTCGCCTATATCTTTAAAACTTAGCCACCAATAACCAATTTTATTATGGCGGTAAAATTCAAATTCTAAATCTTTATTTCGAGCAAAGACACTTAAAGGGTTAGTAACAATGTGCATTAAAACTAAGTATTAGTAAACAACACGATACGGTGACATATGTAACTGAAAGCAGTGAACTACGTATATATAAGAACAGTTCACTCTGTCAGCAAACATTTTCAGAACCCTGTTGGGGCTGTCCATAACTCGGGCCACTATTGATGTTGCGTGCTTGCGCATTATCGCGTAAAAACAAACGCAGCAAACATCCCTGACGCACTATAACGTCAAGGCAACCCCATGAGTTTTCTGAACGCGTTATTATACTGGACACGAAAGGCTCCATACGACGCCCGTGAATACTTATCCCACAGGCTGCAAGTGTAGAAGGTGATACAGAATGCTATAAAGAGCGTCACCTTTATTTCTGCAGTACAATTTGCAAACCTGCGAGCTATCATATTCGCACGCTCGAAATTCGAGCCCTCCGTTCCCTTTCAATGTCAGCATTGTCCTTTAAAGCTTATTATTAACACAGACACCGTCAATATGACAACCGAAATGTTGACTGCCAAGCGCCTAAATCAGGGCATTCATATACAAATTGAAGAGGCCAGGGGAGGTCAATCCCCCTGTCTCACTCCACACTCCAATTAATAAGGCTCCGACAGCACACCCGCCCACCGAACTCTGTTGATCTGGCTTCCATACCAATGCCTGAAGATACTTATAAGCTCGATAAGCAAGCTTATAGGTTCAAGTTTCCTCCATAATATATCTTAGGAAACCAGATCAAAAGCCCTAAACCGATCGAAGAAGCAAGCGAAAACAGGTGTTCCTCTTTTTGTGTAGTACCTGACGGCCTGCTTGAGACACAGAACTGCACTCTCTGTAGAAAGTCCTGGCCGAAACCCGAACTGATTGTCGTGCAGCACAAGATGTTCGTTTAGCTGTGCATCAAGCAGACCATCATGCACCTTAGCGACTTTGGTTGCTACAGAAATAGGTCTACAGTGTCCTCTATCCAAAAGATCACCTGTTTTACTTTAAACAATGGGAACCACGATCGTCCTCATTAGGCAAGTATGAATGACAAATACATCAATTGTACAGCAGTGCCAAAACCCTCGGTGAGTGAGGACCGGCGTATTGCAAACGCTCGAGCTACTGAGCCCATCATGTCCAGGGGACTTACCTCTAGACGTAGACCTGATGAGGGTCATCCATCTGATGAGGGCCACATATTTGGCACTGAAACGTGTGCCCATTTTGCCACAACGGGGCTCAGCATTCAGCATCTCACAAGAGCTACCTAGCGATGACTTTAAAACAAACCGATTTCTAAAAAGGTTTGCAATATCCTTCACATCACTCACACCATTCAAACTAACAGGCAGGTCTGGCCGAATTCTCGATTTATTAGCGATCTTCCAGAAACCACGAAAATCATGCTTTGAATGCTTAGAGGCAATTATGTCCATCTTTATCTGTATCTTTGTCTGTATAATGGGTAGGTACGGAACCCTCGGCGCACGAGTTTGACTCGCCCTTGGTTTTATTTGTTAGTGCAGAAGTATTTTCGATATTTTGTAATCTAAAGTCAAATTAGATTCGATTGCCAAGCAAATTACTTATTTTATTTTGTCAATATCCATCTATAGTCAATATTCGACCCGACTACATCACTAATTGTGGTGGTTATAACCTCTAGAAGATTACTAGTAAAATCACACGCGATTGAACCTAAATTATTAGAGTAATCCAGGCTATAATTGCTGATTCAGCAGTGCTAAATTGAAGGAGAAAAGTATGCAGATGAGACAAAAGGCAATGGATAAAGTTCAATTTACTAATTATGCCACATACCTTTGAAACAGCGGTTTCCATGCAGATGCAGATGCCACGTACGAGAAGTTTAGCTCACAGACTAGGTACACTATGCTGGCCAGCGGTACACAACATAGTAGGTCTAGGTAATACAGATAACACTTTCCATGTAGGTTCAATTAAGAGTTTTGGGCGAGAGGGTGATTTTGTGTGCGCACCTCCGCTCTGGTTGGTAAGAGACTGGCCACCATCTCCGGCGGCCATCGGTGGCGGCTTAAAATGACCGTAGCGGCACGGCGCGGAATATCACCAAAACAACGATAGGTGACACTTTTTTAATAAATTGGAACTAGTATACCAATGCCTCTCAATCGCCCTATGGTGATGTAATAAAATATGAACTATAAATTAGGAAGCGTAACCAAATTGAGTAGCGTAAAACTTTCCAGAACGAAATAGTGAATTCCACAGATAAAAGGTGAATACATACGAAATTTATCAAATTCGAAAAGAGAAATAAACAAGGATCGTAAGCGCAAGGATCCAGGGACGTACCATACCATTCCCCATGGCCCTAACGCGCGCTAATATCAGCTCCTTTCGCAATTCGCACCCGTGGTGGTACTCAAATAGATAATATTTTTCTAACTTTAATTGCGAACTTAGATGTTATAACTCCTTCTTCAGTTACCAGTTAGTCTTCTTTAGTTTATGTCAAGAGTGAATAGGTTACTTTTAGGCAAGCGTGCTTAACCGTATACCATATCATGCGAGATAGTGGTCAAACGCAAAAATATAGATTAAAAAACATCATCCTATGTGGGCCCGTTTTTAGACGTTGTGTGCCGCTGAAACCGTTTTAATGTTCATGAAACAACAACAAAATCCTCTTCTTAGTCCGCATTATTATGCAACTTCGGAACCCTATTACAGCGCGTGGCCTGACACGCACTTGGCCGGTTTTATTTTCGATAAGGACACCGATTTCCAAAAACAAAGTTATTTTTCACTTTGTAGTGTTTTTATTATTAACCAACTTGCCAAAAAGGAGGAGGTTCTCATTTCGTAGGGCTTTGCTTTGTCGATGCAGTCCGCCTCCATCCAGACCTTGCCTGGCTCCTTCAGAGCCGGCAAGGTGGCGTGGTCTTGAGGGAGAGCGCTACGGTCGTGTAGATCCTCAAGGCAAGTGCGGTGATTTTCCTACTCGTGGTTGCCGACCTGTTATTGGTCTAACTCCCTCTGAAATAGACGTAACTGAAATCACCGGGCGACGTATCACAGGGGTGGCGAGGTCATGCCCCTGGGTGTCCACCATTGAACAAGTAAAATGCGTATTTGTGCCGTGCGCGGGGCCCGTATGGAGGGATGAAGGGATCCTGGTGATTGAGTGGAGCAGGTTGCACACAACACATCACTTTGGTCCGGATTTCTTCCGACACGGGAGGCCGTAGCCTAGCCAGCTACGGTCAATCGGCTGCGGGGTCCGGTCAGACGGCCCTCAGGCGAGTTCACTCCCATTGGGGGCTTGCAGACGGCGGCGCTCGCTCGCATCGCTAGTGGTAGTGGTGTGAGTTGGTGTCGTGCAGTCTCGTGAGCAACTAATGGGGGAGGGGGCTATATCCCTCGGCTAATCCCTGGTGCTACCGTAGCATCGCCACTTGAGCACTCCATGGAGGGTGGGGATAGTCGAGGGATGAAATTTATATCGGGATTTTAAATGGATTTAAATTAAAAAAAAACCACAAGGCGAAAGGACCGGCGAAAGTTGGGACTGCGCTCCAAAAGGCGGGACCGGCGAAAGCTGGGACTGCACACCAGACGGCGGAACCGGCGCAAGCCAGGACTGCATTTTCCTTAGCAGGAACATCCGGAGGCGAGACTGCAGTGGGATCGTCTCGAGGTGGGGCTGCGGCGGGACTGTCAAATGACGGTACTGCTGCGGCACTGCCGAGGGTCGGCACTGCTGTGGGACCGTTGAAGGGCGGAACTGCACACCAGACGGCGGGACCGGCGCTAGCCGGGACTGCTTTTTCCGTAGCAGGAACGCCTGGAGGCGAGACTGCAGTGGGGTCGTCTCGAGGTGGGGCTGCGGCGGGACTGTCAAATGACGGTACTGTTGCGGCACTGCCGAGGGCCGGCACTGCTGCGGGACCACCTAAGGGCGGAACTGCAAACCAGCCCACCGGGCACAAAGGTGCTGCCAAAACTGGCGCGACACGTGACCCTTGTGTCGGAGGTCGAATGACCTCGGACCTTGGGGCCCCGGACGCGACCGGCAAAAACAGCACCTCGTCGTCTCCCGGCGGCCGGCATGAACCAGGCTGGCTTCCGGTTGGACGATCTGGGGCGCGCAGAAAAAAGCTCGCGATTGCTCCCGAGGAGAGCCAGGCGATGGAGGAGCCTCAAAACTAAGGCCCTCCTATATTAACACAGGCCCATCAAAATCATCCAAGATGGAGGGACTAAGGTGTGTACAAATTAATTTGCATCATTGCAGAGCCGCTACTGCCCTTCTGGCTCGGCAACTGAAGCTTAACACATATGACGTTGCCTTGATACAGGAACCTTATCTGTATAAGGGGACTATAAAAGGCTTAGGTGGGACAGGAGGCATGGTGCTCTATGACTGTCCAACTAATGACGCGAGGACTTGCATCTATATCAGGGGCGGTATAGAGGCAATGCCCTAACGTACTTTCTGTTACAGGGATCTCACAACAACTTTGATCCAAGTGGGGATGGGCACAGAGAAAAGGAAAATTATCCTTGCCTCTGCCTACCTCCCATATGAACAAAAGGAACCAGTAACACCACTAATCAGAAGACTGGTTGACTACGGCAACCAAGAAAACCTCGACCTGATACTTGGCTGCGATGCGAATGCACACCATGTCGTTTGGGGCAGCTCGGATGTCAACAAACGAGGGGAGGATTTGTTGGACTTTGTGGTAAGCTCTTCTTTACAAATCCTTAACGCAGGCAATAAACCTACTTTCAGGACCTTGGCGAGAACTGAAGTTATTGACCTGACACTGGCTTCAAACAAGGCCAGCGCTTACATCGAAAATTGGCATGTATCGGACGAAATCTCTCTGTCTGACCATAATTATATATGCTTTAGGTTTAGGACGGCGGGAGAAGCCGAAACTAGACGAAGGAGAAACCCAAGACATACAAATTGGGACTCGTACAGGAGGGATCTAAAAGTAAACCTAGGGAGCCCTGAAGGTAAGCTTAATTCCATACTAGATATAGAATTTGAAGCTGATAGAATCAAGGTGGGCACCATCGGTGCATGGGTAGATAACTGCCCAGAGAAAAAGGCCTTTTGCAAAAAGGTACCATGGTGGACTCCTGAACTAGCTAAAATACGTCAGGAAACACGACAGGCCTTTAATGATGCAAAAGCCAGGAAAGATTTCTCTGACTATCATAGCATGCTGACGAGGTATAAGACGGCGGTACGCAAGGCCAAAAGAACTAGTTGGCGGCAGCATTGCACCTCCATCGAAGCTCTGCCAAATGGAATGAGGTTGTGCAAAGCAATGTCCATGACTAAGACAAACCCACTATCATCTGTAAAGGATGAGAATGGGTATCTAACGGAAACTGGACAGGACACTCTGGGCATGATGTTTAGAACTCACTTCCCGGAATGTATACTGCGCGACAGCGATGAAGAGGAACTAGTCACAAGGGACGATCTCACAAGGCACACGTCCAAAAATAACTGGCTCACGGCAAGGAAAGTGGTAGATGAGAATAAACTAAAGCTTGCCATAGCGGGCTTCCAGCCTCTCAAATCCCCTGGTCCGGATGGCATCTACCCAATACTATTGCAAGAAGGGGCATCTGTTTTGATACCTCATTTGAGTAAGCTCTACAGAGCCTGCATAGCCTTTGGGTACGTACCCAAGGCATGGAGGGAAGTCAAAGTCACTTTTATACCGAAGGTAGGTAGACCGACTTACGAAGAAGCTAAAGCTTACAGGCCAATTAGTCTATCATCCTTTCTCTTAAAAGCTCTGGAGAAACTGGTAGACAGGTACCTAAGAGAGGGACCACTTAAAATCTTCCCTCTACATAAACTACAGTGCGTCTACAGCCCTGGCAAATCTACAGAAATGGCATTGCACTATGTTGCGAGTTGAGCCGAGGCTGCGCTAGAGGGACAAGAGATCTGTGTCGGGGCTTTCCTCAACATAGAGGGAGCCTTCGACAAGACAACATTTGAGTCCATACGCATAGCTGCAAAGGAACATGGCATCAATGATACCACGTGCAACTGGATTGACTATATGCTGAGAAGCAGAATAGTCAGATCGGAACTGATGGGAGACAGACTTAGTGCAAAAACAACAAGAGGCTGTCCGCAGGGTGGAGTGCTGTCACCATTATTATGGTGCTTGGTAGTAGACTCGCTACTTACCAAGCTCAATACTGGACCATTCTACACAGTAGGCTATGCAGATGACATAGCCATAATGGTTAATGGTAAATTCCCGAACATAGTCTCTGGATTATTACAACAGGCATTGAGGATGACAGAGGAATGGTGTACAAAGAACCATCTCTCTATCAACCCAAGCAAAGCAGTCATTGTTCCATTCACGAGGAAGTGACAACTAGGAAACCTTGAAGAGCTCTCCCTCAATGGAATAAAGCTGTCCTGGTCTACCGAAGTTAAATATCTGGGTGTAACGCTTGATAAAGAACTCAGGTGGAAAACTCATGTGGAAAATATTACGACGAAAGCCCTACGAGTGTTCGGCATGTGTCGTTCCACCTACGCTAAAACTTGGAGGTTAAAGCCCAAAGTGATACGATGGCTGTACCGGACAATGATAATACCTATTATCACATACGGCAGCATAGTGTGGTGGCCCAGAACAAAGCTTGCCTCGTGCAAAGCGCCACTCACCAGATTACAAAGAACAGTGTATCTAGGCATCACGGGTGCTTTCAGGACAACACCTACGGCAGCGATTGAAAGATACCTCAATATCCCTACTCTGCATATGATGGTTGAATTCGAGGCAAGGAAGACATTACATCGACTTGCTGTGGCTGGACTATGGGATGCCTCTAAGCCAAGGACCAACCATACATAGTTTGACGGGAATGAAGGCCTGGATCGGGTAACAAGCATGTTATCCGATAAAATGCAAACTATGTTTGTGTTTGAAAGGTCTTTCAAGGTCTAAATCCCTACAATAGAGGACTGGACGAAGGGAATCGATCCACCAGAACAAGACAGTCTGGTGTGGTACACTGATGGATCCAAAATGGAATCAGGTACAGGGGCGGGAATATACGCAAAAGGTTACAAATGTAGCAAAAGCCTAGGGAAAATGGCAACTGTATTCCAAGCAGAAACTTATGCCATAATAACCTGTGCTCAAGAGAATATAGACAGAGGAACCAGAGGTAAATCCATATATATTCTTAGTGACAGTCAGGCTGCAATCAAAGCCATGGCATCCTACAAAGTGGACTCCGGACTTATTCTGGATGCTGTCTAAACCCTAAACAGGCTTGGGAAGCACAACAGGGTAAGACTGATGTGGGTCCCTGGGCACAAAGGAATCCATGGTAACGAAATGGCAGACGAACTTGCAAGAGAGGGCTCAGCAAATGACTTTGTGGGTCCAGAACCATGTGTAGGCATCTCGACGTGCCTCGTTAAAGCCGCATTTAGGGAGTTTGCAGATCACAGACAGCGAACTCATTGGCTATCTAGCACCGGTCTACAACACTCCAAGAAATTCCTAGGCTCTACGTTCAAAGCCCGGGAATGCATTTGGAATATGAGCAGGGGGCAAATCCGCTACCTGCTTGGGGCCTTTACTGGGCACTTTGGAACCAACGACATGCTCATGAAGATGGGTCTAACCGCGACACCCATGTGCAGGTTGTGTGGGGAACATACGGAGCGCATGGAGCACCTTCTTTGCACATGCTATGCACTGGCTGGTAAGCGAATGAGTCTCTTAGGGGCTGGCTATCCAAGACCAGAAGACTATAGGCTCATATCTCCTAGTCTCGTTGTAAAATTCATGAAAAGAGTTTTCAACGAGATTGGGGAGGAGTAAGGTATCTAGGGGATCACAATAGATCCCAATGGGTCGAAGTGTCCGAGTTGTTTCTCGGCCCCTCCACAAGATAAGATAAGAAGATAAGGTAGCATTTTCACCCTACTCACCAGCTAACTCAGGGGTAGATGATCAGGATGAGACAATTGCAGGGATGATTTCGCATGAGGGTCGACCTAAGGAAAAGTCTTTTAATTTGGTCAACTAATTTATTTTACACTTCGGCAGCATTACAGCTTCATGATGTATTGATATCAAATTCAAATAATTTATTGTGGATCATAGGTACATTAGATGTTTTGTTGGTTACAGGTAGATCTGCTATGTCCCGCCGTTGAGACATACAAAATTCATAATATCAGTATATTTGAAATACAAAGCAACATATTATCATGCAATACAAATAAAAATTAAATAAGTATAATATACAATGTCAAATTATTATTTAGTAATGCTACAAAATATTAAAAACAATTAAATAATGTCGCTTCATAGTTTGTGAATAATAGTTTACAAATTCATGCTTATGCACCCATTGGTTTGTTGTAATAAACCGGCTATTTCAGTGTCTTGTCATTTAGAAATTCTATGATAGAGTAATAACATTTACTTAATAATAATTCAAGGAGTTTTTTTTTAAAGGCATTCATATTGCTCATAGTTCTGAAAAACTGCGGCAGATTATTATAGATACGTGGGCCCATACAAAAGATGCTTTGGTGCAAAAGCTTTGTTTTACTGGCAACTGTGCGCAGCTTGTCTTTGTGTCTGGTCCTAGTACAAAACTCAAATAAGTTAGGGTTTGATTTAATGAACATAACAGTTTCATATATGTATACACTAGGGAGAGTTAATATATTTAAATTAATAAAGAGTGGCCTGCATGAATCCGTTTGGCGTATATTGCACATCGACCTAATACAGCGTTTTTGAGCTCTAAAGGCACGCTCTTTTTCTACAGAGTTGCCCCAGAAAATTATCCCGTAGCGTATGATTGAAGCAACATATCCATGATAGGCAGTTAGTAGTGCACACTGGTTAACCGTGTTCCTTAATCTGTATAGAGCATAAGAGCTCCGACTAAGTCTTTTGCAAACTTGCTCTATATGTGACTTCCAATTTACTTTGCTATCAATATAAATACCTAGAAATTTGGTAACTTCGATTTCTTCTATGCTGGTTTGAGAGTAACATATATTTAAATTGGTATGAGGTTGTACTCGCTGTCTAAAATTCATGATTTTTGTTTTATCTAGATTTATTTTCAAGTAATTTTCTTCAAGCCATTTTATAATTGTTGTTAAGGTACTATTTAAATCAAGTTTTAAATCAGTTCTGTCTTTACCGGTAAATAATATAGTACTATCGTCAGCAAATAAAGGAATATGGTGAATTGTAACTGTAGGCATGTCATTTATATAAATCAGAAAAAATGGTGGGCCTAGAATGCTGCCCTGAGGGACACTTTTTAATTCTACCATCTGTTTTCCGTCACTAAGATATGATTCAATCAATTTGTATACGTTACCTCTTACACCAAATGCATATAATTTATTCAAGAGTATTTTATGATTTACTCGGTCAAATGCTTTTGACATATCCATGTACAGCGCTATGGCTGCCGACCTAGTATCCATATTTAGAAGAACTTTGTGTAAAAAGTTATACATTGCTGTATTAACAGACTTATTTTTCCCGAAACCATACTGACATGGGGTAAACATGTTATTACTTTCAAAAAATGGGTAGAGGGAGTTATATATATATTTTTCTAATATTTTTGATATGATAGATATAAAACTTACTTGTATATGGGCTATAATATACCCTTAAAACATAGTACCAGATGTATGATATCTCAATCAGCACCGTCCCTCTGTGCAGTTGGCATCCATCTTCTCACCGGTCGAAATATCATGGGTATTCGGAGCCTGTTGTTGAACACTGTAGCCGTCGCTCATATGTATATATGACCACTATTATTATATTGATTGATTAATTTAAAATAATCCTAATGAGCCCTGCCAATGGGAAAAATGCACGATGAGCATCATATAAGCACATGTTTCACAAGCATGAAAATATAGACTAATTCAACCAATACTCACAGCGCTTGCTGGCACATTATATATTTATATTTGGGGCTGGTTCCCTGCCGCCTCCAAGTCATCTTGATTATGTTAGATGAACCTTTTTTCTTAATCGATATTTTCGTATCCGTACGAATGAAGAATTAGCAATGGAAAGGAAATGTCACTCTTGTCAGTCATAGACATTGAGCGTTTTATCGACCAATAGATATGATCATAATTAATAGACTTGTCCTTTTATATTTATAAATTGAATTGTGTGTTTTATTATAATATATATTTATTACACACAATTCATATTTACTTATTTTAATCGATTTAGTATATTTCAACCGACAGTAGCGCCATATGACAGAATTACATTAGACGTAATGACAATTAAGAAAGAAAGCTAGTCAGAGATTCACGCCTTTGACACTAGATGTCGTTATCCTATATAACAGTATTATTGATTGTTACAGTACATCTTTCACCGTTAAAAAAAATAGATTTACAATTTTTTTGAATTTACTATATTTCCATGCACATTGTGAATCCAAACATGTTCCCTAAAAGAAATTGAGGCAGTCCAAGAAAATCTACATTATAGGAGAACTACCTACATTAAGTTTTATAAAAAAAACTAATAGTTTTATAAAAATAAAGTTCAAAACTTATTTTCAAATTTTAATTTTCTTATTATGTACAAAATGTACTAAATAGAGATTGCCCTGTGCGATAAGACCACCCATTGTATACATATCTTTGTAAATGTTTTGTCCTGTAATTATTTCAGTGGTGTACAATAAAGTATATAATAAATAAATAAATATTAGAACATTAGTGATAGTCCAATAACTAGCAGATAAAAACTTTGATTGCTCTCATCTAAGACTAATTCGACATACTCAGTGATTGTCCCAAAACAGATAGCAATGAAAAGCATCCATATATCTAAACACAATCGCCAAGTAGTCAGTTAAATGTTAGTTATGCCATTAACTAAGTTTATTTAAGTTACTGTTTGATTCATCTAGCATTTAAGTATGTTTAAGAGTCAGGTTATACTCAAAAGAGATTTAACCTTTTATTATTTTAAGTTCAGACCAATATCTGATCAAGTTAAGTTTTAGAACAATAATAAAACACTGCTTTTTTTAAATCAGCAAGTGTCATTCTAAGTATCAAGTTGTTGTTCAAATGTATACAAGTAAATGTAGACAAGTACTAAATCAAGTTAAGATTCGCAACAGAAAGTAACAATGCCTTTTAAATCAGCAAATATTACATTAAGTACCCATTCATTGTATAGATATAGGATAATACCTAATCAAGTTAAGATTCGCAACGAAAAGTAAACCCGCCTTTTTAAATCAGCAAGGGTAACATTGAGCACCTATTTGTTGTATAGATGTAGGTAAATGTCTACTTTAGTTAAGTTTTATAATTCAGAATACTACTAAGTTTTTGCATCATTGTGTTTCCTTTTATCAATCCATATACATACCCAGTTATTAAATGATTGTTAACGCACTAATTTAGAAAAAAAATCCTTATACCCTATCAGCTTTCTTAATTAAATATTTGCACCTCCATTATTGAATTCCGTGCAAATATTCAATTATAAATATTTACACCTCCATTATTGAATTATGTGTAAATATTAAGTTAATTAACACAACAATGATTATAACTAGAGATTCTTCATATTTTAAATTAATTTATGTAAATCAATTAAGGACCATTGTTAACATGGACACTTTTAGGCATTCCGTGTACAAGAAACACAAAAATTTCACTATAGCATTGTTTGTTGCATTCCGTATAGGAAACAACATAACATATCTACTATAGTGACCAGAGTATAATAAATACCAAATTGTGTTTCTTTTAGTTGACACAGGAAAAAAATACCTAATAAGTTTAAGCATTGTTCACATGTACAAATTTAGGTAATTTTATGTACAAGAAACACTAGTATTTCAATCATAGTATTGCTTGTTGCATTCCGTATAGGAAGAAATCAACATAACAATTAGAATATACTATAAAATTGTGCTTCTTTTAGTTGACTCAGCAAAAACATCCTAATAAGTCACTACAAATAGTTTATTTTAAGATTGGGCGCCAGTGGGATCATAATGAAATAGTTATTATAGATGTCCCACATTTTCTTTTGGCAGCAATATCTTCCAAAAGAATTTAGAAATTACGTTATATTTATTTTTAGTATAAATAATTACGTGTGAATATAATTATTAGAGAAATTCTCATTAAGTAATGTTTAAAGCGAGCTACGATACGTATAATTGTAAAAGTACCTCCTGAATTTAACTCTTTATTTTAATGAAACAGCTCAGCAACACGTTTCCGAACACAAGTGTACCTCATCAGACAACATATGTGCGGGATAATCCATCTCCTTGATGCTTCCACTATGATACAACTACGGAACACATCTCCAGTTGCTTTGTGATCTGTTGAAACATAATAACATTTAAGTAAATGTATAAATTCTTCTTTATGAAGATAGTCAAATAAAATTGCTTTATGCATGTTGAACAAAAACACTTTTTGTTCTAAATATTCAAAACTAATTATCAGTTAAACAAAACTTTCACTGGTGGAAAGGGGTTTCTTGGAGCGCACGTTGTTCTAGTTTTTTGTGGTTATAATTCAGTTTTTGTGCTTTTGTGACTTGTATGTAATTTTAACTGTGTTGTCCCTGTGTGTAAACAGGTTTGTATTGTGTACGTCTTCCTTCCTTTTGTTCCAGTTCCTATCATAATGGACAGAAATAAACCACCCGATCCTGACCCGCCTGACATCTGACATTCCAAACTCCTTAACTCCCCTCCCTTCATCACCGAATCCCCCATCACAGTTTGCAGATGTAGTCTGCAGCGTGTCTGCCATGGAAGTCCCACAAACTTCTCGCAAACGCCCCAGTAATGCAGAGCCACCTACTCCGACATCTCCCAACAAGCAGCCTAAGAGTCAAATCGGCCGGGTGAGATACTCAGCTGTGGATAAAGGTCCATTTATCGTCCATGTTTCTCGCGTCAAAGCACAGGCTAATGCTGGCACCACTCTTCACCCCGTAAACTTTGGGAAGTTTTTAATTTCAAATAGAATCGCAAACATTATCCGAGACGCAGTGAACAAGGTAGGTAGAAACATCGTTCTGTTGAGTTCACATCCCCTCAAGACGCAAATGCTTTTTTGGTAAATGCCTTGTTGGCAAAACATGAATACACCGCTGCAATCCCGACGTTCAATATTACTAGGATACAGAGCAATAATACTGTTTCAGTCATTGAACTTCTTTTAAAACTTTTACCTTCTCTTATATCATCAACTTCTAATAACAATCAATTACCGTCCAACGTTGCCGATCAACTTATCTCTCTCTTATTAAATATAAAAAATAGAGTCCCACCAAACTTTTCTTCAGTGGAATGTGAGGAGCGTGTGGCATAAAAAGCACGACCTCAAATTCCTCTTGAATAAATACAAGCCTCTGGCTTGTTCCATAGCTGAGACTTGGCTCACCCCAAGTCTTAGCTTCCGTATGCCACATTTCAATATTCTTAGGTGTGATAGATCCGATGGGTACGGAGGGTCGGCTCTCTTCGTTAACAATTGGGTCCCACTTTTCCCCTTTCCTTTGCCCCCTCTCGATGGCAATTTGAGTATTGTAGCAGGAAGGGTTGAGGGCATCACAGTGTTTTCCATTTATATTGCACATACTCACCCTGATTTTCTACCTTTCTTAAGAAATATTTTTACCAATGTGCAGGGTCCATTGATGATCGTGGGTGACTTTAATTGTCACCATTATAGATGGGGATCTGAACGCTGTGATGCCTTTGGTGTAGCACTGGTTGAGATTTTGGACGATTTAGATCTGTGCATTCTTAATAATGGCTGTCCAACTCGACGTTCCCTTCCCGGTCAACAAAAGAGTTGTATAGACCTAACATTTTGTTCAGTGGAATTGGCTGCATCAACTCACTGGTAATGTACGACCTTGACGCATGGTAGTGACCACTACCCTATTGTTATTTCTTTAATCAATAAAACTTATTTAGAAAAAACTTCTCCTCCACTTTTGAAATATAATTTGTCCAAACCAGATTGGAATAAGTTTGTGTCATTATTGGAGGATAAAATTGATTCTCTTCCTAATTTAGATTCATGTTTACCAGATCCTTCTGGTCACTACCATGCCAAAAGTTGTTATGAGGGTTTTGTCACAGCTATTTCCTCGTCTGCGGATTCCTCTTTTCCATTGAAAAATAGTGTAAGAAATAAAATCCCCTCACCTCCATGGTGGGATCCCGAGTGCACTTCTGCAGTTAAAGAAAGGAATGAGGCTGAGAGGCGCTACAATGCAGATATGAGCACCAGTAATCTTTTGGCATACCTTCAAATTAATGCTAGAGCCAAACGCCTTCTTCGCAAGAAGAAACGGGCTGGTTGGGTGAAATTCTGCACCTCCTTGTCTCCATCTACCCCAGTCTCAGCAGTCTGGAAAAAACATCATAAGGTTTAGGCGTGGATGTTCTCCCTCTACCTCTTTGTCAATTACTAGGGAAACAGCTGAACTTTTCTTTGACAAAATAGCTTCACCATATGTCCCCCTCTTATCCGAATGTACGAATTTATCTTATGCCCCTAATTCAGAAGTGGATCCCTTCGATGCACCATTTACTGTGGAAGAACTGAATGTGGTACTTCAACATATCCGGGACTCAGCTCCTGGTATTGACGGTGTGCCATATTCCTTTATTTCCCACGCTGGTGACAAGGCTAAAACCTACTTTCTCAATATAATTAACTTTTGCTATAGTCATGGTTGGGTACCAGACCAATGGAAGCTCCAGATTATAATTCCCTTACTGAAACCTGGCAAACACCCAGATGATCCGAATGGTCTTCGGCCTATTGCTTTGTCTTCAGTCCTAGCCAAACTATTGGAACATCTAATTAAAAATCGTTTAGAGTGGATAGTTGAGTCGAGAGACTTACTGCCGAGCTTCCAATTTGGTTTCAGAAAAGGGCTTAGTACAATGGACAGTATCGGTGTTCTAGTTACGGACGTGCGCTTGGCCTTTTCGAAAAACCAATCCGTTGTTGCCGCTTTCCTCGATATCTCTTCCGCATATGATAACGTTCTTCTTCCCGTACTTAGGCAAAAATTGCAACAGCTGAGTCTCCCGGCTAAGATGATACAATGCATATGTGGACTCCTTATGTCCCGGTCACTGGTTCTGAGAGTTGAGGGAGAGGAATTTGATGTGAGACAGACGTGGAGGGGTCTCCCTCAGGGCTCTGTCCTTAGTCCCCTTCTACATAATTTATACACGGCTGATATTGGGTCATGTCTAAACAATGATTGTCAAATTCTCCAATACGCTGATGACATTGTTTTGTACGTGACAGATCATTCGATTGCAGACGCCGCTTCATCCTTGTCCTTGACTTTGGATTCTTTGAACCAGTGGCTTTTAAGCCATGGCCTTTCTCTCTCCGCACCTAAAAGCTCGGCAGTAATTTTCTCTCGTAAGACAGATCCCTCGGGTTTCGGTGTATATTTCTGGGCATAATATACCCGTAGTTCAAAAGGCTAAATTCTTAGTTAGGGTTTCAATTATTTTTCACGGACGCTTCAAAATTAAACGGTATGGCAAACACCGGTGCCGCTGTTTACTACCAAAGCTCCAGAATAATTATGCAATACAAATGCCCTAAAGAGTCGTCAGTATTCACCGGTGAGTGTGTGGCTATATTGGAAGCTTGTCTTTTTGTAGAGTCACACACGAACATTGAGAAAGCCGTGATCTTTACAGACTCACTTAGCTGTTTGCAGGCTCTTGCACAAAATCAGTTTAAAAGTAGATTACATAGTCCTCTTATTTTTAAAATCAAAATGTCTTTACTGGCGTGTGCTAGCAGTCAAAAGGATGTTCAGATAGTTTGGATACCTAGTCATTGTGGCATTAAAGGTAATTAATGCGCTGATGTATTGGCCAAAGAGGCCTGTTCAGCTGTGACGGCGGATCTATCTTATAATTCTCACCTGAGCTATGACTTGTTGTCCCTTCCCAAAATAAAGCTCCAGAGTTCATGGCAGGAGCACTGAAACATGTCCAGCAGGAAAAAACGCAAATTTTTCCATGCTGTCCAACCTGTCATAACCCCAAAACCATGGTTCTTCGGTTTCAGAAAGGTTTCCAAAACTGCTATATCCGTCATTTGTAGAATCCCTTAGGTTTTTGCTGCACCCCCGTCTTTCTTCACAAAATCCGTATACGCGACTCCTCTCTTTGCGAGGGCGGATTAGGCAAGGGTACCTTGGAGCACATATTTTTTTAATGTTCAAATAATGACCCCTCACTTACTACAGAATTCGCCTCACAACTCACCTTATAACACAACCCTGCCTCAATTCAAGTGAAACTTCCTCAAGTTATCGTTTGACTGGTCAGTATAGCAGCCATAAGATTTCCTCCTACATACTCACCCAACTGTCCAGACGTGTTTCTGAAAACAAGGTTCCCGTGGCTAGCTTTACAAGAGAGTTTGTTCTACGAGTCCCTATTTATAAAATTCAATTTTGATAATGTAGAAGTAGGTAACGAAATTGAGTCTAGCGGTGATATCGAGTGTACTGTTGTAGATGAAGCCTCCACCTTTAAATTGCTTCTTAATTCCACATCACCCACATCTTCATTGACTATCCTTGCGGTGAATATTCGTAGTGTCAAGAAAAATTTTGATGCCCTAATGTTATTTCTCTCTAATATTGACATTGATGTTGACTGCATAGTGCTGACAGAATACTGGGTCGATAGTGACTCGAGTGTTAATCACATCGATAACTACACTGCGTTTCAAACCACACGCAGTATCAATCAGAACGATGGTGTCATAGTATACGTTAGGGATTGCTTTGTAAACGTACAAGCTCATGAGCCTGAAGTGACGGACGGTAACTATCTGGTCATAAGCATAGAGAAATTTACTGTCATTGCCTCTTATAGACCACCATGTTATTCCAATCCGTCCAACTACATCTATGCTCTTAACGAACTGCTTACTACCATTCACTCTGAAAATATAATTCTTGCTGGTGATATTAACATCAACATACTTCCAGAAAGGACCAACGGCCATGCTGCCAATATATCACTATGCTGGCCGCCCATGGCCTAAGACAGGGGGTTGACAAGCCTACCAGACTAGGCAACTGTCTTGATGACTTCATGGTCAAAACACAAAAGCACGTCAAAACCTACATATTCGACCCTCTTACCGACCATAGTCCTATATTGCTGTACTTAAAAGACTCTAACTTAGCAAAAAACACGACTGAGCACTATAAAATAACTGTCAACTACGAACAATTAGGGGCTGATCTGGACAAGATCGTTTGGGACAGTTTTTATAGCTCGCATAATGTCGATGGAATCTCTGAGTTTTTTGTCAATACGCTGCGTCAAATATTCAGCAATAATACATCGAAATCTATATTATCCAAAAATCACGGCTAGCATAGTGAGGTGTATACGGAAAAGGGACAGAATGCATTATAAACTTAAGAAATTCCCTTATGACGACGATCTCCGAACTCGGTACACTAGATATAGAAATACCTGCAATGACTTGACAAACAATTTGAAGCGTTCTTACTACGAAACTCAATTAAACAAAAACGAGAACAACATAAGAGGTCCCTCATGGAACGTTATTAAGGACATGTGCAACATTAAGAAAGGCCCAAACAAACCAACAGAGCTTCTTCAGACTCGATCCAACCCGGTAGACTCTCTTAATGAAGTAAACAGATACTTCACTTCTATTGGGAAGGATCTGGCAAACACAATTTTGAGGAAGATCAGGCAAGAGGAGGGCACTCTGGCGACGAAAGCACGAAAATCGAAAGGCTTCCTTCATTCGATGGCTCTATCTCCTACAGACGAGAGCGAAGTAATCCAGGTTATATCTGGCCCTATCTGTACGACCCGAACAGATGGGGCTTTCGCAGCTGGAACTACGGGTCCGGCTGTTTGGATCAGGGTACGCGGGGTCAGGTAGGCCCTCCACCAATGGTGGAACCTGACATTGAGGTTGGACTCGCGGTGGTCTATGTGGTGGTTGCAGAGGAGTGGCATGTTGTCTGCTCGGCTATGTGTGGGTCGAGCGTCATTCCTCGCGCGCAACAAGTGTCTGAAGTTACCGGCCCAAGGCAAAGGGCCACCTGGTGGTCAGACGCGGGGTTCGTGAGTAACCCTCAAGCAAGTGAGCTCCTGTGAGCGAGCTGCATCTCCGGCACTTTCCTGGATAGAAAGTAGAGGACTAACCGTTGGATTAGTTTTCCGGCAACCCAGCTGTAGGCATTGGGTAGATGCGATGATTTGTATTCGAGAGGTGAGCGTGCTTACAGCTCCGGGACCATTCTGGAGAAATGGGAGCCAGCTTCTCTGGCGTCTTTAACGGGGATTGAATCCGCTAGCACCAACTGCGCTGGTGCCGGTGCTTGCACTAGTGCTGGCGTGCTGGGGTGCGTGTGGTGAGCGGCTTTATTGCTCCGGTACCATTCTGGACAAATGGTAGTGAGTAATCACGATGCGACTCACATTTTCTCTTGAGTACCAGGGGCGAGTGCTCTCGGAGGCGTGACCTACCGAAGATGGTCCCAGGCACCTCGTAAGGGGTTGCCTGGTATAGTGTGCCGCCTTATATAACGTAATGTTGGTGAAGGTGGCCACTATAGAAAATCTCAGTAGACTAATAGGGGTATGGCCTTAAGAATGGCAGTGCCCCTGGCTTAGATAATATTCCCGCTAGCATCATCAAAAAATTCAAATTCAAATTAGCTTCACCAATAAACCATCTCTGTAATGTTAGTTTCTTCCTGCGACATTTAAAAAAGCTGCCGTTATTCCCATTTTCAAGGCTGGAGATAAAACCCTAGTTAGCAACTACCGGCCCATATCTTTACTCATTACTTTGTCCAAAATTCCAGGAAAACTTGCAAACATGAGACTAGTTGGGTACCTGGAGTTAAATAATATACTATCATCTAACCAGTTCGGGTTTAGAGCCAATCGGTCCACCAGTGACGTTATCCTGAAACTCACCGAAAACATCACTCACATAGATAAAGGAGAAAAATGTGTTGGTATTTTACTTGATCAACAGAAGGCATTCCACACAGTTTCGATCCCTTTTTTAATCAGCAGATTGGACAATATCGGAATTAGAGGAGTGCCCCAGGACTGGTTATTGAGTTACCTTTCGGGAAGAAGCCAATGCGCTCGGCTCGATGGCATGTCTAGTGAGGACGCTACCTGTACTTACGGAGTTCCCCAGGGAAGTACAATTGCCCCCACACTATTCCTGGTGTACATAAATGAGCTTTGTGATGCGACAATTGACAAAGCGGAAGTCACGATGTTTGCTGATGACACGGTTCTTTTGTTCCATGAAAGGTCGTGGACTGGCCTGGAGGCCGTCTGTGAGGTGGGTCTTTCCCGGGTAACAGCGTGGCTTACGGACAGTCTGCTATCATTAAACGCCTCGAAAACTAAGTATCTGTGCTTCAGCAAAACGAAAACGGGTAGCCCCAAAAACTTTAAAGTTGCCATCCACACTTTCCCCTGCAATAGGAATGTCTCTAGCCGTGCCTCCTGCACTTGTCCTGAGCTGGTTAGATCAAATTGCATCAAATATCTGGGGGTTACCATTGACGAAAACCTCAAATGGACGCAACATGTCTCAAGCACAGCCAAAAGAGTTCGCAAGCTGATTCATATTTTTAAAACCCTGAGACTTGTTGCCAGCTCGAAACTCCTGATGCAAACATATAAAGCCCTCTGTCACTGTATCCTGGGTTACGCTGTCTGCGCCTGGGAAGGCACTGGTAGTACCCATATGATTGAGGTGGAACGGGCGCAGCGAGCTGTCCTGAAGGTTCTTTTATCTCTAGGTTTCCGGACGCCAACCACTATAGTTTACGAAAACGCCAAAGTTCTTAGCGTTCGAAAGATCTTTATATTCGAATGTCTGCGCCGTTACCACCGCTACGTCGTTCCTGGGTTGCCGATCTCGTCCGGGCAGAGGGACGGGTGCCCAGTTGAAAGAACTGAGAGCATCTTCGCTGACAGGCACTACTTCTATCTTGCACCAAAACTATATAACAAAATCGGTAAAGATATGGGTATGAAACACCTTAAACACCTAACCAACTTCCAATTCAAGAAAAGTGTTACACAGTGGCTAATAGGTTTCAGTTATGGGAAAATAGAAAACCTAATTGGAGGCTTAACTTGAATTGCCAATCACAAACACTATACACTACACACCCACTCACCCCCCTCACCCACACCCCTCTCATACACTCAGGTTGAGTGGCACACTCTGCCCTGTTAATTTAAATGTAACTTATCTAGGCAATGTTAATAACTATACTGTAATAAATGCTAATAATTATAATTCATGGAATGTAAGATTTTAATTTGTTTAATGTTTATCTTTTTTATTTTAACCTATGTTTTAATTTTAACGATATCAATTTCCCGTTTCAATCTTAGTTTGTAAACCTAGTAATGTGTGCATGATATAACTGTCATATTATTATTATAATTCTTTATATTTTCCGTCTATCATGCTCCTTTTGTAATAATATTCCCTGTTTTTAGGGAGGTCTGGCTCTTGTGATACAGGACTTCCTAGTACAAGAGCCAGTCCTGCACTGATATTTGTGACATTAAGTATGTGTAAATAAATAAATGATTATGATTTAAGTTATAACTACTAGAAGCAAAATAAGTAGTTAAGTATTACAATCAAACTACATGCGACACATTGGTCGTACGAATTGTAAGTTTGGCAAGTACTTCTAACAAACTACATGCGACACGTTGATCGTACAAATTGTAAATTTGTTAAGCACTTCTATGAAACTACATGCGACACGTTGATCGTACAAATTGTAAATATGTTAAGTACTTCTATCAAACTATATGCGACACGTTGATCGTACAAATTGTAAATTTGTTAAGTACTTCTATCAAGCCTCATGCGACACGTTGGGCGTACAATTGTGAGGTAGCATTTTCACCCTACTCACCAGCTAACTCAGGGGTAGATGATCAGGATGAGATAATTGCAGGCATGATTTCGCATGAGGGTCGACCTAAGTAAAAGTCTTTTAATTTGGTTAACTAATTTATTTTACATTTCGGCAGCATTACAGCCTCATGATCTATTGATATGATAGATATAAAACTTACTTGTATATGGGCTATAATATACCCTTAAAACATAGTACCAGATGTATGATATCTCAATCCACACCGTCCCTCTGTGCAGTTGGCATCCAGCTTCTCACCGGTCAAAATATCATGGGTATTCGGAGCCTGTTAGGCTGTAAGAGTGATCCTTCTAATTATAGACCTATATCCGTGCTTCCAGCATTGAGTAAAACCTATGAAAAAATCATGCTGGAACAGATGTTGTCTCACTTCAATTCAAATGGGATCCTGCATAGTCAACAGTTTGGTTTCACGAAAGGTAGGTCGACAACGGACGCGGGAGTAAAACTCATCAGTCACATCTTGGAGGCTTGAGAGAGGTCCCAGGATGCCATTGGCATTTTCTGTGATCTCTCAAAAGCTTTCGACTGCGTCGACCACAACACACTGATCTGTAAATTACACCACTACGGAATTCGTGGAAGATCTGCTGATCTCGTGCTTTCCTATTTATCAAACAGACAGCAAAAAGTAAATGTTAATGGGGCGACGTCCTCCGGGTCTCTAGTCAAGATGGGCGTGCTCCAAGGTTCAATTCTCGGCCCTTTCCTTTTTCTTGTTTACATTAATGATCTCCCTTTTATGATGGCCAAATTATCGGATATAATTCTATTTGCTGATGATACTTCGCTAATTTTTATAATAGATAGGCAAGATACGGATGTCTTAAATGTCAACGAAAGTCTGATTGTTCTCTCAAAATGGTTCGCAGCTAACAATCTTTTACTGAATGCGAAAAAAACAAAATGTCTAAAGTTCTCTTTACCAAATGTACCACAACATGACCTAAACCTAAATCTTGACGGCAAAAATCTTGAAGTTATAACGGAAACTGTATTCTTAGGGATTACTATCGATTCAAAATTGCAGTGGGGCGCGCACATTAGAACTCTTTCGGGTAGGTTAAGTTCGGCTGCATATGCAGTAAGGAAAATAAGGCAGCTAATCGATGTATCTACAGCTAGGTTAGTATACTATGCTTATTTCCACAGTATTATGTCTTATGGCATTCTGCTGTGGGTATCAGCAGCAGACGTTGACTCAATTTTCATCCTACAAAAGAGGGCAATCCGCGCAATCTATAAAATGGGTCCTCGCGAGTCCCTCAGAGAAAAATTTAAAGAGATCGATATACTGACTCTACCTTCACTTTATATTTTGGAATGTATTTTGTATGTCCGTAAAAATCGGGTGCTTTTCAAAACTAGAAGCGACTTCCATAATTTAAATACACGCAGTAAGCACGAAATTGTAATACCCAAATTCAGATTAACGAAAACTAGCAAGTCTTTTCTTATAAACAGTATACGCTTTTATAACAAGTTGCCAAAGTCAGTTATAGAACTGACCGATGGAAGGTTCAAAAACTACATCAAACGTATCCTTATTAACAAAGCATATTATAAAATCAAGGACTACGTTGAAGATAAAAACATTTGGCCTTAGCTCCTGCGCATGCAGCTTCCCTGGTAACTTGTAAACGGCACAAATAAGTGGATGTCTCTAACTATTCTCAATCTCATTTTATCTTTCCTTCTTTTAATTAGGACTTTTTATAATGGTTTTCAATCATCTTTATAGCCCTTTGCTAAGAATAGTTACAGCACTGATAACAACATTTGTGCCACACGTTAAATTTAGTCTTGTTATACTTATATTTTTTTTAACTTTTTATAGATTCTTTTACCGATTGTTTTGTGAATGTGTGAACATTGTAGGCCTTCTTGATGCTAGTTAACATTTGTTAACTTTTTTATTTAATATATAATCTTTTTTTTTTTTTTTTTTACTTTCTTACGACTTATTGTCATAAGTCGGGCCTGCGTTGTGCCCCCATATCTAAGTACTAATGCTGTAACATGGAAATATTGTAAAACCAAACCATTTTTAAAAGAGTAACCATGGAGTTTCTTGCCGGTTCTTCTCCATAGGAAACGACCAACCCGAACCGTGCACCTTTTGTCGACGTTTTATAAGTGCCCATGTAGGCCTATGTGAAATAAAAAAAAAAAAATTGATTGATTGATTGTTGTTGAACACTGTAGCTGTCGCTCTTATGTATAGATGAACATTATTATTATATTTATTGATTAATTTAAAATAATCCTAATGAGCCCTGCCAATGGGAAAAATGCACGATGAGCATCATATAAGCACATGTTTCACAAGCATGAAAATATAAACTAATTCAACCAACACTCACAGCGCTTGCTGGCACATTATATATTTATATTTGGGGCTGGTTCCCTGCCGCCTCCGAGTTATCTTGATTATGTTAGATGAACCTTTTTTCTTAATCGATATTTTCGTATCCGTACGAATGAAGAATTAGCAATGGAAAGGAAATGTCACTCTTGTCAGTCATAGACATTGAGCGTTTTATCGACCAATAGATTTGATCATAATTAATAGACTTGTCCTTTTATATTTATAAATTGAATTGTGTGTTTTATTATAATATATATTTATTACACACAATTCATATTTACTTATTTTAATCAATTTAATATTTTAACAGTATTATTAATTGTTACACACTTTGGAACAAAAGAACAATAGGTATACGAGCAATAAAATATGAAAGGAATGTGTATTACGTACTTTTGTGGCCAAATATTTTTCATCTGGAGCAGTATTTAAGAAGGTTTCCACTTGATTAGCTGAAAGGACCTTGCTTTTCTTGCTTTTGTGTTTGCCCACTGGAAAGCCTCTTCAACAAAGATGTAAGCCTCGAATAATTTAATTTATTAACATTGTCCTTCATTTGTAATGTTGCTTTCAGCATGGAATATAAACTCCACAGTGTAGGTGGCTGAAGTTTTTTGGATAATTCATCAAAATAAGTCAAAATAACACTTTCAGAGAACGTAGTTACTAGTTTTTGTTTCTCCAATTTACAGAATTATCGTAAACTTTATGATATTTTTTTCCGAGACTTTGGCGATAATATCTGTTGCACAGCTCTCTGTGCATTAATTTCCATAAGCGTATTAGGAGATAGTGCTAAATCCTCTTCTTCATTGGACATTTTTAACAATTTTAGCAAATTTGAAGAAATTAATAAACGCACGAAAAATCAAGACCTGTTTCACGCCGCTTTTTTTTTAAATCTTACGACATTGATATTAGGCTTGGGCTGCAGACCTTTTTTTTTTTTTTCTTTTTTGGGTGGGAAATCATCCAGTGACTTCTCCCGCTCTGGGTGAAGCGGGAGGGCGTGTCAGACTTTTACTGACTAAAACCCACCCGTGTTCCTTCAGTTGCTTGAGCCAGGGCCGCGGTAACTCTTTTTCAAATTTGTCCGCGACCCAGACAGGCATCGGCCCTAGCGGCCCCGTCAGTTTTGCTGACATCTCTTTAAGGCGCGCGTGGAACACTACGCGCCGTCGACTCGGGCCTGGTCCTTATCGGACGGCGAGCTACCCGCTGCTCGCAGTCCGCAAGCCCGCGCCTACGGTGGCCGGAAATCGTCTTGCGACGCCCGACGCCCGGGACGTCTCCTGCGGCGGCTGGGGGCGTGAGGGCGTCTCCGTTGCGTCTCCCTCACGCGTTCCGCCTCCTCCTTCGCGAGCATTACTGCTTCGCAGAAGGAGGTGACAGCTTCCCATGCCCTCTCGCTCCGTACTATGGCCTGAACCAGGGCCGGACGCGAGAGGTCACCACCGCCGATCGCCTCCACGAGGACACGGCGGTGCTCCGCCCAAGCGGAGCAGACCTCCACCGTATGCTCCACCGTGTCCTCCGGGCGATCCACACAATGGTGACACCCGGGCGTTTCCTCCCGCCTTATCCTGAACAGGAACCTCCCGAAACATCCATGTCCGGTGAGGACCTGCGTCAGGCGGAAGGTGAGGACGCCATGACGCCTTTCAAGCCACTTGGGCTGCAGACCTAAACAGCCTTCTATTAAATTAATGTTATAATATATATATCGGCGCAACTACAACAGTTCTTCTGTTATAAAACCCAGAATAATTAAGTTTGATTATTTGATTGTTCTAAAAATGACTTATTAAACATCAGTCGAGTACTTTAAATCTTATACAATGTAAAAGCAACAGCATATCAATGTAATTTCAATACTTAACCTAAAAACTTGCGAAAATGTGCGCCTGCGCCTAACCCTATAAATACGGCCGCACTGTCGGCGCTCGAGCATGGTGGCCCACCTTCGGTGGGTTTACCGGTACCTTAGGGCCCCTGTCACCCAATAAGATTGGTGACAGGTGTACAAGCTTAGGGCTCACCGAGGTACACACCTCCCGGTCTCACCCGACTGGGAGGGTAGGATTGTACACATCCCCGGGCCCATCCACCCGGGTAAGATTCCCCTTATCGAACTCACCGACGATGTCGTTCGAAGCAGTAGTCGATCTCCTCCAGGAGATTCTCCTTGCCGACCCCAAACTAAAAAAGAGATATGGTGCAGCTTTCAAAGCTGTCACCGCCCCCAAATCCAATTCGGGCCAAATTCAGTGCCCTGGCCCCATGGCTCACAAGCTGTTCCCTGACATGGACTCGCCTAGGTCTCTATCACCAATCCCCCAGTCTAGCCATGCGCCTAGAGCACCCACCCCCTCTCAGGCTACTGAGCCTAATTCTCGCCCAGACTCCCCTATGGAGCAAACCCCGTTCCCCGAGGGTCATCATAATGATGATTCACGGGACTCCTCTCCTCCCTCCACCTCCTCGGAGGACGACGAATCCGAAGTCGTAGGAAGTAAGAGGAAAAAGAATAAAGCCTCAGCCCAGGCCTCCAAGGCCAAAAAGACATTTGTCGCAACTCCATTTGCGTCACCCATCGCCTCCCCTTGCCCCTCTCCCGAGCCGACAGGCATCCAGCCCGCCCCCACTACCGCTTCCCAGCGGACTAGTCGCCCTTCCAGCCCCACTGTCACTACGGTCAATAAGACCAAGCCCCCGCCGCCGATATTCCTTCAGGATAAGGCGAAGTGGACTGATGTGTCCAATCTCTGTACCGATAACAAAATTCATTTCAATAGTGCCCGTGCCTGCCAGCAGGGCATTAAAATCTTAGTCCCCACATCCAAAGATTTCCGGGATTTAACCCGACTGCTCAAAGTGCGGAAGTATTCCTTCCACACTTACTCCCTCCCCGAAGAGAAGTCCACCCGGGTAGTCATCCGAAGGATCCCGAAAGAGATCTCGACGGAAGACGTCCGCTTGGACCTTCTGGCCCAAAAAGTTACCGTCATTGCTGTGCACCGCTTGCACAAAGCGAGAGGTGGGCAGCAATATGACATGGTAGTGGCTGAGTGCAGCCCTACCGAATCTCACAATCCCATCTTCGGGATAAAATCCATATGCTCTCTCACCGGTATCTCAATCGAGAGACCGTACCGCCCCACTATAGTTGGTCAGTGCCATAACTGCCAACTATATGGTCACTCCCAGGTCAACTGTTTTGCCACCCCCAGGTGTGTTGAATGCTTGGGGGACCATGGCACAAAATACTGTCCCCGACCCAATGACCGCGCTGTGGCCAGGTAGGGCACCCCGCCAGTTACCGTGGCTGCCCCAAAGCCCCCAAATTAGCGCCCAAAGTGGCCAAACGCAACGATGCGCGCCAAGCACGCGTAGCTCCCACATCTCAAGCCCCCCCACGTCTAGACCCTCAGAGGGATTCTCCATGGCGTAAGCTGAACCACCAAAGTGTGGCACCCCAGACTTACTCCCAGCCAATTCCAGCGTTGATGGATTTTAGGATCCCAGTGCCTAGCACAACCCCAGCCACAGTGGCCCCAGCGCAAACTAACAAGGTGGCTCCCACCACCGTCGTTGGCGCGCGCCCACCCCCTGTAGTCCAACCCAGCCAGAGCTCATATCGGTGTGTCACTGAAACCATATTCAGTGCATTTCCGACCTCATCTAGTTTTTAAAAAATATGTTCGACATGTAAAAGTGTTTGTATAAACCAACTTACAGAAATAAAATCATTTATCATTTACGCGATATAGATGACTCTAGAGGCCCGAGCCCTTCACGCTGAACTAACTAGTTCAGCCAATCCCGTAAACCCTATTTCATGCCTCGAGGTATCCATCTATCACCAAGGAATTAGATAGCCTTGTCTTTATTAATGGTTAATCGGTACGCAATTGAGAAACAATTGCCTTAAGCCCAGATCCATTAGGTTAGGTTTTTTCAATGCCAATGGCATTACTACCCAGCGTGATGATATTGCCACGTTTCTTCGCTATCATCAGCTGGACATCTTCCTCATCCAGGAGACATTCCTGAAGCCCCACCACCGCGATCCCAAAATTGCCAACTATCGTATAGTTCGCAATGATAGGAGCCGCTCCCACGGAGGCGGCACTCTCATTTACTATAAAAATGAGCTTCATTGTAGTTTAGTAACCCCACCCGACCACATTCACTTCGTACCTTGAGTACTCAGCCTATCGGCTAGGGATGTCTGGCCAACCAACGATCACCATCATTTCTGCCTGTTGTCCTCCCCACTCGGCGTCATCGGTCGATAACCCTAACGGTCTCAAAAAAGACCTTACCACCCTTTTCAGCTTGAGTGACTCTGTTATCCTAGCGGGTGACCTCAATGCTAAACATCCATCCTGGAACAGTACCGTTGCTAACCCTAGAGGAAAGCTGTTACTGGACCTAAGCTCAACCCTCCACTATGATTTAATCGGCCCCATGAGCTTCACTCACTACCCGGATACGTAGAAACCGGATGTCCTTGACGTGGCGCTCCTTAAGAACGTTAACCTTCAGTTTCGCTCTATAGAAACACTAAACGAATTAACTTCCGATCACCGCCCTGTGATCTTGCACCTAGGTAGTCGGTCAGGCCTCCCAGATCCAGGACAGCCGCCCCCCACTAAAATAGTCACCGACTGGAGGAAAGTAAGGGAAAAACTGAAATCCACCAAGTCACCCCAGTTAGACGCAATCCCCAATCTTATAAACTCAGTCGCTGACACGACAGTGGCGATCGACTCGATAACAACTCACGTACAATCCGTCCTGAACGAATGTTCAAAGGAGGTTCCAATGCTGGACATCCAGCATGGGAAACTCCCGCATGATGTACGGAAGCTGATAACCGAGAAGAACGCAGCTATCCGTGACTACAGTAACTTTCGCTGTGTTGCAAACAGAGTTCACATGCGTAACTTGCAGCGTGCTGTAAAGGAACGTATTGCTGAACACCGTTTTGCGACATGGAATAAGATGCTAAGTGAGCTAGAGCCCACCCATCACGCCTTCTGGCACCTTCAGAGGAAGTTACGCTCCACTGAAGACTCTGCCATACCCCCGCTTATTCGTCCTGATAAGAGTGTTGCATTTGAAACCACTGAAAAAGCCGAATGTCTGGCTGACAGCCTCGAACTTCAATGCACACCCAGCTCCCAACCAGTAGACCAAGCTCACCTTGACATGGTGGACGCCGAAGTCGAACGTAGGACCTCCCTTTCTCCCGTTGAAGACCCCGATGACCCACAACCTCCCGTCACCCCAGACGAAGTAGTGGAGGTTATCAAAAGGCTTCACCCCAACAAAGCCCCAGGCCTAGATGGCATCACCAATAAGGTGTTGAAACTCCTCCCTGCCCAAATAATATTGCTAATGACGGCCATTTTCAACGCTGCATTAAGCAAAAATATCTTCCCACAAGCTTGGAAACAAGCCACTGTGATAGGCATCCCTAAACCGGGTAAACCGAAATCGGAGCCTACCAGTTATCGTCGCATTAGTCTGGTAAATTCTCTCGGAAAAGTCTATGAGCGGCTTATTTATAAGCGGCTCAAAGACTTTGCCGAGCGAAAGAGCCTTATCCCCCATGAGCAATTCCGCTTTCGTGCTGAACACTTTTGTGTCCAACAAGTTCACCGTATCGTTGAACACACCAGTGCTGGGCTAAGCTATACAAACTTGGCGTGCCAGATCGTCTCGTGCTCATCTTACGAGACTGGTTGTCGGACAGAACTTTCCGCTATCGTGTCGAGAGAGAACTCTCCTCCCCTCACCCTATACGAGCCGGAGTCCCTCAAGGCTGCGTACTATCCCCTTTATCTTCCACGCTGTACACCAGCGATATCCCAAAAACTAAAGAGGGCCAGTTGGCATTATTCGCTGACGACACGGCCCTCTATTGCACAGGCACAGTACCCAATGCCATGGCCCTAAAACTCCAGAGAGCCGCCAACGCTTTGGCTAAATGGTTCCGCCTTTGGAGAATAGAAGTCAATCCCGATAAGAGCAAACCCATCACAATGTACGGCAAGCCGATCCCTTGGGAGAAGCAAGCCAAGTACCTAGGTGTCACCCCTGATAACCACCTCACTTTCGCCAAGCACATTAAGGCGGCGCGCTCGCGAGCCGCCTTCGCTATGGGTAGACTCCATGGGATGGTGAACGCAAGCAGCAGCTTGTCACTTAGGTGCAAGATGCGCATTTTCACTGCGGTCATCCGTCCCATCATGACCTATGCTTGCGCTGTCTTCGCACACGCAAAGCCCCACCACATTCATAAGCTTCAGGTTATACAAAACCGATTCCTCCGTAAGATTACGGGAGCCCCCTGGTACGCTCGTAATCAGTAACTCCACGTCGATCTGAGAATCCCCACAATCCCACAATTCATGAAACGCATTACCAAGCGTTTCTTCGACGCTGCTGTCAATCACAACAACCCTCTAATTAAAGCGGTCTCCCGCTATGAACCCTCCCAAATCTCTAGAATTCGCCGACAAAGGCTCACCCTCTCTATCCCCGATGACGCCACTACCCTGCTCCAAGAGAGCAAAAAAAAGACAAGCACAATTCGCAGACAAAGACCGCCTTCGTTCTGTCCTCGCCGCCGAGGCCCGCCGCGACGTCCCCGTCAGGATACGCAAGCCAGCCCGCGAAATGCTGTGCCTTAGTTAAATTCTAGTTAGTTAATTGGAGTTTCTTATTCGTTCTTCTCCACGTAGGCTTTTCCGAACGAATGGTAGAATCACTTTAATAAGATCCAGCCCTAGTGTTATCACCCCAGCGACGCCCTGAGCCGAGGTTCGACCCCACCTGGGGTAGCCCTTAGCGTAGTTGCTTAGGTTTAGAAATTTGTGCCTGGCTGGAGGCTATATAGCTTAGTCTCCACAGGCTAGCCCGGTTAAGCAGTGGACGGTCACTTTGACCGAACTGTGAGACGCTAGGTAGAAAAAAAAAAAAAAAAAAAAAAGCCGCTCGTGCATTCACGTTCGAGCCGCCGAACAGTACGGACCTCTCTGTAATGTCGTTACGCTCCGCGTTGAATAAACAAAGTTCTACAAGTACTTGTGAAGTTTTCTTTCGAAGACCCAAAATGAGTGATCATTGTGGAAACAACAATTGTGACGTCAGCAATGCTGATGACAATGTTGACGTCACACTTTTTAAAAACACCACGGAGATGCATCCTCCGTTATATATATATTTTAAATAACCTACCGTATTTAAATTTTAATATCTTTTAAGTCTTAAAAAACACATAAAAGGCAAATAAATTAAAATAAATATTATTTTCTCAAAAATGGTACACATCTCTGAAAGAGAGACTTATTCACAACTGTCCAGTAAGAAGCGAGATTTTAAATTTGGAATCTCCTACTGTCCAGTGAGTAAGTATGTAATTTACTTACTGGACAGTAGTAGGGATGGGTCCGATTTATCAAAACGTAACTTAAATCGGATATGTGTTAGATATCATATCATATCGATATCTATATCAAAATAACCGATATTACATAAAACTGTAAGTAACAAAAATCTTACTAGCGAGCGAGAACGAATAAGTCAAAAATTAAAACCGTAACAATGCAAAAACGTAAAAACTACGAACAAAACGCAAACTTTACAAACTATAGGAACCATATGCACTACCTCTCTTTCTAAGTATTATTTCGCGCGTTCGTTGTTAGTATGCTCATCTAAATAACATGTTAACTTTTGTAAACTGTACTACTGATATCGATATCTGAAAACCGTTTTCGATATCGATTTGAAACTTTATATCGGTTACATAACAGTACCAGACACAGATTAGAGTTTAGCCATTATAACATGTTAATAGGAGGGAGGCTCCAAATATTTATTTCTATCTCTCTTTTTGGTATGACATTTTATGAGATAGTTATATTTTCGAGTCCATTAATCAAGATGTACAGCAAACAAATATAAATAAATGCCCCCGGTAAATCGATCACAATATCTATCAGCAATTGCCCTAACATTAATGTAACCTAATAGCTATGTATGCAACTGTTACGTTATGGACAGTCTTTTAATACGAATGCCATTTTTTGGTACAAGCGTAGCGCGTACTGAAATAGGTGGGCACGAGTTAATAAAAAACCAATAACGTACAGTTGCATACAAGATTTTATCTACGAAGGAAGGAATAATACACAGATATAGACAAATAAGTTTTTTTAATAGAAACTTAACTACACACTGACTATTGTTTATCCCGCGTCCACTTTTTTTTAATTTTTTTTATTAGGCTTTATTAGTATAAGGCAAATATCTTGTAGCCGCAACAGCCAAATAGTGATACCTTTGTTCTAAACTTGTTCCATTTTTAAAAACATCATTTACATTGTCTCGATTTCGAAGTAATATTATTTGTACTTGGCTGTATGTTCAGAATGCCTTTGCTTGTGTTTTAGAATTTATGACGATTCGCATAATGCAATCCGATGTCGTTATGGGTATTATAATGAAACCGCTGTCAATTTTGTAATTCGTATATAACGAAACCGTACTAGATAAAATATTAATTAAACGAATTTGTTGTTAAACTTTCTTTCATTTTTGAGAAAAGCATTAAACAAGCCTCAACCAGTAAGAAAGCCATTCAAATCAAATCAAAATTTCTTTATTCAATTAGGCCATTAAGCGGCACTTTCGAACGTCAAAAAAAAAAATTAAATGTAATAATAATTGATTCTACCGTCCATTCGGAAACGTAGCTTGTTATGGAGAAGAATGGACAAGAAACTCCACACTTAATCTTTAAAAAAAAATGTGTTTTACAAGTATTTGGTTACAATAATCTTGTAGAAAAAATACATATATGTGAGAACGATGTAAACAAAAAAACGCACTTAAAAGCGTCTAGAGTAAAACAAACAATAAAAAATACAATAAATAGGTAATTAAAAACAGGCGGAGGCAGCTAAGATATGACCAATCCCAACTGATGGCGCCCGTTCACGAACATGACACATGGATCGGCACCACTCAGTTCAACCATCATGTAGGGAACCGAATGATCCAACACATGTGCCACCATCAGAGAGACATTAGAGAGAGCATGACACACTCAACTGCCAGGGCACACTGAAGTCAACGAACGACACACATAGGTACAGTAAATGGTAGATTTATAGTTGGTACATAGTACTCACATATGTGCAGTTTTATAATCCAAAAAATTAATTGAGTTTATACAACACAAATATACATTATAATTATTCATACAGTCTTCAGCAGGTCCAACAATACTTCAGAACTTTTCTGCTTATCACTTGTTTTTGTGCCCTAGTGGGTGTGGAGCTGGAATAGCGTTGGGCCAAGCATTTTTATCAGTGATGTAATCCCCCAACCTATAATATGCCTGCCTGCATAGTGTGCGTTTTATACAAGTTTTAAATTTCGTCTCATTCAATTCTAGAATGTGTGGCGGTATTTTATTGTAACATTTTATACAATACCCCATAAAAGATGACGCTACTTTAGCCAGCCTGAAACCTGGTTGAATTAATTGGTCCCTATTTCTAGTAACATAACTATGTCTATCGCTGTTTTTACTAAGAAGATGTAAATTCTTTCTAACGTACATGATGTTTTCGTAAATATATTGACAAGGTACCGTCATGATGTTAATGTCCTTAAACAGTTCCCTTAGAGAATCGCGCCGGCGAAGATTGTATATCGCTCTGATGGCTCGTTTTTGCAGAACAAAAATTTACTGAATGTCTGCAGCCCTTCCCCATAGTAATATGCCGTAAGACATTATACTATGAAAGTAACTAAAATAGACCAGCCTCGCGGTATCTACATCAGTAAATTGACGAATTTTTCTAACAGCATAAGCCGCCGAACTTAACCGCCCCGCAAGTGATATTAAATGAGGACCCCATTGTAACCTTGAGTCTAGCGTGATACCCAGGAAAACCGTTTTGTCGACGAATTCTAGCTTCTCGTTGTTTAATATAATGTCACAATCATAACTTTTGACATTCGGCAAGGCAAATTTTACACACTTAGTTTTTTAGCATTCAAAACTAAATTATTAGCAGTGAACCAATTTAGAACTTGCCGCAATGCATTATTTACGTCGGCAACGTTACTCGTACGTCTATTTATGTTAAAAATCAAAGAAGTGTCATCAGCAAATAACACCATGTTTAGTTTGTTTTTCAATAGATGGGGTAAATCGTTAATGTATACTAAAAATAAGAAAGGACCCAAAATTGAGCCCTGGGGTACCCCCATTTTCACGTTCAACCCCGACGAATTGACACCGTTTATTTGAACTAATTGCTGTCTATCATTCAAATAGGATTTTACTAAACTTAATGCTGACTGGCCTAGCCCGTAATGCTCAAGTTTCAAAAGCAATGTTTCATGATCAACGCAATCAAACGCCTTCGACAGGTCGCAGAAGATTCCTATGTCATCTTGTCCCTCCTCCCACGCATCAAAGATGTGTTTTATTAAGGTGACACCAGCGTTGGTTGTACAACGTCCTTTGGTGAAACCATATTGTTTCTCGTGTAGGATGTTTTTCGTATTAAAATAAATGAGCATTTGATTTAACATTATCTTTTCAAATACCTTGCTGAAAACCGGCAACATGGATACTGGTCTATAATTATTTGTGTCTTTACTGTCCCCGGATTTAAAAAGTGGTATAACCTTACTATATTTCATTAGATCCAGAAAGACTCCTTGATCTATACACAAATTAAAAATTAAAGCTAAGTACGGCGCTATAGTCTGAATAATGGAGGTACAAACTTTGATGGACATTCCCCATAGATCTTCTGTCAGTTTTATCTTTATTTGCTTAAAAGCTTTTATCACTGTTATTGGGTTTATATGTGAAAAGTTAAATTCATTCGGGCAAGCTGAAACGTTAGCGTGTAATAAACCATAAGCGATTCTGGCATTCTGGCCTCGTATATAACCGGACCTCACCTGCGGTTCGGTCCGTTTAACCCTTACTTGGCCAGGAAGGCTTACTTACTGTATTCTGCAGTAATGTACTAAAAATAACAAATTCTATTTATTTATTTATTTATGTACACACAAAACACTTTACAGAGAAAATAAAGAATACAGATAGAAGAGCACAAAGGTACTGCTTATTTCAATATAAATTTCTTCTAGCAGACCTGCGACAGGACAATTGGATGATAGACGAAGACACAGTGTGTAGAAAGAAATAAGGAAACCTAAAATAGACTATAAAAACTTAACTAATTATATATAAATTACACATATTATACCTTAACTAAATATAAGATAAAAAGAAATATATACATATAATATACAAAATTACAATATGGTAGCGAGATAATGTTCTTTGACTCGTTTTTTGAACAGAGATACATTTTGAGAGTCACGGATTTTAGGTGGAAGTGAGTTCCACAATCGTACTGCATGAACAGAGAAGGAGTGGGAATAGAAATGAGTTTTATGGGATGGGAAATTGAGATGAAGTTTAAGGCGGGATCTACAAAGAGTATCGGCAGGGCGAGTAAACGAAAAACGATCGCGCAGGTAGCCAGGGTATGCAAGGTTAAAAAGGATGTTGAAAAGGAGACATAATATGCGATCTATCTGTGAACTTTTTATTGTGTTTGGCTGTATGGCTCATTTTTTTGCCTTAATATAGATACATTTATAAGTAGATACGTTAATGCACTTGTGCACAAAAATCGATTTTGTGCAGCCTATATCCTGCACAAATAAGCAATTTCAGAGAATGAGAAGTGAAAAAGCACTTTTTCTCAAACACGCTTGGAAATGTGAGCATTATTTTGACAATCTTCGTCGAGATAAATCGAAATTGCTGTACTGCCCAAATACATGCGAGCAGCGGCCGGCAAAAGTTGTATGAAAATCCATATCTGTCGTGTCTAGCGGCCAAATAAATTACATAGTGAACTCATATCTGTCGTGTTATTTAAAAATGGAACGATCTTTTTCTCCGAAACATGGCAACCAAGGAGGTAACTAACCTTTGATAAGTTTATCAAAGGTTTTATTTAAATTTCGAACTGGCTTGCAAATAGAACGCTGTTTATTGAAAAAAAAAACAAAACAAAAGAGCCCTAACGCGGGAACAATTATTGTCATCTGAGTTCTAAGTACTACTTTGTTTTAATTTCCGCGCATTATTTGAGAAAAGTACTTTACAAGCCTTGGCCACAACTAGGCATTGATGGACTTACGTATGTGTGCCTCGGCTTCGCCTCGGCTTCGCCTCGGCTCACATTTACACGTTCGTCCATCAATGCCTCTTTTGCTGGCCGCTGCAGTAATGTACTAATAATCACTGTTTTGGTGTTTGAATTTGGAACACACCAATATATTAAACCTCCATCTCAATGCTATATAACCTCCTTGCGCAAAAAATACTCGATACAAACTTCTTGTGCAGAGAATACTCGACTTATAATCTCCTTCTTCGATTTTAATTTTGAGTTTGTTTGTATTTAGGATTTTGATTTTAGTCTAGAATCCCTCCGGGAGTGATTCAGTCGTAAGAAACCTTCACTTGCTCGTGATTCATCTATGGCCCTCGCTTTAAATCCGTCCTTTATTCACTAGTTGCATAATATACTATTTTACAAAAAAACACAACCGACATCCAAAAAATAATAAAAACCGGCCAAGTGCGAGTCGGACTCGCGCACGAAGGGTTCCGTACCAATATCGCAAAATACTGCACAAAAATCACGTTTGTTGTATGGGAGCCCCACTTAAATATTTGATTTATTCTGTTTTTGGTATTTGTTGTTATAACGGCAACAGAAATTCATCAGACAGACAGACGGACAGACAGACAGACAGACAGACAGACAGACAGACAGACAGACAGACAGACAGACAGACAGACAGACAGACAGACAGACAGACAGACAGACAGACAGACAGACAGACAGACAGACAGACAGACAGACAGACAGACAGACAGACAGACAGACAGACAGACAGACAGACAGACAGACAGACAGACAGACAGACAGACAGACAGACAGACAGACAGACAGACAGACAGACAGACAGACAGACAGACAGACAGACAGACAGACAGACAGACAGACAGACAGACAGACAGACAGACAGACAGACAGACAGACAGACAGACAGACAGACAGACAGACAGACAGACAGACAGACAGACAGACAGACAGACAGACAGACAGACAGACAGACAGACAGACAGACAGACAGACAGACAGACAGACAGACAGACAGACAGACAGACAGACAGACAGACAGACAGACAGACAGACAGACAGACAGACAGACAGACAGACAGACAGACAGACAGACAGACAGACAGACAGACAGACAGACAGACAGACAGACAGACAGACAGACAGACAGACAGACAGACAGACAGACAGACAGACAGACAGACAGACAGACAGACAGACAGACAGACAGACAGACAGACAGACAGACAGACAGACAGACAGACAGACAGACAGACAGACAGACAGACAGACAGACAGACAGACAGACAGACAGACAGACAGACAGACAGACAGACAGACAGACAGACAGACAGACAGACAGACAGACAGACAGACAGACAGACAGACAGACAGACAGACAGACAGACAGACAGACAGACAGACAGACAGACAGACAGACAGACAGACAGACAGACAGACAGACAGACAGACAGACAGACAGACAGACAGACAGACAGACAGACAGACAGACAGACAGACAGACAGACAGACAGACAGACAGACAGACAGACAGACAGACAGACAGACAGACAGACAGACAGACAGACAGACAGACAGACAGACAGACAGACAGACAGACAGACAGACAGACAGACAGACAGACAGACAGACAGACAGACAGACAGACAGACAGACAGACAGACAGACAGACAGACAGACAGACAGACAGACAGACAGACAGACAGACAGACAGACAGACAGACAGACAGACAGACAGACAGACAGACAGACAGACAGACAGACAGACAGACAGACAGACAGACAGACAGACAGACAGACAGACAGACAGACAGACAGACAGACAGACAGACAGACAGACAGACAGACAGACAGACAGACAGACAGACAGACAGACAGACAGACAGACAGACAGACAGACAGACAGACAGACAGACAGACAGACAGACAGACAGACAGACAGACAGACAGACAGACAGACAGACAGACAGACAGACAGACAGACAGACAGACAGACAGACAGACAGACAGACAGACAGACAGACAGACAGACAGACAGACAGACAGACAGACAGACAGACAGACAGACAGACAGACAGACAGACAGACAGACAGACAGACAGACAGACAGACAGACAGACAGACAGACAGACAGACAGACAGACAGACAGACAGACAGACAGACAGACAGACAGACAGACAGACAGACAGACAGACAGACAGACAGACAGACAGACAGACAGACAGACAGATAGACAGACAGACAGACAGACAGACAGACAGACAGACAGACAGACAGACAGACAGACAGACAGACAGACAGACAGACAGACAGACAGACAGACAGACAGACAGACAGACAGACAGACAGACAGACAGACAGACAGACAGACAGACAGACAGACAGACAGACAGACAGACAGACAGACAGACAGACAGACAGACAGACAGACAGACAGACAGACAGACAGACAGACAGACAGACAGAAATGCTGGAAATGGGTTCAGCTGGTTCTCCTTTAACACCCTGGCTATTTGTTTTGGAAATATTTTCAATGTACAAAAAAGACTTTTGTACAGATTTATTACATGCCAACGCACTCTTGCCAGTTAAATTATCTAAACGAATGCTTTACGAGCGCGTCGATCACCTGTGACCGCTGCATAATCAGTGTGACCACGACCGCGCCCATTGGTTCGTATGAAATATTTAGCGCACTGATTGGCTAAATACAACGAGCCGCAACGCGCGACCGCACCAAATGAACGTGCTGGTGATGACGCACACCACTTCACTAGATCACACACGTCACTAGATCAATCTGATGACATCTAATTGAACCGCGTTAGCTTTTACCGATTAAATTCTGCTAGGCAATATTAGAAAAGTCTACATCGAATGAGCTCTGACACGCAGAAATCATAGCGTCTTTGCTACGTCTACATTAGTCGAGCCGAACATTTTTATTTATTTATTTTATTTAATTTAACCATTTATGCACACACATTTATACAGACAAGAAGAAGGAACAGAAAAATAAGTACATAGGTGATGATTATTTCTAATGAAATCTCTTCCAGCATACCTGCGAAAGGAAAGATGAAAAAAGAGATGTAGATAACGTGTGTAGAAGGGAAAAATAAACACATAAAACATAACGGAGCTAAATATAATACAATAGGATACGATAGGATATACTGTCATATACATACATATATATAAAATAAATATTATAACAATAACTACCTACCTACTAATATATATAAAAAAATATAATACAGAAATATATGCAACTATGATGGAATGGACAGGTAGTGTCTTTTCACTTCTCTTTTAAAAACTGTAAGAGTTTGGCAGTCCCTTATGTCAGGCGGAAGAGAGCGCAAACAAACAAACGCACGGCGTTCACAGTGAAGGAGTAAGAGTAGAAGTCAGTAGTGTGGGAAGGGATATTAAGTAGATTTTTAAGATGCTTCCTGCAAAGTGCATCGGAAGGACGGGAGTAGGAGAAGCGTTCTCGGAGGTAAGAAGGCGTCTTAGGATTGTGAAGGATGTTAAATAATAGACACAATATCCGAGAGTTCCTGCGAAGTCGAATAGGGAGCCACTTGAGTAACTTGCGAAATTCTGAAACATGATCATACTTTTTAAGGTTGAAAACAAAACGAATACATAAATTTTGCAAACGCTCAAGTTTATCTAAAAGCTCCTCGGTTGCATCCAAATTACAGGCGTCGGCGTAGTCGATGATGGGTTGAATGAGAGTTTGAGCTAGAGAAATTTTGGTATTCAAGGGCAAAAAGCTCTGGAGGCATTTCAGCGAGTGGAACGAATAGTGCACTTTGCGACTGACCTCACCGACATGGGCCGTACACGACAAATAGGAGTCCATGATTATCCCCAGGTTTCTAGCTGACTTGGTGTATCCAATCTGAACTCCATTCAACCAGAGTGGAGACAGCAACGCAAGATCAAGCCTGTTCCGCAATTTTCTACCACCGATAACGATGGCCTGAGACTTCTTAGGGTTGATTTGCAGCCCAAAGGACCGCGACCACTCCCCAATCAATTCCAGGTCACCGTTTACGGTAGATACGGCAGCTTCCGCATCAGAACTAAGAAAATGATGGTAAAGCTGCAGGTCGTCAGCGTAGAGATGGAAGTTACATGAGATGATTCTAGTAACAGAGTTAATAAAAATGGAAAAGAGAAGAGGAGAGAGAACGCTACCCTGGGGCACACCCGCAGTAAGAGAGCACCAATCCGAAGAACACTCGTCAAGGCGTACCCGCTGCGAGCGGCCTCTGAGATAGGAGTCGAACCAATCAATAGTGGAAGAGGAGAAATTGAAAGATTTAAGAATTCCAAGAAGGATATCGAAGTCAACAGAGTTGAAGGCACTGCTGAAATCAAGAAGCACAAGTAACGTGAGAGATTTGTGATCCATGGCCCAGCGGATGTCATCAGTCACTTTTAAAAGAGCTGTGACAGTACTGTGACCAGGTCGGAAACCAGATTGAAAAGGACTAAGAAGATCATTACTAGATAGAAACAGAGACAGTTGCTGATGAACAATGTGCTCAAGAACTTTGGAAAGATAAGGAAAGATGGAAATGGGTCTGAAATCGGACGGTGTGACCGGATTAGGAATTTTGGGTAACGGAATAATATGGGCTAGTTTCCATGCATCAGGAACAGTGCAAGAAAACAAGGAGTAGTTAAAAATGTGGGTTAAAACGGGCAGTATTGTTGAGAGGATAGGCGTAATCATTCTTGAGCATAAATCGTCATTGCCAACTGCAGAGGAGGAGATAGCACAAATCGATTTCCTGACATCATTTTCACTCACAGACGCTGAAAGACGAACACCGCGGCACAGGCAAGGCGGAGAGCTTACTTAAAGTAACTGATTTGACGTGAGGATCCAAAGTAACTGGTGGCAGTGAGAAATGTTTGTTTAGAGCACCCACGTCAGTGACATTACCAGCGACAACAGGGGACTTACCAATGTCGACAGTTTTCAGAAACTTCCAGACTTCAGAGGAGTTCCGGTTGTCGAGAGAATTATAGAAGTAGCGTCTCTTTGCATCTCTACACATACGATTACAGCGATTACGCATCTCACGATACGAACTCAGGTTGCGCTCGGAGGGACGGCGCTTTAACCTTATTTTGGCACGATCTCTACTTGCCATCGCATCCTTAATGCCAGGGAGCTGGAACATACTTTACTTTGACTCGACGAATAGGAGCATGACGATCGTAAAGGCTGAGTAACTTGGAGTTGAAAATATGAACCATATCGTTGATACTGGAGCTCTCGAAAACATCCGTCCAGTCGATGCCACCCGCATCTCGCAGCAATGCCTCCAAATCCATGCCCTTGTAGTTCCGAAGGAAAATATATGACGGCTTGCGCTTAGGAGGACGAATCTTGTAAGACATGAATATTAAATCGTGGTAGGAAAAACAAGCACTGAGCTGACCATGAACAGCTTCATTATTAGCTTTTGAGACAATAATTAGGTCCAAAACAGAAGGGGTACAATTGGGGAAATGATGAGTGGCGGAGAGAGGTAAAATACTGAGGTTAAAAGAAGATATGAGAGTTTGAAGTTTGTGAGTGCGAGAGTCATTTTTAATTAAGAAGACAAGTGTTAAAATCACCCATCAAGACTACGTGGTCGTAAGTAGGACAGAAATCATTTAGAAGCGATTCAAAAGAATTAAAGTAATCTATACTAAGGTTAGGGCTATACAACACGCCAAGAAGCATTTTAACGTGATGTAAGGAGATTTATAAAAACAGATGCTCTGCTGACCCCGAATATGAAGACGGTGAAGTACTGATTACTTTGTAGGGAATATCAGCACGCAAGTAAATGGCAACACCACCACCGCCCTTCCCCGTTCTATCGTTACGTATAAGAATATAGCCAGGGAGGGCATAATGAACAGATAAAAGTGAAGGTTTCAGGAAGGACTCAGAGATCAGCAAAGCATCTATGTGTGCACAGTTAATGGAAGCCAGAAGATCAGAGTAATGGCTAGGAACACTCTGGGCATTGATGTGAGCTATGTTGAGGTTATTGGGATAGGGAGAAAATAAGGAAGAAATCTGATCACTAAGAGTCAGAGGAGAGGAAGAACCACTAGCGGCACTAAGGAAGCTGCTAGAAGAGGAAGAACATGAAAAAAAATCAACATCAAAAACATCATCGATCATAGTTAGCAAATACAATAAACTAAATGAAAATACCTATAGATAAATATTTCTTAAATCAAAATACCAAAAAAAAAAACTATTATATGCGCTTAACCAATAAAACCACCCGTACGCTGTAGTTGGAAACAATTTTTAAACCTTAAAATTGACAAAGTAAAAATAAAAATAAGCAGTCGAGAATATCAGTTTCACACAAACGCACAGTGTAACGAAACATACACAATCTTTCAACCACTTAAACCACTTTCAACAGATACGAAATTGACAGACGTCAAATGTCATCATTGGTCATCTGGGTCATCTTAGCATAAAAGTAAACAAATAAAAATAAAAACGTCTACCGGCATACATCTACGGCTACATTAAAAATATTAAGATAATGAAAAGAAATACATGTTAAACAGCATAGATAATGGAAAGGGTAGATCAGAAATGTACCGTCATTACTGTTATGACAAAGTTGTCGAATTAAATTATTCACTGGGTAATATGAAACCGCAAACTCAGCGACGGGTCTTCCTCACAACTTTCGCTGAAGAAGTTGCGGTCTTAGGCAATGCAGTTGCAGCTGCAGCAGCAGGCGAGGATGAAGCAGCAGGCCCAGGATCATTAGATGAACCAGCACTGGCTGCAGTGGGAAATAGCATGATTAATTTATGTAGCTCACCCATGGATGCCACCTTCCGGCGAGACTTGTCAGGCGTCATGACGATGACCTTTCCCTCCGCAGACCAGCAGCTATTGACGCTGAAATGCTTGCGGGCAGCCATAAACACCTGATGCCGTGTCTTGGTCAGGAACTCCGAAATAGTTATACCGCTGCCCTTAAGTGCGGTTTTGCTGTCCCAGACCAACCGGCGATGCTCCATCTCACCAAAACGTACCAACACGGGTCTAGCTTTACTCTGAGAGGCACCCAGTCTGTGGCACACATTGAGGAACTCCAACTTGAAGTCTTCAATCTTTAGTTGCTTTGAGATGATGTGGAGGATTGTGTCGCACAACTTCTCACCAGGTCGCTCGGGGATACCATGGAACAGCAAAACCTTTCTTCTCATTGCTGTCTCATGACTGTCCAGGCTCAATGAGATGACTTCAATCTGTGTCTTGAAGTGTGATAAAGTTTTGTAGACGAAATCCTTAAACTCGGTAAAATCTTTTGATAAAGATGCAAGGTCTGCGTGTGTGGTGTCCGTTCCAGCTGTAGCTCTCTGCAATTTCTCTTCATACTGCTGCATGCGAGAGCTAAAAAGCTTCTCCAGCTCCTCCATGCTATTCGCCAGCCTGCTGTCCATGCTTAGAAGTTGTGATTGTGAAAGCGAGTGAGTGAAAAGGAAAGTATGAAGCGAAGGTGGGTTTCTCAGCTATTTAGCACATATATTTAGTGAAAATGAATTAATAACTATTTTTAAATTAATATTAATTATGGGAACTAAAAACTAATGTTTAATTGTCACGCCTACCCACATAAATTTTTTTCCTTATTTACAGAAGCAAACTGCGTAACACTGAATAAGCAAATGACTAGATTGTGTCTAGCCAGAGAGAAGCGGCAATAAAATATTCGCTGCGCCAGACGCGATCAGACACTATTGTATGCTGAATACATCTTTCATGATTGATGATTGCGCTATTTATCCCCATCTTCCTCGCGATGTATTCTGGGATGGATCACGTCGTGTGTGCCCCTCTCACGGTACATATCGCAATGAGCACTAACTCGGGGCGCCTCGTAATGCGCGGATCAGGCGGCGCGATCATTTGACGCTCGACCCGCTCCGATATTGTTTTGCAATTGAATTAGCACAAAGACTCGTATATATAGACTCGTATATTAGACAAACGTATTGTTTCTCCGTTGATCGTCAGAGGTGGACACTCCGGTAATGGCTTATTTTTCGCGGCGAAAATCATAAATGATGTTTTTGAGGTGTTAATGGTCAATAAGTTATATTTTAACCATTCGTTGAGCAGTTCAAGGTCCTTTTGCGCATCGGTTATAATGTTTTGCAGAGATTTACCGAAGTAAAAAAGGCAGGTGTCGTCTGCGTATAAAGTTAGGTGTCCTGTCAGCCCTATTTTATCAATATTATTTATGTAAATTAGGAATAGTAATGAGCTAATAATTGAGCCTTGCGGACAGCCCTATGTTACGTTTTCCATCGAGCTGTTGAAGTTATGTTGTCTATTTTGTAAATATGAAGTGAACATACTGAGGGCACTGCCTGAAATTCCTATGTTGATTAATTTCTGTAGTAACTTTTGATGGCTTACTGTATCGTACGCTTTTTTTAGGTCAATGAAAATACCTACAACAACGTTTTTTTTGGTCAATATGAGTTTTTATTTTCTTTATTAGTAGAACGTCTGAATTATTGAAGCAAACTTTTAATGGTCTGTTTTTATCTGGGATATATTTTCCCAGTCTGATGGTTTTAATGGGCAGTCTTTGTACAGTGTTGTTATTATATTCATAGCTTCATTATTATCGTGATTCCGCCTGGAGTTTGCGTTTCTTTCGTTAATTTCCGATATACCCACAATTACAATATTTTTCGCGCGCTCACCTTTGGCTTTTAGCTCAAGGATGAGGTTTTGGTGGCATAAGACGGGCGATTTATGCGTAGTACTTTCCGTGTTTTATTGGTTTTTAATTGGATTATTTCTTCTTCTATATGTTTGATCTTATTTTGTGTTGTCGTGCTATTAGCCTTAATGTTTTCCATATCACCATTTATTTGATCAAGTCGTTGAGTAAAGTTTTCAGTCGTTGACTTAATGGTTTTTATTTCATTTTTAATCTAATATATTTCGTCTTTTATGTAGTTAAGACTATCATTTTGGGTTTTTGCAAATTTCTCTAGGAAGCTCATCATCTCTGTACGAAAATTTGTGAAATCCTTTTTATACTCTGTTACCTCAGTACACTCCTTTCTTTTAAATGTGTCAACATTTCTATGGTCATCATTATTGCAGTAGCTGGGTAAGTTTGGTACAGATCCGCTAGTATTGCCGCTTCCGCTCATCACCCTGGTATTAGGCGTAGGCGATGTTCTCCGCGCATTCATTGTGTATGGGTTTGACTTAGACATTCTTCATACGGGTGTGAGTGCGACGAAAAATAGCAGCGATCCTTGTTACTCGCGTCGAAACACAATGTTTTAAGCTAATTTACACTTTGACTTATAAGTTTATGACACTAAGAATCACTTTTTAATGATTTGTATTTATTTAAGCGTAATATTTCTCTCAGTAATTATTTAACATGTCTGCTTTCAACAAGCACCGGAGAGTCTGTATTCTATATAATATGGGTAACGTTTGCCATTAAGCTAAACGCTTTGAAACTAACAACGATGGCAATACAGCAATTTCGTAGTATCGGGAAATATTATACAATATCGATGTTGTAAGTGTACCTACTGCGTACGTGTTTACTGGGTGTTGTGAGTCAAGTAAATAAAATAAAAAATTCATAAAATCAAAAAACCCGACTGCTTAAAAAGCGAACTAAAAAGACGAAAAGAAGAAAAAAATCATGCTGTGCAGTCGGAGGATACATCTGATTTTGGTCAGCCAGCTAGCGAATATGTATTTCCCGACTGCAAAGCATGATTTTTTTCTTGTTTTCGTCTTTTTAGTTCGCTTTTTAAGCAGTCGGGTTTTTTGATTTTATGATTAATTTTTTTTAGTTAATTTTTTTTTCGAATTAGGTACATTTAAACATATAAGTGTTACATATTTTTGATCTTGCCTCTTAAAATCCTTTATTTTGATACCCCACAAGATGGGATTGGAAGAAAAAAAAATTGGGCCCTCACAATATGGCGCCGAAAAGCCGCCATTTTTTTCAATTTTATAGCCCCCGCCGGGAAAAGAGGGGTGTTATAAGTTTGACGTGCATTTATGTGTATCTGTGTGTCTTGTTGTGGCATCATAGCGACCAAACGGGTCAACCGATTTTGATTTAGTTTGAGACTTAATCGAAAGTGTTCTTAGCTATGTTTCAATAAAATCGGTTCAGCCGTTCAAAAGTTATGGGCGCTTTACTATTTGAATCGGGGTGTTTTCGCAAGATATCGTGTCATAATTGCGTGTTCAATAGATTGCCGATTGAAGCGTATCTACTATGTACTAGATAAATTATGTAGCATGAAATAAAAATGTGTCGGGGGTTTTTAAATTTTGAAATTTTACTTGTTCAATTTTAATGTAGCCAGTGACACTTGCAGGGTTAAGACGAATCGATTGACGTACGAATCATCAAAATCGGCCAACGCGTTTGTTCTCTGGAACGCCACATAGGAACAAACATACATACATACATAGACTTATAAACACATTACCCTCCTATGGCAGTCGGGTAAAACCATTTTCAGCGAGCACTAGTACTTAACTGAAATGTATAATTATTTATTTCACTATTATAATATTTGACCCACATTCAAAACCTTTATTGACAATGCACCACAATGTCATCGCCCATGTCGGGGAGTCGAGGTTGAATAGCAGTCGTTTCTTTTAAAATATTCAATATTCAGCAGGACCTACTAAGTTTTGCTTTCTGTTTTTATATTCTCCGCTTTGTCACAGTATAAATATAGCTTTGTGCAAGTTTCAGTTAATTGGGTTTAAACATAAAATGGAAAGAAAATATAAGTAGAACAATTCATTTCCCGCAACAAACAACAAAACAAACTAAAGGGTTCTCTGTTTCTGAATGCAATATTTTTGCGCAAAACGAGACTGTACTGCTGTTATTAAATTCCACGCGCTCTTGTTATGAGTATAGCGAGTTCATTTGCTCCATTAAGGGCTAATATCAGGGAGTGCTTGAAAGCGCGTCGTCGTCGCTCGTAACCACAACCCGCGTCAGTAGAACGATAACGCGTCTCGACTCGAGATCATAACACACGTTATGTAATACGCGTGGCTCCGCTTCCCTCCGCGTGGCACCGCACGCTCCCCACGCCGCCGTGCTACGCCGCGTGGTGCTGCGGTCGCGCGTAATTGCCGCTTAATACACCCCGCATCGACACAAATATGAGCTCCGTTTGGACGCGGATTACGGTTTTAATTAACGTTTTGTCTCTATTGAAAGTTAAATAACGGAGTGGAGCGCTGGCAGAGCGAGAGCAGTGAGCGTGAGTGAGAGCGAGGACGATCCACGAGATACTTAATGTTAATGAATAGATTTTATGACGGGCGTTTCGTGTAATTTGATTGCGCGAATTTAATTAACCTCCCTTTCATTCCTTCCAAAGGACTACTTTCAAAGTCCAATGCCGCTCGCAGATATAGCTTCTAACTGTAAGTCTTTTTGAAGCAAAGCGATGTAATCCGACTTACAAATGAAAAATCGCCCGGCGCCGGTTTATCTCTCAAACCCAGTTCGTTTTCAAACGTTATTTTCAGCATGAGTGGTCGCGCGGATTGTTCCAAAAACGCGGTTTGTGCGGGTTCGAGTCCGGCCGATGGGCGCTGGACTCATGCCAGGGACTTAATGGCATTATGATATGGCCGCGAGTGCGATGGGTATCGCTCTACGTGACCCTCCATTGTGATGGCCCGCGTCCATCTACTGATAACGTCTAAATTTATCTCGTCAAGGAATAGGCCCATTTATATGTTTCGTCGTAAAATTATCGACAGTTAAATGGTTTTGGTAGGTACGTTATGAGAGTCCAACTGAATGCTGCATGCTGAGCAGTCACATGGTCAACCAACGTTTGAACCAGACTCACTATCGGATATATATCTCCGTAAGCTTATTTATTTGTTTAAAGAACTACGACATTTTGCGGACAAGGACACGGCAATCATGGTCTACCGCACGTTATGTGAGTCTATAATTACCTACTGTATTCCAGTATGGGGAGGGACATTTAAGACAGCTATGCTTAGAGCGGAACGGGCACAACGGGCAGTACTTAAAGTGATGTCCTTCATAAAACAAATCTATCCCACTAGAAAGTTGTACTCGGAAGCCCATGTACCTACGGTTCGACAATTATATATCCTCCGTACTGTCCTACGTAGACACATGTTGCCAATGAGCGTAGATGCAATAAATAGACGTACTGGGCCTGCAGTCTCGACATAGATAGCGATCGTTATCTCGTAACGATCGGTCGATAAGTCCTAACGATCGGTAGATATCGATTTTTGGTAGTCTCGACAGTCAAAGCTATCGATTTTTGACGTTTGTCATCGCAAACATAACGTATATTGTCGCTAAGTTAACGATTTATCGGTATGATATCGAATTTCCTAGCGAGCATTTTTGACAGCCCGATAAGTGTCGTAACGATCGTTATCATTGGTTTTAGAGGTTACAAAAACAATAAATAAATAATAATTAGAGTCATATGGCTGTGGGCTTAAGCGTGGGCTTTGGTTGTGCTAGAAAACAGACTCGATATAATAATGAGGCAGAAAAATGCACGAAACCAGCGTGAAGGTGAAAATCCTTTGGATTTAGAGGATGGCCAATTTCTCTATCTTTACCGAATAAACAAGGACATGTTTCATGAGCTCGTTGGTGAACTTCGCCAACTATTCAAAGACGAGGGTCTTACGGACTTTCTGTGGAGACTCAAGTGAGTGTCTTTGCGTTGGGTACCTACTGTGCCTAAATAATATTTCTATGTATGATTTCTAATATCCAAGATGTACTTATAATTTTATTATTAATAGTTAAGTGGGTGCTACAAATTACCTATTGGCTTGCAGTGGGGCTGCAGCATAAGCCAAAAGTCAGTAAGTCGAGTAATACATGTTGTAACTTTGGCTATCAATGAAAACCTTTTAAGATGATATGTTAAATTTCCTATGATCCAAGATGAACGGTGTGCAGTTAAAGAGAAGTTTAGAAATGCTCCACAGCCATGGATTGCACACCACCCACTACCCACCACCCATAGACTGCACACATAAAAAAACCACCGGGACCACCGTACATTACTGCTTGGTAACTAATAATAAATGTTCATAATCTATAATCTACTGAAAGTACATTCTATGTTTTATCTTTTAGGTGATGATGGATATCCTCTGAAACCATGGTTGATGACTCCTTTAAAAAATCAACACCCAGGGACACCGGAGTATCAATAAACAAATACTCATTGTTCAGCCAGGAATGTCGTTGAAAGATGCTTTGGTGTGCTGAAGTCTGTTTTTAGGTGTCTGTCTCACCAAAGCATAAATACACATATATAAAATATAAATTACATGAACCAGAAGCCACCACACCCACTCTCATGAAGATGGCCTTGAAGTAACAGGTACCTAATCAAATGATTTATTTTAAGGTTTTATGATATATTATACTTACTAAATAGGTATACCTATATTTGCATAACATATAATTTTCCCTAGATCTTTATACCTATTTCATTAACATCTCCATTTATTTGACCCAAAGGTAATATATAATGGCTTATAGCATCAAGTCCGACTTATGCCGTTGTGTATCATTGTATGAATACTCCTAAAATCTTGTTTTTGTTATACAGGACTTGTGTGGTGCACTGGGTGAACTGTTGCAGAGTGCATAAGAAGACTCAATAATACTAGTTTTACATAAATTTATTTTATTGACCCTCTGTGATTTAAATAAAAAACATATAAAATCATTTATTATTTTTATTTACAAAAGTTGTAAAACTGTCCGCTATTGAATTTGCAGCCTATCTCAGCTTGTACCTTGCCTGCCTCTGGCAGCGTCTGATTGCACTTGAGTTGCAGCTGCCACCATCTGTAAAAAAATTAGATGTACTAAAAATGTCTTTTAATGCTCTAGTGTGCTAGTGATTCTAATAATAAAAAAGGAAATGGCATAGCATCCGGGCAGTCTGTGCCAAATGTGTACTCTACACTAATTAAGGATGTTATGCGTCTCTCCACTTCAGTCAAAGAAGCAGTGATGACGCCTCGGTTGCCAGTTTGAATGATTTGTTTTTATAATTTTGGTGCCTTAGTGCAGGTGCAGCTTTTTAAGTAAAGGTGTAATTAGGATACCTATTGTATTCTACTAAATATAAATAAAACTCACGTGGCTTGTCATCATCATTCATCATCATTTCAGCCGAAAGACGTCCACTGCTGGACATAGGCCTCCCCCAGGCGTCGCCACATTGACCGATCCCGTGCGTCTCGCATCCAGCGCCTTCCCGCAACCTTAACCAGGTCATCAGTCCACCTAGTGGGAGGCCTTCCAACGTATCGTCTTCCGGTTCGCGGTCGCCATTCCAGAACTTTTCGGCCCCATCGGCCATCCGTTCTGCGAGCAATGTGCCCTGCCCACTGCCACTTAAGTTTGGCAATTCTTCGGGCTATGTCGGTAACTTTGGTTCTCCTGCGGATATCATCATTTCTGACGTGATCACGTAAGGAAATTCCGAGCAAAGCCCTCTCCATTGCCCTTTGGGTGACTTTGAGCTTTCTGATAAGGCCCATTGTGAGCGACCACGTCTCAGTCCCATAGGTGGCAACACACACTGGTCATAGACTTTTGTCTTGAGACAGTGCGCCCAGCCGTCGGCCGACGGACCACGTCTCGGTCCCATAGGTGATCACTGGCAACACACACTGGTCATAGACTTTTGTCTTGAGACACTGCGGTAAATTGGACAAGAAGATACCACGCAACTTCTCGAACGCCGCCCAGCCGAGTCGGATTCGACGGTTGACCTCTTTCTCGAAATTCGACCTACCCAACTGGACCGTTTGTCCCAGGTAGACATAATCGTCTACAACTTCGAGAGTAGAGTCTCCGACCTTGATAGGAGTGGGTGTTACATGGGCATTCACCATGATCTTGGTTTTGTCCATGTTCATTTTAAGACCCACTCTTTCGGAAGCTCTACTGAGGTCATCGAGCATTTTACTGAGGCTCTCCATGGTCTCAGCCATGACCACTATGTCGTCGGCAAACCGAAGGTGAGTAATGTACTCGCCATTAACGTTGATGCCCAGCCCCCTCCAGTCCAGAACCTTGAAGACATCCTCCAGCGCAGCAGTGAACAGTTTCGGAGAAATGACGTCTCCCTGTCTCACGCCGCGCTGGAGAAGGATTGGTTTCGAGGTCTGATCCTGAAGACGGACTGACATGGTGGCGTTTTTGTACAAACACTTCAACACCTCAATGTACCGGTAGTCGATCTGGCACCGTTGGAGAGACTGCAGTACAGCCCAAGTCTCTATCGAATCGAAGGCTTTCTCGTAGTCCACAAACGCTAAACAGAGAGGCAGGTTATACTCTTCGGTCTTCTGTATAACCTGCCGCAGCGTATGTATGTGGTCTACGGTGCTAAAGCCTTTTCGGAATCCGGCTTGTTCGGGGGGCTGGAAATCGTCTAACCTGCGCGCGAGACGATTCGTGATGACTCTTGAAAACAACTTGTAGACATGGCTAAGAAGTGAAATGGGCCTATAGTTCTTCAACCGGGCATTGTCGCCCTTCTTGAAGAAGAGTACCACCACACCCCCGCACCATGCCTGTGGCGTTTTGCCCTCGAGTATGACGGAATCAAACAGCTTCTGAAGGGCCTTAAGGACCGGTTTTCCACCCGCCTTCAGGAGTTCGGCCGTAATTCCGTCATCACCCGGCGCCTTGTTGTTTTTGAGCTGTTTCAGAGCCATCCTAATCTCGTACAGGCTGACGTCCGCGATATCTTCGGTATAGTGTCGGGTCAATCTAGCTCTTGGGTCGTTTGCTAGACTCGCAACGGGCTTGCTGATCGATGTGTACAACTGCCCATAGAATGTCTCGATCTCCCTGAGAAGCTCCGGTTTGGCGGATACGATCCTGCCATCGTCGGTCTTCAGTTTCGTGAGTTGGCTCTGCCCAATAGCCAGATCCCTTGAAAATACCTTGGAGCCTTTATTTCACTCGATCGCGTCTTTAATACGCTCGGTATTGAAGCGGTGGAGGTCTCTTTTCAAGGATTTAGAGATCTGTCTATTGAGCTGCCGGTATTTGCACGTCTCATCTGAAGACTGCAGGATCATCTCACGCCTCTCCTTCATAAGCTTGAGGGTATGATCAGAGAGCTTTTTGTTTCTATCTGTACGACGGGTCTTGAAAAACTTAGACCCGACCGTATGGACAGCTTCCACGAACCCGTTGCTATATTCATCCACGGAGCTCCCTAGGCACTCGAAACGATTCTGGAGTTCGAGCTGAAAGCTCTCGGGGTTTTGGACCTGGATCTGTGCTGGCCGGAGCGTGGACTTCATCAGTCGAGACCTTTCAAGCTTAATATTAATGTTCAATGTGCCTCTTACCATGCGGTGATCGCTCCCGGTTTTTACCGAATTGATCACAGAGACATCATTGAACATTTGCTTCTTGGTTGACATGATGAAGTCGATCTCATTTTTTGTTGCACCATCGGGGCTCTGCCAGGTCCACTTCCTGTGTTCACGCTTTTTGAAGAAGGAGTTCATCATATAGAGGCCCTCCTTCTCCATAAAACTGGCCAGTAGGTGACCCCGGTGGTTCCGTTGTCCAACTCCAAATTGCCCCACTTGCAGCTCATCCTCGTCTCGTTTGCCCAGTTTCGCGTTGAAGTCCCCCATGACAACGGTGAAGTGAGTTTTGAAACCATGCATGGCTCTGGAGATATCCTCATACATGGTCTCTACCCCATCGTCGGGGTGTGCCGAGGTTGGGGCGTAGACCTGTATGACCTTCAGCGAATATCTTGAGGATATTCTGAGTATAAGGTACGCCACCCTGGTCGACACACTCTCGATCTTCACCACGTTGTTCACAAGGGACTTGTGGACGATAAACCCGACACCACCCTGGGACTGCCGGTCACCCTCTCGGAAATAGAGCAGGTTACCGGATTTGATGATTATCGAGTCCTCCCCCTCTCTTCGGACTTCAGATAACCCTATAATACTCCATCGCAACCTGCTCAATTCCTCCTCAAGTTCGGTGACCTTCTCGTCGGTCCGAAGTGTGCGCGTGTTGTACGTTGCCAGGTCCAGTCGTCGGTGATTTTTGGGGTAGCCGGATCTCGTCCGGAGATTCTTAGCACCCCTTGCCATGCCGTAGCCTCGACCGCTACCGTAGTCGAGGGTAGGCAAGCTGCCGGGTACCAGAGGCCATTTTTTATTTGTGCTATTCATTGGGGGGGTTTTGCCATAATCGCCACGCTTGGCAGGCGGGTTGGCGATCGCAGTATGGTTGTTATAGAAGCACAGAGAACGCTGATGCCCATTCTCTGGTTTGTCCCTTAGTCGCCTCTTACGACACCCACGGGAAGACATGGGATGGTGAAATTCTTTACGTCCGGCACCATACGGAACGAGGCTTCTACTTACATTTAAAAACCAACTTGATATGTAACGTCATGCACTGCTCGGGCGACTTAATGGACAACAAACTCCTGAACGGATGTTTGGGAGTTTGTTGAGTTCCTCGGGAACCTCCTTCCAGCATGTTTCAAAATTTGCCCGAGTGGAGATATGGACGGGCTTCTAAAGTTGCCAAATGCGCATCAATATGCCTCGAAGTACGCCTGAAACATTTAAGATATTCATTAAGTAAACACAAACTACTTCGGACATATTCAAAGTATTCAATTTAGTACCAAAAATAGGAATCGAAAATTGTTGTAGATTGTTATTACCTGACGCTCACGCTGCTTGCTAGCACTCGGGCTAGGGCCTGCGCCTGTGTCACTGTCCTCCACTATAGAAATACGGTTCTTTTCCAGTTAATCAATTCCAATAATCCAATTCTATCTCATTGTCGTATTTTGTGTACAAACAAACTTGACAATTGACATTGACAGTTTGTTTCCCATGTTTTTTTTTTTTTGTTATTATTATTCATGACCATAGATACAAGTCTTTCAGTCGGAAACGTAAATGGGTTTTAATATTCTTTATTATGCATTAGAATGCGGATGTAACACATTCTAATGTTTTTTGGAGTATTTGGCAGCAAATTATATCGAGTCAGGCTTCCCAGTAAGCTTTGCGGAGGTAGTCAATACTACAATAAAATTCTCCGCTCCACTATCCCGAAATCACTTCTGTCAATGATTTCCACATATTGTCCATTTGCGTAGACAATTGAGACACAAAACTACACCAATTTTATATCACAATTACCACTAGGAATCAATCTGCAAATAATATTAACAGCCGCTGAACTTCACCCGAAAAAAACCCGCCAAAAACTCTGTTTCCCATGTTCAACGTCTGTGTTGCAAGGAAGCGAACTATTTTCTTCTTTATTATGCGTATTTTAAAAAACGGCATAAGCTACTTACAAGTTTCGATGCAAACAATTGTTAACATGATAAGGTTTACCTATCTTCTGCACAATTTTCAAAGAAAAATAGTTATTTTTGAATATTTTGTCTACCAATTTTCCCTATGATACAAGGATTTTTTTCAACTGCCATAATTTTTCAAAAAAATCACCGCACTATGAATACGAACATCGCTAGCCTACCGACAACGTTAAGTCAATATAGTGACAGATTTTGCACGCTAACTCGGCTGTCGAGACTTGCGTTTATCGTTAGCGTCGTTACGGCAAGCGTATTTTGTCGGTAAGAGATAACGATCGTTACTTAACGTAGCGATCGCAAACTATGTCGAGACTGCAGGCCCTGGTTTTCCAGTTTGCAAAGTTACCAAATGTCGCACTGCACTCGCGTCCAGACACTTTTGTGCGTTAAGTTCAAAGATCTATAACCGGGTTAATAAATCTATCTCAATTTATAAGCTCACGTTATATAAAGTGAAACAAATTATAAGACCATGGCTTCAGACATTAAGTTATGACGACACTGAAAAGTTTTTTTTATCAGTACCATAAAAGACGCGTATAATTTGAACAATTAAAGTTCATCAAGATTACATTAGATCCCCACACGCTCACTCAAGCGTCCATTCACTATCACACATACATACTCACACACACTCACACACACACACACACTCACAATCACAATCACACGCTCGCACGTTCGCTTTGCTTCTTTTTATTGTTTAGTTTTACTGTTTCAATGACTAGTAGTGTTACTTACTCCTTGTGTTCTATTACATAAAAATTGAAATGTGTATTGATTTATATCAGCGGAGGACACTGATTCCTGTAACACAGGTTCGCCTAGCACGGGAGTCAGGGGCTTCACATGTATGGTTGTAATATTTTTATGTCAATAAAGTTATTATTATTTATTTATTTATATACTGAGACAGATAGAGCCTATTTTTAACCGGCTTCGCAAAAAGGAGGAGGTTTTCAATTCGGATGCATTTTTTTTTTGTGTGTGACCTCAGAACTTTTTACTGGGTGGACCGATTTTGATAAATCTTTTTTCATTTAATCTGGCGCTTGTCATGTGGTCCCATTAATTTCGTCAAGATCTGATGAAGTACTTCGGAGATATACATCAGAACTTTTCAATAAATGACGGCAAATTACTCGGGATAGCTGCAATTGGATGTCTGTTTATTGTTTACATATTTTCATAACATAATATCAATTTAGCACGCTCTAAAGGGGTACGCAGGTGTGAACAGTTCACCCTGTTATACTCGAATTCCACCGTTTTTGTTTATGTTGCATGTTTCTGGGTTAATCTATTCTAGCTTCACTTTGGAGAAATGGTCCATTAAGTGAAAAATAAAAAACTTTTTAACAAAAAATACAACCGATTTCAATCTTTGTAGTGTTTTTATTTTGAAGTCGGTTGTATTTTTTGTTAAAAAGTTTTTTTTTATACCACAGATGCATACAGCCGACAGATGGCGCGACGAGCATCCGGCTCTCTGCCGTGCGCTCCGGGAAAGAGACTCGCCAATATGACAGAGTCGTGTCACTGATCAATCAACCCTACCTGTACAGTAATGGTAATGGGTAGTAGTAATGGGCTGTGAAATGAGGGTGAATCCTTTAGCGTTCTGTTCTGATATTGAAATCGAATGCATAATATAAAACGTAAAGGCACATTCAGCCCCAGCTCTCAATTGGAGCACGCCACGTGAGCAATGTTGGCAGTGTGCGCTTACCAAAATTATAATGTGAAACATATGGTTCGTGTAATTTGACGATTTATTTGTGTAAAGCTGACGCCATCCGACCGGCTCCCGCGCCGTCCGTCTGGCATCACACTGTAGGCCTCCACTGAATCAATAATGTGAAGAAATGCGCCCGCATTCCCCCCGATTAAATTCATGAATGTATCGACTCACATTAGATATGTATAGGTTTCGCTACACTGTTAGAATTGCATATTAGTCTTTATTTAGATCTGACTGTAGACTGTATAATGTATATCGACGATATTTAATGAATTACAATGAATTTTGACAATAATGTAACATGAATTAATTGTAATGTAATTATGACATGAGTTTTGAGATATTAATTAATGAGTTATGAATGAGTTTTTGTTATGAAAAATGCTGTATTCTTGACATGAAATTTTGACATATGAAATAATGATAATATATTAACAATTATTTTTAAACTGTCATGGTCACTAAGATTAACATTAGAATCGGGAAGAAAAACGAACAAGAAAGAGGGTAGACCGATATGTCTCCTCATAAACACCCACCCGCAATAACTTCAGTTTATCCGTGATCATGGTGCTTGCAACGGCGCTGAAATATCGGAAACTCGCTACAAACAAAGTAAATATCCCGATTCTAATGTTAATAATAATTAATGATATTTCTTTTTTCTTTCAAATCAAATCAAATAATTTATTTCATATTTTAAGGTGTTACAAATAATATTTTCAATAGATACACTGTATTATAACCGAATGGTGTGCAAATTAATACATGTTTAGACTCACAATATAAGTAGTGTTACAATAAATTTAATTTACATCATCATTATTCATCATTTAAATTGCAAATTAAAATGTGAGATTAATTATTAATGTCGTATTAAATTATCATAGAAAGTCATAATGTCAGTTAATTAAATATAGGTCATAATCAATTGTGGAATTTCATAATGTCAGATTGATTAAATACCGATCATATTAAATTATTGGTGTCACACAAAATTACAATTAAATAAAAGATATTGTTCTAATAGAATAGATTAAGACATCTAAAACTAAACTAAACTTTCTCTTTGAAATGTATAATAATAGTAACTGATAATGTACTTGAACATGAATAATGATAGAATAGGTCTTAAGTGACTATTAAATATTGTACGCCCTGTGGGTATGTTGCAGCGATATATATTTATATTATGATAATAACGGGTTTCCACCTGTGACAAAAAATAAACAAATTTGAATTTGTCTTAAGCTTATTTGCCTCATTTCGTATTCTTGAACGATGTAGACACTATGTTTAGTACCTTTCATGTATTTACGCTCGTTTCACCTTGAAAACAATCTTTTTGATCACCAAGACCTGTCACTAGGAAACGTATCACAAGTTAAATGACCCATTTCTTCGTGTGGTTTCTTTCAATTTCTATGCGGATATTTATGGCTATCGTTTCCTCACATCCGTGATTAACATATGAAGTGGAAAGTGCTGGGGATTCAGAAAGTATATCATTGAAACGGTATGTGCTGCCGGGGTCAGCCGGCCGGTGGCGCCGAAATTGATGCGGTCCGTCCGGATATTAATATCCGCACGGACGAATGTGCGCGGATATTACGTCTGCCACCACTGTAACGCTACAGAAGGTCGAGCCGAGGTGAACACGGACTAAAATAACACAAGTTTGGGCACCGGGACGGTCCGGGACCCGACTAAATTAGACTGACTCGTCACTTGACGTTGGTCACTTGTAAAGCGACTCGGGGATAATAACACATTTTTTTAACGCTATGGTGAACATACTGAGAAATGTATTTTCTTATAAAACGTTAAAAGGCAAAGGGAGGTTGGATCTGTGTTTTAACCGAATATCTTTCAGCAGTGGTGTGTTTTCGTTTCGCCACGTTTAGCTTAGTTTTAAGTAATTTTATGCCTTGTAGGCTGTATATTTGATATTTTCATCCGAACCTTCTGCCCACAAGTTCCAGCGGCAACCGCTAGCGGCCGCATAGTCTCAACCCCGAAGAAACATAAATACACGCCGTTTGTGTTGACCGGACCCGTGTGAATTGATAGCCGCATGAATATTGAACTACATTGCCGCGCGTATACATTATGCCTATGTGTGTAGATGTAGTTTACGCGAGGTGATATAATGTCGCGGCAGAAATCTTTGGCTTGTATAACTATAATATAATTTATAGAGCAAATTCAGAGCGGAAGCTGCTTGTACTTGCAAATCGCGCTGTGCCGAGGTCAGGGCTCGACGCCTAAGGCAAGGTCTTACTTGCGCGATATTACACTCTTTAAAGCCGATTCTTTGTTTAAAATGCGGCCGCCGGCGATGTGTACACGGCTCAAGTTAATACGGCTTCCGGTTCCTTTGTACACTTCGTAATGCTCGCTTTTATTCCAAGCAGCTTTGCAGAAATATTGTAACTCACTGAGTTTAGTATTCTTGATTTGGTAAATATGACCTAATTACGTATCACTTGGAATTGTAAACCCTTTTTAACCCCCGACGGAAAAAGAGGGGTGTTATAAGGTTGACGTGTGTTGCTGTGTATCTGTGTGTCTGTCTGTGGCATCATAGCGCCTCAACGGATGAACCGATTTTGATTTAGTTTTTTGTTTGTTTGAAAGGTGATTGTGTCGAGAGTGTTCTTAGCTATGTTTGAATAAAATCGGTTCAGCCGTTCAAACGTTATGGGCGTTTTACTGTTTGAATCGGGATGTTTTCGCAATATAAATGTGTCGGGGTTTATTAAATTTTGAAATTTTACTTGTAGTTAGAAAATTCAACGATATCAAGTGCGTTATTAGTGCTCCTTAGTGTAACTAAAGAATGTGTCGTGTCGTGCCCTATGTTTCTTGCTGATATGTGTGGTAATTAACCATTTCAAGTGATATTTATGGAGTGAGAATAAACAGTAACTGAAAGTTTTCGTTAAATGTGCGATTCTAATAAAACCTGTTTGACCTGAATCCGTTTCCAATGAAACGTATATACTAAGCCTTGCCGATAGTGATGAGTGCGTAGTGTAGCCGGTACACAAACACGGTCTGATTGCGCAGACCGCGGCGGCCCGCACACATAGGGCACACAGCTACCCTCGGACGGTGATTGTCATCCACCGTGATTGCTTGTGCGTCCTTGGGCGTTTCAACCATTGCAGACATCGTCTTATGAGTACCAGAACAGAACATACCTTAGTCAAGATAATCGTTATGTCAGATATATGGCCGTGATTCCTGTAGGAGGCAGTGAAACCATGATCTTCAACAATGTAAATTCTCATCGGAAAGCCATAGCTACTGTAGTATTATATTATCTTTGCCATAGCTAACCATTGAGCTCAAGAGAATTAGTGGTATCAACTATGTTTGCTGTTGTCCGATGATAATAAGATCTGGATATATTACATAAGCAAATACCTAGTCGAGCTGGTTTTTAACCCCCGCCGGAAAAAGAGGGGTATTATAAGTATGACGTGTGTTGCTGTGTATCGGTGTATCTGTGTGTATGTCTGTGGCATCATAGCTTCCAAATGGTTGAACCGGTTTTGATTTAGGTTTTTTTTTTGTTTGAAAGGTGGTCTTGTCGAAAGTGTTCTTAGCTATGTTTGAATAAAATCGGTTCAGCCGTTCAAATGTTATGGGCGGTTTACTGTTTAAATCGGGGTGTTTTCGCAAGATATCGTGTCATAATTACGTGTTTAATAGATTGCCGATCGAAGCGTATCTACTATGTACTAGATAAATTATGTAGCATGCAATAAAAATGAGCCGGGGGTTTTTTTAATTTTGAAATTTTACTTGTATCCCAATCTGTTCACGTACGAACATTATGTTCAATTGCGTTACTAAATTGCGTTCAATTATGTTACCTCGCAGACTAGGCTCGATGTAAAACGTTGCTGTTTTTGTTTTCTTATCTTCTGTTATGTTTAGGTACTTCTTTTTCGGTCGGCGTTTTTCTTCATATTTTAACCCCCGACGGAAAAAGAGGGGTGTTATAAGTTTGACGTGTGTTGCTGTGTATCTGTGTGTCTGTCTGTGGCATCATAGCGCCTCAACGGATGAACCGATTTAAATTTAGTTTTTTTTGTTTGTAAGGTAATTGTGTCGAGAGTGGAGAACAGCCGCCATTGTTTTATATTTTATAACCCCCGCCTGAAAAAGAGGGGTGTTATAAGTTTGACGTGTGTTGCTGTGTATCTGTGTGTCTGTCTGTGGCATCATAGCGACCAAACGGGTCAACCGATTTTGATTTAGTTTGAGACTTAATCGAAAGTGTTCTTAGCTATGTTTGAATAAAATTGGTTCTGCCGTTCAAAAGTTATGGGCGTTTTACTGTTTGAATCGGGATGTATTCGCAAGATAAATGTGTCGGAGGGCATATAGTACGTGTTCGTCCAACGGTCGAGATTGACGTGCACAATAACAAGCTAATTACTTGTCGGTTAACCTTTTGTGACGCCACCTGTGCCGCACGTGTTCGGGTCGGCGTCGCGATAACGGCTACCTGGGAGGTCGCGAAGTGTAAACAATGTCGAGTCCTAACCCATTAGCGAATAATACTGACACAAATATCACGCAGACAAATATGCAAGACAGAGAAGACAATATACAAATTGAGGAGATGGAGACAAACTTTGAGGTTCAACCAGTAATAGATAACTCTCAATCACGCAAAAAGAGACCAATAGCAGAGATAGAAGATAATTGGACTGTTGTTAACAATAACGGCAAACGTTATAAGAGTTTAAGTAGTCTTACATCTCTAGACTCCCAAGGAAAAATAGAAGTTGCAATAACTTGTAAGGAAGCCCTGCCTAAACAGTTTAAATTAGCGAAACTATTGCAAGCCAACAGTATTAAACGCGTTTCATGCATTAAATATGTCAATCAGTTTAAAGTAATGTTACAGTTCGAAAGCGAGTTAGATGTACAAAAGTTAATTAACTGCACAGAATTTAAGGAAAAGAAATGGCATATTTCTAAAACTATGGAGGTTCAAATAACCTACGGAATAATTAAAAACATTGAACTTGATTGTAACGAGACAGAAATAATAAATAGTTTGTCGTCTGAGACAGAAATAATATCGGTTAAACGGCTTAGTCGCAGACAGAGGGATGGTTCTGGATGGACTGAGAGTGAGACTTTAAGAGTATGTTTCAAGGGTTCTTCACTACCAGCATATATACATATGTATGGTGTTAGAATAAATGTGGAGCCATATGTCTATCCGGTTACACAATGTTCTAACTGTTGGAAATTCGGTCATTACAAAAAGATTTGTCCCAACAAGAAAATTGTGTGCCCTAAATGCAGCAAGAATCACGAATGTTGTGAAACGATGTCGTATACGTGCGTCAATTGCAAAGGTGGTCATATGGCATTGAGCAAAGTTTGTCCTATTTATGAGAAGGAGAAGAAAATACGAAATATAATGTCCCAGTTCAACTGTACCTACAAAAAAGCCCTCACAATGTACGTCCCATCTTCGACTCCAATTCCAGACAAAGAAATTTTTAATACAGTTAATTCTGAGCCATACCCTGTACCCCGATCTGTGACTGAACAAGTAAACTCAAGTCCGTTTCATAAAACGCCGCGGCCGCTGTATTCCTCTGTCTGTGAAGGTGTACACGGCTTGATGTCAACTGGGCAAACTAAAAGTACATCAGACCTCGTAGTCCCCACCACTTCATCCACAAATAAAACAAGGTCAAAAAATAAAAAAGTGCACAACCAGGAAGTCAACGGTATCTCCTATGATTGGGAATGTTTTTGTACAGACACGGATAGTGATAACAGCAAAAAAGAAGAAGAATATACAGAGAAATCTAAAAAAGAAAAGGACACTACATTTCACAAAATCAGTGAGTTACTGGCAAAATGTAAGGAAATTATTTTAAAGAGGCATTATACGTTAACTAATAAAATTAAAATGTGTGTCCAAATACTGTTGGAATGGTTTATACAATTGATTATAAATAAGATTTTTAACTTGTCCAGTAATAAATTTAGTGCCAAAAATTACAGCTAAAACTAACAATAAATATAAATTAAAAATCATTCAATGGAACTGCCAAAGTTTAAAAAGAAAGTTAACGCAATTGGAAGCCCTTCTTTCTCAAGAAAGTATACATATTGCTGCACTGTCAGAGACCTGGTTGGAACCTGAGTTTGACCTACGAGTGAGTGGATATAGCGTACATCGCAAAGATAGATGGGACGGATATGGAGGAGTTCTGATCTTAGTGCACAACTCGGTTAAAGCTCAAGTTACTCAATGTCAAATTGGAAATGCCGGCTTCGAAATCTTACACCTTAAAATTTATAATTGTGAGTCCCTGAATAACATTATAACCGTTTACTGCCCCCCTTCTGTTCGAACGTGTCAACAAGATTGGGATGAACTATTATCAAGGTGTGACGATAAAACTCTTTTGCTTGGAGACTTTAACGGACACCATAGTAACTGGCCATGTAAAAATGACACAAGGGGCAAACAAATATTCGATTCCTTGTTATGTCATAACTTAACAGTGATGAATGATGGAGCTCCAACCAGAATTAAACTAGTAGGCGGTGTCTTGCAAAGATCATCTCCTGATGTGTCACTCATAACTACAGATATTGCTGTTAAATTTGATTGGACAGTGACCAATTAATGTCTAGGAAGTGACCACCTCATCATTAAAATTTCAACAAACTGTCCATCAACCAGGAATTCAGATATTAGAAGAAACTTTAAAAAGGCTAACTGGCAGCAGTATCGACTTTATCTGGAAGAGACATGTTACGATTTCAATATTACTGATGACTTACAACAGGCATATGACCAGTTTTTCCATAGTTTGAATAAAGCAGCAGAACTCCACATTCCAGTGTTAAAAATAATCGAAACCCCAGCAATAACTTTAAATCCAAAACTTACTGGAGTCCTACATTGTCTAAAAGGGTAGCGGAACGAAGACTTGCACTGGCGCAGTTTCGTGGTAACGCTACTCCTAATAATTTATTACTGTTAAAATCTAAAATTAGTATCGCGCAAAGAGACATTAGAATAATAATGTTGATGTTCGTAGTTTATTGATAATTCTAGACAATTTAGGAGCGGGTAATAAAATTTGTACTTATTTGTTTAATTTTTTTAAAGAGAGGAGTTTACTTATTACATGTGACACTAAAACTCTGTACAGAAACTCGGGAATTGGAATAGCACAGGGTGATCCGTTATCACCTTTATTATTTAATGTTGCAACCTATAAGATTTGTAAACAAGTACATCATGACGTAACGGTGTCTCAATATGCAGATGATATTGTTATGTATGTAACCAGCCAAAATATTATTGACGCTGTAACTGACATACAATGTATGTTGGACAACACTATTTCTATTTTATCAAGTTTGGGTCTTGAAATATCCTCTTCTAAAAGTAAATTATGTCTGTTTTATAAAGGTCGTAAATATGCCAGGTATCCAATTGATATTAATGTAAACGGTAGTTCGTTACCCATTGTGGACTGCGTTAAGTATTTGGGATTGTGGATGGATTGTTCCTTAAAATGGGGGAAACACGTAAATGAAATTATTGAGAAAACCCTCAAATACCTTAATGTATTTAAAATTTTGTCAGGATCTGGTTGGGGTGTTCACCAAAAACATTTAAGAAGGTTATATATATCAACTATTAGAAGTCCTTTAGATTACGCTAGTTTTCTTTATAATAACAGTGCCAAAAATATTTGAATAAATTAGATATCGCACAAAACCAATGTATGAGGGTAATTCGAGGATATATTAGGACTACACCTACACATGTCATGGAATGCGAGCTTAGTTTACCACCATTGGAGTTTAGACGATGGTATTTGGCAGGCAAATTTTGGTTGAAAATAAACTCTTATGAATTAAATACAGTTACGTCAACTTTAGAAAAGTTAAGTGGCTTGTACCTTAATGAAAGAAATAAAAAAGTTCCTCTGCTCGTTATAATTCATAATAAATTAAAGGAATTTTCAATCAGCTCTTGTAAGCAGCTAGAAATGTTTTCTTTTGACACATGGATGGCAGACATTGATTTCTCCAGCGTCTTAAAAACAAATATAGATTCTATAAATAAAGGTAAAAATAGGTTAAGTAATTCTAAACTAAAAGAGGAAACATTAAAACATATGTCTAAATATTCAGATTTTTATAAAATGTATACGGATGGATCAAAAAATGGAGATCATGCAGGATGCGCATTCTACGACGAACAATCTGAAAGTTTTATGAAATTCAAAATTTTCACTAATCTGTCTATCATGTTTGTTGAACTCGTAGCTATTTCTGAAGCCTTATCATTTATTGAATCTCTAGACCAAGGCAAATATGTAATTTACACAGATTCAAAGAGTTCAATTCAACACCTGGTTCGTTGTACCTCGACTTTTCGAGGTAAACCGATAGCCTATACAATAATTAAAACAATTTTAAAACTAAAGTCTCAGAATAAACAGATTGTCATTCAGTGGATCCCGTCTCATATAGGTATAGACGGTAATGATAAGGCAGATTATCTTGCAAAACAAGCATGTTCGGATGGCACCGAATTCGTAGCAATTCCACATTATACGGACTTTATGCCAGTACTTAAAAAGATTTGTTTACAAAATTGGAAAGACTACTTTGATCTTCGTTCCAGGGAAATAAGCATTTGGTATAAAACATTCCATTCACAACCCTCATATTCACCTTGGATTGATAAGTGTTTTATTTGCAGGTCGGACTTAACCATATTATTAAGACTTCGTTCCGGACATATGCCTCTCAACAAATTCGGATTTTTAATGAAAAAAATACCATCACCTTTTTGCAGCATGTGTAATGAAGATGAGGACACATATCATATTTTAATGAGATGTGTCCGGAATCAGTTACTGAGATCACAAATTGGTGCCCACAACATAAATCTATCCATACCTTTATCAAACAATATAGGACAAGTAATAAGTATGATTAAGTTCGCCTTGAAGAACAGACCCAGAACCTAATTTTAATCGGTTGTTTTATTGTTATTTTATTATGTATACCATACAGAGCGTCATATTCGCATTAGCGAAAAAGCTCTTTAAATAAAGATAAAAAAAAAAAAAAAAAGAAATGTGTCGGAGGATTTTTTAAATTTTGAAATTTTACTTGTATTTTTTATCACTTCATTGAAATTGTTGTTTCTCGGATTTCTCTCTAAGTTGCTTGCGTAGCATTTGCTTCAGGCAAATTGTTTGTTTAAGTGACCACCAAAACAAAACACTACAAAGCGAAAACTAACTTTATTTTCCGAAGTCGGTGTCATTGATACCTATTGTTTTCCGTTTTTCGACACCGATTTCGGTAAAGACAGTTATTTTTCGCTTTGTAGTGCTTTTATTTGGAAGTCGGTTTGTTTTTTTAACCGACTTCCCAAAAAGGAGGAGTTTCTATGTTCGACATTATGTTTGTTTTTTTTTTTTGTGTATGTTCACCGATATCTCCGTCAATTGTAGACCGATTTTGAAAATTCTTTTTTGTTTGAAAAAGTATGTTCCGAAATTGGTCCCATTTTAAATTGGAGAAGATCTGATGAAGATTTTCGGAGATATACAACAGAACTCTTCAATAAATAACGGCAAATCTCTCGGGATTGCTGCAATCGCATGTCTGTTTATTGTTTATACCATTTGTTTAGTCCCGATTTTTACTTGCAACACTGTGTCGGTGGGCGGTCAACGATTTGACAGCTGACACTTAACGGACGAAAGAGAAAATTGGTAACGTGGACACGCGGAAGTCGGGTCTTGTAGAAACATATCTAATCGAGATGTGTTTCACCCATTGTATTTGTTAATCGCGCCCGCCGTTCGCAATCGGCGTTGTGGGGCGTCCCCAATGTGGGTTTAGAGTATATTTTCACGCGCAGCGAATCGCTTTTGTGGGAAACGCATGTGTGTCTGCCTGGAAGCCGAAGCCCGGATCAGAACGCGTTGGTGGTCCCAATCTAATCATTGTCCTTTATTATATATATATTTTCCTGTCCCTAACCTCACGGCACGAGATTGATCGACCCCCAGGAGTCTACCGCAGGAATCTAAGGTAAGTGACTATAATATTAACGGCCACCCCTTGTGCCACCTTATACCCGTAGTAGGAACTAGTATATCTCTGAATAAGGAGCAAATCCCTAGCTTTCCACTGCCGCGAACCGCGGTTTCGTGGGATACAGATACACAAATACAGATTCAGACAGGGTCCAGGAGTCCCAACGCTGCTATGGGCCCCAGCCTTGAGCTCCTGGCTTGGGACCCGAAGACCTGTATTTAATATTTGGTAACAAGAGCTTGGTTTTCACTCCACGAGCATAGTAAACGCTATGACACTCGTTCACAGTGAACGCTGTATTGTTTGTCGGTTTGCTTTTTATTGTTGAGAATACTGGGTCGGAAAGTGGTACATTTTGAGTCACTCAGAGTTTGCTGTGTCTTGTTAGGGGCGAACAGCCCCCACAGTTACATTCTAATTTGTTAAAATAAAGTGTTACAACTCACAACTTAATATTGTCACTCCGGGATAGAAGGTTACAGTTTTGTATTGAAATTTGTTTATTTGTTGTATACAATATAGGTTTGGTGCAGACTAAATAGTCTTCCCTAATTGTATTTAATTGAATTTTAATTTAATTGGAATATTTAATTGGACCTTGAACCTACTATCTTGGTTTGTAAGTTTGTTTACATTATAAACATATTCAGTGCCCGCTACAGAAGTTATTGTTGTAAAGTATATTGTTACCAATTATATAAGACAATTGGTTAGTTAGTTTGATATTGACAGTAATATTCTAATTGATTCAAGTAAAAGTCATTGTTTTTAACTATTAAAGTAAATTGAATATTGAATTCTATTGTAAAATCAACCTACCCACTTTGTGTTGCTTTTTTTTTTGAATACCCTCTTGTGTATTGATAATTTATTTTCTTGAGGTACCCACTTTGTTTTTGATAATTTATAAATTGATATTTGGGGTTCCATAATAATTTTGTACTGGAAAATAATTACTCGAATGTAACAGGGTTCAGTACTATTTGTTGAATTAACTTGTTGTTTCTCTTACACACTTTATTATTTGATATTTAATTTGATAAGAGAATTACTGTCAAACTGTTGTTTTGGTTACACACATGGTGGCTGACATATGGTCGTAAAGTTGGTCGGTACTTCTTGCTGTGGTTTATAGTGTTTTTAATAAAATAACCCATTTAATGAGAACAATTATAATACAGAAAGTTTCTACACACAATAATAAAGAACGCGAAACGTTATCCAGTGCGCAGGTGCAGTGTATAAATAGTAATTATTGTGTAAACTTAAATCTGTACACTAGTGACCAAAATCTACCCTTAACGTTAAACATATTGAAACATTTTAGTGAATATACTTAAAATCGCTTAAATCAAGTGTCGCCTAAGAGTGTGCTTCAACTCTGTTTACCCAAGTGTCATTGTATGGTGTCAACCAGCCATTAAACTCCCATAAAACTATATTTTATATAAGTTCGAAACAGCGCCATCTATTGTCACTGCGCGGAACTACTTGGTGAGATCGATAACGGAGTGTAACTTACGTACGAAACACAATGCCTGCAGCGAAGTGCGGTGGTTGCGCCAAATTTTTGTCGCCGATAGAGGCCGCTAAATGCGGCCAATGCAATGCCTTTTACCATCGCGCTTGCGTCGCCTTGTCTAGTACGGGTATTATTGCATCCACCTGGCGCTGCCATGAGTGCGGCAAAAATCTGGTTAGGGACAACAAGACGGAGATGCCAGTTCGAGGTAGGGCGGAACCTGTCCAGGAAGAAGTGCACAGTGGCCCCGAGGAGCTCATGAAAGATCCATTACATTGCACTGCGTTGAACGCTGCTATTAATTTATCTCCTGACTTGGCAGACGAGCTTCGGTTATTTAAAGAGGAGCTGCGTGCCGAGTTTCGCCTGATGCATCAAGAATTCCAACAATTTCGCACGGAAATGGCTCAATTAAAGGATTCCTTAAATACCTCTGATAAGCGTGTGGCTAGCCTAGAAGCGAGAGTGGGAGTCCTTGAACAGAAACTGGAGCAAAAAGTCGACGGGGATCCATTAGAAAACACCATAGCTGAACTGAAATGCCAATTGAACGAGCGCGATCAGGAACTCCTGCTCAACGACATTGAGGTGACCGGAATACCGTGCAAGGGTGAGAGCGCCCTACACCTGGTTGGTGTTCTTGCCATAAAGCTTGGCGTTTCTGTTGAAGAGAGGGACATAGTTCATGCTGAGCGAGTCGGATCCGCGCGCCGTAATCGAGTACAGACTTCTGACGGCGACATCTCTGCTGACCCTACTGCGCAGAGACCGCGGTGTATATACGTGAGATTCGCAAGGCGCGCCACGCGCGACGCACTACTGCGCGCGGCCCTTTTTTTTTAATAATTGGCGTCTCGCAAGCAGTCAAAGTGACCGACATATGCTTAACCGGTCTTCCCTGTGGAGACTAATCTCTTAGCCTCCGGCCAGGCTTCAAAGTACTAAACCTAAAGCGACAGCGCTAAGGGCTACCCCAGTTGGGGTCGGACCTCGGCTCAGGGCGTCGCTGGGGGCAGGCTAAGGCCGGATCTAATAAGGTGATTCTACCATCCGTTCGGAAAAGCCTACGTGGAGAAGAACGGACAAGAAACTCCAATAATATCTGACTTGCATTTAACTATGGCTCAGCACGCGGGCTAGCTTATAGAATCGAAAAGGATTACGCGACGAGCCTCTGCGGTGAGGACGGAACGAATATGTAAGTTAATTTTGTATGAACGGCGGGTTCGTACTATTTACGAACCCACTGACCGTCCTTGTAGGTAAGGCTATCGAGCTCCTTAGTGATGGACTCATACCTCGAAAAGAGGTTGTCGCATTCAGCGGGAAGGAGAGAGCCCGCATTCCGGATTTCAGTATCCAGAGCACGGGCTTGAGGGGTCATAAATATTGAATACGCGCTAATAATATTTTTAGCGACGCATATATATGGCTTTTGCCCGGAGGGGGCGACAGGGGGCTGGCACTTAGCAGCAGGGGTGGTGGTAGCCACCTTCTGGCTTTGTGCGGTCATAGGGGCGGCCATAAGGGCGGCGGGGGGCATTGAGTCGGGGACAAGAATTGGCGCTGCGATGGGAGTAGCCATCAGCGCTGGAATCGGCTGGGAGCAAGACTGAGGAGCCACACTTTGGTGGTTCAGCTTGCCCCAGGGTGAAGGCCTCTGAGGGGCTAGTCTGGGGGGGAGTTGAGAGGTAGGGGCTACGCGCGCTTGGCGCGCGTCATTACGCTTGGCCATTTTAGGCGCAAGTTTAGGGGCTTTTGGGCAACCACGGTAATTAGCCGGGTGCCCGACTTGTCCACAAAGCACGCAGCTGGGAGGCTCCGTGCATTGTGATCGGTCTTTTGGACGGGAACAGTCCTTGGTATTGTGCTCTCCCAAGCACTTAACGCACCTGGGAGGAGCGAAACAATTGGTCTGAGAGTGACCGTAGAGTTGGCAGTTGTGACACTGACCAACGAGATGGGGACGGTATGGCTTTTCAATGGAAATGCCTGATAAGTTACATACGGTCCGGACATTAAATATGGGGTTGTGACCCTCGAAGGGGAAACACACGACTAGGACCATGTCGTAGAGATCTCCGCCTCTTGCTTTATGCAATCGGTGGACCTCTGACACAGGGACTTTTTGCGCTAGTAAATCCTCTCGGATTTCTTCCGTCGGGATTTCCTTCGGAACGCGCTTAATGACTACTCTGGTATACTTTTCCTCCGGAAGGGAGTAAGTATGGAAAGATACTTTCCTGTCTTTTAGAAAACGAAATAAACCTCGATAATCATTGGGAGTGGGGACTTGTATTCTGATGCCTTGTTGGCATGCAGTGGCCTTGGTGAAATTAATTTTACGCGCTACACTGGCGCTTGAAATGTCGCTCCATTTCCCTTTATCTTGAAGATAAATGGGTGGAGGAGGAGGAGGCTTCCTAGTGGTAGTATTATTTACTACTACCATAGGGCTAGGCGAGCGGTTTGACCGCTGAGAAGGACTAGCGGGGGCGGGGGCGGGGGAGGGTTGCCTGTCGGGCAAGGCCGGCGGCAGAACTGGCTGGGGAGAGGTCTTAGCTACTGGCTTTTTGGCCTTGGTAGCGTGAGGGGGACTTTTCCTCATTTTCCTCTTTCCTCCAGAGTGGAGAATGAATTCTCTGTCATCATTAGAGTCAGAAGAAGAGGACATGGTGGCATAGTCCTCTGACAAATCGGGGTTATTACTGGGGTCAACTGGGGGATTTTCTATGACCTGATCGATGTGGACAGCTACTGCTGCCCATTCATCGTCGGTACTTAGGGCTGTGTCCATCTCGATGGGAGAGTCATGCTCCTCATCGACCCAAGTATTTGATTTGGACCTAGATTCTGAGTGCATAGCTGCTACGCGCTCTTTGTACTTTTTGTACTGAAGACGGGCGGACATCCTACGAGGAGGAGGCTTAGCAGCCGAAGTCTGGGGCTTTAATGGGCTACGGTCCCTCTCAGAGGGAATCGGATCTGGCTTAGTGGCACTATTTGCCTGAACCTCGCCCTGGGAAAGGGTGGGTGATCTAGGCCCGGAAGTGGGCCTGACGGGTGGGGATGGCGATCTTGGAGAATCCTTCGCCTCACATGACACGGGGGCCATGCTAGGTTCAGGTTCCACTACATCATCTACGGTCGGATACATGTTTGGTACTAGTGCTTCTAACACTGCGCGCGGCCCGTGTTTGTCGCGGTTTAAGTACAGGTGAACTTGATATCACTGGACCGCCGCACAGAGTTTATGTCAACGAACGTCTAACTCGGACAAACCGCCAGTTATTTTATCATGCTCGTCAGGCAGGGATTCAGAACAAATGGAAGTATGTATGTACAAGGGAAGGGAGAATCTTGGCTCGCAGAGAAGATCACCAAAAAGCAGAACGAATTAGGTGTGAAGAGGATATCAGTAGGATTTTTGGGTAATAGTCGGTTTGTACCACATCCGAACGCATCCTGTAAACTTGTTGTGTTTACCTATTGCTCCTGTGGGTGTTAACAGTTTGGTGTCTTTGTTGTTGTGTTTTGCACTTGGAGGTTTTTTTAATGGTTTGTTTTATATATTAAGTAGGGTCACAGGTCGGTGTGTGTTTCCTGGTGTACCGAGTGGGAATCTATTTGGCTCTCAACATCATTGGTCAACACTAAGCATAATATATTGTAAGAAAGTTGATTATTTTGGTCAATTGTGGACAGTTATGCTATTTTATCAATTACTGTTGGCTTACAGTAAGTCATTAGTTTCATGCACAGATTACTGGGATGTTAAAACATATTATTATACAGATATTATTTACAAACATATGGCTGGTGTTTACACTTTCATTTCACTTATTCATATACACAATTCGATGAGAATTTCGCATATGGCTTTTAGATTATTATTTACAAAGACTTTTACTCGTATTATACAACTATTGTTTAGACTGGCTAATGTACAGCTTTTATTTGCAATTATTTACTTATATTTTTTATTTACAACCACTTACATAAAACTATTATTTTTAATTTCTAATCTTTACAACGTTGTTGATTCCAAATTGATCTTTACAATGTTATTTTTAATTTTTAATATTTACAATGTTGTTGATGAGTCTTCATTTTTTGGCTTTATTTGTGATTATTTTTACGAATTTCAATTAATTGTTATTTACAACGCTTATTTACAGTATTACCACAGAATTACACGTTACAATTTCATTTTATGTCCCTTGACAAATGCGAAAACGTCGACAATTTACGTCTGCGACAGTGCTTCTCTGTTTTGTTGTGTTTATCATTGCTTTAAGTATGCTTGAAAAACACCTTAAGGTTGGTTTGTTAAACGTAGGCTCCCTTAGCACTAACCACGATGATTTTATAGCAGCCGTAGAAGGGCATTCTTTCGATGTATTAGCAGTTAACGAGACTTGGCTACGACCAGGCGAGGAGGGGCGTGCGCCTGCTGTACCAGGTTACCGCCTGCAACACTCACCACGACCGCTGTCTGTTCATGGGGGAAGGGGGGGTGGTGTGGGTTTTTATCTTAAACGCGGCCTTACCGCTCGTACCTGTTCCATCCCTATTGACCCTAGATACGACACTATCGAACAAATGTGGATTACTCTTACATTAAATGGAAATAAAATTGCTTTAGGCACAGCGTATCGTCCCCCACGATTCGACTTGGACCTTTTTCTCGATGCCATAACTGACTCCATTAACTCCTTAGTAAAATGTGACCACTATGTACTGCTTGGCGATTTCAATGTTAACTTACTGAATGCTAACGGGCAAACTAAGAAAGTATGTGAGTTTTTGAATAGCCTAAGCCTTAAACAACTGGTAACTTCGCCCACCCATTTCACAGACCATAGCGAAACATTGATCGACCTTGTCTGTTCAAATCTCAACCACAAAAAAATATCTGTTGATCCCTATGGCTCAATAAATGGTCATTCACTTGTTGTGTGCGATTTCAATATTCGGCGTAGCAAATATAAACCCCATACAATTGTGTACAGACCCATCAAGCAAATAAATAGAGAAGTACTGGGTAGTGATTTATCGCGCATACACTGGGACAACATTTGTGGCTTGCATAATGTTAATGACATGGTTGAGGCATTTAATGGAAACATTTTAGCAATTTTCGATACGCACGCACCGGTCAAGAAATGTTTAATTAAGGAACCGTCATATCCCTGGAAAACAGACACAATTAAATTGATGATGCGCTTGCGTAATGACGCTCTGACCAAGTACCGTAAAACGAAATCCGAGTCCAAAAAAGCGTACTACAAGCAGTTGAAATCTCTGGTGTTAAATTCCATATTTAGAGAAAAGGTTGCGTATTTCAAATTCAATATTAATAACAAAATAAAAAATCCGAAAGCATTATGGAAAAATTTGAGAGGCACTGTATTACCTAAGAAACAAATAGATGACCTTCCTACTCACCTCAGAGATCCAAATCAAATCAATGATCACTTTATGAGTGTTCCTGGTAACCCTGTCTGCAATATATCGCAGCGCACTTTCTTTGAGTCTCATCGTTATGGTGATGATGGCTTTGCATTTGCGTTACAACCAGTAACGGTTGATCAGGTTTTGCGATACTTCCGCCAGCTAAAATCTAACGCTGAAGGCTGTGATGGGATAACACTGAATATGCTTTTGCTTACACTCCCACATACACTAGAAGTCATCACTGACATTGTGAATAGCTCAATTCTCTCAGCAACCTTCCCTGACATCTGGAAAACTGCTATCGTTAGGCCATTGCCTAAAAAATCTAATTCGAATGACTTAAAAGACCTTAGGCCTATTAGTATTCTGCCTTGCCTTTCTAAAATTGCCGAAAAGGCGGTATGCCAGCAGCTTACAAAATATTTAGAAGATAAAAACATTCTGCCTGAGCTACAGTCAGGCTTTCGCAAACAGCGTGGTACTTCTACGGCTCTTTTGGACGTGACAGATAACATTCTATCAGCACAAGATAAGGGCTTATGTACGCTACTTGTCTTACTTGATTTTTCGCGAGCTTTTGATTGCATAAATATTGATCTGTTTCTGTCAAAGCTTAGCTACTATGGATTTGACCAAAATACGATTCGCTGGTTCCAAAGCTATCTCACTAACCGACGTCAGCGTGTCGAAATACAACTTAGCAATGGCTCATCTCTTGTTTCGTCACTCACTTCTGTTTACAGAGGAGTCCCACAAGGCTCAATACTGGGCCCCATTATCTTTATTTTGTACTGTGCGGATATCATAAATGCCATGAAGCAATGTAGTTACCATATTTATGCTGATGACGTACAAGTCTATATTTCTTTTAAACCAAGTGACTTTGACATTGCGATAAAGGATCTAAACGATGATCTTGACAGGATAGCATGTTGGGCTGAAAATAATGGTTTGGTACTTAACCCTACTAAAACCAAATATATGCTGTTTGGAACCAAGAACCAAATCAGTGCAGTGCCTGCAACACTCAACGTTGCCCTGCTGGGTGAGTCGGTCAGTCGAGTCGGTGAGGCCCGTAATCTGGGTCTGAACATGGACGCTGGGTTAAGATATGAGGCGCATGTGTCAGAGTCAGTGCGAACTTGTTTTTACCGGCTTAAGGTCCTCTATAAGATAAGGCCTTATCTTTCAGAGGAGCTGCGGATCCAGCTGGCTGAGTCTCTCGTGCTGTCCAATCTGAACTATGCGGACGTAGTTATTGGCCCTCGACTGCTTGCAAGAACTGATCGACTGATTCAGAGAGTGCAAAACGCTTGCGCTCGATTCTGCTTCTCAATCCCACCTAAAAGTCACGTAACACCATTTTTTAATAATCACTCAATCCTTAGGATGAGGTCGCGTCGTAAGTTCCACTTGGCATGCCTACTTTTTGGAGTTATAAAGTACAAGCAGCCGACATATCTGTATAATAAACTTAGCTGGATCGCTAGTAGAAGAGAATGCGCGAGTAGACAGTGCTCACAGCAACTCTCCACTCACTTGCACAAGACAGCGGCTTTCAGGGGAAGTTTTAGATACGCCGCATCCAAATGCTGGAACAATATTCCCCCGCCGATAAGAAATCTTAAATGCCTTATAACTTTCAGAGTTCGATTGCGACAGTTTCTTATCGCATCACAGAAAAAACTGGGGATGACTATTTTGAACACGTCCGTTATATAACTGGTTGTCATGTACTTCCCGAGCTGTCTATTTGGCGTATCTCGTGGTCAAAACCTGTGAGCAAGGGATATAGGTATTTAATAATTGAATTACTTGTGGATATTTTGTGTGTACATGTTATCTACGTGTATTTATTTATTGTAAGCATATTTAATTTTAGTCTAGCCGAAGCCAAATTTACTTTATTTGGACCTACGCCCTCATTTATTTATTGGTTATTGCGAGATTGTTTATTATTTTATACATTTAAATTTATAAATACCCAACCAAGTAATCAAAACGAATTTATAACACTTTCAACACGCCTAAGAACTGGAACTTTTTCCATTGCAATAAAATATAAATGTTTTTTTATTGTAACTAATAAATTAAAGTTGCGGGTATACTTACGTGAATTACTCTACGCATAACACTGTAACAACACCAACATATCACGTCTGCTTGGCGACCATATCTCACTGCAGGGATCCAGCAGAATATCAGCGTCAGGTATATTTGCCTGACACGTGCTGAGCTGGACTCCCATTTGGTGCAACCTTGAGGCGCACACCGCACTGTGTTTTGATTGTCAACCAGTATATAATAATAGTAATCTTTGATTGTCAAAACTAATGTTACTGGTGTCACTTTGACTTTTATTTCGTAAGTATGGTTTCCTTTTTCTTTTTATGTTGGCACCTTGTTTTTAAACATACATAAAAATTGTAATAATTTAATTAAGATTTTGTGTGTTGTGCTGTGTCTTTTGTGTGCACTAAATAAATGATTTATCTATCTATCTATCTATCTATCACATACATTAATAATTTAATTTGTTGAACATTTTGTGTATTAATTAATATTTAATCACCGTTGCTTACATTTTGACAGTATGACTGCCAATACATTTGCTTGTAAGATTAGAGTGGAATTGAGATGGGTGACCTTGGTGGCCTCTTTGATAAGTAGATCTGATAGATCAGAGGCTTTGTTGGCCCGTTTTAGTGAACTCCCAGCCCGTCAAGCCAGGGTGGGCGAATGCTTTGCGGAGTGTTTGGCGCTATTGTCCACCGAGGACACTGAGTTGGCCGCTGCGGTTGAGGCAGACTTCGCGCTGTTTTACGGTTTCTCGGATGACATTGTTGAGGCAACTGCTAAGTTGAGGGGTTTTGCACATGAGAAACATGGTGACGATGATGCCACACACCCCCACCCTTTTGATAATTTGTTGAAGTCTTTGGATGAGGAATTTCGCCTTTTGGACAATTCTGATGTTGAAGGCCCCTTGCGGGCCCCAGAGCGGCCCTCTCCGGACCAGCGTCGTGTTGGTGCGCGCCCCTCCACTTATGGATTGGGTGAGCCACGACCCCAGCCTCATAAATTTGTACGACTCAGGATCGCAGTATGCGTTGCTTATATTGCAACACGGATGGCCATATGGTCACGTCCTGTCCGAAGTTCCTAGAACGGAACACAAGAGACCGACGTGGAATCGCTAACAGCCGCAAGTGGTGCTACACTTGTCTGGGACAGCATTTGCAGCGGGATTGCCAGAGGTCGGATCCTTGCCCGCACTGTCAAGGTAGGCACCACCGCGTGTTGTGTCCGGACCAAAATGGTGTTGGTGGCCCTGATGATGCCGGACGCTCCCCCATAGGCGGGGGAGCGCATCCCCACCAACTCTAGGTGGATCCTCGACGGGGTATACCCCGCAAAGGCGGGGGCACCCCTCAGCTCATACTTTGGAGGTTTTTGTGGCGAATAGAGTCTCACAGAGTCAGAACTCTGAGACTAAAGAAAAGACAGGAGAATTGAACCCCGCAGACTGCGCGTCACGTGGTTGCGAGGCTCCTGCCCTTGTTGACCATTCTCTTTGGTGGGGACCAGACTGGTTGACGCATTGCAAGTTGTCCTGGCCCCAGAATAGGTTCTCCTCTCCAGAGGTTCTGATAGGCTTGCGTATTGGAATTGTGGAAACGCAACCTGCATATAATTTGGATTATCTTTTGGACAGATACAGTTCTTTGTCGAAATTGTTAGGCGTTACCGCTTGGCTCCGGCCTTTCATACGTAACGGACGGAACCCTAATAATAATAAATTGTTATCCTCAGTTTTGTCGCCTCATGAACGCCAAGAGGCTCTGATGTTGTTGGTTCGTGCTGTACAAACCGAGCACTTTGAGCAGACTATTGAAGCCCTGAAGAAATGCTTGGCTTTGAAAGGCTGAATCACTCGTCTTAATCCATTCCTAGACCAATCCGGTTTGCTCCGAGTCGGAGGACGACTGCGGAATTCGAACTTGCCTTATGGTGCTCGCCATCCTTTGTTGCTCCCTAAAGGAGGAGCGTTGGTGAAATTGTTGGTGTCCGATCGACACATTAATAACGCACACGCCTGTTGCAACGCCCTCGTAGCCATTTTTCAGCGTGAATTTTGGATTTTGTCGGCCAGGCGCACTATTCGTGGCATCATCTTTAAATGTATGCAGTGCTATAAGTTGAAGGCTGCTCCCATTCAACCCATAATGGGTGGTTTGCTATCCGACCGAGTGACGGAGAGCAGACCATTTGCTTCGGTCGGAACCGATTTCGCTGGTCCCTTCTTGGTGAAGGCCTACCTGGGTGTGTTCGTTTGTCTGGCCTCCAAGGCGGTTCACTTGGAACTTGTAACTGCCCTCAGCACAGATGCGTTTGTTGCAGCGCTAGGTAGATTTGTTTCCCGCTGAGGACTACCATCTTTGATCCGTTCTGATAACGGTACTAATTATAAGGGCGCTGATAAATATTTAAATGATATTTGTAATTATCTAAATAAGGATACACAGAATTTGAGATTTGCCATGGCGCAAATGGAAATTAATTGGCATTTTTGTAAATAAATTTGTATAGTAGCAGAACCGCTTCTCCGCCGTGTTGTTGGTGAAACTATTTTCACATTTGAGGAACTTGTTACGGTATTTTGCATAGTTGAGCCGTCCTCAAATCGCGACTTCTCTGTCCGATCTCCCCAGACCCAAATGACCTGGAAGTCATGACCCCTGGTCATTTTTTGATTGGTCAGCCCCTCAACGCCCTGCCGGAATACCCCTTCAGGGAAATTAAATCTTCGCAATTGACGCGTTTTGCATTGCTCCAACAAATGTCCCAAAGTTTCTGGCATCGTTGGTTTTTAGTATATTTGCAGATTTTGCAGCAGCGCGTTGAGGAACCAGTATATCTCTCAATAAGCAGCAAATCCCTAGCTTTCTACTGCCGTGAACCGCGGTTCCGTGGGATACAGGTTCAGACAGGGTCCAGGAGTCCCAACGCTGCTATGGGCCCCAGCCTTGAACTCCTGGCTTGGGACCCGAAGACCTGTATTTAATACCATTTCATAACATAACATCACGCCAGTACGCTCTGAAGAGTGTGGTATTTTGCTAAACAGAACCACATATTTTTAAGTCTATGTACAATTCATAACACTATACAAACCATACCTTCATATCTGTTGATATTTTATCAACTTTTGTAATTCATTTTTATGTTTTCTTTCTATTGTTATCATCTGAAAAGCATACTTTTAGTTATATCTGATTTTTTTAATATCTAAAACTTAAATTATATTGATAATTTGTAATTCTCGCAATATTTTTCTACTGTGACATTTTCATCTGACATGACATCTGTCTGTCTATTTTATTTTCTTAAACCATAGACCGTAACATAGGTACCATGGACTAGACCTTATTTAAGCTAGGTGTACATTATTATAAGGTTAACGTAGACTGACCCCCTTTGTGAACCGTTTTTATTCGTTCTGGTCTTTATTTCTTAATTGAAATTTGAATTTAAAATCTAGACGATATGACAGAGAATAATGAAAAACGGGGGTGAGTTTTTGAGTTTTGAATCGCTACTGAACGCCGAAAGTCGGTTTACTACTGAGTATAACAAAGTGTATCTTCTGATCTCAAAACTCCTGGAAAACTCTAAACTGGAAAACCCAGCTTGTGAAAGAGTGACATAATTCTCTAAAAACTGTAAATAAATCGCATTTGGTCATATAAGAGTACTTTTACTGCTTATAATAATCGATGTGCCAGTCCGGTACGTGTTGAAAGAGTTGCATCAATCAAGTCTACAGTGACGCACGTGGCCTCAGCGCGCCCGCCAGTGGCACGCGCATATTCTGAACCCTACTTGACCGTCTGCCTGAGACTTCATAGCCCAGCACATACTCATACCTTGTTGCCTGCCTTCCTGTCCGCTTGACTACTAGCTTATCCGGCTACATGCCCGATTGCCCGCTTGTCCATCGGCGTTCCTGTTCACCGCCTGCCTACCTCGAGCATTCCACGACTTCTGAAGAGTTCCTGACCGTCCTGCAGCCTGACCTGCTGCCTGGTTAGCTGCCCACGTCGTGCGAAACCGGACCATAGTTTTATATACCCTATATCATTTTCTTTAATTTATAATTGCTTTTATTTTATTAACGTAGCTAACGTTAGCTCGACTGATTTAACGTTACGCTACAAGGGGTACGCAGATCTCTCATTTCACCGGTTATGTTCAAGTTTCATGAAATATATTCTGGCGTTATAGTTACCTAACCAACTTGCCTATTAGGTAGGTACCTACAACTAAAAAGTGAAAATAAAAATCCTTTTTGCAAAAAAATACTACCTACTTCCAAATACAAAACTACAAAGTGAAAAATAACTTTATTTTTTGAAGTCGGTGTCCACAACGCAAAAAAAATTGGTACCTACGAAAGACACCGACTTCAAAAAATAAAGTTATTTTTCACTTTGTAGTTTTGTATTTAGAAATAGGTAGTATTTTTTTGCAAAACGTTTTTTTTATGTTAAACAGTTTTTTCATTTTTCTCTTTCTAGATTTGGTAGAAACCTCTAAATACCATGAAAATAATTTATGGCCAAAGTAAATCTCACGACGTTTCCAATAAGCCCAAACACGACTAGGATCCATTGTTTTATTTCGGAGTTCCATTGCCTACCTTCCGGCTTCATCATCAGATCAGCTCCGCGTTACCATTTTCATCAGTACCATTTATTTATAAGTATTTGCTTCATCATAGTGGATTAGCTATTCGATATATCTTATACCCGTGACATACTCAGCATTAAGGAGTTCCAGTTGCCATCTGTGGTCTACTTCATCAGTTCCATTTCACCAAATGTCACTTTCTGAGTGTAAATGATTGCATTGTTAATAAAAATTCCAAAATAGCAATATGTATGCCTATAATATTTGAGGTATTCCCTCGATTTCTCTGGGATGCCATCATCAGATCCTGGTTTCCTTATCATGGTACTACCCTTGAGAAATCTCCTTTCCAAGAAAAAAAAAAATCGTAAATATCGGTTCATAAACAAAATACGGCCGAATAGATAAACCTCCTCCTTTTTTGAAGTCTGTTAAAAACAGAATAAAATTAATATTTAAGTGTGGCTCCTATACAACAAACGTGATGTTTTATCCTTTTTTTGCGATAATGGTACGATTCGCACTTGGCCGTTATTTTTCTCAGTGTTTGCAGAACAGTGGTGGGTAACAATTATAATTATCAGAGTTCCTGTAAAGTCAAACGCATTACGTAATTCTGATAATGCATGACGAGCTCGGTAAGCTTACATAATTCACGAGGGGCATAAAACCGACATCAATAAACTGTGGGCTTATCAAAGCGAAGCTCTCCATTCACGAGATTACGGACGATTAAGTGCGTAATCGATGAATTAGTACCGACCGTAATCATATCTACTCTATTAAAACATACACCAGCCCGCATTACAGCGACGCTAACTAGTGCAGACAAAGGCAGCACTATCATATAAAACACTTGAAATAACTCAGCAGCGCTGCAGAATGCAGGGTCCGACTGTACCCGACAAGCCAGGAATGTGGACTCATTTCAACTGAATTCAATTTGCTTCAGAACAAAAGGTACCAGTCTGATAATATTCATAAAGTCTTTTGTAATGGCATTCCCTTTAGTAAAGGCTGAATTATATTACGATCGTTATGTTTTAAAAAGGACGCTCCTTATAGCTATTGTCCTTTGTTCGCATAAGGACAGATGTGAAGGATACTTAGAGTTCCGTCTGAGGACGTATCCGCTGGAGGCCAGGAGATTGGGTTGATTCCTATCTGAGTTAAGTAATCAATTACCATATAAAGTGCGTCTTTCTTTGTGCCTAGACGTCTCCTGGGAACTAAAGGTCGCCGGAGTTATGGAAATGAGATGCTATGATTGCGTTTATAACGACAAATTTAAAAATATGTCAGCAACAATCAGACAGAGAAAACTAATAGTGATTTCATTTTTCGTAATATAACGACGATGCTTTTCGACGCAATTCAAATTCTCCACAGTATAATTATAGTTATTAGAAATAGTTGTCCATTGTACCTAGTAACCACGATAACCACAGGATCCGGATCGCTTTGTGTTAGTATTGGAGTTCAAGCAGTTCTGTTTGACAGCGCGTAATTGTTGCTTTGGCTGCGCTTTGATTTGCGGTCGGCGATTGGCACGGCCGGGCGTGCGGCATGCGTCCGGCACGCGCCGGCATCCGTGCGGTCGTGACTTGCGACACACACGCTACTGTCCAGGTGTTCTATACGTTTATGAGCTCCTGGTACACACTATATTGGAAGTAAAGTTTTGTACTCATATGTAGATTAATTAAATGATGTGAAGTACATAATAATGTAATAAATAATACAATCTTGTGGAATCGGAAGTGCCTTACTATAAGTATGTGCCCGACCCAGTTCTCGAAAATGGCAATGTCACGTTGTATTGGGATCGGTCTATCATCACTGACAGGACTATTGTTGCCAATAAGCCTGACAAAGTGGTGATAGACCGACTAGAGCGTCGCGCAATGATTGTTGATATAGCGGTCCCCCATGACGAGAACCTCGTGAAGGCTGAGAGAGATAAGAAAAGCAAGTATCTTGATCTGGCTCGCGAGGTTGTTGACAAGTGGGACGTGAATACGGCGATCATTGTGCCAAAAGTCGTTACGGCCATTGGCATAATAGCCAAGAGCCTCGACGAACATCTGAGGAGGCTCTCGTTGGGCAGCTGGATCAAGGGCTTGATCCAGAAAGCGGTACTCCTGAACACAGCGCGTATCGTTAGGAGGTTCCTCTCTAAGGAGCCCTGACCACCGGTAGCTTGGACCCTGTTCCCGATACCGGTGGGCTACTATTTTTGTATTATTAAATGGTTTTTTTTTTTTTTTTTTAAAGAATAATATTTAAAAATGTAAAAATATGTATATAAAATGAATAAATGGAATAATAAATAAAAATAAATAACTGTATTTCCAAATATACAATTTTCACTTTTTAAAATTCAATTAACAAGTAAAAACATAATCATTATAAAAATTGCATACATTAAAGATTCTTGACCTCTGGCATACCTATCAGAGCGAGAATTAAATTATCTTTTCACGATCACAAGTAGCAAGTAGATCGTGCTATTAATGAACTAGCTGCGATAGTTTTTAATATAAATACACACAACAAATTTAACCTACTTGAACAAGTCTAATATGTCGCGTCGCGTAGAGCTGAAACGGAAACTTCTTATGAGTTTACTCAAGAAATGATATTTATATCACGACAAAATAATTACACAAACACAATGCAGCCGATATTATAGCAGAGAGAGTTTATATTGAGTCCATCATCAGACATGTTGCCGTCGGAGACTGCTTTATTAAAATGTCAGTTGCAGCAGTTGTTTCTTAAGATTAAAAATGTTTCAGGTTTAATGGATACTGCATTATGGAGTACTCTCAGTCGACAAAACAGGGAGTCTCTCTATTCATAATTCTCGTGTTTTCGAGAACATGAATACATAACGCACGCGTCATACGAGTCTTACAGTCATACGTAGCGAGGCGAGGAAGCGCCCATGATGCGAGTGTGTTCTGCCCATAATTTCTTGCCGCTGAGAGCGACTAATGATAGACATAAAGCGAAAAGAACGTGACCCCATTGCCACCACATAAGGAAAATACATAGCAATGAACAGCACAGTCTTGTGTATAAGCGTACAGTTTATTATTTATTTACTTTATACTTATTATTTACTTCAAAGATCCTATCGAAATCTAATAATTGAGTTAGCGAGATTAATTCCTTAGATTATGAAGAGCTCTATCACCCGCACAATTCTGATCCCGGTAGTTCGACACAATTCTAAGTCTGAGACAAAGAGCAAGTTTATAACAGAGCCGAGAATATTACGACGTCTCAACTAAATTCAGATTCCGGAGAAAGCCGATCCAATTCCCGCGCAGCAGAGCATGAAGTAACTAATCTAATGAGTTAATCGTGTGCGAGACCGCCGCGCGGGCCTGCCACGCCGCCCTGGTACCCGCTACCCGGCACCCGCGCGCTCGCCACTGCGCTGAGTTATGGCCCGGTTTATCATTCGCAGCGCTGCACAAACCAGTTATTGAACAAGAGAGTTTACTACGTCCCACGACCTCGCTGCGATTGCTGGATTTTGAATTTAGCTTGCCTTTTGAATGTTGAAAAAAATGCATGGCTGAAATTTCCTTTTTTCTACCATTTCCGTCGCAAGCATGCCGGTCAAAGTTAAACTTAAACGGCATTTTAGTTGTAAAGCGAGGATTTCTGATAAATGGTCGTACCTAAAGCTTGACTATCCCTTGACTTCCTTTTAAGCTTGACTTCCTTCTTTGACATAGTGATTTTTTATTGAATTTAAATTTTGACATTGTAATTTCAATTTAATTTAAATTTTGCAATTGTATTTTTTTGTATTGTTTGTCTAGTGCAACAAATTTTGTACGCCATAAATGGCAAAACATGTAGCCACCTCATATTTATATAAGACCTTCATACTGTACTCATGTTTTACAAAATAAATATATCTTATCTTATCTTATCTGACTCATAATTTCTCGGATTCTAATTTGAATACATTAAATTAAGAACGTGTCGAACCTTATGTAATGAATCAGCATGATAGCGACGATCATAATAATATAGTGGTCCGAGAAAAGTTCGAGTTAATTTCTTTTACAGCTTGAAGGTTAATTTATATCCAACTTTATTTTGCTTAGTGCAGCTTACTTATGCTTATATAACAATTTTGCCCAGGAGTTCAACTTAACTGCATGAAATCCAATCTGAATTCACGTCGGTAGTCTTAACAATGTAGAAAATAGAAAAGCAAATCATTTCACTGCTCCAGAATCCAAGCTCCGCAATTCAAGAAACAACAATTTAGTCGCTATGAGGCATGCAAGGATCCCAGGGCCCTCGACTGTCGACTGTCGGTACCAGGGGCGCAGAAATCGTAGAATATTCAATATCTCCGTTATTGTGTCCCGAACAATGCGGCCACAGACATAAAATAATAATTGAAAGCGACTCCTTGGAGCATCGGATGGCACTCGTGTCGATACATTGTTCGGCTGCAGCTGAATTGAATAAATTGCTGGAGACTACTCCACTCGGAGCTGCGCTTACAACGATGTACTACAGCTCGGTATGTTACTCGTTGTGTCGGGATTGAAAATAGTAAAATTCTATAAATTGTTTCCGATTTAATTTGAACAAGAAACGTTTTGTTTAAACTGAAAACACAAGTTTCTTTAGTTTATTTTTTGCTTTGGTAACTAGAATACATATTATGTTACAAGAACAACATGATTTTGGGTTGAGAATTTTATTTTATGGTCACGAAACTAATTCTCAGAATCAGAAACATGAATAAAACGTGCCTTTTGTATTTATAGAAAGTACCTATACTCGTAGATGAGTAACAACAGCTGAGAAGAATGAAGTTACCTCAGCGGGTGCACAGCAGGCAGTGACCTCTACCACGCGGAGCCACACATTAGACCACGTAACAGGCACTTTATCACCCGCACGTGAAAAATGAAACGTGCGCCACAAATGAGCTCGGTATCCGCTTTGCTGTGACCACCCTCTTTCTCTGCGACCCTGGTCACATGTATCTTTTTTAGTATGATTATTATACTCACCTATATGCTTAGAACCATGCTCTTCAAATTCACATTTGGGTTAAAAGCCTAGCCCTAGACATATTATTAATGTAATAACACAAAAGCATGTGTTTGGTTCTTGCTAGCAAAAAGCATGGTTTTTAATACTTATTTAATGTTTTTAAGTGCCCATGTATTTTAGAACTCGAATATTCAGCTAATGATGATTCTCTCACTTTTTACCGACGATGGAACGGAGACGGTTTATGCGTTTGGGGTGAGAGGATGTTTGTGCAAATTCATGTTGCCATTTTTCTCCAAAACTACTAGTCCGATTTTGATGCAGTTTTCAGATATGGGGTTGGGTTTGATAGGTGCATGTTCTTAGATAGGTGTTACGGCGACAACTCACCAGGGAGGGCCACAGCAAACATAAATTGTGCAAATCCATGTTGCTATTTTTTTATATACGTATAAATCCGATTTAATATCTATGCTCTCTAAAAAGTTTAAAATAAAAGTAATATTAAAAATTTTGAAAGTAACCACGGCGGTTCAAAATAAATTGAAAAAGGATATAATTATTTAAAAATATCAGTCGGGAGCTTATTGGGTTTTTAAAGAATAAAGCTTTTTATCGTGTCTCTTCTGGGCAAAGTGATAGAGCGTTTTCTCGGTCTAGTGCAATTACTAAGACCAAAGATAATATAATACTACAGTAACTAAGACTCTTGCAGCTCCCTGTACCCGCCTGTGCGTACTTCGTCTGTGACTGTATTGCAGTTGGCTTTGACTCAAATACGATTCGGGTATGTGTGTTTCAGAGTCGAAAACCGAAAATCAATAGGTGCCAAACACACCGACTTCCGAAAACAAAATTTTAAAAACGGATCCGCGCTTTATTATTTAAAAACGGATCCGCGCAATAATAGGGTTCCATACTTGTATAATAATGCAGACTAAGAAGTGGGTTTTTTTGTTGTTACGGTTATCTAAATAATTTTTCAGTAGCATTTGTACAAAATTTGTACTGTTCCAAGTACATTTTATAAGTTTGTCGACTATTACTCGTAAACTTGTAAAGCCTACTGACCTGTGATAGTTTTCCTTTTAATTTCGTTATATATACTACTACCGTGATTTTTTTCACATAACCAAAAGCAACCATTTCGCTGGCTCTAACAAAAATTTGCAATTTAAAGCTTAATTTTACGCAAACGGATCTCTGAATCTGAAAATGGTTTTCACAGACCCGTAATATTTTTGAATTGCCTATCCATTGATACCCCACACCATGGGATAAACGAGAAAAAAAAAAACATCCGCACTTTATGTCTATAGGATTCAAAGGATTATAGCCCATGGACAGTACTTAAAAAAAGTTTATTGTGTCACAATCATTTCTGGACAATAAATAAAACAAAAATATTTTAAGTATTTTAATTTCTTTTCAAAAAGATTCCTAGTGGGGTTCATTTTCTTGTATTAATAAGTATTTTTACTTCCATTTCACAGCTCAAACATATTCCGCCATTTATGTTAGGGTTGAGGCATGTTGACATGATCTGACATCGATTAAAGAAGAAGATCGAAGAATCGTTTTTTTTTATAATCTACCTGAAACATTGAATCAATCCTTCCGGATTCACCTCTTTAATGTAAAGAACAAACTTATTTTGAAATTGGTGTGGTTTACTAGTTTAATGCAAACCAAGATAAAAAATGAATCATGTTTTTAGAAATCGATTATATTACCGATTTGGTAACATGCCTATGATTGTCAGTCATTTCATTTGACAGTGACGGTAGTCGTCTTTTCATTTGTTTTGTTTGTGGTTTGTTGCGTCAAGTTAAGTTTTACGTTCCGCCGTTAATAAATACCTATCACTACAAAACCGCCGTGTGTTTGTGAAAATAGAACTTAATAAGACAGGACTTTATATTTGTAATTTCCGACATGGCTACCGTTCGAAGTTGGTGTCTCAATTGTTCTTTGATGTTGGCGCCATATATGCGCAGACATAACATTTTGTCGAAGATTCTTGATAATATATTGGACCTTATTACGGGCTTGGATCTACACCGGTAAGTAAGAATAACATTATATATCTTAACAGCACTTGAACAAATGTCTAACGAATACAAATCTTAAATATGTTGGCATTGAGTCCATATTGCTGTGAATCTACTGTAACCTAAAAAGCAATATATTTTGTTCAATATATCTCTTAACTCCCGCAACGAAAATTTACTAAAGTTGGTACGTGTAATTAATTAAGGTAACATAATCAAATAATGGTGTTTTATCAGAACACTAAAATGTTTCGGTCAGTACATTTCTCCATACATTGGATTTGGAAATGGGCATTCTCCTTTCGACAGTGGTAAAAAAAAAACAAGAAAAAAAATATCCGTTATTTTATTTTACCACTTTGTCGGCATTATTAATATGTATATCCATGCCAAATTATATATTTCTAGTACTCAGAGTCTCCGAGCTAAGCTGCGGACGGACAGAGCGAAACTATAAGGGTTCCTTGTCGACTTGGGAACCCTAAAAAAAACACTGTCTATTCAGAGGAAGGAACTTAAATGTGAAGCCACTTACATTCGGCTGAGTGATCACGACATTATTCTGTAGGCACATACATACAAGTCTGTGACAGGAGATTGTCTATTATCAGGTGCAGCCCCGGTCCATAATGGCGCCGTCCTGTCCTACATTGTTATTACCTAAGCGCTGGAATGAACAATTGTCTCTGAATTTGAAAGTTAGGTTTACTCGAATTGCTGTGCTAATCTATCTCGAGAATATAAGTTATTATGAGACTACTGACGGCCTAAATGAAACTTGTCTTGGTCCAAGAAATAACTACCACCACACCACACGTAACAAACGGATTGCAATGCCGCTAGGGGAAGGAGTCTTCTTAATTTATTTAAACTTTGTGCACAAGTAAAAATACACTGTACGAAGGCGGAAGGCGAATCGAAGGTGAATCTGCCGCCAAGCAGCGTTATGATCCGTTTCAAAGGCGTAAGTATAATATTACGGATTCTTAAAAAGAGATTTTACCTTTGTTATCTCTACGATAACTTGCCATTAAGTGTGCAATCAGCTTCTCTATCATCCATTCATTATCTCCTAGTAGCCTAAGATACGACTCCAGAAATCTGCAGTGATCAGGGTTTTTGATTAAACTTAAGTTACATTTGGCAAAATGCGGCCAGGCAACTTTGTAATAATTTATTCTACAATCAAGAATGATTCATAAAATCAGGTTTCATCAAAAATAAACTACCTGCCGATATTTGCAGTGGGATCTCATGCCTTTTCACATTTTGGGATATACTTCTAGTCTAGAAACAGGTTCCAAGCTAACCAGATGCGACTGAATACAGTATTTTACCTAGAGCGACAGTCTATCTGACCGCTCAGTCTTCCCAGTTGGTGTACGGCTGATTGCCTATGTATGCTTATTGTGGCTTGTTGTAAAATTAAAAAGCATAAATTGCGTTGCTGGATGATAAGTTTAATTTGTGTTCACCATTATTGCAATATCGGTATCAGTTTAAAATACGTTGGTAAACAGCGGCTGGTCTCACGTACGGGCCATTAGCCACGAGTTCACGAGCCACTCCCAACTAATTAGAGTGGCCGCTGTCGCACGACGCGCGTATTACTGCATAACGGTTTTTTTTCTTGTTTCAGTAAAGAGCACTGGAACAATGTCTAAACTAATATCTCGCATCAGTAGTGCTTTGGTGAAGCCAATTACCAATGTTTTCAAGACTTAACTTTCACTTTACAAATATTGCATTTTCAGTGGCATTTCTTGATTCTTTTATGTTTAACTCTTTCACAGAGTTGTTTATCTGAAGCACGGTGTCTCAACACTATGAAAGATAATTTGTTTCAAATAAACCTGACTAGATCGCGCGAGATGTACCGATTTGTTATTGAATTGTGTGTCAAATTAACATTTTCTAGAATTAAATAAAAAATAAAAATTGTATATTCTTGTTTTGGGGGATGAGTCACCCACGTCCGTAGGAAAGTACCCCATGCGATACCCTACACGTGGTCCCCGGGTGGTACCAATCAGGTGACAATAACTGGTGGTAGGCTTGCGACCACCCACCGGGCGAAGACGTACCACCAAGCGGCGTAGCCGTGTTCCGGTGCGATGCTCAGTGTAGCCACTTCAGGAGATGGGTCGAGATGGTGGTTCCATTGCAGGCAGACCAGCCAGGCGCGCGCTGTTATGGGCGTTTCGGGCGACTGGTCACGGAGGGTAGCGAGATCCGAGGCACGGTGCACCGCTGGCCGACCGCGGGTAGTTGGGGACCCAATTAGTGTGCCAGCCCCACACGAAAGGCTGCCCCGCCAACTGACGAAAAATCCTGGAATGCGCCATCGTGCTGGTTGGTGACCAGAAGGGGGTGCCCGATGGACATTCCCGGGGGGGGCTCAGGTGTCCCCGCAGTCTCCAGACTAGTGCGTGTCTGAAGGTTAGCAGCGTGGAACCGCATCTCACTTCCTTCTCCTCACCTTTCTTCACTCACTCTCAAATAATTAGAAAGTTGAACAGCGGCTGCACCCCCTCCTACTCAAGCAGTCCATCATCACCTAGAGACTGATAAGCCGGCTCTCTTTTTCCTTTCGGAGACGCAGATCAGATGTCCGTCAGATGTATCGTACCTAACTTATCCAGGGTATACACTGGAGCACAATTATAAGCAACGCGCGGCCGTATGCATGTACGCCCGAGACGACATCTGTTATCGACGTCTCCGTTACCTTGAGGACTCTAGGTTCTCTGTGCTGTGGGCTTTGGTGGACAAGGGCCTTGATAAAATTGTCTACGCCTGTGTCTACTGCCCGCACAGCGGAGATCGGAAGACAACCAGGCTCACAGAGTACCTTAGTGAGGCGGCTGATACGGCACAGCAGCTGTATCCTTCCGCCCAAATGTGTTCCTGGAGGACTTCAATGCCCACCACCAGGAGTGGCTTTTCCCGTACTAGTGCAGTGACCATGCTGGGCGAGAGACGAGATAGCTTGCGCTTCCGTTTAATCTCGCCCAGCTGGTCCAGTGGGCAACGAGGGTGCCAGATGTTGATTCGCACACAGCCAATTGCTTGGATCTTCTGCTGACAATAGATCCAGACCGCTACTCGGTGACGGTATCTTCACCTTTGGGTAGTTCCGACCATTGTCTGGTGAAGTCTGAATATTGGACTCTTTAATCACATTTCAAAGATTATTTGTACGGATCATTTAAAATTGATGCCAATAGAGTGCGCGGTGAGGCATTCCACTCGATTGTTTAAATTTAAATTGTAACCCAATGATGAAACAATGAAACTGTAAAAACGTTCAAAACAAGTAAAATTTCAAATTTAAAAAACCCCCGACACATTTATCTTGCGAAAACATCCCGATTCAAACAGTAAAACTCCCATAACTTTTGAACGGCTGAACCGATTTTATTCAAACATAGCTAAGAACAATCTTGACACAATCACCTTTCAAACAAAAAAAACTAAATCAAAATGGGTTCATCCGTTGAGGCGCTATGATACCACAGACAGACACACAGATACACAGACATACAGATACACAGCAACACACGTCAAACTTATAACACCCCCCTTTTTCCGTCGGGGGTTAAAATACTATTAAACAAATCATTACTATATTTAAAGAAAAATAGTCACGAATCGAGAAAACCCTTTTACTTGCAAGTCGCTGCTCATTACGTCTATAACCGTGGAACGGAACCGTACACGATCGAAGTGCTTATAAAAATAATCATACGAAAAACGACATTAATAAGACATCTGTATGCTACTATTAAATTATCTGTGTCTGAAGCTTCCCAGTCATACAAACGTGTTTCTAACAGATTAAAAAAAAATATTTCGTTCATGCCTTCCTGCGTTTTATCGTCCTCACGAGAAAAGGACACGAGTTAAGTTTTCCTTGAAATAGAAAACTGCGATAACTGCAACACTATTTAAGTATTAATATTCATTCCATTTCTTCCCTCGTTAAGCGCAGTGTGGGATGGCGCGCTGTATAGACTATAATAAAACTATACTTTTAAAAATTTACATCCGATCGCCTTATCTCGCCGCCTTTCCGACATAATGAAACAGTTTAATTATCCTCCTTCAGCGACCGCTCTCCCGGGGAGGGGCGGAGGGGTTGCTGGAGAGGGTGAGCCGGGTGAGGGGAGGTGGCGCGCTGACCCGGAAACGATGCGGCTCCCGGCCGGATATTAATTTCTCCACTCGAACGCACTTCGCGCAGGTGACGAACACCGGAACGCTTTCCAGCTAATTTTCATTTATACACGCTTTGTTCTAGCGTGTAATGCGTGTTGTTTGTCACCGCCACAAGCCGCACCGCGCCGCATAGTTACCTACTAAATACCACTATTTCATATACGAACAAAGTTTCGGGTTCAATTAAAGTAGCGGAATCGTGAGTGGTCAACAGGCGGTTTTATTAATTCCATTGTCTGATAAATTGAAGGAGAGAGCACCATTAACAATGCAGCGAACATTACGCACACTCGACGATTATACTAATTCAAGGCAAAAGCATAGTGGGATTACAACAGATGATATTTAGGCTAAGTACATACGCTACGTCATTAGCGCGAGGAGCGAAGCGAGCGGTCCGAGCGCTCGTAATCTCATACTCTTGTTTCGAATTGCTTGGTTTGTATTAAAAAAGCTTTTTCTGAAATATTCTACTTAGCTACCCGTTACATATATCTTCATGCATCTTCATTTACTACGTTCACTACAGAATATTATAAAGTTAACAACTATTGTTTATTAACCTGAAAATGTTAACTAGGTCTTAAGCCTGAGCTAATAATAATAATCTGTTGACGGAGCGATCGAATCGCTGGAGGCTGCGAGCTTATAGCGCTAATCTCTAATTCAATTGACGCCCCAGAAAATAATTAATCAATGGCTGCTACTTGGAAACTCGATTTGCATGTTAGAAACATGACTTTATACAGTTCACGAGATATTTTGAGTAGGTAAATTCAATTGAGAATGGTCACCCTTGATGCTTATTGGATCAAGGATTAATTGGTCTTAGGATAATGAAGTCAAAAGTTTTTCTGAGAGGGAAATGGAATTCATTATTGGATTTTAAAAGTTTTATCAAATCGAAATGGCATAATTCTGTAGATCTTACATACGTTACACCTCAATTAGCTAAGTAAAGTAGGTGTTCGTGTAACGTTTATTTTTGTGATTCTTATTCTTTTATCTGGAATGATTTTGTTTTTCTAAGTCGTGTTATTCCCGCGGTACAGGGCTGACAGGGAAAATCTTAATAATAATATATAATTACGGATAAGACAAGTTCCTTCTGTGCGTAATATCCTTAACATAATACTACCAGGTCGCAAATAGAGCGAACAATCCTTCATCCTCAGTAAGTACTCGCAGAAACAATCAGAGCGAGGCGCAGTTCCTCCATCAAGATAAACCAGCACGTAATAAATAAAACTCTCACACAACACTCGCGGGCGAGATTGCCGCGGTCAGCGTCCTGCGGGCAATTCTACTAAGATGATTTGTGAGCCCGAGTGCGCGACCCTCACCCCAGATACAACTCGCGAAGCGACCCAAGCGCTAACTTATCTGTGTGCACTAGCCTTTACTGCCTCAGGATTTTCATTGCTCTGTAGAATACAAAATTGTAGGAAGCTGTATTATTAGACGCATCGGAAATAGTCTTTGACATGAATGCATTTCTGAAATATTTTATCGTTTACATGAAACGTACCGTGCGTTTAAATGTAAATGATTAAAACGCAGAAAACATTTTCGTCTACGTAGTCGAAACTACGTTGTAGTCCATGCTACGTCAAAGTCGACTCGACGCCGACGTCATAGTTTTTGCTACTTCTATTCGATGTTACTCCGTAGTCTATGCTACGTCTTATCGATACAACGTTGCAATTAGCGCTACGTCATAGTTAGTGCTACGATGCAATATGTGCTACTTCTTTGAGTCAATATTACATCGCGCATAGTATTCGGTACGTCTCGTAGTCGATGTCATAGTGATAAATTCTAGGTACCATTTTATCCACTGGTAATTTTATTGGTTGACACATTTCAGTTGTCCATTCTGAAGGGTCCGAGTGACCGACTGGTCAGGGTCCTATTGTGATAATTAGGTAGCTTCTTCCGAGTGACGTAAATAATTGAAATGAAAAACGATGGCTCGCTTATTGAACAGCTCGTCTGTGAAGTCAAAATTTTATTATTAGAAAATTCAATAAAACGAAGGGAAGTATTCAAAAGCGTTTATGAAATTAATACGAAAAGAGTATGAATAATGACTTTGTTACGTCCTGCGTTGAATGGTATCAAAAGTAATTAAAGAAAGGTTTTGGAATAAATCAAACGAAATTACTCGCCTCCCAAGTGTGGCCTTTTCATAATTGTATAAAGTGGCTTGACACCATAGCACTCAGCGATATTGTGCCTTAGTATCTGTAAAACAGCTTTTTAGAGATTACGCCCTCCTTACTTGTACTAACTTGTGTAACTTTATATCAGTTTAGAAAATATCATAGTATAGTTTAAAGAGGACTTAGACATGTAATATCATATTCAAAACTATATTCGAGTCTATCTCTAGCCACGTACACTTACGCGTTCACTTCGTCTCGCAAATATTGCCCCGGTTTCTCAACTCTCGATTATCGGGCTGTTAACGTAATCAACGAATAATCGAAAATTCATTCAACCTATCACAGCAGATAACGCGTGCTTGACAATATGTCACATTAATTCTGCGATAATTCAGCGGTCAGAAACCCGGCTAAAGTCACTGTCCGCGTTTGTCAACGTCATTTCTGTTATGTTTCTCCGCTAACTTCTAAACCACGCAACGGATTATAATATATATATATAACGGATATTTGCTGTAAAACACTTTCACAAAGTTTCATATTGCTTAACCTCAGTTTTGGAGATTTTTTTTAAGTTTCTATAATTTGTAACAAATAAGTATAAAATTTACATAATGCAGAAAAAATCATTTCTCGAGAAACGTTTTTTTAACTAATAAGTAACTGAACTAAAGTTATTTATTAGTTTTAACATTAGTACCTATTATCTTTAAAACATTAAAATTGATCTTGAAAACTAATATACACCCACCAGTATCTTCCCAACCCTCAATACTTCAATGTTTTTCTCAGCACCTATGATTTCACGCATTTAGGTGAATTCAAAATTACACTAAAAAAGGTGTATTCTACTGCTATTACTACTATTCTAAAACAAAAAAAAAACCTCCAAGTATAAAATAACGCCTGACAAGGTTATTACAGTGCTTCTTTTTTATTTTTAGATCGATAGTCGATACACCCGTTAGCCTAAGTGATTGCAGACCAGACTTACTAATTGAAAGTCGTCAAGGAGAGGACACTATTATATCTAGGTCTAAGTAATAAGAAAGAAGTTCAAATTCAGGTTGAATTGTGTCTTCATCATCAATACATATAATAAATCCGTAGAAAAGTAATTTTTGTAGAGTGAAAATATTGCCAAAAAATAGCCAGGGTATTAAAGCAACGCACAATTTTTGGCTGTTTATCAGTGTGTCTGTTTAGTTGTGCACGCATCACGTAAAATAAACAAAACTAAGTGTAATTTGAAGTATTACTTAGTTTTTGTTTTTTGTTTTATCAGATACAGGGCCAACTGCACATTGCAAATAAATCAAAATGTTAATTTGCAATTTGGTGTGGAGAATCAAAAGACGTAAAAATTGAGTGGATAGTAAGAGATGACAATTTTTGGAAACGAGAACTGGAATCAAAACTAGTTTCATTTTATATGGAATGTTTGCTTCTTAAGTTGGTAGATCCCAGGTTACCAAGAAATATGAGAATAAGAGACCTGATATATATACAAGAAGCGATTAAAGAAAAAGAAAAGAAAAAAAAAAGAACACAATCGGCAGGCTTATTACGTATCTTTAGCAAGAGCAAAACGATAGCAATTTTTGAGCAATAAATGCTCTTCAATACCAAAGTTTTTGAGTTTTTGGAGGTTTTTTTTTAAATGAGTGCCTTTTTCAATCATCGAGCGATAAGCAAACGATTGTGTAGGACCTACTATACTTACACTGCAGGTAATTCCGACTTTTATGACATAAAGCGTTTGATCGCTATCGTATTGCTCTTGCTAAAGATACGTAATAAGCCTGCCAATCGAGAAAATGAAGAGCGAAGTATTGACCCAATAAATATTCAAGCAAAACCACAACACAAGATGAAGTAGAATCAAATGAAGGGAAACATAAAAAGCAGAAAACGCATAAAAAAATACAAGTTTTAGCAGAACAAAACTGTACAAGATTATTAAAATTTACTGATTTTTTGGAATAACTGTTTTTTATTTGTAACCTTATGAAGAGAATTGAGTAATAAACTGTTACCACTAACGTAGCTAGAACTGGGTACAGTACGATACAACTTATATGTCACTTATGTGTGCTAAAAAGTCACTTAGAAATATGGAAACATATAGGTAATCATTTTAATTATGGGATCCAAAAAAACATAACATGATGAATCCAAGAAAAATGCACATAAGCATTTGGGGTATTTATAATTATAACCCATTATTTAAAATATGTTTATACTGAACCCACAGTGCGTGAGTTCGGCTCGCACTGTGACGGTTTTTATGTAAGTTAGTAATGACAGTCTATGCAAATGATTAAAATGAAATCATTTCTAAAGTTTTGAGGATAGGTTGAGAATGTTACTCTCAAAAGTTGAATCGATCTTGGTTAAATTTGAAAGAGGCTAGGGCCGAGTTTCTCACCGCTTGGATGAATTTTCAACAGCCAATCACAACATATAACGCGTGCTTGACAATTTGTCACATTAATTCTGCGATAATATAGAGGTGAGAAACTCGGCCTAAGTAACTGGATAATTATGACTGTGCTGTATTATTATTTATAATTACCTATATATCATTCCATATTGAGTTTTTTAACGTCTTATTTCAAATTACCTACTTAGTATTTTTAAACGAATATAATAACTTAAAACATCAGGAGCCGACCGTAAGGTCAGAGCAAGTTTATTTTGACTATGCTAACTCAGCCGGCATAATTACAGACACATTAGGAAAACCATAAAACGGGCGCCATAAATGGTCGCTTGCCGGTCGAGGGACCTTAGAAGACCGGGAATTGTAGGCAAGAATGCAACCTGTCAGTCGCATCTCTGCGTCCACACATATTTTTTGATCGCAGTCCGCGCTCGCTATGTATGCGTGAGCCGTGCCGGTGTATGAATTTAGCTTCGCCGGGATGCTCAAGGCCATTGGGGCATACTTGCGCCTTAAGGGTAAACTAGTCAACGGCACGAACTATTTGGCGGCGGAGCTAAAATATTTTCTGTCTCATCCGACATCACGCACGAAAGAGATAGACGCTGTGATGAGCAGTAAGAAGCTAGTTTGAATACGTATACACACTCATAACGCTGTGTGACGCACACATGCGTAATTTCATTGAAGAGCGCCGATAGCGGTGTGTGTTTCACTTCATGTTATGACAACATAAACTCATAGATACAAATAGATGTGTGTAACGTAATTAGAAGGCACTCAATTTACTTGTTATTATGCACCCAAACTTACTCGCGACTTTGCCAACTTGACAATAAGATCTCTTGCGAAAATGTGCATTTACGTAGGTATTGTTATTATCAACAAGTAATTTTATTGATTTGACTTTTAAATTATTTTTGGCGGCGGCGACGACAGCGCAGCGGGAGCTGCTTGCGCGCTTATTGAACCTTATGCCCTTATTTATAAGAATGAAGTGTTTGAGCGCCAAGTCGGTAGATTTTATGTTGGCAGGCCGGTCGCTAGGGCTTCGCTGATTGTAGGTATCGTACCAGCGCGTGCGGAAAGCTAGGCTCTATACTCACGGGTGTAGGTCATGTTTTTGTATTTTATTTCAGGTTGTGCAAATATTGCAATATAAAATGTTAAATAGGTATTTACTTACCTTAGCTAGTTAGCTATAACCTATAGGCGACTCCCCGTAAGTAGGAGGTATTCATACCAGCCAGAGTCAGGATAACTGCTTTTTCGACAGCGCCAGTTTGATGTAAGACTTGTTTTCTAGGTAAGTAAGTATTTAGGTTCATCTATTAAAAAATAATGTTATTTTGTAAATTGTTTATTGATTGTTTGTTTACAATAGCGGTTTGAAATATTCTGTTTGTTATCACAATACAATACTATAAAACTTACACATTTTTGGCTTCATTCATTACCTACTTAGTAACTTAGTCGCGGGATAGTAATCGGTATTGTGATACATTCAATGATTTTGAGCAATTTAATTTAAAGTTGTTTGGATAACAAACAACATTTTTGCTGACTTTACCTAACTGGTTCGATTCGGCAGCTATGACGTCACAATATGGCGCGAGGGCCATCCTATTCTTTAGTTGAAACGAAAATTAGTGGTAGGCATCTAGGTAGGTATTAGATACTACGTCATGTCACAAAGTAAACAGTAGCTTCGCTTCGGGTAGTCGAGCCAAGCTTGTGAGTGTCGGCACGCATAGCAGGTATACAAATAAAAAAATAATCATCAAAATCGGTTCACATTAAAAAAAAGTAGGTATTTAGGTAGGTACAACAATTTATAAAAAATACAGTCAAATTGAGAACCTCCTCCTTTTTGAAGTCGGTTAAAAAATAGCTTCCTTTTGTTTTTGTCCGCCGCGGAAGCCGAGCCGATATAACAGATAGGTACTTACATAATAATGAACTGCCGCTATAATTAGGCACGACTATCGAAAATCTAAACTACATAATCTAATTGGAATCTATATACATAATTCTATGTAAGTGAACAAATATATACAACAGAACTCTTCAATAAACAACGGCAAATCTCTCGGGATTGCTGCAATCGCATATCTGTTTATTGTTTACGCCATTTCATAACATAACGTCAAGCCGTTAGGCTCTAAAGGGGTACGCAGATATGTACAGTTCACCCTGGTAGGTACACTCTCATTGCGGTTGTTATTCAGGTAATTTATTCAGGCATAAATTTAGGCATTATTGGCTCAGATTTTCTCTAATCTGAGATTATAGGTAAGTACCATATTGAACTTGCTCTTTATGAACACAACTAAAAAGTGAAAAATATAAAACGAAGAAACAAAAACATCGACTTCCGAAATTGGAGTTATTTTTCACTATGTAGTGTTTATATTTGGAAGTCGGTAGTATTTTTTTGTAAAAAATACTTTCTAAATAAAGATGAAGATAGGTATACTATCCTAAAACTCCACTTGAAATAAAATTTGACATGTTTCCAAATATTTTTACAGTCCGTTCAACCGATTTTGAGTTCTATCCCGTAAACATATGGATGTCATAAAAAGCATAAACCTGTTTCCAAAACCAACTGTTTACTACAACTACCATTTGTCGTATCACCAACGCAATAGATGTCAAAATCGGTCGGACGGGCTGTAAAATGGGCTAATTTAAACGTCTAATGTTTTCGCAAATGGAGTAGGTAATTTATAATTCTAAAATTTTATAAATGCGCGTGAAACATTAGAATTATAAGTCAGTGTTTAGGTATAAAAGTCATGTCAAGCGCCATCATGAATTGTACAAACTAAATTCAATAAAAGATTCAACTTAGAATCCAAAGTCCAACGCCAGGGTCAGTAAAATTTGGGACCAATTCAAAATAAACAAAACATAAAGGAATATCGGAATCCAAAGTTCAAGCCAGGTGTCAATGTTATAAAATATTATACGAATACGTTATCGTCGATAAATATCAGTTACATAGGTACACAGCACGCGCGTAATTACGGTGACGTATTATACAGACAACAGCCGATTGAGGCCCACCGGGGCAACCGGGCGCGGGCGCCGGGCAGCATCTATACTAATGAGCGTGTGTGTGTGTACGCGCCACCCCTCCGCCCCACTGACCGGGGAGGAAATTTGTAGCGAAATGGAAGATGATTCAGAACGAAAACGAGCGCGCGAAATTTTATAAACAGACCTTTGGGAGTCTAGATTTCATGAAAAAACTACTGAATGTATCTGATCAAAATAAAATTATTTGGATTGTTGAATTACTTATGTATCCCTGTATGGAGGCCGTTTTTTAATTTTCCTTCTTCTTATGGTATTTATTTGCTCCCAAAGATACGTTAAAATTAGTGTTGAAATACGGAACTTTCGACGCTCATAACTTTCAAATATTTGATTTTTTAATTTTTTCGGCTCCATACAGGGCTAGATAATGATGAGACAATTCGATATCTTTTTTTATTTTGAAAGTACATCGTCAAAGAGTGGAGTAATCTCTAGACTACGTTTGTATGGAAGAATTTTTAACTTGTTTACCCTTAAGACACTTCATGGAAACTGCGACGTATTCCCGCGACAACAATGCAAACTCCTGCCACTCCCCCAGTACACAACCTACGATATTGAATCATCTTTGATGTCAATTTCTGATACCTACTTTCAAAGGATGTGATAGCCCGTATTTTTCCGGTACAGATTATCCTAAGTGACTCAACGAAGGTGTCTATGAATTCCTGAAATCATTTCTTACAGAGATTACCTGTGACAAAACTACAAACAAACTATGTACTATTAACTTAGGCTTGTAATGCTTAGACTACAAAGGTACAGCAAGTTAATACAAGTCAAATATCTTTCATCTCACACACATAATAATCTCGTGAATGTTTGACTTTGCATACAAAGCCAGCACCTCTCCCGTGTCAACAATGAGTCCTAACTAAAGAGCCTCACTGGCTGACGTACTGGGTAGCGCGTACTATTTATCTTGCGAGGAAAAACTCAACCCTTTTCTCACATGACTAGCGCTGAATAAATTACCCCACATTAGTACTGCTCCGCTGTTTCCTACTAAATCTGAGTGTTACGAGCACCGCAGCTAATACGCGAGAACTGGTTTGTTTGTCAATAGAATTGATTTAACATGGAATTAACTGGCCTCTGCTAGTGTCTTCGCCCGTTTGATAGTCGGAAACTATTTCAAGGGAACATACTCCCGGGATGAAAAGCATCCAATGAAGAAATCAAGAAAAAAAATCAAATGAGAAATAAAATAGGTAGCTTAACTAAACCCAGCTTAAATGATTGTAGTTGAAAGGGGTCAGCGGCTAATGGCTAGTATTAATAAGCTAACAATGTTGTTGAGCCGCGCCCGCACCCGCCTTTTTTTTTTTTTTTTTTTCCGCGGTGGAAAATCCTCATTGGATGTCCTCCGCCCTGGGGAGGCGGAGGGGTCTGTCAGACTCTTACTGACTAAAAACCACCCCGGTGTTCCGTCTCACACCTACACCGGGGATCGCGGGAACAACGATACTTCCGCAACCCCCGGCTAGTGCCGGCCCGCCTCTGCGGGCCACTACCTCGGGTTCGGGGGGGAGTGAGGTGTTGGACTCCCCCCGCAACGTCTAAGAGGGGCGCGCGTGGAACACTACGCGCCACCACCTCGGGTCCCGACATCTGGAGGCCGACGGACGTCCCCGAGTCCGTCGCCCCTGGACCCATTTAGGGGGGCTGGAAGAGGGCGTTGTCCGCCCTCCGCCGACGCCCGGCGCGTCTGCTGCGGATCGGGTTAGTGGATGAGATCTCCCTCTCCCTCTCCGCAGCTTCCTTCTGCGAGACGACTGTTTCGCAGAAGGATACCACCGCGTCCCAGGACTCCTCGCTGCCGACCATAGACTCGACTACAGCCGGCAGCGACAGGTCACTGCCTACTTCGGAGACGAGGGCACGGCGTGGCTCCTCCCAAGCGGCACACTCTGCCAGCGTATGCCGCGCCGTGTCCTCCCGGCAGTCGACGCAGTGGTGACACCGGGCGTCCGGCTCCCTGTTTATGCGACATAGGTACTTCCCGAAGCAACCATGCCCCGAGAGCACCTGCGTCACCCGAAACGACAGAGAGCCGTACCTTCTCCCGAGCCAGCGCTCGAGCACTGGCCGGACCGCCTCGATGGTAATGAGGCCGGCGGTAGGGCGTGAAAGCCTGTCCCGCCATTCCGCCACCAGGACCTCACGAAGCTGAGACTGACGCAACTCCATGTGTCGCTGCATCAGCCTTTCGCCCCGCGCCCGCGCTTCCTCGCGCCACCGATACAATGACGCGAGTACCTTAGCCTCCAGGTCCCAGGGCGGGGATCCGGCCAGTGCACAAGCCGCCTCGTAGGAGATCGTGCGATACCCCCTGATGACTCTGACGGCCATCGCTCTCTGCGGCTTTCGCAGAACAGCGATGCTGCCGGCCGTCAGGTCAGCCGCCCAGATCGGGGCCCCATACAGGGCCATCGATCGCACGATCCCCACGTAGAGCCGCCTACAGGCAGCGCTCGGGCCCCCCAGATTGGGAAGCAGCGTTGACAGCGCCCCAGCCGCGCTCAACAACTTGGGCGCCAGCCACCGGAAGTGGGGTCCGAAATCCCACCGGCTGTCGAGCACCAATCCCAGGTACTTCATGGTTGACTCGACAGCGATTCGAGCCCCCCCGACGACGATGTGGGCATCGGGTGGTGGCGCCCGCCGGGGGCCATGAAAGACCATGGCCTCCGACTTGTTGAGCGCCACCTCCAGGCCAAGGCGCCGTATGCGGCTCACCACCTGTGAGACCGCAGCCGTCGCCAGCAACGCTGCCTCCCTGTAAGAACTCCCCCGGGCGGTGACCAGCGTATCGTCCGCGTAACACGTCAAGTCTACGCCCGGTTGGAGTTCACCCCTCAGCACCCAGTCGTACCCAATGTTCCACAGGGGCGGGCCCAAGACCGAGCCCTGCGGAACACCGCACGACATGCGGTGCTGGCTTTCGACGCCATCACGTCCCACGTAGGTGACACACCTCTCCGCCAAATAAGCCCCGACGATGCGGCGGAGGTAGGGAGGCACTCGATGATACCGTAGTGCCTCCCGAACACAACTCCAGGGCAGGGTGTTGAAGGCGTTAGAAATTTCCAAGGACACCGCCATCATCACTCCACCCTGGGACACCGCTTCCTCCGCCAGGACTCTCACCTGCGATATCGCGTGGATGGTGGAGCGCCCATGCCGAAAGCCGAACTGGCTTTAGTCCAGGTCCGGCCCCTCTCTGTACAAGTGGCTGACGAGGCGGGCAGCGATTATCCGCTAATGTCGGTGCAAGTGGAGGCCGTTTCATTATGTTTTTTTTTTTTTTATTATTATTTATTTATTCTTTATTCTACCGCGGACATGTGGCAGTCCGCGCTCTTTTTAACCCCCGACGGAAAAAGAGGGGTGTTATAAGTTTGAGGTGTGTTGCTGTGTATCTGTGTATCTGTGTGTCTGTGTATCTGTGTATCTGTGTATCTGTGTATCTGTGTATCTGTGTATCTGTGTATCTGTGTATCTGTGTATCTGTGTATCTGTGTATCTGTGTGTCTGTCTGTGCCATCATAGCGCCTCAACGGATGAACCGATTTTGATTTAGTTTTTTTTGTTGGAAAGGTGATTGTGTCGAGAGTGTTCTTAGCTATGTTTAAAAAAAAACGGTTCAGCCGTTCAAAAGTTATGGGCGTTTTACTGTTTGAATCGGGATGTTTTCGCAAGATAAATGTGTCGGGGGTTTTTTAAATTTTTAAATTTTACTTGTTTATTGTGTTTATATTTTGTTTGTTATTTTTTTTTTTTCTATATGATTACAATTGTTGGACTCCTACGTCGGACATTATTTTAAGGCTTACTTAACTAATTTAAATTTACGTGAGTTCATCCCTCACTAAATACTATATATATATATATATATATTACACACTGGCATTACAATTTTATGTTTCTATTTACTACTTATCTTTATGTTATTTACTATTTTGTTTACTTATTTCTATTGATACACTGCTTATGTTATTACTATATCTATTGGTACACTTTGTGGGAAGATGCATGGCAGTGCGAGCAGACCAGCCCCGGCCGACGGTTCCGGTTATAGAACCCCGTCGTTAGGACGTTAAGGTGAGTATGACTGACTCGCTCCACCATGCAGCTTCACATGTATATATATAGTTTTCTTTTTTTATTTTGCTTTGTACAGGTTGATGGTTTGGGTATGTGTTTGGGTTGGAGTTTTTGGATGGGACTTGTTAGGTGGTGTTTTGGCTGCTGACCAGGGACTTCGCTAGCGTGAGCAAGGCCTCTATGACGACTAAGTCTCGATGCTGCATGGCCGTCATAAGATTTTAGTTGACGACCGTTTTAGTCGGCGCATCCATCGCCCTCTTAGCAAGGCGGCCTGCGGCGTCACCGGCGTCGTCAATGTAATAGACGCAACTGACTGTATGTCTGGACACCGCCACTACCGCGTGGGAGATGCTGTCGTGGATCTGAAGCCTCCTGGACTTGGTGTTGATGATGATAACGCTGTCGTAGGTCGACCCCTGAGCCCCATGTATGGTTAGCAGGCGCGACCCCTCGCCGGACCCATATCCCTGGCTCTCTCCCCCTGCGTATGAACCAGGAACAGGGTGTTTTGGGCAGTACCCGGTATTTGCGCCCCTGTGTAACCTTTCACCTTATGGGAGTGGACCCGCGACAGCGACGACTTGGAAGAGTATATACCGGGGTATATCTCACTCAGTGCAAACGCCACGTCCATTGGATTGCGGTGTGTGCAGAGAATCTACTGGGTGATGCCAGCCACCAGGTTTGGACGGGTATACCTAAGCTCGAAAAGATTCTCCCTGTCCAAAAATGGAAGCTGGTTAACGTCTCCGACGAGGACAAGCTCGCTCGCTCCAGGCAACTTTACTGCCATGACTATGGCCCCAAAGTGGTTCATAAGAGCCTCGTCTATCGTAAGACGGTAGCATTTGGCTTGGCTCTTGAAACCGTTTGCTAGGATTGAGGCCATAGAGACGGTCTCCTAAGCGGCGCGCAAGCTTTTCTCTAATATCTTTGGCAGCTTCTGTTGTCGTGTTGGCTATCACGCCCCTGTCCTCTTCGAAGTGCTTTACCAGCCAGGTTGTCTTACCGCAACCCGGAACTCCGTTAATCCACCTGATATTGGGTACCGCCCAACTTTCCTGTGATGCCGGGATACCGGAGGTCCCCGAAATGGAGTGTGCCATTTCCAGGATCTTATCGTCCGGCATGATTTTGGTACATTTGGCGGTAACCACTATCGGGTCGTCATTTGGCACACTGAACTTGAGTTTGCCTGAGCGCTCCGTCTCCTCCTTGTCCAGGGCTACAAAGCTTCTCCTCGCGCTGTAGGCTGCCATATATGACCCCGTCATTTTCCCTTTGATGACTTGGGATGTGACGTTGTTGTACACCGCTGCCCCTGCTTCCTCGAGCAGTACCCTTAACAGACCCTCTCTGTCTCTCTGGAAGGTCTGCAGGATCTTCCTGCATGTCGTAAGATTGACCTCTCTGGTCACTTTTACGATTGCTACGTACTCAAGGGACGCGCTCTTTACGTGGTCCGTGGTACCCGACTTCACTGCGAGGGTCGGCGGGCTGACTTGCCCTTTGTCGGCTCGTGTTGGCTTAGGCTTTTGCTGGGTTGGTTCCTTTGGTGTTTTTCTGAAGAACCTCTCCAGTGCTGTCTCCTGCTTGTGAGATGGTGATGCGTAGCTGGTGCTTGGGAGCAGTGCACTGAGGAAAGTGCCAAACTCTTTCAGGCGACTCCTCGACCGGGCCCGGTCCTCCGGGATTCTTTAAACGATTAGAGCCGACAAAAGAGAAGTCGAATAGTAATATTTTACTATATCATCAAAATATAAATCGCTTCTCCGGCAAAATTTTAGACGTGGAATTGTTAGTAGATAAATACCACATGGATATCTTATGTTTTTGTGAAACTTGGTTAAAACCAGATAGGATGTTGTTTAATGTAAATAATTTCTCAGTTGCCAGCGCGTACAACAGATCCACAGTGGGTGGTGGTACCCTGATACTTTGTAATAGTCATTTAAAATATAAGGAAAGGAAGGATATCACTGCTTACTCTGTTGATCGCTTGTGTGAGGTAGCATGTGCAGAGGTCGAGGGGCATACTGTCTTGTGCGTTTACAGACCACCAGCATCAAACTTGTCATTGTTTTTGATTACAATGGAAGAATTATTAAGTAAACTTTTCAGAGATAATAAATTAGTTTTTGTTTGTGGTGACTTAAATATAGATCTGTTAGTCAACTCGCCTGAAAAATGTAAGCTCATTTCATTATTTAAATCATTTAACCTAAAATATTTATTTAATGAACCAACAAGAATAAAAGCGACTTCAGCTTCTTGCATAGATAATGTATTCACTAATTGTAAAGTAAAAGATTCGTTTTTAATTAGTGGCGTTAGGTCAGACCATACTGGTCAACTAGTATCTTTTGAGTCAAATAAAAAAATTAACCTAGCTAAATCAATTCGATTAAGACCACTTACTAAAAATAAATTAATCTCTTTTAATAATAATGTTTTAGCAACCTTTGTAACGCCAGTTTTGATTCAAACGACCCCAATATAAATTACGGCACGTTGTTTTCAACAGTTTGCCAAGAATTCAATAAAACGTGTCCTGTAAAAACAGTTAAAGTCAACAATTCCAAATCGAAATTTAGTGAATGGGCCACTGTGGGCATAAGAAAAAGCCGAGATATCTTATATAATTTATATTACGAAAAATCTTTGACTTCCGATCAAGTTTTTCACACTTATGTTAGAAACTATTCTAAAATATTCAAAAGAGTCTGCGCTCAAGCAAAATCTCAAATAATAATTAACAAAATTGGTGCTTCTAATAACAAAATAAAAACTGTGTGGCAATTAATTAATAGAGAAACTGGAAAGATACAACAACGCGATCAGAATGAGTTGTCTTTGAAAATAACTAATCAAACCATTTCTGATAGGCAAGAAGTCGCTGAGACATTAGAAAATTTCTTTACCAACATTC